>CM054059.1:363909988-365273687 GCA_028641055.1 Alopecurus myosuroides | reverse complement strand
CAAGAGCCACCAAGACTCCGAGAAGCAAGATCCACGAGCACAAAAGCACCGGGGATATCAACAAGGCTCCGAGCTCCGAGGAACTAAGAGCAACAAGATTCCTAGCTCCAATGAACTAAGAATGACCAGATCCCTAAGGGATGAGTGGGTGGATTTCTAATCGAATTGGTGGAGTTGTAGATCGGGGGTGTCTCCTTCAAATCCCAAAGTATCACGAGCTTTGGTTGGGGATTTGAGGAGTGCTTGTTCTTGAGCTTGAGCTTGGTCAATCAATGGTGGTGAGAGAGAGAGTGAGTGGGATTGACAACTCCAAAAGGTAGGTGAAGACCCCCTTTTATACCGGGGCGAAATACGGTCATTGGGGGGACATTCTTCACTTGGCAGCACCCCCCCGGCCTAGGGGGCCGGCCAGGCCGTCCTGGAGCAGCCAGGGCCGGGTGCAAACCCACCCCGGCCTGGTGCCCGGCCTGGGCCGGCGTGGAGCAGGGGGAGGCCGGCGTGGGGCGATGGGGGCCCGACCTGGCAGCCCGGCCAGGCCGGCGTGGGGGCGCAGGCGAGGCCGGCCAGGCACCCGAGCCGCCCGGCCTAGGGGCCGGCGTGGGGCGGCAGGGCGAGGCCGGCCACCCACCCGAGCCTCCCGGCCCGGCGCCCGGCCTGGGGCCGGCGTGGGGCGATGGGGAGGCCGGCGGGCAGCCAGCACCCGGCCTAGTGCCCGGCCAGGCCGGCCACCCCCTTTTTCCCTCTCTTCTTCTTCTTTCTTCCCCGTTTCTTCTTCTTTCTTCCACGTTTCTTTTCGTAGACTTTTCTCCCTTATTGATGCAACTCGTATGAGGTTTACGGGGAGATATTTTCTGAGTACACTTAGAGAACACGTTAGTCCATCTATATGTTTTAATCAAACACTCAAAATAGGATTTAGGAACTATGTTCTTTCAATTCCGCAATGCACATATCTCATCTGGGATAATGAACCTCAAGAAGGAGGAGTTTCGTAGTCTGAAGCAGGGAGGTAGAACCCTAAAGGAGTATATGGATGATTTCCATTCTTTATCAAGGTATGCACCAGAGGACATTGACACAGATGCCAAGAGAAAGGATAGGTTCCTCAATGGACTTAAAGGGGACCTAAAGATACCACTGTCTGTAGCATATGCACCAAATTATCAAACTCTGTTGGATCAAGCCATTACTTTGGACAACAACATGACAAAGGAGGAAAACAGGAAGAGGAAGTATAGTAATGGTGGGAAATACCACTCTGGACCCTCATATAAGAGGCACACATCCAATGGAGGACACAACTTCCATAAACATGAGAATCATCACAATGGTGGGAATGGACACACTCATAATGGTCATGATCATGTCAAAGGACTCAAGAAAAACAATGGTAACAACAATGGTCACTCAAATGGCAAGGGACACCACAACCACAATGATGAGAAGAAGAGGAATCTTAGTCAAGTGATGTGTTTCAAGTGCAGAAACAAGGGACATTATGCAACTGATTGCCCAAAGCAGAAGACAGCAGAAGATGCCAAGCCCAACCCATTCAAGAAGGGGCATGTGAATCATATCAACATGGATTTGGTGAATGGTAACCCTTAACTCACTTTCTTCCATCCCATGATCCATCACCTCCATTGCTTAGTGAAAGTACAATCTCAAAGTAGATCCTTTTAAGGGGGATAGACCACCTTATAACTTTTCTAACCTAATTGCTAGCCTTCTCGAATCTCGGGACGAGATTCCTTTTAAGGGGGTAGTCTGTAACATCCCAGGATTTTGAAAATTTGAAAAATTCAAAACCATCATGCATTAATGATCATCATAGCATAATTGCATTTTTTTGCACAAGAATTGGTTTTAATTTGCTAAAGACAAAATTTTAGGTTATATTACCTATTAAACCATATTTTGGATTTAAATCTTTTTCTAAAGTAAAGTATTTTATTTTTGGGAAAGAATAGTACCAAAAGGTTCCTTATTTCCTAAGATTTTCAAAACATATTTTTATGTATTTTTCTGATTTAGTTTTGAGGGGTTTTCAATTTTTTTTGAATGCCTTTTAAATAAAACAGGAAAAAAAAAAGAGAAAGAAAACCAGCGCAGCCCACCTTCCTTCTCTCCTCTCTCTCGGGACCAGGCCCATTCCCCCTCACCCCTCTCTTATCTTTTGCCGCGTGCGCGTCTACAGAACGGGCCGGCCCACGAGGCCACAGCCCAGGGAGCAGCCGCAGAAGCCCCTTACTCTCTTCCGCTGTCAGGTGGACCCCGCCCCGCTGATCTCACCTCGAAGCGCGCATGATGTCATCGCTCCGGCGTCCGTGCCCGAACGGGACTCCGACTATGACCACGGCCTCTCCCCTGCGCCCTACCCCCTCCCCCAAGTTCCTACCCCTTTATATACGCCGCCCCGCCGCATCTCGACGTCCCCGTCCCAATCTCCTCTCGAAACCCGAGCTCGACACCTCGATCTTCTTTGCCGCCGTGAGCCATTGTTGGAACCGCCTCAGGAACCACTCGACGCCAACGCTCCGGAGCGCGAGGATAGGAACCGAGGAGACGAGGAGAACCCCCGTGGCGTGTCGCACCCGTCGGTGTGCTCAGATCCGCCGGAGAACCCCGAAAACACCACCGCCATCCACGCTGGATCGCGCCACCGTCGTCTTCCTCGCCTCGAACGTCGTCTCCGGTGAGTTTTCCCCGGCACCCTCTGTGTCCATCCGATTCGCATCAACGGCATGGATTAGAAGGCCGCGGCGAAGCGGTACTTTGAATCTCGGCCGCTCGATTCCCTTTAGATCTAACGATCCACGCGCACGATCCAGCCGAAACGGCATCGACCAATCATAGCGCGCCATTGCCTGTCCCCGGATCGATCATATTTTGATTTAAAACAAAATAAAACAGATTTGTTTCCAAACTTTAAAAATTAATAACTTTTGTTCTGTGGTGCTAGCATTGATCCAGGGACTAGCACTTAACACAGTAGTTCTTACATTATTAAATGTGAGGGCGCTACACCGGAGAACTGCTAAATTCACTGAACAGATAGAAGAGTGGCGCAATTTATAAGGAAAATTGGAGCCAAAAACCATACAGGTGAGGCATTTCGGCTTACAACCCGCAGCAAGTATTCGCCCTGCCTAACCCCGACCGAGAACGTCGAAGAGTCGGCACACGGAGCCACAAGACCTCTTCTCAACGGAAACAAGACAACTCGAGAAAAAAACCCAAACTCAAGGAAGGCACGCGTCAACATACATGCCACCCTTGGCACCAAGAAGAAGTAGTAGCGAGTGGGGCAGGACCTGGCCGGACTGGGGAGAGCGTC
This sequence comes from Alopecurus myosuroides, assembly GCA_028641055.1. NCBI lineage: Eukaryota > Viridiplantae > Streptophyta > Magnoliopsida > Poales > Poaceae > Alopecurus > Alopecurus myosuroides. The sequence goes on along the minus strand of CM054059.1, from coordinate 365,270,350 downwards.
ACCAGAGATGTCGCATTAGTGTACATTGCGCCCTAGAGGAGGCCCACGCTCCGAGTAATGGCCAGCCCTGACTCCAATGGCCATCATGGGATTCCTCGAACAACCCGGACGGTGACTCCAAGGAGGGAACGACGTCGTAGTGCCGCCACTACCTGAACGAGATAGTTGGATCTAGGGTTTCCCCGTTGCTCGGGAGGGTGGCGACGAAAAGTTCCTAAAAGACGCCTTCAATAAGGTGACGACACCCGCAGACGTCATCGTCGTTCGCAACCACATAGAATTTCTCCCCGCCGCACCATCGACAGAAAAGGCCAGCCGGAGCCACCACTGACGAAGACCAACACTTGTCATTGAAGAAGTAGGAGATGACCACCTCAAGCATCATCAAGCCCAGCTCGACGTGTTAACCGCCCTTCCACCATATCCCCGCATTGGGCAGGAGGATGCAACACCCACAATGGCGACATTCGTCTCCCTCCAACAACCACCAGCTCACATGGTCACCCACCACAGCAGCGCCGGTTTGCCTCTTCCCAGGATAATGCAACACCCACCAACACACGGTAGCGCCATTAATCTCCCACCAACCATGGAGGCGCCAATCTTCACCATCTGGTACTCTGTCTTCCAACCGCACATCAGAGAGAGCGCAACACAAATCTCCACGACCTCCTGCCCAGCCGAGCCGCAACAGAAACATGTGCCGACAAACCCACGTGCTGCTACCAGCACCCCGTGTGTCAGCTATATGTCAATTAGTGGTATGTCCGGCATTGTCCAAAGGGCGGATTGCCAGAGTGGCCCGCGGGCAGTGGAGTGAGGTCCATTGGGCGGCCTAGCAAGCTGACTGATACGTCTCCAACGTATCTATAATTTTTTATGTTCCATGATGGTATAATGCCGATTGATACATGTTTTCTCTCTTCTTTATGTCATTTTTATCGATTTTCTGGACTAACCTATTAACAAGATTCCACAGAGCTAGTTCCCTGTTTTCTGTTGTTTTTAGTTTCAGAAAAGTTGTTCTGGAAATATTATCGGAATTGGAAAATTCGAAGCCCAGAAGTCTTAGAATTCCCGAAGGTTCCACGGAGTCCCGAAGAGACCCGGAGGGGGGCCTCAGGGGGCCCACACCATAGGGTGTCGCCCCCCCTTGGCCTCGCGGGGGCGTGGTGTAGGCCCCCAGGGCTCCACCGCCTTTGTCCTTTCGCCTATTTATTTCCCACCGAAGGAAAACCCTAGGCACCTGATCAAAAATCCCCGAAAATTTCCGCAGCCGCCGTCACCGTCAACCCTAGATCAGGGGGTTCTGAAGCTGTTTCTGGCACCCTGCCGGAGAGGAGATCATCACCGAAGGCTTCTACATCACCATGCCTGACTCCGGAGTGATGCGTGAGTAGTTCATCCTTGGACTACGGGTTCGTAGTTGTAGCTAGATGGTTGTCTTCTCCTTATCTGCCTCCATGTTTAGATCTCGTGAGCTGCCTATCATGATCGAGATTGATCTTATGTAATTGTATATGCTGTGTTTGCTGGGATCCGGTGAATATTGACCTTATGCCAAGTTGATTATAGTCTTTATTTCCTTATGCTATTTGTGATCTTACATGCTTCCCATTGCTAGTGGTTGCTCTGGCCAAGTAGTTGCTAGTGACTCCAAGAGGGAGTATTTATGCTTGATAGTGGGTTCATGCCTCCTCAACACCTTGCTCGAGGGACAGAAACGTGAAGGGGGGATGTGTTGTTGCCATTAGGGAGAAAACAGTGGTGAGAGTGCCCGCGTGCATAATCATTGCTTACATTACACACTTTGTTTAATGCAATTATCTATTGCTTGCAACTTAATACCTAAGGGGGTTCGGATGATAACCTGAGGGTGGATTATTAGTCACATATGCAGATGGATGTCGGTCTATATATATTGTTGTAATGCCCGCACTAAATATCATAGTAATCATCATGTTATATTGTGCACTACGGTGCAACCTCTATTTGTTAATTGCCCAGCTGTAATTTGTTCACCCAGCATGCTATCTTTTATGGAGAGACACCACTAGTGAACCTATGAACCCCGGTCCATTTTCCTATACTGTTAAACAAACCACAACAATTTCCTGCTTTCTTTACTTACTGCAAGCATACATCATTTTCCAAACTATACGTCTAATCTTTGTTTTCAGCAAGACAGGTGAGATTGACAACCTCACGGTACCGTTGGGGCAAAGTATTTTGGTTGTGTTGTGTGCAGGTTCCACGTTGTTGCTGACACCGGTGAAGCGCCATCACCACCGTCAGTGGCATCAACCTTCCGAAGGTCCTCTTTCTCCTACTGGATTGATAACCTGGGTTCTTAACTAAGGGGAAAACTCCTACCGCTGTGCTCATCACACCGTCCACTTGGGGTATCCCAACGAGTGCAAGATCTGCACCATCAAGGACTTTTTCTGGCGCTGTTGCCAGGGAGAAGGAAGTCTTCTGGCAAGGGGAGTCTCTCACTCTCAACCTCTTTATTTTGTTTATTGTCTTGTTTTTATTTTTTTGTCTTGTTTTGCTTCTTTATATCAAAAAAAATAGTTTACTTTATAGCTGTTATTTATTTGCTTGCTTTTATTTTGCTAAAATGAGTTCCTCTGAGAATACTAAGTTGTGTGACTTCACTAGCACAAACAACAATGATTTTATTTGCACACCTATTGCCCCACCTGCTCCTACTGCTGCTTTCTATGAAATTAAACCTGCTTTATTAAATCATGTTATGAAAGAGCAATTTTCTAGTGTTAGTACTGATGATGATGATGCCCACCTTAATAATTTTGTTGAACTATGTGAGATGCAAAAATATAAAGATGTGGATGGAGATATTTTTCAACTGAAATTATTTCCTTTCTCTTTGAGAGGAAGAGCTAAAGAATGGTTGGTATCTTTGCCTAGAAATAGTATTGATTCATGGACTAAGTGTAAAGATGCTTTCATTGGAAAATATTATCCTCCTGCTAAGATTATATCCTGAGAAGTGACATAATGAATTTTAAACAATTTGATAATGAACATGTTGCTAAACCTTGGGAAAGAATGAAAACTATGGTGAAGAATTGTCCCACTCATGGACTGACTACTTGGATGATTATACAAACCTTTTATGCAGGACTGAATTTCTCCTCAAGGAACCTATTGGATTCAGCTGCTGGAGGTAACTTTATGTCCATGACTTTGGGCAATGCAACAAAGCTTTTGATGTTAAATTATTCAGAGTGGCACACTGAGAGAGCTCCACAAGGTAAGAAGGTAAATTCTGTTGAGGAACCCTCCTCTTTGAGTGAAAGGCTTGATGCTATTATGTCTATGCTTGTTAATGGTAAAGCTCAAGTTGATCCAAATAATATTCCTTTAGCCTCTTTGGTTGCTCAAGAAGAGCATGTTGACGTGAACTTTATTAGAAATAATAATTTTAACAACAATGCTTATAGAAATAATTTTGGTGGAAACAATTATAAACCCTATCCTCCTAATAATGGTTATGGAAATTCCTACAATACTAATAAAAGCTCTACCTCTGATCTTGAAGACATGCTTAGAGAATTTATTAGCACACAAACTGCTTTTAATAAATCTGTTGAGGAAAAACTTGGTAAAATAGATGTTCTTGCCTCTAAAGTAGATAGCCTAGCTATTGATGTTGATTTTCTAAAACTGAAGGTTTTGCCACGTGATGTTAAAGAAAGTAAATCTTTGAATGCCATCCAAGTTTGAATTGATAATAATGTTAGGTTGATGGATGAATTACGTGCTAGGTGGGAAAGAGAAGATGAATTCGCTAAAAAGAATAATATTGCTAGAGTTTGCACTATCACCACCACTATTAAAACTGAAGCTCCAAGTGATAGTAAACCTCCTACTATCAATGGTAAAGTAGTTGGTGTTAACGAAGTCTCCACCCCTTCGGTGAAACGTGCTAAATTGCCTCGAATTGCTGAAATTGCTTCTGATAAAAGTGCTGAATTTTTTTAGAGATGTGGGAGATAATGGTCCCATTACTTTTGATGATAATAATTTTGATTTTTATGAGTGCAATATTTCTGAAGTTATTATGTTCCTACAAAAGTTTGCTAGAAGTCCCAATGCTCTCATGAAAGTTGAGAAGAAAAGCTGAAACTTGAAACATCTATCCCTAGGAAATTAGATGATTGTTGGGAGCCCATCATTAGGATAATAGTAAATGATTTTGATTGCAATTCTTTGTGTGATCTTGGTGCTAGTATCTCTGTTATGCCTCAAAAGTTTTATGATATGCTTGATCTACCACCGTTGGAACACTGTTATTTGGATGTTCATCTTGCTGATAATGCTAAGAAGAAACTTTTTGGTAGAATTGATGATGTTCTTATTACGGTTAACAATAATCTTGTCCCTATTGATTTTGTTGTTATGAACATTGAATGCAATGCTTCTTGTCCTATTATTTTGGGAAGACCTTTTCTTAGAACTGTTGGTGCTGTTATTAATATGAAAGAGGGGAGTATTAAATATCAATTCCCACTCAAGAAAGGTATGGAATACTTTCCTAGAAAGATAATGAAGATACCTTTTGACTCTATTATGATAGAAAGTTATGATGTTGATGCTTCTTCACTTGAAAATACTTGAGTTGCTTTCTATGCCTAGTTGAAAGGTGTTAAAGAAAAGTGCTACCGGGAGACAACATGTTTTATTTCTCCGTTTTCAACCCGTTTTCCGTCGTTTCTTTTTGTTTTCTTTGCACCTGGGTGTTGTCTATTTCCTTAGAAACCCCGCTGTATCTTTTCTTTTGTGTCTTTGTTGAGACAAGTAGAGCCTCTAGTGGAAAATTGAGACTATATTTCGGATTTCTGCGCAGTAAACAGATTTCTGCTGTCCACTGTTAAATTCGTATAAAATCACAGAAAATTCAAAATGAACTGAGTTTGTTTGTGCGTAATCATGGGCTATATACGCAACTTTTCTTAGTTTAAAACTTTTTTATTTGAGCAACAGAAGATTTTCGAAAAAAATCATCTTTACCTGCTGTCCTGTTTTGACAGATTTCTGCCAATAATTGCATTTGCATCTTAATCTCTTTATTTTGGTGTTCTTTGAGAAAAATAGTTTTAAAAGAAGTTGTGACAGTAGCTAATGTTTTATGAGTGTTAGGCTTGTGTTGAAACTGAAACATGTGAATTTATTATCTCGATTGCACTAACGTTGCTAATGAAGATTGTGAGAAGTTTGGTGTGAAGGAAGTTTTCAAGAGTCAAGAGAAGAGGATGATATAATGTGATCAAGAAGAGTGAAAATACTAATATTGGGGATGCCCCGGAGGTACATCCCAGCAAATTACAACAAGACTCAAGCTTCTAATCTTGGGGATTTCCAAGGCATCCCCTTCTTCATCGATAAATTATCAGGTCACTTCTAGTGAAACTATATTTTTATTCGGTCACATCTTATGTGCTTTACTTGGAGTGTCTTTTATTTTTTGCTTTGAGTTTGTTTTTATTTTTGCAATAATATTGGTTGGACCCCATAATTCTTGACACGCTCCGCTTTTTCATGGGAATACTTTGTATTCTTAATCTTTGTCTGGCTGCTGCATTTATTTAGCTTCTGTTTTGCATGCATCTCTTATCTAAGAGTTGTTAGTTTTAGTAGTGTTATGTGAGTGCTCTCATGTTTCATTTCTCTATCATGAAGAGTATTTTTGTTAAAACATATCTTGTATGGTGCTTGTTGGGAAAAGAAAATGCTGCTTGAAGTAGAATTTTTAATGGTGCAAGTAGAAGCTTGTATAGACTGTGGCTAGAACTTTTTCATATCATGTTGGATGTTATTTTAGTTTTAAAGCCTTGTGGTTATTTAGTAGCATGATTATCCTTAAATAGCTGAGATTGTTTAATGTGCCATTGAAAGATTCATGAGTTGTTCTTGTCATACTGAAGCATAAATTTGTGGTATTCTCTTTTGAATGTTTTATTTGGTTAACTTGGCCCATGCTCACACCATGTTTATGACTATGAAACAGTCACTAATAGCCTCTATGATCATTTATTTTTTGAACTTGTGATACCTCTTATGCTTTGATTAATGATGTTTATGTCGCTATGCATGATTATGGCTCTTATGCTCTCTTGATTTGTCGCTCCCAGTCTTTTGCTAGACTCCACCTGTATTGAGTATGGAATTCTACTCGTGAATCCATCTCCCTAAAACCAAGTTTTCCCATTGTGTCCACCATGCCTACCTACATGTGGTATTTAACTACTACTCCAAGTAAATTGCTCATGTGTTACCTTTAAAACCTTAAAAAATTACTCCTGCTTTGTGTTCCTGTTTTTGCTCATGAGGACGTAAATAGAGAATCTTTATCTCACTTTTTGATTGGATTTCACACCCTGGACTAGTGGATTCATCCGCTTATCAAATTGATAGAAGAGCTGGCAGCAGGGTGCCCAGCCCCAAATTAATACACACAAAATCTCTTCACTATTTTTGCCCCTGATTTATCAGTCAAAGCATAATTGTGTAAACAAAAGAGAAAGAGGGATGACCTTCTATACCAGTTGCGTCCTTCATATGGGATCCTCTCTTGTGAAATCTAGTTGGCTTGTGACGTACTGTATTTTCTGTTTACCATTCGTTGACATTAGCATACATCTCCCAAAATATAGACACTCCTCCATGGTATGTGATTGTTGGCAGGCACCCGAGGATTCGGTTAGCCATGGTTTGTGAAAGATGGATGGGAGGAGTGTTAAACTTTTAATACCTCTGTTTAATAAAATAAAAAGCTCAAGCACATGAGTGATCCTTGCTTCCCTCTGTGAAGGGCCTTTTTTTTACTTTTATGTTGAGTCTCCATCTTCTAACTTTATGCACAGTTGAGAGAGCATTTTTGCCATTCTGAGTTTTACTAGCACATGTGCCCGTGCGTTGCAATGGGATAAAATATCTCATAATTTTTGTCATATACCTCTGAAATACTGGTGAAATCACACAGTACTATACTAAAATTTTAGCAAATATATGCACTCCGCCAGTGCTTCTCCATGGAGATGATGCCAGTTGCAATATATACGAATGACAATTTAATTATTCAGTATAGATCATGCTCTGAACCATGTAGTCTAGATCCTTGGTTTAAGACTCGTGATACAGTCTTGGCGAACTCTAATGATAACTATTTTCCGAGAGCAGGTAGATTTATTAGAACTGAGCATGATCTTTAGGAATAATAAGTTATGAAAAAGGTAATCGGTCTTCCCTTTTTGTTTGCACCATCAATGGATCGAAGTGTGCTCCTAAAACTTTGCCAATATCATGCACTTACTCGAGGCTTCAAGAGGAACTTGCCTAATAGAAACATATATTTGTAGAATATTAATAAATGGCTAAAAAATAAATTTGAAACACATTATATTATATATTCACAGTCTATGTGAAACGTTCACTGAATCCCGAAAGGCAGGAGGATTGGATACATCGTGAAGAAATCAGAAGATTTAGCGTGTATTGGCAAGAAACATCACACAAGATCCAAATTCTTTCGATAAGAAACCTCAAGAAGTGATCTGGTTGTTCCGCGTTTGACTTGGTTTCTAATGCATAGAACGCAGCTGAAGGCTATGGCGATCAAACATCTTTCTCTTCCAACACCTCATAAGCTCTATGGTATTATTGAGCAATGGGCATACAAAACTGACTTTTGATTTATCGACGTCAGACATTAGGGATACATCCGATTTATGGGGCTTCTATGATAAACTCACATAAACCTACAAAAAAACTGATGAACTCATCGAAGTGAGAAATAGAGAAAGGATACTAAGTTGCTCTGATGTATCCGCAGACCAGGAAGACTGAAAGAGCCAAAAAGGATATCATCTAAAAGTAAGTTTGTTTTATGAAGTAAAAAAGAAATAACAATTCGGATCGATGTGTGACCTCTGCACAGGTGAAAGGCAGAGGATGAGGCATGCGGCGTCTTCCCCTGTGACCAGCTCATGCGCCGCCGCCGACAGGTGAGGATTCGGCATGCGCGCTACTGCGTCTGCGAGAGTGGGTGCCCTTGCGTCCCACGAGGGTCATCTGCGGCTACAACGATGACACAAGAAGCTGCATGGTACATCACCTTCTTCGCGTAGATCTAACATCAACTTTCGGTGGGTGTAGATATGACGGTTCTTCAATACATCCTTATGGGCTCCTCAACCGTCGAATCTAAATCAGGCCTAGTCGACTACGCCGTTTTCACTATGATGGCGCTAGAGTCCAATGGCCAATCTCTGCTTTTCCAGGTGCGGTATGAAGCATGTGTTTCTATGTGCCATGTGGCTAGGAACCCCTTTGTACACCTTGTGTTTACCTAAAAATTAATGAAAGTTCAGGTGGGCGATCGACCCGCCGCGCCCGGTTTTCCGCGGCGGCATTGATCTCTTATTTTGTTCAAGCATGCATCCGGTACATATGCTTATGATTCTGTAGATTCCGTAGAATTGGGTCTACATTTCTTTTAATCAAATAGGACTACCATGGAGCCTAGGAGGTATATAAAAAAGAACGGCTTTAGCCGCACGCGAGATCATCATCCTAGCTGTGAACATGCCACCTCCACGTACAGCCCCGGCAGCACCCCACGGTCTTACGTGGCCACACGCCTGTATTGGCAAGGCAGAGTACGCTCGGCTACCCATGGTGTCTCGCGATCAAGACGACATATTATATGTTGCTGTCTCCGCCATGCCGCGCCAGGAGAGGCCTTCGTGTGTAGAAGACCGGCCAGGACGGGAAAGGTGTCATGGCGGCTGCGGGTACAAGATGAACGAAGGTGTTGCGTGGATGTGTCTTTAGATGATTTGGGGATCGATGTTACACTTGTACGAACTTGCACGTAGACTCGTAGTCAGCCAGCTAGCTTACCGAAGAACCATGCACGTGCATGAGGACCTCACGAGCAGGATCATGGAACCGCCTGCATCCTCTAAAACATGCCAACAACCAATCAGGTTGTTAGTTATGCAGATGACAGATGATGGAAGCCATCTTCCGGCTAAACTTGGTCGATGCCTTCAGGCTTCATGTAGATTTCCTTGCTGATGTGAGTGCACAGACTCCCGGGTGTCGGCGAGATCAACTCCTCCGAGCGCTTGTCCGCGTGAACGACGGAGTCGTGCACTCGTCTCCACCGGCCATAGGCTCTCGGCAAGATTGTCTCCTTCGAGCTCTCGGCTCTCGCCTGCGTGATCGAGGGAGATGTCGCTTGCACGTCTTCTCTGGCTAAAGGTTATCATCGTGAATCGTGTCTCGGCGAGATTGCTTTGAGCTTTCGCCTACGTCAGCGCGTTGTTTTGTGCAAGATCTGTTTAGTGTCTCCTTCTATCTTTGCATTATTTATGGAGGAGATCCGGCTCAAGGAGGTGCGTTGGTGAAGCAAAATTTCTATCAGAGCATTGTTCCTGTAGGAATCTGAGTTGCCGTACACTTATGGCTAAGATAGAGACGAAAGAACCTGCTTAGGTTTTTCATTTTTTTTTACTCGAGCGAGAGACCTAGGACACGTACAATATGTACCAGAATTCGGATCGGTTTTTTTAGCGAGGTTGATCAACGTATCTATGTCACCATAAAAAATACCATCACGGCAGCTTCTGTTTTTTTTAGAGATTTTGGTGGAAGGGTAAAACGGTAAAACACTATGTTGGACCGGAAGAAGCCTTCCTCCCTTTATTATTAGGTAAAGATGTGCATTTGTCCCAGAAACATTATTAATTGATTCATGATGTGTTATTGCTTGTTCTCAAATTATTTGTTCTAGTCTTCCTCATGAACTTTGAAGGTGTCCTGGCATTTATGTTTTGCCCCACACTTAAGGACTAGCGAAATACCACTTTGCCATGCTTTCTCTATACTTGAAACAAACGTATATCTTTCTTTGCATTGTTATTCATGATCTTTTATTTGAGATACTTCTCATGATGCAAAGTGATTGCTATGCTTTATTATTAAAGTTCTATTTATCATGTTTGTGTTAAAGTTCTATGATCTCAGCGTACATATGCTTTTACATTTTTATGATCAAGATTGTGTGGTAGCATGTCACCCGGAAATTATTTTGTTTATCATTTACCTACTCGAGGACGAGTAGGAGCTAACCTTGGTGATGCTTGATACGTCTCCAACGTATCTATAATTTCCGATGTTCCATGATGATATTATGCTATTGCTACATGTGTTCTCCCTTCTTTATGTCATTTTTATCGATTTTCCGGACTAACCTATTAACAAGATGCCACATAGCTAGTTCCCTGTTTTCTGCTGTATTTAGTTTCAGAAAAGTTGTTCTAGAAATATTCTCGGAATTGGAAAATTCGAAGCCCGGAAGTCTTAGAATTCCCGAAGGTTCCACGGAGACCCGAAGAGACCTGGAGGGGGGCCTCAGGGGGCCCACACCATAGGCCGGCGCCCCCTGGCCACGCCGGGGGGTGGTGTGGGCCCCCCAGGGCTCCACCGCCTTTGCCCTTTCGCCTATTTATTCCCCTCCGAAGGAAAACCCTAGGCACCTGATCAAAAATCCACAAAAAGTTCCGTAGTCGCCGTCACCGTCAACCCTAGATCAGGGGGGTTCTGAAGCTTTTTTCGGCACTCTGCCGGAGAGGAGATCATCACCGGAGGCTTCTACATCACCATGCCTGCCTCCGGAGGGATGCGTGAGTAGTTCATCCTTGGACTACGGGTTCGTAGCTGTAGCTAGATGGTTGTCTTCTCCTTATATGCCTCCATGTTTAGATCTCGTGAGCTGCCTATCATGATCGGGATTGATCTTATGTAATTCCATATGTTGTGTTTGCTGGGATCCGATGAATATTGACCTTATGCCAAGTTGATTATAGTCTTTATTTGCTTATGCTATTTGTGATCTTGCATGCTTTCCGTTGCTAGTGGTTGCTCTGGCCAAGTAGTTGCTAGTGACTCCAATAGGGAGTATTTATGCTTGATAGTGGGTTCATGCCTCCTCACCACCTTGCTCGAGTGACAGAAATGTGAAGGGGGAGGATGTGTTGTTGCCATTAGGGAGAAAACAGCGGTGAGAGTTCCCACGTGCATAATCATTGCTTACATTACACACTTTGTTTAATGCAATTATCTGTTGCTTGCAACTTAATACCTAAGGGGGTTTGGATGATAACCTGAGGGTGGATTAATAGTCATAGATGCAGATGGATGTCGGTCTATTTACATTGTTGCAATGACCGCACTAATTACCATAGTGATCATCATGTTATATCGTGCACTACGGTGCAACCTCTATTTGTCAATTTCCCAGCTGTAATTTGTTCACCCAGCATGCTATCTTTTATGGAGAGACACCACTAGTGAAGCTATGAACCCTAGTCCATTTTCCTATAATGTTAAACAAAGCACAACAATTTCCTGCTTTCTTTACTTACTGCAAGCATACATCATTTTCCACACTATACGTTTAATCTTTATTTTCAGCAAGACCGGTGAGATTGACAACCTCGCTGTACCGTTGGGGAAAAGTATTTTGGTTGTGTTGTGTGCAGGTTCCACGTTGTTGCTGACACCAGTGAAGCGCCATCACCACCGTCAGTGGCATCAACCTTCCGAAGGTCCTCTTTCTCCTACTGGATTGATAACCTTGGTTCTTAACTAAGGGGAAAACTCCTACCGCTGTGCTCATCACTCCCTCCTCTTGGGGTATCGCAACGAGTGCAAGATCTGCACCATCACTGACGAGCGGGAAGCCGGATTCTAGAAGAACCCGTACCACGGCCCACTACGTGGTTCGACTTAGAAGAAGCCAGATGCCTTACTTTCCAAGTATAGGATTACTTTTTGTAGTATTCTAGGTTTCCTTTCCTGTAAGCCCTAGTCTGGCTATCTATATAAAGTCGCACGGGAGCAAGAGAACGGTAGGACAATAGCTAGAAGCCAACTTCCGGGAAGTACATCCTCGCCGAGTTAACGTAACCATACTCACAATTGTACTGTGTATACTTCAGGCTTCAGCCCTGATTTAGTGAGATTGCAGGAGTAGGAACGCCGCCATAGTTGCGTCGTACCGAACCTGGGTAAACCGTGTCCTCGTTTCCAGTACTCACACCTTTCCCCCACGGTTCTACCAGTAGGATTATGGCACCCATGTCCATGATCCTAATTATGAAGACTCGACAGTTGGCGCCCACCGTGGGGCCAGCAGCGTCGGGAGTTACGTTTCAAGCTGGGATACTTGACGGAATCGGCAGCACGGAATTCGACATAAACGTCGGATGCTTCCTCAACAATAGATCTTATATGCTGGCACGAAATTATCTGGTAAGTGCTTGTGTCTTACCAATCGGATCTGCTAACGCTTTTATCGGTTTGACAGGAGAAGCAATGGGATTCCGTGGTGGAAGAAACTTTATCCCACCGCCCTATGCCCAATAGATGAAGGCTTCAAAGCCGGATTCTGCTCGGATCTCTCCTATTTATACATAGGGTCAGATCAAGTCTCAATAGTTGCATATCGCCAAAGCATGATTGGATTTGCCGCCTACCAGGAGATGCCTGCAGCCATATCACACTTTATTGGCATGGTGCAGTCAGAGATCGCCGAAAACACGGAAGACGAAAATCCCGTGGAAAAGGCAGAAAACTTTGATCCCATAGAAAAAGTGGAAGATCCGACATCCGCCGATCAGGCGACGAACTCGGAAGTTGAGTCTGTATTAGCAGCCATAGAAGCAAAGTTGGACTCGGAAACCAGATCTGCAGACACAGATTCCGAATATGAAGATGAACATGCTTTCGAAAGAAAGGTCAAATCCATGCAAGGAAGCTTCCACGAAGTACTCGTGGCAAAACCAACATGAAAGTCGGATGTCGAGGAAGAGAAAGACCCTACAACCCCTCCGCTAGTTGGAAAATAGGAAGGAGATGAAGGTGGTGAAAAACGCATGTCTTATCTTTATGTACATGAGTTAACGGAAGATGAACCGCCCAAAAAGCCCCCATCTTCCAAAAAGAAGAAAAAGTCTGCCAAGAAGCTGTTTACCAAAACCAAGAAGAAAAAGGTATTAGACCAAAACCTGGAAGTTGGAGGATGCAGTGGCATAAAGACGGCGGAGAAGCAAAAGGTTGAAATCCATGTTCCACAGATATCGGAACAAAAGGAAATTGATCTGATCCAAACCTCGGTCGCATGTAATGAGCCACCAGAAGTGCTGGAAGCCAGGAGACAAGCAATAATGCGGCAGCAACAATATTTGTTCCGAACTTGGGAAAAATCTCTTCAAAATCCAAGCTGACATCAAAATACAGCAGGAAGAAATCGAGGAATACGAGCGCGGGAATAGATCTGGAATTAAACCCACGAGGTTACCCGGAATTTCAAAGATGGAAGAACTGCCAGCGAGAAAGCGGTTTGAAAATCCATCTTGGCACAGGCATGTTAACAACACAAATGCTAAGGGCAAACACATCTACAAAACTGCAGCCGAAAACGCAGAAGCCGCTTTCGCCATCCTTAACGATGATCTATACTCCAATGACGAAAAGCTGTAGGGAGTGTCTGATTTCTTAGGAAAAGAATTACAATAGCAACAGCAACGACAAGCACGTTCAGGCAAGCTACGTGATGATTCAACCTTATGCAAAACCGCCACGGGCGCCGTTGGAGCACCTGACCTAAGCGAACCCGTAGATTCATGTGATTCGAAGGAAAAGAAGGAAGATCCTAAGAAGGACAAGAAAATCCCGGATAACAGGGATGCAACATCCAGGACAGTATCGCCCATCCTCCGAAAGGCAGAAATAATGCAAAACCTCGTGATGACAAAGAACGAGAAGAGAAAAACCGGAATGACGGAAAAACAATGCCGCCTCCGAGACACCCGGCCGATAAAGCTGGAAGATACGACAATCCTCACAGGCGTGACAGATCCCGAACCCCTCCAAGGAATCAAGAACGGGTAAGGAGTAGAACTCCGCCTTATTCTAAAGGATGGGTTGCTGGAAGAAACAGGGATGATCCCAGAAGAGCGTATTCACGCAACAACGGACCAAAGCGGAGCATATCCCCCTCTGTTCATTCAGCCGGAAGGTATTCAACACACGTCGATAAGGCGGAAAGATACAAGTTGTATTTTGGTACAAAGTGTTTCACTGATAGGATCCAGAAAATCAGTCTACATTCTGGTTTTCCCAAAGTTGGGCCAACTTATAAAAAGTATACCAGAACTAAAAACCCGTATACATGGCTCGGATTACTATACTGACGTCCATATCAACAAAGGAACAGACTTGTAAGCTGTAAAATTCCTGTCCTTGATGTTGCTGGATGGAGCTCGAGACTGGATTAATGGTCTTCCGTCAAGAACGGTGGATAGCTGTGAGGATATGGCCAGAGTTTTCGCCTAACACTTCCGGGTACGTACAAACACCCCAAAAGCATTAACCAGTTGAACCGTTGCGTCCAATATGAGGATGAGTCGTATGTCGACTTTATCTCACGGTGGACGACAATGAAGAATAGCTGTTATGGAGTAAGTGATGTACAAGCAATGCATGCTTTCATCAATGGTCTGAAACCCGGTCTCGTACCATTCATGGTTGGTTTGAAAGAGCACAAGGGCTTAGGTTCTATGCTCACAACCGCCAATGAGCATGCAGCGGCCAAAGACGACATCAGAGCGAGAGGCGGAAATATCAATGCTTTGGTTCAAGCCAAAAAGGCGTCTCGTTCGGAAAAGAAGGCTACTCCAGAAGCACAACCAAAACCCAAACAAGTAAACATAGCCTTTGAAAAGGATAATGGCAGCAGATGGAAGGGAAAAAGCACAGAAAGCATGAGCCTATCTCCTACTCCAAGGAAGAGTGGAAAAAATTAAGTCGGAATCCTGTGTCCACCATTCGCAATTTGGGAAGCCTACCCATACAAAAGCGCAATGTCGTCTTAATAAGCACATGAAAGGCAACGCAGGATCCAGGAATAAAGGAAAGAATTCCAAAAGGAAATTCAGCAAGCAAAATCCGGATGCTGATAAAGACGAAACTGAGTCTGACACTGATGATAAAATCTTGGAACAACAACGGAAAGGCGAACCCAAATTTCCGAGATTTGAAGGATAATGTAACCTAACTTTCCTTGCAACCCCATCCGCCAAACAGGCGAAGCGAACGTTGCGAGAAATCAACACCGTCGTTCCACCAACTCCAAAGTATCTAAAGTATTCAAAGATGCCAATTACTTGGGATCAGTCTGATCATCCTAGTAATATCCCAGAATCCAGCACACATGCCCTGACAGTAAGTCCTATCGTGCAAAACACTAGGCTAAAAAAGATGCTGATGGATGGAGGATCCAGCATCAATATCATGTACTTAAGCACTCTGAAGAAATTGCATCTCTCAGAGAACCAGCTCAAGCACAACAATGTACGTTTTCACGGTATTGTTCCTGGCAGGCAAGCACATTTCCTAGGAGAAATTTCCGTAGAAGTAACCTTCGGAAAGGCACAACACTTCCGCCAGGAGATGATTTTGTATAGGATGGTGTCGTTCGAAAGCGTGTACCACGCAATACTCGGACGTACGACTTTCGCCAAATCCCAGGTGCTGGAAGACTTTGTAACTGATTGGACAGAAGCCATGGAAAACACACCAATGCCGGAGTCGAAATATTGGATCATGTATTTCGATGGATCCAAAATGAAGGAAGGCGCCGCTGCAGGTGTGGTGCTAAAATCTCCAAAAGGCGACACAATGGAATATGTATTATAAATACATTTCAATGTCCGCAATAATGTGACAGAATACGAAGCACTGCTTAACGGATTGCACATCGCAAAAGAAATAGGTGTCAAACGCATACTATGCTATGGAGACTCGGAGCTAGTACATCATCAACTTAACCAGACATGGGATGCCAAAAGCCCCATAATAGCGGAATATCGGAGAACTATCAACGAATTCGCCATTTGCTTCCTAGGATTTAAGGTACATCACGTCAAAAGGGAAGAAAACTGGAACGCCGATGCCCTAGCCCGAATGGGCTCGAAAAGGGTGAAAACATTACCACCTGGTGTATTTGTCCAATATTTGTATGAACCATCGATAAAAGGCGGAGATGTTGACTATCTCTTAGTATCCGAGTCAATACAGGTGTCGCACCCGGACTTCTAGGGGATACTCACCGGGCCGAACTGAATAGTAGATGATTGGATTACGGGGCTTATCTGCTCCCGCGTCCTCTTACGAGTAGGCCAACACTTATGTGTGACAACCAATCTCTACTATCCACCGTCGATGTAAACTATCCCATAGAAATCAGGATACTTCCATTGACGTACTTCAAACCATACACACATGGTACGTCAACGGCGTTTGAACAAGTGACATCACAACAGATCTCTACGACACAAAAGATGGAAATAAGTTGCAAATAGCTCTCATTAGAGAAGAGATAGCAAATACAATCATCCAGAGGACACATGTCCCAACAATTCATCATTACATCGCAGCGGAAGCATCCAAAATATCTGAGTACAGACAAGATCCAAATAGGCCTAAGAGGCCGGAAACAAACAGACGGAGCCCATCCACGAAGTCTCGGATCCTGCCCGGGTCCGCTATCTACTCGTCAGCAGTCTCGTCATACTCCACGTAGTGGCCACCATGGGGATCCTCGTAAGTGTAGTCTGCGGAAACCACAGCCCCAAAGGGGTCAGTACATAAACGTACTGGCAAGCAAGACTCACAGTTCACCAAAGTGTAACCCGTCAACACCAAGCACAGATGCTTTGGGTTCAACGGAAGAAAGAGGATATAAAAGATGCTGCAACTGGCTGCGCTAACCAACTACAGAGACACTACAACCTCCGGCTAACAGAAAAGAGATAAGATCGCGTATCGTAACCAACTATAGCTAACTCCAAACAAAACCCATCCTGGATCTCGCCCCTTATCCAAAGAAGCAATCCGAGGATAACTCACACAGTTGAATTAATGATGGTTCAGATTACTGTGTCAATAAGCCTATTACTAGTCAAGTTGTTAATCATTGGGTGTAAGGTTGTTAATCATTAGGTTTAAGTTGTCCTGAGTACTTGTTAGCCAGTACTTTCACCAAGTAGTCCATAACCGCGGAAAACACGGCTTCTCGAGAAGATTTATCCCTGCAGGGGTGCACCAATTTGGCCGTACACGTAAGAATATCCCGCCAGACGGGAATCAAACCCACCAAGCGAGGCATTCTACACAACTCAACTCTTCTTCGCATCAAGCCCAAAGCACCTTGGGCGCACGGCTAATCGAGCCCCGAAGAAAGGGGACCCTCATAGCACTCTAAGAACGTGTCCCCCTATATGCCGACTACAAAAGTTCCACCCTGCGCTGGGCTCGCAAAAACATGCATGCGGCAAATGGAAAACACGAACTAAATGAGGCGATTTGGACGAGATGCGAATCGAATCAAATTGAGGGGGGAACCCATACTCGCTTCCCACATGCGGTTAGTGCGCTCATCATGGATCAGTAGACAAGACCCTTTTCCTAATTAGGGTCGACACTAGCAGGCCTCAAAACCACACAGGGCCTCCTGCCGGTGCCTTATCATCAAATTTATTATTAATAATAACATTAGCATGATTGATTGATTAAACATCGAGCCCCCAGAACATAATAGAAATAGTAACAGAAAGTAACGGGTAACAGACTCGAGCAAAACAACCCTAAGCATGCTAGTAAGACTCAAGCAACAAGCAAATGGTGATAGGTATGGAGGTGAGGCAATATCAGGGTTCAGGGTATCATGTGATAGGTTCGTAACAGAAACAAGTATTCATAGGGCTAGCAGAATAGACAACGGAAAGTATCGGTAGCCAAGGTTGAAAGGAACACAGTGGTTCATGTGAGTGAATACTTGCATGCAAAACCCAGTAGCCTGGTACTGAGCTAACTCCTTAGAAGGGGTGTCGTAAGTATCGTCGGTCTCAACGTCGTCGTATATCCGAGAAGAAGCAAACAAACAACGCAGAGAACAAACAATCAATATCATGGCATAGTGCACAAACATGGGATGATGCATGACCATTTAATTGATGCATAGAAATAAACTAGTTGACATGGTAACATAACATGATTAAATGGACCCACATGCAATTTGGATTGCATATGGAAAGCCCATGAATTATGGTTGAATTAATTGTTTTACAACCAATAGGTGAAAGTGGATTAGCATGATGCATGGATGAGGAAAACAGCAAAATAACAGCAATAGGAACAATTTGAAATAAGGTTTACCAAGTTTAGAAATTTGTTTATTAAGTTAAGAAATTTTGGGTTCTTAAAGGTGTCACACAAGCATTTGTTGTTTTCACCAATTTTAATTGTTCAAATAGATAACAAAGTTCATATTTGGAAAGAACACACAATTTTGGGTGGATTACATGTTTCACTTGTTGAAAAAGGATTTAGGATGAATTACTTATGAATTAAACAAGTTAAACAAGATTTAATGGAATTTAATTCAAACATGAACTTATTTGAATTTTTATTTGTTCAAAACATTAAGTGAGATTCATATTTGTAAAGTTTATACTTTTGTGGTTTGAAAACATATTTTATATGTCCCAAAAGAATTTAATTTGATCAAGTTATGAAAATAGCAATTTTAAATGATTTAAACAAGGTTTAAATTATTTAAGCAATTTTAATTATTCAAAACATGAAACAAAATTTATATTTGTAAAAGTGGTTTAATTTTGCATGGAAAACATATTTCATTTGTTGAAATTGGATTTAAAATGAGCAAGTTATTATTTTGGCAATTTTAAATGCATTAAATAAGAAACAGTTGTTTTCAGCAATTTAAATTATTCAAAACAGCAAACAAAATTGATATTTGGAAAGTACATGAAAAGTTGATTGGAAAACATATTTAGTTTGTTGGATTTGGAATTTTTATGCCCAAGTTATGATTTTTGCAAAATTAAGTGAATTAAACAAGTTTTCAAATATTGCACCAATTTAAAATATTCAAAACAGTAAACAAATTTTATATTTGGATAGAACATTTAATTTGGGACAGAAAACATGTTTAAAAAGTTGGATTTGGAGTTAAAATGATTTAGTTATGCATTTTACAAGATTTGGTGCAAATCTGCCATTTTTATCACCTCTAGGGACTTAGGAAAAAAATATTACAGGGCTAGAAAAGAAACTGCAGGGACCTAATGGTGATTTCTGGTGAATTTCTGTATCAAAACAATTGGAAATAAAACTTTGGTTTTATTGAGGGAGGGGGGATTCGAACCCCTGCCCTGGGGCATGCGCACAAGGGAACAACACCAGTGGGGTGTTGTGCTGCTTGTTGAAAGGAAGGGGCTCGGGGGGGGGGGGGGTTTGAGGTACAGATGCGCGGGATTTAACTGAACCGAACTGAACTTTCGTGCAGGTTCTGAACCTCGATCGCACAGAACAGATCGGCCGGCGGCAGCGATCGTTGATGATGCGCTCGCGGCTTGAGGGGCACCGTGGGGTGCGGTTGGTGCTGGTGCGTGTGAGAGGAGGGGAAGGGAGCGAGGGGTAGCGAGAGGGGAAGGAGAGGATCACCTCGAGCGGGCGGACAGCGAGCGGAGGAGCAGGGCGGACAGGGAGGTTGGCCGCGGCTTGGCGGCGACGGCGGCGGCGCCTCGTGCCGTCCCGGCCCAAGCCGAGGGGGTGGAGAGGTAGAGGGTGGCCGGGGGAATCCATTCCCGGCCACCGTTCGCCTGGAGGGGCCCCGAACGCCGGTGATCGCCGGAGGGGATGGGGTTTCGGGTGGAGGTACAGGTACAGAGAAATACAGAGAGCAGAGAGGGAAGGGAGGAAGAAGGAAGAAGATGGCGGCGGGGGAGCGAGGAAGGAGGGAGAAGAGGGGTTAGAGGGGAACCCTAGGGTTAGGGAGCTAGGTTATAGGGCAGGAGGGGAGGTGCTGTCCGTTGCCTGTTCTTCTCTGTGACGTGGATGCCATGGATGCTCGTCCGTACGAGGAAGACGATGGTGCGAAGGGGTATTTGGGCTGAGGGGGGAGTTGGGCTGGTTTGGGGTGGGCCTTGCTGCTCCCCCTCTCTCTCTTGTTTCTTTTTATTCTTTTGCTTTGTTTATTTATTTTTTTGCAGAAATAGAAATAGGAAGAATCTAGGGTTTTGAGTTAGTAAAATTTTAGAGAAAATTTATGTGAGTTAACTAGGTCAACAACAACCACTTACCAACTTAGGTTTTTCAAAAGTTCAAATTTAAATTACTGTTTGTGATTTAATTCATATTTGAAAGAATTTGCTTATTAAGTGTTTAATATTGAAAACAATATTTTTAATAGGGTGAACCCTATTTTTTAGTTAGAACAAATGATTAGGGTTATTTCGTTGATTTTCATAAGTTGAAATTGGGTACATCACAAATGGTATCAGAGCCTGTCTGCCTGTAGGATCCCTTTTACTGGTCGCAGTTGAGTCTAGAAACTATTTTGTAGCTATATAGGAAAAAAGAAACGTGAGAGTAGGAATTCTGCCATTTTTCTTCTTTCCCCACCCACCCACCCCTTTTCTGGTAAGGAAGTGCAACGTTGTTTTCTCTACAACCTAAGCATGCTAGTAAGACACTGGCTCAAACAATGGGGTTGTAGGAGTGGAGGTGAGGCAACATCAGGGTTCAGGGTATCATGTGATAGGTTCGTAACAGAAGCAACGATACATATGGCTAGCATAAATA
Organism: Alopecurus myosuroides; assembly: GCA_028641055.1. NCBI lineage: Eukaryota > Viridiplantae > Streptophyta > Magnoliopsida > Poales > Poaceae > Alopecurus > Alopecurus myosuroides. The sequence goes on along the minus strand of CM054059.1, from coordinate 365,249,587 downwards.
GACAACGGAAAGTATCGGTAACCCATGTTGAAAGGAACACGATGGTTCATGTGAGTGATAACTTGCCTGCAAACCCCAGTAACCTGGTACTGAGCTAGATCCTTAGAAGGGGTGTCGTAAGTATCGTCGGTCTCAACGTCGTCGTTTATCCGGGAAGAAGCAAACAAACAACGCAGAGAACAAACAATCAATATCATGGCATAGTGCACAAACATGGGATGATGCATGACCATTTAATTGATGCATAGAAATAAACTACTTGACATGGTAACATAACATGATTAAATGGACCCACATGCAATTTGGATTGCATATAGAAAGCCCATGAATTAAGGTTGAAACAATTGTTTTACAACTAACCAATAGATGAAAGTGGATTAGCATGATGCATGTATGAGGAAAACAGCAAAATAACAACAATAGAATCAATTGGAAATAAGGTTTAACAAGTTTGGGAATTTGTTTATTAAGTGTTGGAATTTTGGTTCCTTAAAGGTGTCACACAAGCATTTGTTGTTTTCACCAATTTAAATTGTTCAAAATAGATAACAAAGTTCATATTTGAAAAGAGCACAAAATTTTAGTTGGAATACATGTTTCACTTATTGAAAAAGGATTTCAAATAAATTACTTATGAATTAAACAAGTTTAAGCAAGAAGGAAATGAATTTAATTCAAACATGAACTTATTTGAATTTTTATTTGTTCAAAACATTAAACCAAATTCATATTTGAAAATTTTATACTTTTATGGTTGGAAAACATATTTTATATGTCCCAAAAGAAATTAGTTTGACCAAGTTATGAATTTAGCAATATTAAATGATTTAAACAAGGTTTAAATTATTTAACCAATTTTAATTATTCAAAACATGAAACAAAATTTATATTTGTAAAGGTGGTTTAATGTTTCATGGAAAACATATTTCATTTGTTGAAATTGGATTTAAAATGAGCAAGTTATTATTTTGGCAATTTTAAATGCATTAAATAAGAAACAGTTGTTTTCAGCAATTTAAATTATTCAAAACAGCAAACAAAATTGATATTTGGAAAGTACATGAAAATTTGATTGGAAAACATATTTAGTTTGTTGGATTTGGAATTTTTATGCCCAAGTTATGATTTTTGCAAAATTAAGTGAATTAAACAAGTTTTCAAATATTGCACCAATTTAAAATATTCAAAACAGTAAACAAATTTTATATTTGGATAGAACATTTAATTTGGGACAAAAAACATGTTTAAAAAGTTGGATTTGGAGTTAAAATGATTTAGTTATGCATTTTACAAGATTTGGTGCAAATCTGCCATTTTTATCACCTCTAGGGACTTAGGAAAAAAATATTACAGGGCTAGAAAAGAAACTGCAGGGACCTAATGGTGATTTCTGGTGAATTTCTGTATCAAAACAATTGGAAATAAAACTTTGGTTTTATTGAGGGAGGGGGATTCGAACCCCTGCCCTGGGGCATCCGCACAAGGGAACAGCACCAGTGGGGTGCTGTGCTGCTTGTTGAAAGGAAGGGGCTCGGGGGGGGGGGGGGGTTTGAGGTACAGATGCACGTGATTTAACTAAACCGAACTGAACTTTCGTGCAGGTTCTGAACCTCGATCGGACAGAACAGATCGGCCGGCGGCAGCGATCGCTGATGATGCGCTCGCGGCCTGAGGGGCACCGTGGGGTGCGGTTGGTGCTGGTGCGTGTGAGAGGAGGGGAAGGGAGCGAGGGGTAGCGAGAGGGGAAGGAGAGGATCACCTCGAGCGGGCGGACAGCGAGCGGAGGAGCAGGGCGGACAGGGAGGTTGGCCGCGGCTTGGCGGCAACGGCGGCGGCGCCTCGTGCCGTCCCGGCCCAAGCCGAGGGGGTGGAGAGGTAGAGGGTGGCCGGGGGAATCCATTCCCGGCCACCGTTCGCCTGGAGGGGCCCCGAACGCCGGTGATCGCCGGAAGGGATGGGGTTTCGGGTGGAGGTACAGGTACAGAGAAATACAGAGAGCAGAGAGGGAAGGGAGGAAGAAGGAAGAAGATGGCGGCGGGGGAGCGAGGAAGGAGGGAGAAGGGGGGTTAGAGGGGAACCCTAGGGTTAGGGAGCTAGGTTATAGGGCAGGAGGGGAGGTGCTGTCCGTTGCCTGTTCTTCTCTGTGACGTGGATGCCATGGATGCTCGTCCGTACGAGGAAGACGATGGTGCGAAGGGGTATTTGGGCTGAGGGGGGAGTTGGGCTGGTTTGGGGTGGGCCTTGCTGCTCCCCCTCTCTCTCTTGTTTCTTTTTATTCTTTTGCTTTGTTTTTTTTGCAGAAATAGAAATAGGAAGAATCTAGGGTTTTGAGTTAGTAAAATTTTAGAGAAAATTTATGTGAGTTAACTAGGTCAACAACAACCACTTACCAACTTTGGTTTTTCAAAAGTTCAAATTTAAATTACTGTTTGTGATTTAATTCATATTTGAAAGAATTTGCTTATTAAGTGTTTAATATTGAAAACAATATTTTTAATAGGGTGAACCCTATTGTTTAGTTAGAACAAATGATTAGGGTTATTTTGTTGATTTTCATAAGTTGAAATTGGGTAATGTTTGTGAATGATTTGAATTTGAAATAACATTTGGATTAATTGAATTATAAAAAGCCATAATTTTAATGGTTTGAACCTTATGGTTTGATGGAAACAATTGATTGATTTGTTTTGCAATTTTCATAATTTTCAACAGAGTTGCTGTTTTGGAAAGTAATTGAATTTGAAAAGGGTTTGGTTATTGGATGCATTTTTATAGAAACAAAACAACAGTTTTGAAATCACACTTTAATGGAAACAATTGATTGTTTTGATTTGAAACATCATTTTGGAAATTGTAACATCACAAGTATGAAACAAAAGGTTTGAAATTCAAATAGAAAACAAAGGAAAACAAAGGAAAACAGTTGGAAAACAAATGAAAACAGAGGAAAACAAATGGAAAACAAGCAAAACAAATGCAATGAACATGATGTCATGATGCAAAACATAAAATAACAGATAGCAAACATTCTAATGGCTATTTTTCATACTTGGGATGTTACAAAACGCCCCCCCCCCCTTGAAGGAATCGCGCCCCGAGATTTCTACTGAGAAAAGAAAAGGTCCGGATACTTCTTGCGAAGATCCTGTTGAGCTGTGACACGTGAAACACATCGTGCACCTTGGATAGTTTTTCTGGAAGTTCAAAACGATAGGCATTTCTGGCAACTCTTCTGGAAAGACGTCAGGGAATTCGGAAACCACCGGAACATTTTCAAGTAGAGGTAGAGGTTTTGTATCGAGGTTGTATAGTTGGATAGAACTTGATTCATTTGGAGAATAGCTTATCTGGCCAGAATGGTGGAACAGAGTTATTGATTAGACGCCGGTAGAAGAACTGAATTGGAAAGCAACAACAAGATTTCAACGGACGAAAAGGATGTTGAGAAGAACAGGATAACGAAGCAACATCGAGAAAACGAGATCATAACACTCCTGAGGTACTACGGAAAACCCATCCGGGCTTCTAAAGGATCAATATCTACTGCTTAAGGAATAGAGGATCTGCTTCCGGGGCTTACACGCCTCCGTTCTCAATCGTGAGTAGGAAACATGATAAATCATTTCACAACCACCTCCATTCCTATGGTCTAGTAGATATAACTATCCTAGAGAAACCAGAATACGTGAAATCCTAACTTGAAAGTTTAGATGAGAAGGGAAAACAACGTTGCACTTCCTTACCAGAAAAAGGGAGGATGGGTGGGGAAAGAAGAAAAAGAACAGAATTCCTACTCTCACGTTTCATTTTTTCCTATATAGCTACAAAATAGTTTCTAGACTCAACTGCGACCAGTAAAAAGGGATCCTACAGGCAGACAGGCTCTGATACCATTTGTCGCACCCGGACTTCTAGGGGATACTCACCGGGCCGAACTGAATAGTAGATGATTGGATTACGGGGCTTATCTGCTCCCGCGTCCTCTTACGAGTAGGCCAACACTTATGTGTGACAACCAATCTCTACTATCCACCGTCGATGTAAACTATCCCATAGAAATCAGGATACTTCCATTGACGTACTTCAAACCATACACACATGGTACGTCAACGGCGTTTGAACAAGTGATATCACAACAGATCTCTACGACACAAAAGATGGAAATAAGTTGCAAATAGCTCTCATTAGAGAAGAGATAGCAAATACAATCATCCAGAGGACACATGTCCCAACAATTCATCATTACATCGCAGCGGAAGCATCCAAAATGTCTGAGTACAGACAAGATCCAAATAGGCCTAAGAGGCCGGAAACAAACAGACGGAGCCCATCCACGAAGTCTCGGATCCTGCCCGGGTCCGCTATCTACTCGTCAGCAGTCTCGTCATACTCCACGTAGTGGCCACCATGGGGATCCTCGTAAGCGTAGTCTGCGGAAACCACAGCCCCAAAGGGGTCAGTACATAAACGTACTGGCAAGCAAGACTCACAGTTCACCAAAGTGTAACCCGTCAACACCAAGCACAGATGCTTTGGGTTCAACGGAAGAAAGAGGATATAAAAGATGCTGCAACTGGCTGCGCTAACCAACTACAGAGACACTACAACCTCCGGCTAACAGAAAAGAGATAAGATCGTGTATCGTAACCAACTATAGCTAACTCCAAACAAAACCCATCCTGGATCTCGCCCCTTATCCAAAGAAGCAATCCGAGGATAACTCACACAGTTGAATTAATGATGGTTCAGATTACTGTGTCAATAAGCCTATTACTAGTCCAGTTGTTAATCATTGGGTGTAAGGTTGTTAATCATTAGGTTTAAGTTGTCCTGAGTACTTGTTAGCCAGTACTTTCACCAAGTAGTCCATAACCGCGGAAAACACGGCTTCTCGAGAAGATTTATCCCTGCAGGGGTGCACCAATTTGGCCGTACACGTAAGAATATCCCGCCAGACGGGAATCAAACCCACCAAGCGAGGCATTCTACACAACTCAACTCTTCTTCGCATCAAGCCCAAAGCACCTTGGGCGCACGGCTAATCGAGCCCCGAAGAAAGGGGACCCTCATAGCACTCTAAGAACGTGTCCCCCTATATGCCGACTACAAAAGTTCCACCCTGCGCTGGGCTCGCAAAAACATGCATGCGGCAAATGGAAAACACGAACTAAATGAGGCGATTTGGACGAGATGAGAATCGAATCAAATTGAGGGGGGCGCCCATACTCGCTTCCCACATGCGGTTAGTGCGCTCATCATGGATCAGTAGACAAGACCCTTTTCCTAATTAGGGTCGACACTAGCAGGCCTCAAAACCACACCGGGCCTCCTGCCGGTGCCTTATCATCAAATTTATTATTAATAATAACATTAGCATGATTGATTGATTAAACATCGAGCCCCCAGAACATAATAGAAATAGTAACAGAAAGTAACGGGTAACAGACTCGAGCAAAACAACCCTAAGCATGCTAGTAAGACTCAGGCAACAAGCAAAAGGTTATAGGTATGGAGGTGAGGCAATATCAGGGTTCAGGGTATCATGTGATAAGTTCGTAACAGAAACAAGTATTCATAGGGCTAGCAGAATAGACAACGGAAAGTATCGGTAGCCAAGGTTGAAAGGAACACAGTGGTTCATGTGAGTGAATACTTGCCTGCAAAACCCAGTAGCCTGGTACTGAGCTAACTCCTTAGAAGGGGTGTCGTAAGTATCGTCGGTCTCAACATCGTCGTATATCCGAGAAGAAGCAAACAAACAATGCAGAGAACAAACAATCAATATCATGGCATAGTGCACAAACATGGGATGATGCATGACCATTTAATTGATGCATAGAAATAAACTAGTTGACATGGTAACATAACATGATTAAATGGACCCACATGCAATTTGGATTGCATATGGAAAGCCCATGAATTATGGTTGAATTAATTGTTTTACAACTAACCAATAGGTGAAAGTGGATTAGCATGATGCATGGATGAGGAAAACAGCAAAATAACAGCAATAGGAACAATTTGAAATAAGGTTTACCAAGTTTAGAAATTTGTTTATTAAGTTAAGAAATTTTGGGTTCTTAAAGGTGTCACACAAGCATTTGTTGTTTTCACCAATTTTAATTGTTCAAATAGATAACAAAGTTCATATTTGGAAAGAACACACAATTTTGGGTGGATTACATGTTTCACTTGTTGAAAAAGGATTTAGGATGAATTACTTATGAATTAAACAAGTTAAACAAGATTTAATGGAATTTAATTCAAACATGAACTTATTTGAATTTTTATTTGTTCAAAACATTAAGTGAGATTCATATTTGTAAAGTTTATACTTTTGTGGTTTGAAAACATATTTTATATGTCCCAAAAGAATTTAATTTGATCAAGTTATGAAAATAGCAATTTTAAATGATTTAAACAAGGTTTAAATTATTTAAGCAATTTTAATTATTCAAAACATGAAACAAAATTTATATTTGTAAAGGTGGTTTAATTTTGCATGGAAAACATATTTCATTTGTTGAAATTGGATTTAAAATGAGCAAGTTATTATTTTGGCAATTTTAAATGCATTAAATAAGAAACAGTTGTTTTCAGCAATTTAAATTATTCAAAACAGCAAACAAAATTGATATTTGGAAAGTACATGAAAAGTTGATTGGAAAACATATTTAGTTTGTTGGATTTGGAATTTTTATGCCCAAGTTATGATTTTTGCAAAATTAAGTGAATTAAACAAGTTTTCAAATATTGCACCAATTTAAAATATTCAAAACAGTAAACAAATTTTATATTTGGATAGAACATTTAATTTGGGACAGAAAACATGTTTAAAAAGTTGGATTTGGAGTTAAAATGATTTAGTTATGCATTTTACAAGATTTGGTGCAAATCTGCCATTTTTATCACCTCTAGGGACTTAGGAAAAAAATATTACAGGGCTAGAAAAGAAACTGCAGGGACCTAATGGTGATTTCTGGTGAATTTCTGTATCAAAACAATTGGAAATAAAACTTTGGTTTTATTGAGGGAGGGGGGATTCGAACCCCTGCCCTGGGGCATGCGCACAAGGGAACAGCACCAGTGGGGTGTTGTGCTGCTTGTTGAAAGGAAGGGGCTCGGGGGGGGGGGGGTTTGAGGTACAGATGCGCGGGATTTAACTGAACCGAACTGAACTTTCGTGCAGGTTCTGAACCTCGATCGCACATAACAGATCGGCCGGCGGCAGCGATCGCTGATGATGCGCTCGCGGCCTGAGGGGCGCCGTGGGGTGCGGTTGGTGCTGGTGCGTGTGAGAGGAGGGGAAGGGAGCGAGGGGTAACGAGAGGGGAAGGAGAGGATCACCTCGAGCGGGCGGACAGCGAGCGGAGGAGCAGGGCGGACAGGGAGGTTGGCCGCGGCTTGGCGGCGACGGCGGCGGCGCCTCGTGCCGTCCCGGCCCAAGCCGAGGGGGTGGAGAGGTAGAGGGTGGCCGGGGGAATCCATTCCCGGCCACCGTTCGCCTGGAGGGGCCCCGAACGCCGGTGATCGCCGGAGGGGATGGGGTTTCGGGTGGAGGTACAGGTACAGAGAAATACAGAGAGCAGAGAGGGAAGGGAGGAAGAAGGAAGAAGATGGCGGCGGGGGAGCGAGGAAGGAGGGAGAAGAGGGGTTAGAGGGGAACCCTAGGGTTAGGGAGCTAGGTTATAGGGCAGGAGGGGAGGTGCTGTCCGTTGCCTGTTCTTCTCTGTGACGTGGATGCCATGGATGCTCGTCCGTACGAGGAAGACGATGGTGCGAAGGGGTATTTGGGCTGAGGGGGGAGTTGGGCTGGTTTGGGGTGGGCCTTGCTGCTCCCCCTCTCTCTCTTGTTTCTTTTTATTCTTTTGCTTTGTTTATTTATTTTTTTGCAGAAATAGAAATTGGAAGAATCTAGGGTTTTGAGTTAGTAAAATTTTAGAGAAAATTTATGTGAGTTAACTAGGTCAACAACAACCACTTACCAACTTTGGTTTTTCAAAAGTTCAAATTTAAATTACTGTTTGTGATTTAATTCATATTTGAAAGAATTTGCTTATTAAGTGTTTAATATTGAAAACAATATTTTTAATAGGGTGAACCCTATTGTTTAGTTAGAACAAATGATTAGGGTTATTTTGTTGATTTTCATAAGTTGAAATTGGGTAATGTTTGTGAATGATTTGAATTTGAAATAACATTTGGATTAATTGAATTATAAAAAGCCATAATTTTAATGGTTTGAACCTTATGGTTTGATGGAAACAATTGATTGATTTGTTTTGCAATTTTCATAATTTTCAACAGAGTTTCTGTTTTGGAAAGTAATTGAATTTGAAAAGGGTTTGGTTATTGGATGCATTTTTATAGAAACAAAACAACAGTTTTGAAATCACACTTTAATGGAAACAATTGATTGTTTTGATTTGAAACATCATTTTGGAAATTGTAACATCACAAGTATGAAACAAAAGGTTTGAAATTCAAATAGAAAACAAAGGAAAACAAAGGAAAACAGTTGGAAAACAAATGAAAACAGAGGAAAACAAATGGAAAACAAGCAAAACAAATGCAATGAACATGATGTCATGATGCAAAACATAAAATAACAGAGAGCAAATATTCTAATGGCTATTTTTCATACTTGGGATGTTACAACAGGTTCTGCTCGTTATCCCGGATTGGACAATTCCATACCTGAACTTCTTAGCTCATCAGAATTTACTGGGCGGAGCTGACAAAGTCTTGCAAAGGAAGATAAAATGCCGATGCAAAGGATACACGACGGTTGCCTGTATAAATGCAGCACTATTGGAATTTTTCAGCCATGTATTTTGCCAGAAGAAGGACGACAATTTCTGCGAGAAATTCATGCAGGAGATTACAGACATCATGCTCAATCAAAAAAGCATAGTTAAGAAAGCACTCCATGCAGGGGTTTTCTGACTTACAGCCGAGACAAATGCAGAGCACATAGTTAACACATGTGTCGGATGTCAGTATTACGCCAAGGAGACGAAAATGTCGGCCTAAGCACTCAAGACTATTCCCATAACATGGCCATTTGCGGTCTGGGGGCTAGATATGATGGGACCATTCAAAACTTAAAGAGGCAGACTCACGCATCTATTTGTTGCAGTAGATAAGTATACCAAGTGAGTGGAGGCCAAACTAATCAAAAAAAACTTGACGGTGTGACTGCCAGAAACTTCATCATAGACATAGTCATGAGATACGACGTCCCACATAGCATAATCACGGTGGGACTAACTTTGCAATTGGAGAGCTAGTAAAATATTGCCGGCGAACGGGAATCCGCCTAGATCTTGCATATGTGGCGCATCCACAATGCAATGTCCAGGTTGAACAAATGAATAGTTCAATGTTACGGGGAATACGCCCAAGACTCGAAACTCCTTTTCATAGAGCATTTGGAGCATAGGTAGAAGAGTCACCTTCTGTGCTTTGGAGTATTCGAACGACGCCGAATAGATCAATAGGGCAGACGCCTTTTTTCTTGGTTTATGGCGCAGAAGCAGTACTTCCAACAGACATGATCCATGATAGCCCCAGAGTGCAGGCATACGATGAGACGGATGCCGAAAGTGCGCGACGGGATGTCATCAATTTTTTAGATGAGGAAGAAGAGTTTGTGCTACAAAGATCTGTCATTTATCAGCAAGATTTACGGTGATATCATAGCCGTAAAATCAATCACTAATCTTTAAAAGAAGGGGATTTAGTGCTAAGATTGGTACAAGATAGAAAGCACAAGCTAGCCCCAATCTGGGAAGGACTGTTCGTCATTTACAAAGCTATGAAAAATGGATCATACTACCTTGTAGATATTCGGGATATGGAAGATGACCCAAAAAATTCGAATCGCAAGAGGAAAATAAGCATAGATGTAGAACTAGGAGAGACAAACATGCATTGGAGCATCTAGCAGTTACGTCCCTTCTATATTTACTTCAATTCTATGTAAACATTATTGAGATCATGAAATAAAGTTGTCGGAAATGCATGCGAATTGTTTTCTGTCTTTTATTGTTCAAAGCATGTTCCGTATTTTCTATTTCCCAATGATCTTTCAATTTGTTTCAATGTTAACCCAAATTGTGCTTGCAAACTCGGAGTTATAAAACCGAATGCTTTTGGCCAAAGTAGGCTACAGAACACCAGATTGTGTCTGCGTGCCCGGAGTTCATATTTTCAAACTCCTTATTATTCCTAAGTATTATCTGATTGTTTGTTTTGTTGGGTCACTTGATTTAGTATGTAAAGTGCCAAAGTATAATCCATGATTCCGAGTTTCGACTGATTGGTTACTTAACGAGGTCACTCGGCGTGAAGATTGCATACTTTCGGAATCACTTAAACACTAAGGATAGTCAAAGCATACAAACCAGAGAACTTAGAAGAAAAGGAGTTAAAATTTCAAACTTGCAAAGTTGTTTCATTACTGCAAAAGGATAGCCTTGTTTATAAAAGTAAAGAATGCATTACACATGAATATTACATTATAAGAGTAAGTAATGCATTCTACTGGCTTCTAGCTTCACAGGACTTAGGTGGCGTCAAGAGAGTCGGCATCACCATCCTCATCAACGTCGCTCTCACTCGGATTCTCCGTAGTAGAAGGGATTTCTTCCTCCGGGTAGAATGTAGAGGTAGAGACCATCCGAGCTATTTTTAAGCATGCCCCTTGATGGAGTCGAAGATTTCCACCCTCTGCGCCTCAGTGTAGCTCTGAGGAATGCCGGTGGCGACGCACCAGGACTTGGCGGTGGGTATAGTGCATTCCCTAAGGCCATGCGCACCCCACCGCGGGCGGCACACTTAAGTCAGCGTTCGCGCTGATTGATAACCTCTGTGAAAGCATCAGGCAGCTGGCCTATGTCCGAGTAATCATCCTTCTTATCCGGAAGGCACTTATTAATAAGTTTCCTTCCGGCTTTCTTAATTTCATCGACAATGGCTCCAAAATCGCGGATGCGGTCAATACGAGAGGAAGAAGGATCGCTTTCTGCTGCAAAAATCAGAAGAGAAGTAGAAGAAAAGCATGCATTCCAAATGAATGAGAAAACTGGTTACCAAGCCGGCTTATAAACCAACTAATGGCGGCTGCAGAACCCGTCAGTCTTTGGACATCTTTTAGACACGTAGGCCTTTTGTTGTTTAAGATTGTTTTGATATTTTCTGGGTTTACTTCTATTCCTCTGTGAGAAATGATAAAACCCATGAGCTTTCCCGAGGGAACCCCGAATACGCACTTCAATGGGTTTAACTTCATTTTATAAGTGCGGAGATTGTTGAAGGTTTCTTGTAGATCTTCAAGGAGTGTATCCTTTTCCTTGGAAACGACGGTGATGTTATCCACGTAAACATGGATGTTTTTGCCGATTTGACTATGCAAGCATCTTTGCATGTAACGCTGGTATGTTGCACCGGTGTTCTTCAGGCCAAAAGGCATGGTTATATAATAGTATGTTCCATAGGGAGTTATGAAAGAGGTTTTTATTTGGTCTTCTTCTTTCATGCGTATTTGATGGTACCCGGAATAAGCGTCCAAAAAGCATAAAAGCTCCAAGCCAGCAGTGGCATCTATTATTTGATCGATTCACGGTAACACGGACCTATCTTTTGGGCACAAATTGTTCAGTCCGGTGTAATCTATACACATCCTAAGAATAATACTATCCTTCTTCGGGACTAATACTGGGTTCGCAGATCAATCAATATGTATAACTTCCCGGATAAAGTCAGCTGCTAAAAGCCGGATAATTTCCTTGCCTATAACCTTCCGCCTTCTTCCATCAGAACGACATAGACCTTGTTTGACGAGTTTTGATCCTGGAATAACCTTTAGTTGGTGCTCAGCAAGTTCCATGGGAACACCGGGCATATCAGCAGGACACCAGGCGAAAATGTCCCAGTTCTCACGTAGGAACTTGATGAGCGTGTTTTCCTATTTGTCAGTCATTCTTATTCCCACTACGACAAATTTTGTCGGATCTTTGGGGTCCAGGATGACCTGTCTTGTATTCTCCGAGGCTTTGAAACTATCTGCCGGCTTCCGGCTTACTTTTCCTGCTGGCATTTCTGTCGACGATACTTCTTTAGCCAACTCGTTCAGCTCTTCCTTTCGAATCACTTGTTCGGCACAAAGGGTGTTTCCTTTCTCCACCTCATTCGCAAGTTTGAAGTCGCAAGATATGGTGATTACTCTTCCTTTTGGCACTGACATCTTCAGCTTGTTATAAATATAACATGATCTTGCCAGGAATTTGGCGAAAGACGGACGTCCGAGTATTGCGTGATACACACTTTCGAACGGCACAACCTCGAATGACATCTTCTCCTGGCGGACGTGTTATCTCTTTCCAAAGGTTACGTCTAGGAAAATTTCTCCGAGGGACTGTGCTTGCCTGCTGATGACCCACAAGTATAAGGGATCACAATAGTCTTCGAGGCAAGTAAAACCCAAATTTATTGATTCGACACAAGGGGAGGCAAAGAATATTTATATGCCTTAACAAACTAAGTTGTCAATTCGGCTGCACCTGAAAGTAGACTTGCTCGCAACAATTTATCAGTGGTAACAGTTTTATAGCAAGAACTAGAAATAAAATAATAGCAGTAGTAAAATAGTAACAGCAGTAGGCAATCGCGGAAAACAGCAGTATGGGAAGTACTGTAGGCATAGAGGAATCGATGGATGGGCGTTGCATGGATAACATAGGTCATGTAATAATCTAACACGGGCATTGCAGATAATAATATAAAGCATCAAACATGTAGGCAAACCATCGGCATGTGTTTCAATGTAGTCACACGTGCTCGCAATGAGAAACTTGCACAACATCTTTTGTCCTACCAGCCCGTGGCAGCGGGGCCTCTAGGGAAACTACTGGTAATTAAGGTGCTCCTTTTAATAAAGCACCGGAGCAAAGCCTTAACACTCCGTGAACACACGTCATGCTAACATCACAACCATCCTCTCTGGTTGTACCAATTTCTGTCACTTTGGGGCCTCGGGTTCCGACAATGACATGTGTAAAACAACTTGCAGATATGATCAAGAAACAACATTATACTCATGAAACAATAACATGTTCAGATCTGAAATCATGGCACTCGGGCCCTAGTGACAAGCATTAAGCATAACAAGTTGCAACAACGGTAGAAAACACTAACAATGGATACTAGGCACTATGCCCTAACAATCTGGCATTATTACATGATCAATCTCATCCAATCCCTTCCATCCCTCTCAGCCTACAGCGGTGTTTACTCACACATGGATGGGGGAATCATGGATGGTTGATGGAGAAGAGGTGACGGTGTTGATGGCGATGATCTCCTTCGAATCCCCGTCCCGGCAGGGCGCCAGAACAGGAACTTCTGATCCCCGAATCGAGGTTCGGGGTGGCGGCGACGCTCTGTTGTGTTTCTGTGGAATATGACAGAACCCCCTCGAGTTTTAGGTTTACGGGGCATATGTAGTCGAAAGGGGAGTCTGAGGGGGTCCAGGGGTGGCCCACACCACTAGGCGGCGCGGCCAAGGGGTGGCGTCGGGGGGTGATGTGGCCCCCTCTTGGCCCCTCTCCTGGCCCCCTTCTGGCTCCCGGGGTCTTCTGGTGTTTTAAGACCAATGAGGTCTTTTCTGGATATTTTCCCGAAAGTTGATTTTTCTGCACAAAAACGAGATACCAAGGTAATTCTGCTGAAAACAGCGTTAGTCCGTGTTAGATGTATCCAAAACTCACAAGTTTAGAAGAAAACAATAAGAAAGGTGTTCGGAAAAGGAGATACGTTTTGGACGTATCAACTCCCCCCAAGCTTAGCTTATTGCTTGTCCTCAAGAAATTCAGTGACAACCGAGTGCGATAAAAGACTTTTACGAACACATTTGTTTCATATGATGTAAATATACTCACTACATAATCAAGTGCTGAGGCAGTTCATAATAAGATATATGGAAAATAAAAGTCACCCAACAGTTATGCAAATCATGAAAGGATGCCAACAAACTAATAATAGACAACATGAAGTACTTCAATTTACAAGATTGTAATGCACATAATAGGGTATGATAAAGTGTACTCGCTTGCTCTTAATAGTGGAGCAAAACATAAATGCCAGAGCACCTCTGAAGTTCAAATGAAGACTAGAAATATAGATATCAAAGATACAAGCATCAAAGTTATACCACTATCAACCGTGTTTTGGGACAAGCACATTACACTAAGAATAGCAACCATGCTCTCAAGAAGGTGCATAAAGTGAGAAGGTGAAGACTCAACATAAAAATAAAAGAAAGGCCCTTCGCAGAGGGAAGAAGGGATTAACTCATGTGCTAAAGCTTTTTATTTTATTAAACATAGGTATTGAAAACATTTTTAAGAGAGGTGTATGCTTATGTCAACGAATGGTAAACAGACAATACAGTACGTCACAAGCCAACTAGACTTCACAAGAGCGGCTCACATAGCAGGACGCATCTGGGTAGAAGGTCATCCCTGTTTCTCTTTTGTTACACAATTATGCTTTGACTGATAAATCAGGGGCAAAAAGAGTGAAGAGAATTTGCGTTATTAATTTGGGGCTCGGCACCCCGCTGCCGACTCTTCTATCATTGGATAAGCGGATGAAGCCACTAGTACAGGGTGTGAAATCCAATCAACAAGTGAGATAAAGATTCTCTATTTACGTCGTCATGAGCTAAAAGAGGGGCACACAACAGGAATAATTTTTAGCAGGTTTTAAAGGTAGCACACGAGAAATTTACTTGGAGTGGCAGTTAAATACCACATACATAGGTAGGTATGGTGGAAACATTTGGAAATTTTGGTTTTTGGAAGTTGGATGTACGAGTAGAGCTCATACTCAGTACATGTGAAGGCTAGCAATAGACAGGGACCGACAATAAAGAGAGCAACAACTGTCATAATCATGCTTGCGACAAAACAAAATTAATAGGGGCATAAAAATGATACAAATACTCTGAGGCAAAATAAATCATCGAGGCTTAAGTGACTTTTTGTTTTCAGTCATAGAATGCATGAGCATGTGACAAGTCGATCCAAGCGAAACAATAAAAGGGAGATACCACAATGTCATACCCTTCTATGAATAAAACAATGCAAGCAAACATTCATACGACATGCTATCTTATATTAATAAGTTGGAACTAACACGTGAGAGCACGAACTACCAAGCATCAATTAAATAACATACACCTTACATGAACGGACTAAGCATGTTCACACAACGAGTATATGTACAAAAATAAAACAAATAGAGTTCATACCAGCCTCTCACCACAATTTGGATTGTTGTAAATCATCATTACTGCTCTTCACTTGTGGATTGAATAATATAGAATGATAATCAACCTCCAATGGAGACACTCAAGTCCGATGAACTCTGCAACAAACTTTAAAAAAACCAAAGAAGAACAACAAATATTTTGGGGTTTTCGATTTAAAACAAGAACAGAAAGAAGCAAGCAAACAAAGCAAAATATTTTTGGATTTTTGAATACTAAACCAAAACGAGAAAAGAAAGCAAACCAACAAAAGAAACTAGAGAGGAAAATAAAGAGAAACAACAGAAATATTTTTGGTCTTTTTCTGTTTTGGAAAACAAGAATAAAACAATAAAACAAATAGAAACGAAAGAAAACGAAAACGAACGAAAGAAACGAAAACATGGATATACAATGAACCGACCGAACATGATATATAAATGAGTGTGATGTCGGTATACCTCCCCCCAAGCTTAGGCTTTTGACCTAAGTGGAGATCAATCACCAAGGGGACCATCAGGTGGCGGCCCCGTAGTATGCCGAGCAGGAACCCTCCTCCTGATATGTGCTCGAGGATGCGCCGGTGTACTGCGTGTTGTGGTCCTCTGGAGGCGCGTCTCGCCTCTCCTGCTGCCGGTAAAACTCCGTAGTGCTCAGATACTCGTCCACCTCCTCCTTAGAGAGCGATCATGGTGACCTGTCAATCTTAAACAAAACAGGCTGCGGCAAAGTAACTTTTCGCTCCTCTCCATCTATATATAGAACTCTATATACTAAGCGTTCAGCAGTAGAGTTAGCAGTGACAAACTGATGGGACTTCATGGCAGCGAGGTTGAGTCTATAGGGAGCAATCAATTCATCATCAGGATCAATAGAAAATTCTAAAGCAGTTGCTATACGTGTAGCAATAATGCCCCCAAAATAGGCCCTTAGCAGCAAGGCAGCGTGCAACAAGTGCACCAAGGTTATACTTTGTGCTACGGTTCAGCGCAGCATCAATAAAAGCAAGGTGGTAACCAGAAATGTTGCTAGTCTTCTCCCTACCAAGGATACTAGTAGCAATATAGTAAGTAAAATATCTAAGAGCAGGAAGTTGAATGTTCCTTATCTTCCCATGCTGGGATGAGCGACCATCATCATTGGTGATTTCCCGGTAAAGCGCCATAGGATCCGTGGGTTTATCATGAATCATGCGCGTTGTCCCGGTAGCGTTGATACCTACAATGGCACAAAAATCTTCCAAGGACAAAGAAAAAGATCTACTATATAATTTGAAGCCAACAGTGGGACCAAAATGTGTGTTCCGAAATTGAAAGCTCTCAACAAAAGATTTTGTGAGATCTGCATACTGAGGACCTTCATCCTCCATATATTTGGTTATACCAAATCTTTCAATAAGCATACAGAAGTCATCTAGTAGACCTGCACTTCTTAGAAATGTAATGCAAGGAAAGCTAGATGGGTTAGCGATACTATCACTTCCCGCATCGTCAATACTCGGTGCAATAACGTCTTCATTGTACAATGGCCTCACTGAAGTGGATGAGCGTGAGGGCCTTGTTCTTCTAGGAGCATCACTCCTAAATATCTCTCCAAAATTATAATTTTCCATCTCTGAATTTTTTCAACAATCATCACAAAAATTAATTTCAAGCAACTATAAGGTGGAAACTACCATGGGGACTTATATGCGAGCTAAACATACATCAAAACTACAATATTTCTACTCAAATCAAGCATGCAAACTAACATAAGTTATCACCTACAGTACCAAAATACTCAAGAAATACTTGACCAAATAAAGATCTACTTGGATCATTGGAGGAGTCACATACCGGAGATCAAACACACCAAATCTCAGCACAAATGATGGGATCAAGAAGGAGATCAAAAATCTAGAGGAAGAACAACAAGAACATGGGTTTCAGGAAATGTTTTCAGTTTGGGAGGTGAGAGAGAAGAATTTGGTAGTGGAGAGAGTTAGTGGGGGGTCAGGGGGCCCCACACCATGTGCTGGCGCCACCAGGGGCAGGCCGCGCCACCCCATGGTGTTCCTGACTGGTGGGTCCCCTTGGAGCCTCCCAGGTGGCTCTCTGCCTCATTTTGACGTAAAAAATTATTATAATTTTTCTGGAATTTTTCGAGGAACTTTATTTTTGAGGTATTTCCAGAATTTTAATAATTAATAAAAAACAGGAAAACAAAAGTGAAAAGATGGAAAAACAAAACCAAAACCAGAGCTACAGAGGTTCTATGACACTCTAATGGAAAAATATCCAAAAGAAAACAAAGGTGGAAGTGGTGAGAACAAAAGTATGGGTGGTGAAAACATGCATAACCACATTAATCAGGGTGAAAACATGAATATGGATGATGGAAAACATGATTGTACTCAATTAGCAATGTGATAACAGAAGTAAATATGGTGAAAACATAATGGGGAAGGTGAAAACATTGTCCTCTTCATTAAAAATCATTTTGTTAACAAGGGTGATCAAGTCTTGTTACCAGAACAATTTTCATATGAAGCAAAACTTTGCTAATCACTAAATAATTATGTTACCTCAACCTTGATAGACATAGTACTAATCATAATAATTTCATATTCTTTTGGTGGTACAGGAATGGGACAATAAAATTCTCCAATCTTGATGGTCTCAATATTTTCAATTGAATTTAAACCATATCTTCTATCAATCTTCTTGGGAAATTAAACAGTATGCTCTTTATCATTAACATTAAAAGTTACTTTTCCTTGATTGCAATCAATAACAGCCCCTGCAGTGTTAAGAAAAGGTCTCCCAAGAATAATAGACATATTATCATCTTCAGGCATTTCCAACACAACAAAGTCAGTTGATATCAAACAATTAGTAGCAACTTGCACATGAACGTTCTCACATATACCAACAGGAATAGCAGTAGACTTATCAGCCATCTGCAAAGATGTATTGCTGTGTATCAATTTTTCAAGAGAGAGTCTCTTATAAATAGAGAAATGCATAACACTAACTCCAGCTCCCAAGTCACATAAAGCAGTTCTAACATAATTATTTTTAATAGAACAAGGGATAGTAGGAATACCAGGATATCCAAGCTTCTTTGGAACCTTGCCATTGAAAGAGTAGTTAGCAAGCATAGTGGAAATTTCCTCATTAGGAATTTCCCTTTTGTTGGAGTTTAGAATAAGGAGGCAGTTTAATAGCATCAGTCAAAGGGATTTGCAAAAACAGAGGTTTCATCGACTCACAAAACTTGTTATAATGTTCTTCTTCCTTTGATTTGTGTTTCTTATTAGGAAAAGGCATTGTTTTTTGTACCCAAGGCTCTCTTTCATTATCATGTTTATTAGCAATGAAATCCTCCTTAGTATACTTTGTAGTTTTAGTTTGCTTTTCAGGTTCAGCTACAAGTTCTTCTTTATCAGAAGCATCACTTTTATCATTACCACTTTCAGTTTCAACATCAGAAATAGATATACTATTAGGATCTTTAGCAGGTTCAGGAGATTCTACAGCATTTTAATGTCTCTTCTTATTTTTCTTAGAAGGAGAACTATTGTTTTTAGGTTGTTGAGAATCTTGTTCAATTCTTTTAGGATGTCCTTCAGGATACAAGGGGTCCTGAGTGGAAACACCACTTCTAGTAATTATTTCACAAACATGTTTATCTCTAGAAGCATTAGCTAGCATGTGTGTTTGCACTTTAGTAAGTTGATCAATTTGAGTTTGAACCATTTGAAAATGTTTAACAAGCATTTTAACATCATTAGAGATTCTCTCAATAATACCATGCAAATTGTCAATAGCTCTAGAGTTTTCCATAAGGTGGTTTTGCACTCTCCTATTAAAGTTGTCTTGCTTAACAACATAATTATCAAATTCATCTAAGCATTGATCACGTGGTTTGGAATAAGGAATATCTCTATTATCAAAGTATTGGAGAGAGTGTACCTCAACAGTTGATGGATGAGGAATAGGCTTACATAATTCTTCTATAGGAGGTAAATTCTTCACATCTTGAGATTTAATACCCCTCTCTTTAAGAGATTTCTTGGCTTCCTTCATCAATTCATCATTCAATTCAACCATCCCTCTCTTCTTGGTGTTGGTATTGGTGTTGGCTCTGGTGTAGGTGTAGGCTCAGGCATATTCCAATCATCATTATTTTTGGCTATTTTAGCCATTAGTTCCGCAGCTTCTTCTGGAGTTCTTTTTCCTGAAAACACAGCCAACACAACTATCCAGGTATGTCCTATATTCAAAAGTCGGTCCATTATAAAATATATCTAGGAGCTCATTTTTAGGCAATGGGTATTCAGGGCTAGCTCTTATCAAAGAACAAAACCTTGTCCAAGATTCAGGCAATTTTTCTCCTTCAATTTGCTCAAAGTTAAAGATGTCGTGCACAGCAGCATGTTGGGCACTAGCAGGAAAATATTTTTGAAAGAAAGCATTAACCAAATCCATAGGATTAGTAATACACCCAGGTGACAGATTGTTAAACCAAAATTTAGCTTCATCTTTCAATGAGAAAGGGAAGATCTTGGTAACAAAATAAGTACGCAGTTTAGTATCATCAGAAAATAAACTACTCAAAGATGAAAGCTCATTCATGTGTTCCATAGCACTTTTACTTTCAGTTCCACAAAAAGGTTCCTTCTCAACAATAGATATATAAGATAAATCTAAAGAGAAATCACAATCCTTGTCTATAATGTGTATGGGATATGTGGAAAACTTAGCATCAAGAGAAGATTTATATTTCGCAACATGTCTTGCAAGAAGACTCTTAAGAGCACTTGCACCAGTAGTAGTTCGAGCTTCTTAAATAAAATCATCACTCAGTTCAATATAGGTTTCATCAAGATCATCAATAAGCTCAGTTGAATTAACATGTATACCAATATTTTCAAAAGAAATTTCAGCATTTTTCATTTGTTTGGATCTAGCAATAGTAGCATCTAGGAAAGGACCTAGAGAACTAGTATCATCAAGCACAGTAGAAGAATCATCAAAAGTATCAGAAACATTCTCAGACTTGTACCTCTTCTTGTAGTGGATGGTAATATAGGAAATTTTCCATCACGAGTCTTGCCCATGATGAATGGCTTGCAGCAAACAATATCTCGATCAAGTGAGCAAATAAATAAAGCTATGCTCCCCGGCAACGGCGCCGGAAAATAGTCTTGATGACCTACGAGTATAGGGGATCGCAAAAGTCTTCGAGGGAAGTAAAACCCAAATTTATTGATTCGGCACAAGGGGAGCCAAAGAATATTTATATGCCTTAACAACTGAGTTGTCAATTCAGCTGCACCTGAAAGTAGACTTGCTCGCAACAATTAATCAGTGGTAACAATTTTATAGCAGCAGTAGAAATAAAATAACAGCAGTAGTAAAATAGTAACAACAGTAGCAATCGCGAAAAACATCAGTATGGGAAGTACCGTAGAAATAGAGGGAATGGATGGACGGGCGTTGCATGGATAACATAGGTCATGTAATAATCTAACACGGGCATTGCAGATAATAATATAAAGCATCAAACATTTAGGCAAACCATAGGCATGTGTTCCAATATAGTCATACGTGCTCGCAATGAGACACTTGCACAACATCTTTTGTACTACCAGCCCGTGGCAGCAGGGCCTCTAGGGAAACTACTGGTAATTAAGGTGCTCCTTTTAATAAAGCACCGGAGAAAAGCATTACCACTCCGTGAACACACGTGATCCTCACATCACAACCATCCCCTCCAGTTGTACCAATTTCTGTCAGTTTGGGGCCTCGGGTTCCGGACAATGACATGTGTAAAACAACTTGCAGATATGATCAAGAAACAACATTATACTCATGAAACAATAACATGTTCAGATCTGAAATCATGGCACTCGGGCCCTATTGACAAGCATTAAGCATAATAAGTTGCAACAACAGTAGAAAACACTAACAATGGATACTAGGCACTATGCCCTAACAATATGGCATTATTACATGATCGTTCTCATCCAATCCCTTCTATCCCTCTCAGCCTACAGCGGTGTTTACTCACACATGGATGGGGTAATCATGGATGGTTGATGGAGAAGAGGTGGCAGTGTCGATGGTGATGATCTCCTTCGAATCCCGTCCCGGCAGGGCGCCAGAACAGGAACTTCTGATCCCCGAATCGAGGTTCGGGTGGTGGTGGCACTCTGTTGTGTTTCTGTGGAATATGATGAACCCCCTGGCGTTTTAGGTTTACGGGGCATATGTAGTCTAAAGGGGAGTCCGAGGGAGTCTAGGGTTGTCCCCACCACTAGGCGGTGTGGCCAAGGCTGGCGCCGGGGGTGGTGTGGCCCCTCTCCTGGCCCCCTTCTGGCTCCGAGGGTCTTCTGGTGTTTTAAGACAAATGGGGTCTTTTCTGGGCATTTTCCCGAAAGTTGATTTTTCTGCACAAAAACGAGACACCAAGGTAATTCTGCTGAAAACAGCGTGAGTCCGTGTTAGTGGTATCCAAAACTCACAAGTTTAGAAGAAAACAATAAGAAAGGTGTTCGAAAAAGGAGATACGTTTTGGACGTATCAACTGCCAGGAACAATGTCGTGAAAACATACATTGGTGTGTTTGAGATGAGTCTCGGAGAGATGTAACTGCTTCAATGTACTTAATTACATGATATTGATACTAGATCCTCCATCCATCAGCACTCTTTTGAGCCTAGTGTTTTGAACAATAGGACTTACGACCAAAGCATGTGTGCCGGGTTCTGGGATGTTACCGGGATGATCAGACTGATCCCAGGTAATTGGCGTATTTGAATACTTCAAGTACTTTGGGGTTGGAGGTACAACCGCATTGATTTCTCGAAGTGTTCGTTTTGCCTGTTTGGTTGAGGGAGTTGTCATGAAAGTTAGGTTACATTCTCCTTCAACTCTCGGGAATTTAGGTTCGCCTTTTCGCTGCTGCTCCTGTATTTTATCATCAGTGTCAGACTCGCTTTCTTTTTGTCAGCTTCCGGTTTTTGCTTGTTGAACTTCCTTTCGGAATTCTTTCCTTTATTCCCGGATCCTGCAGTGCCTTTCATGTGCTTATTAAGCCATCACTGCGCATTGGTGTGGGTAGGCTTCCCAAATTGTGAACGGTGGACACAGTTTTCCGACGTAATATTCTCCCACACTTTTTTAGAATAGGAGATGGGTTATGTACTTTTGTCCTTCCATCTGCTGCCATTATCCTTTCCAAAGGTTAAGTTCACTTCCTTGGGTTTTCGGAACGAGGCGCCTTTTTGGCTTGAACCAAAGCATCAATGTTTCCGCCTCCTGTCTTGATATCATCTTCAGCCGCTGCGTGCTCATTGGCGGTGGTAAGCATAGATCCGAGATCTTTGTGCTCTTTCGAACCAACCATGAACGGTACGAGGTCGGGTTTCAGGCCGTTGATGAAAGCATGCATTGCTTGTACATCACTTACTCCAGAGCAACTATTCTTCATTGCAGTCCATCTTGAGGTAAAGTCGATGTATGACTCATCCTCATATTGCACGCAACGGTTTGGCTGGTTGATGCTCTTAGGACGTTTATACGTACTCCGTAAATGCTGAGCGATACTCTAGCCATATCTTTTCAGCTGTCTACTATTCTTGACGGAAGCCCGTTGATCCAATCTCTAGCTCCATCCAGCAACATTAGGTGAAGAAACTTCACAGCCTCTAAATCTGTCCCTTTGTTCATTTGGACGACAGTATAGTAATCTGCTAGCCATGTATCCGGATTCGTACTTCCGGTATACTTTTGATAAGTTGGACCGACTTTGGCAAAGCCAGAGCGTAGACTGATTCTCGGATCCTGTCAGTGAAACACTTAGGTCCGAAGTATAAATCGTCTCTTTCCTTCTTATCGACGTGCCCAGAATATCTTCTAGCTGAATGGACAGAAGGGGATCTGCTCCGTTCTGGTCCATTGTTGCACGAGTGCGCTCTTCTGGATTATCCTATTTCTTCCGATATCGTGTCCTTTGGAATAAGGTGGAGTTCTGCTCTTTGGCCTTTCTTTGTTCCTTGGAGGATTTCGGGATCTCTCACGTCTGTGAGGATTTTCGTATCTTCCGGCTTTATCAGCTGGGTACCTCGGAGGCGGCATTACTTTTTCGTACTTCCGGTTTTGCTCCTCCCGTTCCTTATTGTCACGGGGATTATTTCCATCTTTCAGCAGATGGGATCCTGTTCTGGACGCTGCATCCTTGTTATTCGGGATTTTCTTGTCCTTCTTAGGACTCCCTTCTTTTCCTTAGAATCGCCTGAATCTCCAGGTTCACTAGGTTCAGGTGCTCCAGCGGCGCACGTGGCAGTTTTGCATAAGGCTGAATCACATGTAACTTGCATGAACGTGTTTGTCCTCGCTGTTGCTGTTGTAATGTTTTTCCTAAGAAATCATACACTCCCTGTAGTTTTTCGTCATTGGAGTACAGATCGTCATTAAGGATGGCGAACGCGGCTTCCGTGTTTACGACTGCGGTTTTGTAGATGCGTTCGCCCTTAGCATTAGTGTTGTTAAAATGCCTTTGCCAAGAAGGGTTTTCAAACTTCTTTCTTTCTGGCAGTTCATCCAGTTTTGAAATTACGGGTAACCGCGTAGGTTTAATTCCAAATCTATTACTTCTTTCGTACTCCTCTATTTCTTCATGCTGCATTTTAATGTCAGCCTGGGTTTTGAGGAGGTTTTCCCGAGTTCGGAACAGGTATTGTTGTTGCCGCTGTATAGCTTGTCTCCTGGCTTCTAGCACTTCCCGGGGCTCGTTCGTGCAACCGGGGTTTGAATCAGATCAATCTTCTCCTGTTCGATATTTGGGGAACAGGGATTTCATCCTTTTTCTTCTCCGCAGGTTTGACTCCACTGCTTCCTCCTACTTCCAGGTTTTGGTTGACAATGTCTGCCAATTTTTCTACCTTTTTCTTCTAGAGTTTGGATTGGATTTTCTTGGCAGACTTCTTTTTCTTCTTGGAAGATGGAGGCTTTTTGCTAGGTTCTTCTTCCGTCAATTCCTTAACGTCAGGGTAAGTCGGACTAACCTCACATTCCTCTTCCTCTTCATCTGGCTGTTTGAAGAATTTTTGTACCAAAATTCATTAAACTTGAAAATAAGCATAGTTTCCTTCCATGTCGTGTGGGTCCCACGCGATGCAAAATATTTGCGGAAAGGATATATATAAGATATTGGACTCATTTTGTTGAGTTCATCAGGTACATCACAATGATACAAACAGATCATATTTTGGATGGTTTATTGAGGAAATATAAATATTTGAAGCATGGTTATAGAAGTGAGCTAGCTAGCTTGTCAAGTTTTGGAGCTTCAATCGATGGTGAGCATGCAGTTTGTTCCAATCCAAGACGCACTAGTCTATGATATATGGGGCCCACTCCATGCAAAATATTTATGAAAATATCTATATGTGATATTGGACTCATTTTATAGAGTATGTCATGCACGTCATGATGGTGCAAACGGTTTAAAATTTCGATTCGCCATTTGAGAAATATAGTCTTCAGAAGTTTTGCATTTTACACGTAAAGCTAGCAACTTCTGAATCGATCAGCTACACCCCATATGAATGCATGCGTACGTGAGGTTTTTTTTTTAGATAAAAGGCTAAAAGCCCAGTTTTGAATTAACAAAACTCGACAGAGTGATAGTTCATACATCCGCTGGGCATACAGCTTCGCCACCGAACCGAAAAGAGGAAATAACACGCACCCACATAAGGTGAAACAACATGCTGAGGCATACAGCTTCGCCGAAACTAAGAAAAGCAACACAAGGTTCGCGAAGACAGCGTGGCCTATCCAGGTGGCGCAGGGAAGCGGCAGGAGTGGTATGAAGTCTTGAGGGCTCCCACTAGGCGGATGGCTTCCTCCCTGTCCTCAGGCTTCATTGCCGGCATCCAAAGCTGCAAGAAGATCAAACATTTGAATATAAAGATAGCAGGATGCTTAATAATAACACCCTCAATCGCATGCTTATTTCTAATGTGCCATAGCGCCCAAGCTAAGGCTAGAAAAAGTATCCAAACTATCCTACGATAGCCCCCCCTAGGGTGCTGAGGATCTGATGGAATTGCGCGAAGTTTGCCGGGGACCAGTCGCGGCCAAGAATCTGTCGCACCACGCTCCAGGCGAATTTAGCTAGCGAGCAGGAGAAGAAGATGTGGTCGGCGCTTTCCGGGGCCGCGCAAAGGGCGCAGCGCCCGTCAGAGGGGCCGAAACGAGAGGCGATCTGCTGGCTGGATGGAAGTCTGTTAATGCTGAGTTGCCACGCAAAGACTTTGATCTTGAGCGGGACGCGAGCGCTCCAAAGGTCGTCAGCAACGGCGACGGGAGCTCCACTAGACAAAGAGGCGTACATGGATTTAACCGAGAAGATTCCTGAGGGTTCTAGATGCCAAGAAATGGCATCCAGGCCCTCCCGAAGTGGCGTGGAGGTGATAATGGTGTCGAGCTCGTCCCATTGAGCAAGGACACCATTGTGCAATGACCTACGGAATCGGCACCCGTTGCGCAAGACCGCTGCCACCGAAACGTCTTGATCATCGCAAATGTTGAAGAGCAGAGGGAAGCGGAGGCACAACGGTTCCTCTCCGTGCCACCAATCCGTCCAGAATCGAGTTCTCAGCCCGTTGAAGATCTCGTGCTTGGCCCCGGCCTTAAACGAGTGTTTGCTTTTATGGAGGCTCTTCCAGAACTGTGACCCCCCCCTCGGTGAGCTAGCAAAGATATCGCCGGTGGGTGAGTATTTGTTGCGGATGATGTTTGCCCAGATCGAATCGTCCATCTGGTAGAGTTTCCATATCCACTTGAGAAGAAGGGCCTCATTCATTTTGCGGGAGTTAACCAACCCGAGGCCCCCAAGGTCTTTTGGGCGACACACTGCCGGCCAATTCACCATATGGTATTTTCTGTCCGGTCCGGCTCCTTCCCAGAAGAATCGGGCACGGACAGAGTCTAGTTGTTTGTGCGTATCCAAGTGAAGCAAGAATAGGCCCATGACGTAGGTTGGAAGGTTATCAAGACAGGCATTGGTTAGGATCAGACGTCCCCCCGAGGACAGGAACCTATTCATCCAAGGTTCTACCCTACGCGCCAGTTTCTGTATAAGGAAGGCCCATTGTTCCCTAGAGAGCTTCGAGTCAGAGATGGGAAGCCCGAGGTACATGAATGGAAAGCTGCCCAGCTTACAATTCAGTAGCCTAGCTATCCTGATTTGCTCGTCGGCGGGCTGATTAAGGACCAGAACTTCGCTTTTGTGAAAGTTGATCTTCAGTCCTGACATGTTCTCAAAGCACATGAGCAGGAATTTGAGGTTAGAGATCTCTAGGTCTCCCCCTTGGATGAGGATGATCGTGTCATCGGCATATTGCAGATGCGTGATACCTCCCGGCACCAGGTGCGGGACGACCCCTCTGATGTGTCCCGCAGCGTTGTCCTTGGACAGCAAAGCCGAGAGACCTTCGGCGACAAAGTTGAAGAGGAGAGGGGATAGGGGGTCACCCTGACGGACGCCCCGTTTATTTCTGAAGAAAGGGCCCATTTCCCCATTGATGGAGATGGCCGTCTGACCGCCAGATACTAGCTGAGAAATCCTATGGATGTATCCTGCTTCGAACCCTTTTCGCTGCAGGACCTCGAGGAGAAACTCCCAGTTCACTCTATCATAAGCTTTCTCAAAGTCGAGTTTAAGCAAGATGCCCCCTAGCTTCTTGGATTTTAGCTCGTGAACGATCTCGTGGAGGGCGAGTGCTCCATCAAGGATAAAGCGTCCTTTGATGAACGCAGTCTGATTAGGCGCGATGATCTTGTGCGTCACCGGGTCGAGGCGCGAGGCGAAGGCTTTGGCGATGATCTTAAAGATCACGTTTATTAGAGCTATGGGGCGGAATTGGGTGATGCAATCCGCCCCCGGGATTTTTGGAATAAGGGTTAGCACCCCAAAATTGAGGCGGGAGATATCTATCCGACCTAACATGAAATCGTTAAGGATATGGAGCACCCCATGCTTAACCAAATCCCAGCATTTCTTGAAGAATGGCACTGGAAACCCGTCCGGGCCCGGGGCGGTGTCTGATTTCATGTCTTTAACAATCTTTTCTAGTTCTTCTTCCGAGAAGGTGATGCATAGTGAGTCATTGTCTCGCTGAGACACCTGGGGAGCCCCTGCCCAGATATCTCGGTGAAGTCTACAGCTTCGCGCTTCAGAGGAGCCGAGGAGGTTCCTATAGAAGCCATAAATGTGCTCTTGTAGTTCCTGCTTTCCCGAAATGGTCAACGGCCCGTTGTCGACCCTAAGGGAGGTGATGAGGCATTTTCTGCGCTGTCCATTAGCTACAGCGTGGAAGTAGGCCGTGTTCGCATCTCCCTGCAGCGTCCATTGGACCCTACCCCGTTGCCTCCAATATTCTTCCTCAAGCTTAAAAATGTTCAGCAGTTGTTCTTCTAGGTGGTATCGGTAAGCCCAGGCGTCGTCATCCAGACCCTGTGCGTCAGCCTGGAGGTCGAGGTTTTTAATGCTCTCCATCAACGAGGTCTTCTTGAGGCGGGCTTCTATACCAAGATTGCGGCTCCACCCTCGAAGGGCTTGGCGAAGTTTCCGGCTCATGAAATTCCACCAATCGATGATATCGCGCCCCCGAACTTCCTTGGCCAACCTATCCCAGGTAGACAGAAGGAAGGGCCGGAAGTCTGGTATCACGAGCCACCCGGTCTCAAAAAAGAACTTGTTGCTCCGGACCGGGGTTCCCTCACCCGAGTCCAGTAGCAGGGGTGTGTGATCCGAGCCAACACCTGGCTCAGCAATCAGGGAGAGAAGGGGGAAGAAAAGGTCAAGCGTCGGAGAAATAAACACCCTATCTAACACACAACGCACCGGATTGAGTCTTTTATTCGTCCAGGTGTATCTCGCACCCGAACGAGGGACATCGCGAAGGCCCCAATTGGCGATATGTGAGTTGAAGAGTGCCACCCTTGGCCAGTCGATATTTCCGTTATTCTTATCTGAGCTATCTCGAATCAGGTTGAAGTCTCCTCCCAGGATGACTGGGACGGAGCAGGCCGCAATTTTGCCGGAGATCTCATCGAGGAAAGCAGCCGAGAGGGCGTGGTCCGCCGGACCGTAGACATTGATGATTTCTAGTTTTTCTTTAGAGGGTTTATGGAGCACGAGCAGGCTCTGGAAAAAACGGCCACTATCCATAGAGCCGACTTCAAACAGGTTGTCACTAACGCCTATGAGCATCCCCCCGGATAGCCCGTTGGCGGGGGACCAGTTCCAGTAGAAAAGCTGGGCCCCAACTAAGTTACGAAGCTCGGAATCCGTAAACGATTGTCTTATCGTCTCCTGGAGGCAAATAACTGAGCACTTGTGTGTCCGGATCAAGTCCTTCAAAAGGGTTCGACGGCCCGGCGCGCCAAATCCTCTGATATTCAAAATGAGGGCACGCATTAGGACACCTGTCCGGGAGCCCGTGCTTGGCGGGTGGTGGGTTTGGAGGGAAGGTTTCTCGGGGCTTTGGCTTGGCGGGAGTATGGGGTCCTAGGGGGGAGCACTTGTCTTTTCCTGGGACGCCCGCGGCGAGAAGGGCCAAGGGAGGCCACGCTGATGGGGACAGTTACAAGGGTGCCACCGTCGGCGGCAGCGGAGGTGGAGGTTCCTGCGTCCACCCCTGTGGGCGCTGGGACTGGTGTCGAAGGCTGGGCTAGGGTGTTCGAAGAGAGGCTGGCCTGCAAGTCCCTAGCACGCGCCAAATCGGCTTGAGCGAGCTCCGAGGCGCGGAAGAGCGAAATAACTTCGATGGGGGTCTAAGACGTCGAGCCTAGCTCTACACCGCAGTCGCGAGCAACAACTAGGAGGTGATTGTCGTCAACAGCATGCAGCGCAGTGTAAGTCTTGGATGGGAGCGCACCTGGGGTGTCTCGGGCAGCGGCGCGCGAGGTCGCGCGGTCGAGGACGAGCGCTTCAGTCTGGCCAGCGCCTCTGGCGCTTTTGCGAGTGGAGAGGACAGGCACCGCCTTGCTCCGGAGGCCCCTCGCCACAGGAGCAGATAATGCCTTGATGACGCCTAAATCCACCGATGAGTCACCGCTGAAGTCAGGCTGGGGGAAGGCCGCCAAGGAGGCCGCCAACCTAGCAGCGGGGCGGTCGGCGTTAGCCTTGCTGCGGCGTTCCCTGGACTGGAGAGATTCGGTGGCGCTCGACGGAGTGACAACAGTGTCGGGGGCGAGGAGGCTGCGCGGCGAGGAGATAGTGGAGGCGGGGGCGTGGTCGCTCAGCGAGATGGAGGTAGGGGCCGCTGCGAGCAGGGGAGCGGGAGTCGCCTTCTTTCTTCCCGAGCCTGTGAGGAAAGACCCGTACTCATTGATGCCGAGCGACGCCGGCACCCCCAAGGCCAACACTGAGGTACCCGGAGCCACGTCGCAGGACACCTCCGCTGATCTAGGACCTTTAGGCGCAGTCGGCTTGGGGTCCTTGGAGTTGGACTTCTCGTGGCGTCCGCGTTTCCCGTCCCACTCTTCATCCTCGTCCGAGGATTTCTCGAGGTCATCATCATCTTTGTCGTCGTTGCGAGGAGCTGGGGGTGGGGGTGGGGCGGAGGACCCCCCCTCGGGACCCTTCTCCACCTCAACCCGGATCTTGTAACCTTGACCGTTAACGCAGAGGAGGAAGGAGTCCGGGATGCGTTTCCCTGCGCGGCATCCGAACTGCATGCGGATGGGCTCCTTAGGATCATCGAAGGAGGCTTCGTCCACTAGCATAGGGCGTCCAACGGGCCGGGCACCTACCCTAAGGCACCCGGTGTTGCGGAAGGGGGGAGGGACCCCATGGAGCTTGACCCAAACCTCCTTGAGGACTTCAGAAGCTTGGTCGTCCATGGCGCCTTCCAGGACGATGGCCTTGGCCTTGGAGATTGGGAGACGAAGACCACCGCCGCGGATGGCCATGCGGAGATTCCCCGCAGATGGGAAAACAAGGGCGAAGTCCGCGTCGCTGAGTTGCCGGACTTGCCAATCCCAGGTTTCGTCCACGAGCTCCTTGAATTCGCTCTCTACTTGCGCAGCGGAGAGCTTGACGCCTTCGACAAAGACAGTGGCATAATTGGGAGGCGCACGGGCAGCATCTTCTTCGGCCACCTCTAGGCACATGAAGCCGATCCCGTCAAGCCCGAATCCAGCCCAGTATGGATCGAAGCGCTCATCTGCGGCGTTGCACATAGCTAAAGGGTGGCCGGCGGAATTGCACTTGACGCAGTAGGGATCGCTCTCGCAGTCCGCTTGGCGGTGGCCCACTTTGCCACAATTATAGCATGTAAGCTTGGAAGGCTCAGCGGCCAGCGGTGGGACGGTGGCATCCGCAGAGGAACCCGCCCCCGCGGCGAGCCCCTCCGGGGTCTTCTGCGCGCCCCCATGGCGCTCTTGCGATCTGCGCTGGTCACGGCCACGGCCCTGCGGGCGCGGACCCTGGCCAAGGGGCGGGCCGTCGCGGCGGCCACGGCTGTCTTGAGATCGACGCGGGGAGGGGGGGTGTAACATCCAAGTATGAAAACACCCTAGTGTTTCTGTTCCTTGTTTAATTTATGCAATGCATCATGGCATCATTCTCATTTTTTATTTCTGTTTGCATTGTTTTCATAATAAAATTCAAACTGAATCAAACATTGTTTTCACACTTGGCTGTTACAATCTTTCAAATAAAGATTTTCAAATCCAAAAAACATCAATTGCTTCCAATTATTTTCATATTGGATCAACTCTTAAATTGTTGCTTAATTCAATCAATCACTTAATCAATTAATCAATTAATTTCAAATTATTTCCAAACTCAAACCATTTCTCAAATCTTTAATCATTTGAATCCATGAAATTCACCACTAATTTGAATTCATTAAATCACTTTTAAACCCTAAAGAAAACCCTATTGAAAATACCTTGTTTTTCTAATATTAACTAATATTGGAAATTTCAATTAAATTGGTTTAATTTTAAAACAGCAAGCAAACAATAAAGTTATTAAAAACAAAAACTACCAAGAGGTTGCATTTCAACTAAGAAATTTATCCCAATTTATTCCAAAATTTTCTTTAAACAAAGCCTTTGTTTTGTTTCCATTTGCTTAACTACAAAAAAAAAACAGTAAAAGAAATAAAATAAAAATGGGAGGAGAGGAGCAGCAGCAGCTACACCCCCCAGCCCAGCCCGTTACCTTTGGCACGTTAGCACCCTCTCCACGTCGCTGTCGTCCTCCTCCAGGGTGACGTCATGGCGTACGAACGCTTCTCCGTCGTCGATCGCCCACTGAACCTCCCGATGGCCGCCGTACCTCCTCCACCCGCTCCATAAAACCACCACGGCCTCCTCCTGCCGCCGCAAACGCTAACCCCACCCCTCGAGCTCCGCCGCCGCCTGCCTCGTTTCCATCTCACCTCCACCTCCTCTGTACTGAAATTTCCACCGCCGCCTCTCTGAACTCCGGCAGCGAGCGCCTTCACGGATGGCGTTCATCGTGAGCTAGCCACGGGAATGAGTCGGGTTCGGTAATCCCTTCGTCGTCAACACCACCGCGGAGTCTGAGGAGGGCCAGAGCCACGCCGCCGTCCGTGACTTCTCCGACGAGCCTCTGCCGCGATCACCTGCTTCCCTGCAAACGCTGTGAGCCTCTGTCTCCCTCCTCCTCTGTTCGATGCATCCGCAACACCGCTTCCAGCACCGCAGCACCGCACGCACAAGCGCCCACTAGCCGCGACATCCCTGCACCACGAGCACCGCGGCGCAGCGCTGCTGCCGCCGGCAGTCGTTCGTTTCTGTCGTGTGGAGTTTCAGTTTCGTCAGTCAATAGCTGACAGAAACCAAACGTTAACCTTGCTCGCCTCCTATCCTATCAACAACCGAACGCTAGCGCAGCTGGCTTGTTCCTTGCGCGCGCGAGCAGTCGATCTCGGGGTCGAACCCCGCGGAGCGCAAAACCCCCTTTTTGGCTATTTTCGCCTCCGCAGCGCAGCGCGCGGGCCCGCACGTCATTGCCCTCCTCTGCCACGTGTGCGCGCGCGCCACGCTGGCTATGAGGGTCCACTGGGCAGTGGCAGCGTGTAGAGGCCCTCTCGGTAACAAAAAGATTAAATCGAATCTGTTAATTTTCTATTTTCTTTTAAATAGCAAAATAGAGCAATAAACTTTGAAATCCAATAACTTTTAATCTGTAAATCTAATAAATAAAACTTGTATATGTTTTCTGTTCAAAATTTCCTAATCTGTCCAAATAACTTATTTGTGTTCTGTTTTGAGTTTTCAAAATACTTTTAAATTTCAAATTTGAATAATTCAAATGCAAATTGAAATAATTCATAACTAATTCATACTGTTTTCAAATAATTCAAATAAAATATGTTTTTCACACCTTTTTGAATGTTCTATTCAAATATAAAATTTGTTTTATGGTTTGAACAATTTAAATTGCCTAAACATTTTAAATCTCGTTTAATTCAATTAAAGCTTGTTTAATATTGTTTAATTCATAATAAATTCATCCTAATTCAAATTTCAAAATGTGAAACATGTAATCCAACTAAAATTTGATAACCTTTTCAAATATCAATTTTGCTATTTGTTTTGCACCCTTTAACTTGATGAAAACAACAACTACTTGTTTAACATCATTAAGTGACCAATAATTTCCAAAACTTAATAATTGTTTTCTTAACTTGTTAACCCTCATTACAATTGCAATTAATATTGTTATTTTGTTGTTATCTTGTCACCATCATCATGCATGCATCATGATAACAACTATCACCTAATAAATAATTGTAAATCTTTTGTTCCACTTATTTCAATGGATCCTTTTCCATATGCAACCCTTGCATAGGGGTCCATTTAATTTGTGCTATCATGTTAGTCAGTTTATTTTGCTGCACTATTAACTTGTCATGCATCATATGGATTGTGCACAATGCCATGGCAATGATTGTTTACATTCCTGTTTTGTTTGTTTGCTTCCTCTCGGTTAGACGACGACTACGTTGAGACCGACGATCCTTACGACACCACTACCCAGGACTTAGCTCAGTACCCGGCTGTTGAGCTTCCAGGCAAGTTATCACTCACATGAATCATCGAGTTCCTTTCCACACTTGTTGTCGATACTATCCTGTTATCTACTATTGCTATCCCTATGTATCGTTGCTTGTTCTCCGAACCTATCACATGATACCCTGAACCAATGATATTGCCTCACCTCCACACCTACAGCCTTTGCTTGTTGCCTTAGTCTTACCTAGCATGCTTAGGGTTGCTTTTACTCGAGTCTGTTGTCGGTTACTGCTTTTACCATCTTATTACTTGTATCGGGGGCTCGATGTTAATCAATCAATCCTGTTAATTGCTAATGGTAATAATAATTTGATGATAAGGCACCGGCAGGAGGCCCATGAGAGGTTTTGAGGCCTGCTAGTGTCGACCCTAATAGGAAAAGGGTCTTGTCTACTGATCCATGATGAGCGCACTACCCGCATGTGGGAAGCGAGTATGGGCGCCCCCCTCAACTTGACCTGATTCGCATCTCGTCCAAATCATCTCATTTAGTTCGTGCTTTCTATTTGCCGCATGCATGTTTTTGCGAGCCCAGCGCAGGGTGGAACTTTTGTAGTCGGCATATAGGGGGACACGTTCTTAGAGTGCTATGAGGGTCCATTTTCTTCTGGGCTCGATTAGCCGTGCGCCCAAGGTGCTTTGGGCTTGATGCGGAGAATGGTTGGTTGTGTAGAGTACCCCGCTTGGTGGGAGGCATCCCATCTGGCGGGTTATTCTTGCGTGTACGGCCAAATTGGTGCAACCCTGCAGGGATAATCTTCTCGAGAAGCCGTGTTGTCCGCGGTTATGGATTACTTGGTGAAAGTACTGGCTAACAAGTACTCAGGACAACTTCAACATAATGGTCAATCATGTTTCACCCCAATGGTTAATAATTTGACTAGTAATAGGTTATTCACACAAATAACTAGATTCATCTTAATCCAACTGTGTGAGTTATCCTCGGGTTGCTTCTTTGGATAAGGGGCGAGATCCAAGATGGGTTTGGTTGAAGTTATCTTTCAGTTGGTTACAATCCTCGATCTTATCTTTTCTGTTAGCCGGAACTTGTAGTTATCTTCTGTAGTTGGTTAGAGCAGCCAGCAGCAATTTTCATATCACCCCCTTTCTTCCGTTGATCCCAAGCATCAATGCTGGTGTTGACGGGTAACTCTTTGATGAAATGTGAGTCTTGCTTGCCAGTACTTGGATGTACTGACCCCGTTGGGGCTGTGGTTTACGCAGAGTACGACTACGGCTACGATGACCACCAGGATGGCTACTTTGTGGAGTTCGACGAGACTGCAGACGAGTAGTTAGCTGGACCAGGGCTGGATCCAGGACCTACGTGGATGGGCTTCGTCTTATTTATTTTCTCCGGCTTCTTAAGCCTGTTGGATTTGTCTGTACCCAGACACCTTTGATTGCTTCCGCTATTGTAATGGATGATATGTTGGGACATGTGTCCTCTGGATGATTGTATTTGCTATTTCTGCCTTAGTGAAGGCCAGTTGCAACTTTATTTCTATCTTTTGTGTCGTAGAGATAAGTTGTGATAATCATTCGTTCAAAGCTGTTGACGTACAGTGCGTGCTTGTTATGAAGTACGTCGACAGTAGTGCCTGTGACTCCTAATGGATAGTTTACCTCGACGGTGGAATAGTAGGGCTTGTGTTGTCGCGCATAAGCGCAGGCCTACCAGGAAGCTGGGACGTGGGAGCAGTTATGCCCCATAATCCAAGCACCTACTATCCAGTTCGTACGATGAGTATCCCTTAGAAGCCAGGGTGCGACAAATGGTATCAGAGCCTGTCTGCCTATAGGATCCCTTTTTACTGGTCGCAGTTGAGTCTAGAAACTATTTTGTAGCTATATAGGGAAAATGAAACGTGAGAGTAGGAATTCTACCATTTTTCTTTTTTCCCCACCCACCCACCCTTTTCTGGTAAGGAAGTGTAACGTTGTTTTCTGTTCTCACCTAAACTTTCAAGTTAGGATTTCACGTGTTTTGGGTTCTCCATAGTACCTCAGGACTTTTGGTCTTGTTTTCCCGATGTTGCTTTGATATCATGTTCTTTTCAACATCCTTATCGTCCGTTGAACCTTGTTGTTGTTTTCCACATCCTTTTTCATCTACCGGAGTCTAATCAAAACATTCCAAATCATCTGCAGATGGGTCTCAGCTACTACCCGCAGGTGGTTCGCATGACTCGCTGTGAGAGCACCGCCGGTTATCCGGAGATGCTGAGAGACACGGTTACCTATCTGGGGTTCCGTTGGGCACCAGAGTACCAGGTCTACGAGCACCAGCGCGAGTTCGAGCAGACTTTCTACCGGGCCATCGTCTACGTTCTGTCGGATGATGGCAGGAGCATTGTCCACCAGTACGAGGCAGTAGGGTCCACAGTGGATATGGCAGTGCAGCAGGCAGCGTACGTGAGTCTCACCGTCCTCCGTGCTGACTACTGGGGGTTTGATAAGTCCAGTTTTCGTCACATCCCCCGTGGTTACATCACGGCAGCGGGAGTTCACTTCACTCTCCACAGCAACCTGGATACCTACGAGTCTGATAGCTCCAGGCTGCAGACCACTGCTCAGTTCGTCAGGCACAGTGATGCCGTTGCTTCCACACTTGCTCAGGAGTTGGCCTCAGTCAGGGAGCAGCTCTACCTCGCGTTGACGCGTCTGGCGACGTACACCACAGACTTCGTTGGAGACGAGCGCTTTGCGCGTTTCCAGCAGACACTGGGTTTTCCTCTGCCAGATGCTGGAGGTTACGAGCCGATCAGAGGCCCACTTCTCGACCTCGGAGCTGGTTACACAGGGATTCCCCGCTATGGAGCACAGGGACACGACGCTTTCTACTTCACCACACCGAGAGTTGCTCTCAGAGCAGTTCCTATCTACATGGATCGTCGTGATACCTACTTCCGTGGGATTCCTCCGCACCGTATCTCTCGTCGTACTACTCACCGCCGTCCTGCGTGATGAGCATGGGAGTACCGATGTATCCATTCCTAGCTATGTTTAGTTATCCTTGTCTTTCGAACCATGTATTGGTCTGTTGGATATTCTGATGTATTTGAACATGTGATGATGTACCTGTTGGTTATCTATTCATGCGTCGGAATAATCTATCTTTCGGTTACCAAGTCTATCCTTTTCTGTTGTTGTGCTAAAATGAATTTCTGTTCAGGATGCCTCCAACCAGGAACAACCCGCCTCCGCCACCACCAATGGGGGAACTGTTAGCTCAGATGACCCAAGTGGTGACACAGATGGCCCAGATCCAGGCTAACCAACACCAAAACCAGAATGCTCCAAGGGTCACCATCAAGGACTTCCTCAGCTTGGGCCCAAAAGCTTTCGTGGCAACACGTGAGCCCCTGGATGCTGATGACTGGATCCGTGACGTAGCAAGAGCTCTGGAGATTGCTCATGTTGCGGAAGAGGATAAGGTCAAGTATGCCACCTACCTACTGAAGGGTCAGGCAGCTACTTGGTGGGAGAACTACCAGACCATGAGAGCTGGCTTTCCTATCAACTGGGGATGTTTCAAGGATGCCTTCCTGAAGCACCACATCCCGGATGGTCTCATGGAAAGGATGCGTGAGGAATTCTGCTCTCTCAGACAGGGCAAGCTGGACGTTCTCGGCTACCAGAACGAGTTCAATCGTCTCGCTCGGTACGCTGGTGACGAAGTGTCCACTGAAGCCAAGAAGATGGCAAGGTTCCGCCGAGGTTTTAACCCGGAACTGAAGTACGCTCTCACCAACATCAAGTGCAAGGACTTCGTGGAGCTTGTGAACACCGCGCTCAATGAGGAGAATGGGCGCAAGGCGTTCGAAGAGTCGCGCAAGCACTCGCGTGAGGGTGGTTCCTCCTCCAACATGACCACCCCTCCACAGAAGCGCCGCATCTGGGTGCCAAATGGTGCTATCACTCGGGCTCCAAATGCCCAAGCTTCTCCAGGCTTTGGACCCCGCCCACCCAACCCATCTCAGATGCAGGGTCAGAGGTTTCCGATGAGGCAGCCAAGGCCAGGTCCTTCTCGTGTCGTCACTTGCTACAAGTGCAAGGATACTGGACACTATGCTGATAAGTGCACTCAGAAGCAGCTACCCCTACCTCCTCGCCCCAACACCAACCAGGCTATGGTTCGTGCTCCCCCGGCTAAAGCCTTCAACTCCAACAACAGGCCTGTCGGGAGGAACGCGAGGGTGAACCATATCAAGGCCGACAAAGCTGAGGAAGCTGCTGACGTCGTTCTCGGTATATTACCCGTAAACTCTATTCCAGCTAAAGTGTTGTTTGATACTGGAGCATCGCATTCCTTTGTGTCAAAGATTTTTGCAAAAGCATACAACCTAGTTCTGGTACCGCTAAGCAATCAAATGACTGTTCACTCTCCGGGACCGCAAATGTTGACTTCCAAGATAAGTATGGACAACCAAATACTGATTGGAGGTCGCATATTCCTTGCTTCACTCATGTTGCTGGGAAATTCTGACATTGATGTCATTCTGGGTATGGATTGGTTGAAGACCCACAAAGCTAAAATTGACTGTGCTCAAAAGTCAATAACTCTCTCCCACACTTCAGGCCAGATA
Source organism: Alopecurus myosuroides (assembly GCA_028641055.1). Taxonomy (NCBI): domain Eukaryota; kingdom Viridiplantae; phylum Streptophyta; class Magnoliopsida; order Poales; family Poaceae; genus Alopecurus; species Alopecurus myosuroides. The sequence goes on along the minus strand of CM054059.1, from coordinate 365,211,575 downwards.
GTCTATTCTCCATATGGATCAAGTTCTGTTCAGCTGTTCAACCTCGATGCCAAACCCCTTCCTGCAATTGAAAATGTTCCGGTGGTTTGTGAATTCCCTGACGTCTTTCCAGAAGAGTTGCCAGGGATGCCCCCGGACAGAGCAGTTGAGTTCGTGATCGAGCTTGAGCCAGGTACTGCTCCAATCTCTAAGCATCCATACAAGATAGCTCCTCCTGAACTGAAATTGTTGAAGGAGCAAATCGATATGTACATGGACAAAGGTTACATTCAGCCTAGTTCCTCCGCTTGGGGTTGCCCAACTCTGTTTGTTTCCAAGAAGGATCAAACAAAAAGACTCGTGGTTGACTATCGTCCTCTCAACGAGAAAACAATCAAGAACAAGTATCCACTTCCTCGTATCGATGATCTTTTTGATCAACTCGCTGGAGCCTCAATATTCTCAAAGTTGGACTTGAGGATGGGGTACCATCAGATAAAGATCAGAAAGGAAGATATTCCTAAGACAGCTTTCACCACTCGGTACGGTCTATATGAATACACCGTCATGTCCTTTGGTCTCACCAATGCACCGGCAACGTTCTCAAGACTCATGAATTCTGTATTCCATGAATACCTCGACAAGTTCGTTGTGGTATATCTCGATGACATTCTAGTCTACTCAAAATCCGAGGAAGAGCATGGAGAACACCTTCGTCTCACTCTCATGAAACTTCGCGAGCATCATCTGTATGCCAAGTTTTCCAAATGTGAGTTCTGGATTCCAGAAGTTGCATATCTTGGTCATATCATCTCTGCCAAAGGCATTGCCATTGACCCTAAAAAGGTTAAGGCAATTGTTGATTGGAAACCCCCTAAGACGGTGAAGCAAGTCAGAAGTTTTCTTGGCTTGGCTAGCTATTGCCGTCGTTTCGTCCAAAACTTTTCCAAGATTGCCAAACCTCTCACTGATCTCACAAAGAAGGACAAAAAGTTCGTTTGGAATCCACAATGTGATGAGAGTTTCAACCTCCTGAAGACTAAACTCACTTCCACACCTGTTCTAGTTGGCCCAGACACTACCAAACCTTTCCAGATATTCTGTGATGCATCTCTCCAAGGCCTAGGAGCAGTTCTTATGCAAGAACGTCAAGTTGTGGCTTATGCTTCACGGCAGTTGAACCCACATGAGCAAAACTATCCCACTCATGATCTTGAACTTGCAGCAGTTGTGTTTGCCCTCAAGAAATGGAGACAATACTTGTTGGGTAACAAAACAGAAATCTTTTCGGATCATAAGAGTCTGAAATACATCTTCACTCAGCCAGATCTGAACCTCAGGCAAAGGAGATGGATTGAGAAGATTAAAGACTTTGATCTCACCATTTCTTACACTCCAGGCAAGGCTAATGTTATGGCCGATGCTCTCAGTCGCAAATCCTATTGCAATAATCTCATGATCATGGAAAGCCAACCTCCACTTCATGAAGAATTCCAGAAGCTGAACCTTGGTCTTGTCCCTGAAGGATACCTTGCTAGCTTGACAGCCAGCCCAACTCTCGAGGACAAGATTCGTTCTGAACAACTTCGTGATAATGAAATCAAGAAGATTGTGGATCACATCAAGGAGGGCAATGATAAATTCAAGTCCTTCTCAATTGATGACAAAGGAACTGTGTTCTTCGAAGGACGCATTGCAGTTCCTCAGATTCAAAGTCTCAAGGATATCATTCTCAAGGAGGCTCATGAAACTCCTCTATCCATTCACCCTGGAAGTACAAAGATGTACCAGGATCTCAAGACTCTGTATTGGTGGCCTGGCATGAAACGTGAAATTGCTCAATACGTTTCTGAATGCGACGTTTGTCAACGTGTTAAGGCAGTCCATCAGAAGACAGCAGGTCTACTCCAACCTCTGAAAATTCCTGAGTGGAAGTGGGACATGATTGAAATGGACTTCGTTACTGGGTTTCCAAAGTCCAAAAAGGGCAACGATGCAATCTTCGTTGTTATTGATCGTCTCACTAAGGTTGCTCACTTCTATGCTGTAAAGGAAACTATCTCAGCTAGCCAGTTAGCAGAGCTATACACAGCAAATATTGTTCCCCTTCATGGTGTTCCATTGGAAATAAGCTCAGACCGTGGAAGTATCTTCACTTCTCATTTCTGGAAAAGCTTTCAAGAAGCTTTGGGCACCAAACTTCTGTTCAGCACAGCTTACCACCCTCAGTCTCAGGGGCAAGTCGAAAGAGTCAATCAGATTCTCGAGGATATGCTCAGAGCATGTGGTCTCTCCTTTGGCATGAAATGGGAGGAAAGCCTTCCATATGCTGAATTCTCCTACAACAACAGCTACCAGGCAAGCCTAGGCATGGCACCATTTGAGGCACTGTATGGTCGCAGATGCAGGAGTCCAATCAATTGGTCTGGAGCTGGTGAACGTTCACTTTTAGGCCCTGACATTGTTAAGGAAGCCGAGGAGAAAGTTCGTATCATTCGTGACAATCTCAGGATTGCTCAGTCTCGTCAGAAGAGCTATTATGATAGCAAGCACAGGGATATGGTTTATGCACCTGGTGATAAGGCATATCTCCGTGTAACTCCTCTCAGAGGCACTCATCGTTTTGGTGTGAAAGGAAAGCTGGCACCAAGATACATTGGCCCTTTCAACATCCTCTCAAGACGGGCAGAAAATGCCTATCGTCTCGAGCTTCCAGAAAAACTATCAAAAGTGCACGATGTGTTCCACGTGTCACAACTCAAGAAGTGTTTCAAAGATCCAGATCGTGCAGTTGATCATGATTCCATTGAACTGCAAGATGATCTATCTTATGAGGAGCACCCTATTCGTATTCTCGATGAGACCGAGCGTAAGACTCGAAACAAGAGCACCAAGTTCTTGAAAGTCCAATGGTCGCATCATTCCGATAAAGAGGCAACGTGGGAGACCGAAGAGGATCTTCGCAAGAAGTATCTGGACCTGTTCATTTCTCAGTAGGGAATCTCGGGGCGCGATTCCTTCAAGGGGGGGCGTTTTGTAACATCCAAGTATGAAAACACCCTAGTGTTTCTGTTCCTTGTTTAATTTATGCAATGCATCATGGCATCATTCTCATTTTTTATTTCTGTTTGCATTGTTTTCATAATAAAATTCAAACTGAATCAAACATTGTTTTCACACTTGGCTGTTACAATCTTTCAAATAAAGATTTGCAAATCCAAAAAACATCAATTGCTTCCAATTATTTTCATATTGGATCAACTCTTAAATTGTTGCTTAATTCAATCAATCACTTAATCAATTAATCAATTAATTTCAAATTATTTCCAAACTCAAACCATTTCTCAAATCTTTAATCATTTGAATCCATGAAATTCACCACTAATTTGAATTCATTAAATCACTTTTAAACCCTAAAGAAAACCCTATTGAAAATACCTTGTTTTTCTAATATTAACTAATATTGGAAATTTCAATTAAATTGGTTTAATTTTAAAACAGCAAGCAAACAATAAAGTTATTAAAAACAAAAACTACCAAGAGGTTGCATTTCAACTAAGAAATTTATCCCAATTTATTCCAAAATTTTCTTTAAACAAAGCCTTTGTTTTGTTTCCATTTGCTTAACTACAAAAAAAAAAAGTAAAAGAAAAAAAATAAAAATGGGAGGAGAGGAGCAGCAGCAGCTACACCCCCCAGCCCAGCCCGTTACCTTTGGCCCGTTAGCACCCTCTCCACGTCGCTGTCGTCCTCCTCCAGGGTGACGTCATGGCGTACGAACGCTTCTCCGTCGTCGATCGCCCACTGAACCTCCCGATGGCCGCCGTACCTCCTCCACCCGCTCCATAAAACCACCACGACCTCCTCCTGCCGCCGCAAACCCTAACCCCACCCCTCGAGCTCCGCCGCCGCCTGCCTCGTTTCCATCTCACCTCCACCTCCTCTGTACTGAAATTTCCACCGCCGCCTCTCTGAACTCCGGCAGCGAGCGCCGTCACCGATGGCGTTCATCGTGAGCTAGCCACGGGAATGAGTCGGGTTCGGTAATCCCTTCGTCGTCAACACCACCGCGGAGTCTGAGGAGGGCCAGAGCCACGCCGCCGTCCGTGACTTCTCCGACGAGCCTCTGCCGCGATCACCTGCTTCCCTGCAAACGCTGTGAGCCTCTGTCTCCCTCCTCCTCTGTTCGATGCATCCGCAACACCGCTTCCAGCACCGCAGCACCGCACGCACAAGCGCCCACTAGCCGCGGCATCCCTGCACCACGAGCACCGCGGCGCAGCGCTGCTGCCGCCGGCAGTCGTTCATTTCTGTCGCGTGGAGTTTCAGTTTCGTCAGTCAATAGCTGACAGAAACCAAACGTTAACCTTGCTCGCCTCCTATCCTATCAACAACCGAACGCTAGCGCAGCTGGCTTGTTCCTTGCGCGCGCGAGCAGTCGATCTCGGGGTCGAACCCCGCGGAGCGCAAAACCCCCTTTTTGGCTATTTTCGCCTCCGCAGCGCAGCGCGCGGGCCCGCACGTCATTGCCCTCCTCTGCCACGTGTGCGCGCGCGCCACGCTGGCTATGAGGGTCCACTGGGCAGTGGCAGCGTGTAGAGGCCCTCTCGGTAACAAAAAGATTAATCGAATCTGTTAATTTTCTATTTTCTTTTAAATAGCAAAATAGAGCAATAAACTTTGAAATCCAATAACTTTTAATCTGTAAATCTAATAAATAAAACTTGTATATGTTTTCTGTTCAAAATTTCCTAATCTGTCCAAATAACTTATTTGTGTTCTGTTTTGAGTTTTCAAAATACTTTTAAATTTCAAATTTGAATAATTCAAATGCAAATTGAAATAATTCATAACTAATTCATACTGTTTTCAAATAATTCAAATAAAATATGTTTTTCACACCTTTTTGAATGTTCTATTCAAATATAAAATTTGTTTTATGGTTTGAACAATTTAAATTGCCTAAACATTTTAAATCTCGTTTAATTCAATTAAAGCTTGTTTAATATTGTTTAATTCATAATAAATTCATCCTAATTCAAATTTCAAAATGTGAAACATGTAATCCAACTAAAATTTGATAACCTTTTCAAATATCAATTTTGCTATTTGTTTTGCACCCTTTAAATTGATGAAAACAACAACTACTTGTTTAACATCATTAAGTGACCAATAATTTCCAAAACTTAATAATTGTTTTCTTAACTTGTTAACCCTCATTACAATTGCAATTAATATTGTTATTTTGTTGTTATCTTGTCACCATCATCATGCATGCATCATGATAACAACTATCACCTAATAAATAATTGTAAATCTTTTGTTCCACTTATTTCAATGGATCCTTTTCCATATGCAACCCTTGCATAGGGGTCCATTTAATTTGTGCTATCATGTTAGTCAGTTTATTTTGCTGCACTATTAACTTGTCATGCATCATATGGATTGTGCACAATGCCATGGCAATGATTGTTTACATTCCTGTTTTGTTTGTTTGCTTCCTCTCGGTTAGACGACGACTACGTTGAGACCGACGATCCTTACGACACCACTACCCAGGACTTAGCTCAGTACCCGGCTGTTGAGCTTCCAGGCAAGTTATCACTCACATGAATCATCGAGTTCCTTTCCACACTTGTTGTCGATACTATCCTGGTGTCTACTATTGCTATCCCTATGTATCGTTGCTTGTTCTCCGAACCTATCACATGATACCCTGAACCAATGATATTGCCTCACCTCCACACCTACAGCCTTTGCTTGTTGCCTTAGTCTTACCTAGCATGCTTAGGGTTGCTTTTACTCGAGTCTGTTGTCGATTACTGCTTTTACCATCTTATTACTTGTATCGGGGGCTCGATGTTAATCAATCAATCCTGTTAATTGCTAATGGTAATAATAATTTGATGATAAGGCACCGGCAGGAGGCCCATGAGAGGTTTTGAGGCCTGCTAGTGTCGACCCTAATAGGAAAAGGGTCTTGTCTACTGATCCATGATGAGCGCACTACCCGCATGTGGGAAGCGAGTATGGGCGCCCCCCTCAACTTGACCTGATTCGCATCTCGTCCAAATCATCTCATTTAGTTCGTGCTTTCTATTTGCCGCATGCATGTTTTTGCGAGCCCAGCGCAGGGTGGAACTTTTGTAGTCGGCATATAGGGGGACACATTCTTAGAGTGCTATGAGGGTCCATTTTCTTCTGGGCTCGATTAGCCGTGCGCCCAAGGTGCTTTGGGCTTGATGCGGAGAATGGTTGGTTGTGTAGAGTACCCCGCTTGGTGGGAGGCATCCCATCTGGCGGGTTATTCTTGTGTGTACGGCCAAATTGGTGCAACCCTGCAGGGATAATCTTCTCGAGAAGCCGTGTTGTCCGCGGTTATGGATTACTTGGTGAAAGTACTGGCTAACAAGTACTCAGGACAACTTCAACATAATGGTCAATCATGTTTCACCCCAATGGTTAATAATTTGACTAGTAATAGGTTATTCACACAAATAACTAGATTCATCTTAATCCAACTGTGTGAGTTATCCTCGGGTTGCTTCTTTGGATAAGGGGCGAGATCCAGGATGGGTTTGGTTGAAGTTATCTTTCAGTTGGTTACAATCCTCGATCTTATCTTTTCTGTTAGCCGGAACTTGTAGTTATCTTCTGTAGTTGGTTAGAGCAGCCAGCAGCAATTTTCATATCACCCCCTTTCTTCCGTTGATCCCAAGCATCAATGCTGGTGTTGACGGGTAACTCTTTGATGAACTGTGAGTCTTGCTTGCCAGTACTTGGATGTACTGACCCCGTTGGGGCTGTGGTTTACGCAGAGTACGACTACGGCTACGATGACCACCAGGATGGCTACTTTGTGGAGTTCGACGAGACTGCAGACGAGTAGTTAGCTGGACCAGGGCTGGATCCAGGACCTACGTGGATGGGCTTCGTCTTATTTATTTTCTCCGGCTTCTTAAGCCTGTTGGATTTGTCTGTACCCAGACACCTTTGATTGCTTCCGCTATTGTAATGGATGATATGTTGGGACATGTGTCCTCTGGATGATTGTATTTGCTATTTCTGCCTTAGTGAAGGCCAGTTGCAACTTTATTTCTATCTTTTGTGTCGTAGAGATAAGTTGTGATAATCATTCGTTCAAAGCTGTTGACGTACAGTGCGTGCTTGTTATGAAGTACGTCGACAGTAGTGCCTGTGACTCCTAATGGATAGTTTACCTCGACGGTGGAATAGTAGGGCTTGTGTTGTCGCGCATAAGCGCAGGCCTACCAGGAAGCTGGGACGTGGGAGCAGTTATGCCCCATAATCCAAGCACCTACTATCCAGTTCGTACGATGAGTATCCCTTAGAAGCCAGGGTGCGACAGGGGGCGACCGCCGTAGCGCCGTTGTTGCTCTGCGTGCTCACGGTCGAGGCGCTCGTTGAGGTCGCGCTTGTTGCCTCCTCTCGCGTAGTCCCCAAAGGTCCTCTTGCCTCCGCGGCGCTCGTCGGAGCCGCGGTCCATCCTAGCCAGACGGGGAGGGAGGTTGGGGGCGCGAGGAGGAAGGAGGACTCTGGCACGGAATGCGTAGCGGCGGACGTCTTCTGGAGGAGCGGGGAAGCCAGCGGCTAGGGTTAGGTTATGGCGAGGGAGCCACCACCAGGCAGTTAAAGGGACGGGGACGGCGGGGATTGAATCATCCAGATGAACGGTCGCGATGGAAGCGTTAGGTGAGTTGGGCCCCGGCCCAACTACCACTGCCTGAGCGCGCCCAGACGTGGGCCCAGAGCCAGGACTCGGCAGCAGGCCCGACGCGGGAGGCCCATCCCGGCCTGCCAGCGCCAGCGCCCCCCCTTCGTCCGCAGGAAACCCTAGCGCCGCGCTCGCGGTCGCCGCCAGCGAGAATTCCGGCGCTCGGGCGCCCACAGCCGCCGGAAGGGGGATCTGCACAGAGCCCACCCAAAGCTCCGCCGCTCTCAGGCCCCTTGCCAACGGAGAGGGGAGGGGGGGAACTCTGTGAACGAGTTCGAGCACGGCGGAGAAGGGCCCGTCCCCGGCGAGGAGGGAAGCGACGCCGGGAGCTCGCTACCGTCCACCACGTCGCCCTCCGACGCGGGGGAGGAGGTCACCGGGCACCACCCTTGGTGCCGCGGGAAGAAATCGCCCAGGCAGCGATGAAGGGGCGGGGAGGCGCGCGGAGAGGAAGCATCCGAGTCCTCGCTCGCGGAGAAGGAGACGTGCAGCGGGGAGGAGGCGAGAGGCAGCGGAGAGGACGCCTGCTGCGCCAGGCGCGGAGAGAGGGCCAAGCGGCGGTGAGGACGCCGGCGGCGGGGCGGAGGTGCGGACGGCAGGGGCCAGTCGCCCTGCGCGTCGCGAGAGCCCAAACACATCCTCAAACCAGCCTCGCCATGCTCACGTTCGTCAATAATGAACAAATGACAAACGTTACTCGCTCCGTTCTAAAATAGATCTGCGTACGTGAGTTACAGTATAAGAAAAGAAAGAGAAAGAAATATGCACCTAGAGTGTGGGCCTCGTGTTAATATAAACGGGAGAAAGGCCCACCAAACAGACTCACGGGAGCAATTGATCGGTAGCTCAATTAGCTCTGGACCCAAGACACGTTGATTTTGATTAGATAAGTTGCTTGAGAAGCTTCTCCGTGTTTAAAAGCAAAGATAAGACCGAGAGTCCAGGAAGATCGCAGCTGAGGCGATAGCAACAGAAAATTGGCGGTCGAAAGAGCGATGCGTCCCGGCTTTTTCCAACCCTAGCGCACGCCTATATAAAGGCAGCTAAGACGTACACGGGACAGAACATACGCACGAGAGGAGGCAGATGCCAGGGCACGCACAGGAGATACGCGCACGAACAGAAGCCAAGAGGCGAACATCCGCGCGCTGCGAGAGCAAGGCAAATACACGCCTAACCTCTCGCCGCGAATTCAACCACGCACAGGCTGTCGTTTTGCATCTAAATCGCTACAACACAAAGGGCGATCGCAGGACGACGGTCACACTGATCCGTCTTGAGTTGATTCGCCACAAGGCGATACCTCAAGTAAGATCAAATCTAGTTCATCAAAATCTACGAAAATCCCCGCCGCGGTCTGATGACGATCATCGCATGCTTTCCTACTGGTAAGAAGTCTAGCCAAATCTTGGTGGTTTCTTAATCTCTCTTTATGGAGAAATTATTCTATAGCGTCGTCATCGTTGGTCGATTCGATGGTGAAAGGCAATGTTCAACGATCATAAATTTCATCGTCGATGTGAGCCTTAAATCAAACCTTCCCGATGAGACGGAATTGGCTACAAAATTTACCCGGCCACAGGACGTCTACTCCACCGAGGGTAGTCGACTGTGGTTCTATGTAAATTACGATGAACGTACGCGGATAAGACCAAGTATGAAGAAATCAAATCACCATGATGATATTGCCCTTTACCATGAGGCATGATTTGTCATATTTCCATCTACACCGCCCCTCAAAAGGAGGCGAAGATCATAGAAACAACATTAATCTTGCTCCTACAAGGACGCGAGATTAAAATACTTGATAAGCATCATCCGCCGTGCATCCATGATATTTTCCACACCAATATCTTGGCCAAATATCGATTAAGATGAAGGCCATCTTCACATCATATTTCTTCTTACGTCTAGTGTCGACGAGGCTAGACGAAATCATGGCCAAGTGCCGACGAGGCCAGGTCACTACTTTATCTACATGTTCCAAACCTACGGGAACGGACACACCGTTGCTGGGCACCGACGAGGCGATAGCAACACACACACGTCCACGTCTGATGAAATCAGGGCGTTACATGACTGGGCACCGATGAGGCGAAAGTCATCCCTTTCATCGACATATCCCGTTGGTCACACCAACATGGCGATATTGCATGTGGCCGGGTATCGGCGAAACAAAGCCACCCACGCAATACATTGATAAATATCACAATGCATATGGATGAGCAGTCCAATTATCACGACGACCATCAGCGCAGCTTAATCGGAGGTATTCCGTAGGCTCCACCCTACGGATGTAATTAACCGGATGCTTGCAAAAAGCTCCGGGAATCAATGAACTACGCAATCTCCTGATTCAGATACTCCATGAGCGCGGCGCAGAAGGCGGAATAGATATAGTTCATGGGAGTATGCCATTTGTATTTGTATGATGCAATGATATGAATAAAGATGCAGCGTTCCCATACATTGTGTTTATTATCGTCTTTTGTTATTTTATTTGCTTGTTTTATTAACAAGATGGCACGCCCGCAATTTGTACTCTCATGTACACATCTAGCAAGAAATCCCTAGAACCCCGGGAATAGTTTTCGCTAAAAACACAATTTTTCTAGCGAAACAAAATTGGCACGCCCGGTGGGACATTGTTCTCCTCCCATCTTTGCTGCGCTCCGAAGGTCGTCAAAATTATTATTTTCCTGCTCATTAAGAGTTATTGAGATAGAAAATTATAAAATGCAAGTCCTGCTCAGAGTGGTCGACTAGGAATATCAATAAAAATCCATCACATGTCTATGGATGTATTTCTCTTGTAAGAACACAGTGTCCTGCTAAAAGCAAATGGACCGTGCATGTAAAAACAAAAAGAATCACACGCCATGTGTATCTTGCTAGTGTAAGGTGATACATGTGATTAAAGATTACAAGCTTCGTTACATGGCGATGCAATGATCGAATGATTCCTGTTACGGGTGAGTCCTTTCATGTTATCATTGGTGAGAAGTCCATGCCAAGGATTTTACATCTCTCTTCATACACTATTATGATCGCTTCCTCCTTTCAATTTTCGATCATGCAAAGAAGCTCTATAATTCTGCATCCACCCAACTGTACCGGGAAGGGTTGAATCATCCAACATGCCTACCAATGACTACGATATTGGTTCTTGGTCATAATAGCATGCTCTACGTCTGTTATAAGATGCTAACTCGGTCAATCTCAATGTTATCGACATGATGACGGATATTATCCTGCTATTATCCTATAAGCAACATGGCCATGAGTCTGTAATGATGCATTTCCACGGCACCGACAGACAACCAATAAGTGCTCTGTCAAAAAGAGTAACCGTGATGCTCTCATGGAGTTGCCTCCATGGACCACGATGCAACTTGATGCATGTTGGGGCATACATGCTAGTTATCTGGCTTAGAAACCATGCATGGACTATACATGTTCCGTTCTAATTTTTGTCCAATACACCATTGAAAGACTTCACCAATATTACCTGCACACTTGGACTTCTAAGGAACACATTTGTGTAGCCAAACAATGGTGTGGCATGGTTACACCTGATCGCTGGGGGCATCGTCGACTTTCTGGTGCCAACCCTTGAGTGTTTGAGGAGGATGACACAGAAGCCATATGATGCAAAGCTATTTGTCCGAGCGACAATGTGTTGGCACAATAAAAAATAGTATTCAACGACGGGTAATAAAGCCATTGACAATATGGTTTCCTGTTTGTACCAATCACATGTTCCCAACAAGGGCGACCATGTCCACACCTTGGCATACTTCATGCCTTGCGTATGGGGGCAATGTCCTGAAACTATAGAAGTGGGGGCATCCAACGATGTTTCCCCTTCCAACAATACTTCATGCAGCGTTGTCATTCAGTATGATAAATCTAATAGATCTTCTTCCAATGATAATGTAATCACAAATGAGGAGATACACGCAATATATGCAGGCCCCTCCCTCACTAGGGTCGCTTTCTAAAGATGCAAACATGAACCTTGGAGTAGTTCATGCCTCGCACATGGAAGAAAATGTCTAGTTCTACGGGAGATAATATGGAGGAAAATACCCCTCAACCTTCACCATGAAAGGCTACATGCAATGTCATACTTTACTATTCTTCTAATATCAGAGTCTCTTCTGATAATGCGGTAACACCCCATGAAAGAGAGACTCTACACGCAGAAAGTGCATCACGTGAGCCTCAAGCTGAAGTAAAAGTAAACATGCGTGGAGGAAAAGTGCTACATGAGCTCTAGAAAGTCCAACCCAAGAAGGTTGTGGGAGGAAACATAGGTGACCCCAAGGAGGTTGTCGCCGAAAAGTGTTATATGGAGGAAGAACCCGTAGAGGGTCAGGGGACATCTCCAAACATAGATTACAACATAGTAGCACACCTGAAACGCATCCCCGCACTTCTAAGTGTGTATGATGCACTAATGTTGGTGCCTGAACTTCGTCAAGCTCTTATTCAAGCTCTGGAAGACCCAAAACGCTATGAAGTAACAATGGCAAAGCATAATATACTGTGCAACTTCTTGAGCACAAATGAGATTACCTTCACAGAGGAAGACACAGTGATTGGAGATGATAATCATAATCGTCCACTTTATATAGAAGGAAACATTAGAAAGGCTCACTTGAGACGCATTCTCATTGACCCTGGTTCAGCCGTAAATATCTTGTCGGTTCGAAGCTTAACCCGTGCTGGCTTACCTTCAGTTTTAAGTTGTGGTTCTTTGTTATTGAAGCAAATACCTCATATTCAGCACTGTAGGGTAGACCATGGACACAAAAGTATCAAGTAGTCCCCTCTACGCTACACCAATGCTTAAAATTTGTGGATGGAAGTGGTGAACAACACCGCATAGCCGGTAATCCAAACCCTTACACCATCCAAGAAGCACATCATGATGATGCAAAATATTACTTCCCGAGCGAGGAGCCGCAAACCCAACAAGGAAGGGTGGCCCCTCCCGCAGATATACTCATGACACCCAGCTCTACCCCTTATTTGGGGACCGAGTCCTTAGGCAACCATATTTCATCGATAAAATCCTTAGGTAGAGGTCGTGGGAGAGGGCGAACCTCCATGACAATGCCTCGCAATTATGGTCGCTCCTATTTAGGCAATGAGGACTTCCACACTGCTACACTACAAAACCATCACCCTTGTCGAGTGTGGAAGCTTCCGCTGCAGCTCCACTCGTACCGTGGAGTTCCTAAACTCCTTAACAGCGCGGGCAAAGCACCCTCCCCCATTGTGCTACAGTTGGCCACAACTGAAAGTTCCACGCCATACGAAGGAACTGTAAACAAAAGGGTTGAGGAGATAGAGAAATCAAGGGGAGCTATACTTAAACAGACCCCGTCCATGTATGTGTCAGTAACAATGCCATTGGAAGTCCGTTTGGTCCTAGGACAACACAGAGGTTCTGACCCCACCCTCTTTTATAAGGTTACCGTCGCCACCCTCCATTTGCGAGGAGTGGTGGGAACAAGCCGAGAAGCGTGTTAAGAGTAAAAAGAAGACACAACCGAAGTACGGTTTGGGCTATATCCACTCTGAATCCTGTGAAAACAAGGACGAAGAGTATGGCGTTGCGCAAAATTTTACATACCATATGACTTATGTATATGATTCTCAAGATGGTGGAAAGAAAAAACCGACCTCTCATGTGGATGATGGTTCATAGAGCCATTCCAATTAATCAAGGAGAGGTTCTTGGTGCCGCTCCCGCTCCTCTACAGCTTGAGGATGGTGGGCAATGCACTATTGATGAGATCATCGAGATTAATTTGGGTACGGAGGATGAACCACGCCCTACTTTTGTCAGTGCCTCTCTCACACTGCAAGAACGTGAAAGTTACCGAGAATTCTTGATAGAGTTTCGGGACTGCTTTGCGTGGTCATATAAAGAAATGCCAGGGCTTCAGCCCCAGGTTGCCACTCACAAGCTAGCGATTGATTTCCAGTCCAGGCCAGTAAAGCAGCCACCACGCCGCTTTCGCTGAGAACTATAAGATAGTATCATCGCCGAGGTGGACAAACTCATCACCGCCGACTTCATAAAAGAGGTACAATATGCTCGTTGGCTAGGAAATATTGTCCTGGTAGAAAAAAGAATGGGAAAATACAGATATGTGTCGACTTCCGGACCTAAACCGTTCTTGCCCCAAAGATGATTTCCCTATACCCATCACTGAGATTGTTATTGATTCTACTACAGGTTATGGTGCCTTGTCCTTCATGGACGGATCATCCGGTTATAATCAAATTAAGATGGATGAGCAGGATGCAATTGACACCGCCTTCCGAACGCCCAAGGGCAATTTTATTATACTGTAATGCCTTTTGGATTAAAAAATGCAGGTGCAATGTATCAATGCGCCATGAATTATGTTTTGGGAGACCTTATCCATGACTCCGTGGAATGTTACGTCGACGACATGGTTGTCAAAACCAGAGATCGCCTGCAGCATCAGGATGATCTAAGAGTCGTCTTTAATCGTCTAAGGAAACATCAACTCAAGATGAATCCTCTAAAGTGTGCCTTTTTCGTACAATCTGGTCTATTTTTGGGTTTCATTGTACATCAACGTGGCATTGAGATCTCACCAAATAACATTAAAGCAATACGAGACATGCCGCCACCTAAGAATTTGAAATAGTTAAAATCCTTACAAGGTCATTTGGCATATATACATCGTTTTATATCTAACCTCTCAGGGCGTACCCAACCCTTCACGAGACTAATGAGGAAAGGTGTCCCCTTTGAATGGGACGAGCAATGTGAAAACGCGCTTGAAAGTATTAAGCGATATCTATTAAACCCTCATGTCCTAGCCGCTCCAACTAGAGGACGACCACTTATTTTTATATTGCTGCCCAGTCCTCCTCGGTTGGTGCACTACTGGCTCAACACAATGATGAAGGGAAAGAAGTAGCATGCTACTATCTGAGTCGTACCACGGCTGGTGCTGAGCATAATTACTCGGCCATAGAAAAGTTGTGTTTAACGCTAATTTTTGCTCTAAAAAAGTTACGACATTATAAGCTAGCGCACGGGATACAACTTGTAGCACGTGCCGATCCCTTAAAGCATGTTCTAAATCAACCTGTGCTCATGGGACGCCTTGGTAAATGGGTCGTGTCCATGATGTAATATGATATTACTTATGTTCCACAAAAGGCAATTAAAGGTCAAGCATTGGCTGATTTTCTTGCAGCACATCCACTGCCCGACGACTCTCCATTGATTGTCGAGTTGCCTGATGAGGAAGTACTTACCATCGACATCGATTCTCAACGGGAATTATATTTTGATGGAGCCGCTCGCACAGAGATGGATCCCGATGCTGAAGCTAAGCGGCGAGCCGACGCAGGCTTGGTTTTCAAAACCCCTCAAGGGGGCACCATACACCACTCTTTTTCCCTCCTCAAAGAAGAGTGCACCAATAATGAAGCTGAATATGAAGCTCTTTTTTTTACCTTCTACTAACACTCTCCATGGATTTGTGGAACATATCAGTATATGGTGATTCTCAGCTTATCGTTCGCCAAGTAAATAATATATATGAAGTACGTAAATCAGAACTGGTGCCATATCACACGGCAACCCAGGTTCTCACGAGGAAATTCGAGCATATACAATTATTGCATGTTCCAAGGAGTAAGAATGCCTCAGCAGAAGCATTGGCTAAACTTGCAGCAGCGTTAGTGCTCCCCCAAGGGGAGCCCGCTCAAGTACAAATAGGGGAAAGGTGGCTCTTTCCAGCCGTACTGGAACTAATCCCACCATAGTATGAAGTGAACCACGTGATTTCCAATGTCAGCCATGATGACGATTGGCGCAAGTCATTTCTAGATTACTTTAACCATGTGATACTCCCGAGTGATAGAGTGGAAAGGCGCAGGTTGCAGCGACGCCTGCCTTCCTACGTAGTTAAAGCAAGAACTTTGTACCGGCGTGCTTTTGGACAATAGATGCTACTACGTTGTGTGTCTAGAAATGAAGCGGACCATGTTTTGCAAGAGGTCCACCACGGTGTTTGCGGTGGACATCAAAGTGGACCAAAAATGTATCATAGTATCAAGCTAAGTGGCTATTATTGGACCGGGGTCATGAAAGACTGCCTTAACATAGCAAGGTCGTGCCATGATTGTCAAATTCATGGTGTTATAAAACACCAACCACCAGTCCCTCTACACACAACTGTACCCGCATGGCCTTTTGATGCATGGGGTATAGATGTTGTTGGTCCATTTGATCCTCCATCCTCCAAGGGGCACAAATTCATACTTGCTGCCACAGACTATTTCTCTAGGTGGGCGGAGACAGTACCACTAAGTGAGGTAAAAACTGACAATGTTATAAACTTTCTAGAGTGTAATATCATTTATCGCTTTGAAGTCCCACATCGTATTACCTCCGACAATGCAAAGGCTTTTAAGTCGCATAAGATGGTCCGATTCATGACCAAGTATAAGATTCAGTGGAATTACTATACAGGGTACTATCCACGGGCCAATGGCTTAATTGAAGCATTTAATACGACCCTTGGCCCAATCTTGAAAAAGACAGTATACAAACATCACCATGACTGGCATTATCGTCTCTATGAAGCTCTTTGGGCATATCGTGTTACGGTCCGTACACCAACCCAAGCCACTCCATATGCTTTAGTCTAAGGGAGTGAGGTTGTTCTCCCTCTAGGGGTGGAAATTCCATCCCTAAGAGTGGCCATACATGATGATATTACTCAAGACGAGCGAATTCGGCTACGATTTCAGCAACTGGATTACTTGGAAGAAGATCGACTCAACGCGCTCCAAGATTTAGAGCTATATCGCCGAAACATGGTACGCTCATATGATAAGCTCGTTAAACCATGAGTTCTCCGTAAGGGGGAACTAGTTCTTGTACTCAGGCGCCCCATTGTGGTAAAAGGTAAAGCGAAAGGAAAACTCGAGCCTAAATGGGGAGGGCCATTTGTCATTGAGCAAGTGTATGATGGCGGTGCTTACCAGCTGATCGATCAACATGGTGAACGCCCAATGCCACCTATCAATGGGAGGTATCTAAAGAAATATTACGCGTGATCATTTCCGCATACCGACATTTCTCTCTCTCATTTGTTTTCGTTTTTTCTCTCTCTTTGTTGTCTTCGCTTTAAAAAAAAAATGTTTTATTAAACCATGGACTATCAGGTCCTACATTAAAATGGCTTTCCCCAATCACACAAAGCTCGTGACTGATGATTTGGCTGCCCTATGACTTGCCTAGCGGAAGCATGGTGTAAATCGTGGTAAGTGGAGCGACACCTATACCCACAACCCACAACACACAACACGCCATATATGTTCCGAGAGGCAGCAGGGGAGACTACTTGGGAGACTTCTGAGCAATGAGGTCCCATACCCCCATGATTCTGGATGTGTCTCGGGTTCGTAGAGACACCTCGCCCCAGGGAAGATCCTAGGAAAAGATCAGGAAAGGGCTGCCTAATCCAACATAAGTTGTACTTGGTGTGTAGCCACTTGGCAACCCTGGGGTGTGCCACCAAAAAGCCCCACATAATATGGCTGAGGGTTTTTAGTCCACCAAGGTGGATGGCTACCTTCCAAGTTCTCAAGGTGGTTCCCCGAAGAAATGTCAATGATCTTCCAGCAAATTTGAGCAATCAAGCTAATGAAGCAAGTTCCAAGCAAGTTCAGAAAAAAAATACATCATGAAGTGAAAAAAAAGGGTCATACAAGCAATCCTCATAGAAAGAAAGTCTCCATAGGCTCCAAGCAAGACCAGCGGTTCTGGGAAGTAAGGGGATCATTGGAAAGAAGGCGGTTCGTGGTCATTCACCACCCCTCATCAAAGGCATGATAAACTTTTACAAGTTGTTGTCCCAAAACGAGTTATCCTAACTCCTCCTCACCCATGTTTTCTGCGTTCTTGAAGCATGGAAGGAAGCGTGGTGGAGCTATGTGGTTACTCATTTCCCCGATGGGCTAGGGTACGATTCTTTGTTGCCTCTCGGGATCACCCCAAGCACATCATCCCTATGCACACACATATACACATGAAACGAAAGGTTATTGAATCATAACTGTCATGGTGCTTCGACGGTTCCCAATGACTGAGTCCTTCGGCAGCTTTTTCTGATGCCACACTTGTAGCTAGTGTCTAGCGGAAAATCCAAAATCTCCAATAAAACAAAAAAAATTGTTTTGCTTTCCATGGTTTTGTTTCTTCCGTGTGTTTCTTATGTCTGCTCATGATCCATGACGTTTCTTCATGAGGCTTGTGCAGCTACTTCTATACTAAAACAACATTTCCCGACGCAGGCAAGGCGTCATTGTTGGTCATCCAACAACTACAGACTACACAAACGTATGTATCGCCGCTGGGGGCATTTTCCCTCCACTGATCATGCCAACCACGTTGGGGGCATTTTCCCTCCACTGATCATAGCAACCACGCTGGGGGCACCATTGTTGCCTAGTTTGTAACATCCCAAGTATGAAAACTTCCATTTAGAATGTTTGATTCTTGTTTAATTAAAGTTTTGCATCATGTCATCATACTCATTCCTTGTTTGCATTTGTTTTCATCTGGTTTGCATCTGTTTTTCTCTGTTTTCACAATTGAAATTCAAACATTATTTCAAATGCTTGTTCATACTTGTTATGTTACAACTTTTCAAATAAAAGGTTCAAATTAAACTTCCATTTGTTTCCATGAAAAACAAAAAGCTCAACTATTTATTTGTTCTTTAATAATCCACTTAATTCCAAATTGCATTCAAAATTCAAATCACATTTACAAACAGCACCCAACTTGAAATTATGAAAATTACCAAAACAATTCTAATCATTTGTTTCTAATTAAACAATAAAGTTCACCCTATTGAATTCTTGCTTCCAATAAATCACTTAACTTCAAAATTCATACAAATTCAATCAATTACAAAACAGCAAAATAAATTGAACTTTTTGGGAAACCAAATTTGGCATTTTGTTGCTATTGTAATAACTAGCTTACACAAATTTTTTACCTAATTTTTACTAACTCAAAAACCCTAGTTTTCTTCCTATTTCTTTTTCTGCAAAAAAAAAAACAGAAGGAAAAAATAAAAAAGGAAAAAACTCACAGAGGAGGGGAGCCAGCGCAGGCCCAGCCCACCTTACCTCCCTCCACGGCCCGTACCCCTTCGCACCCCCTCCTCCTTCTTCTCCATGTACGGCAGGCCATCGCGCCTATCCACGTCGCCGGCAGCAACAGTGGACGGCCGTGCGCAGCCCTAGCCTCTATAAAAACCTACCCTAGGTCCCCGGAGAGCTAGCCCTAGCCACCTACTCCCTTTCTCCCTCGATCACCGCCGCCAATCCCTCTCTCTCTGCCCGGCGATCCCTCTCTGAACCTCACCTCTGAACCCACCGTCGCCACCGTGTCTGAATCCATGGAGCTCATCGACGTTGCCGTGCTCCTCCACCCTATCTGAACCCGGGAATCACCTCCCCGTATCCACCTCATCCTGTTCGACACCTCCCCGACGCCATCCAACTGCTGGATCTCCGCCGCCGAGCTCGTCGCTGTCGCCGGCGCCGTTTCCTTCCCCGAGCCTCTGCTACCTCAACGACGGAGGTGAGCAGTCGATCCTCTCCGCTCCCTCCTCTCTGCATCGTGTCCGCGAGCACGCACTGCACACCAGCCCGCACACGAGCCCAACGGCACCGCAACAGCAGCCACGGCAGCTCGCCGCCGGCCGTCGCTCTCTGCCAAGTTTCAGAAACGCGCGCGCTGTTAAAAATTCAGTTAACGAAGATGAACCATAACCTGTTTGCGCGTGCTATACTGACAAAACTGAACGCACACCGCAGCGGTAGCAGCGTTGCGTGCGCAGGCCCAGGTCGAGGGATCGATCCCCCTCGCCGCAGAGAAAAACCCCACATTTTTGCACGGTGCACTCACAGGGTGGCCCCCCCCTGTCAGCTGCTGCGCACTTTCTGCTGCCACGTTGGCCCCAGGGTCCACTGGCAGTGACCCAGGCTAGGTCACTGCACGGTGTAGATCTATTTCAGCTTTTTTTTTAAACAAGTCCAATTCTTTTACAGTTTGGTCCCTGAAATGAAAATGCAAATAACTTTTATTTTATAAATCCAATTAATATAAATAAAATATGTTTGTTGAACCAAAGTCAATTGTCTATCTATTTAAACCATTTGTATTCTGTTTTGAATAATTCAAATGCATTCAAATTCAAACAATTCATTTGCAATTTAATTAATTGCATAACTAATTCATACTTAATCCAAATAATGTAAATAAAATATGTTTTCCATGCTATTTTGAACCATCTTTTCAAATATAAATTTTTGTTTCATGTTTTGAATAATTAAAATTGCTTAAATAATTTAAACCTTATTTAAATCATTTAAATTTGCTAAATTCATAACTTGCTCAAATTAAATTATTTTTGAACATGTAAAATATGTTTTCAAACTAGAAAAGTATAAACTTTTCAAATATGAATTTGAATTTATGTTTTGAACAAATAAAAATTCAAATAAATTCAAATTTGAATTTAATTCATTTACATCTTGTTTAACTTGTTTAATTCATAAATAATTCATCTTAATTCCTTTTTCAATAATTGAAACATGTAATCCACCTAAAATTTTGTGCTCTTTCCAAATATGAACTTTGTTATCTATTTTGGACAATTTAAATTGCTGAAAACAACAAATTCTTGTGTAACACCTTTAAGGAACCAAAATTTCTTAACTTAATAAATAAATTTCTAAACTTGGTAAACCTTATTTTAAATAGTTTCTATTGTTGTTATTTTTCTGTTTTCCTCATCCATGCATCATACTAATCCACTATCACCCATTGGTTAGTTGTAAAACAAATATTCCAACCTTAAATCATGGGCTTTTCATATGCAACTCAAATTGCTTGTGGGTCCATTTAATCCCGTTGTTACCATCTCAACTAGTTTATTTTGATGCATCAATTAAATGGTCATGCATCATCCCATGATTGTGCATTATGCCATGTTATTGATTGTTTATCTCTCTGCGTTGTTTGTTTGCTTCTTCTCGGATAGACGACGACGTTGATACAGACGAGGTTTACGACACCCCTTCTGAGGATCTAGCTCAGTACCAGTCTGCTGAGTTTGCAGGCAAGTATTCACTCACATGAACCATTGTGTTCCTTTCAACATTGGATACCGATACTTTCCGTTGTCTATTTCTGCTAGCCTTTTGAATCGTTGCTTCTGTTACGAACCTATCACATAATACCCTTAACCCTGATATAGCCTCACCTCCACACCTATAACCCCTTTGCTTGTTGCCCGTGTCTTACTAGCATGCTTAGGGTTGTTTTGCTCGAGTCTGTTACCCGTTACTTTCTGTTACTATATTTTCTATTATGTTCTGGGGCTCGATGTTAAACAACAACCTGTTAACTTTGAGGTAATGATAATTTGCTTATAAGACACCGGCAGGAGGCCCGACGTGGTTTTGAGGCCTGCTAGTGTCGACCCTAATTAGGAAAAGGGTCTTGTCTACTGATCCATGATGAGCGCACTATCCGCATGTGGGAAGCGTGTATGGGCGCCCCCCTCAATTTGATTCGATTCGCATCTCGTCCAAATCGCCACACCTAGTTCGGGCTTTCCATTTGATGCACTCATATGCAGGTACGAACCCGAGGCCAGGGTGGAACTTTTGTAGTCGGCATTTAGGGCGGCGTGGTCTTAGAGTGCTATGAGGGCCCCCTTTTCTTTGTGGGGGCTCGATTAGCCGCGCACGCACAGCACGTGGTTCTTTGGTCTTGATGCGAAGAAGAGTTGAGTTGTGTAGAGTGCCTCGCTTGGTGGGTTTGATTCCTGTCTGGCGGGATATTCTTACGTGTACGGCCAAATTGGTGCACCCCTGCAGGGATAAATCTTCTCGAGAAGCCGTGTTTTCCGCGGTTATGGTTAACTTGGTGAAAGTACTGGCTAACAAGTACTCAGAACAACTTACACCTAAACAATGTTAACTTGACTAGTAATAGTCATATTGCCACAATAACTTGAATCATCACTAATACAACTGTGTGAGTTTATCCTCGGATTGCTTCTTTGGATAAGGGGCGAGATCCAGGATGGGTTTGTTTGGTGGTTAGTTCTAGTTGGTTACGATACGCTATCTTAACTCCTTTCTGTTAGCCGGAAGTTGTAGTATGTTCTGTAGTTAGTTAGTGCAGCCAGTTGCAGCATCTTTTGTATCACCCTTTCTTCTGTAGAACCCAAAGCATCTGTGCTTGGTGTTGACGGGTTACACTTTGGTGAACTGTGAGTCTTGCTTGCCAGTACGTTTATGTACTGACCCCTTTGGGGCTGTGGTTTCCGCAGACTACGCTTACGAGGATCCCCGTGACGGCTACTACGTGGAGTTTGACGAGGCTGCTGACGAGTAGATAGCGGACCTGGGCAGGATCCGAGACATCGTGGATGGGCTCCGTTTTCCTTTCATTCCCGGCTTCTTAAGCCTATTTGGATTTGTCTGTACTCAGACCCTTTGGATGCTTCCGCTGTTATGTAATGATGTTATGTTGGGACATGTGTCCTCTGGATGATTGTATTTGCTATCTCTGCTCTAGTGAGAGCTATTTGCAACTTATTTCTATTTATTTGTGTCTTAGAGATATGTTGTGCTATCATTCTGTTAAACGCCGTTGACGTACCATGTGTGTATGGTATGAAGTACGTCAATGGTAGTATCCTGATTTCTATGGGATGGTTTACGTAGACGATGAACAGTAGGGGCTGGTTGTCACACCTACGTGTGTTGGCCTACTCGTAAGAGATGCGGGTGCCGGTAAGCCCCGTAATCCAATCAACTACTGTTCAACGGAACTGCGAGTATCCTCTAGAAGTCTGGGTGCGACAAATGGTATCAGAGCCTGTCTGCCTGTAGGATCCCTTTTACTGGTCGCAGTTGAGTCTAGAAACTATTTTGTAGCTATATAGGAAAAATGAAACGTGAGAGTAGGAATTCTGCCATTTTATTTCTTTCCCCACCCACCCTCCCTTTTCTGGTAAGGATGTGCAACGTTGTTTTCTCTTCTCACCTAAACTTTCAAGTTAGGATTTCACGAATCCTGGTTTCTCTAGGATAGTTATATCTACTAGACCATAGGAATGGAGGTGGCTGTGACGTGATTTATCATGTTGCCTACTCATGATTGAGAACGGAGGCGTGTAAGCCCCGGAAGCAGATCCTCTATTCCTTAAGCAGTAGATATTGATCCTTTAGAAGCCCGGATGGGTTTTCTGTAGTACCTCAGGAGTTTTTGGTCTCGTGTTTCCCGATGTTGCTTCGATATCCTGTTCTTCTCAACATCATTTTCGTCCGTTGATACCTTGTTGTTGCTTTCCACTTCAGTTCTTCTACCGGCGTCTAATCAAAACTTCCCCGATCATCTGCAGATGGATCTCAGGTTCTACCCGCAGGTGGTTCGGATGACTCGTTGCGAGAGCACTGCCGGTTATCCGGAGATGCTGAGAGACATGGTCACTTAGGCACCAAAGTACCAGGTCTACGAGCAGCAGCGAGAGCTTGACCAGACCTACTACCAGGCTATCGTCTACATTCTTTCAGATGATGGCATGAGCGTTGTCCACCGCTACGAGGCAGTAGGTTCCACAGTGGATATGGCTGTGCAGCAGGCAGCTTATGTGAGTCTCACCGTCCTTCGTGCTGACTACTGGGGATTTGACGATTCTATCTATCTCCACATCCCCCGTGGTTACATCACTTCGGAGGGAGCTCATTTCACTCTCTACGACAACTTGGATGTCTACGAGCATGATAACTCCAGGCTGCACACCACCGCTCAGTTTGTGAGGCACAGTGACGCAGTTGCCAGCACACTATCTCAGGAGTTGGCTTCAGTCAGAGAGCAGCTCTACCTTGCTTTGACTCGTCTGGCGACGTACACCACAGACTTTGTTGGAGATGAGCGCTTTGCACGTTTCGATCAGCCAGTTGGTCATCGTCTGCCAGATGCTGGAGGTTACGAGCCGATCAGAGGTCCACTCCTTAACCTCGGTGCTGGTTACACTGGGATTCCACGCTTTGGAGCACAGGGAGTCGACGCTATGTACTTCACAACACCTAGAGTCGCTCTCAGACCACGTCAGATCTATGTGGATTGTCGTTCTACCTACTTTCGTGGGCGTGCTCCTCACCGTACCTCTCGTCGTACTACTCACCGCCGTCCTGCGTGATGAGCATGGGAGTACCGATGTATCCATTCTTAGCTATGTTTAGTTATCCTTTGACTTTCGAACCATTTGAGGTGTGTTGGATATTCTGATGTATTTGAACATGTGATGATGTACCTGTTGGTTATCTATTCATGCGTCGGAATAATCTCTCTTTCGGTTTCCAAGTCTATCCTTTTCTGTTGTTGTGCTAAAATGCATTTCCATTCAGGATGCCGCCAACAAGGAACAACCCGCCTGAGCCACCGCCAATCACGGAGCTGTTGACTCAGATGACCCAAGTCATGGCACAGATGGCCCAGTTCCAGACTAACCAGCACAACAACCAGAATGCTCCACGAGTCAGTATCAAGGAGTTTCTGAGTCTGGGCCCGAGAGCTTTCGTGGCAACACGCGAGCCTCTGGATGCTGATGACTGGATCCGTGAGATAGCTAGGGCTCTGGAGATTGCTCATGTTGCTGAGGAAGACAAGGTCAAGTATGCATCCTATCTCCTGAAGGGTCAGGCAGCTACTTGGTGGGAGAACTACCAGACCATGAGAGCTGGCTACCCAATCACCTGGGGTTGTTTCAAGGAAGCCTTCCTGAAGCACCACATTCCAGATGGTCTCATGGAAAGGATGCGTGAAGAGTTTTGCTCACTCAAGCAGGGCAAGCTGGACGTCATTGGCTATCAGAGTGAGTTCAATCGCCTCGCTCGATACGCTGGTGATGAGGTGTCCACTGAGGCTAAGAAGATGGCAAGGTTCCGCAGAGGTTTTAACCCGGAACTCAAGTACGCCCTCACCAACATCAAGGACAAAGACTTCGAGGAGCTCGTGAACACCGCGCTCAATGAAGAAAATGGGCGCAAGGCGTTCGAGGAGTCTCGAAAGCACTCGCGTGAGGGTGGTTCCTCCTCCAACATGACCACCCCTCCGCAGAAGCGCCGCATCTGGGTGCCAAATGGTGCTGTCACTAGGGCTCCATATGCCCAAGCTTCTCCAGGCTTCGCTCCCCGCCCACCCAACCCAGCTCACATGCAAGGTCAGAGGTTTTCAATGGGGCAGCCAAGGCCAGATACTCCTCGTGTTGTCACTTGCTACAAGTGCAAGCAGACGGGGCACTACGCTGACAAGTGCTCGCAGAGGCAGCTACCTCCACCACCACCTCGTCCCAACACAAACCAGGCAATGGTGCGTGCTCCCCCGGCTAAAGCCTTCAACTCCAACAATAGGCCTGTCGGGAGGACCGCAAGGGTGAATCATGTCAAGGTCGACAAAGCTGAGGAAGCTGCTGACGTCGTTCTCGGTACATTCCCCGTAAACTCTTTTCCAGCTAAAGTGTTGTTTGATACCGAGGCATCGCATTCTTTCGTGTCAAAGATCTTTGCGACAGCAATTAAGCTCCCCTTTGTTGGTTTGGGTTCCCCGCTAGTAGTAAACTCCCCTGGAGCAACTATGCAAACTTCCAAGATCAGTCATGAAAATCAGATAATAATTGGAGGTCACATATTCCTTGCTTCTCTCATACTGCTTCGTAATTCTAACATTGATGTCATTCTTGGCATGGATTGGTTGAAGGCCAATAAAGCTACGATTGACTGTGCTCAGAAGTCAATAACTCTGTTCCACCCTTCTGGCCAGATAGTCTATTCTCCAAATGAATCAAGTTCTGTTCAGCTTTACACCCTCGATGCTAAACCTCTACCTCTACTTGAAAATGTTCTGGTGGTTTGTGAATTCCCTGACGTCTTTCCAGAAGAGTTGCCAGGGATGCCTCCGGACAGAGCAGTTGAGTTCGTGATCGAGCTTGAACCAGGTACTGCTCCAATCTCTAAGCATCCATACAAGATAGCTCCTCCTGAACTGAAATTGTTAAAGGAGAAAATCGATATGTACATGGAAAAAGGTTACATTCAACCTAGTTCCTCCGCTTGGGGTTGCCAACACTGTTTGTTGCGAAGAAGGATCAAACAAAGAGACTCGTTGTTGACTATCGTCCTCTTAACGAGAAAACAATCAAAAACAAGTATCCAATTCCTCGTATCGATGATCTTTTTGATCAACTTGCTGGAGCCTCAATATTCTCCAAGTTGGACTTGAGGATGGGTTACCATCAAATAAAGATCAGAAAGGAAGATATTCCAAAAACAGCTTTCACCACTCGGTACGGTCTATATGAATACACCGTCATGTCCTTTGGTCTCACCAATGCACCGGCGACATTCTCTCGACTCATGAATTCTGTCTTCCATGAATACCTCGACAAGTTCGTTGTGGTATATCTTGATGACATTCTGGTCTACTCAAAGTCTGAGGAAGAGCATGGAGAACATCTTCGTCTCACTCTCATGAAACTTCGCGAGCATCGTTTATATGCCAAGTTCTACAAATGTGAGTTCTGGATTCCAGAAGTTGCTTACCTGGGTCATATCATCTCTGCCAAGGGCATAGCCATTGATCCAGAAAAGGTTAAAGCAATTGTTGATTGGAAACCTCCTAAGATGGTGAAGCAAGTAAGAAGTTTTCTTGGCTTGGCTAGCTATTGTCGTCGTTTCGTCCAAAACTTTTCCAAGATTGCCAAACCCCTCACTGATCTCACAAAGAAGGACAAGAAGTTCGTTTGGTCTCCACAATGTGATGAAAGTTTCAATCTCCTGAAGACTAAACTCACTTCTACACCAGTTCTGGTTGGCCCAGATCCTACCAAACCTTTCCAGATATTCCGTGATGCTTCTCTCCAAGGTCTAAGTGCAGTTCTTATGCAAGAACGTCAAGTTGTGGCTTATGCTTCACGTCAGTTGAACGCACATGAGAAAAACTATCCCACTCATGACCTAGAACTTGCAGCAGTTGTGTTTTCCCTCAGAAATGGAGGCAATACTTGTTGGGTAATCGCACTGAAATCTTTTCTGATCATAAGAGTATGAAATACATCTTCACTCAACCAGATCTAAATCTCAGGCAAAGGACATGGATTGAAAAGATTAAAGACTTTGATCTCACCATTTGTTACACTCCAGGCAAGGCTAATGTTATGGTCGATGCTCTCAGTCGCAAGTCGTATTGCAATAATCTCATGATCATGGAAAGCCAACCTCCACTTCATGAAGAATTCTAGAAGCTGAACCTTGGTCTTGTTCCTCAAGGCTATCTTGCTAGCTTGACAGCCAGTCCAACTCTCGAGGACAAGATTCGTTCTGAACAACTTCGTGATGCTGAAATCAAGAAGATGGTAGAACACATCAAAGAAGGCAAGGAGAAATTTAAGTCCTTCTCAATTGATGACAAAGGAACTGTGTTCTTCGAAGGACGCATTGCAGTTCCTCAAGTTCGAAGTCTCAAAGATGTCATTCTCAAGGAGGCTCATGGAACTCCTCTCTCCATCCACCCTGGAAGTACAAAGATGTACCAGGATCTCAAGACACTGTATTGGTGGCCTGGCATGAAACGTGAAATTGCTCAATACGTTTCTGAATGCGACGTTTGTCAACGTGTTAAGGCAGTCCATCAGAAAACAGCCGGTCTACTCCAACCTCTGAAAATTCCTGAGTGGAAGTGGGACATGATTGAAATGGACTTCGTCACTGGTTTTCCAAAGTCCAAGAGGGGCAACGATTCAATCTTCGTTGTCATTGATCGTCTCACTAAAGTAGCTCACTTCTTTGCTGTCAAAGAAACAATCTCAGCTAGCCAGTTAGCAGAGCTCTACACAGCAAAGATTGTTCCTCTTCATGGTGTTCCATTAGAAATAAGCTCAGACCGTGGAAGCATATTCACTTCTCATTTCTGGAAAAGCTTTCAGGAAGCATTGGGCACCAAACTTCTGTTCAGCACAGCTTATCACCCTCAGTCTCAAGGGCAAGTCGAAAGAGTCAATCAGATTCTCGAGGATATGCTCAGAGCATGTGGTCTCTCCTTTGGCATGAAATGGGATGATTGCCTTCCATATGCTGAATTCTCCTACAACAACAGCTACCAGGCAAGCCTAGGAATGGCACCATTTGAAGCACTCTATGGCCGCAGATGCAGGAGTCCAATCAATTGGTCTGGAGCTGGTGAACGTTCACTCTTAGGCCCTGACATTGTTAAGGAAGCCGAAGAGAAAGTTCGTATCATTCGTGACAATCTCAAGATTGCTCAGTCTCGTCAGAAAAGCTACTATGACAGCAAGCACATGGATATGATCTATGCACATGGTGAAAAGGCATATCTCCGTGTAACTCCCCTCAGAGGCACTCATCGTTTTGGTGTGAAAGGAAAGCTTGCACCAAGATACATTGGTCCTTTCAACATTCTCTCAAGGCGTGCGGAAAATGCCTATCGTCTTGAACTTCCAGAAAAACTATCCAAGGTGCACGATGTGTTTCACGTGTCACAGCTCAAGAGGTGTTTCAAAGATCCAGATCGTGCAGTTGATCATGATTCCATTGAACTGCAAGATGATCTATCTTATGAGGAGCACCCTGTTCGTATTTTCGATGAGACCGAGCGTAAGACTCGCAACAAGAGCACAAAGTTCTTGAAAGTGCAGTGGTCCCATCATTCCGATAAAGAGGCAACGTGGGAGACCGAAGAGGATCTTCGCAAGAAGTATCCGGACCTTTTCAATTCTGGGTAGGAATCACGGGGCGCGATTCCTTCAAGGGGGGGCGATTTGTAACATCCCAAGTATGAAAACTTCCATTTAGAATGTTTGATTCTTGTTTTATTAAAGTTTTGCATCATGTCATCATACTCATTCCTTGTTTGCATTTGTTTTCATCTGGTTTGCATCTGTTTTTCTCTGTTTTCACAATTGAAATTCAAACATTATTTCAAATGCTTGTTCATACTTGTTATGTTACAACTTTTCAAATAAAAGGTTCAATTTAAACTTCCATTTTTTCCATGAAAAACAAAAAGCTCAACTATTTATTTGTTCTTTAATAATCCACTTAATTCCAAATTGCATTCAAAATTCAAATCACATTTACAAACAGCACCCAACTTGAAATTATGAAAATTACCAAAACAATTCTAATCATTTGTTTCTAATTAAACAATAAAGTTCACCCTATTGAATTCTTGCTTCCAATAAATCACTTAACTTCAAAATTCATACAAATTCAATCAATTACAAAACAGCAAAATAAATTGAACTTTTTGGGAAACCAAATTTGGCATTTTGTTGCTATTGTAATAACTAGCTTACACAAATTTTTTACCTAATTTTTACTAACTCAAAAACCCTAGTTTTCTTCCTATTTCTTTTTCTGCAAAAAAAAAAACAGAAGGAAAAAATAAAAAAGGAAAAAACTCACAGAGGAGGGGAGCCAGCGCAGGCCCAGCCCACCTTACCTCCCTCCACGGCCCGTACCCCTTCGCACCCCCTCCTCCTTCTTCTCCATGTACGGCAGGCCATCGCGCCTATCCACGTCGCCGGCAGCAACAGTGGACGGCCGTGCGCAGCCCTAGCCTCTATAAAAACCTACCCTAGGTCCCCGGAGAGCTAGCCCTAGCCACCTACTCCCTTTCTCCCTCGATCACCGCCGCCAATCCCTCTCTCTCTGCCCGGCGATCCCTCTCTGAACCTCACCTCTGAACCCACCGTCGCCACCGTGTCTGAATCCATGGAGCTCATCGACGTTGCCGTGCTCCTCCACCCTATCTGAACCCGGGAATCACCTCCCCGTATCCACCTCATCCTGTTCGACACCTCCCCGACGCCATCCAACTGCTGGATCTCCGCCGCCGAGCTCGTCGCTGTCGCCGGCGCCGTTTCCTTCCCCGAGCCTCTGCTACCTCAACGACGGAGGTGAGCAGTCGATCCTCTCCGCTCCCTCCTCTCTGCATCGTGTCCGCGAGCACGCACTGCACACCAGCCCGCACACGAGCCCAACGGCACCGCAACAGCAGCCACGGCAGCTCGCCGCCGGCCGTCGCTCTCTGCCAAGTTTCAGAAACGCGCGCGCTGTTAAAAATTCAGTTAACGAAGATGAACCATAACCTGTTTGCGCGTGCTATACTGACAAAACTGAACGCACACCGCAGCGGTAGCAGCGTTGCGTGCGCAGGCCCAGGTCGAGGGATCGATCCCCCTCGCCGCAGAGAAAAACCCCACATTTTTGCACGGTGCACTCACAGGGTGGCCCCCCCTGTCAGCTGCTGCGCACTTTCTGCTGCCACGTTGGCCCCAGGGTCCACTGGCAGTGACCCAGGCTAGGTCACTGCACGGTGTAGATCTATTTCAGCTTTTTTTTTAAACAAGTCCAATTCTTTTACAGTTTGGTCCCTGAAATGAAAATGCAAATAACTTTTATTTTATAAATCCAATTAATATAAATAAAATATGTTTGTTGAACCAAAGTCAATTGTCTATCTATTTAAACCATTTGTATTCTGTTTTGAATAATTCAAATGCATTCAAATTCAAACAATTCATTTGCAATTTAATTAATTGCATAACTAATTCATACTTAATCCAAATAATGTAAATAAAATATGTTTTCCATGCTATTTTGAACCATCTTTTCAAATATAAATTTTGTTTCATGTTTTGAATAATTAAAATTGCTTAAATAATTTAAACCTTATTTAAATCATTTAAATTTGCTAAATTCATAACTTGCTCAAATTAAATTATTTTTGAACATGTAAAATATGTTTTCAAACTAGAAAAGTATAAACTTTTCAAATATGAATTTGAATTTATGTTTTGAACAAATAAAAATTCAAATAAATTCAAATTTGAATTTAATTCATTTACATCTTGTTTAACTTGTTTAATTCATAAATAATTCATCTTAATTCCTTTTTCAATAATTGAAACATGTAATCCACCTAAAATTTTGTGCTCTTTCCAAATATGAACTTTGTTATCTATTTTGGACAATTTAAATTGCTGAAAACAACAAATGCTTGTGTAACACCTTTAAGGAACCAAAATTTCTTAACTTAATAAATAAATTTCTAAACTTGGTAAACCTTATTTTAAATAGTTTCTATTGTTGTTATTTTTCTGTTTTCCTCATCCATGCATCATACTAATCCACTATCACCCATTGGTTAGTTGTAAAACAAATATTCCAACCTTAAATCATGGGCTTTTCATATGCAACTCAAATTGCATGTGGGTCCATTTAATCCTGTTGTTACCATGTCAACTAGTTTATTTTGATGCATCAATTAAATGGTCATGCATCATCCCATGATTGTGAATTATGCCATGTTATTGATTGTTTATCTCTCTGCGTTGTTTGTTTGCTTCTTCTCGGATAGACGACGACGTTGAGACACACGAGGTTTACGACACCCCTTCTGAGGATCTAGCTCAGTACCAGGCTGCTGAGTTTGCAGGCAAGTATTCACTCACATGAACCATTGTGTTCCTTTCAACTTTTTATACCGATACTTTCCGTTGTCTATTTCTGCTAGCCTTTTGAATCGTTGCTTCTGTTACGAACCTATCACATAATACCCTTAACCCTGATATAGCCTCACCTCCACACCTATAACCCCTTTGCTTGTTGCCCGTGTCTTACTAGCATGCTTAGGGTTGTTTTGCTCGTGTCTGTTACCCGTTACTTTCTGTTACTATATTTTCTATTATGTTCTGGGGCTCGATGTTAAACAACAACCTGTTAACTTTGAGGTAATAATAATTTGCTGATAAGACACCGGCAGGAGGCCCGGCGTGGTTTTGAGGCCTGCTAGTGTCGACCCTAATTAGGAAAAGGGTCTTGTCTACTGATCCATGATGAGCGCACTATCCGCATGTGGAAAGCGTGTATGGGCGCCCCCCCTCAATTTGATTCGATTCGCATCTCGTCCAAATCGCCACACCTAGTTCGGGCTTTCCATTTGATGCACTCATATGCAGGTACGGACCCGAGGCCAGGGTGGAACTTTTGTAGTCGGCATTTAGGGCGGCGTGGTCTTAGAGTGCTATGAGGGCCCCCTTTTCTTCGTGGGGGCTCGATTAGCCGCGCACGCACAACACGTGGTTCTTTGGGCTTGATGCGAAGAAGAGTTGAGTTGTGTAGAGTGCCTCGCTTGGTGGGTATGATTCCCGTCTGGCGGGATATTCTTACGTGTACGGCCAAATTGGTGCACCCCTGCAGGGATAAATCTTCTCGAGAAGCCGTGTTTTCCGCGGTTATGGTTAACTTGGTGAAAGTACTGGCTAACAAGTACTCAGAACAACTTACACCTAAACAATGTTAACTTGACTAGTAATAGTCCTATTGCCACAATAACTTGAATCATCACTAATACAACTGTGTGAGTTTATCCTCGGATTGCTTCTTTGGATAAGGGGCGAGATCCAGGATGGGTTTGTTTGGTGGTTAGTTCTAGTTGGTTACGATACGCTATCTTAACTCCTTTCTGTTAGCCGGAAGTTGTAGTATGTTCTGTAGTTAGTTAGTGCAGCCAGTTGCAGCATCTTTTGTATCACCCTTTCTTCCGTAGAACCCAAAGCATCTGTGCTTGGTGTTGACGGGTTACACTTTGGTGAACTGTGAGTCTTGCTTGCCAGTACGTTTATGTACTGACCCCTTTGGGGCTGTGGTTTCCGCAGACTACGCTTACGAGGATCCCCATGACGGCTACTACGTGGAGTTTGACGAGGCTGCTGACGAGTAGATAGCGGACCTGGGCAGGATCCGAGACATCGTGGATGGGCTTCGTTTTCCTTTCATTCCCGGCTTCTTAAGCCTATTTGGATTTGTCTGTACTCAGACCCTTTGGATGCTTCCGCTGTTATGTAATGATGTTATGTTGGGACATGTGTCCTCTGGATGATTGTATTTGCTATCTCTGCTCTAGTGAGAGCTATTTGCAACTTATTTCTATTTATTTGTGTCTTAGAGATATGTTGTGCTATCATTCTGTTAAACGCCGTTGACGTACCATGTGTGTATGGTATGAAGTACGTCAATGGTAGTATCCTGATTTCTATGGGATGGTTTACGTAGACGATGAACAGTAGGGGTTGGTTGTCACACCTACGTGTGTTGGCCTACTCGTAAGAGATGCGGGTGCCGGTAAGCCCCGTAATCCAATCAACTACTGTTCAACGGAACTGCGAGTATCCTCTAGAAGTCTGGGTGCGACATAGTTCATCTACATTGTCGACGACATTCCGACACTTCATCTATTGGGAGCAGCAAGGTGCGCCAATGCGGCCAGTGCTAAGCTGTGAAACCACTCGAGTCTGATGGTTGGCATCGTTCATTTTTTATGATCGCACCAAACTCGAAAAATTTATGGGAGCAACAAAGTGCGCCAGTGCGGCCAGTGCTAAGCTGTGAAACCCCTCGAGTCTGATGGCTGGCATTGTTCATTTTTTTATGATCGCACCAAACTCGGAAAATTTATGGGAGCAACAAGGTGCGCCAGTACAGCCAGTGCTAAACTGTGAAACCCTTCAAGTCTGATGGCTGGCACCATGCATCGTTTTATGGTCGCATATGACTTGGTAAATCATTTCTATGCATGAGCCCATTTCTTCCTAATCGAAATACTCATGTGATTGAAGACTTCCACCATCGGCTGACACCATGTTGTATCTGGTCACGATGGAAATGAATAAAAGAATTATTTCTATTTCAACATATGGCATGAGTATTTCGCCATATTCCATTTTAACCGTACTCACCCTAATGGGTGTTATTGAATAATAGCATGGTCATGCGCTATCAATTTTTCTCTCTCTCGCTATCTTACTTTACATATATGGTCTGAATATTTCACTATATATGGTCATAATCAATCCACTAGTTAGTCTTGGTAGCTGATGCCACTTATGGCTTTCGGCTAGGCCAAGACTCTATTAAATTTCGACGATTAAATCCGCCAGCTCATGATGGATCAATGGCATGAGGCAACATCATTCTACACCAACATATGCATCAAGGTTGGGGGCATTTTCCCTCCACAAATCATACCAACACCGCTGGGGGCACCATTGTTGCCTAGTTCATCTAACATTGTCGATGACATTCCGACGCTTCAAATAGTGGGAGCAGCAATTGCGCCAGGCCTGCCAGTGCTAAGTTGTGAAACCTCTCGAGTCTGATGGCTGGCATCGTTTATTTTTACGATCACAACAAACTCGAAAAAAAAAATCTATGAGAGCAGTGCGACACGCCAGTGCGGTCAGTGTCGGCCTGTGAAACCCTTCAAGTTTGATGGCTGGCACCAAACATCATTTTATGGTCGCATCTCACTTGATGAATTATTTCTTTGAATGCCTACGCCATCGGCCAGCACCATATTATATCTGGTCGCGATGAGAATAAATAAAAGCATGATTTCTATATGGCATGAATATTTCGTCATATTACTTTGTAATTCTACTCTGTCTTAACGGTACAAAACACTATCGACGTCAATCCTTTGTTCCTGACTAGACTGGAAAATGTCCAGCGGCCAGAAGTACTTACCGTATACTTCACGGACATGCAGTGCAATACGATTGCTCTATTAAAGTTGCATGGGCTTTCATCGTTCTTAGGGCATCTCCAGTCGTTGCAACCCCCTCAGCACAAAAAAATCAACAGAAATAGCACAAACGGCACAAAATCAAAACCTGGGGCAAGGTCATTTACCAGCCGTAGCCCACCCAACCAGCCAAAATGGGGGGCTTTTGCATGCAAAGTGGGGCAAAAGTAGGAGAGAGAGGCATCTTTGCATGCAAAGTGGCGCAAAAGTAGGAGAAAGATTCTTTTTTGCATGCAAAGCGGTGCATTTTGCCCCCCCCCCCCAAATCCAAGGGGCTGGGTTTGGCTTGGGTGCGCCGGCGCAAAAACGGCGCTTTTTCAGCTCCTGGGGGGCTGACTGGTGGAATTCGGCGCTAAAACGGTGCTTTTTGACCCAAAAACGCCGCTTGGGGGCTCTGGGGAGGACGGCTGGAGATGCCCTTATTTCTTTTTGTTTCGCCAAGTCTAGTCTCCGCTGATTCGCACACGCACTATACTTGGCGGGGGGGTTTGTTCGATGATTTTTTTTAACCAAAATTCATAATATAAATTGAAAATAAGCATGGCAAATTTTGTATGTCTTGTGGGTCCCACGCGATACAAATATATGTTTGAAAGATATATATGTAATATTGGACTCATTTTGTAGAGTTCATTGTCTACTTTAAATTGGCGCAAACAGATTACATTTCCGTAAATTGTTTGTGAAATACAAATATTTAAAACATATATATATGTGCAAATGAGCTAGCTAAGATTTTGTGAGCACCACATCGATCAGATGCATGCATGTCTACGTGATGAGTGGGCCTTTGATAATTGCTAATATACTTTGATTTGGCTAGTGGTGACTACACGTGATAGCTAGGCAGGTAAAAACATATTGAAATGCCAACTGATTCTTGTTCACGCGGAGATAGTCCTGTACAAATACGGCACCTATTCCTGGCATGCACGAGAAGGCCCACATGGCATCGAACATGCACTAGGGCTGGGTATACTTTCTGTCAAAATTACAAGAGAGGACAATCCTTCTCCGATGGATTAGCTCGATCGCTCCTGTTTAAACGGACGCGTTTGAACCGATCTGATCAGCATCTAAGCCTAACCTCTCGCCGCGAATTCAACCACGCACAGGTTGTCGTTTTGCATATAAATCGCTGCAACACAAAGGGCGATCGCAGGACGACGGTCACACTGATCCGTCTTGAGTTGATTCGCCACAAGGCGATACCTCAAGTAAGATCAAATCTAGTCCATCAAAATCTACGAAAATCCCCGCCGCGGTCTGATGACGATCATCGCATGCTTCCCTACTGGTAAGAAGTCTAGCCAAATCTTGGTGGTTTCTTAATCTCTCTTTATGGAGAAATTATTCTATAGTGTCGTCATCGTTGGTCGATTCGATGGTGAAAGGCAATGTTCAACGTTCATAAATTTCATCGTCGATGTGAGCCTTAAATCAAACCTTCCCGATGAAACGGAATTGGCTACAAAATTTACCCGGCCACAGGACGTCTACTCCACCGAGGGTAGTCGACTGTGGTTCTATGTAAATTACGATGAACGTACGCGGATAAGACCAAGTAAGAAGAAATCAAATCACCATGATGATATTGCCCTTTACCATGAGGCATGATTTGTCATATTTCCATCTACACCGCCCCTCAAAAGGAGGCGAAGATCATAGAAACAACATTAATCTTGCTCCTACAAGGACGCGGGATTAAAATACTTGATAAGCATCATTCGCCGTGCATCCATGATATTTTCCACACCAATATCTTGGCCAAATATCGATTAAGATGAAGGCCATCTTCACATCATATTTCTTCTTACGTCTAGTGCCGACGAGGCTAGACGAAATCATGGCCAAGTGCCGACGAGGCCAGGTCACTACTTTATCTACATGCTCCAAACCTACGGGAACGGACACACCGTTGCTGGGCACCGACGAGGCGATAGGAACACACACATGTCCACGTCTGATGAAATCAGGGCGTTACATGACTGGGCACCGATGAGGCGAAAGTCATCCCTTTCATCGACATATCCCGTTGGTCACACCAACATGGCGATATTGCACGTGACCGGGTATCGGCGAAACAAAGCCACCCACACAATACACTGATAAATATCACAATGCATATGGATGAGCAATCCAATTATCACGACGACCATCAGCGCAGCTTAATCGGAGATATTCCGTAGGCTCCACCCTACAGATGTAATTAACCAGATGCTTGCAAAAAGCTCCGGGAATCAATGAACTACGCAATCTCCTGATTCAGATACTCCATGAGCGCGACGCAGAAGGCGGAATAGATATAGTTCATGGGAGTATGCCATTTGTATTTGTATGATGCAATGATATGAATAAAGATGCAGCGTTCCCATACATTGTGTTTATTATCGTCTTTTGTTATTTTATTTGCTTGTTTTATTAACAAGATGGCACACCCGCAATTTGTACTCTCATGTACACATCTAGGAAGAAATCCCTAGAACCCCGGGAATAGTTTTCTCTAAAAACACAATTTTCTAGCGAAACACCGGCGGAGGTGTTTTGGGATCTTCATCTTCCTCAGCGTCCGAATTTCCAGTCGGGTTTTCCATGAGTACTTCATGAAAACTCCCTTGCATGGATTTGACCTTTCTTTCGAAAGTGTCTTCATCTTCATCTTCGGAATCTGACTCTGCAGATCTGGTTTCCGAGTCTAGCTTTGCCTCTATGGCTGCTAGTACAGATTCGGCTTCCGAGTTTGATGCTTGATCGATGAATCTCGGGTCTTCCACCTTTTCTGCGGGATCGTGATTTTCTGCCTTTTCCACGGGATTTTCGTCTTCTGTGTTTTCAGCTATCTCAAACTGCACCATACCAATGAAGTGGGATCTTGTCGAGACATCATAGTAAGGTTCATGGATGGGGGTTTCATAAGCCTACTGGTAGAACCTCGGGGGAGGGAGGACGTGGAAGAATTGTAAACGAGAACACCGAGTTTACCCAGGTTCGGTACGTCGCAACTAGGCGGCGTTCCTACTCCTGCAATTTCACTAAATCAGGGCTGAAGCCTGATGTATACGGAGTACAATTGTGAGTATGGTTTCGCTAACTCGGCGAGGATGAACTTCCCATCGAGTTGGCTTCTAGCTAATTGTGGACTTATCTTTTCCTTGCTCCTGTCTAGCTTAATATAGATAGCCGGACTAGGGCTTACAAGAAGTAAACCTAGAAGACTACGGAAAGTATCTAACTTGAAAAGTAAGGAATCCGACTTCTCCTCCAAGTCGCACCACTTTGGCCCGTGGTCTGAATTCTTGTAGAATCCGGCTTCTTGCGCGTCAGCTTACTGGGCCGCCCAATGGACTATGTTCCATTGTCTGTGGGCCACCCTGGTAATCCGGCCTTCAGCCAATGCCGGATATACCCCTATTTGGCATATATCTGACAGTAGACAAGGTAGAATTCGGATCCAAACCGCTAACAACTCGTACCGCACCGCGAGGGGTTGTCGTCCCCCGCACCCCTTCATACATGCCACATTGGTCGAGCAAACGCGATGTGCCAACTTTAGACTATGTGACGCTATGCTCTACACATAATAAGTTCGGTTTTTACCAGCATAAGTGAATTTTGATCACACCAAAATAACAAGCTCGATGCGCAAATCAGGCTGCCATGTCTAGTACCTCACCGCCACCTCCCTCGCTCACTCCCACAGCCAACCAGACAAGCACGCTCCTCCCACAGCTATGGCGAAGTACCGCAACCTGACGCTGGAGCAGGCGCAACAGTTCCAGCGCCACAGCCTCCTCCTGCCGCCGGATGTGAGTGTGCCGAAGAAATGGACGGTCGGTGCCGGTGGTCTCGCCGTGCCTCCGATCCATCTCACACCCGAGGCCTACAACATTGTCGTCCTCAGGAAGCGTGACGAGATGACGGAGCGGGAGCGGCTGGATGGAGCGGTTCCGGCGCGAGCGTGAAAACCTCCTCGACGCCTACGAGTGGCGTCGCGTCTGGTGCGAGGTGACAGGACACACGGTGGAGAGCGCCATTGAGGCTGCCAGCGTGCACGCCCGCTATAGCGACATCCCAATGTGGTTGCTGCCACCAGCCCCGCAGGCCGGTGGAGGTGCGTGTCGCGCTAGAAGTGCATGGCGAGGTGGTGGAGTTGCTCATCAGTGCGAGCATCACCATCCGAAGCAGCGCGCTGCGAGGTGCCTCGACCATTCGCGACAGTTCTGGGCGGCGTTCCCCACCCCCAGCCGGATGTGCCGGCGGGCTACATTCTATTATCGCCGCTCCGGGACGACAAGCACGACGGCGACGTCCCCGGCTTGGGGCTCTGCTGGACTCGGTCACACAGATCGAGAGAGACTGCCCCGAATGGATGGAGACCATCGGGGCCACGACACAGATGTCATCTTCCTCTGTTGGCGCTTCCACCTCACTAGCCGTGGAGACTAGTAATCCTGTACCTACAGACGCACAGTGTACATAAACATCTTACGAACCGACGTGTCCTCTAGTGATTAGTCCCTATCGTTAAAATTTCCCCATGAATTTCCCTTGGGGGGCCTACTATCGTAAAATTCTCCATAAGCTTTTCCCCGTAGATGTAGCATCACTCCCGTGGAGATGGTGCGTCCTCCTCTCGTGCTGCGTCCTCGCCCACCGTGCTGAACGAGGACAGGGACGGCAGTGTTGACTGGGACGAGGCTAGAGAGCGAGGAGGAGTAGGCTAGGAGCGACGTCGGGTTCTCAATTTTGTTTAAGTTATTGTAAAATGTACTCCTATCAAAAACATGTGAATGCGATTGAATCCTTTTAGTTAAAATCGTTCAAACTTCTTTTTTTTATGGCGGTGGAGATGCTCTGATTGTAGCTCGGCATCTATATTGAATTTCCTCACCACCGCGCGCCTACTTAAAAGTTCACCGGAGACCGAGACAAGGAGACCAGGATGCAGAGATTTCGATGATGAAAGCAGAGTCAAAAGCAAGAAGCAGTTGGTAAGCGTGCATGATGAACGGAGGATGTACTCCAGCAAATCGATCATACTTTATGCTCAAAATACATTACAAGCAGACTAATTTGTTTCTCTTCCTGCCCAAAATTGCACATTCTCCTTCCTACATTACGTTACAGATCGAACAAAATCCATAGCGCTTTCTTCCTGTGCTCTAATAAAAAACAGATCGAGTCTGAATGATGTTTCAGACATCGAGGTCTGTATCATGCCATACCCATCCATCCATAGTTCCATGGTATCGCCATTGCTGCTTCTCCAATGCCATCGAGCGCAATGGCATCAACTGAGAGAAGCCACGGATCCGGGGGGGGAAAAGACCGGCGTCAGTTGCTGGAGTTGGGCCCGTAACACGCGCCGAGGACGGGGTTCCAGAGCCACTGCACCAGGAATCGCCGGCCGTTGACGCCGTTGACGTTGTACGAGCTGCCGTCAGCAGCGCGGGATACGTTCCCGACGAACCCGCCGGTGCCGCCGCCGGTGCCGTACACGCCGACGCAGAGGTCGGCGACCTCCGTGGGCGCCGTCGGCGTGTCCCCGGCGTACCACGCGTTCACCAGCGGGTTGGTGGCCAGCTCCGCCAGCTCGTGCCCCAGCACGATCACCATCCCGTCCACCCCGGCGTCGCCGTTCGGCGGCCGCAGCACCGTCCCCTGCCCCCCGCCGCCGCCGAATCCAGGCGCGGGCGCGGCGAACGGGTACGCGCACCTCCCAGGGCACTGCGAGCCGCTGTTCCCGACCCACGCATACGGCACGGTGACCCCGACCACGGACGAGAAGGTGAAGTAGTGGAAGCCGCACATGGCGCGGCAGAACTCCTCCACCTGCACGTCCGGCGAGGAGAGCACCAGGTAGACGCCGTTGTAGGGGTCGAGCTGCAGCGGGTCCGGGTACGCGACCACGGCGGTCCGGATGATGGACTGCATGTCGATCCGCCTCAGGGAGGCGCCGTGAGAGTACCCGGCGTCGGAGTGCTCCCCGGCAACGGCGAATGTGGCGGTGACGTTGGCGCCGGTCTGGTCCGTGTACAGCCGCGGCGTGCGGGACCACCAGTCGGAGACGGCGGGGAACGGTGCCGGCGCAGAGAGGGAGGCGAGGAAGTCGCGGAGCACGGCCTGCGCGGGGGCCTCCCACCGGCCGTACCAGATGAGGAACAGATTGGTCGGTGACCCCGACACGACGGGGCCCATGTGGTACTGCATGTCCACCAGCTCGTTCCCGTCCACCAGGTAGTCCGGCCCGTACACCGGCGCGCATCGTCCGCCGGCGATGGCGGCGGCGAGGAGGAGAAGGAGGGTAAGGGTAGGGCGACATGGGAGCAGCCTCCCCATTTTGGGGATGAGTAGAGTGGAGTGAAGTGGCCGTGGCAGAGTGAGAAGGGGAAGACGTCAAGACGGAGTTTGGTGGTTTTCGAGTTTGAATCTCACTGCAAAGTTAGGAATAAAAAGGCTGACCAGGGTGTTTTAAGAGCATGTACTAGAGCCCTAAACCCCAAACCTGTAAATTTAACCGTTTTTTTACAGTTTTGCACGAAAAAAGTCCGTACACTAGAACCCCTAAACCCCTAAACCCGAAAAAAAATTACAGGTCGGACCTGGGTATCCCCTCCCAACCTGTAAAATTGAGGGTTGGAGGGGTCAACCCTCAAACCCCATCTTCCCACTCGCGGGAAGGAACCATCCTCAACCGCCGCCTCCTCCTCGCGCCCCACCCGCGCGCCGCCCGCCATGGCCGCCGTCCCCGGCGCCGCCGCGCTCGCCCCGGCCCCTCCCGCCCCGTCGCCGGCCGCGGACGCGCCTGCCACCGCCGTCCCCGCCCCCGGCCGCGCCCGCCATGGCCGCCGCTTCCGCCTCCGCCGACCCGCGCGTCGCGGCCATGGTGGCGGCGACGAACCCCGTCGGTTCGAAGCGCCGGCGCGCGGGGACGCACCTCCTCGCGCCCGCGCCCCGACCGTCCAACCTCCGCCCGCGCCGCCCGCAGCCGCCGCACCGGCCGCACCTCAGGCTCGGCCCAAGGTGGCCTCGGGTGGGCCGCGTGCTGCTGCCGCGAAGGTGAAGGCGGGGAAGGCGCTGGCCAAGCGTCCCGTCCCGAGGAAGAAGGATGTAGCCGCCACCGCCGCGCCCGTCGCCGCCGCCTCGGAGGTGCTCGATGAAACGTCCATCCCGGACACGTCATTCATGGACATGCTCCATGAGGCGGAGGTGGACATCACCTCTCCACCGCTCGATCCCTACATGGAGGAGGATGATTTCGACGGAGGAGATGATGCGTTGGAGGAAGGGGATGATGGTGATGAGGACATCACCGAGATAGAGGAGGAGGCGTTCGCCGCCGTTGTTCGCCCCGCCGTCCGCTCGGCGAACTACACCGAAGCGGAGGATGTGCTCTTGGTTCGAGCTTGGGCGTCGGTGGGGATGGATGCGGGCACCGGTACCGACCAAACCACTAAACGGTATTGGCAGCGCATCGAGGACGCCTATCTACGGATGAAGCCGAAGAGGAGTGGGTTCGCCTCTCGCTCATTCCGGTCGCTTCAAGGCCGGTGGGACTTGATGAAGCCGGCATGTGCGCGTTGGAGTGCGGCCATGGACCAAGTGATGGATGCGCCGCCGAGTGGCACCGTGGAGAGTGACTGCGTAAGTTTGCAAACCTAAAACTTTCAATTTGTTTCTCATGTGTGTTGTGTGGTTTGTAATGTGTGTCGTTTGGTTTGTAGGAGACCATTTTCCGCCTTGAGGTACAAGGAGATGGCTGCTTCCAAGGGTAAACCATTCCCATTCAAGCATGTTTGGTCAATTCTTCAAACATTTGACAAGTGGAAGTTGCGGGATCAAGAAACCGCACCGAAGAAGAAGGAAATGCTTGACATGGATGATCCAGATGTTGAGGAGAGGAACTTCAACAAGCCCGAGGGAACCAAGAAGGCCAAGCTTAGAGTGAACATGGAAGGAGAGGCGTCTAGCCTAAGGGAGAAGATGGATCACATGATGAAGGCAAGAGAAGCTATGACAACCAAGACATTGGAGACAAAGCTTCTCATCACCCATGTCAAGAAGGAGGTGAAGCTTGCACATATTGAAGCAAAACGTGAGGAGGCAAAGCGCAAGGCCGACTTGGAGGAGAGGATGGTCAAGGTGAAAGAATCCAAGGTATGGAAGGAGCTCATGATGGAAGAGAAGGAGCACATGATGATGTCCAAGAAGGACATGGATGAAGATCAGCTGCAGTGGTGGAAGGAGTGTAAGGATGACATCGCAGAGAGGAAGAGGATGTTCCGACAGTCCTCCTCTACCTTTCGAGTTGACACTCCCATGAGCGATGGCGGCGTTGACAAGTCGCATAATGGTGAGGTTTGATAGTGGTTGATTGGCCTAGCAGATGGCGCCGAGGTGCAATTTTTTGGTGATGGTGCCAATGAGATGGGCAAGATGATGATTCTGTGATGTAAAAACTATGAAACCATGCATCCATGATTGTTATTTTGTAGTATGTTTGATGGTTCATTATGTTTTTGTGGCATATTGTGATGAATATGTGACATGTTTACAGGTTGGGGTTGAGGCAAAGACTAGAACCCTCAAACCCAACCCTTAAAACGGACTATTCCGTTTTAAGGGTTGGGTTTGAGGGTTCTAGTCTTTGCCCCTGTTTTTCAACCCGTAAAAGTGCACAAAAACAGCTATTCTCAACCCTTAAAACTGCTATAAGGGTTTAAGGGTGTAGGGGCTCTACTAGACATGCTCTAACCCGTGGACGAGATCTGCAGTGGTCTGTATCATAATGTTTGTACGAATTTCTTTTATGAATTCCATAGGGTTGGAACCACGTACTACCTCTGATCCGGAACAAGTGACGGAAAGAATGAACCATCCTCTCCTCAAGTGATGTAAAGAATATATGTATGTATGTATGTATGAATTTCTTAACTAGCTACGACACTTAAATGTGATCGGAGGAAGTATAAAAAAAAATTAGAAGGAAGGCTCGAGCAAAGCCTAGTTTTAAATTGATAGCCCGAACATAAAAAATATATTAAAAGAAACACCGCTTGCGGCATGAGTGGCACATAGTCCTCGAGCAACGCCTCCATATCAACCGGCAAAAACCTATAATAGCGAAAACACTAGGATGGATAACGGCGAGATGCTAGTCTTGTCTCACGGTGGTTTGAAGAGAACGAATCCTGCCAATCATCATCTTCACCGCCTCCCCGTACTGACGTCTAACCAGTGAGTGTCACACGTGCAGGAAAACGATATTTTGTAAAGAGTGTTAGCCAGGTGTACCGGGAACCGACTCTCTATAGTGAACTTGTTCCTAGTCGTCGAGATAGTGAACTTGGTCTTAGTTGTTCCTAATCATGTATGAAATTTCTCTATAAAAATTTGTATCGTAGAATTAAATGTAAATCTTACAACACAAAATTACATCATCCAAACTTTTAAAATGATTTAATTCATCTCATACCGTTGAGTCCATCTCAACGAAGGGTTTAAAAAAAAATACTCCCTCTGTTCTAAAATATAAGGCGTTGTTCATTTCGTTGGTCAATGACTTACGACTTTGACGGACGTTCACCTCAGAACCACACCACCACACCGTGGTCAAGGTCGCAGCCAAGTGCATATCATGGTGGTTCTCAGTTTCAACATACTCCTATTACCACGCGGCGACCAACAGCTTCATCGGCATCATCACCATCTCCTCGCAATATTGACAAGCGTGGCGCTGCTGCTGCTGCAAGTGCCACCAATCCCACCGTTGTACCATCAACTCGGAGCAGAGATATTGAGTGTTGGAAGTGAAAAGGACGTGGTCACGTCTCAGCCGAGTGCCCGAGCAAAAAGGTTTTATTGATCAATGAACAAGGAGAATGGGAATTTGAGAGTGGACATGAAGATGATGAGAGACAAACTGAGCATGAAGCTGAAGTTGGAGAGACAAGTTCTTGTGATATTCAGCCCGACAAGGGGGGTTACTTTGTTTCCCGACGTATGCTTAGTATTAATGCAACTAGAGAAGAGAATGGGCATCGACATAATATTTTTCACACCTGTGGAACCATCAAGAACAAAGTGTGCAACATTATTGTTGATAATGGAAGCTGCAATAATATTGCAAGTTCAGATTTAGTGGATAGGTTGGGACTGAAACAAATAAGACACCCAAGTCCCTACAAGATGCAATGGCTTAATGATTGTGGGTCGCTGCGAGTAAGTAACATGGTTAATGTTTAGTTTTCTATTGGGAAGTATCATGATAAAGTGGAATGTGATGTGGTTCCAATGCAAGCATGTCAAATGTTGTTGGGAAGGGCCTGGTTGTTTGATCATGATGTGCAAATCAGCAGCTGTGCCGACCGTCTTTCGTTCC
The DNA here is from genome assembly GCA_028641055.1 of Alopecurus myosuroides. Classification (NCBI taxonomy): domain Eukaryota; kingdom Viridiplantae; phylum Streptophyta; class Magnoliopsida; order Poales; family Poaceae; genus Alopecurus; species Alopecurus myosuroides. Next base: position 365,166,713 of record CM054059.1, on the reverse strand, counting down.
AATACAAGGGAGAACACATTTCTTTTCTCCCTTTAACACTCGAAGAAATATTGATGGATGAACAAAAAAAGAAGAGTGAGTGAGGTCCACCAATATAGTGAGAGAGAATCCAAAGCCAAATAAAACCCCATAGCTTAAATTAACAAAAACATGGGGAAAATAGGGATTAGCTATGATGGCTAGGAAAAGGGACATGCAGGAGTTGAGATAACCCAATGTTGTGTTATTTGTACTCCTGCACAAGGACACTTTTCTTACTAATGACTTACCCTCTACCACTCCTAGTGTTGTTATGGAAATTTTGTAGGGGTATGAAGATGTGTTCCCCGAGGAGGTGCCACCCGGGATGCCACCAAAAAGAGGCATTGAACACCAAATTCATTTGGTTCCAGGTGTCCCTTTGCCAAACCGTCCACCATACCGCAGAAATCTGGAGGAAACCTAGGATATTCAGCGACAAGTTCAAGACCTACTAAGCAAGAGCCGTGTAAGGTAAAGTCTTCTCCTTGTGCTATATCGGTTCTTTCAGTACCAAAAAAAGTTGGAGCTTACAGAATGTGTATGAATTGTAGGCCAATTAACAACATAACCGTGAGGTATAGGCATCCCGTACCTAGACTTGATGATATGCTTGATGAACTTAGTGGATCCACCATTGTTTCTAAAATTGATTTGCGAAGTGGTTGCCACCAAATTAGAATGAGAGAGTGTGATGAATGGAAAACCGCTTTCAAAACAAAATCTAGTTTGTATGAGTGGTTAGTTATTCCCTTTGGATTGAAAAAATGCACCTAGTACTTTTATGAGATTGATGAATCATGTGCTTAGGACTTTTATTTGCAAATTTATGGTTGTTTATTTTGATGATGTCCTTATTTGCAACAAAAAATTGGATGAACATGTTGACCACATACGTTGCGTGCTTGCTGTCCTACGACAGGAGAAATTATATGATAACAAGGAGAAGTGCACCTTTTGCACCGACAAAGTTTTGTTTCTTGGCTTTGTTGTTTCAGGTCAAGGTATGGACGTAGATAAGGAGAAGGTCAAAGCTATCCGTGAGTGGCTGCCCCCACAAAATGTAAGCCACGTGCATAATTTTCTTGGACTTGCTGGTTTCTACCGTCGGGTTATGAAGGACTTCAGCATCATTGCTGCACCAATGAATGATCTAACAAAGAAAGAGATTCCCTTCAAGTGGGGCGACATACAAGAGAAGGCCTTCCAAGAGCTCAAAGATAAATTGAAAACCACACCATTACTTACACTACCCAACTTTGGTAAGACTTTTGAAATTGAATGTGATGCAAGTGGTTTTCTTATTGGAGGATCGCTAATGCAAGAAGGTAGGCCTATTGCATATTTTAGTGAGAAGCTAAGTGGCCCAACTCTCAATTATTATGTTTATGACAAAGAATTATATGCACTTGTCAGATCTTTGGAAACTTGGTAGCATTATTTGTGGCCTAAAGAATTTGTGATACATTCTGATCATGAATCCTTGAAGCATCTTAGAGGGCAACCAAAACTGAACCGTAGAGATGCCAAATGTAGTTAATTCATTGAGTCTTTTCCCTATATTGTCAAGTACAAGAAAGAAAAGGATAATGTTGTGGCCAATGCTTTGTCTAGACGCCATATCTTACTTTGCCGATTAGATTCTAAATTCTTGGTTTGCAAAGTACAAAAGATTTACATGCCCAAGATACATATTTTGCTGAACCGTATTCCAAATGCAATTTGGGCAAGGGTTGGGAAAAGTTTCATGTGCATGATGGTTTCTTGTTTCGGGCAAAGAAACAATGCATTCCAGATTGCTCTGTTCATTTACTTCTACTGCAGGAAGCACATGCTAGTGGTCTCATGGGACATTTTGGTGCAAAGAAAACTGAGAGTGTGCCGATTGACCATTTATTTTGACCAAAGCTGAGACGTGATGTTGAACGCTACGTGCTATGTTGGGAAATCTGCTGCAAATCTAAGTCTCCTTTAAACCCTCATGAACTTTATACTCCGTTATCTATTCCTAGTGCACCTTGGGAACATATCTCTATGGACTTTGTTCTTGGTTTACCACATACTAAGAGAGAGAGGGTGACTCCATTTTTTTTGTGGTAGATAGGTTTAGCAAGATGTCTCATTTTATCCCATGCCATAAGAGCGATGATGCTTCACACATTGTTGATTTGTTTTTCAGGGAAGTTGTGTGCCTACATGGAGTACCATACACCATTGTTTCAGATCGCGACACCAAATTTTTGAGCTACTTTTGGAAAACATTGCGGGCAAAGCTGGGAACAAAGATCCTCTTTTCAACCACATGCCACCCATAGCCGGATGGAAAAACTAAAGTTGTCAACCGCACATTATCTATGATGCTCAGATCAGTTTTGAAGAAGAATTTGAAGATGTGGGAAGAGTGTCTCCCTCACGTGGAGTTTTCATACATCAGGGCAGTACATTCGACCACTAAATTTTGTCCTTCTGAAACTATTTATGGTTTCAAACCTGCTGCTCTCATAGACCTTTTGCCTTCGCCATTGCAGGAGAGAACCAATCTTGATGCAAGTAAGCGCGGTGACTTTGTGAAGAAAATTCATGAGGAGACCAAGGAAAACATCGAAAAGATGACTAAGAAGTACACCTAACAAGCAAACAAAGTAAGAAAGAAGATGTTATTTGAAGAAGGTGACCTCATGTGGATATACCTCCGAAAGGATCATTTCCCGCATCAACACAATTGCAAGTTGCAGCCGGTGCGGGTCCATTCAAAGTACTTAAGAAGATAAATGACAACGCCTATAATATTAACCTTCCAATGGATTATGGCATTAGTCCAACTTTCAATGTCTCTGATCTCTCCCCATACATTGGACCATCAGAGTCAAGGACGACTCCTTTTGAAGAGGGGGAGGATGATGAAGACATCCCAAGCATCACTGCTACTCCAACCATTTATGAACCTATATCAAGAAATCGTGCCAAAATTATAAGTGATTAGGTGAATGCTAACTTAAGTTCATTTTATAAACTTGATGATACGACTGTGCTTTCATCCCCTTCATTGTTGGTTGAACTTATGTATACACCAAAGGGATCCAACAACATATGAGCTCGCGAAATCACCAAGAAGCAATGTTGAAGATGAACAAAAACAATGTTTTACGCCAAGAAAACATGTATCGCAAAAATAAAGTTTCATGCCAACAAAACAGAGTTGCTGAGTTTCAAGAGAAACAAGTTTACGTGTGAAGAAAAACAATGTTTCGACCCGGCAAAACAATGTTTTTGTACGGAGCTTGTGAACAGCATCTGGCGGAAGGATTCGAGAAGCTACCTCATTAAGTCCCGAAGCCGCCCACCTACCCAGTCGACTGCTTACCTTCCCATCTAACCCAGGGGGGTTGTCCCTGCTATAAGACTCCATTTTCCCCGTATATTTGTGGGCCTTTTGTCAAACCAAAAATAGCTATAAGCTTTGCAGCCAAGACTGCCTTAGATCTGAGAGATCTTGCTAACTTTGCTCTTGTGAGTTCATCCGGATTCGCGATAATGAGAATCTGTATGCCCCTAATTCGTGCTCTACGGTTCTGACCGTTTTGTGTAGGTTAGTCCCGGTTTATGGTTCTACGATTGTTCGGACAGCGGGTTGAAGTTCTTGTAGCTTCGGTCAGCCATCCCCAACATACGGGTTGCATCTAACCTTGGCAGGTATGAAGCTAGTTATCCCGGCTGCTTGCAGCTAGTTATCCTCCCTGAAGCAATCCTATGCCATGAAGATCGGGACACCCCTCAACGCGAACTCCATCTACGGGTTTTTTTCCTATCACCGAGTGGTGTGCGGCGGTGCTGCGGACACTTGCCGACAGTGCTACCTTATTTCGTTGCCTCTGCTGTAGGGGAGCACCACTAGTGCTACCATGATAATCGGCTGGTGGTGTTACCATAATTTGTCGCTGGTGCTACAAATCCATACCGAATGGACGAGGACACATGGTAACGGAGGTCGCGGCCACGACAAACAAAACACGGCCACAGACGGGTGCTGCAAGGCGCAGAGCCTCTTACGGAGAATTCACTGAGCACCTGGAGGGCATTCACCCGGTGGGGTGCGAGAGGAGGCACGGTGGTCATTGTTAAGGACGAGGTCGGTTTGGGGTAGAGTAGTAACACAGTGGAGCAGCCGCCGGCGCAAGGAAGACCGGGACGACGGAAATATGCAGAGGAGGGCGTCACAGCGTGGGGACGAACTCGTCTAGATGGAGGCGCATGCGACTCGAGCTCGCAGGAATGGCGGACAACGAAGCATCACTTGGGGACGGGTGGCGTTGTGGCGTCAGATTTCGTTGACGGCAACCATGGGAGGAGCAAGGCGAGGTGGTGACGCAAGAGGCGAACGGCGGCCGAGGCGGCGCAAGTCGGGGTCCAAACATAGAGACATGGAGGAGCTCGGGGACGACGGGCACAGTGCGGGACGGAGGCTGTCCGGAGAGAGGAAAGGACAAGGCGGTGGGGCGGTGCTTGATGAGAGAGGACGAGAGGCGCCGGCCGGGCCTGCATGCGGGAAGTAGCGGCGTCGGTTGAAGAGAAGAAGAGGGAATCGATCCCCTGGCACTTCCCGTGTGCTTGAGTGTGTGTGTGTCGGGATTCATGTAATAACGACAAAGCATTGAGGGCAATTTCGTCCCATGCACCTCGGGAAGCAGCCCACCGCTCGAGAAGCAGCTCCTCGCCTGCTTTCGCTCGATGCCTCTTGCGACGTGCGTTTCTCACCAGCGCTTTACAATAGTTGGCTGTTTGTTTGAGCTACTTCTTTTGTACCCAAAAAGTAGAAGCAAAAACCCAAACAAACAGACCCCTTTTGCTACACAGTCCAAGATAAATTGCTCTATTTGGCCAATTAGCACGTGGAGTTGTACATGTGATGGAGCAAATGAAAAAATCCTGAAATAATTAAGAAACGATGGACCAAAAGCGGTGTTGTTTCTTAGACCATCTGTAATGGTGGTATCTTAGCGTGGTATTATAGGCAACATCTGACATGCCACTATGTTTAATGAAGAAATAGATTGGAGTTGTATCTTATATAAGCTACAACTCTTGCACGATATCATAGGCAAAAAATGTTGTTAGGCCAATCAGACACAAATATAAGGCCAAAATTATAAAATACAAGTATATTTAGATAAAACTCTTAAAAATAATGCATTAGGGATGTTGTCTCATATAATTTACCATCACCTAGCATATCATGCTATGGGGCGATACATTACGGAAGATCTTTCATATCTTAACACACTATCATAATTTATTTGCTTATGTGGCACCATACTTAATGAAGAAACAGATCGTAGTTGTGTCTTATTAAGGCTTGTGCCAATCCATTGTCTCTTAGCACGTTATCATAGAAACAATAATAATCTATACTTCTTATAAAGCAAAACCCCACTAACATGCATTAATGATTTTGCTATCTCAACATGTAAGCTATCCACATCATCCATTCTCCTAGCCAATCAAATGTCCATGTCATCTCCACTACTATTAATTACTACATGCAAGCCACACATTATCTATTTATTAAACCATCCAATTATTCATATTAATAATTTGAAATATATATATACCTATCATCAATTGAATTTTGTATATTTACTTAAAAAACATAATCTATCCCATCTCATATAAACTTTTATTAACATCATACTGTAGTTTCTAAAGAGGCCCCCGTAGCAGCGCGCGGGGTATCCTTCTAGTTCAAGAGACAACCATGCCAATGCATTGTTTGTTATGAGTTGTATCTATATTTAATGATTTAGGCTCATGCATGCATATGATTAGACTAGAACCATTTTTTGGCTATGGCCATATGTAATGGTTGTATCTTAATTAAGATACGACCCCATCTCTCTTTCTTCGTTAATTAGTATGTCACGTCAGAAAATGCCTATAAAACCGCGCTAAGAAAGTAGCATCGGCACATGCCTAAGATACAACTCTTGCACGAGATCATAGAAAAAACAATTTTTGGAAAAATCTAGCGAAAGGCACCGCTATATCGTTGCTTGCACTGGCGGCTCAGTCGCGATTCGCGGTACGCAATCCAGCGGGGCTACGCGCGCAAGAGGCCCACGCACGCACGTTTCTAACGAAAGGCGCACGCACGTTTCTAGCGGTTTCCGCTCGTAAGTGACGGAACCGTCCCCGCGACCCGGCGAGCGCGTAACGGCAGTCCCAGTGGGTCCCACATGTCTGTCTTGCGCGAGATAACGGTTCCATGTTTGCATCCCATGTCGCCGTTATTTGTGGGCCCGTTTTGTCAACGACTCACAGGAGATTTCTAGATGAGGCATTTTGAATTTTGGGAACTGTGCCAGGTTCATTTGTGCCGGAACACTTTCCTCTCACATCTCTCTCTACTCTCCAGCGACTTCTTTGGCGAGCTTCTGGTCCCCTCATCCCCTCGCCCGCCTCCGCTGGTAGAGATCTCCGCCGCCCCTCCGTTCTCCGCCGTGAGCCCGTGTGTCGCCTCCCCCTTCCCCTTTTCTCTCCTCTGCGCCATCACTGCTTTTCTAAACCGTATCTTGTTGTTGCGCTGCAGGTCGAGTATCCGCAAGCCGCCGGTGAGCCCGTGTCTCGCCCTTGCACTTATTAGCCTCATTCTCCTACTCGTCGTGGTGAGCCCTTCCTCCCCCTTGTTTCATGTTCATGCGATACTCTGCTCTCCGCTGACGGATTTTATAGAGTCTCTCTCTACGCAGGTTCGTCGTCGCCTTCTGTATCGCATCTGCTCATCGTATTCAGCCCGTAGAGCCCCCTCGTCGTGGTGAGAGCTGAAAGTAAAGTATGGTCACCTAGAGGAGGGTGAAAAGGTGCTACGACCAATTTTAATTTTTCTCGTAGTTTAGGCTTGACACAAAGGTAAATTCTCTAGATAGTGCAACTAAGGTGAATTTACCTATATGGCAAGGAGAGCAATTAATGCAACTAGTACAACACTTAATGCAACAAGTACAAGTAAGTAAAAGATAAGGGAACGAGATAAACGATGGAAGTACGTGGAGACACGATGTATTCCCGAGTTCCTCCTTGTTAAGGGAGTACGTCTCGTTGGAGGGGTGTGAGCTCGCCACGAAGGCCTACTCAACGCCACAAAGGCCTCACCCTATTCTCCGATGAACTCCGCCACAAAGGCCTAGTTCACCTTTCACTATTGAACCCCTTTGAGGCGGGGATCGAGTCTTTTACAAACAAGTTTGGGGCACACACCCACAACCAAATTGGGGGCTCCCAACACTCACAAATCACCAAGAGTAGCAAGAATCCTAGGTTTTCCACAAGAGGAAACCCTAGGCAAGGATCCCTTAAGCTAATGAGGGGGAAATGGAAAACCGGTTGGTGAAGATGTAGATCCGGGGCTTCTCCTTCAATCCTCCAAGTTTCAACAAGTTTGGGTGGAGGAGGTGGGAGATCTAGTTTGGTGGGTGAGCTCAATCAATGGAGTCTTCAATGCAGGATGAGCTAACCCTTGGGGAAGAAAGTAGACCTCTATTTATAGTCCCAACTTCCAACTAGCCGTTTTCTGCCCTGTTTGCGACCATTCCGGAATCACCCGGAATAATTCCGGCCTCCCGGAATAATTTCAGAGCAATCTGGATGGTAACAGAGAAATTCGCGGTCAAGTCGGAATCCATCCGGATTGGTCCGGAATGCTCCGGATTGGTCCGAAATAATTCCGAATGGCAATAATGGAATTTGCGGCCAAGTCGGAATTTCTCCGGAATAATTCCGGAGCCCGGAATCACCCGGAATAATTCCGAATTGCAACAGAAGAATTTGCGGCCAAGTCGGAATCACCCGGATTGGTACGGAATGATTCCGGGCTGGTCCGGAATAATTCCGGGCTGCACAATAAAGCTTCTTTTCAAGCCAGAAAAACATCCATTGACCTCTATCTTCTTCACCATTTCTTCGACACCGTATATGTGCTGATTTAAGAACATATCATTTTGACAAAATAGCACACACGGTTAAAACTTCTTTATGTTGTTAACAAACACACAAAACACAGAGATATCGAAAATGCACTTTCAATCTCCCTCTTTTTGGTGTTTGATGACAACATAAAGATTCACGGGGATAAACAAGGTGAACATAACGAAATGGTCTCCAAAAAATAGACGGGGCTCTTCCTCGATATGTGTTGTGAGACACACACTTCATAGGCTTTGCTCAACCTATGTTTTAGACACCAAGCCGTCTAAACAAGTTCACAAAACATGCATATAGATAATAATAATAATAATAATAATAGCAAGCATGATAGTAGCATAACCACGGGTAGGGTGACACAAACAAGTCACAAGGTTCCACACGAATAATAAAAGTTTGCAAACGATGAAAACGAAACTAAAGAAACTGGAGCACAAGCCTATAAGATCGAAAATGAAAGGCAAAAAACTCGTGCTCCCACCCTTGCAAAGCCCGTGAAATCCTAAATAGGGACTCCTTCTCCCCCTTTGGCATCAAGACGCAAAAAAGGGAAAACCGAGTCCAACTAGAGTCCCAAGAGATCACTCGAAGTCATCTCCTCCGCGGTGCTCATCTTCATCTTGCTCTTCCTCCTCTCCATGCTCACGACCTCCAAGGTTGCCAGCATCATAAAAGTCATCCTCAGCAGATTCACCCTCGTCATCACCATCAGCAGGAGGCACCCCAAAGTAGAAATCATCATCATTAATCTCGGGCATCGCAATGGGAACAAGGTCAGCAGCAGCAAGAGATGGAGGATCCTCAGGCACAGCAATGCCAGCAGCTCTACGGTCAGCGTTCTGAATGCGACGAGTCTCCTTGGCCAACTCCCTAGCCTCATGGGCAATCGCCCTAGTGTCACTGCACATATTGAACATGGCCTTGAAGAACTTAGCAATGCCACTAGATGGACGCTGAGAGGCACCACTCGAGGAAGCGGAAGGAGTAGTCATAGGTGATTTGGACTTGGCCCTGGTGTACTCAGGAATCTCCACACCACGAATGAGAGAAGGTACCATCTTCTTGCCCTTGACCACTGGATAGTCATACATGATATCAACTCCCAGCTTGGCATTAATGAACCTCTGAATCAAAGGGCCATAAGCAGGCTTCCTCTTCTCCATGACCCCAATACAAATCTCACGGTACAGAAAGTCCATCACATCAATCTTCCTCTGATTTTGAGGCCTGGTGAGGAACATGAGGTTCACCATAAAGGCCCTAATAGCAGAGTAGTCACCAGCCTTGATCACAATGGAGGCACAGAAGATCTTGGACAACAGGTTGTAGTAGGGGTACATGTTGGAGTTGAAAGGCCTAGTCTTTCCCTGAGCATCAGGAGGATAGCAGAATTCCAAGATGGAGTTATCATACTCTGGGTTGTCATGGACCTTGAAACCATGATGACCATAGGTGGCAGTCCATCTGTAACCCAGTGCCTCAGTAAATTCAACCAAGTTGCTCGAGACCTTCTAATCCCTAGACATCCAAGTCATAGTGCGCACGACATCACCCGTATAGTGGACAGTGCAATAGAACTGAGCAGTCAAGTCTGGACAATACTCACACTCAAACTCTAGAAGTGGTGCCACACCCAGTTTCACCAAGCACGCATGAACATGAAAAAGATCACCATTCTTGTGCCTATGATAGAAGTCCATGTCAATCTGCGTCTGCTCACAGACAAGAGGGTTCTGAGTGGAATATAAATCATCCCAACACTTTTGCTGAAGGTTTGTCCAGAAGCAAGGATCCTCACAAGTGGACTCAACAAAACGCTAAGGGTTCTTCCTCTTGATGTGCTTCCACTGAGGGATGGAGTAGGACTTCAGATCCCCTTCGGGAAGCTTCTCAATCTCACTGTCATCACGATTCCCACTATGGTGACCGGAGGTGCAACCCCTGGTGGGACGAGCACCTCTTCCAGCTAAGGCCTTTCTCTTGGTACCCGGACGAGAGCCAGAACCTATGAATAGAGGACATAGGAGTAGCAAAAGATGAGTGCATATGCCAAAAGGAAACAAAGGAAGTCCAAAAGGTTTGATGTAGTGCAAGTTTTCGAAATTCTGGCAGAATCCGGAAATATTCCGGAGGTCCGGAATTATTCCGACTGGGTCGGATTCGTCCGGAAAAATTCCGGGCTCCTCGATCTGACTCGAGAAAAACTCAAAAATTCGAAAACTTGTCTTCCTTCCTGCACCAAACATTGAGGAATACCATGGAGATGATCCTAGAGGTAAACTACGTGCTGGAAATCGTGGGAGTGACAAAATATGGGATGGATCTAAGTCTAGATTGGTAAATGGTTAGACTAGATCTAAGAAACCATGGGATCTAGGTATAGGAATTAGCAAGATGAACTAGTTGATAGGAACTCGGATCTAGGTCAAACCCTAGGAGATATTTCATCTAGAACCAAAATCAACCAATAAAAATGAGAAAGAAGAGATGACAATCACAATACCTTCCATGGGGAATGTCCTTGTCCAAGGAGGGATCAAAAATCCTCTCTAGGGGCAACGGGGACGGATGCAACGAACTATGGTGGCTAGGGCACGGGAGAAAGGGGGGAAAGTGGAGAAAGAACTGTCTCCCGTGCGTGTGGGCCTATTTATAGCGAAAACTGGCATGTCCGGAATGGCCCAGAATTAATCCAGCTGGGTCGGAATTATTCCGGATGAACCCGGAATTTTTCCGGCTGGGTCGGATTCATCCGGAATAAATCTGGCCAGACCAAGATTTTCTCCAAACAAGACCAGAAATGACAGTTTGGAAAGGCGAGGAACGGTGTGTCTTTGTGTGGAGTAAGGCATATGCATAGATGAACATAAGGAGAGGACAAATGGGCAAAAAACAAAGGGGTTATAATTCCTAGTCTTACTTCTCGGGGAAGATGCAAATAAGATTCAAGATAGCAACGAGAAGTAGTATTCGGAACAACAACTCAATGAACCAAAAGCAACCAACTAAGAACCAACTCTTCAAAGGAGAAGAGGTTGGTGTCCTAGGCCACCATGTAAGAGTTCATGGTATGCAACCGCGAAGATATATCTTGGGGGCATTGCCATTACTCAACATTGAAGCTCACAATTAAACATTAGAAAAAGAGAGATAACAATGAATGTTTGCTTTGGGCATAATGGGGGGATGGAGAACCCAATGTGTTAGGATAACACTCCCGCTATGTCCATGCCTACAACTAAACCAAAACGCGTTTCATCTATAGGGGTGTGTGCAAGATCCTCAAGTCAAACTCCTAGAATCAATGACATTTAGTTCATTCCTCAAGAACAAGAATCTTGCATCGTCAAGTGGCTTCGTGAATATATCCGCAAGATTGTCCTTGGTGGGAACATAAGATAGTGCAATATCCCCTCTTGCCACATGATCTCGGATGAAATGATGGCGAATCTCAATGTGCTTCGTTCTTGTATGTTGCACGGGGTTGTAGGCGATCTTGATGTCACTTTCATTATCACACAAAAGTGGCACCTTATCAAAATGAACGTCATATTCCTTGAGAGTTTGCCTCATCCGTAGCAATTGGGTGCAAGCACTTGCGGCGGCTACATACTCGGCTTCGGCGGTGAAGAGAGATATGCAATTTTGCTTCTTGGAAGACCAACTCACCAAGGACCTACCAAGAAATTGGCAAGCCCCGGAAGTAGACTTCCTATCATCTTGATCACCCGCCCAATCGGAATCCGTGTAGCCCTTAAGAGAAAATTGTGCCCCCTTTAGGTACCACAAACCAAATCTTGGGGTATGAACCAAATAACGAAAGATCCTATGGACCGCCATCAAATGGCTTTCCTTAGGAGCCGCTTGATAACTTGCACACACCTACACTCAAAACGATATCGGTCCTAGATGCACAAAGATAGAGCAAAGAACCAATCATAGAACGATACAACTTTTGGTCCACATCTTTACCCTTCGGGTTACGTGATAGGTGGCACTTGACTTGCATGGGAGAAGACTTGATCTTTGAATTTTGGAAGTTAAACCTCTTGATCATGTCTTGGGTATACTTGGCTTGAGAAATGAAAGTTCCACGAGCCAATTGCTTGATCTCAAAACCAAGAAATAATTTAAGCTCTCCCATCATAGACATCTCGAACATGTCAGTCATAAACTTAGAGAACTCATTATTGAAAGCTTGGTTAGTTGAGCCAAATATTATATCGCCCACATATAGTTGGCATATGAAAATCTCTCCCTTTACTCTCTTGGCGAAGAAAGTGGGGTCAATCTTCCCAACTTCGAAACCACGGTCATCTAACAACTCTCTAAGCTGCTCATACCAAGCACGAGGTTCTTGTTTGAAACCATAGAGAGCCTTGTAAAGTTTGTAGACATGGTTAGGAAAGTTGAGATTCTCGAACCCCAGAGGTTGCTTAACATATAGCTTCTCTTTTAGTGGACCATTCAAGAAAGCACTTTTAACATCCATTTGTTGCAATTTGAAATTATGCGAAGATGCATAAGCAAGGAGGATACAGATGGACTCAAGGCGAGCCACATGTGCATAGGTTTCATCAAAGTCAATGCCTTCAACTTGAGTGTAACATTGAGAAAACAATATTGACTTGTTCCTTATGACAATGCCATGCTCATCTTGCTTGTTCTTGAATATCCACTTAGTGCCAATAACATTGTGGCAATCTTTGGGCTTCTCAACCAATCTCCAAACTTTGTTGCGCTCAAAATTATTGAGCTCAACATGCATTGCTTCAACCCAATCGGAGTCCTCAAGAGCTTCAAACACTTTCTTTGGTTCCACCATAGAGATATGAGCTTTATGCTTGCTAAAATGTGCCAATTTCCTTCTTGTGGATATTGTAGCTTGAATATCTTCCAAGACCTTATTGTCTTGGGCATCAATATGCTTCAAAGCTCTTATTATCCTTTTAGCATGACAGGCTTCAATCTCGGCATTGTTGTGCGGAGGGATCACTTGATCATCTTGATCATTTGGGTCCCCATCTTGACCAACTTGGCCTTGATCATCATCATCATCATTATCATCAACAACAATATCTTCAACACTAGCTTCAACTTGAGGAGAGGATGAAGAGGATGGTAGATCTTGGCCTTGACCTTGACTAGCATGAATGATAGGAGTGGTTGCATCTTGCGTAGTGACTTGGTCAATAAGAGGAGGGTCTTCAACATGTTCTTGGTTAGGTGTAATACTTGGCTCCTTGGCTTGTTCTTCTATTATAGAGGAGGGCTCCACTTGAGTAGAGCATAGTCCTTCTCGAGTCACCATAAGGTGTCCCTCAATGGGGCAGAAAAATCCCACACCCATCCTTCCTATGGCTTCTTGAGGCATTTCAACATATACATTAGAAACATGAAATTGCGCCACTTGGGAGCCATCATTTTCCTCGAAAACCGCACTACAAGATTCTATGACAATCCGTGAGGCTTTGTCAAAGACTCTATAAGTGTGGGATTCGGCATCATAACCAACAAATATACCCTCAATAGTTTTGGATTGAAATTTAGACAACCTAACACCCTTGATCAAATAAAAGCACTTACAACCGAATACCCGGAAGTAGGAGACGTTGGGCTTGTTGCCGGTGAGGATCTCATATGGAGTCTTGTCCAAGCCTTTGCGGATGTAGAGGCGGTTGGAGGAGTGGCATGCGGTGGATATGGCCTCGGCCCATAAATATTGGGCAGAGGTGTACTCCGCCAACATGGTCCTTGCCATATCCAAGAGAGTGCGATTATTCCTTTCGGCAACACCATTTTGTTGAGGAGTGTAAGTGGCGGAGTATTGATGACGAATGCCTTCTTCGCTAAGGAATTCATTCAAAATGTAGTTCTTGAACTCCGAACCATTATCACTCCTAATAGACATGATTTGCACATTGTGTTGACGTTGCACTTCTTTGGAGAAGTCGATGATGGTTTGTTGATTTTCACTCTTGCACTTGAATAAATAAACCCAAGTGTATCTTGAATAATCATCGACAATCACCAAGCAATACTTCTTGTCACCAAGACTTGCCTCGGGCATGGCACCAAAGAGATCAACATGGAGAAGCTCCAAGATCCTCTTTGGTGAAATAATAGTCTTGGCCTTGTGCGCCTTATCATGCATCTTTCCTTCAACACACGACCTACAAACGCGATCCTTTGAAAAGGAAACATTTTCTTTTAGTCCGACAATAAGGCCACCTTTGTGAAGACTTTGCAAAGTTCTCATGTTGACATGGGATAAGCGTCTATGCCACAACCATCCCACGTCCGCCTTTCCGAAAAGACACATTGTTTGAGAGTTGGTAGACTTTGAAAAGTCTACCACGAACAACTCATTTTCAACATGTCCCACGTAAGCGACGTCAAGAGTCTTGCTCCTCAAAAGGACCACAATATCAACATCAAAAAAGAAGGAGAAACCCATCTTTCCAAGAGAGCGGACGGGAAGTAAATTGTAACCAAGGGATTCGACAAGCATGACGTTCACGATAGTGATATCGGGAGCAACCACAACCTTGCCGAACCCGGATACGTTAGACGAGGACAAGTCTCCATGAGTGACGGTTGCTTGAATGTCATTTGGGCGCAACTCCGTCACAAGTTCTTTGATTCCGGTCATATGGCTAGTGCATCCACTATCAATTATCCATTTAGTCCCACCAGGAGCATTGTCCTGCAAGAGATCATTGACTAGAGTTAGGACCCGAGGAGGGTCCCTTCATGTTAGTAACAAGGGTCTTTGGAACCCAAATAGCATAGTCAATTTAACCCTCAATAGGACCAACATATTTAGCTTGCACAACACCATAATAATCAACATATAAGAAATGGTGTGGATTGTTAGTTCCCGCGGAGGTGCTACGAGTAGTGTTGTCCCTCATAACACTACTACTCGAGGCAACATTGCTTGCTTGTGCGGGTGTGCTACGAGTAGTGTTGTCCCTAATGACAATGCCACTCGAAGCACCATTGTTGGTCTTCTTCTTCTTCTTCTTCTTCTTCTTCTTCTTCTTCTTCTTCTTCTTGGCAACATAGCCAAGACCTTGCTTGCCCACTTGTGGCCTTGGATCACTCAATTGTGGTCTAGCAATGACCACATTCGAGCTAGGGGCAACCACTTGTGGGGTAGAGATCACAACCTTCTCAACTTGAGGGCCTTTGCCTTTGAGCCTTGCAAGCTCAACCTTCAACCTAGCATTTTCCTCAATAATATTTGCATGATCACAAGAACAAGTAGAGGTGCTAGGGTTGTTACGTTGATTAAGTTGAGTTTGAAGTTGTTCATGCAACTCTTTGAGGGAAGAATGTTGACTCTCCAAAGCTTCGTGAGCCTTGGTTAGTTTTTTAAACTCCTCGGTTAGTTTACCATGACCCACCCCAAACTCGACCTTATCCTTTTTAGCCTCTTTATATTTAGCAATAGCAAGATAACGTTCCTTAGTGATATTAGAAACAAGTTCATTATGAGTTTCTTCAATAGATTCAAGTTCCTCCTCAAGAGAAACTCTACCATCATGCTCTTCCTCAAGAGTCATAGAGATGGATGCAATTTCATCCGCATCCCTTCTTTCAACCTCACCCTTCTTCTCAAGAGCTTCTTGGGCCTCTCCCAATTGGCTCATGAGATGCTCAAAGTACTTCTTGGTCTCCCCTTGCATGTTAGACATAAAATGTTCCAAGGAGAGGCTCTCATCTTTTACTCTAAGATTATCAAGATGTTCTAGTTCACTAGGGGTCTTAGAGTTGGAGGAAGGTGATACCTCCGTGGCCTTAGCCATGAAGCACTTGGCATTTCGTTGAGGATGATTGTCATTGGGGGATTCAAAGAGAGATGAAGATGGTGGAGTAGAAGCAATAGCTGGAGCGGCCACTTCATTTGGGGTTTCTTCTTCATCACTCTCGGAATCATACTCCTCTTGAGTCAATAGCACAAACTTGGTGGGAGACTTCTCGTTGAATGGTTTCTTCTTGAAATGAGGTTTCTTGTACTCAACCTTGGACTTGTCCTTGCGAATGAGCTTGCCACTATGGAGTTCTCTATTTTCATAGGAACACTCCTTAATGAAATGGTGCTTATCTTGGCAATTGAAGCAAGACCTCACTTTTTGAGCCCCATCATTGCCATAGCGAGACTTGGTCTTCTCCTCAACAAATTTTTCTTGCCCTTGGGAGGATTCCTCCAAAACTTTTGCACGGTGAGAGCAATGAGATCCTTTAGCACGAGATCATAGTCTTGTTCCTTCAAGGGAGGCAACGCCTCTTCTCCTTCTTCTTCTTCAACCTCAAACTCTCTTGACACAACCTTGGCCTTCAAATCAACCTAAGCCCCTTTGTGCATTCCAATGGCCCTAGCACGGTTGTCAAGAGCATTCTTGGTTTTCACTTGATAGGAGCACATTTCTTGCATCACTTGAGTTGAGGTCATGGAAGAGAAACCATGTCTTCCTTGAATGCTCTTCAAGTACGCGCATCAAATGGCATTAGGGCAATCATGTACTTCCTCTTGATCCAAGCATAATCAATGTACTTGGCACCAACATTTGAGAAGGTGGTGGCAAGAGTCTTGAGCCTTCGGTACATGTCTACATGGTCCTCTCCATCATGCATATAGAACCCTTCGGCCTCATTGGTCAAGGCATCATATCTATTCCTTTGCATACTCTCATTGCCCACAAACATGATGACAATAGCGTCCCATGTTTCCTTGGCGGTGGAATATTGTTGAAGATGCGGCATGTGGTTAGGACCCACGGCTTGTTGAAGAATTGACAAGGCGGTGTAGTTGAGTTGACAATCTACGGCTTACCTTCTTGTAAGGTTCTTGGGGTCATGAGGTTTGTATCCATCACGAGTGACCTTCCAAAGCTCTATACAAGAAGAGTTCAAGTGAGTCTCCATATAATATTGCCATTCACGAAAAGAAAAGGCATCAATTTTAGGTGGATCTCCCCTAGGGATTATATGAGGATGAGGGATGAGGGGATCGGGAGAATATTATCCTTTGACGGAGTGATATTCTCCATCTCCATCCGTGCCCTTCTCGGTGGAGTTTTCGGCGGAAGAATTTTTAGATGGATCACCATCTACCCCTTTCTTGGCACCCTCCGAAGGAACTTCCGGAGGAGTAGACTCGGCGACCTCCGGTGCTTTGGCTTTGAGGAGTTCCGCCAAGACTTGACGCAACTCATCAAATTTGGTGTCTATGGATGAGGTCAATGATTTTCTCAACTCATTGAGATCATCCATGGACACCCTAGCCACGGAACCTTCGGCGTCTGAATCTTCTCCCATACTAAAACTCTTAGGTGGTTAAGCCCGATAGAAGAGCCGAGGCTATGATACCAATTGAAATTAAAGTATGGGCACCTAGAGGGGGGGGTGAAAAGGTGCTACGACCAATTTTAATTTTTCTCGTAGTTTAGGCTTGACACAAAGATAAATTCTCTAGATAGTGCAACTAAGGTGAATTTACCTATATGGCAAGGAGAGCAATTAATGCAGCTAATACAACACTTAATGCAACAAGTACAAGTAAGTAAAAGATAAGGGAATGAGGTAACCCACGGAAGCACGCGGAGACACGATGTATTCCCGAGTTCCTCCTTGTTAAGGGAGTACGTCCCGTTGGAGGGGTGTGAGCTCGCCACGAAGGCCTACTCAATGCCGCAAAGGCCTCACCCTATTCTCCGATGAACTCCGCCACAAAGGCCTAGTTCACCTTCCACTATTGAACCCCTTTGAGGCGGGGATCGATTCCTTTACAAACAAGTTTGGGGCACACACCTACAACCAAATTGGGGGCTCCCAACACTCACAAATCACCAAGAGTAGAAAGAATCCTAGGTTTTCCACAAGAGGAAACCCTAGGCAAGGATCCCTCAAGCTAATTAGGGGGAAATGGAAAACCGGTTGGTGAAGATGTAGATCCGGGGCTTCTCCTTCAATACTCCAAGTTTCAACAAGTTTGGGTGGAGGAGGTGGGAGATATAGCTTGGTGGGTGAGCTCAATCAATGGAGTCTTCAATGCAGGATGAGCTAACCATTGGGGAAGAAAGGAGACCTCTATTTATAGTCCCCAATTCCAACTAGCCGTTTTTTGCCCTGTTTGCGACCACTCCGAAATCACCCGGAATAATTCCGGAGCAATCCGGATGGTAACAGAGAAATTCGCGGTCAAGTCGGAATCCATCCGGATTGGTCCGGAATAATTCCGAATGGCACCAGAGGAATTTGCGGCCAAGTCGGAATTTCTCCGGAATAATTCCGGAGTCCGGAATCACCCGGAATAATTCTGAATTGCAACAGAAGAATTTGCGGCCAAGTTGGAATCACCCGGATTGGTCCGGAATGATTCCGGGCTGCACAATAAAGCTCTTTTTCATGCCAGAAAAACACCCGTTGACCTCTATCTTCTTCACCATTTCTTCGACACCGTATATGTGCTGATTTAAGAATATATCCTTTTGACAAAATAGCACACACGGTTAAAACTTCTTTATGTTGTTAACAAACACACAAAACACAGAGATATCGAAAATGCACTTTCAAGAGCGTAGAGCCCCCTCACCGTGGTGATCCCGCAAAGCCCCCTAGCCATCTGTATCCCCTCAAATCAATTTCATTCCTTCCATCTCTCTCGCATGCGCCGTGTTTGATTCTGGTAATTCATTCCGCCTTTGTCGGGGCTCCCCCGCTAGTGTAGAGCATCGTTGGTAGTTCCTTTCGTTTGTGGTGATTCTAGTTTTCGGCGTCCTAGGTTTTGCTCCTAAACCCATCGTTTCGCTGTCCTCACCGATAATAGGTCCTCAGTGGCAGAGCCGGCTTGTAACTGCTTTGGTTCAAATGAACCCATATGGATTTTTTATTCAATAAGCCCATAGCTAGTACTTATCACCTTTTATGTCACTTACATTGGTTCTGCAGTTCTATATAGATGAACCCACTGGATATTTGTTTTTGTAGCTTGACACCCTGCATGTCCTTGTTGTGTTCTGGTGGCATTGTGGGTTGTTTTTTTGTTATTTTTTCCTGACTGTTTAGCTGTTATATGTGTCACATAGATGTTAGGGCATTTTTTTGGTTGAACTAGTATAAGCCTCTGTGTGCTCAGCTTTGATATCCTGCAAAATGTGTTGCATATCAATGTGTAGTATATGCAATTTGTGTTCAGTTTTTAGATTTCCTCTATCATATACTTGTATCCTCCCATATACTTTGCTTGCCTTTTGTTTTACTGGCAATGAAAAGTCCGAACACACTATAGCTATTTATGTAAGCGATGTGATAGATGCTGTTTTTTTGTTTATGTATTCAAATTATTTTTGTATAGTTGTGTGTTTGTTTTCAACCCAACTAGCATTATCACCTCTTTTGTACACGACTTTTCAGTTTTACACCCATTTTTTCTTTTTAACATAGTTTCTTGTTTGTTTGTTATTGTACTAAAGGTAGTTGTTGAGACGGGTCGGAGGAAACGTGTCCCGAATAAGGCTTGTGTCAAAAGGAAGGGTCCAAAGAAGGAGAGCAATGTTAGTTAGCT
Source organism: Alopecurus myosuroides (assembly GCA_028641055.1). Lineage (NCBI taxonomy): Eukaryota > Viridiplantae > Streptophyta > Magnoliopsida > Poales > Poaceae > Alopecurus > Alopecurus myosuroides. The sequence continues at coordinate 365,147,149 of CM054059.1, read as the reverse complement.
TTTTTTGTTGCCTATTTTTTTTATTGATGGGCAAGTATGTTGGGTTGGAGTGGTATTTGAGAACATTTTTTGTGGTAGATATTAGTCATTAACATGGTATCTACAAGTTGTTTTGGTATATGTTGTTTTTTCAATCTTGTAAACATGATGCTACTAAGAGTATTAATTATAGTAGCTATCATAGATTATCTAGGTATCTGAGAGCAAGTTTTATGGTATCTATTAGTGATTAACATGGTATCTATAAGCTTTTTGGTTTATGTGATTTTATCTTGTAAACATGGTACTACTAAGAGCATTAATTGCTGTAGCTATCATTCACTATCCTGCTAACTGAGAATTTTTTTTGTGGTAGCTATTACAGATCAACATGGTATCTACAACCTTTTTGATTATATTCTTAATTTTTATCTTGTAAACATCATTTTAACTAAGAGCAGTATTTATGGTAGGTAACATCTATTAACCTGGCATCTTTAAGCCCACTGTTATTTTTTTTTCTATATATCATGGTATCCAAGGTCAATAAATTTGCTAACTATTAGTTATTAAATTGATTTCTACGAGCATCTTGACATTTTTTTTATTTACCACCAGCAGCTATCAAATTGTTTGTTATTGATTTTCTATTTTTCTCACCTATGTTCCTTGTAGATTTTTTTCGTACTCCAATGAAGTAGACCGAAACAGGGCATCTTGAGCCCTGGTCATCAAGATTTGAAAAAATGGCCTGACGAACGATCAGCGTGATTGTGTAGTCAACATGGGCCAAGGAAGTTTCTTGAACATCAAGTGCGAAGATCTTCACAACCCTTTGGTTAGCTAGTTTGCAAGATGCCACGTCCCGTCGAGGCGAGCCTTTGTTATCCCCTGTCATGGAGTTATCCCTATCACCGAAGAGTCCGTGGATCTAATAACTGGTCTGTCCTGTGGCCCACTAGAGGCCAACTACAAAGTGGATTTTGATTTGGAGGAGGAAATTTCGAACTATCTCTTCCCTGGTCAAGGCATCATGCCTAGTGCATCATATGTTGCGAAAAGAATTACTGATCACGAGCATGCAGATGACACTTTCAAGGAGTTATGGATGATTCACGCGGTCTCTACTTCAGTTTCTCCTACTCTAGACAACAAGATCAGCAATAAATGTTACTCTATTCTGGTATAATTTATTTTCCGTCTTTTTTGTAGTTTTTTGTTTATCTTTCTCTGTCACCGTCAAATTATTTGCTTATATGTGCAATGTTTTTATTTTTCTTGCAAATAAACAACCTGATGTTGGGAGAGCCCATGAGATGAATATATGCAAGTTTGTAGTCGATCAACTGCATGAGAGCTTGTCAAGTGGTAAATTTGGAAAGGGTTGCCCATTGTATTGCACGGTGAGCCTTTTCTCACGCATTGAGCATTTTTGTTTTATGATAATACTGATAGTTGTGTATCCACAACCTGGTATGTGAGTATGATAATCATGGTAGCTTTCCCCAGTTAAAAATAGTCGTACCTACATTTTCTTGCATCCATGCATTTTTCTGTTTTTGAAATAAATATGTTGGTTCTGTATGAGAAAACATGGTTGTTGTGTGTTACAATTCTGGCAGTTTTGGACTTAGCTCGTCTTAGCTTTTTGTTCTTTGGATTATGTTTTTATCCTTATCGCTCGGTTTGCTCTATAAAATCCTGGTAGCTGCTTTATTTTTAAAATGTTTTTTGCTAACTTGATGTAGATAAGTTTTTGTATCTCCATATGTCTCCGCTAAATATTTTGTTGTTGTTCGTTTCATGCTTAGCAATGCTACATTACGGCTCTCAATATCTATGATGTGATTCTCGAGCTAGATGACTCACCTTATGCAATTAATTCATGGACAACAATTGTAAGGGATTGCGTAGCCACCTTGGACATGCAGGAGTATGATTTAACCAAGTTCAGAGTTCTGGAGGTTGTTTCTATATCTATTTTCCAACCAAAACAAATCCCCCTGTTTTTGTTCTTAACTCGTGTTTATCTTGTACTAAACTTTTGTTGTTTCTTTAAACTCAGCTAAGAGATGAATTCAAATATGTTTTATCTCGGGACATGGGCCTTGTTGGTGGGCCCGATGGCTTTGAGTCCCGGAGGCAGATCAATGTGCATCCCACAAGTACAATTGAGATATGGTTTTTTCATTTTTTTTGAACCCTGGTTCCTCCTAACCTATAGCTAGATAAGTTTTTTTTTCAGTTATCGAGTGTAGCCATTTTTTTGTTTGAACCTGATGCATATGTTGCTGCCCATCCGTTAATCGGAACAATAATTTCTTATTGCATGCAGTCACCATATTTAAGGAACAACTATCGATTTGTTTATTAGTAATTAAAAGTTTTTCTTTATTTTTTACCATGATTTTAACTATCAAAATTATCTAGGTACTGCATTTTTTTCAAGGAATTATAACTACCATATTGCTTACCAATAGATACCATTTTATTGTGACATAGATATCAAGTTCTCCTAAAACACTAACCTTACCGAAGAGAGTTTCTTTGAATTATTCGACTATAAAATTCTTTTAAACCACCTACCATATTTCTTACGCAATATAGTAATCACAGTGCTTGTGTTATTTAGTTTTATAAGTATACTTTTCCCTATTTTATTTTTCATCCTTTTGTTTCTGTAGTTTTTTCGGTAGCTAATGTTGCCCCTTTTTTGTTTAATGCTTTAACAACAAAGGAATAGAGCGCACTCCCTCATGTTGTCTTTTACTTCGACTATCAATGGAGCTCTAAGCAGTCTTGTTCAAGGGCTAACTGAATCAGTGCCTTGCGAGAGATGCGCTGCATCAGATGGTATTAAAGCTTCAGAGACAGATAGGGCAGATGAAGATGATATAGTTCATGGCCACAACGACTCAGGAGAAGATGCAGATGCTGATGGATCAACATCCACAGAAGATGAGGAAACAAAAACATATGTCGATTGATGCATGTAAAATGCATACATGAACTTTGCATGTTATTACTTGTTTTTCCTACATATTAGCAACTTATATTCATGTTTTATAATGATTTGGGGGATTTTCTAAACAATCCCCCTTCTTTTGGTTCTAACCCTGTTTTTCCAGAAAACGTACTTTTTAGTGTTTCGGACTTTCCGGGAGCTTCGGGACTCCAAAAAGGGCAAGGCCAAAGAGCACGGTTCAGAATTTTTGAGACGAAGACCATGGGCCAAAGTAGAGGGCCAAAAGGCCAACCAGGTGGCAAAGAGGACCCTCCACGCGGCCAGATTCCTTGGCCGCGTGAGAGGCCCCCTTTTTGCCCCTGTGGCTCCGATGTCGTCGATCTTTCTTCTCCCGAGTGTCTTCTGACCTAAAACCGACTATATAAAGGGTCCCCTGGCCTTTTAGAGAGGGAGGCGGCACCGAGAGACGAAACCACGAAACAGAGAGACAGAAGGCTGCCGCCGGAGAAGATCAGAGGGGGGGAAACGCCGCCGGGATCACCCCCGGAGGGCTCCACCCCCTCCGGCGTGTTCATCATCAACATCTGCAGCAAGATCAGCTCCATCTCTCCACTGTAATCTCTTGGCAAACACGATGTATGATGCAATACTATATTCCCTTGATGTATTGTGTCTCCCCGTCTATGTTTGAGTAGTGAATTGTTCTTGGCAATGGTGAAATAGTTCGTTGATTGGTTGCATACAAGTTTGTTATCTTCTATGATTGTCTTTATGTACAATATATGAGTGCATGCATATGTTGGGGAATGCATGTAAGGTGATCACCGGTAGCATAATGGAGTGGTGGTGACTTGGGAGTGACAGTAAACTGAGACCGAGCCACAAAGTTAAGTTATTGGGGGATATATATAGGGGACCTTAGAACGTAAGGCTATGGTGGGACTTTATGTCTTAATCAATCTTGTGCAGTCATTTACTTGGCCACATGATCCATCATAAGGGGTTGTAGATCATTTACTTGACTATACCTATTCATGGCTCCTTCCTAGAAGAAACAACTAAGACTAAAACATGTGCTTCACTAATTGTGACAACCACACGAACGAAACAACTATTGCTAGAACACTTGCTCCCTTGAGATACTTTAGATATTTGCTGCTTGCTACTTGTGAAAATTTCTTAGAAACTTTCTTTAGAAACTTGCTTTAGGATTACTTGCATTTTAAACTTGCTTCACTAGTTACTAGACAAACCACACTCCACGTCACTTGCTTTTAATTAGTTAGTTAGTCAAACTTATTGCTTTGCATAAATAGCCATATAAGAGGGTTATAGGGCTTTAGAGAATAGATAGCTTACCTTCAGCTCCTAGTGGGTTCGACACTCAAATACTTATCGAAAGGTACTACAATTGATCTCTTGCACTTGGGAGTCATCAAGCACTTTTCTGGCGCCGTTGCCGGGGAGCGTTGTGCTAAGCTTTTATTCTTGTTTTCATTGCATACTAACATATAAACCTATTATAAAATGGAAAACAACCAAACAATTTAAGAACTGTATAATATCTACCTTGAATTAGGACATGAAGTGTTTGAGGAGAAATTGAAAAATTATTTGCACAACAATCATATTTGTGGTAGTACTAATTCTTTGAACACCTTTATTGCTAAGGAAAATCTTGAGCTTGGGGAAGTTTGTCTTGATGAATATGATATTTTTAGTCCCCCTACTATTGAGGATAAAAATGATATACTTGCTGATTCTATGGAAAGTTTTAATCTTGGGGAAGTTGGTTTTGATGAGCATGATATTTCTAGTTCCCCAAGCTTGGAGGAGAAAATTCACTTTGATGATACTATGCCTCCTATATATGATGATTGCAATGAAAATTATGAATGTTTAACTCCCACTATCACTAATGAGGATTTTACTTATGTGGAGAGTAGTGATTCTTTTATGCATGTGGCTCATGATAAGAATATTTTATGTGATATTCATATTGTTGAATCTATTCATGATGGTACTGAAAATTATTATGAGAGAGGGAAACATGGTTACACATATTTCAACAATATTAAGTTTCCCCTCTTTATGCTGAAAGTATTGAAGTTGCAATTGATCTACCTTTCTATGCTTTCTGTTATGTGCTTCTTTTATTTGTTTCATTACAAAATGCCAATGCATAGGAAATGGGTTAGACTTAAAAATAAATTGTTTAATATTTTTTGGTGTGTTCCTTATGCTTTAATTTCCTATTCGGTTTGAGCACACATTTATGTCTTTACAACATGTAAAATGCCTTTACCTACTGTTATGTATCATTTAGTTTAAGATTTTCATTTTATAAAAAAATTGGGAAAGTAAATGAGAAGGATGAGTAATGGAGAAGTTGGGGTCGACCTTGAACATGTGTTGTTCATGCCAATGAAACCATTGCAAAGTCTCTATCATTAAAACTTTTTCCAAAGCTAAAAAAAATAAAAAATATTAGTTCACTATTGTAACATCACATTTCTGTCTTATTTCTCATCTTAAATGGCAAGAATAATATTATATGAGAGATAGGATTAAACAATAGTAATTAGCTGTCAAGAAAACAGATTCCTGAACTTCACTGCGAAAAATGTTTAAAATCACAGAAGTGGAATTTTGACCTGGTAATTTACGACAGAAATATTTAGCTATCACTACATATTTCATTAGTTTTAAGTTTTCTAATTTGAGCAACTTAAGTGCCTCTAAAAATTCACTCTTTACGGGCTGTTTAGTTTTTGGCAGATTATGTCTTTATTTTGCATTGCTCTCATTACTTGTGTTTTGTGTGGTTATTTTGATCAAGGAGCAATGCACAACTGTAGTAACAGTAGTTAATATTTATAATCAACTCATGATGTGTCTTTGCTGTACCTATGTGGATTTTATTTATGGAGGCACTAACCCCTATAATCAAGTTTTATGTTGAGATTTGTGTAAGAAGAATTTTTCAGGAGGAAGAGTTGAGTGAGATGAACAAAGATAAAGAGGGACAACCAATCAAGCTTGGGGATATAACCCTGGGATCACCCTAAATGTATCAAATAAGTACAAGAATCCAAGCTTGGGGATGCCGAGCCACCTCGCTCCAACCATCATGATGTTAAGTAAGTAAAGCCTAGCTATATGGCTATAAAGAAAGCGCTTTACGGGAGGCAACCCGGTTGTTTTTGTTTGAATTTTCCTAGTGTCCTCTTGCTGTCTCAAGATACTAGTTTTTTTTGTTTTAATTCTGGAGTTTTCAATAAAGAGTCAAGTCAAACCCATTTGGACTTATAACTTGCTATCCTAGTGCATGAAATTTCTGTTTCAGCACGAGTCTGCTCACCGTATGATTTTACGTTTTTTATTGGTATGTCGGATTGAGCTAATTTTTTAGTATGTTATGCAACTTTTCGTTCTATGTAAGAACAAAAATTGGCTTAATTTTTTGACGAGTCTAGCTTAGGAAAAAACGTCGTTTTGCTGCTGCTGCTTTTCTGGACAGATTCTGGCTTCTTTTGTTTTATGCACTCTTTGGGATTGGGAATCGAATTTCCATGATTATTTTAAGCAAGAGAGTGAACATAAAACATAATGAACCTTATTTTCTATCTACTGGAGCATTTGATTTGGAATTTTGCACAGGAAGCATGTGATTTGTTTGTCCTTGCTAATCTCACCCCACAGAAAAATAATGGGAGAAACATGTTTTGTGAAGTTTTTTCACAGGGAATAGAGGAGCAGCGCCTCAAGACATCCAAGAATGGTGAAAGCCATAAGCTTGGTGATGTTATGAACACCCCACTGGAGCTACACTCTTTTGGTTAGCACACGTCTACTTTCTGTTTTTCTAAGCAAAGCATTTATCGTAGAGACTTGAAGCGTCTAGTTTTTGTTTTTATTTTTGTTTTGATAAGACCACACCCATCATTTTATATGAGATTGAGCTACTGTAGTTTGGGGTTGGAATGTATTGGATGCTAGTATTATGACTTGGAATAGTGATGCCTTGGTTGATTTGAAGAGCTACATATGTTTGCATGATTTATAGGCTTTTTATGTGTAGAAATTTGCAATAATGTTGTCTTGAGCTATCTCTTATTCATGTCCTTGATGTTAATTGCTGGTTTATTTAGTTTGTCATGAAATGAGTAGTTCTATGGACATATGCATGCATAGTAGCTGGTCAACTATGTCCCTCTTTCTAGACAAAAATTAAAAAATTCCAACAAGTAAAAACTTGTTTCCGACACTCCTTAGCTAAGTATTTGCAGTGAGTCCACCATATCTTCCCATTAGCTTCATTGCTATTCCGAGTATGTTCACCATGTTATTGTGTTATTTATGTTCTAAATTAAGATATTCACTTTATTAATTGTCATGGGTTGACCTTGGGATAGGACTCTCACGAACTTTTGAAGACACACTTTACTTTTTATGCATCTAATAAACATGACCCAATAATGGGAGACACAAGTTTTGCGTTTGACAAGTGTGTGGTTGGGAGCTAGCTATAAACGTGTATCACCGGAAAGCTTTCAACATTGCACAAAAATTTACATTTGGTTGATATCATGTACTTTTGTTTTTGGACTCCTACCATGCCGAAATGAAATAGAGGAATAGTAAGTTTTGATGAGTAAGTATCTATATGACTAGAGAAACGCATTGGGCCGCTAACCCAAGCCATGCTTTATCATGGTGAAAATTTACTTACAGCTTGAGTGACTCTACAACACATCCTACAATAAAATAAGAAGCTATGCATAATAGTGAATGAAAATAAAAAGAATGATGAGTCTACTCCGTTTGTTTGTCTTGTCATTGTGACATGGGCTTGTTTCCATGTCATGGGGAAAGAGGTACCTCTTTGCAGTTCTCTATGATGTCATTAATACTTATTATGATTATACAAAGCTTATTAGGAATCTTAAGTTGAGTAATCATGGAGTAGGTTTTCACACTCACGGGGCATGAGGCTTTCAACCACCTTGTCATTCACATTACTTCAACATTCACCATTTAAGATGCTAGTGATAAAGGGGCAATGAGAGTCCTAGATCAATGGATACCACATTTCAATTAGTAATTTTAGTTGAATAATTTAGAGGCTAAATAAGACTTGATCATGTTTTACCTCTACTCAATTTTCTCCAAAGTGTCCACCATATTTTCTATTTTCCATTATGCTATTCTTTGACCAATATAGGATTTTATTTTTCATTTTGTGTATGCATTTGGTCCATAGTGCTTTTATTTCATTATACACTTTGTGAACTTTCATGAAGCATCTTTGCTTGCATATTTGATATTTCGTACAACATGAATTGTATATTGCTACTCATTTCTAGTATTAATCATTTGATTATATGTAGCATGAATAATCCTCCTTGATATCCCATGATTGTTTCAATATGCAAAGTCCATGTTAGTTTTATCACCTTCATACTCGAGGACGAGCATGGGTTAAGCTTGGGGATGTTGATGCATGTAAAATGCATACATGAACTTTGCATGTTATTACTTGTTTTTCCTACATATTAGCAACTTATATTCATGTTTTATAATGATTTGGGGGATTTTCTAAACAATCCCCCTTCTTTTGGTTCTAACCCTGTTTTTCCAGAAAACGTACTTTTTAGTGTTTCAGACTTTCCGGGAGCTTCGGGACTCCAAAAAGGGCAAGGCCAAAGAGCACGGTTCAGAATTTTTGAGACGAAGACCATGGGCCAAATTAGAGGGCCAAAAGGCCAACCAGGTGGCAAAGAGGACCCTCCACACGGCCAGATTCCTTGGCCGCGTGAGAGGCCCCCTTTTTGCCACCGTGGCTCCGATGCCGTCGATCTTTCTTCTCCCGAGTGTCTCGTGACCTAAAAACGACTATATAAAGGGTCCCCTGGCCTTTTAGAGAGGGAGGCGGCGCCGAGAGACGAAACCACGAAACAGAGAGACAGAAGGCTGCCGCCGGAGAAGATCGGAGGGGGGGAAACGCCATCGGGATCACCCCCGGAGGGCTCCACCCCCCTCCGGCGTGTTCATCATCAACATCTACAGCAAGATCAGCTCCATCTCTCCACTGTAATCTCTTGGCAAACACGATGTATGATGCAATACTATATTCCCTTGATGTATTGTGTCTCCCCGTCTATGTTTGAGTAGTGAATTGTTCTTGGCAATGGTGAAATAGTTCGTTGATTGGTTGCATACAAGTTTGTTATCTTCTATGATTGTCTTTATGTACAATATATGAGTGCACTCATATGTTGGGGAATGCATGTAAGGTGATCACCGGTAGCATAATGGAGTGGTGGTGACTTGGGAGTGATAGTAACCTGAGACCGAGCCACAAAGTTAAGTTATTGGGGGATATATATAGGGGACCTTAGAATGTAAGGCTATGGTGGGACTTTATGTCTTAATCAATCTTGTGCAGTCATTTACTTGGCCACATGATCCATCATAAGGGGTTGTAGATCATTTACTTGACTATACCTATTCATGGCTCCTTCCTAGAAGAAACAACTAAGACTAAAACATGTGCTTCACTAATTGTGACAACCACACGAACGAAACACCTATTGCTAGAACACTTGCTCCCTTGAGATACTTGAGATATTTGCTGCTTGCTACTTGTGAAACTTGCTTAGAAACTTGCTTTAGAAACTTGCTTTAGGATTACTTGCATTTTAAACTTGCTTCACTAGTTACTAGACAAACCACACTCCACGTCACTTGCTTTTAATTAGTTAGTTCCTTTTAGTCAAACTTATTGCTTTGCATAAACAACCATATAAGAGGGTTATAGGTCTTTAGAGAATAGATAGCTTACCTTCAGCTCCTCGTGGGTTCGACACTCAAATACTTATCGAAAGGTACTACAATTGATCTCCTGCACTTGGGAGTCATCATCGATCAGATTGCAAAAGTACTTGCTGATCCAAGTCATCATGGATGCAAACAACTATCTTCTAAGGAAGCATGACCAAGTAACGGTTCATCAAACCCTGATGTGCAAGCTAGGACGAGTTCTAGTCCTTCACCCCCTCCTATTCACTCCCAAATCAATGTTCCATCAAGAACTGAGTTATTTGGATCAGATGGTATCGTTCAGATAAGCAGATATGTGGGTGATTCACAAATTTCCACCAGCCAGTTCGTCGATGCTGAAATCAAGAGACTGACAACAAATCTTGCATCAAAGCTTACCAAACGGAAGACACAACAAACATCTCATACAGAACTGGAGAAGGCTATTCACACTGAAATAAAGATTATAGTTGCAAAGGAACTAAACATTCCTCTAAGAATCCTTATGGAATCTCAAGAGGATGAAGTTGATACTCATGGAGATCAGGGTACAGAATTGGAAGGGGGGCCATCTGGGCAGAGTGATATTGTTGTTGAGGAGTTTGTGATTAAGCAGAGGTTTGTTGTAGCATTTTTTCTTTCGATTGTTTTTGTGTTCATTTGTTTTCTTGAAACTCATAGGTAGCATGAGTTAAAGTGTCAGGTAGGACTTTTTCCCCTTGCAACTTACATGAGATTTTCGTTTACATGACTATTGTTGAAAAAGAACCATCTGTAGTTGCTGGCAGTGTTATTTACACTACTGATAGCAGTATTGTGGACCTACAGTGGTCTGTTCAGGACCAAGGCATTGATAACCAGGTTAGCAAGGAACTTGATGAAGATATTAAAGCAAAAGGAACTGTAACCATCAGTGATGCTCCAAAGTATAACCCACTCCACAAAAGGTTTGCAAAGAATCTTCTTGTAATTTTAATTTGCATGGTAACCTTCAATTTTTTTAAACTGTTGTCGGATATATACCGTATAGGGGTATATAAGATGGTAGTCAAAGTGCCTGGTTACCAGGGTGGCCCAAGTGGTAGTGGGCTATGGTCCATTGGGCGGCCCAGTAACTTGACGCACAGAAGCCGGATTCTAGAAGAACCCGGATCACGGCCCGTGTGATCTGGCTTGGAGGAGAAGACGGATTCCTTACTTTCCAAGTTATAGTTACCGTAGTCTTCTAGGTTTCCTATTCTGTAAGCCCTAATCCGGCTATTATATAAAGCCGGACGGGAGATAAACAAAACCAACGAATAACAGAGAAGCTATAGGCTAACTCGCCGAGAAGTTGATCCTCTGCGAGTAGCTAGATCTAAACCTCACATTGTAATCCTGTTTCCAGGCTTTAGTCCTGATTAGTGAGAAGTGCAGGAGTAGGCACGTCGTACTGTCGCGACGTACCGAACCTGGGTAAATCCTATGTCTACTGTCTACCACGCGATCCCGTTACCCCACGTCTCTACCGTAGTCTCATGGCACCCCCCGTCTATGGAAACTACTACGATGTCTCGACAGTTGGCGCCCACCGTGGGGCAAACGACGTCAGGCGTGAAGTTCTGATCTGGGATACTCGGCGGAATCGGAAGATCAATCACTGTCGGAAGCCTGGAGTTCGACGACGACGTCGAACGCTTCCTCGACAACGGATCCTACATACCGGCGCAAAACCACCTGGTAAGTGCCTGCGTGTTGCCGATCGGATCTGCTAACATCTTTATCGGACAAACTGCAGAAGCAATGGGGTTTTGCGGTGGAAGCAAATTTATCCCACCCGCCCTATACCCAGTCGAGGATGACTATGATACCGTACTCTGCTCACATCGCCGACAAAAAAGTGACACACACTTTATCGGCATGGTGCACTCCGAAGTCGCCGAAAACACGGATGACGGAAATCCCGTGCAAGAGGCGGACAAAAACACACCCGTCACAGAGACGGAAGATCCGACACCCGTCGTACAAGCGGAAGATCCGACATCCGTCAACAAGACGATGAACTCGGAAGCAGAATCCATACTAGCCGCCATTAAAGCAAGATTAGAGTCGGAAATCGGATCAGAGGATTTTGATTCCGAAGACGAAGACGCGGACGCCTTCGAAAGGAAAGTTAAATCTTTTCAAGAGGGATTCCATGAAGTGCTAATGGCGAAACCGGCTGATACCACGGACGCCGGCAGCCAGGAAAGCCCTAAAACCCCTCCGCCAGAGGAAGAGAGAGAAGACGGAGAAACTTCTCCGGTATTTCCTAATGTCAAGGAATTGACAGAGGATGAGCCTGTTAAAAAGCCTCCCTCTTCCAAGAAAAAGCATCGTGCCGCTAAGAAACTCCAATACAAAATCCGGAAGAAAAAATCAGCTGATCCAGCTGATGAAAACCTGGAAGTAGGAGATGCTAGCGGAACAAAGACTGCGGAGAAGAAAATCAAAGAAATCCTTGCTCCGCCAATGACGGAACAGGAAGAGCAAGAGCTGTTGCAAACGCCAGTGGGAGTAAACGAACCCCCTAAGATGCTGGAAGCCAGGAGGCAAGCTTTCCAAAGGCAACAACAACATCTACTCAGATCTCGGCAACACCTCCAAAAAACCCAGGATGACATTAAGCTCATGAAGAAAGAAATCGAGGAGTACGAGAGAAAGAATAGATCTGGCATTAAACCTACAAGGTTACCCGGAATCGTAAGACCGGAAGTACTGCCGCCAAAAGAAAGGTTTCACAACCCATCTTGGCAAAAGCAGGTAAACGACAAACATGCCATAGGCGAACCAATTTATAAAACCGCAGCAGAAAACGCGGAAGCAACGTTCGCCATCCTGAACAATGATCTGTACTCCAACGGTGAAAAACTTCAAGGGGTGTATGCTTTCCTAGGAAAAGCATTGCAACAACAACAGCGGGCCCAAGAGCGATCAGGAAGACTGCAGGATAACTCCGCCCTATGCAAAACAGCTACTTGCGCCGCTGGAGCACCTGGACCAGAGGAACCTGGAGATTCAGACAATTCAAAGGATAAAAAAGAGGATCCGAAAAAAGACAAGAAAAACCCCGACAATAGGGATGAAGCGTCCCGAACCGGATCCCATCCCCCGAAAGGTGGACTTAAACCCCACGATCGGGAAGAAAAATACCGGACTGACGGCAAAACAATGCCACCTCCGAGAAACCCGGCTGAGAAAGCCGGAAGATACGATATACCTCACAGACGTGAGAGATCCTGGACACCCCCTAAGGATAAAGAAAGGCACAGGAGCAGGACTCCGCCTAATCCAAAAGGACGGGATCATGGAAGAGATAGGTACAATCCTGGAAAAGCGCGTCCGCGCAACAATGGAAAAGAAAGGAGTAGATCCCCTTCTGTCCATTCAGCCGGAAGATATTCCGCACACATTGATAGAGCGGAAAAGGATGATCTATACTTTGGTCCTAAGTGTTTCACTGACAGGATCCGAAGGATAACCCTGCATTCTGGCTTCGCCAAAGTTGGTCCAACCTACCAAAAATATACCGGCAGCACAAACCCGGACACCTGGCTCTCAGACTACTATACAGCCGTCCAGATCAACAATGGGACAGACCTGGAAGCTGTCAAGTTTCTTCCCCTAATGTTACTGGACGGAGCCAGAGATTGGATCAATGGATTACCATCAAGAACTGTCGACAGCTGGGATGATATGGCTAGAGTATTTACTCAGCATTTCCGGGGAACATACAAACGCCCGAACAGCATCAACCAGCTGAACCGTTGCACCCAATTCGAGGGTGAACCATACGTGGATTTCATCTCCAAATGGACGGCAATGAAGAATAGTTGTTCTGGAGTAACTGACGTACAAGCAATGCATGCTTTCGTCAATGGCCTAAAACCCGGACTTGTACCGTTCATGGTTGGTTCCAAACAGCACAAAGATCTCGGATCTATGCTTACAACCGCCAACGAACATGCTGCAGCCGAAGACGACATCAGAGAAAGAGGGGGTAATATCGAATCACTGATACTTGCTAAGAAAACCCCTCGTTCTCACAAAAAAGGAACTCCAGAAACAACGACAAAACCCAAAGAGGTCAACATAGCCTTTGGAAGTGAAAAAGGGAATAAGTGGAAAGGACGCAGCCCAGATCCAATCAACTACACTCCAGAGGAGTGGGAGAGGATTAAGTCGGAACCTTGTGTCCACCATTCACAATTTGGGAAACCCACCCATACAAACGCGCAATGCCGGCTGAATAAGCACATGAAAGGCAGTGCAGGATCCGGAAATAAGGGGAAGGGTTCCAAAAGGAAACCCACCAAGCAAAAGCCAGAAGCTGAAAAATGTGACGCCCCGAGATCGGGCACTACGCAGATTTCAGCATTCCTGCCAAATCCGCATAATAACCGATTCCAGGTTGCCACTTATGATAACATTACAACAGTTCACGAATATTCCACAATTACAACAGAAACAGATAGATACAAGATGACTCAAACGGGTCAAGGATACAACTGATACAATACAAAGATCCCAAATAACAGCGGAAGAAACAACATAGTGTCCGGCTACGGACAAGATACAACTTGGACTAAGAGTCCTGAAGATAACCGAGAGCGTCCAATCCCTGCCCAGGCCAAGCCGGAGGGATTCCCAAGCTAACGTCGTCAGAATTCAAACCTGTTGACTGCAATATTGAATATGCAGCCACGAAAAAGATTCGTGGGTCAGTACGGTTAAGTACTGGCAAGTGGATAAACCATACTCACAAGATACCGGTGTAGCCAGTCATCACAAGATACAAATACTTTGGGATCAACGGAAAGGAAGGGGTTATTGCAAATAAGCGACAGCGGGCTGCACTAACCAACTACAGAGAGATACTACAACTTCCGGCTAACAGAAAGAAGATAAGATCGAGTATTGTAACCAACTGAAAGATAACTTCAAACAAACCCATCCTGGATCTCGCCCCTTATCCGAAGAAACAATCCGAGGATAACTCACACAGTTGGATTAAAGATGATTCATGTTATTGTGTCAATAAGCCTATTACTAGTCAAGTTGTTAAACATTGGGTGTAAGGTTGTTAATCATTAGGTTTAAGTTGTCCTGAGTACTTGTTAGCCAGTACTTTCACCAAGTAATCCATAACCGCGGAAAACACGGCTTCTCGAGAAGATTATCCCTGCAGGGTTGCACCAATTTGGCCGTACACGTAAGAATAACCCTCCAGACGGGGGATCAACCCACCAATCGAGGTACTCAACACAACTCAACTCTTCTTCGCATCAAGCCCAAAGAACCTTGGGCGCACGGCTAATCGAGCCCATAAGAAAATGGACCCTCATAGCACTCTAAGAACGTGTCCTCCTATATGCCGACTACGAAAGTTCCACCCGGGATCCAAGGGCTCGCAAGATCATGCATGCAACAAATGGAAAACCCGAACTAAATGAGGCGATTTGGACGAGATGCGAATCGAGTCAAATTGAGGGGGGCGCCCATACTCGCTTCCCACATGCGGGTAGTGCGCTCATCATGGATCAGTAGACAAGACCCTTTTCCTATTAGGGTCGACACTAGCAGGCCTCAAAACCACAAAGGGCCTCCTGCCGGTGCATTATCATCAAATTACTATTTAACAATAACATTAGCATGATTGATTGATTAAACATCGAGCCCCCAGTACATAATAGAAATAGTAACAGAAAGTAACGGGTAACAGACTCGAGCAAAACAACCTAAGCATGCTAGTAAGACACGGGCTCAAACAACGGGGTTATAGGAGGGGAGGTGAGGCAATATCAGTGTTAAGGGATTCATGTGATGGGTTCGTAACAGAAACATCTACTACTAAGGCTAGCAGAAATAGACAACGGAAAGAATCGGTAACAAGTGATGAAAGGCAGCCATTTGGCAGCAAGTGAGTATACTTGCCTGAGATCCCGCAAGGTAGCAGAACTTGTCGTTGCTCACATCATCTCAACGTCCTATCCGGGAAGAAGCAATGAACCTCGAACAAACACCGGATGCAACAATTACTACTACGGCAAAAGATCCAGCATGATCTAGATATGGATGCATGACAAGTTAAAGATGCATCAGAATAAACTAGTTGACATGATAAACAGGTTTAAATGGACCCATATGCAATTTGAGTTGCATATGAAAAGCCCATGAATTATGGTTGAAACAATTGTTTTCCAACTAATCAACAGGTGAAGGTGGTTTAGCATGATGCATGGATGAGGGAAACAACAAAATAACAACAATAGAATCAATTGGAAATAAGGTTTAACAAGTTTGGAAATTATTGGTTAAGTGTGGAAAGTTTGGTTACTTAAACATGTCACACAAGCAATTGTTGTTTTCATCAAGTTAAAGTGTTCAAAACAATTAACAAAATTTGTATTTGAAGAGAACATCAAATTTTAGTTGGATTACATGTTTCAAATATTGAAATTGGAATTAGGATAATTTAATTATGACTTAAACAATATTAAACAAGTTTTAATTGAATTTAAAACAAGTTTGAATATTATTTGAATTTTATTTATTCAAAACATAATTTCAAACTCACATTTGAAAAGTTGATACTTTGATGGTTTGAAAACATATTTTGCATGTTCAAAAATATTTTATATTGAGCAAGTTATGATTTTATCAAATTTAAATGAATTAAACAAGGATTAAAGGATTTAGGCAATTTAAATTATTCAAACAATGAAACAAAATTTATATTTGAATAGGTTAGTCAAAATGGTATGGAAAACATATTTTATTTGTATTTATTGGATTAGTAATGAATTAGTTATTGAATTTAGCAAATTGCATTTGAATTATTTGAATTCAAATTTAAATTGCATTTTGAAAATTCAAAACAGTAAACAAAAGGCATAGTTGTAAAGTACAGGAAATTTTGTTTGGGATACATATAAAATTTGTGCAATTTGGAGTTAATTTGCAATTTTTATAGCTGTTGGAAGTTTCAGGGGCTGTTTTGTGATTTTTCAGGGACTGTTTTGAAAGAACCAGGGACTTGTTGGGAAGAAACGTGCAGGAATTTGGATCTGGAACTTTTTCACCGCTCGGCCGTTAGCCAGTGCGGCTGACAGACGGGCCCAACGCCTAGTGGCGTCGACTGGGCATGGGTGTGCGCTGACCAAGCCACAGCGGTCACCGAAAGGTGGGACCTGGCTCCGTGCGCGGAAGAAATCGCAAAAAAGGTGGGAGGCGTGCTCCCGCGGGGGATCGACCCCGGGTCGCTGCGCTGCGCTGAACAGAACGTGACCAGTGCGCTATCGCTGAATGTTTGGTACGAATACAGAGGTGTTGGTTTTTGTGGTTGCTGCTGTAAGTGTGGCTGACGAAACTGACGAGAACAGAACCTTCCTCGACAGCACGCACGGTTGTGGTGGCTCCGACGGTGATCTCCACGGCTCGATGGCCGGTTCGCAGAGCAGAACGGGGGGAGGAGGAAGGAGCGGTGCGGTGGGGAGGTGAGGCTCACCTCGGTGCGTGTCGTTGAAGGAAAACGAGGAGGCGAGGAAGCGGCTGCTGCCGATGTGCAGCCCCGGCGAGCTCTTGCCGGCGACGGCGCGGCCAACACCGTCGCTCCCAGCAGGAGGCGAGGGGACGGGGAGCCTCAGGGGACCACAGCGTTTCCATTCCCCGCCCCAGACGCTCCTCGAGGTGGCTGTGGCGATGGGGCGGTGGAGGCAATGGTGGTTCTCCGACGGCGAGGTGGAGGTGCAGAGTTTCAGAACGGAGAAAGAAATCGGGGGAGAAGAGAGGTGAGACGGCGGCGCTAGGGTTAGAGGAGAGGGCTAGGGCTGAGGGGGGAGGTGGTGGATGCTTTTTATCGGGGAGGGAGCTAGGTACGGCAGTGATCTGAAGGGGGAGGAGGTTGATCGAATGGTTCTGTTGCTGTTCGTACAGGAGGGGAGGAAGACAACAGAAAGGAGTTGGTGGGCCAGAAAGAGAGAAAAAGGGAATGGGCTTTGGGGAAAAAAAAAGAGGATGGGGGGCTGCCCTCTCTCCTTTGCTATTTTCTTTTCCTTTTCCCCCTTTTTTCTTGTAAGAGATCAAGGAGGGAGAGAGAGAAAGGATTTGGGGTTTTGGGGTGGTTTATTGTATTATATATTTTTATTACTTTTTCAAAACAGAAAATAAGAGAAAAGGGTTAGCATTATTTTCTCAAGTTGAAATTTTAATTGAATTAAAGTTGTTAGTTGAATTTTCAAATAGGGTTTGAGGTGTTTATTTGATAATTAAATTTTATTAATTTGCAACACAACAACAACAATGTAGTTTAAAATTAATTTCAACAACTTGAATCATTAAGGTGATATTAAATTGTTAGGTGATTCTCAAATAGTGTTTGGGTTGGAGTTTTGGGAAATAAACAAATTGTAGTTAATAAGTTCAATCAATTATACAAACATTATTGAATTTAATTGGTTTGCAGAATTTTAATATTTAAACCCATATTGACATATGATAAATAAGATTGATTTGAGTTGAAAGTTTGGAATTTGCCATTAGGGTTTTAATAAAAGGAAAAAAAATTAGTAACAGGCAATTTGATTAAAACAATTTCAAACTATTGAAAAACAAATGAGTGGTTTAGTTTGCAAGTTTGAAATTGGAAATTTTGAGCAAGGGGTGAATGTTTAAATTGTTTTGAATTTTTCAGTTGTGATGCAAACATGGTGCAATGCAATGTGATGCATATGATGCAAGCAAAAAAAGAAAACAAACAACTCTCTATTAGGGTAACACCCCAGGTGTTACAGACGACACCACTAACAAGGGATTGCGCCCTCGCAATCCACCTGCTAACCCGGGAGGGGAAAGAAGTTCGACTATCGATTCTTCGTGCTTCCAGTTGATCTCCTCGACACCACTAACAAGGGATTCTTGCTCGGAGTGACGACGATGTCCTTCCACCAGGAATCTTCCGATGACCGAACCTATTAGGTTAAAGGCTCAGAAAACGTCCACCCACGTAGGATCCTAACACTTTGAAAGATAGACAAGAGGGGGAGACTCCAAAACAAACAAGATGGGAGGGGAAATAGAATAGGGATAAGGAGAAAAACAAGAATCCTATTGAGAGGTTTTCCAAAATAGTTTAGCAGAAATAGTTTTTCGACACTCTAGAAACAACGACCGTTAGCTAGGTTATCCTACAGGCTTTGCGGACCCGTTGCTTCGATAACCATTCGTATCGAAACAATATCGGGAATCGGAACCAAGGCTCTGATACCATTTGTGACGCCCCGAGATCGGGCACTACGCAGATTTCAGCATTCCTGCCAAATCCGCATAATAACCGATTCCAGGTTGCCACTTATGATAACATTACAACAGTTCACGAATATTCCACAATTACAACAGAAACAGATAGATACAAGATGACTCAAACGGGTCAAGGATACAACTGATACAATACAAAGATCCCAAATAACAGCGGAAGCAACAACATAGTGTCCGGCTACGGACAAGATACAACTTGGACTAAGAGTCCTGAAGATAACCGAGAGCGTCCAATCCCTGCCCAGGCCAAGCCGGAGGGATTCCCAAGCTAACATCGTGAGACTTCAAACCTGTTGACTGCAATATTGAATATGCAGCCACGAAAAAGATTCGTGGGTCAGTACGGTTAAGTACTGGCAAGTGGATAAACCATACTCACAAGATACCGGCGTAGCCAGTCATCACAAGATACAAATACTTTGGGATCAACGGAAAGGAAGGGGTTATTGCAAATAAGCGACAGCGGGCTGCACTAACCAACTACAGAGAGATACTACAACTTCCGGCTAACAGAAAGAAGATAAGATCGAGTATTGTAACCAACTGAAAGATAACTTCAAACAAACCCATCCTGGATCTCGCCCCTTATCCGAAGAAGCAATCCGAGGATAACTCACACAGTTGGATTAAAGATGATTCAGGTTATTGTGTCAATAAGCCTATTACTAGTCAAGTTGTTAAACATTGGGTGTAAGGTTGTTAATCATTAGGTTTAAGTTGTCCTGAGTACTTGTTAGCCAGTACTTTCACCAAGTAATCCATAACCGCGGAAAACACGGCTTCTCGAGAAGATTATCCCTGCAGGGTTGCACCAATTTGGCCGTACACGTAAGAATAACCCGCCAGACGGGGGATCAACCCACCAAGCGAGGTACTCAACACAACTCAACTCTTCTTCGCATCAAGCCCAAAGAACCTTGGGCGCACGGCTAATCGATCCCAGAAGAAAATGGACCCTCATAGCACTCTAAGAACGTGTCCTCCTATATGCCGACTACGAAAGTTCCACCCGGGATCCAAGGGCTCGCAAGATCATGCATGCAGCAAATGGAAAACCCGAACTAAATGAGGCGATTTGGACGAGATGCGAATCGAGTCAAATTGAGGGGGGCGCCCATACTCGCTTCCCACATGCGGGTAGTGCGCTCATCATGGATCAGTAGACAAGACCCTTTTCCTATTAGGGTCGACACTAGCAGGCCTCAAAACCACAAAGGGCCTCCTGCCGGTGCCTTATCATCAAATTATTATTTAACAATAACATTAGCATGATTGATTGATTAAACATCGAGCCCCGAGTACATAATAGAAATAGTAACAGAAAGTAACGGGTAACAGACTCGAGCAAAACAACCTAAGCATGCTAGTAAGACACGGGCTCAAACAACGGGGTTATAGGAGGGGAGGTGAGGCAATATCAGTGTTAAGGGATTCATGTGATGGGTTCGTAACAGAAACATCTACTACTAAGGCTAGCAGAAATAGACAACGGAAAGAATCGGTAACAAGTGATGAAAGGCAGCCATTTGGCAGCAAGTGAGTATACTTGCTTGAGATCCCGCAAGGTAGCAGAACTTGTCGTTGTTCACATCATCTCAACGTCCTATCCGGGAAGAAGCAATGAACCTCGAACAAACACCGGATGCAACAATTACTACTACGGCAAAAGATCCAGCATGATCTAGATATGGATGCATGAAAAGTTAAAGATGCATCAGAATAAACTAGTTGACATGATAAACATGTTTAAATGGACCCATATGCAATTTGAGTTGCATATGAAAAGCCCATGAATTATGGTTGAAACAATTGTTTTCCAACTAATCAACAGGTGAAGGTGGTTTAGCATGATGCATGGATGAGGGAAACAACAAAATAACAACAATAGAATCAATTGGAAATAAGGTTTAACAAGTTTGGAAATTATTGGTTAAGTGTGGAAAGTTTGGTTACTTAAACATGTCACACAAGCAATTGTTGTTTTCATCAAGTTAAAGTGTTCAAAAAAATTAACAAAATTTGTATTTGAAGAGAACATCAAATTTTAGTTGGATTACATGTTTCAAATATTGAAATTGGAATTAGGATAATTTAATTATGACTTAAACAATATTAAACAAGTTTTAATTGAATTTAAAACAAGTTTGAATATTATTTGAATTTTATTTATTCAAAACATAATTTCAAACTCACATTTGAAAAGTTGATACTTTGATGGTTTGAAAACATATTTTGCATGTTCAAAAATATTTTATATTGAGCAAGTTATGATTTTATCAAATTTAAATGAATTAAACAAGGATTAAAGGATTTAGGCAATTTAAATTATTCAAACAATGAAACAAAATTTATATTTGAATAGGTTAGTCAAAATGGTATGGAAAACATATTTTATTTGTATTTATTGGATTAGTAATGAATTAGTTATTGAATTTAGCAAATTGCATTTGAATTATTTGAATTCAAATTTAAATTGCATTTTGAAAATTCAAAACAGTAAACAAAAGGCATAGTTGTAAAGTACAGGAAATTTTGTTTGGGATACATATAAAATTTGTGCAATTTGGAGTTAATTTGCAATTTTTATAGCTGTTGGAAGTTTCAGGGACTGTTTTGTGATTTTTTAGGGACTGTTTTGAAAGAACCAGGGACTTGTTGGGAAGAAACGTGCAGGAATTTGGATCTGGAACGTTTTTCACCGCTCGGCCGTTAGCCAGTGCGGCTGACAGACGGGCCCAGCGCCAAGTGGCGTCGACTGGGCATGGGTGTGCGCTGACCAAGCCACAGCGGTCACCGAAAGGTGGGACCTGGCTCCGCGCGCGGAAGAAATCGCAAAAAAGGTGGGGGGCGTGCGCCCGCGGGGGATCGACCCCAGGTCGCTGCGCTGCGCTGAACAGAACGTGACCAGTGCGCTATCGCTGAATGTTTGGTACAGATACAGAGGTGTTGGTTTTTGTGGTTGCTGCTGTAAGTGTGGCTGACGAAACTGACGAGAACAGAACCTTCCTCGACAGCACGCACGGTTGCGGTGGCTCCGACGGTGATCTCCACGGCTCGATGGCCGGTTCGCAGAGCAGAACGGGGGGAGGAGGAAGGAGCGGTGCGGTGGGGAGGTGAGGCTCACCTCGGTGCGTGTCGTTGAAGGAAAACGAGGAGGCGAGGAAGCGGCTGCTGCCGATGTGCAGCCCCGACGAGCTCTTGCCGGCGACGGCGCGGCCAACACCGTCGCTCCCAGTAGGAGGCGAGGGGACGGGGAGCCTCAGGGGACCACAGCGTTTCCATTCCCCGCCCCAGACGCTCCTCGAGGTGGCTGTGGCGATGGGGCGGTGGAGGCAATGGTGGTTCTTTGACGGCGAGGTGGAGGTGCAGAGTTTCAGAACGGAGAAAGAAATCGGGGGGAGAAGAGAGGTGAGACGGCGGCGCTAGGGTTAGAGGAGAGGGCTAGGGCTGAGGGGGGAGGTGGTGGATGCTTTTTATCGGGGAGGGAGCTAGGTACGGCAGTGATCTGAAGGGGGAGGAGGTTGATCGAATGGTTCTGTTGCTGTTCGTACAGGAGGGGAGGAAGACGACAGAAAGGAGTTGGTGGGCCAGAAAGAGAGAAAAAGGGAATGGGCTTTGGGGAAAAAAAAGAGGATGGGGGGGCTGCCCTCTCTCCTTTGCTATTTTCTTTTCCTTTTCCCCCTTTTTTTTGTAAGAGATCAAGGAGGGAGAGAGAGAAAGGATTTGGGGTTTTGGGGTGGTTTATTGTATTATATATTTTTATTACTTTTTCAAAACAGAAAATAAGAGAAAAGGGTTAGCATTATTTTCTCAAGTTGAAATTTTAATTGAATTAAAGTTGTTAGTTGAATTTTTCAAATAGGGTTTGAGGTGTTTATTTGATAATTAAATTTTATTAATTTGCAACACAACAACAACAATGTAGTTTAAAATTAATTTCAACAACTTGAATCATTAAGGTGATATTAAATTGTTAGGTGATTCTCAAATAGTGTTTGGGTTGGAGTTTTGGGAAATAAACAAATTATAGTTAATAAGTTCAATCAATTATACAAACATTATTGAATTTAATTGGTGTGCAGAATTTTAATATTTAAACCCATATTGACATATGATAAATAAGATTGATTTGAGTTGAAAGTTTGGAATTTGCCATTAGGGTTTTAATAAAAGGAAAAAAAAATAGTAACAGGCAATTTGATTAAAACAATTTCAAACTATTGAAAAACAAATGAGTGGTTTAGTTTGCAAGTTTGAAATTGGAAATTTTGAGCAAGGGGTGAAAGTTTAAATTGTTTTGAATTTTTCAGTTGTGATGCAAACATGGTGCAATGCAATGTGATGCATATGATGCAAGCAAAAAAAGAAAACAAACAACTCTCTATTAGGGTAACACCCCAGGTGTTACAAAAAAGAAGACAGTGAATCGGACACTGATGAAAAAATCCAGGAGCAACAGCGAAAGGGCGAACCCAAATTTCCGAGAGTTGATGGAGAAGCAATGCTAACATTCCTAGCAACTCCGTCAGCAAAGGTTGTTCCGGCAACCCCGAAATTCTTGAAGTACTCCAACACACCAATTACCTGGGATCAGTCTGATCATCCCGGGAATATCCCTGAACCCGGCACACAAGCTCTTGTCGTAAGCCCTATTGTCCAGAACACTAGGCTAAGAAGAGTGCTGATGGATGGAGGATCCAGCATTAACATAATGTACTTGGATACACTGAAGAACCTGAAGATTTCCGAGTCCCAGCTCAATTACAGCAACATACGCTTCCACGGCATTGTTCCTGGCAGACAAGCACGATCCCTAGGAGAAATTTTCCTAGATGTCACCTTCGGAGATAAAGATCACTTCCGACAGGAAAAAGTATCCTTCGAAGTAGTGCCATTCGAAAGCGTGTATCACGCAATACTCGGACGTCCAGCTTTCGCCAAATTCATGGCAAGATCCTGTTATATTTATAACAAGCTGAAGATGCCAGGACCCAAAGGAGGAGTAATCACCATAGCTGGTGATTTTAAGCTAGCAAATGAGTTGGAGAAAGAAAAACGCCCTTTGCGCTCAGAGAGTCATAGCAAAGGAAGAACTGAAGGAATTAGCCAAGGAGGTATCGCCGACAGAAATGCCGACAGGAAAAGAAACCCGGAAGCCAACAGACAGCTTCAAGGCGTCCGAGAATACAAGACAGGTAATCCTAGATCCCAAAGATCCAACAAAATTCGTCGTTGTAGGGACTGGGATGACCGACAAATAGGAAGGCGAGCTCATCAAGTTCCTCCGTGAGAACTGGGATATTTTTGCCTGGTGTCCAGCTGACATGCCAGGCGTACCCAGGGAACTTGCTGAGCACCAACTCAAGGTAATTCTAGGATCAAAACCCGTCAAACAAGGTCTCCGTCGATTTGACGGAAGAAGACGGAAGGCTATTGGCAAGGAAATTATCCGGCTTTTAGCAGCAGATTTCATCCAGGAAGTAATCCACACTGAATGGTCTGCAAATCCGGTATTAGTACCGAAGAAAGACACTACTGCTCTTAGAATGTGTATAGATTACACAGGCTTGAACAAATTGTGTCCAAAAGATAGGTTTGCGTTACCGCGAATCGATCAAATAATAGATGCCACTGCAGGCTCTGAGCTTTTGTGCTTTTTGGATGCATACTCCGGGTACCACCAAATACGCATGAAAAAGGAAGATCAAATTAAGACTTCTTTCATAACCCCGTACGGGACGTACTATTACGTAACCATGCCATTTGGCCTGAAGAACGCAGGTGCAACCTACCAGCGTTGCATGCAACGTTGTCTGCATAGTCAGATTGGCAAAAACATCCATGTTTACATGGACGATATTGCTGTCGTAACCAAGGAAAAAGATACACTCCTTGAGGATCTGCGAGAAACTTTCGAAAACTTGCGCACTTACAAGATGAAGTTAAATCCATCTAAGTGTGTATTCGGGGTTCCCTCAGG
This sequence comes from Alopecurus myosuroides, assembly GCA_028641055.1. Lineage (NCBI taxonomy): Eukaryota > Viridiplantae > Streptophyta > Magnoliopsida > Poales > Poaceae > Alopecurus > Alopecurus myosuroides. The sequence goes on along the minus strand of CM054059.1, from coordinate 365,122,070 downwards.
AAAACTTCTGGGTTTTATCGTTTCTCACAGAGGAATAGAAGTTAACTCGGAAAAGATCAAAGCCATCTTGAACATCTCGAAGCCTACGTGCGTAAAAGATGTCCAAAGATTGACGGGTTCCGCCGCTGCCGTCAGCAGATTTAATAGTCGGCTGGGGGATAAAGCCCTACCACTCTACAAGTTGCTGAAGAAATCCGACAAAGTCAAGTGGATAGCGAAAGCATTGGAATATCTAGCAGTTATGTCTCTTCCGTACTTAGTTCAATTTCTATGTAAACATCTTTGAGATCATGAAATAAAGTTATCGGAATTTTGGTATCCATGTTTTTTCAGTATAAAGCATGATTCCACCTTATCTATTTCCCAATGATCTTACAAAATACTCAATGTTAACCCGAATTGTGCCTGCGTACTCGGCGTTAAGAAACTGAATGATTTTTCAGCCTGCTAACGGCTAAAGGAAACTTGAATCGCCTGCGTGCCTAAGTTTCATTTAAAAAATTCCTTGCTTCTCTAAGCATTTTCTGATTGCTTATATGTTGGGTCACTGGAGCTAGTTAGTAAAAATGCCTTTAGTATGATCCATGTTTCCGAGTTTCAACTGATTGGTTATACCCAGTTACTCGACATGACGATTCATAATGCTATCGAGCCATTTCAAACACTAAGGACAGTCAAAACACATATGCCAGAGAACTTAGAAGATAAAGGAATAATAAAATCCGAAAACTTTGCAAAGAATTTCATAATTAAGACTGCAAAAGGCGGAGTTTTCATTCATACAAATAGAAACATTACATTTTGGATTACATTGAAAGAACAGTAATGCTCCTATTGTCTACTTTCACTATCCAGGTTCAAGGTAGCCCTTCAAGCATCCGACTCCTCCTCGCTGCTGTCGTCCTCGGGGATTGGAGGGATCTCCTCTTCTGGATAATTGACGGAGATATTTACCATGGAGGCAATCTGGGTGGCGTGGCCTTTGATTTCATCAAAGATGGTATTTCGCTGAGTATCCGTGTATCCTTGAGGGACACCGGACGCCACGCGCCAAGATTTAGCACCAGGGTAGTGCCTATGCATAAGGCCGAGTGCCATGCGCGCACCACCCCGTGCAGCAGAACGTAGGGTGGAATCCCTGGACTCCGCCACCTCCATGATGGCTCCCGGAAGTTTTTCAACCTCCGAGAACTCCCCAGTCCTTGCGGGAAGGAACTTATTGACCAGCTGCATTCCAGCAGCCCTGATCGAAGTCCATGTCTTCCCAAAGGCTCGGATTCCTTCAATCCGAGTGCCATCTGGGGTATCTCCTGTTTTTCCAACAAAACAACCAAAAGGGTTAGGTGAAAAACAGAAAAGGAAAGCAAGACATGGAAAAATGGTAAAGGTATCAGAAACTTACCGATAAATTTGTCGATCTCAGAGACTTCCTCCAGGCGAAGGTTCAGAACGTTTTCTAAATCCTGAATGGTGGATTTATCCTTCTCCGCCTGCTCGGAAGCCTTGGAATTGGCAACTCCAAGGGCCAAATTGCTGGCCTCCAGATCCTTTTGAGTCTTCACAAGATTCTTGTGAAGATCCAAATTCTCCTTTCGGAGATTCTCGGCATTGCCAGCGTCTTCAGCTATTTGCTTGGCCTTAGCCAAAGCAGCTGGAAAGCAAGGAAAATTCCGAGTTTAGAAAACTTCCGGAATAAGTACTTAGACAAAAAGTTGAATCGAAAACTTCAGAGGAAAAATGTTTACCTGTTGTTTCCGACAACGCGAGCTGAGATGATGCCAGCTCCGCCTCTCTCTCCTCAAGAATAGAAAGAAGATTTCTAACCTCTTTATTCTTGATGGAGAGTTTGTTGAAAACTTCCATGTTAATGGCTTCGGCGGTTTGCTGGAACATAGCAAGGAAAAGAATGATTACTAAAAGCATTAAGGCAAAAAAGAATAATTTTTTGTTTAATGCTTGGGGGCTAGAGTTACATACCTGGCTCATTCGTTGCAAACCCGCCAAGTTTTCATTGAACCCTTTTGCGTATTCCGCAAAAAGGGTTCCGGCCGCGCTTAGGCCGTCATTGATAATCTTGAATTCCTTGTCAAAGGTGGAATCTCCTCGTCGAATGTCCGAGAAGGTTTTCCCACCTCTGGAGCCGCCCTTTCCCTCGTGTCCCTGTTCGACACAACGGGCTGGCTGGGCTCTAGTGGCTTGGTGTTGGGGGCTGCAGCATGCTCTTCCGCCATCGTGGACGGTGTATCTGGGGCGATGACGGGAGAAGGTTGACTGCCTCGGCTGGAAACAACTTTGTGTTTCTTCAGCTTCTTCGGCTTTAGGCTGGAGGGAGGCAGGCTAAAAACAAAAAACTCGGAAAAGTTAAAACTCCGAAGACGGAAGAAAAATTTCCATGAAAGAAAAGAACCCAGAAGAAAGAACCTGGAAGTGGCGACGGGAATTCCGTCAAGGTCGATAACTTCCTCAGAGGAAGAAATCTTCTTGCGCTTACGCCCACCTGTAGTGGCAGTACGCAAGGCATCCAGCTCAGCTTCGGAGGCTAACTCCGAGTCTGGAAGTTCAGCGAACTGTCGAAAAAACAAATCAGAGTTAGAAGCAGGAAAATCCGAGAAAGGATGTTAAAACTCTACCCAAATGATGGAAAAAATACCTTGGGAGCCGGATTGTCGGCCGTATACATCGGCCGACTCGCTTCGTATTGGTCGCGAGATGCGACCAACTTGTTTGCGCGCCGTCGAAGATCCCTTGGAGACCAATCCTTGATGGATGTCCGCATTGGGTCGTTGGCACCCGCGTATTCGCACAAGAGGCGGCCACCGTGATTGGCTAACGGCTGGATCCGCCTATTTAACCAGCAAAGGACCGTGTCCATGCCAGTTAGAGGTGGATCGGAGGAGGTGAGCTTGGCGATGCGCCGCTTGATCCTTAGAAGATCAGGCGGCAGAACCTGGACGGCTTCCGTTCCCCAATTGTCTTGGGGAATGGCAGCAGTGTTGGAGAAAGGTGGAACCCCGATGGCCATTTTTGGGAAAGGCACATCGGGATGGTAGAAGAAAGAACCCGTCCAAAATTTGACGGATTCTGATGTCTTGATCTTGGGGAACCAATCTTCCCTAAACCTCCGAAGAGTAAAGGAGATGGTTCCGCAAGTCGGGAGTGCGCCCTCCGAGGAGTTCCGCTTAACCCCGAAACAATACATCCAAAAATCTAACCTAGGTTCTAAACCTAAGTAACCCTCAAATAGGGCCTGGAACCCGGCCATATAAAGAATGGAGTTGGGTGGCAGGTTATGAGGTTGGATGTTGTAGTGGGAAAGGATTTGGAGGAAGAAAGCGGAAGGCGGAAGCCCCATACCTCGTAGGAGATGGGAGGAAAGAAGGACCCTTTCGCCGTCTTTCGGCATTGGCTCATTCTCGTCTTCAGGGAGCCGCCATTTCCCTTTAAGAATCAGACCCTCCTTTTCCAGGTTTGGAAGGAGGGCTGGTGGAATGCTGCAGGAAATCCAATTGCCTGCAGTTTCCATCTCTTCATCCGCTCCGGCGGCGGCGGAAGCGGCGGCTTCCGCAGCGGCGAGCTCGTCGCCGAGGAGCTGGATCTTCTCTTCCGCCGTTTCGGGAGCCAACGGCGGGGAAGGTGCGGAGCTCGAGCCCGCAGCGTTCGTGGCGGCGGAAAGATCCTCTCCGCCCGCCGCAGAGCCCGCGGTCTTTTCCGGCTCGTCGCTGGCGTGCTTTGGGGGTCCAAGCTGCGGATCCAGGTCGTTGATGATGTCGTCGACGGTGAGCGCGGCGGAGCGAGTGGGGGACAACGGCGAGGATGCCATTTGGTGGCGGCGCGTTGCGCTGGTGCTCTGGGTGCGTTTCGTGCGCTCGGGAGCTTGTGCGCGGCAATGGCGTGGACAGTGAGAGTGTGGAAGATTTTTGGCGAGGACGAAGACGGCTATTTATAGCCATAAATCCGTCAAGATACGTGCCAACGGCTATTTTGACCGTTGGATGATCAACGCGTGTCACTCGCCGGAAAATCCGGGAAATGAAACGACAGGGTGATGATGGTTATCTCCTCGTTTCCCGTGAGAATCTGTCAGAGATATGTTACTGGGTTTTCCGCGTAAAACCCAAACGTCCCTTACGTCAGCATGATTAAGTGCGCTGACGTAAGAAGTTCCTTCTCCACGAAGGATCGTGAGAAAAAAAGCCGGATTTTCAGGATTCCGAGTTTCACGTTACCATCTCTTTGAAAAGAAGAAGAATAAGAAGAATCAAGACTGCTGATTAAAATTTCTCGGACAAAGCACACTTGGCGAAAGACGGCAAATCAGAGTTTTAATCCTTCTTGGGGGCTACTGTCGGATATATACCGTATAGGGGTATATAAGATGGTAGTAAAAGTGCCTGGTTACCAGGGTGGCCCAAGTGGTAGTGGGCTATGGTCCATTGGGCGGCCCAGTAACTTGACGCACAGAAGACGGATTCTAGAAGAACCCGGATCACGGCCCGTGTGATCTGGCTTGGAGGAGAAGACGGATTCCTTACTTTCCAAGTTATAGTTACCATAGTCTTCTAGGTTTCCTATTCTGTAAGCCCTAATCCGGCTATTATATAAAGTCGGACGGGAGATAAACAAAACCAACAAATAACAGAGAAGCTATAGGCTACCTCGCCGAGAAGTTGATCCTCTGCGAGTAGCTAGATCTAAACCTCACATTGTAATCCTGTTTCCAGGCTTTAGTCCTGATTAGTGAGAAGTGCAGGAGTAGCCACGTCGTACTGTCGCGACGTACCGAACCTGGGTAAATCCTGTGTCTACTGTCTACCACGCGATCCCGTTACCCCACGTCTCTACCGTAGTCTCATGGCACCCCCGTCTATGAAAACTACTACGATGTCTCGACAACTGTAGTGCTTTTGTTTAATTAATCTGGTATCTATGATCATTTAACATGATATCTATTATTGTTTTACTTGGTAGCTATCATGTTATTACACCTATACCGCTTTATTTAACTTATCTTTCTAGCTATGATCTACCATGATTTTTTTCATAAAATTTGTTGGTAGCTATATTTTTTTAGAAAACCAGCTAATTAGTATTACTCTTTTTTTCTGGCATCATAATGCCATTTTTTATATCTTGGTAGGTACCACCAATTAACTTGATATCTATTATGAACTTGGTAGTCATCATGTTTTACCAAATTATATAGCTACTTTTTTTCCATTATGTAGTAAACACATTTTTTATAACAACATGGTATCCACTACCAGTTATCTTGATATCTAGACTGAAGTTTCATGGTATTTAGTTGTTTTCAATTAGTTTTTGTGTTTTTTTTGTTATTACTTTATTTTTTTTTACATTTTTTCTTCTTTACAAGGAAACACCAAGTTTCATAAATCTTGTCTCCTTCAAGGAAGTCTCCAAGGCTAGCTAAACTTCAGGTTGGTAGCCCACGTGTTGGCACTCAAGCAGCTATGAAAAAGGCTTCCAAGGGTAGCAACAAGGTCTCTTCAATTGCACAAGTTGATCCTGTCTTGTCCCCTGCTATTACTAATATCCCAAAGCAAAGTTGTGAAATAGATGGGAATAATGATAGTTCTGCTTTTCTGCTGTCGCCCACTGTTTCTAGTACCCCAGGGGGAATTGCTGAAAGAGATGGTAACAGTGCTAAGAATGTTGTTGATGTGTCACACATAGTTTCTACCAACCCGAGGGGAAGTGCTCGAAGAGACGGGAGTAGTGCGAGGACTAGTTTTGTGGTGTCGCCGACAGTTACCAGGATAGCCAAGCACAGTATGTTTGCGAGTAAGTTGAAGGAAATTAATGATGACAAAAAGGTTAGCAGTGCAATCCCCATCTCACCAACTGTTATTGAGGCCAATCCGGAGGATAAGAAGTGCAAGGAGATGATCATCTCACCAAAGTCGCAGGAAACAAATGCATAGGGTACACTAAGTTATGATCGGAATTACACAGTGTCTCCTATTTTTGGCCCGCGCCTGCTCAGTGTTGGCCCAATTAGACGTAGCCCAATGAGTGTGCCTCCAGATGTTGCTCGCCTTGTTAAAAACTTATTAGACTCTGTTAACAAGCAAGGTTTGTTCTCAAGTGTTGGAGGAGCAAATCTTTTTTCAGATGGTGGGAGTGGTACTAAAAGAAAACACTCAGATAACAAAACTACATCTGAAAGCAAGAAAAGAGATAACCGTCCAGGTATGTGTACTCCTCCCCCATTTAATGTCAGTCTGCTGGAGAGTTCACAAGAAACTTCAAGCATAGATGATGTGATTGCAGAAGTTCCACTATCTTGGGCTCCATCCCAAGGTACTCTTACCTTTTTCTATGTCTAGAAGTTTTACTGTTTACCATGATAGCTATATGTAAATATTTGTGTTGCTACATTCAAAAATTGTGGCAACTCATATTCATATAAACTATTTTGATAGGTGTCCCAGACTAACTTGATATTTCCTTTTGGCTAATATGGTAGTTGATTTTTTTTTGTACAATGTTCTTACATGGTAGATTTATGTTCACTTGTAGGAGAATACTTTTTTTGTTTATGCTCTAATTAGATTCTTCGGAATATATTTTTGGCACTACATATAGACTTTTTTATTTATGTTAAATTCTTTTTTTTCTATGTATCCGTACATGAATTTGAAGGAAATGAAAAAGGATAAACATACGAGGATCTTCAAGAGTTTAAATTGTCTAATGAGCTGCAAATTTTTGTGTTAGGGAAAACTACTGAAGTTTCCGCAGAGGTCCAGCAGGAGTGGTATAGGTATGAGGAGCGTGCAAAGGTTTTTTCTGCAAGACAACGTGATTTAGTAGAAAATGGAAAACCAGGGAGCACAAAAGGTGTTCGTAGCGCAACACCCAAGGTGGTACTGCACAAACTTAGGGTGAAGAAGGGTTCACGCTTCAAGAAGTCTCCATTCGGTGTAAAGCTTTGTTTTCAAACAGGAGCATGAGGAACTGTATAACTTGCTGCTTAAACACAAGACCGGTCGAGGGAAAGAAACAACAAAGCTAAAGAGGTGATCAGCTTCTGCTTATTTTTCCTTCTGTTGTTGTTTTTCCATGGAACGTGGTTGATTGTCTTTGTGCTATTTCCTGTTTAACATAATTTCTCTCTACTTTTGTGTGTGTACGGTTATCGTGTTTTCTTGTACAAAAATAGTCGGGCATACACCCAAGATCTAGCTGATTCTATCTTCGTCAGGGGTGAATTGTCAAACCATTGCATGGAAGTTGTCATTGTGTACCTCTGAAAGACAAGCATGATCAAAGGGAAGGTGATTATGTCACATCAGCTCACCCAGTACGTGATGGAAGACGATTGGTTGAAGCCAATGGTTGTTTGTACTTGCAAAAGGACTGAATTGTATTCCCTAAGCATTATGAATCAGGTAAGAACATTTGTCTTCTCCATCTTAGAGCTGTGAGTTTTCTCATTACATCAATGTGGTAGTTATATTAATTCAAGTTGGTATCTGCTTGTAACAAACTTGATATACGGCTCAAAACCAATTTGTTAGCTACATTGTATAAATTCTGATGACAGATGTTTTTATTTTGTGTGTTGTGTGTGAAACCAAGATGGCATATACTACATGTTCTGTATGCAACATGTCTTGATTTTATTTTCCTTTTTTTTTATCATCGCAGATCCATTTTCTTGGTTTACAAGAAACTGTAAAAGGTCAGACATTTGGGAACCACTGGTACTCCCTATGCTTGAATATTGAGGCTGAAAGATTTGAAGCTCTTGACTCACTCCGGGGTGAAGACAACATCGGGCTCATTTCCCATGCAAGTGGGCTCATGAATAGGATTAAGTAGTTATGTGCAACCTATTATCAAGATTCTAAGATTCAAATCGAGAACTATGAGCTCAAGATAATAGATGTTCATAAACAACATGGAAAGTAAGTTTGTTCTCTCTCGTAACAAAGGTCTAAATACTTTTTTTTTTCCAAATTTGGCTAAGTTTGTGCAAGTTTTCTCCGTGCATAGAGTTGAAGATACATGAATAAATGTGCAGTAAATTTTGTGATAGTTAAAGTTGGTTTAATCTGGTAACTATGTATGACACAATTTGTGTAGTAATTTACCCGCGGGGTAATCATATATGTTTGTTTTTAAACAAAAACTGGTATCAGTGTTGAAATATAACGGTGGCTCAATATGTACAATTTAGTAAATGTTTTTTCTCATTGTTACATTTTTTGTGATATAACTGTTAACTGTGTTGAAATATCATGGTTGCTAAAGCTGTAGGATATGGTAATTTACTTTCTTTTCAGCGGATGGATATATCTGCTTATTAATGGCAACTAACTTTTCTTTGTTGTTGCTCTTTTTTCTTGTCAGTCATGACCGTGGATCCCATGTGCTCTACAACATTGAAAATTGGGATGGAGTGAACATCCCACTTATTGGCAAGGACGATGTGCTAAAATTGAGGAAAATAATTCCATACAACTGGGTAAATGCAAACTTCAACGAATCTGTTGACTCGAGGTGGCATTTGGAGAATAAAATGTGAGGTACACAACCATCTCTATAGAACATGGACTTTTTAGGAACAAGTACCATAAATATTGCACAACCAAGTTTTACAATTGATATGAATAACTTAAGACAACAACAATAGTGTTATGTTTAATCACAAGAACAGTCAGGATGGACTTTTTGCTTCTTTCTCCTTTCTTCTACGTGTTGTTTGCTTCTGATAGATCCCCCTTCCGGGCATGTTCTTAACTCATGATTCTCTGACCCATATTGCTTGCAAGTGTAGATTTCCTTCCTGTTAATGTTCCACGGGTTTTGAAAAGCCTGCTTTCTTTTTCTCCCTTTAGTGTTTCATCTTCGTGGGTCCCGGAGAATGGCAGCATGCGATGATTCCAAGTATGCTTGCATGCTAGGAGCAGTTATGTCAGGCTCGGTATTTTGTGTTGAATTTGTCGCTGCAACTCTACTCCTTGGCCTCTTGACCCTTGATTGAGGCCCTGAGCTTTCTCGTCTGTTAGGAGCTCTTCTTGCGGGGTTTGTCGTTGGAGGCGGTGCAGTCATAGCTATATGTGGGCTACTTGTAGTAGCATGAGCTGCAACTTTCTTTGCTCTTTTCACCTGCTCTCTCTTTAGACTAGTCAACTTCTTCCTTATACTTTTCAGAGGAGTGCTCAACACCCTTCGGCTGTCTTTTGACCGGTTGCCTTGTATCGCTAGAGTTTTAAAGTCCGCACAGTATAGTGCAAGTTTCATCATCTTTCTTGACTCCTCCGGCATCACAGGTGGGCTGCCTAGAGTTTTCTCAACCAAGTCGTCCTCTACACTCCATATTCAGCTTCTTAAGATGTATGCAACTGGCAGCTTGGTTACCCCAATATGTGTTGTAGCCTGCAAGTTTGTTCCAAAATTATCGAAACTAGTTCGAGGCCGACGCACAACATGGTAACTATGAACTATATTCTAAGAAATTGTGAACTTCAAACCTGATATTTTCCATAGTCTGTTTTTTATTAGGAATATGCACACATATATTCTGATAACTATTAAGTAAATACTAGGTAACTGTGTACTATAAACCTGATTATTCCATAGTCTGCATTTCTTTTGTAGCAAATTACAAACCTTAGTTAGATGCTCAAAGAACAATCTGCTAACTATGAAATATATGCTAGGTAACTGTGCATTATAAACCTGATAATGCTTTAGTACACATTTTGTTGTTACAAAAATACGAACCTTCGCTATATGCTCAAAAAACAATCTGGTAACCAGGAAGTATGTAATAGGTAATCGTGCATTGTAAACATGATAACTCAAGTAATTTCTTACCCTTAAGATGTGACAGCACACAATTCCATCCGTCTGAAACTTGCACCATGCACATCTGTACTCGATGTTCTCATGATCTGCATAAACCTCGTAGGTTCGATTGTAATAGTTTGGTACATATTTTGCAATGCAGTCAGCAAAAAAAGGTCTTCTCCCCTCTTTGCCTTATGTTGTATGAATACATATTTTGCATTTCAAAATGGAAATGAACATGTATGTTCTTTGTGTAAATCTTCGACATCTGATACTCTATCGGATGACAGCAAAAACTTGACGGTGTTGTCAGCGAACTGTTCGCTTCCTCTTGGTTTTCAGATTTCATTATCTTAGCCTGCATTTTAGCATATTTCTCAACAAACTCAAGCACTGAGTTGGCAGGGTTAACATACTTTTTTAGCACAACATTGAACCCATCACCGTGTTGAGTTGTTTGCAAAAATGGGAAAAAATTGTGCATGAAAGAAGCTGGAACCCAATAACTTCTCTTCTCATACGAAGATGCTAACTTCGCGTGCTGTTTAATACCATACTTAACAATCATGTCTTGCATTTTCTTTCAAACTCCTCCCCTGTCAAACTGCTATTCAAACAATTGTTGAAAGCTCGCCGAAGTTCTTCATTTTTACTAGGAATGGCCTGATCTCTTCTGTTGCCTTCCCAATAATGTGCCACCGGCAATTTCTGTGGCATGCATGAGGGAAAACCTTGTCGATTCCGCCTCGCATTGCAAAGTCATGATCTGTTATTATGTTGAGTGGGGCTAGCCCATCCATAGCCTCCAGGAAAGCCTCAAAAATCCAAATACAATTATCTATTAGCTCATTCCGATCAAATGCACATCCAAACTGAATCGACTGCCCGTGGTTGTTTATCCCAATGAAAGGTGCGCACGATATCTTGTACGTGTTTGTCATGTATGTTGTATTGAATGATATGAAATCACTGTACTTTTTGTAGGCCTTCTTTGCTGCCCCATCGACCCAATATAGATTAACTACCTGATCCTACTCATCAACCTTATACTTGTAGAAGAAATCGGGGTCTGTCTCTTTGCATTTCTCAAAGTATGCTCTGGTATCATGCATGTCAGTCCACTTATTGTAAGAATGAAGAGTTTCTCTAAAGTTTGTCATATCCTTTGAGGTGTAACCTAGGCCTTCTAGTGAATTGTATAGCTTTGACATGATTTGCATCTGTCTACTTGTCTCCAAGTTGCATGAGTGCAACAAAGTAATGAAGTCCTTGTCTTCTTGCGGCATATCCCTGTGTCCACGCAAAAATCCTGTCGATGACCATTTTTTGATGGTTGGGTGGTTGTGGTTGTCGTTGAAGTTTTTGACAACCAAACTTACATCCCTAAACTTCACTGTCATGCGCGCATGGCAGTTAGTCCTTGGGTGGGTGTTTTCCTTCTCTCCGGCACAATAGACTTCGGGTTTTGCGTGTCTTCTTTCAATTTAGCTGGCTTCCTTGCCTTTGTGTAAACTATACTCGATCTTATTATCTCTCCGAAAACTTCAGATGGCTTCCGGTAGTCGTATCGTACGTCGAAGCCCTTCCGCCTTGCATATCTCCTATAGTATTTCTCTGATTCGAAAACGTGTCAAATCTCATGTGTGTAGCAGGAGGTTGCGGTGTTGATATAGCCTCTGTTGTAGCATCATTTTTGTTATCCCCTTTGTCTCTAGGTGTGCGAACACTTGATTCTCCGAAAGTGTTTTCCATGTTGACACACCATGTGTAGCAAAAACTGAATCTTGTTCATCACCTTCAGCAGAAGCAATTCCTGAAAGTCATGTGAATTATTCGAAATCAAATTACAAACTGCTCATTATCATTTTAACTGGTAGCTACATTTATTTAACTTGGTAACTACACTCAATTATCCTGATAGCTATAGCATGAACTAAATCCACACAAGTTAAATAGCAAAGAGAGCATTTTTTTTTACTGACCTGGCTGTTGCATTTAGTAAACCTGATATCTAGCACTAGGTAACATGGTAGTTAGCTCTATTGAAACTATTTACTAGCTACTTTTGCTTGTCCTGCATACATTTTTCGATATCTAGCAATAGGTAACATGACAGTTAGTTCTACTGAAGCTATTTACTAACTACTTTGCTTGTGCTCCATACATTTTCCGATATCGGTTAGGAGAACTTGTGGCTTGTCCTGCATACATTTTACGATATCGGCTAGTAACATGGTAACTAAGATCATCTTAGCTGGTAGATATGTTACAACATATTGGTAACTATTTCAGACATACTAGATTGTAATATCAAACCCTCTGTATTGATATGCTATGCACATGAGAATTTTTCCAATGCGATATCTTGAAAACTGATAGGTGTAGTGGAAGAAAATGGTAGCTAGGTTGTAGGAAAATCTTTGTTAGTTGATGTGGCAACCACCAAATTTTCTTGGTTTGATCCATCAGTTTGTAAATCTTCAACATTATCCATTTTTTGTACCTGCATTTTTTGTCACAGTAATAGAAGAAGTTAGTAACTGAAATTCATTCATTTTCCTTCATTTTTTGCATCAGATCTTGAAGCAGCTTCAATGGTGCAGATTTTCTGCCACTACAAGTTTGATCAAGCTGTTCTTTTCCAAATCAAGGCATAGTCTTCTAGTCTGTGTTTGAATACTTCATTGTCTAAACTAGCTATTTGCTTTTCCTGTTGTGGAGGACCAGAAAGTTAGCACTATGTCAGTTTTCTTATTCTTTTTTGTGTACTACTAAGTCATGCTTTGTCAGGCTATCCATGATTGTGTGCTATTGTGTCACCTTTTTCTACTACAATTTGATGTATAATAGAAACATGGTTGTTCTGTGCAAATTATTGCATGTTTTTAATATATTTTTCTATGCTAAGCATGGAAAGTAGATTGCAGGTGTTTGAAACCTGGGGAATAGCTTGCGGGGTTTTGTCATCAGTCTTTTTATTTTTAGTTTATGGATCTTTGAACCATGGGAAGTAGTTTGCAGGTTGTTTGAAACCTGGGAAATAGCTTGCAGGAGACTTGATCTCAGCAGTTTGGGCAGGGGGTACATACCTCTTCTTAAGTTTTCTTCTATTTTTCGTTTGATTTCTGAAGCTCTTCGGATCTGGTAATGAAGGATTGCCTTTTCTAGTACGAGTTGGGGGCAAACCCCCTGATCCCGTGGGAGTTTTATTGGAAAGGAAAAAGGTGGGGGTAGAGTTCTGTTTTGTCCCGACCGGGGTGTTGACAGGCCGACGTGGGCTATCTAGGCCCGTTAATTAGCCGAGGGAATTTTGGCAGCGCTGGGGCGAACTGGGACCGTTGACCCGTTAGGTTGGTTAGCTCGCGCGCTCGCTGTTTCCCTCGCGATGAAGAGTTGCAGCTACGTACGACGTGCGTATGGCGCCACCGTGGAGCATTGACCGCATGTAGCATTGTCCAAGATTATTAGCCCAATATAATCAAGTATTGGACCAAAATCATTAATGCAACTTAATGTAACTACTATGTTTCTTAGAGCAAGTACAATAAGGCCATGTAAGCGGGCTATAAGGAATTAAATAATATATTTGTGCTTAGTTGGATGAGAGAGAAGAGGAGAGAGAAGAGAAGCGGGCTACAAGATAGTAGCCAGCTCTTGCACGTGCTCATAGGCACTTTGTGAGAGTGTAACGTGGGCCATCTGTTGACAAAATAGTGCATGCATATAGTATACTATTGTACTTGTTGGCTATAAGCTGGCTATAAGATGACATGGCAATGCCTTATAGCCAGCAGCCGGCTCTATTATTAACCATGCTCTTAGATTGTACTCATATCTAGGATAGCGCTAAGTTACAATATATTACGGAAGGCCTAAATAATGAATACTACCTGATGACGTGGAGATCATTAGATACGACACAACCGCTCTGCATTAGGCTGCTCATAGTGGATGGTAACATCACACATATTTAGGAAAAAAAATATGTGACACATTATTAATGATAAGAGATGGTTGTGGTATAATATGTTACTGTAACATCACACATACCAATGCACTACTCCCTCCGTACTAGTGTATAGGGCACATATAGCAATTCTCTAGTCCCTAGGTATTAATTCATTGGGTTTAAACATTACATGCATTGGTGGAACGGGGTGGAGAGAAGCAACCACGCACTAATTAGAAGAGAATTAATGTAAAATATGCCTAAGAGATTAGACTGCATGTTTTTGTATTGTGCCCTATACAACAGGACGGAGGGAGTATGACTCTACAAACTAATAATTGCACACATGCATGACACCACATATATATTACTCCCTCTATAAGGGCATCTTTAACAGGTTGTTGGTTAGCTTGTTGGTAAATTAGACATGTCATCAACCAGTAACACATCTTAGAGCATCTCCAGCAGCTCATCTACATGGACATCTAAACCAAATATAGATGAAGGAGGGGTAAAAAACGTTGCCAGGAGACCATCTATAACATCATCTATTTATACATGTCCCCAAATTCTCCTACCCGTCATCCATATTTGGGGGATGGCTAGATGATCATCCAAACCAAATATGGGAATATTTTATAGATTTCGACATGCACTACTCATGTTATTTTTATTTTATAGAGACCAAAAGGAAAACCATTATAGAAAAATAGACATGTACTAGACACTAAATTTTGATATGTACTAGAACCATTTGCTTCTACTAAAATTATTGAATTTATGGACTTGTTGAATGTAGGATTTGTTGAGATGAATTGGGGTATCACACAAAATATAGTCGTTCACAAAGTCGTTGTTTAATAGAGTCGTTAGAACGACAGTTATAAGATAATATTAAAATATAGGAGAGACAATATATATGTCCTGAATATAGATGTCATGCTGTGAAACTAATAACATCTATGCAAGAATCTTTTTAGATGATCTTCTATATAGAGTTATGGATGATCAAATATAGATGAGATGCTGGAGATGCTATTACAACCACTCCAATGGGTTCTATGTAGTTTGCCCAATAGGAGGTGAGAGAATGTGTAATAGCTCTCTCTTATTCTACCTTGGAGCTTGTACAAGGTTTGTTGGTTTAACCTTACTCTCTCGCCTCATTTATTTTATGACACATCATCAAAAATCCTATGTGGTAAAATTTACCAACATCTAACTTAGACTACTCCCTCCATCTCGGTTTATTAGTTACAATTAGAAAATCTCTACATCCAAGGTGGCAATCTATTGGGGGGAGAAAACAAGAAGAAAACATGTTTGCATGGCATGCATCATTTCTAACACTAGGGAGAGAATTAATTAGGATGGAGCTGTCACGGTTTCTTATTTGCTAATTGAGCATTAATTACATAGATTGTGCCTAACTGTTGAGAAAAATTTGGTTTTGATATTGTGACTAAGGGAATCTCCAGCCGTGTTAACCCCCAGCACAAAAAAATCACAAAAAGTAGCCAAAACGGCGTAAAATCAAAACTTGAGCGAGGTCATTTACCAGCCGTAGCCCACCCAAGCAGCGAAAATGGGGGGCTTTTGCATGCAAAGTAGGGGCAAAAGTAGGAGAGAGAGACATCTTTGCATGCAAAGTGGGGCGAAAGTAGGAGAAAGATTCCTTTTTGCATGCAAAACGGCGCATTTTGCCCCTCAAGGCCAAACCCATCCCCTTGGGTTCGGCTTGGGTGCGCCGGCGGTAAAACGCCGCTATTTGGGCTCCTGGGGATGACTGGTAGAATTCGGCGCTAAAATGGTGCTTTTTGACACATAAAGTGGTCCGAGGGCGTTGGGGCGTTGGGGGACAGAGATGCCCTAATAAATCGAGATGGAGGGAGTGTAACTTTGCCTCCCCACTATGAACAGGCTTACCACAAAGACCTTCAGCCGCGCCCCAACCCTGGTCGATGTGTTGGCACGGAGCACGTCAACTGCTGCACGCAGCTCAAAGCTGCGCCTGTGGAACCAGCGAGGATGCAATGAATTGAAGGAGCCATCATGGCAGTCACTTGCTTCGGACACAATTTATGTATAGTCTGGTACCGCACGTTGGAGTGATAACCAGAGAAAGAGAGTACCTGTGGTGTGTTATAGGGCAGGGACGCATCTCAAGCAGCGGCATGCGAGACCTGCAGTTTAGAAAATTTATTTTGCCTCCTTCTATGCACCTCTGCGATACCGACATACCGTCAATCTTTAATTTTTTTCTCAACTTCTCGCTTTCACTTCCCAATCACGCCCAACCACGAAAACACGCAAACTCGTCACTGCTACGGCGAAAGAGTGAATGCAAAGTGATGAGAGAAAGATGGCAGAGACGAAGATGATATGATTCCACGCATGGCACCACGGGGTTCTGGTTCGAAATACATACTATGTGGATAGCATCGAGAATTCAAGATAGATCATGCGCATGTGACGGCTCTAGCTCATGCCCAGATCTCGCGGAGCAGCGTCCATGACGACGACGAGGGCACTGGCACGGCCACCGGAGCACCACGGCTGAGCTGGCTAGTTTATTTGGTCAGCGGCGGGGCGAGGGAGCAACGCCAGCTGTTCCTAGAGAGCGCAAATCCTTGTTTCTATACTCGCTGCCGTCCTTTCCCTAGAGATGCTCTTCACCCCACACCAGATTTCGTGTGCGCGCCTCATTTACTGCACCAGTGCAGTGCAGTGCAGTGCAGGTAATTAACACCTGGACACGCCGTAAAACATGCTCCTGCTCACAGATTGTGCCGGCACAATTACATTATTACCATGCTAAAGGAAAGAATGATGTGACCAGGAAGGATGCCCGAAGAAGTTGCGAGTGAAACAAACAACGAAAGTTATATTACATCGCTGAAACAAAAGGCACTTGGCCATTTTATTTCTTCTACAATAGTTGAATAAAACAGCTACGTGATTGATAAAGGCACTTGGCAGAGCAGGTCCAAACCTCAACGCTACCCGAGCAACTTCACACAAGTGGATTGAATTAAACGAACCATACATTACAACACACATACATGGATGCTACACAAGGTAGCATCAGGTCTTCAAGGTGTAAGTTGATCTAGCCTAACATGATTCAGATAAACCCCCAATTAAAAGGGAGCAGCAAATATCTAAGGACGCGGGAAGACAAAAATGTGTATGTACAGCTGGGCGGAGGCAGCCAAGTAATCGCATCTTAGCCAAACCTTAGACCTTGGTCACAAGTTAGCTTTTACTACTGGTTTATGCGAGCTTTTTTCACCTTTGTACGGGCCGTCACAAACCGTACCAGAGACAAAAAGAAATACAAGGCCGGTCTTGAATGATCACCACTAGCTCACCTCATCATGTGGTCCTGTTAGAATGCGGGCTACTAGAATGCCTGCGCCATAAACTGATGCCTCCTTTCACTCAAGCTGAGACCTGCTACTGCTTTCAGGCCAATGGAAGCTTGGCGCGTTGTTGTATTGTGTCAAATCGAATGAAATGGTCTCCACCTACGGGGCAAACGTAATTTCTAAAATATGAGCATCACCATATCATAATTCCTCCAACCCCAGTAGGAACAAAGAGGGGGCAAACCAGAAAAAGAAAGGGTATATTTAAGCTTACTCCATAAGGAAACGTATCAGGTGCACCCGTAGTTGTTAATGGCCACCCCTCATTTACTTGATTCTGCTGCACCTAATGGGGAAAATATTTCAATCAAAAACAAACACATGGGAATAAAATGACTGGTCGCATGTGTGGACCTAGTAACAAGACATACATTTATGCTGTCAGCTACGCTGTCAGTTGCGGTGACTCTTGTGTTTAGGTTGTTCGCAGTGGCATTCCTCCTCTTGTTATAAGCCCTTTTTGTTTTCTTTTTCAAGGTGTCAAGAACAGTTGGCGTCGCCAGTTTCTTCTTCCGAGACCGTTTTGACTGACCTTGCGTAACATCCCAGCCCTTCGTATTTAAAGAAATGGGCAATGCATCATCAGTAAAATCCTCATTCACCGGGTTATATGCAAAATTGGCGGTTGAAACTTGACTGTCAACCCTTTGATCTCTTAGTGACTTCTCATAAGAAATCACTCTATCCCTGATCTCCCTCATGATTGACAAAGCATACTCTTTTGATTCTGAGTTCACGGAACCCAATTCCACTACTTCTGAAAAGTACTGGTGGCCGACCTTGTAGAGATCATCATAACTTCCCAATTCCTGGGTACCTAATGAGACAGCCCGGGACATGGAAGAACAAGTTTGTTTACAATCCTTGCACCAGCGATGGATGATGTATTTTGGTGGAATCATCGGTACGAGCTCCTGCCTCAGTACAGTCACAGCATGTCTGCACAATATACCTTTAAATTGGAACAATCGGCAGAGGCACCATAAGTCCTCTTCAACATTGTCATAAGCAACTTTGTATTCCACCTTCTTTGTTCCATTTACATGCTCTGAAACTATGTACGTAACTACTGAATCAGTCCGTTCAACGATATCATAGTTGCAGTGAAATGAATGCCCTATTTCATTCAAGAACATCTGAAATATTTCCATTGTGTAAATCTTTGCTGTTTGCTCCTCCAAAGGCAATCCGGACATCATAGGCGGCCTCATCTGAGATGATTGTAAATCCTCGTAGGATTCCTTTTCGAACTTACTTCTAACAGCTGCCTCATACTGCTCAACAAACATTTTCACTGATGTTCCCGACGTCAGCCAGCCATCAAAATAGTCAGCCGCGCTGTCATTTCTGTCTGTGACGGACATTCCCGCCCAAAAGGAGTCCTTCACATAAACAGGAGCCCACTGCATCCTGACCTCATACAATTTGGAAAACCATTCATTTCCCTCCAAATCAAATTGCTGCATCATTTCTTGCCACTCTTTGTCAAAATCAGGCATAGTAACTGAATCATAGGCCAATGTGCTGAAAGTAGAAATCATTCCATCCTTCTTTTCCATTCCATCCAACTTCTCAGGAAGCTCATTTAGGATGTGCCAAAGGCAAAAGCGATGCCGTGCATTGGGGAAAACCTTTTTTACAGCTATTGCAACATCGTGACAATAGTTGGTAATTATTGAAGGTGGTGGTGTGGCATTCATACATTTTAACCATGTATCGAAAAGCCACACGTAAGCTCCAAGAGATCTACCAGCAAGCAAACCACACCCTAGTAACACTGGTTGAGCATGGTTGTTAGTGCCCACGAATGACACAAACTGTATATCATACTGATCACTGAAATTCGTGATATTAATTGCAACCACATCACCAAAGTAATTGTAAGAACTACGTGATTTGGCGTCAGCCCAAAAGACATTCCTTAGCTGTCCTTGCTCATTCATGTCTAAGTTGTAAAAGAAACATGGGTTTCGGTCTTGCATGTCATTGAAGAAACTCACTAGGGCCTCTAAATCTCCTTCAGCAAGCTTCAGTTTCCTATTTCTGTCTATCTTGGTCCTGATTTCAATCTGGGCAGATGAAGGTATGCCACCATCACCAACACTACTAAAATGTGCAGCAGCTGAGCAACTCTGTGGCGCCTCAGAAATACGAGGTGGATTTAGAGAGAAAGGAAAGTTCTCTAAATGCTTTTTGTATTTAAGCAAGCTAGGATCCAGTGGATGGTTATGCTCCAACTCTAGAACAATAACTTCCCAGCGGTTCTGAAAATGGGCATCCTTGACAATCATTTTAGCCTTGCAGCCAGTCTTTGTGCCTCGCTTCCTTGCAGGCCTTGTCACAGCAGACCGCAACCTAGACTGCCCTCCTTTAGAGCATATGAAAGTAGAGCGATAGCGGAAACCATCAAAGGTGTTGTTAGATCTCCTTGTGATACCAAAACCAGAGCGGCAGCCATATGCCACATAGAACTGAAAGGCGTCTTCCTCCGAATCGAACACCGTTCCTACTTTGGGTACCCATTCTGGATCTATATCAACTGGCTTAAAGACATCACCCTCAGCAAGGCTTCTTCCCTTCTCACCATCTACTTGCACTTCTTCTTCATTAGATGATTCGGTGCTATAGTCTTCTTCTTCCATTGGTCCCAAATAATCTAGTCAGCCTGAAAACAGACCAGCACTATCATAAACTTAAACTGTGTAGAGACACTGTAAACAAAAGCATGCTGAGCACCTCTACAATACAGCACTTTAGCATCATAAATAATTTTATTTCCGTTCTTAAATATTATGTGCTGCCTGAAAAATGTATTTGGAAGTATTTTTCACTGATACAGCTATCAAGTTCCTGAGAAATCAAGCATCAATTGCATGTGCAACCCAAACGAACTAATCTACATGAAGCAGCAGAAGCAGAAGAACCTGCAAAATTTATCGGAAAACGAGCTGCTATTAAAGCAGTCAAATCGAAATTCACAGCTAACAGTATACTGTAATTGGATTGAAGTATCTTACAATGGCAGAAACATAAGCTCAAATCAAATGAGAACCCAAGCAGAGCACTTTATGGCTTCCGTACCGAGAAAAGGGAATCGACCTGGACAGATCTCCTGCCTTCCACTCCACTAGCTCCGCCACGGTGGATATGGAAGCTGTCTAGGCGAACGGAAGGCTCGGTGGCCGCCGGAACCGGGAGTCGGTGGGAGGAACGGGAGAGCTGGGAAGAAGGGGATTCTCTGCTCATCTGCGTGGCGAAGTCGAAGGAGTGAGGTGTGTGGGCTGCGGCCGGTGAGTGGTGGGCCTCCCGCGGTCCGTAGGCCTGGTACGTGGCCCATAAAAGCCCAACTTATTTCCTAACCCGCAACTTCCCATCCAGTCCCGTCGTCTTGTCTCGGACGAGCCGGCGGCGACACACACGCAGGAGCGAGGCGAGCGGGCAGCTGAGCTGGGGGGCGGCGGTCTCGTGCTGCGGCTGCTTCGTGCAGCGTATCTGGGGAGGACGAAGAACGCGTCAGAGAGGCGCGGGGGCGGCGCCTTTGTGCGGCCACGGAGCCCGGGGAAATGCGGCCGGCCAGGTTTGCGCTTCAATCTCGCCTCTGAGGCCTCCAATGACGTACGTATGTCTTAGCGTGCACCTCATAGTTTTCATCTCTATGTTTTAGTAGCCGATCTCTCTATGGGCCCGGGTTCATCCCTAAAGCGTGATGAGTATGCTGAATTGATGCAATGGGCAGCTTGCTCCGGGTGTGCCGCCATTGCTGCGGTCTCCTGCTGTTTTCTCGCGCTGCCGAAGCTGCCTTGACTGTGAGAATACCACCTGGATGAAAAAAAAAACTTACAGTCCCTTTCAAGTAATTATGTTTAGTAGTTTCTCTTGCTATTGATTCGGTAGAATCTAAGATAAATGCTTGTTTATTTTAGGCCAGTCGCAAGGGGTCATGGAGCAGGCATTGCGTTCTAGCTGCACAGTACCTTTCCAAGAGCACAAGTACCCTGCCATGGGAAGCGCCGTCTCGTGAAACTCTATTAAGGACGATCGATGTCGCTCTCAAGGATGGCAATCTAGATGAGGCGCTGCGAGCATTCGGCAGTTACAAAACCCTGCACGGTCTTCCCGAGCCACAGGTATTGAATGGTGTGATTGTGTCCCTATCTTACACATCTAGTAGGAGGTGGCTTCAGAGGGCGTATGACATGGTTCTGTCAGTTTATCAGCGTAATGGCAATCTTCTCAACTCTAGCTCACTGATGAGGCTAGCTCTGGCACTTTCAAGAGATCAGACGCCTGTCCCTGCCTCTGCGGTCCTGAGGATCATTCTGGAGACTGGCAAGCTTCCTGATGCTGATATGCTGAGCATGGTGTTTTTGCACATGCTGAAATCACAAGTAGGATCCTATCTTGCTGCTGATGTTCTCGCCGAGACCTGCGAGTGTTTCTTGCGTCAAATCTCAGATAGGCGACAGCTAAAAAAGTTAGAACCATTAAAGAACAATGTCACCTTGTTCAATATGGTTTTGGAGTCATGTATTAACTTCAAATGCATCATTAAAGCTCAGAAAATAATGGAGCTGATGTCACTGGTTGGGGTTGTGGCCGATGTGAATACAATGGCAATCGCTGCCCGTGTCTGCGAAATGGTTGGGCAGCGAGATGAGTTGATGACCATGAAAAGAAGAATTGATTCTCTTTTGCCATTCTTTCACCACTATCAACATTTTTACGACAGTTTATTGAGCCTACAATTCAGTTATAATGACATGGATACTGCTGCAGATCTCTTAATCGAGCTGCATCGGCAGTGGAAGTCACACGCTTTCGATGGCAATGGTGTGCAGAAACAGGGTATGATACAAATTGGCTCTGGTAACCTGAAAAGTGGATATAGAATAATGTTTGACCCTACAAAACTGGACAAAGGTCTTGTTTTGGATGCAACAAAGCAGTGCACTCTTCTTGTTCCTATTGATGGAAATCTTCTTCCTAGTGAAAAGGCTCTTGCTAAACTTATTATTGGATGTGTGAAATCAAAGAAACTGGGTCCATTGTATAGATTTTGTATTACATTGAATAAAGAAGATCTGAAGGGAATTTCTGCTTCAGATGTGATTAATGCATGCATTCAGATGGGATGGTTGCATGCAGCTCATGATATCCTGGATGCTTTAGAGTCAGCTGAGGTTCCTGTAGGGATTGGTACTTACATGTCTCTTCTGAGAGCATATGAAAAGGAGCATAAACCCGAGGAATTCAATGTGCTTCTCCAACAGATACAGAAAATAGCATCTATCATGACTGAATTTCAAACTAGTCCGTCATTTACCATAAATGACATTTCCAAAGTAGTGAAGGATGAGATGCCCCAAACTAAATCATCTTTGCTTTCCATTTTGGTTGAAGAAACTGAACATTATGACCCTGGAGACCACTTAAGCTTTCAGTTCAATAATTCAATTCTTTTCTTCTGCAAGGCAAAAATGATGGAAGATGCTCTGAGCACATATAAGCGCATGAGAGAGCAAAATATTAGACCCAATCTGCATACCTTTTGCCACATACTGTGTGGATATTCTTCACTAGGCATGTATAGGGAGATTACCATACTGTGGGGAGAAATAAAGCGCAGACTGGAGTACGGAGAAATATCTGTGGATAGGGATTTGCTTGACTGCTTGGTCTTGGATTTCCTCAAAGGTGGTTATTTTTCAAGGGTGATGGAGGTTATAAGTTACATGTCAACCCATAATATTTACTGTGACAAGTGGAAATATAGGCGAGAATTTCTGAAGCTGCACAAGAATCTATATAGGAACTTGAATTCATTGCATGCCAAAACAGAAGCTCAGAGCAAAAGAATCGAAGATGTCCGAGCTTTCAGGTCATGGGCAGGCATCAAATAGATAAAACTGGGTAGAGCACTGCTATTATTTTGCTTTTTCTGGAACAGTTTCTGCTGCATTGCTCAAAATTACAGTGTTCTTCTCCAACGCAACATTGCAAGGGCCTCAATGTCCTTTCAACGTTTCTAAAGCCAAATATATAAATATTCAGTTGTAGTACTTGTAGGGATTCAAACGCTGTGCTTGTTGGAAACTGACAAACAGAAGCTTTCCATCTGCAATTCATGAGAACAATGAGTGGGGATCCCCCCCCCCCCCCCCCCCCAGGTTATCCCCTGCTCTCTACACTATCCAACATCTTAGTCACTGTGATGAGCTAACTCATAGTTTGCTTTTACGCATTGAAATGAATTACTCTTCTGCTCCAAAAATATAGGCCGAGCTATGTCTAGCACACAAGCGATTTTCGTGGTTGGTGCGAACTTGTCCACCACAAAATTTTGTGAATCATGGTAGATTGATCTGCCACATTGTTGTAACCACAGTTGATATTTCATTGTAAAATTCGTTTGCCAACGAAAAAATGCTTCTAGCACGAAAATTGGCCGTGGTAAAAGGTGTCTTTTTTATTGTCTTCCTCAAGGAACACAATGTTCTAAGCGACAAACATTTTGCTCTCTTCTCTGTTGTTTGTTGCTGAAGTGATACCCTAAGGTTTTTCTTGGATATCCCATGAATATAAACTTATTAGACTTAGGTGTGAGCTTGTCTAACTGCAGTCGCTTGACATATATGATTCACAACCCTAAATCTTTCGAAAAGACAAATTGTGTTTCTTCTCGGTCCGTATCTCATATGGTGTTCCCTCTTTTCTACACTAGGTAATATGCCCGTGCGTTGCAATGAGTGAGAAAAATCTGAACATGTCAGTTTCATGTGTCCATAGCGCATTGTGCTATTCATCGACAGAGACATGTGTCGCCATCGTCATCTCACCCACCCTCTCTCAATGTGAAGCCATTCACGTCCCTTCGGGGTCAGGGAGGTAAGAAATCAGTGGAAAACTCGTTGTGGAGGAGTCAAGATGTAGATGCACGGTGCACACTGGCGACGTCGAAGCCTTCACTAAACAAATTCTAATCAAATTAGAGACATGACATGTAACTCCGGAAAATTAGAGACATGCAACTTTGGAAAAAATTGGTCATGCAGCAAGATACACAAATCTGGATGATACCAATAAAGTTGTTGTTTTGCTGAATAACACTAAATCAAGTAGTATTTCAAGTTTAAGAATACACCATGTGATTTTTTCATCAGATATTTAACCTTCAGTGTGCACGAATTAAGATATATCCTGATCGAAGATATTACAAAATCATTAAGTGCATGCTAGTGACAGTATCTTATAAGCATCTGGTTCAGATGTAAATGTTTCCCTGGGCATACACAACACAGAGAGATGAACATATCTTTACACATGACTATTTCTTTCCCTTGGTGTTCCTTTAGTGATTGAAAGCTCTTCGAGCCAGTATTCACACCTCCATCACCCCCCGCTGGTAGTTACTGCCAGTGTGCTTGACTATGGTCGAGCATTTGCATCAACGGATCGACAACCCCCGGCCGCAAGTTCGTGATCATCCATCAAATATGTATAATCTGCTTTCGCTTGAACTGACTCATCCTTCGTGTACCTTGCCTATTCGGACTAGCTCTTTTATATTGTTTGGCATTGCACTAGTGGCACCGAGAGTGCGTGTTTTGCACTTGTGAGATCGTAGTTCGATTAGGCTTGGCATTTGTATCCCCATATAGTAAAAAGTGAAAAGAGAAAATCAAAAGGAAAAAGAAAGATCGATACCAGGTGCTATCCCTTGTAAGAACGTGTAGCTTCGCGTTGCAAAAGAGAAGAGAGTGGCCGGTTGCCACGGTGCGAATCTTGCTGCCTCTTATAGTTTGCGATTTGAGCTAGCGTCCTCCTTGTGTTGGTGTGGCATTGAGCTTAGTCTTCGATAGGAACATTGCGTCTCCGCTCATCTATTGGCCGCACTAACCCCATTTATCACTTATGTGTGTTTCATTTTTGTTTCCTCCACTAGGGTTGGTTCTTTTGCTAATATTTCATTTCGGTTCTACTCTACGTTTTACAACAAACTTTTCTTTGGATTTGTTGATTTTCTTTGCCACTTTTCTCAGCCATTTGCCTTCCACATAAAGCGTGTGTGTTGTTGTTTGCGGTTTTCATTCGATCTTTTTGGACTCACTTTGGACATACCGCGCTACACCTAGGCTCGTCCACTAGCCTCAATACGACCAAAAAAGGTAACGTTGGGTAAGTGAGACATCTATTCTTCATATCACACTTGTGTGTTTTTGAGATGGCTAGGGAAGGAGTGTTCGCAAGTTCGAGCTCGGAACATGAAGGAAACCCATTCTCCAACGACAACTACCACAACTTCGTCACCCACAACGACCATTTCCAACTCCGCCAACTTGTGAAGGACGGATTGGAGCGCTATGATCGTCGACTCCAAGCGTAAGAGGCTCGATTGAATGATCAAATGACGCGAATCAACATCAACTTGGCTAACATTTCCAACCGTCGTGGATCATCATCGTCCTCAAGGTCAAGACGTTCAAGCCAACAACCTCAAGTTCATCACCAAGCTTGTCACCATGATGACAACCCCAACATGGAAGATGGTGGAAAACAACAACAACCACCACCACCACCTCTTCCACCACAAGCTCCTTGAAGAAATTGGTATGAAGATAGCTCGCCATCACCACCTCCTCGACACCGACAAGGCCATGGTGACCCTCTTCAAAATCACCCTCAATGACCGGACGTTCGACAACATCATCCACCATCTCCACAAGGCCCCGCTAATAACTATGGTCACAATGACTTCGTGGATGGTGCCCGCCAACATCGAAGGCCACCAAGGCGCAATGCACGTCATCACCACAATGACCGCCAAGAACAAGAACTTCGCCAACATCGAAGGCCACCAAGACGCAATGCGCGTTTACCGAGGCGAAGGATGTCGTGTCGTGTCGCGTGCCCGGCGGGGCCGAGTCTCACGTGCGCGGGACTCCGCGGTGTCGGCCACAGTCGTGGCTTCCGCGGTGGAGCCGATGAGCTCCCGGGTGGCGGATGGAGCACCTGTTTCCACGGGTGTGGCTCCTGCTGCTCAAGCGAGCTCGATGTTGGGTACCAACCGAGGGTCGCTAGTGGCGGCGTTGGACGGACAGCGCTGCGGCCCCTGTGCTCCAGGCAGGGCTTCCTGCTGGCACTGTCGACCATGCCCGTGCACGGTCAATGGCTACAGGGCGAGCGTCGCCTATACTTGAGACTGCAGAGGCCGTGTCGGTCCGCAGGGGACTCACCGACAGGCGTCATGTCGCGCCCGCGGCACAACACGTGGGAGTGAGAACGGTAGATTCCATTGCTGGAGAGACCGGAGGCGAGGCCGCTGATGGTTGTCCGCTTCTAGGACCGCACCTTGCGGACGGCCCGGTCAGCGCGGGAGACAACCATGGTGGTGGATATGCGAAAGAACGCCTTAGCCCCCTACATGGCATGCCAAATGTCG
Source organism: Alopecurus myosuroides (assembly GCA_028641055.1). Classification (NCBI taxonomy): domain Eukaryota; kingdom Viridiplantae; phylum Streptophyta; class Magnoliopsida; order Poales; family Poaceae; genus Alopecurus; species Alopecurus myosuroides. The sequence continues at coordinate 365,095,435 of CM054059.1, read as the reverse complement.
GAGAGGCGGATCTGTCTGTGACATGATTGATTCTAGAGGTTCGAACACTGGGGGCTGACCACGTTCAGACACACCTCGGGAGGCCTTGAGAGGGATCTCAGGAGGACTAACAATGGTGACACGAAGAGTTACCCAGGTTCAGGCCACCGTGATGGTGTAAAACCCTACTCCTGCTTGTCTCATTGATTGCACTGTGGTGACTACAGTACAAACGCGAGCTTGTGCTCGGGTGAGACTATCGAGGATCCTTGTGAAACTGAGCTCTGGATCCCCTTCTACGAGGGCCAAGGGGCGCCTCTTATACTAGCGTTTGGACCTCCTTCCCGCTCATTTGGCGGGAAAGGGCCCCCACAATGCGCCAAAGTGGAGGTCGTTCCGTACTCTGCGTCGCCTGCGCGGTCTTGGTCGTCGAGGACAACTGCACCGTCCATGGCAGAATGGTGGGGACGTCCGGTGACGTTGTCTCCGTCTTGTAGCGTAGTCTTGGTCTTCTTTCACCAAAGGGGAAAGACTCGGGCATGACTTTGGCGCGCGCAGCGGTGCTCCACGCTTTATACACGGGAATGGCAACTGCGGCCCTGTGGCACCTTCGTTATCAGCGCAAAGTCTCTAGTGTCACCTTCACATGGGCTGTCTCCCGGCGGTTGAGGGCTGCTCTGGAGAGGAGCGGGGGTGGGGTAGAGCTCCTCTTCAACAACGGGTGGCGATCTCTCCGAAGATGCCCCCTCGTTAAGGGATTCTTCTTGGCGGGAAAGGAGGTGGCGCGCCCGTCTCGCGAGGAGACGCGGTACAGACTCTCCCTGTGCTAGATAACCTGGGCCAGCAGCGGACGACCCAGGATACCCTGGTATCCACGGGTCCGACAACAAGAGAAGAGCGATGGACTCGGTCGAAGAAATAAGAAGAAAAAAAGGCATCGAACAGTTTTCACTTGGCGGTGTCATTTCCGCGTCATTATGTGTCGCTCTACGCTCTACTGCTCCACGGATTAAGAGAAGAGGTGCTCCGCATTTTACACAGCCAAACCGGCCTGCTCGGTGGATCTAGCTCTGAGAAGTTGGCGTGTTCGGTACTGCTCCGCGCTGGAGTGGTCGGAAGTTGGAAGCTGGGCAACTACCGAACAAGCCAATCCCATCGTGCAACAACAAAACCTATGCATACCATGAAATGCTTAGAGCATCTCCAGCCGTTTGCCCCCAGCGCACCTGGCGAAACCACTTGGGAGGTTGAGCCGGCGAATTTTTCGGCCTGGGGGTAAACGTTTCCAGCCTGCACCCCCAGGTTTCGGCAAACAAAACAAAAAAAAGGCATAAATTCAAAGAGTTCCTTCCCGCTTCAAAAAATGCCTAGGTTCGGCGATCAACAAGCCAGAGTACGGCGATCAACATGGCACAGTTCGGTGATCAGAGTGCGACATATCGTCAAAAGCACGTCATAGCACGGCGGCAATATCCGGCGACGAGTCGACATTGAAGGGGATCAAATGGTTGGCTCCTCGGACGAAGCAGTGGACCCGTCAGTCAGCGAAGAGCCCGGCGAAGGCAAAGTCGACGTGGCCTCCGGCGCGGTAGCGCTCGACGTTGCGGTGTCCTCGGGCGCGTTGGTGGTGCTCGGCGTAGGGATGTCCTCGGGCGTGGCGGTGTCCTCAGGTGCGGTGGTGTCCCTTGTAGGGCTCGCCATTGCCACTGTCATCTGGTTCAGGATGGCCAAGCGCTCCGCCATGTACCACGCCTTCACCTGCGGGTCCATCGTCGTGGGGTGAGAGCCCACCAGAAACGCAAGGTCGGTGTTTCGCTTCTTCAACGTGACGTTGGTCTTGAGGAGCTCGAGCTTGACCGTATGCTTCTCCATCAGCTCGGCACACCTCGATTTTGCCTAGAACTCTCTCAGGGTGGTGTGGCTTTTGGCGTCGGACTTGCACATGTCGATCGGCACCTGGAGGCCCTCCGCTGCAGGCGTCGATTCCCTCGCCGCCTTGTCCTTCTTGTTGCTGACCGAGCGCGCTTCGACGGCTTCTGTCGGTGCGTCTGGGTTGTACGCGCCGTTGTTCTTGACGAGGGACAGCCGGACCTCTCTCCACTTCTCGCATGTATCCATCCGAGTGAACACTTGGAGAAACCTGAAATCAGCGTCGTTGTTGTCCTGGCGGTACAGGTCGAACATCTGGATCAACTGCACAAATAACGGCACCGATCGGCGAAAAGACATGGCGAGCAACCGTGGCCGACGAGGTTTGGGCATACCTGGCAGTCAACGTTGGCTCCGCTCTCTGGGCGGGTGGCCGCCTCCTCCTACATGCCATGTCATTTGTTGCAGGCCTGATGGATGGTCGCCAGATGGTTGGTCATCGCCATCTCGCTGCGGTCCATGTGTATGCCGACGAAAAGGGGGTAGACCAGCTTGCGCTCGTCGAACGTCGTATTGACCCATCGCCAGTAGTTGTCGGCGTTCTGATTCATGCCGCTAATCGGTCGATGCTGACGGTCTTCCATGCTTCGGCGAGGCACTCGTCTTCCTTCGTCGCCCACTTGATCCGGGGCTCGGTCGGCTTGGTGTTCTCCCGGCGCTTCCGTTTCCCCTTGGCGGCCGACTGCGACATCTTGGCTGGCTCCACCTCTTCCGCCTCATCACCAACATCGTCGAGGTCGAGGCCGCCCCTTCGCCGCCTGCTTCCTGCGAGTCAACCTGCGTGAAGAACCCGGGGCAGGAGGCGGAGGCCGTTGAGCCGGTTGCGATGATGCCCTCCATATCGGCCTTCGTGCGGCTGAACTGCGGCGCCGAACTTGAGATGGGAGCGAAGGGGAGAGGACCACGACGCAGAGTCGACACAGGCGAGTGGGCGTAGGACGGGGAGTAGCTGTAGGGGACATTGAGGTCGACAGTGAACACGTGCGCGGATGGAGGGCACGCGGCACGTGACAGTGCTGGAAGGCGGTGTTGGGGTTGAAGCCGCTGAGAGGATCACCATCAACATAGTCCGGTGATGAGGAGTACCTCCACACCTGCGGCGAGAAGTTTGCCGCCGGCGAGACGACGCTCTGCTGGCTTCCCCACACCCCGTGCAGATACGGGCTTGATGTAGACGGGGCGGATTGCTGGGAGGGATGAGTCTACTGAGTAGGCTGGCGCGCGGCCACGTTATTCGACATGATGGTGCGGGACTCCTCCTCCTCCGCCATCTCCGCGTTCGTGCTCTTCTTGGCGGCTGCCCTTCTTCGTCGGTCGTCGGTGACGTTTGTCTTGCGCTCAACGTCGGCTTTCCACTCGGCGCTCGTCATCCCTGCTGGCCTCTGCATCGTCTTACTCGTCTTCCTCGCCTTCGGCTGCTCATTGTCTCTGGCGGGGCGTGGCTACTTGTACTTTTTGGGCGGCAGGGCAGGCGTCGAAGATCTGTGGAGGGAAGAAAGGGTGGAAGCTGGGCGGGGAAGGGAGTAGTCGGGCGCAGTGGAGGGAAAAAACAGGGGAACATGGCGCCAAAGCAGTCCACACTGGCCGATAGGGCAGACCTGTCGGAGAGTGGTCTGCCAAGTGACAGGATCTCTCTAGAGGTTCGAACACTGGGGGCTAACCGCACTAGCTACACCTCTCGAGGATGCTTCATGAGGAAATCTTGTGAACGGCAACAATGGCGACACAGAGAGTTTACCCAGGTTCAGGCCACCATTGCGGTGTAAAACCCTACTCGTGCTTGTATGATGGATTGCACCGCTGTAGCTACAGTACAAGATGTGAGATTGTGCTCGGGACAGACTAAGGTGGGCTCTGAGTGATTTTAGCTCCCCTTCTATGAGGGCCAAAGGGCTCCTCTTATACCGGCGTTTGGACCTCCTTCCTGCTCATTGGGCGGGAAAGGGCCGCCACAAAGTGCCAATGTGGAGACCAACCGAGCTCTGCGTTGTCTCCTTGGTCTTGGTCGTCGAGGACAGCGCCACCGTCCATGGCAGGATGGTGGGGACGCCCGGTGACGTTTCCTTCGTCTTGTAGCGTCGTCTTGATCTTTTTGGGAGGATAATTTTTATGAATCTCACTAGGAGGATAGAATTTATGAATCTCACTGGGAGGTTAGAATTTAGAATAAAAGAGAGGTACCACACCACTACCCAAGGAGGATCCCGTTTTTGATTTAAAACCTTTACCTGATAATCTTAATATGCTCATATTGATGATAAGAAAACATATCATGTTATAAGAAAATAGTCTTGATGACCAAAAGTATAGGGGGTGTATCGTAGTACTTCCGATAAATAAGAGTGTCGATGCCAACGAGGAGCAGAAGGTGTTTACAAGCAGTTTGGATGAAGGATTCGCTGTAAATACTAGCAGACGCGTTTTCAGGGGTTTTTGATATAGAAGATAAATAAAGTACAAGTAAATAAAAGTCAATAACAATAATTTCAGCAAGTGGTCCAATCCTTTCTAGAGCAAAGGACAAGCCGGTTGGTTTACTTATGATGACCAAACGTTCTTGAGGACACACGAGAATTTTGTCAAGTGGTTTCAGTTCATACAGCTGATTAATCTTTATTGTTTTGATAGGTGTTGTGTGGGTGAACCTATACTAATGTACTGCAATAACTTGGACAAATACATACTTGTGATTATACCCCTTGCAAGCATCCGCGACTACAAGAAAGTAATTAAGATAAATCTAACCACGACCTCAAACTCTCGGATCCTGCACTCCCTCATGCATCGGTTTCCTAACGGGGGTTTAGTTTTCTGTCACTCCGGCAACCCCACAATTAGTAGAGGAATACACGATGCATAAGGTGAAGTATCATGTAGTCAATGTTCGCATGACACCGCTAGAAGAATAGAACCACAACTTAAATATCAAACCGTTAAATATTACTCAACATAATTCCACTACTAACATCTTGACTTCTCCCATGTACTCAAGAACTAAACGAACTACTAACAAGATATCATATGGATCATGATCAGAGGTGATATAATGATGAATAACAATTTGGACATAAACCTTAATTAAACGGTTTCACTCAATAGCATCAACCACAAGAATAATTAACATCGGGAAAGTTTCCCCTATGAAATAGACAAGATTCAACCCTGGATGTTACAGCGGAACAGAGTGCAGCGGTGGATATGATGGTGACAGCGGTGGAGATGATGATGATGATGATCCCAATGAAGTCCAGCTCGATGACGGTGACGATGGCGATGATTTCCCCCCTCCGGGGAGGAATTTACCCAGCATATTTCTCCCTGTCGGAGAGCTTTTCTCTCTGTTGTTTACCGCCCCGTGGAGGCGGCGGAATATTTCCTCGATGGCTCCCCGAGTCTTAGGGTTTCGGGGGGGGGGGTGAAGTATGCGAAGGGGCACCGGCAGTGGTGGTCTAGGGCCACCACACCACATGGCGGCACGGCCAGGGGGTAGCCCGAGCCATGGCATGGTGTGGGCCCCTGGTGGCCCACCTCTACTTCCCCTTTTGGCTAGCTCCGGGATCTGGCAAAATAGGAACTTCACGATGTTTTCTAGTGAATTGTTGATCTTCAGAAATATGGTATCTTGACGCTCCTTTTTGCAGCAGAATTCTGGTTCCGGCAGTTAATTCTCCGATGATAATCAAACATGCAAAATAGATGAAATAACATAAGTATCATCTCTAAATATGAAATATATCAATGAATAGCAGTAATTATGATATAAAATAGTGATGCAAAATAGATGTATCAACTCCCCCAAGCTTAGACCTCGCTTGTCCCTACGCGAAACTGAACTCAGTAAACAAGACCACAGTTTTATGGAGTGAAGTGTCGATAAATAAAATACGGACAAGAAGCATCACATTTATCAATACACAAGTCATTCTAGACATCAACTTCCTCTCATATAATTTAACTTGAAACGACTAGACGGATTCACAATAAAGTTGCAAAGAGAAAATCATAATTGGTGATAGAAAACTTTGCTCTTGGTCAGAGAACAATAAACAGATTATACTTATCTTTCGAACAGAGTCTTTATACTAGAGCTTATGTTGCAAAAATTACATGCTCAATCATAACAGTCTCCTTACATTCATTGATAACTTTAAAAGTTATATTCATTCCGATTAAAGCATTGTGCTAAACAAGCAAGGATAAAAGACATGATTGAATAAATCAGCATACAGACTGTCGAGACTTCTTAGTTAGGATCATGGACGAGAGTGCCATAAATCTACTGGTAGAACCATGGGGGAAACATGGAAGTACTGGAAACGAGGACACGATTTACCCAGGTTCGGTATGACGCAATTACGACGACGTTCCTACTCCTGCAATCTCACTAAGATCAGGGCTCGAGCCTGAATTATACAGAGTACAACCGTGAGTATGATTTCGCTAACTCGGCGAGGATCAACTTCCCGGCGAGTTGGCTTCTAGCTATTAGAACCTCTGTTCTCTCTTTTCTTGTTGTCTCTTGCTCCCGTCCGGCTTTATATAGATAGCCGGAATAGGGCTTACAGGAAATAAATCTAGAAGGCTACGAAAAGTAATCCTATTCTTGAAAAGTAATCCTATTCTTGGAAAGTAAGGCATCCAACTTCTTCTCCAAGCCGTACCACGTAATGGCCGTGGTCCGGGTTCTTCTAGATTCCGGCTTCCTGCGGGTCAGCTTACTGGACCGTCCAATGGATCTTGCTCCATTTCCTGTGGGCCACCCTGGAAATCTGGCCTTTGGCCAATGCCTGATATACCCCTAGTTGGCATATATCCGACAGTAGCCCCCAAGGAGAATTCATCTTGCCGTCTTTTGTTGATTTGTATTCTTTCGAAAAAGTTGGCGCTTTAGTCTTGATTCTTCTTTCATTGAAACTTCTAATGCCAAACTCAGACTTCCGAAATCTGGCATTTCTTCCACGAATCTTCGCAGAGAAGGAACCTGTGACGTGAGCAATGAAATTGTGCTTACGTCACGAACGCTTGGTTTCAGTAAAAAGACTGAAACTGTATCTCCGAAAGATTTTGTGCGAGAAACGACGAGATAGACATTATCACCCTGTCTCCTCGTATCCGGACTTTTCAGCATGACACGCGTCAATCATCTCTCGGCGAAAATAGCTATAAATAGCCTGCCTCGAGCCCTCCGGTCCTTCTGCTTCCTCACTTCTCCCTCGAGCACTCGAGAGCACCAGTGCACCGGCGATTTTGAGAGAGAAATAAAGAGACCGAGTAAAACTTCACCGGAAACCCATTATCAATGGCCGGAGTTCTGTTCCACGGCTGCGCCGCCAAGAAATGGCATCTGGGAGACCTTCACGCGCGGCTGAATCCACCATCAACACCGATCCCGCGGTGGAGACTCTTTCTCCTTCTGCTCCGCCGGTTCCTCCGGGCACCTCCACTGGCACACCGGAGATTCCCGCGAGCGTGTCGGCCGGCGGAGACCCTAGCTCCACGGCCGGAACCATGCCGCCGCCATCCTCCGTTCCTCCTCCTCCTGTCTCTGAATCGGGAGACGGGAATCTTCTGCCCGCACTGGTGAACCCACGATGGCTGTCGTCGCCACCGGAGGCGAGGAATACGAAAGCGGGGACTCCGGCAATTGGAGTCGGTGCAACACTGCACTGTCTCTAATGTAGAGTTTAGAAAATACGGATTCCTCGCCAAGGACAAACAACGGATCAACGAGGACAACATGGAGCCGTCGCTGAAGGACGGAGAAAGGGTTGTACTCTCTTCTCACATTCTGAGAGGTATGGGTTTACCACCTTCCGCCTTCTTTCTCCAAGTTCTAAACCATTATGGGGTTCAACCCCATAATCCTCCTCCCAACTCCATTCTCTATATCGCCGGATTTCAGGCTCTTTTTTAAGGGTATTTAGGCATAGAATCCAGGCTCGACTTTTTCTAATACTGCTTCAATGTGAAGCGAAACACCTCCGATGGTGTTCTCCCCACCTGCGGAACCATCTCCTTCAACCTACGTAGGTTTAGGGAAATATGGTTCCCGAAAATCAAAACATCCGAATCCGTCAAATTCTGGGCAGGTTCATTCTTCTATCATTCGGATGTTCCGTTTCCTGGAAAGCAGACAAGCATTCCTCCATTCGAGAATTCCACCGCCACTCCCAGAGATAACTTGGCTTTGGACACAGTCCGGGTTCTTCCTCTGGACCTCTGCGGATCGAAAGGCGAATCTTGAAACTCGTCGTTTCTTCTCCTCCTCTGACCGGCATGGTGATGACTCCCAAGTGCAGGAGATCAATTGTAGTACCTTTCGATAAGTATTTGAGTGTCAAACCCACGAGGAGCTGAAGGTAAGCTATCTATTCTCTAAAGCCCTATAACCCTCTTATATGGCTGTTTATGCAAAGCAATAAGTTTGACTAAAAGGAACTAACTAATTAAAAGCAACTGACGTGGAGTGTGGTTTGTCTAGTAACTAGTGAAGCAAGTTTAAAATGCAAGTAATCCTAGAGCAAGTTTCTAAAGCAAGTTTCTAAGCAAGTTTCACAAGTAGAAAGCAGCAAATATCTCAAGTATCTCAAGGGAGCAAGTGTTCTAGCAATAGGTGTTTCGTTCGTGTGGTTGTCACAATTAGTGAAGCACATGTTTTAGTCTTAGTTGTTTCTTCTAGGAAGGAACCATGAATAGGTATAGTCAAGTAAATAATCTAAAACCCCTTATGATGGATCATGTGGCCAAGTAAATGACTGCACAAGATTGATTAAGACATAAAGTCCCACCATAGCCTTACGTTCTAAGGTCCCCTATATATATCCCCCCAATAACTTAACTTTGTGGCTCGGTCTCAGGTTACTGTCACTCCCAAGTCACCACCACTCCATTATGCTACCGGTGATCACCTTACATGCATTCCCCAACATATGCGTCCACTCATATATTGTACATAAAGACAATCATAGAAGATAACAAACTTGTATGCAACCAATCAATGAACTATTTCACCATTGCCAAGAACAATTCACTACTCAAACATAGACGGGGAGACACAATACATCAAGGGAATATAGTATTGCATCATACAACGTGTTTGCCAAGAGATTACAGTGGAGAGATGGAGCTGATCTTGATGTAGATGTTGATGATGAACACGCCGGAGGGGGTGGAGCCCTCCGGGGGTGACCCCCGCGGCGTTTCCCCCCTCCGATCATCTCCGGCGGCAGCCTTCTGTCTCTCTGTTTTGTGGTTTCGTCTCTCGGCGCCGCCCCCCTTCTCGAAAAGGCCAGGGGACCCTTTATATAGTCGTTTTTAGGTCACGAGACACTCGGGAGAAGAAAGATCGACGGCATCGGAGCCACGGTTGCAAAAAGGGGGCCCCACACGCGGCCAAGGAATCTGGTCGCGTGGAGGGTCCTCTTTTCCACCTGGTTGGCCTTTTGGCCCTCTACTTTGTCCCATGGTCTTCGTCTCGAAAATTCTGAATCGTGCTCTTTGGCCTTGCCCTTTTTGGAGTCCCGAAGCTCCCGGAAAGTCTGAAACACTAAAAAGTATGTTTTCTGGAAAAATAGGGTTAGAACCAAAAGAAGGGGGATTCTTCATAAAATCCCCCAAATCATTATAAAATATGAACATAAGTTGCTAATATGTAGGAAAAACAAGTAATACCATGCAAAGTTCATGTATGCATTTTACATGCATCAACATCCCCAAGCTTAACCCATACTCGTCCTCGAGTATGAAGGTGATAAAACTAACATGGACTTTGCATTTTAAAACAATCATGGAATATCAAAGAAGATTATTCATGCTACATGTAATCAAATGATTCATAATGTAGATGAGTAGCAACATACAATTCATGTTATAAGAAATATCAAATATGCAAGCAAAGATGCTTCATGAAAGTTCACAAAGTGTATAATGAAATAAAAGCACTATAGATCAAATGCATACACAAAATGAAAAATAAAATCCTATATTGGTCAAAGAATAGCATAATGGAAAATAGAAAATATGGTGGACACTTTGGAGAAAATTGAGTATAGGTAAAACATGATCAAGTCTTATTTAGCCTCTAAATTATTCAACTAAAATTACTAATTGAAATGTGGTGTCCATTGATCTAGGACTCTCATTGCCCCTTTGTCACTAGCATCTTATATGGTGAATGTTGAAGTAATGTGAATGACAAGGTGGTTGAAAGCCTCATGCCCCGTGAGTGTGAAAACCTACTCCATGATTACTCAACTTAAGATTCCTAATAAGCTTTGTACAATCATAATAAGTATTAATGACATCATAGAGAACCGCAAAGAGGTACCTCTTGCCCCATGACATGGAAACAAGCCCATGTCACAATGACAAGACAAACAAACGGAGTAGACTCATCATCCTTTTTATTTTCATTCACTATTATGCATAGCTTCTTATTTTATTGTAAGATGTGTTGTAGAGTCACTCAAGCTGTAAGTAAATTTCCACCATGATAAAGCATGGCTTGGGTTAGCGGCCCAATGCGTTTCTCTAGTCATATAGATACTTACTCATCAAAACTTACTATTCCTCTATTTCATTTCGGCATGGCAGGAGTCCAAAAACAAAAGTACATGATATCAACCAAATGTAAATTTTTGTGCAATGTTGAAAGCTTTCCGGTGATACACGTTTATAACTAGCTCCCAACCACACACTTGTCAAACGCAAAACTTGTGGCTCCCATTATTGGGTCATGTTTATTAGATGCATAAAAAGTAAAGTGTGCCTTCAAAAGTTCGTGAGAGTCCTATCCCAAGTTCAACCCATGACAATTAATAAAGTGAATATCTTAATTTAGAACATAAATAACACAATAACATGGTGAACATACTCGGAATAGCAATGAAGCTAATGGGAAGATATGGTGGACTCACTGGAAATACTTGGCTAAGGAGTGTTGGAAACAAGTTTTTACTTGTTGGAATTTTTAAATTTTTGGCTAGCAAGAGGGAGATAGTTGACCAGCTACTATGCATGCATATGTCCATAGAACTACTCATTTCATGACAAACTAAATAAACCCGCAATTAACATCAAGGACATGAATAAAAGATAGTTCAAGACAACATAATTGCAAATTTCTACACATAAAATGTTACACGCAATAGCAAAACAACGATGAAATTAAGCAAGATCGAACCAACGGGGACACGAGATTTTAACGTGGAAAACCCTTCCAATGAGGAAGAGAAAAAACCACGGGCGCCAGCCAGCAATACTTCACTATTTCGGGTGAGGTTACAATCGCGCCGGGATTTACAATGTATGGCTTATCCCGTGCGGCGGCTTACAAGAGGTATTTAAAGGCGGTCCTGACCTAACTAGGTCGGTAACTGTGTATCCAACTCCGACTCGGTATCAACTCGTACCGTACCGCGGGGGGCTGCCGCCCCCCGCACCCCCCGCCGTGCACTCCACGCGACAGGTGGGAACCAGGAGGCCGAACGAGCCTCCGGCGGCCGAACTTTCCTTTATCTTCATATGAATTTGGATCACCATAAAATAACACAAAAAGCCTATAAATCATGCAAACATATGTAGCTCTTCAAATAAACCATGGCATCCCTATTGCAAGTCATAATACTAGCATCCAATACATTCCAACCCCAAACTCCAGTAGTTCAATCTCATATAAAATGATGGGTGTGGTCTTATCAAAACAAAAATAAAAATAACAAACTAGACGCTTCAAGTCTCTACGATAAATGCTTTGCTTAGAAAAACTGAAAGTAGACGTGTGCTAACCAAAAGAGTGTAGCTCCAGTGGGGTGTTCATCACATCCCCAAGCTTATGGCTTTCACCATTCTTGGATGTCTTGAGGCGCAGCTCCTCTATTCCCTGTGAAAAAAACTTCACAAAACATGTTTCTCCCATTCTTTTTCTGTGGGGTGAGATTAGCAAGGACAAACAAATCACATGCTTTCTGTGCAAAATTGCAAATTAAATGCTCCAGTAGATATACAATAAGATTCATTATATTGTATGTTCACTCTCTTGCTTGAAAGAATCATGGAATTTCGATTCCCAAGCCCAAAGAGTGCATAAAACAAAAGAAGGCAGAATCTGTCCAGAAAAGCAACAGCAGCAAAACGAACGTTTTTCCCAAAGCTAGACTCGTCAAACAATTAAGACAATTTTTGTGCTTACAGAGGACGAAAAGTTGCAGAACATACTAAAAAATTAGCTCAATCCGACATACCAATAAAAAACGTAAAATCATACGGTGAGCAGACTCGTGCTGAAACAGAAATTTCATGCACTAGGATAGCAACTTATAAGTCCAAATGGGTTTGACTTGACTCTTTATTGAAAACTCCAGAATTAAAACAACAAAAACTAATCTCTTGAGACAGCAAGATTCAGATGGACAACGAAATGAGGGACTCACCGATGTATACACAGATCCAGCATGATTTGATTGAGCATGTGTGGGCTAATGCCTAGATTATGTAATTTTTCAATTTTTTCTATAATTTTTTATTTATAATGTAATCGGTAACATTTTTAGTTGAATAAAATAATTTTCTTGCATTAATTTGAATATTTTAATCTGAAAAATAAATGTTGATGTGGAGGAGAGAGAAATACTGATGTGGAGGAGAGAGAAGTGAGAGCTGGGATTATAGCCCGTGCACTGACACCGTGGGGTGAGAATTGGATGATAGTGAGGTGAAAACCTGACGTGGCGAGGTTATAGCCCGTGGTGCATTGGCACCGGCCTAAGGTGGTGAAGATACCACCACAACTAATCATGAGATATATGAAAAAAAATGAAAAATAAATACTGAGTTGCAACAATGCGCTGAGTTAGATTCGCCGCCTTGGAGGATCCCACGTTGGTAGTAGTCTTGCGCCAACCAGCCTTCCTCCGAGCTTCCTACATATCCCGACGACCATGCCTACCTCCCGAGATCCCCGTCTCGCGCTAGCCTCCGTACCCGCCGCCCTGAGCTTCTACGCGTCCCCGGCCAGTAGGCCCGCCGCCACGAGCCCCGCAGTAGATCTCATCCGCATCGTGGTAAGGACACCCGCACCATGCCGTTGACCTGCAGCAGCTCCACGCGCGCATCGGCTTCTTTCGCTGCCGAGTACATGCCGCGACTCTGGCTGCGTCCTACACCCCACCGGGCCACCGGCGGCCACGCCGCTCCCCTCTGCTCGTTGTGCCGCCTCCGAGAGGCTGCTCCCCGTCTTACGTTTGCCTCGTGTTGACCCCTGGCCCTTCTAGCTCGAGGTGGCGCATGTTGTTCTCCCGTCGTCGTCGTGCTTGCCGTCTCTGGCGCATCCCGTCCCGAACCTATTCTCTGACACGCCTTTCCCAATTTCCTCGTACCAGCTAAGATGACCGGGGTCCTTCACCAACGGAGCAGTGCACTTATTTTCTCTTTACTGCAGTTTTTGTTAAAAGAACACCACTTGCTCGTTGAGCTGGATTAAGACAGTACTACCACACATGGCTCTTTCGACCTGGACTATGACCGTGGTTGTAACCTGAGTTGCACCGCCGCCTTTGGAGCTGTGCACTTCGGCACCTCTGGCTACAACGCACGCGAAGCTCCTGTAGTTGTGTAGCTAATTTCTTTCAAGTTTCAACGCGGTATGTAGAAAACAGATAATCATCTATACTATAATTTTTAGTTTGTGTGTTTCTCTCAATTGGGGTGTGCTTGCCTTTTTGTTTTGACATGTAAATTATTTATTTTGAAAGGGAAATTTTATATGTAATGATGTAGCACACTTCTATCTGGGCAGCACACTTAACTTCTTTGGGAAGAACGTTCAACCATCCCAAGCAGTAAAAAAAATCGCTAACAAAATCCAATAAAGAGTCCAAAAACCCGTCTAAAAGCACAAGAAATTGATGACAGATGTACATGACTTTCATGTGAGGGGTACACATTCCATCGTGGTGTCTAAATATTCTGACCAGAAGTACAAGAAATTCATGACAGGTGTATTTCTTTTAAATATTGTGACCTCCGGTTGAGTTGGAGCTGGATATGCACGGCAAACAGATACCAGGGAGCAAGCAGGATAGGCACGTCTGAACTTGTGAACAGTCCATTCGATGTTTCGCCAAGAGAAAACACTGATCTGTGTCTTGGCAAAACCGATTGTATGATAGTGGTTCATATCAAACTAGCCTTTAGGCTATTCCACACATTGGATGGCAAAAACATGTGTGTGACACATCATGTTAAAAATACACCGTTGAACTAAAAAAAATCAACTAGGAGCAGCAAAGAAATACACCACTGCATATATGCAAGTACAAAACTCTAGATTTTGAGAAGTTCTCAGGAATAAAATAAAATAATATCTTAAAGATACCTTTCGAATAATATTTGCCAGAAAGTATCGTAATGGCAGAGTTTACACAACTCTCTAACTACAAATTTACCATCATAAAATGCAGGACAAATAATAAACCATCAAAAAAAATTGTCCAAGGGAAGTACACATAAAATAAGCAGTTCAAGACCATGTATGGAGAAGTACAAACCCATGAATAGTGCAGTTTGGGTAACAAAAATAAAACTGTTCGAACCCTTACATAGAGAAATTCGAAACCTATAAACAAGACAATTCAACATCTCATACACACATCATTTCAACCATGTACATAGAGAAGTTCAAAATTTACAGAGAGAAGTTCACAACTGACCAGGGAGACGATCAAGACCATACACAATGCAGTTCAAGTACCGGAAGAAAGTAGTTCAAGCAGGTACGTAGAGAAGTTTGAAGCCCATACGGAAGGAAATTCAATATCCCATGCACACATCAGTTCAACCCCATGCAGAGAGAAGTTCGCGTCCACACAGAGATAATTTCAAGTCCATACACAATGCAGTTCACGTTCTATCAGAGAGTAGTTCATGCCTAAACATAATGCAGTTCAAGTAAATTCAGAGAGAAGTTCGGACCTATATTGATAGTAGTTCACCCATACACACAATGCAGTTCAAGTGTCAAAAGGAAGAATAAAACAGTTCGAACCCCTACATAGAGAAGTTCGAAGCCCATAAACAAGGCAATTCAACATCTCATACACACATCATTTCAACCATGTACATAGAGAAGTTCAAAATTTACAGAGAGAAGTTCACAACTGACCAGGGAGACGATCAAGACCATACACAATGCAGTTCAAGTACCGGAAGAAAGTAGTTCAAGCAGGTACATCGAGAAGTTCGAAGCCCATACAGAAGGCAATTCAATATCCCATGCACACATCAGTTCAACCCCGTGCAGAGAGAAGTTCGCGTCCACACAGAGATAATTTCAAGTCCATACACAATGCAGTTCACGTTCTATCACATAGCAGTTCAGGCCTAAACATAATGCAGTTCAAGTAAATTCAGAGAGAAGTTCGGACCTATACTGATAGTAGTTCACCCATACACACAATGCAGTTCAAGTGTCAAAAGAAAAAAGTTCAAGCACATACATAGAGAAGTTCAGTGCCCATACATAAGGCAGTTCAACTGTTATGAACTTCAATTTTTTTAAGCAGTTCAAGCAAAAAACAACTAGAAGTTTTTCACAAATTTCGTAGACAGCCTCAGACTCTCTCTTTTCAACGCAACAAAAATAACTCGATTTAGAAGTTGGATGGGTGGCGAAATGATTTTTTGAACATGCAAAAAAAGGGTTGACCGAAATTTGGCCATGAAAATAACCAACTTAGAAATAGATTTTTGAGTTTTTCGTTACCAGTGAAAATGGATATTTCTTTTCAGCCCGAATATTTTGAGTGGTCATTGAACTAAAACAGACAACATATGAGAAAATTATCGCTATTTTAGTGAATAGTAATAAAGAAAACTCGTTGGCAGTACACAGACATATACGGAGAAGTTCACTCGTGTGTTGAGAGAAGTACAGATAACCCTTTTTTAAGAGGTACACGCAGAAAAAACTAAGGATATTAAAATTATTGTCTGAAGTGCAGAATCCTATCGGCAGTACAAACTCATCAACTGAGAAGTTCACATGTATATCGAGGGAAGTTCACTATTCTGTTTTTTCATAAATAGATAGTCTCCGACTTTCTCTTTTAAACGCAACAAACACTTGATTTGGAGGTCGGATGGGTGCCCAAATAATTTTTTGAACATACAAAATTGGTTTGGCCGAACTTTGGCCGTGAAAATAACCCACTTCAGACCAAACATTTTGATTGGTCATTGACCTAAAACGGACAACGTATGAGAAATTTATCACCGTTTTAACAAATACTAACAATGAAAACTCCGCCGACGGTACACATACATATATCCATATACCCAGACGTTCACTCGTGTGTCGAGACAAGTCCAAATAATGTCTTTTTTAAGTGGTGCACATCGAAAAAAATAAGGACATTAAAATCATCATTTAAAGTGCAGAAATCCCATTGGCGGTATAAACTCATCAAGAGAGAAGTTGACTCGTATGTCGAGAGAAGTTCAGTACTCTATTTTTTCGTAGATAGATGGTTCTCGACTCTATTTTCAACGCAACAAAAATCACTTAATTTGGAGGTTGGATGAGTGGCTAAAATAATTTTCGGAACATGCAAAATTGGTTTGACCAAACTTTGACCGCGAAAATAATCTACTTAGAAATCTAATTTTGAATTTTTCGTTACCGGTGAAAACCCGAACGATTTGAGTGGTCATTAAGCTAAAACGGATAATGTATGAGAAAGTTATCGCTGTTTTAGTAAACGCAAATCACAAACACTCCGACCGGCAGTACACAGACGCATGCTGAGAAGTTCACACATGTGTCGAGTGAAATTCAATACTCTATTTTTTTTATACTACGATACATATTAGTATATTTTTGAAACTGAATTTAATCGGTTATGAATTAAAAAACCGTAGAAGAGAAAAAGTTGCAGAATTACAACAACTATCCAACGACATATCATTTGAATCGTTCCAATTTACGGTTGAGAAAATATTTTAAAAATATGTATATGTGACATTTTGTTGACCATGTTTTTTAAAATAAAAAATAACCATAACGAATTTGAAAAAAGTGACAAGATGAAAAAGATGCGTAATTTCACTAGCTTTTCAACGACATATCACTTACTCAATTCTAATAAACGGTTAAAAATATCCAAAAAAATAAGTTTACAACAGTTTTGACCATATTTGAGTATTTTCAAAATTGTTTAAATTTAGTTACGAATTTAAAAACCTACATGAGACCAGAAAAGATGTGGAATTTCATTACCTATTCAGTGGTATATTATTTTCTCAATTTCGATAAACAGTCAAAAAGTTATTGTTATTTTAGTAAACACAAATCACGAAAACTCCGTTCGACGGTACATAGACTTATACCCGGAAGTTCATATGTGTATCGAGTGAAGTTCAATACTCTATTTTTTTTATACTACGTTATAGATTAGTATATTTTTGAAATTGAATTTAATCGGTGATGAATTAAAGAAAACCGTAGAGGAGAAAATTTTGTGGAATTTCAACAGTTTTCTAACGACATATCATTTGAATCGTTCCGATTTATGGTTGAAAAAATATTTAAAAAATACGTTGTGTGTGACATTTCGCTGACCATGTTTTTTAGAAATAAAACAATAGCCGTAACGAATTTGAAAAAGGTGACAAAACGAAAAAGATGCGTAATTTCACTACCTTTTCAACGGTATATCATTTGCTCAATTCTGATAAACGGTTAAAACAATATCCAAACAATACGTTTACATCCGTTTTTACTAGATTTGAGTATTTTCAAAATTGTTTCAAAATGGTTACGAATTTGAAAACCTACGTGAGACAAGGAAAGACGCGAAATTTCACTAGTTTTTCAACGGTAAATCATTTGCTCAATTCCGATAAACGGTTAAAAAGTAACGTTAAAATTACCGCACAGAACTGTCCATCCAGCGGGGCAGTTCTGTGTTTTTCTGTGAGAAGTTTGAAATTGGTTGTAGGGCACTATTCTATACCCGGTTGTAGAATAGCTCGCATATACATATACATCGACGCAGATTTTATAACATGGGTGGTAGCTACGCATCCCTCTCTAGCCATTCGATATTGTTTTGTGATTCATGTGGCCCTTTTGTAATGTCTGTTACCCGTCCGTGCGCAGTTTCGGTGGCACAAACGAGCGTGATGGGTCAAGAAAATCACCTCGAGCCGGCTCCAAACAAAAACACCCAGTGCGGCCAATTCTCTCTCTAGTACGGCTCGTTCCCAAATCTGCACCACGCGACAAGCGCGTCGCCGGTGCTACGTTGCAGCCACGAGCGCGCCGCTAGGATATCCTGCAGCGTCGAGCTCCTGCGACGTGTCTCTCCGCTGGTGGTCTCACTGGCGCGCCACCCCTGAAGCTCCTCCATAGCGCGGCCGCGTCGCTCCTCCAACTTCCTCTCTCTCCTTTGTATGGTCGTCCCTGACTCAACATCGCGGGATGCGAGCTTGCCGCTACGTGCTCCTCCTGCGCGCCGACGACAGATCCTTAGGCATGAGGTCACGTGCTCATCCGGCTCGTGGCCCCACTCGTGGTCTGACCGGCGCGCAAAAAACAGATTTCGTCCACCGCGGGACCGAGACCACATCTCTAGGCAGATCCTACCGTAGCGCGCATGTTGTCGGTAAGGAAGAAGAGACGGAGCGGGGGGATAGATTTCCATCGGCGTGTGGCTCCACGGCCGGGAGGCGCACCGTGCCGTGGTCCGTGGAGGTCGGGCCTTCGACGGAGGAAGTTTTGCCCGATCGTGGACTTTCTATGCTACGGGTAAACGCCTGTGCCTAGTGGCCCGCCACCGCGCGGTAGTGCGCCTCCATGCCTCCTTCCCGTGGACCCGCCGGAGGTGGCCCTCCTTTCCCCCAGCACCTGAAGGGATCTAAAATCCTAGCAGAGCCAACCGCAGGGAGGTCCATCCATTTTCCCAACAGGAAGTGTTCGATTTGGAGGAGGAAGATGCTGAGGAGTGCGGGGAATACAAGCAGGGAAGAACCGAGCCGGGGAGCTTCACGGAGGTTGAAGAGGAGACCGCACCGGTTGGACTCGCCGCTAGCGGAGATCTCTCATCGGCGTCGGATCCGTCCTTTGAGGCCATCTGCGCACGGCAACGACCCTACACCGGTGGTGGAGAAGGAGGTGGTGGCCGACGGTGGTAGTCGTTGTTCCGGATCGAGAGGTGAGAGGGGACGTGCAGTTAGAATATTTGGGGGAAGGTACGGGAGGAAGAGAAAAAGAGCACGCTCACACTGTTAACGCCCGTTAAGCCGATGTGCGGTGGAAAATGTCCTATAGGAGTAATCAGTGGTTGGATGAGTGTGAGCAGCCTTATATATATCATCTCAAATATTTCTTGAATATTTTGTTTTGACGTTTCCCAAAATTATGAAAAAAAATAGTGAACTGATCTTCTACCAGTAGCATGTAAAATATGAAGCTCAAAACCAAATCCATTTAGGAGGTTTGAGACAAGCAAATTAGGCAGTGAAAACAACACACCATCACTATTCATTCATTTGTTTTGTTATTAAATTTCAAATTAATGTGAGTTTTAACTTTACATGTTTACGAAACGGTCGCGTTTAAAAGAGTGAAGTGCATCATATGTCACTAAACTATCTCAAGTGTCGAACGTAGGTCCTAGAACTTTGAAGATCAACATCACCATCCAGTAAGTCCAAATAGCGAGTCACTCGGGGTCTAAATCAGCTCCAATATCTTTGACCATCATCTCTAGGACACTAGTATGGACCTAGCACGACGATTTTCAAGGTTTTAGACCTACCCATGACTCCTCCCCGCCCGCAAATACGTATTCGGACTAGACTCCTTCCAGATGCTTGACAAAACACTTTCTAATGTCGAAGTTGATCTAGGATTCATAGTTTATCCACTATATACACCGTTGAGATATTATAAGAAAATATAATAAGGCATGACCTAAGGTTATTAAACCTGGGTAAACCGTTGTCCCTTGCTCGCTCCGTTTGAGTTTTGCTTATGAGATAATTGTATTGGGATTAACCTTTGTAATTTAAAATTTGTATTTTTCATCGCTCGACTTTCGATTGAGTGTCGCTATCATACAATATCAATAGATCAAAATTATCCACACCCACAACTGATCCCACTACTTCGATGGCAATTTTCTTTCCTGCGCAGCTCTTGTACATCCGAAAGCGGTTTCAAATGATGTGGCACCAATATGTTGGCAAAATGTCATCTACATACAATCCATCAATTTCAAACATGTAATATAGCACTTAAACCAACAAAGAAAATATTCATTACTAAGACTATAATATTTATAACTAAGAAAAAATATTAACAAGCTGGAAAAATCACCTATTTTAACAACGTGGCATAAATAGAGAATCTGCAAATTGTAATCGAGACTGACTATAACATGTGGTGTGCCTAGCTCTCCATAGTCTACAGACGGAGACACCATCGTAAGGGAATGATGAGTACATGAGGAGGATCTGTGGGGGAGTGACTCAAATGAGCCCATGGTACTTTAATCATTTCACATTACAAGAAAAGGGGAACCAATTTAATGGTAGATGTGAAATGCACTAGAGTGACAAATGTTTAAGTAGGAGCATGGAGATAATTGGTGTCAAAACTAATGACGTTCTTTCATTTATCTTTGACCTGCTTGGCAATTAGGATGTATGGTCCTCTCTAATGGAATGAAACAAACGAAAATAAGTACTATTTGGTAAGTTTTAACCGAAACAACACCTAAGACCGGTGATAATTGTTAAATGCATAAAAATATCAATTTGTGGCATGAATTGCATTAGGAACTCTATTTCCCTTTTAGTTAAAATATCATGATGTTAGTATACTCCATTACTATCCTTCTCTTTTCTTATGCTTTGCATGATGATGTTTTCGCTTCCTTGCCTTCTCAAATTATAAGATTTTCATTTCATGTTTCTTTGTTTGATCCAGATTTTGTATGGTTTTATAGAACATTTTGTAATGTTACCATATTAACACGTAACTTGGCTTCTTTTGTTTACCAGATTATGGGAGATTTGCGGGATTCTAACAACCCGGTAATAAGATAACGTAGGAATCAGATATCATGCCATATAAATAGTTACGAGAATTGAAAACAGAGTAATGCGTAATAAGAGGTTGCTTTGTTGCCCCTTAGGAAAAACACATAGGATGTTGTGAAGGACTTAGGAGGGGGCGATCGGGAGAGCGACGGAAGAAGGCAGAGCATGTCTGTCCTCGACCGCGCGGTCGACAGAGGAAGGCAGTGGAAGTCTGCCCTCTGGTGCGGCGGCGACACCCGGGAATGCGCTGTAGTTTCCGCGGATCTTGATGTCACCGCCTTCAGGGAAGTCACCGCCAGCGGTGGTCAGTCCAGCTTTCAAGGAATCTAGGATCCCTTTCAGTGGAGGGCGGTTTTGGGCGCTGGCGTCTAGTGATGAGGACGAGGACATGTTGTCGGTCGCCTCGTTGGAGTGTGCCAACTACTTCGAGGTCTGCCGGACTCCGGTGTCTAAGGAAGCCAGGGCGATCCGATCGCACTCGTCTCGATTCGAGAAGCAGCGTCGCAAGCGGATTGAGCAAAGGTACGCTGCCATTTCGTTGTTCAAGGATTCATCGATCTCAGGGTTCACTCCTAGATCAACCTCACCGGAGGGATCTGATCGGAGGCATGCATTGAAGCTTCCGGTGATGGAACCTTCCGTTTTTACAGAGGTGGACGATGGTTCACAACCTTGGAGGGTTGTCTCTCGCCGGTGACGATCGCCGTTGGGCCGCATGGTTGCGGGCGCAGAATACAGATCTGAGAGGGGATTTTCGTATTTGCGTAATCCACGTGAGGTGAACCCAATGAATTTTCCCAGGGGCTCGGGCCCGTTGGCAGAAAAAAGCGATCGCAATCCTCCGAATTCTATTGCGTATCGGATTTGTTCTGAGCGTACAAGGATCCCACTTGGTTTCGGTCCACGTAAATTGCAAGGGTTTATCTGGAGGCCCTCCTCGTGGCGATCGACGAGGTCTCCAAGAAAACCCACCGCCATGGCTAATCGTGGAGGTGGCCAAGGCTCGGATCAGCAGGGAAACGCCTATGGACTAGGCCGTGGTCAATCTGGCCAGAATTTCGTCCAGGGGGGACCGAGTGGGACGGCTGGTTTGGTGGATGGAGCTGAGGCGCTCGGCGGCAGGAACTCGACCATGCAGTTCCATGCGGGTGCGGGTTTTGATCATCACATGGGGAATCGTAATCAGTTTTATCGTCGAAGGCAGCGCTTGATGGCTAGGTTGAGACTCCAAGTGCAGAGTGTGTAGCTAGTGGCAAGCCTTCTTCCCCACGAGGGTGACTCGAGGGTTTATATCGAACTCTTGGGGAGCCAGTATTTCAGCAGTTGTCTTCCAAGCTTCCTCCAGGATCCTGCAAACAAGTAGAGAATTTTGTGCCCTCAACCTCACCAAGTGGTTGTCAAACACAAGGTGTGAGACTTCTAAATTGCAATGCAAAACTGAAAGTAAATGTGCAATAATTAAATCTACTACTAAATGCAAATGAGAAAATAAATATGCAATGGATTGGTTTTGTATTTTTGTGATGCAAGTGGTGATGGAGATAATGTAAATTCGAATTGGAGATGCAAGTAAAGTAAAGTGCAAGTAAAGTAAATTGGATCAAAGTAACTAGAGTGTTTTCTTATAATTAAAATAGGACCGGGGTTCATGGTTTCACACTTGCATTCTCTCAAATAAAGTAGTAGACGATGGACATAAAGAATTACATGTGAGATGACAATAACATGTTTAACATTGAGTACTTTCATATGGGCATCACGTCCTAGCATAGAGATCTATACGGTCATATTGATCCCTCTTATACTCCACCAAGATGCGAAATAAATCATAACACCTCGATAATTAAGGAAAAAACAGAGTATAGCTTTAAGCAATGTGACATGAAGTTGAAGTAAGAACTTGCTAGATCTAGTCATGGAGATTGATTAGTGTCACTTCAAATCCCCGGTAACAAGGTACTCCTTTTTATCCCTAGTGAGGTAACTAAGAAAGGTTTAACAAAACCTAAGTGGATCGCTGAACTTCTGTCACTTTCACAGCACTAGCCACCCCCCGTTACTCCAACTAATGCACCCATCACCCCACACACGCTCTCAAGAACTAGATTGATCAAAGCTAGCAAATAAGAACGGGGTACATAAGATACATCTACTCAAATAACTCAATAGAAACAATTGCAATCTCAGATTCAATAACTCATAGAAAAGATCCACCATATAGGAATTACAACGGTGCCCGTAATCATGTGAGGCAGCTCATACGGATCTAATTAGTGAAGCACATAGAGAGAGAGATACAAGTGCTACTTCCACAAACCCATAGCCCTGGGGTGGACTACTCCCTCTTCATGGAGATGTCGATGGAGATGACGTTGGAGGGGTAGGAGATCACACCGGCGGCGCCCCGCCGGAGTTTTCCCCCTCCAATCTGGAACTTCTGGTCTCTGTTTCGGTGTTTCGGCGGCGCTCCCCTCCGTAAGTGTACGGGGGACCCTTTTTATAGTCGGTTTTAGGTCAAGACGGAGTCGGTAAGTCGAAGATGGAAGGAATTGGGGCCACAGGGGCCAAAAGGGGGCCTCTCACGCGGCCAAGGAATCTGGCCGCGTGGAGGCTCCTCTTTTGGGCCTCCTTGCCCAATTCTCGTGGATCCTTCGCCCGCAAGTCTTCTCCTTCCAAGAAAATGACCCCCGCAGATTTTCAGGTGATTTCGCGGAAGTTTGCCCCTTGAAACGTCAAAAATATAGAAAGCGGGGTTTCTGACAGACAGGTTTAATTCCATAAAAGTTGGTGGACTTTGTAATTTAACCCCAAAATACTATAAAACATTGAATTATACCCTTATATGATGCAATATGTAATAGAAAACCGTGTGAAAATATGCAAAATTCATCTATGCATTTTACATGCATCAACATCCCCAAGCTTAACCCATGCTCGTCCTCGAGTATGAAGGTGATAAAACTAAAATGAGTTTTGCATATTGAAACAATCATGGGATATCAAGGAGGATTATTCATGCTACATATAATCAAATGATTAATACTAGAAATGAGTAGAAATATACAATTCATGTTGTAAGAAATATCAAATATGCAAGCAAAGATGCTTCATGAAAGTTCACAAAGTGTATAATGAAATAAAAGCACTATGGAACAAATGCATACATAAAATGAAAAATAAAATCCTATATTGGTCAAAGAATAGCATAATGGAGAATAGAAAATATGGTGGACACTTTGGAGAAAATTGAGTAGAGGTAAAACATGATCAAGTCTTATTTACCCTCTAAATTATTCAACTAAAATTACTAATTGAAATGTGGTATCCATTGATCTAGGACTCTCATTGCCCCTTTATCACTAGCATCTTAAAATTGTGAGTATTGAAGTAATGAGAATGACAAGGTGGTTGAAAGCCTCATGCCCCGTGAGTGTGAAAACCTACTCCATGATTACTCAACTTAAGATTCCTAATAAGCTTTGTACAATCATAATAAGTATTAATGACATCATAGAGAACCGCAAAGAGGTACCTCTTGCCCCATGACATGGAAACAAGCCCATGTTACAATGACAAGATGAACAAACAGAGTAGACTCATCATCCTTTTTATTTTCATTCACTATTATGCATAGCTTCTTATTTTATTATAGGATGTGTTGTAGAGTCACTCAAGCTGTAAGTAAATTTCCACCATGATAAAGCATGGCTTGGGTTAGCGGCCCAATGCGTTTCTCTAGTCATATAGATACTTACTCATCAAAACTTAGTATTCCTCTATTTCATTTCGGCATGGCAGGAGTCCAAAAACAAAAGTACTTGATATCAACCAAATGTAAATTTTTTGTGCAATGTTGAAAGCTTTCCGGTGATACACGTTTATAGCTATCTCCCAACCACACACTTGTCAAACGCAAAACTTGTGGCTCCCATTATTGGGTCATGTTTATTAGATGCATAAAAAGTAAAGTGTGCCTTCAAAAGTTCGTGAGAGTCCTATCCCAAGTTCAACCCATGACAATTAATAAAGTGAGTATCTTAATTTAGAACATAAATAACACAATAAGATGGTGAACATACTCGGAATAGCAATGAAGCTAATGGGAAGATATGGTGGACTCACTGGAAATACTTGGCTAAGGAGTGTTGGAAACAAGTTTTTACTTGTTGGAAATTTTAAATTTTTGGCTAGCAAGAGGGAGATAGTTGACCAGCTACTATGCATGCATATGTCCATAGAACTACTCATTTCATAACAAACTAAATAAACCAGAAATTAACATCAAGGACATGAATAAGAGATATCTCAAGACAACATTATTGCAAATTTCTACACATAAAAAGCCTATAAATCATGCAAACATATGTACCTCTTCAAATCAACCATGGCATCCCTATTCCAAGTAATAATACTAGCATCCAATACATTACAACCCCAAACTCCAGTAGCTCAATATTATATAAAATGATGGTGGTTTTATCAAAACAAAAATAAAAACAAAAACTAGACGCTTCAAGTCTCTGCGATAAATGCTTTGCTTAGAAAAACAGAAAGTAGACGTGTGCTAACCAAAAGAGTGTAGCTCCAGTGGGGTGTTCATCACATCCCCAAGCTTATGGCTTTCACCATTCTTGGATGTCTTGAGGCGCAGCTCCTCTATTCCCTGTGAAAAAAACTTCACAAAACATGTTTCTCCCATTCTCTTTCTGTGGGGTGAGATTAGCAAGGACAAACAAATCACATGCTTGTTGTGCAAAATTCCAAATCAAATGCTCCAGTAGATAGACAATAAGGTTCATTATGTTGTATGTTCACTCTCTTGCTTGAAAGAATCATGGAAATTCGATTCCCAAGCCCAAAGAGTGCATAAAACAAAAGAAGGCAGAATCTGTTCAAAAAAGCAACAGCAGAAAAACGAACGTTTTTCCCTAAGCTAGACTCGTCAAAAAAATTAAGCCAATTTTTGTGCTTATAGAGGACGAAAAGTTGCAGAACATACTAAAAAATTAGCTCAATCCGACATACCAATAAAAAACGAAAAATCATACGGTGAGCAGACTCGTGCTGAAACAGAAATTTCATGCACTAGGATAGCAACTTATAAGTCCAAATGGGTTTGACTTGACTCTTTATTGAAAACTCCAGAATTAAAACAAAAAAAAACTAATCTCTTGAGACAGCAAGAGGACACAAGGAAAATCCAAACAAAAACAACCGGGTTGCCTCCCGTAAAGCGCTTTCTTTATAGCCATATAGCTATGCTTTACTTACTTAACATCATGATGGTTGGAGTGAGGTGGCTCGGCATCCCCAAGCTTGGATTCTTGTACTTAGTTGATACATGTAGGGTGAGACCAGGGGTACATCCCCAATCTTGATTGGTTGTCCCTCTTGATCTTTGTTCATCTTACTCAACTCTTCCTCCTAAAAAATTCTTCTTACACAAATCTCAACATAAAACTTGATTAGAGGGGTTAGTGCCTCCATAAATAAAATCCACATAGGTACAGAAAAGACACATCATGAGTTGATTCTAAATATTAACTACTGTTACTACAGTTGTGCATTTCTCCTTAATCAAAAGAACCACACAAAACACAAGTAATGAGAGCAATGCAAAATAAAGACATAATCTGCCAAAAACTAAACAGCCCGTAAAGAATGAATTTTTAGAGGCACTTAAGTTTCTCAAATAATAAACCTTAAAACTAATGAAATAAGTAGTGATAACTAAATATTGCTGTCGTAAATTACCAGGTCAAAATTCCACTTCTGTGATTTTAAACATTTTTCGCAGTGAAGTTCAGGAATCTGTTTTCTTGACAGCTAATTACTATTGTTTAATCCTATCTCTCATATAAGATTATTCTTGCCATTTAAGATGAGAAATAAGACAGAAATGTGATGTTACAGTAGTGAACTAATATTTTTATTGTTTTTAGCTTTGGAAAAAGTTTTAATGATAGAGACTTTGCAATGGTTTCATTGGCATGAACAACACATGTTCAAGGTCGACCCCAACTTCTCCATTACTCATCCTTCTCATTTACTTTCCCAAAAAATTTATAAAATGAAAATCTTAAACTAAATGATACATAACAGTAGGTAAAGGCATTTTACATGTTGTAAAGACATAAATGTGTGCTCAAACCGAATAGGAAATTAAAGCATAAGGAACACACCAAAAAATATTAAACAATTTATTTTTAAGTCTAACCCATTTTCTATGCATTGGTATTTTGTAATGAAACAAATAAAAGAAGCACATAATAGCAAGCATAGAAAGGTAGATCAAGTGCAACTTCAATACTTTCAACATAAAGAGGGGAAACTTAATATTGTTGAAATATGTGTAACCATGTTTCCCTCTCTCATAATAATTTTCACTAGCATCATGAATAGATTCAACAATATGAATATCACATAAAACATTCTTATCATGAGCCACATGCATAAAAGAATCGTTACTCTCCACATAAGTAAAATCCTCATTAGTGACAGTGGTAGTTAAACATTCATAATTTTCATTGCAATCATCATATATAGGAGGCATAGTATCATCGAAGTGAATTTTCTCCTCCAAGCTTGGGGAACTAGAAATATCATGCTCATCAAAACCAACTTCCCCAAGCTTAAAATTTTCCATAGAATCAGCAAGTATATCATTTTTATCCTCAATAGTAGGGGGACTAAAAATATCATATTCATCAAGACAAACTTCCCCAAGCTCAAGGTTTTCCTTAGCAATAAAGGTGTTCAAAGAATTAGTACTACCACAAATATGATTGTTGTGCAAATAATTTTTCAGTTTCTCCTCAAACACTTCATGTCCTGATTCAAGGTAGATATTATACAGTTCTAAAATTGTTTGGTTGTTTTCCATTTTATAATTTTTTTTTGTATTTTAGGTTTATATGTTAGTATGCAATGCAAACAAGAATAAAAGCTTAGCACAACGCTCCCTGGCAACGGCGCCAGAAAAGTGCTTGATGACTCCCAAGTGCAGGAGATCAATTGTAGTACCTTTCGATAAGTATTTGAGTGTCGAACCCACGAGGAGCTGAAGGTAAGCTATCTATTCTCTAAAGCCCTATAACCCTCTTATATGGTTGTTTATGCAAAGCAATAAGTTTGACTAAAAGGAACTAACTAATTAAAAGCAAGTGACGTGGAGTGTGGTTTGTCTAGTAACTAGTGAAGCAAGTTTAAAATGCAAGTAATCCTAGAGCAAGTTTCTAAAGCAAGTTTCTAAGAAAGTTTCACAAGTAGCAAGCAGCAAATATCTCAAGTATCTCAAGTGAGCAAGTGTTCTAGCAATAGGTGTTTCGTTCGTGTGGTTGTCACAATTAGTGAAGCACATGTTTTAGTCTTAGTTGTTTCTTCTAGGAAGGAGCCATGAATAGGTATATTCAAGTAAATGATCTACAACCCCTTATGATGGATCGTGTGGCCAAGTAAATGACTGCACAAGATTGATTAAGACATAAAGTTCCACCACAGCCTTACGTTCTAAGGTCCCCTATATATATCCCCCAATAACTTAACTTTGTGGCTCGGTCTCAGGTTACTGTCACTCCCAAGTCACCACCACTCCATTATGCTACCGGTGATCACCTTACATGCATTCCCCAACATATGTGTGCACTCATATATTGTACATAAAGACAATCATAGAAGATAACAAACTTGTATGCAACCAATCAACGAACTATTTCACCATTTCCAAGAACAATTCACTACTCAAACATAGACGGGGAGACACAATACATCAAGGGAATATAGTATTGCATCATACATCGTGTTTGCCAAGAGATTACAGTGGAGAGATGGAGTTGATCTTGCTGTAGATGTTGATGATGAACACGCCGTAGGGGTGTGGAGCCCTCCGGGGGTGATCCCGGCGGCGTTTCCCCCCTCCGATCTTCTCCGGCGGCAGTCTTCTGTCTCTCTGTTTTGTGGTTCCGTCTCTCGGCGCCGCCCCCCTTCTCGAAAAGGCCAGGGACCCTTTATATAGTCGTTTTTTAGGTCACGAGACACTCGGGAGAAGAAAGATCGACGACATCGGAGCCACGGGGGCAAAAAAGGGGCCCCACACGCGGCCAAGGAATCTGGCCGCGTGGAGGGTCCTCTTTTCCACCTGGTTGGCCTTTTGGCCCTCTACTTTGTCCCATGGTTTTCGTCTCGAAAATTCTGAACCGTGCTCTTTGGCCTTGCCCTTTTTGGAGTCCCGAAGCTGCCGGAAAGTCTGAAACACTAAAAAGTACGTTTTCTGGAAAAACAGGGTTAGAACCAAAAGAAGGGGGATTGTTCAGAAAATCCCCCAAATCATTATAAAACATGAATATAAGTTTCTAATATGTAGGAAAAACAAGTAATAACATGAAAGTTCATGTATGCATTTTACATGCATCACATGGACACAATCCTTTGCTGGCTCGGAAGGAGGATTCATCCTCTCGCTTTTCACGACAGTCGTCTCCTCTGCGAGTATACGGGGCCGGACGATGCGATGATGGTAACTAAGACGGCCTTGTCCTAGAAGAATTTAGACAGCGCGTAAATCATTTGGTGGCTACGCGCGACCAATATGAAGAAAGCCTTCCTATGTTCAACGCGGACAATCCTCCTCCAAAGGTATAATTTTGGGAAAGTTTTTCATACTTTGACTTTCATGGATGTTTTTCTTAACAACTTATCCGAGTTCTTTTTTGGCAGCTTGAGACTTTCATAGAGGATCAGCTTGTCTCTGCGGCGGATGAAGCATAGCTAAAGACCGCTTTTCTGTGGCTGGTGGACGCAAACGCAAGAATATTCCTGCGTCCTTTGGTGTAATTGATCTTGACCGAGTTGCCGTCTCCACTTCCAGGTAAAACTTGAACTTTTCCTTGCATACTTTCCTCTTTTCTGCACGAGCCTTTTTCTCGGATTTTTAGTCTCGGGTTTTCTTTCTTTTTAGCCTTTCTCCCAATCCTTTGAAGGGAAAAGGCCGGAAGAAGCACAAAGCTGTTGATCTTAGGGGGGACGAAACCTTCCCTTGCTCCTGCCCCGGATACACCAGTGGCGGGTGGAGAAGAACATTCGGCTCCTATAGAATAGTGCGACTTCCCTCTCCCAAGCTATTCAAGCCAACCTGATGCGCCTACTACAGGCGCGCGGGAAAGGGTAGCAATTGTTGAAGAATGAGGGCCTTTCCTCGTTCAGCCAATCGAGGAGATTCCTCGGTTTGATGAGAAGTTTAAGGTAAAGCAGGAATCTTGTTTTGATGAAGACGGTTATATGCATCCGTGGGAAAAAAGCAATTTGCCCGAGCCCCCTTGATTCGTCCTTGGCCAAAAGGCAGATTAGTTGTGCTGAATAATTACACCTTCTCGCCTCGGCAGGTTATCCAAGACGGAATCCACCACATGGGGGTTTCTTTCTCGGAATACGCTAAGGATTTCATCGAGATGCTCGCAGGGCTACAATTCCTCCTCATTGTTTTCAATAAGCCTTTTCCTTTGTATGCTTTCACCAAACTCCTGAGAACATTAACATGGAAGTTTTTGATAAACTTACCATAAAGAACCAAGAGGTGAAATCCCTCCTTTGAATTTTGAATGATAAAGACTCGGAAATTTCCGAGATTCAAACCCAATTCAAGGAGAATGCCGGTAAGCATCTTGTTCTTTCCTTGTGTTTGATTTTTATCTTGCGAATTTTCCCTTAAGTACTTTTTGTGCTAACCTTTTGCTTTCTTTTCAGCCTTATTGGCGAAAGCTCAGCAAGCTGCTGGAGATGCTGGGAATGCCCAAAACCTCCACAAAGAATTTGGAGCTTCACAAAATTAATGTGAAGCTTCAAAAAGACTTGGAGGAAAGCCAGCTGGCTTTTGGCTTATCCGAGTCTCGTGCTTCATCACAAGCTGAGAAAGATAAAAGGACCATCCAGGACTTGGAATCTGCTCTTCATCTCCGACTTGAAGAAGTCGCTGAGATGGATAAAATTCTTGGTAAGTTTCTCTGAACATTTACCATATTTATTCTTCATTTAATTGAATGTATTGTTTTTGCTTCTGAATGTCTATCTCACACTTGCTCTTCTGTTTTTTGCAATAGAAGGTAATCCTTTGATCTCTCGGATTGACCGCATCCGATCTTTCAGGACTTTCGTCACCGAGCGGAAGAATGTCGGATTGCTACTTATCAGTAAGTGCATTCCGGATAAAAAAGACGATTTCTCATAAGCAAGCCAGCTTCCGGAAGCATTCGCAGAAGTGATAAACCAACGCTAAAGTTGGCTGAAGTCTGCCCCCCCCCCGCGGTGGAGTGCGCATGGCCTTAGGGCTTATGGAAATGCACTACACCACCGCCAAGTCCTGGCGCATCGCCATTGACATTCCTCAGGGATATACCGAGGCGCAGAGGGCGGAAATTTTCGACTCCATCATGGGGCATGCTTCAAAAATATCTCGGATGGTCTCTACCTCTACATTCTACCCGGAGGAAGAAGTCCCTTCTACTCCGGAGAATCCGAGTGAGAGCGACGTTGATGAAGACGATGATGACTACTTCGTTGACACCGCCTGAGCCCTACGAAGCTAGAAGCCAGTAGAATGCATTACTTACTCTTATGATGTAATATTCATGTGTAATGCATTCTTTATTTTGTATAAACAAGGATATCCTTTTGCAGTAATGAAACAGCTTTGCAAGTTTGAAATTTTAACTCCTTTCCTTCTAAGTTCTCTGGTTTGTATGCTTTAACTTTCCTTAGTATTTGAGTGATTCCTAAAGTATGAAATTTTCACACCAAGTGACAGGGTTAAGTAACCAATCAGTCAAAACTCGGAATCATGGATTATACTTTGGCACTTTACTTACTAGATCAAGTGACCCAACAAAACAAACAATCAGATAATACTTAGGGATAATAAGGAGTTTAGGAATATGAACTCCAGGCACACAGGCACAATCTGGTGTTCTGTAGCCTACTTAGGCCAAAAGATTCAGTTTTATAACTGAAAGTGCATTTTGCATCTTTGATCTCTCTTAGGTTTTGGAGTTGATAACAACACTACTAAGCATCTAATAGTGTATCAAGTATTTCAGGTTATATCAACTAGACGCCAAAAAGTTGAAGAGAATTCCAAGAAAAATCCACCAAGATTTATATGGTCCAGCAGTAGTACTGGGCTTGGAAACAGTAGTACCGCTCTGCACAGTGAGCGGTAGTACCGCGCCCAGTACCGCCAGGAGAAAAATGCGTACTGTCTCCAGCGGTACTGAAGCTAAACTGGCTCGATAGTACCGCTGTACTAATATTTATCTTGAGCAAAGCCTTGCTCAGCGGTAGTACCGCTACTGGCTAGCGGTAGTACCGCTACCTACAGGAAGCGGTAGTACCACCCTCAGTACCGGTCGTTGTACCGCTGGCTAGGTTTTTCTCGCGGTAACGTTTACGGTACTGAGGCGGTAGTGACCTAGTACTACTGCAAGCCACTTCGATTTAATTCGAAGATTGTGGCCAGCGTTAGTACCGGTGTGCACTCGCGGTAGTACCGCTGCTGGAGTACCACGGTACTTTGGCAGTAGTACCGCCCGTGCCCTGTCACTAGGACTTCCTAGTACCGCTTATGTTACCAGGTAGCGGTAGTACCGCTGGCTCCAGCGGTAGTACCGCCCGCCACGAAAAAGGGTCAAACGGCTGGTTTGGGGAGGGGGCTATAAATACCCCATCCCCTTCTTCTCCAAGGGGTTGCTCGCTCCAGCATTAAAGTCGAGCATTTATTGAGCCTCCAAAGTTAGATATCTCTCAATCCCTCCACCCAAACTCGTTGATACTTGGAGGATTGAAGGAGAAGACCCAGATCTACATCTTCACCACTCGTTCTTCATTTCCCCCTCTCTAGTTTGAGGGATCTAGCCTAGGGTTTCCTCTTGTGGAGAACCTAGGAATCTTGCTACTTGTTGGTGATTCAAGAAGTGTTGGGATCCCCCAATTTGGTTGTGGGTGTGTGCCCCAAGTTGTTTGTAAAGGACTCGATTCCCGCTTCAAAGGGGATCAATAGTGGAAGGTGAACTAGGCCTTTGTGGCGGGGTCCATCGGAGAATAGGGTGAGGCCTTTGTGGCGTTGAGTAGGCCTTCGTGGCGAGCTCACACCCCTCCAACGAGACGTACTCCCTTAACAAGGAGGAACTCGGGAATACATCGTGTCTCCGTGTGCTTCACTTTGGTTACCTCGTTCGCTCATCCCTTTACTTACTTGCATTGTGATTATTGTTGTCCTTGTCATATAGGTAAATTCACCGTAGACGCATTATCTAGAGAATTTGCCTTTGTGTCAAGCCTAATTGTTAAATAAAAATAAAAATTGGTCGTAGCACCTATTCACCCCCCCTCTAGGTGCCCATACTTTACTTTCAATTGGTATCAGAGCCTCGGCTCTACTATCGGGCTTAACCGCCTAAGAGTTTAAGTATGGGAGAAGATTCGGATACCGAAACGTCCGTGGCTAAGGTGTCCATGGATCATCTCAATGAGTTGAGAAATTCATTGACCTCGTCCATAGACACCAAATTTGATGAGTTGCGCCAAGTCTTAGCGGAACTCCTCAAAGCCAAAGGACCGGAGGTCGTCGACTCTACTCCTCCGGATGACCATCCGAAGGGCGTCAAGAAAGGGGTAGATGGTGAACCACATAAAAATGCTTCCGCCGAAAACTCCACTAAGAAGGGTACAGAAGAAGATGGAGAATTTCACTCTGTTCCCGGAAGTTATTCTCCCAATCCTCCCGTCCCACATCCTCATATAATCCCTAGGGGAGATCCACCTAAAATTGATGCTTTTTCTTTTCGTGAATGGCAATATTACATGGACTCACTTGAACTCTTCTTGTATAGAGCTTTGGAGGGTCACTCGTGATGGATACAAACCTCATGACCCCAAGAACCTTACAAGCAGGGAAGCCGTAGATTGTCAACTCAACTACACCGCCTTGTCTATTCTTCAACAAGCCGTGGTTCCCAACCACATGCCGCATCTTCAACAATATTCCACCGCCAAGGAAACATGGGACGCTCTTGTCATCATGTTTGTGGGCAATGAGAGTATGCAAAGGAATAGATATGATGCCTTGACCAATGAGGCTGAAGGGTTCTATATGCATGATGGAGAGGACCATGTAGACATGTACCGAAGACTCAAGACTCTTGCCACCGCCTTCTCAAATGTTGGTGCCAAGTACATTGATGATGCTTGGATCAAAAGGAAGTACATGATTGCCCTAATGCCATTTGAGGGCGCGTACTTGAAGAGCATTCAAGGAAGACATGATTTCTCTTCCATGACCTCAACTCAAGTGATGCAAGAAATGTGCTCCTATCAAGTGCAAACCAAGAATTCTCTTGAAAACCGTGCTAGGGCCATTGGAATGCACAAAGGGGCATTGGTTGCTTTGAAGGCCAAGGTTGTTTCAAGAGAGGTTGAGTTTGAAGAAGAAGGAGAAGAGGCGTTGCCTCCCTTGAAGGAACAAGACTATGATCCCGTGCTAAAGGATCTCATTGCTCTCACCGTCCAAATTTTTTGGAGGAATCCTCCCAAGGGCAAGAATTTTGTTGAGGAGAAGACCAAGTCTTGCTATGGAAATGATGGGGCTCAAAAAGTGAGGTCTTGCTTCAATTGCCAAGATAAGCACCACTTCATTGCGGAGTGTCCCTATGAAAATAGAGAACTCCATAGTGGCAAGCTCATTCGCAAGGACAAGTCCAAGGTTGAGTACAAGAAACCTCATTTCAAGAAGAAACCATTCAACAAGAAGTCTCCCACCAAGTTTGTGTTATTGACTCAAGAGGAGTATGATTCCGGGAGTGATGAAGAAGAAGAAACCACAAGTGAAGTGGCCGCTCTAGATATTGCTTCTACTCCATCATCTTCATCTCTCTTTGAATCCTCCAATGACAATCATCCTCAATGAAATGCCAAGTGCTTCATGGCTAAGGCCACGGAGGTATCACCTTCCTCCAACTCTAAGACCCCTAGTGAACTAGAACATCTTGCTAATCCTAGAGTAGAAGATGAGAGGCTCTCCTTGGAACGTTTTATGTCTAACATGCAAGGGAAGACCAAGAAGTACTTTGAGCATCTCATGAGCCAATTGGGAGAGGACCAAGAAGCTCTTGAGAAGAAAGGTGAGGTTGAAAGAAGGGATGCAGATGAAATTGCATGCCTCTCTATGACTCTTGAGAAAGAGCATGATGGTAGAGTTTCTCTTGAGGAGGAGCTTGAATCTATTGAAGAAACTCATAATGAACTTGTTTCCAATATCACTAAGGAACATGATCTTGCTATTGCTAAATATAAAAAGGCTAAAAGGATAAGGTTGAGTTTGGGGTTGGTCATGGTAAACTAACCGAGGAGTTTGAAAAACTAACCGAGGCTCACAAAGCTTTGGAGAGTCAACATTCTTCCCTCAAAGAGTTGCATGAACAACTTCAAACTCAACTTAACAACCCTAGCACCTCTACTTCTTCTTGTGATCATGCAAATATTATTGAGGAAAATGCTAGGTTGAAGGTTGAGCTTGCAAGGCTCAAGGGCAAAGGCTCTCAAGTTGAGAAGGTTGTGGTATCTACCCCACAAGTGGTTGCCCCTAGCTCGAATGTGGTCATTGCTAGACCACAATTGAGTGCTCCAAGGCCACAAGTGGGCAAGCAAGGTCTTGGATATGTTGCCAAGAAAAAGAACAAGAAGAAGAAGAACAAGAAGAAGAAGAACAAGAAGAAGAAGAAGACCAACAATGGTGCTTCGAATGGTATTGTCATTAGGGACAACACTACTCGTAGCACTCCCGCACAAGCAAGCAATGTTTCCTTGAGTAGTAGTGTCATGAGGGACAACACTACTCGTATCACCTCCGCGGGAACTAACAATCCACACCATTTCTTTTATGTTTATTATTATGGTGTTGTGCAAGCTAAATATGTTGGTCCTATTGAGGGTTACATTGACTATGCTATTTGGGTTCCAAAGACCCTTGTTACTAACATGAAGGGACCCTCCCCGGGTCCTAACTCTAATCAATGATCTCTTGAAGGACTATGCTTCCGGTGGGACTAAATGGATAACTGATAGTGGATGCACTAGCCATATGACCGGAAGCAAAGAACTTGTGACGGAGTTGCGCCCAAATGACATACAAGCAAACGTCACTGATGGAGACTCGTCCTCGTCTAAGGTATCCGGGTTCGGCAAGGTTGTGATTGCTCCCGACCTTGGTTACAATTTACTTTCCGTCCGCTCTCTTGGAAAGATGGGTTTCTCCGTGTTTTTTGATGTTGATATTGTGGTCCTTTTGAGGAGCAAGACTCTTGACGTCGCTTACGTGGGACATGTTGAAAATGAGTTGTTCGTGGTGGACTTTTCGAAGTCTACCAACTCTCAAACAATGTGTCTTTTCAGAAAGGCGAACGTGGGATGGTTTTGGCATCGCCGCTTATCCGATGTCAACATGAGAACTTTGAAAAGTCTTCACAAAGGTGGCCTTATTGTAGTACTAAAATAAAATGTTTCCTTTTCAAAGGATCGCGTTTGTAGGTCGTGTGTTGAAGGAAAGATGCATGATAAGGCGCACAAGGCCAAGACTATTATTTCATCAAATAGGATCTTGGAGCTTCTCCATGTTGATCTCTTTGGTGCCATGCCCGAGACAAGTCTTGGTGGCAAGAAGTATTGCTTGGTGATTGTCGATGATTATTCAAGATACACTTGGGTTTATTTCTTCAAGTGCAAGAGTGAAACTCAACAAACCATCATCGACTTCTCCAACGAAGTGCAACGTCAACACAATGTGGAAATCATGGCTATGAGGAGTGATAATGGTTCGAAGTTCAAGAATTACACTTTCAATGAATTCCTTAGTGAAGAAGGCATTCGTCATCAATACTCCGCCACTTACACTCCTCAACAAAATGGAGTTGCCGAAAGGAAGAATCGCACTCTCTTGGATATGGCAAGTACCATGTTGGCGGAGTACACTTCTCCCCAATATTTATGGGCCGAGGCCGTATCCACCACATGCCACTCCTCCAACCGCCTCTACATCCGCAAAGGCTTGGACAAGACTCCATATGAGATCCTCACTGGCAACAAGCCCAACGTCTCCTACTTCCGTGTATTCGGTTGTAAGTGCTTTTATTTGATCAAGGGTGTTAGGTTGTCTAAATTTCAATCCAAAACTATTGAGGGTATATTTGTTGGTTACGGTGCCGAATCCCACACTTATACAGTCTTTGACAAAGCATCACGGATTGTCATAGAATCTTTTAGTGTGGTTTTCGAGGAAAATGATGGCTCCCAAGTGGCGCAATTTCATGTTTCTAATGTAGATGTTGAAATACCTCAAGAAGCCATAGGAAGGATGGGTGTGGGATTTTTCCGCCCCATTGAGGGACACCTTATGGCGACTCGAGAAGGACTATGCTCTACTCACGTGGATCCCTCCTCTACAATAGAAGAACAAGCCAAGAAGCCAAGTGCTACACCTAACCAAGAACATGTTGAAGACCCTCCTCTTATTGACCAAGTTACTACGCAAGATGCAACCACTCCTATCATTCATGCTAGTCAAGGTCAAGGCCAAGATCAACCATCCTCTTCATCATCTCCTCAAGTTGAAACTAGTGTTGAAGATATTATTATTGACTAGCAAGTATGCTCGTGCGTTGCTACGGGTAATCAAACCGTGTCATGAAGTTCATTTTCTTAATAGAAAAAAATGTGTGGAAGAAAGCATTGTAGGATGCAAGGAGGAGCACATCGCGGTTCGTTATTAATAAGAAATTAATTGTTGTTTTAATGTATATGATTAGAAGTGAGAAAGTCCTCTAAAAGGGGAGGGGCATTTTGGCTCCCAAGGTCATAGGCATGTAGTAGAATTTAAAAAGTAAAAAAAAAAGTAAAACATAAAAAAATCTGAATTTCTTTTGTGATGTAATGTATACAAATTTTATAGATACGTGCCAAATTTATTGCGGCTAGAATAATCTGCTAGCTTTAGTGAAGATACAAAACTTACAACTAAACAATTGTTAAGACGTCGATGATCTTAACTGAATTAAAGTCCATCAAGGAAAGTCTATTTGCAGCAAGAATTTTCAGGAGCTCGGAGACTAAGTTCAAAGAAACAGAGACCAGGAAAATAGAGTTATACTATATGGGTTCAGACATCTATTTCGACTACTGATGCAAACGTACAACAACTGAGCATCA
Organism: Alopecurus myosuroides; assembly: GCA_028641055.1. Lineage (NCBI taxonomy): Eukaryota > Viridiplantae > Streptophyta > Magnoliopsida > Poales > Poaceae > Alopecurus > Alopecurus myosuroides. The sequence goes on along the minus strand of CM054059.1, from coordinate 365,057,185 downwards.
CATGATCAACCGTGTTCCTCTCAAACCAGGGGGTATATAATGGGAAAATTATCTCTAGGTGTCCTACATAAGGTGTCAATGTATAGTTGCATGTTGTCAAAGAAAATCAGTATCTTTTGTATTACTAGCAAATATGCCCGTGCGTTGCTACGGGTAATCAAACCGTGTCATGAAGTTCATTTTCTTAATAGAGAAAAAAATGTGTGGAAGAAAGCATTGTAGGATGCAAGGAGGAGCACATCGCGGTTGTTATTAATAAGAAATTAATGATTGTTTTAATGTATATGATTAGAAGTGAGAAAGTCCTCTAAAAGGGGAGGGGCATTTTGGCTCCCAATGTCATAGGCATGTAGTAGAATTTAAAAAGAAAAAAAAAAGTAAAACATACAAAAAATCTGAATTTCTTTTGTGATGTAATATATACAAATTTTATAGATACGTGCCAAATTTATTGCGGCTAGAATAATCTGCTAGCTTCAGTGAAGATACAGAACTTACAACTAAACAATTGTTAAGACGTCGATGATCTTAACTGAATTAAAGTCCATCAAGGAAAGTCTATTTGCAGCAAGAATTTTCAGAAGCTCGGAGACTAAGTTCAAAGAAACAGAGACCAGGAAAATAGAGTTATACTATATTGGTTCAGACATCTATTTCGACTACTGATGCAAACGTACAACAACCGAGCATCACATGATCAACCGTGTTCCTCTCAAACCAGGGGGTATACAATGGGAAAATTATCTCTAGGTGTCCTACATAAGGTGTCAATGTATAGTTGCATGTTGTCAAAGAAAATCAGTATTTTTGTATTATTTTGCTGCTATCATTAGGTTTATTACAAAAAATCCATGGATTTCCCCTCATGTAAGTCTAAAAAGAGTGATCCATATGCATAGTTAGACTTGACATAGAAGAATTATTAGTCATGTCATATACATATTTTATTTATCTATATCAGAGGCGAGAACAAAAAAGATTACCGAAACTTACCTGGGATGACATGCTTTTGAATGGTGGATGCTCCAAAGCAAAAAGAAGAATCCTATTTAGTTAAAAGGAAGCAGGGTACATCTTCACAAATCTCTTCATATACCCCGACATTTGCCTTCAAACGGTAAGAAAATATTACGGGGCAACCTAAAATAATATGTGATTATTAAAAAATATCCCGACACAAGAAATAGATTCAATACAACAACCATAGTTAAAGAATGAACTTTCTAAACCACTGGACTGTAAATCTAGAAGTATTTCATCAGGCATTGAGGCTTTGCCTGGATGTGTGAAGTGAAGCTACAAGAAATAGTCTCAATTGGCATCCGCAGAAATTTAGCTTGATCCGAGCAGCACGTATTGTTGAGACAAATTGTTTTGGTTCTTCTAAATTTTCGGTAAATTTATTGGAAAAGTTGGTTGTCCTTGCCTTAACTTATCAAAACTTAATTTTCTTAACTTGATAAATAATATATTAGAGCAGAAACATTGATAATTAAAATTGCATAAATTGGATCATGGAAATTCACAAATCACTTGAGCACAAATAAAATATGCTAACATTTACCAGTTCATACGTTTTTTGAAAGGCCTAGAAAGGTTACATGAAGTTATGTGTCCCTTATCTCCGTCATGTATTCCTAATTGTGGGCGCACTGGACATTCCGGACTCTGCACATGACTTGGTTAAGATTTGAGGAATCTAGAAGAGAGAGGTGTTCTTACCTTATCTCCACTTCTTGACTGTTGTTTAATTGCGAAGAAAATGAAGAGGCCCCGGTGAGGTGGAATCTCTAGAGGTAAGCTCGTTTCTTCCTTCCGATATCTTAATTCACAATCAGAGCACCCAGCAATGCCAATCTCACCAAGAAATCAGCAGCGTCAGCGAAGCACATACATCAATCAATCAGAGGCAACGAATACACACAAACAAACTGTAATCATAAGCAGTAGCAAAGGACATCAATCAGCCAGCGGCAGCGAACGCACACACAAACTGGAGTCAGCAAGAAAAACATCTCCGCAGAGAAGCTTCGCCCGGTTGCCCCACTCACCTATCCAATGTCGGTCTCACCTGTCTGTGTACCTCTGCTGTCTGCCGCCCCCTTCCTTTATTCCCTCACCATCGGCCTCCTCATATCCCCGGAGTGGCTGGCCAAGCGTCAGCGGCATCCTCTTCATCACCTTGCCACCGGTCTCCTCCCATCCCTGGCCTGGCCGGCTAGGCGTCCCTCCGCCACGTTCACCTGTAGGCGCTACACCGAGGCCCAACGCACGTCGTCGCTCCAAGATCGAGCAGACTGCTGTGAATCTATGAGCCGGTTGCTCCTGCTAGCAGAGGGTTGAACGTGGACCCCATCACATCGGTCCTCAGCGGTGTAGGCTGGATCCTGTTGGAGGCGTGGTGGAGGCGTCAGCATAACTGGCACGAGTCGCCGCCAGATGGTAGGCTCCGCCGTCACCACGCGGTCACCCAATGGGCTCGTCGCTGCCTCGTGGGGACAACGGTGTTGTTGCCATGGTGCCGGGTTGCAGGCTCAATGGCACTTCGTCGTTGTCGGCCATGACGCGGGTGAGGCCGAAATCTCACGGATGGGAAGGAGAGGAGGTGATGCGCCGGCATCGACACGAGCGAGACCAAGATATCCTGCTGGGAAGGACAAGAGGTGATGGTGTGTGCTTCATCGCCGTCGGCCTTGGCACGGCTCTTCCTCCATGTGAGATCATGCTATGGGGCTTCGTCTCGGCTCAGTTTGACTTCCACGGCTGCGTGCCCTGCTTGCACGCTCTGGATGGGCCTTATTCAATGGCTTCCGCTTCTGGATGGGCCTTATGCAATGGCTTCCGCTTCGAGTAAGAGTCCAGATCGTACGGGACGAGATGATAGGAAAAAGTTTCGAGCCAGTCCCGATCGTGTCCGATGACGTACCAAACCACACGAACAGACAAAAACGTACCAAGAATTGGGAGGAAGAAACCTTAGTGCTTTTATTATTATTAGGTATAGATGATGATGATCCAGGCCAAGTTGGTCAAGATGGGGACCCAAATGATCAAGATGATCAAGTGATTCCTCCGCGCAATAATGCGGAGATCGAAGCCTGTCGTGCTAAAAGGATAAGAAGAGTTTTGAAGCATATTTATGCCCAAGACAACAAGGTCTTGGAAGATATTCAAGCTAGAAGATCCACAAGAAGGCAATTGGCACATTTTAGTGAGCATCAAGCTCACATATCTATGGTGGAACCAAAGAAAGTGTTTGAAGTTCTTGAGGACTCCGATTGGGTTGAAGCAATGCATGATGAGCTCAATAACTTTGAGCGCAACAAGGTTTGGAGATTGGTTGAGAAGCCCAAAGATTGCCACAATGTTATTGGCACCAAGTGGATATTCAAGAAGAAGCAAGATGAGCATGGCATTGTCATTAGGAACAAGGCAAGATTGGTTGCTCAAGGTTACACTCAAGTGGAAGGCATTGGCTTTGATGAAACCTATGCACCCGTGGCTCGCCTTGAGTCAATCCGTATCCTCCTTGCTTATGCTTCTTCTCATAATTTCAAATTGCAACAAATGGATGTCAAAAGTGCTTTCTTGAATGGTCCACTAAAGGAGGAGGTTTATGTTAAGCAACCTCCGGGGTTCGAGAATCTCAACTTTCCTAACCATGTCTACAAACTCGACAAAGCTCTTTATGGCCTCAAACAAGCACCACATGCTTGGTATGAACACCTTAGAGAATTGTTGGATGACCGTGGTTTCGAAGTTGGGAAGATCGACCCCACTCTCTTCACCAAGAGAGTAAAGGGAGAGATTTTGATATGCCAACTCTATGTGGACGATATTATCTTTGGCTCAACTAACCAAGCTTTCAATAATGAGTTCTCTAAGCTTATGACTGACAGGTTCGAGATGTCTATTATGGGAGAGCTTAAATTCTTCCTTGGTTTTGAGATCAAGCAATTGGCTCGTGGAACTTTCATTTCTCAAGCCAAGTATACCCAAGACATGATCAAAAGGTTTAACTTCCAAAATGCAAAGATCAAGTCTTCTCCCATGCAAGTCAAGTGCCACCTATCACGTAACCCGAAGGGTAAAGATGTGGACCAAAAGTTGTATCGTTCTATGATTGATTCTTTGCTCTATCTTTGTGCATATAGGCTCGATATCGTTTTGAGTGTAGGTGTGTGTGCAAGGTATCAAGCGGCTCCTAAGGAAATCCATTTGATGGCGGTCCATAGGATCTTTCGTTATTTGGTTCATCCCCAAGATTTGGTTTGTGGTACCCAAAGGGGGCACAATTTTCTCTCAAGGGCTACACGGATTCCGATTGGGCGGGTGATCAAGATGATAGGAAGTCTACTTCCGGGGTTTGCCAATTTCTTGGTAGGTCTTTGGTGAGTTGGTCTTCCAAGAAGCAAAATTGCATATCTCTCCTCCTCCGAAGCCGAGTATGTAGCAAGCCGCAAGTGCTTGCACTCAATTGCTATGGATGAGGCAAACTCTCAAGGAATATGACATTCATTTGGATAAGGTGCCTCTTTTGTGTGATAATGAAAGCGCCATCAAAATTTCCTACAACCCCGTGCAACATACAAGAACGAAGAATATTGAGATCCGCCATCATTTCATCCGAGACAATGTGGCAAGAGGGGATATTGCTCTATCATATGTGCCCACCAAGGATAATCTTGCGGATATTTTCACGAAGCCACTTGATGATGCAAGATTCATGTTCTTGAGGAATGAACTAAATGTCATTGATTCTAGGAGTTTGACTTGAGGATCTTGCACACACCCCTAAAGATGAAACGTGTTTGAGTTTAGGTGTAGGCATGGACATAGGGGGAGTGTTATCCTACCACATTGGGTTCTCCCTCCCCCCATTATGCCCAAAGCAAACACACATTTTTATCTCTCTTTTTCTAATGTTGAATTGTGAGCTTCAATGTCGAGAATTGGCAATGTACCCAAGATATATCTTTGCGGTGACATACCATGATCTCTTACATGGTGTTTTAGGCCACCAACCTCTTCTCTTGAAGAGTTGGTTCTTGTTTTGGTTTTATTGTGGTGTTTTTGTTGTGTTGGTTTGTGTTTTTGTTGTGTCGGTGTTGGTTTGGGAAACACACTCCCTCTTTTCCTTATTTGATTTTTGAGTTTGTTTGCAAAATTTGGAGTGTGTAGTACCATCTCAGCTGGTGTTCTAATCCCAAGCCCAAACAATTCCCCCTTAGACATTTTCTCTCTAAAAATTTCAATCTCTTTGATCCCTTGGTGAAATGAAGACCAGGCTAGCGGTACTACCGCCAGCTACGAGCGGTACTACCGCTGTAACTGACAGTAGTACCCAGCACACGGTACTACCGGTGGCCCCGAACGGTACTACCGCTGCAGGAGTTCGTGCCCAGCACAGACTCAGCAGCGGTACTACCTCTGGGCCCAGGTAGTTCCAGTGAGCGGTACTACCGCCGCGGCAAAAATCCGTGGGGATTAAAAGGGATATGGGAAACGGGGGTTGCCCTCATAACCCCCACTCTCCCTCATCTCCTCCCCACTTTGAATCTCACCGCCACCAAGTCTTCCATCCATCGGGGAGGGCTCTCTCCGGTTCGTGAACGCTCCTCTCTCGCCGGAGAACGCTCGGGGACCACTCCCAACTCCTCCTCCTCGACGATGAGCTCCGGTACCCTTCCTATCTCTCTCCCTCGAGAAATCTTGAGAGATGATGATTCCTCGGGTCTAGAGATCTCCTAGTCTAGGGGTAGTTAGATGTGTTCCCTATGTAAATGAAATCATATTAGCACTACTCGTGTTTTTGACTCGTGATGGATTCGGTAGTCTCTTTGGGCGCCATGGTCGAATCCGCCAGCAGTGGTACAACCGCTATGGCTGGAACCGCTGGCAACAGCGGTACTACCGCTTCCTGGAGTCTGAAACACTTTGAGTTCTAGTTTGATTCCCTCTCGCAGATCTTTTTGATTGAAGTTTTGCTTATCATGTGTTATCCCCCTATTGCTTTCTTAGGAGCAGGTGCTAGTGGTTCGAATGGTGGAGGTCGCAAGCGTGCGGCAAAGAGAGGTCGTAGGAACCCCGAGGAAGATGAAGCCCCCGAGGTTATGCCACAAGGAAACTTGACAAGGAGACAGAGATCTATCAACATGATATCAAAGGCAGCTCGTGACAAGTCCATTGATAATATGCCAGATGAGTAGTTTCGTAGGGAAAGGAGGACCAATCCTTATAATCATCCTAGGGAAGCTAGAGCAAACGAGTGTTTCTGGACTCGTTTTCAGGAGAGGATCTTCTATGAGGAGTACCCACTCAACAAAAATAAGGTGGTCACTCAGTTTTCTATCAATGTGGCTTTCATGAGATCCAAGATGGACTATTTTGGTGAGGCCCTGGAGATCATTGAGGAATTTAAGCTTCTGGACTTCATTGAGATCAATGAGGATTATGATGAGCATCTTGTGGGACAGTTTTATGCCACATTGTACTTCCACACCGAGGAGAGGATGGTCACCTGGATGACGAAGGATCAGAAGTTCTCTGCTTCTTGGAGTCAGTTTGCCACTCTTCTGGGTATGCAGGACTTTGGAGAGACACCAGATGCTGCTTTTCACCACACTTTCTTCCTGGTTCCCTATCCGGAGAAGTCCATGGATCCCACTGAGATGTATGATCTATACATACCTGGACGTGATGTGGTTGGTCAGTCCAAGCACCTGCTGCCTGTCTACGATATTCTCCACAGGATTTTCAGGAACACCTTGACTCCTCGTGTGGGTAACTTTGATCAAATCCATGGATCGCTCATTGACTTGATGGTGTACACTCATAGGCGTCATGGTGATGGCCTAAGGCTAGATGTGATGGACATTCTTTGGAATGAGATGTACAACTGCGTGATGAGGAGGAGAGTGCCAGTGTTTGCTGCTTTGGTCTACAAGCTCATTTCCACCACTTGGCGCAATGCCCAGTTTGCTGATGCTCTTTTGGATAATGACCAAGAACTTAAAACTCATGCCATCAAGGATCTTCGTGTCAAGAAGCATGCCACTCCTCTGCTTGGTCCGGATGATCTTGGTCCGGACACTGATGGCTCGAGTGACTCGGACTTCGAGATGGAGGGGAGAGCTCAGAAGAACAACTTTCGCAGGTGGATGTCCTCAACCTTGAAGAAGGTTTTCTGTTGCCAGCTTGATATGGAGGACAAGGCATATCGTGCTCATGTTCGTAGCAAGGTGGAGCGACAGCTTACCCGTGATAGGTTTGCTCATCTAGGGGTGCTTGTTCGTGCTGGGTCTGAGGACAGGATCACTACTTCCAGGGAGTGGAAGTCCAAGCAAGGCAATGTGTGGTTTGATCCAGAGCTTCTCGATGATGCTACTACTTCTCACGAGCCTTGGACTCGTGGTGAGACTGACGACGAGGTCGAAGATGTGAACTCGGAGGATGAGCGTAATCTTGGCAGCCCTGTTAGTGCCTCTAGCCCCGACGAGTGACCTCCAGGGACGTTAGCATCGCCTCTTCCCTTTTTGGTGCCTTGATGCCAAAGGGGGAGAGAGTTCTATTAGGATCGATTCATTTGCTTGGGTTGAGTTCGTTTTGTCAAACTTTGTGTCGTGTGTGCTTGTGAGTTGAACTATTTGGTGTTAAGTTTGTGTGGTTGGACCATTTGATGTTATGGATTAGGATTTTATGGTTATTATTGTTTTTCGTTAAGCAAGCATTCATATTTGAGAGAATTCCTTATTTGGCCCTTTCTTAAAATCTTCTTCCCTATTTGGCCCTAAAAAAAATATCTTCCCTATTTGACATCTAAACTTCATTTCCTTCCTAATATGGCCCTGTAGTGCAATCTGAACACTAACGGTGTTAAATGTGGTTGTAAAATGACTCTTTTGCCCTTTATGAATTGTGGGACCAAAAGTTACTCTCTAATGTGTGTGACATACTTAAGCCAATAAAAACGTACCAGTAGCTCAATAACCGTTGAAAGCATCCAAAATGGAACCATTTTATTTAATAGATTGTAATTTAAAAAATAAAAAAATTGGGCAGAACCTCCCCTAGAATTTGACCATTCTAAACACACAATTAACATATATATGCATAGACATTTTATAACAATGCAATATCAGTACTGATCCTACAATTTATATTATAGTTGAGGTCTAGTCCACATACATCACATGATCAGGTCCAAAAGCACCTCCAGTTTCACTTAGTCTCACTTACATCATGTATGTGAGGTAAAGTCCACAAAAATCACATGGCAAAGCATAGAAGCACCTCTCATTAGACACAGTACATGAATAGAACACATTAGAATCACAAGCTGAGCCTTCTTTTGCTTCTTGTGCTCATTGCAGGGCTAGCGGGGATGAAAGTTTTGCTTCTTGTACTCATTGCGAGGCTATCAAGTGGCGCAGTAGGAATCACAGTGGCATCTTTCTTCTTTTTCTTAGCTTTTGCCTTCACAGGAAGGTTTTCTCGCTGGGCATTGGTTGGCTTGAGATGGTTTTTAACCTGCATCATGCATGTATGGCAGCAGCGGTTATACGGATACAAAATAGAAAAAACAATGAATAACATGTGAAATCAGACTAGTTGATTACCTTTTAAAAGTTCCAGCACTAGATTTTGGTGTAGCCTTTTCCTTTATTGTTATAGTTTCAAGGATTTGGCTATGGTTAGAAAGAAGCTAATTAGAATTCAATGGCTGAATCTTCGGCTTTATGTAATCTCGAGCATAAATGTAAAAGAGATCTCAATGTAAAATGACTTACGTAGGTGGAAAACACATCCTAGTTGGTGCTTCATCCACATATGGCACAATGGTGCTCTTTACCTTCTTCTTTGGTGGCCCTCTGCATCAGAAAATAACTTGAATTTGGATCCATCCTGCATATGGAACACAAATATAGGTATAAACATTCTGCAAACATTGCTAGTGCTTCATAAATTTCAGGCACAATACTCTAAATAATATCCATGATCCATCAGCCACATAGGTACAGAGCATTGAAGCAAAAAAAAAACAGTAATCATGCCCCAGTCTTATTCATACAACATCAAGCCTCACTCTTCTCTCATGAATCAATAGAATACAGACTACTACCACTGTATCCAGACTACCACTTTATCCAAAATACTCTAAAATATGCTAGAATAATTAACCAGACTACCACTGTATACAAAATATGCTGATGAACCAGACTACTACCGTAATCCCTGGTTTAGAGGAGCTGAAACTCACCAGACGGCCGCATCTGCGCCTGTGCTTAGAGCCACGCCCATGCCGACGGTCGCATCCGTGGTCATGCTTGGATCCAGGCCCGTGCCGCAGGCCGCAGCCGTGGCCAAGGCGCCCACGCCGCCGGCTGCAGCCGTACCCGCCGCCATCTCGCGGCCCTTGACGCCGGCCGCACCTGTGGTCGCGCCGCCGGCCGCACCAGTGCTCGCGCCGCCGGCCGCAGCCGTGGCCAAGGCGCCCACGCCGCCGGACGCAGCCGTCCCCGCCGCCATCTCGTGGCCCTCGACGCCGGCCGCACCTGTGGTCGCGCCGCCGGCCGCACCAGTGCTCGCGCCAACGGCCACAACCGTGCTCGCGCCGCCGGCCGAATCTGTGTCCTCGTCCTCCCCTGCGTTCACGCCGCCGCCGCCGCCCCCGTTACCATTCGCCATCGGGGTAGGTTCCCGTGTGGTTGGATAAGGAGAGAAGGTCGGGTCGGGTCGCTCGCTTCCAGGAAACGTTTGGTCGCTTCCAGTTCCAGGCAAAAAAAAAGAGAGATGATGGTTTACTCACATTAGCTAGGGGTATTTCTGTCCAATAAAAAGCTCACTGACGGAAACATCAAACAGAACAGACGTTTGTGTCAAATAGGGAAGAAAAGGAAATTTAGGTGTTAAATTGGGAAGAATTTTTTTTTTAGGGCCAAATAAGGAAGATGAATTTAAGAAAGGGCCAAATAAGGAATTCTCTCTTCATATTTGCATATCTTTTGTACCCTTTCTAGGTTTAAAAGAGTTAGGGGGAGCACACATTCTAAAAGAGAACAAAGTTTGCCTCATTAAGAAAATTTTCCTTATGCATCACTCTCTCTCGATGTGCTCGTCCAAAATTATTTGTACCTCTCTTAGTGGTGTTGTCATCAATCTCCAAAAAGGGGAGATTGAAAGTGCATTTTGCATCTTTGATCTCTCTTAGGTTTTGGAGTTGATAACAACACTACTAAGCATCTAAAAGTGCGTCAAGTATTTCAGGTTATATCAACTGGACGCCAAAAAGGTGAAGAGAATTCCAAGACAAAGCCACCAAGATTTATATGGTCCAGCGGTAGTACCGGGCTTGCCACCAAGATTTATATGGTCCAGCGGTAGTACCGGGCTTGGCAGCGGTACTACCGCTCTGCACAGCGAGCGGTAGTACCGCACCCAGTACCACCAGAAGTACCGCCAGGAGAAAAATGCGTATTGTCTTCAGCGGCACTGAAGCGGTACTAGCTCGGTAGTACCGCTGTACTAATATTTATCTTCAGCAAAGCCTTGCTCAGCGGTAGTACCGCTACTGGCTGGCGGTAGTACCTCTACCTACAGGAAGCGGTAGTACCGCCCTCAGTACCGGTCGTTGTACCGCTGGCTAGGTTTTGCTCGCATTATCGTTTACGGTACTGAGGCGTTAGTGACCTAGTACTACCGCCAGCCACTTCTATTTAATTCAAAGATTGTGGCCAGCGGTAGTACCGGTGTGCACTCGCGGTAGTACCGCTGCTAGAGTACCACGGTACTTTTGCAATAGTACCGCCCGCGCCCTGTCACTGGGACTCCCTAGTACCGCTTATGTTACCAGGTAGCAGTAGTACCGCTGGCTCCAGCGGTAGTACCGCCAGGCACGAAAAAGGGTCAAACGGCTAGTTTGGGGAGGGGGCTATAAATACCCCATCCCCTTCTTCCCCAAGGGGTTGCTCGCTCTAGCATTAAAGTCAAGCATTTATTGATCCTCCAAAGTTAGATCTCTCTCAATCCATCCACCCAAACTCGTTGATACTTGGAGGATTGAAGGAGAAGACCCGGATCTACATCTTCACCGAATCGTTCTTCATTTCCCCTTCTCTAGTTTGAGGGATCTAGCCTAGGGTTTCCTCTTGTGGAGAACCTAGGCATCTTGCTACTTGTTGGTGATTCAAGTAGTGTTGGGAGCCCCCAATTTGGTTGTGGGTGTGTGCCTTAAGTTGTTTGTAAAGGACTCGATTCCCGCCTCAAAGGGGATCAATAGTGGAAGGTGAACTAGGCCTTTGTGGCGGGGTTCATCGGAGAATACGGTGAGTCCTTTGTGGCGTTGAGTAGGCCTTCGTGGCGAGCTCACACCCCTCCAACGAGACGTATTCCCTTAACAAGGAGGAACTCGGGAATACATCGTGTCTCCGTGTGCTTCACTTTGGTTACCTCGTTCCCTCGCTCCCTTTACTTACTTGCATTGTGATTATTGTTATCTTTGTCATATAGGTAAATTCACCGTAGTCGCATTATCTAGAGAATTTACCTTTGTGTCAAGCCTAATTGTTAAAGAAAAATTAAAATTGGTCGTAGCACCTATTCACCCCCCTCTAGGTGCCCATACTTTACTTTCAATAACTCCGAGCACGTAGGCAAAATTCGGGTTAACATTGAAGCATATTTAATGATCATTGGGAAATAGAAAAAGACGGAACATGCTTTGAACAATGAAAGACAGAAAAAACAATTTGCATGCATTTCCGACAACTTTATTTCATGATCTCAATAATGATTACATAGAATTGAACTAAGCATAGAAGGGGCGTAACTGTTGGATGCTCCAGGGCCTGTTTGTCTCTCCTAGTTCTACATCAATGTTTTTTTCCTCTTGCGATTCGAGTTTTTCGGGTCATCTTCTGTGTCCCAAATATCTATAAGGTAGTATGACCCATTTTTCTTAGCTTTTGTAATGACGAACGGTCCTTCCTAGATTGGGCTAGCTTGTGCTTTCTGTCTTGTACCAATCTTAGCACTAAATCACCTTCTTTAAAATAACAATGTTTGATTTCCCGGCTATGATATCACCGTAAACCCTGCTGATAAATGGCGGATCTTTGCAACACAAGTTCTCGCTCTTCTTCTAAAAGATCGACGGCATCCTATCGCGCACTTTCGACATCCGACTCAACGTATTCCTGCACTCTTGGGCTATCATGGATCATGTCAGTTGGAAGCACTGCTTCTGCACCATAGACCAAGAAAAAAGGCGACTTCCCTGTTGATCTATTCGACGTCGTTCGAATACTCCAAAGCACAGAAGGCAACTCTTCTACCCATGCTCCAGCTGCTCTATGAAGAGGAGTTTCGATTATTGGGCGTATTCCTTGCAAGATTGAACTATTCATTCGTTCAACCTGGCCATTGGATTATGGGTGCACTACAGATGCAAGATCTAGGTGAATTCCCGTTTGTCGGAAATATTTTGCCAGCTCTCCAATTGCAAAGTTTGTCCTGTTATCCGTGATAATGCTTTGTGGGATGCCTTATCTCATGACTGTGTCAATGGAGAAATTTCTAGCAGTCACACCGTCAAGTTTTTTGATGGGTTTAGCCTCCACCCACTTGGTATACTTATCTACTGCAACGAGTAGATGCGTGATGGTGCAGGTCTTGCACTCGTTGGGAGACCCCAAGAGGAAGGTATGATGAGCACAGCAACAGTTTTCCCTCAGAAAGAAACCAAGGTTTAATCGACCAGTAGGAGGAAGAAGTAACTTGAGAAGGTTGATGCAGCTGAGGTGGTAGGGCGCACTACCGGTTCAGCAACAACGTGGAACCTACACAACACAAACAATTCACTTTGCCCCAACGAAGCAGTAAGGTTGTCAATCTCACTGGTTTTGCTGATAACAAAGAGGTTAAATGTATGGTGTGGAAAACAGTATGAGAACATTATGAAAACAAGAGAAGTAGTGTGAAAACAGTGGGAGCAGTGTGAAAGCAGTGAAAACAACGTGTGTATTATCAGAATGAGAAAATGGACCGGGGTCCACAGTTCACTAGAGGTGTCTCTCCATAAAAGATAAATAACATGTGTGGTGTTAAAATTACAGGTGGGCAATTGACAGTAATGAAGGCTGCACCATAGTGCATATGCAAGACATAAAGATTACTATGTGATTCATGCGGGCATTACAACAAGATACATAGAGCGTCATCCAACTGCATCTATGCCTAATAATTCACCCTCTGAATATCATCTGAACAAACGTTGGGTATTAAGATGCAAGCAACAGATTATCGCAGTAAGCAAAGTGTGTAATGTAAACTAAGTAAACACCATTGTTTCCTCCCTAATGGCAATAGGACATCCTCCATCCGTCACGTTTTTGTCACTCGAGCAAGATGAAAAGGAGGCATGAACCCACTAGCATAAATACTCTCTCTTGGGGTTACTAGCGTCTACTTGGCTAGAGCATCTACTAATAACGGAGAGCATGCAAGATCATAAATAAAATATGCATGAAGATAACATGATAGATTGATAATCAAAAACATAGCATTCAACATTCATCAGATCCCAGCAAACACAACATGTAGCATTACATAAAGATGATCTCGATCATGTAGGGCAGCTCATGAGATCTAAACATGAGGTACAAAGTGGAGAAGACAACCATCTATGAACCCGTAGTCCAGGGATGAACTACTCACGCATCACTTCGGAGGAGGGCATGGTGGTGTAGACCCCTCCGGTGATGAATTCCCCTCCTGGTAGGGTGCCGATGAGAGCTCCAGAACCCTCCCGGTCTCGGGATGAAGATGACGGCGGCATCGGGTGTTTCTCGGGACGAAGTGGTATATTTTTAGGGTTGACACATCGGGGGGTATAAGTAGGCGAAAGGGCGATGGCGGTGGACGCCCGACGGGCCCACACCACCCCTAGGCGCGGCCAGGGGCGCGCCGCCCTATGGTGTGGCCCCCCTCCGGGCCTCTTCGGGACTCCATGGAACCTTTGGGAATTCTAAGACTTCCGGGCTTCGAATTTTCCAATTCCGAGAATATTTCCAGAACAACTTTCTGAAACTAAAAACAGCAAAAAAAAACAGGGAACTGGCTCTGTGGCATCTTGTCAATAGGTTAGTCCCGGAAATCGATAAAAATTACATAAAGTGTGTAGAAAACATGTAGGAAACAACATGGAACATCAGAAATTAAGGATACATTTATGACATATCAACATCCCAAGCTTAGTTCCTACTCGTCCTCGAGTAGGTAAACGATAAAAACACATAATTTTTTAGGTGACATGCTACCAACATAAACTTGATCATCAATAATGTAAAAGCATATGTAAGTTGAGATCATAGAACTTCAACACAACCATGATAAATAAAATTTTAACAATAAAGCATAGCAATCACCTTACATCATGAGAAGTAACACAATAAAAGATCATGAATAATAATGCACTTAAAGATATACATTTGTTTCAAGCATAGAGATAACCTGGCAAAGTGATATTTCGCTAGTCCTTAGTGGGGAAAAACATAAATGCCACGACACCTTCAAAGTTCATGAGGAAGACTAGAACAAAAAATTAGAGAACAAACAATAACACATCATGAATCAATTAATAATGTTTCTGGGACAAATGCACATTAAACTCATAATGGAAACTATGCTCTCTCAATTGTGCATACTGTTAGAAGATGGAGAATCAACATAAAAGTAAAAGAAAGGCCCTTCGCAGAGGGAAGCACAGATCAACTCATGTGCTAGAGATTTTTATTTTATTAAACAGAGGTATAAAATGTTTGACACTCCTCCCAACCATCTTACATAAACCATGGCTAACCGAATCCTCGGGTGCCTGCCAACAATCACATACCGTGGAGGAGTGTCTATTTTTTTAGAGAGGTGTATGCTTATGTCAAAGAATGGTAAACAGAAAATACACTATGACACAAGCCAACTAGACTTCACAAGAGCGGCTCCCATAGAAGGACGCATATGGGTAGAAGGTCATCCCTCTTTCTTTTTTGTTTACACAATTATGCTTTGACTGATAAATCAGGGGCAGAAATAATGAAGATAATTTGTTGTACTTTGGGGCTGGGCACCCCGCTTCCATCTCTTCTATCAATTGGATAAGCGGAGGAAGCCACTAGTCCGGGGTGTGAAAGTCCAATCAACAATTGAGATAAAGATTCTCTATTTACGTCCTCATGAGCTAAAACAGGAGCACAAAACAGGAGTAATTTTGAAAGTTTTAAAGGTAACACATGAGCAATTTACTTTAGAGTGGCAGTTCAATACCACATGTAGGTAGGTATGGTGGACACATTTGGCAAACTTTGGTTTTTGGGAGTTGGATGCACGAGTAGAGCTCATACTCAGTACAGGTGGAGGCTAGCAAACGACTGGGAGCGACAAAACAAGAGAGCATAAGAGACATAATCATGCATAGCGACATAAACATCATTAATCAAAGCATAAGTGGTACCACAATTTCAAAAACTAAATGATCATAGATGCTATAAGTGACTGGTTCATAGTCATAAACATGGTGTGAGCATGCGCCAAGTCAACCAAATAAAACATTCAAAGGAGAACACCACAAATTTATGCTTCAAAATGACAAGAACAACTCATGATTCTTTCAATTACACATTAAACACTCTCAGTTATTTGAGACAAATCATGCTACTAAATAACCACTAGGCTTTAGAATGAAAATAACAGCTAGCATGATATGAAAAAGTCTAGCCACAGTCTATACAAGCTTCTAATTGCACCGTTATGAATTCTACTACAAGCAGCAATTTCTTTTCCCAACAAGCACCATACAAAATATGTTCTAACAAAAACTCTATAAATGATACAGCAACCAAAAATGAGAGTAATCACATAACACTAATAAAACTAACAGCTCTGAATAAGAGATGCAATGAAAACAAGAGCTAAACAGGAATTTTGCAGCACCTAGAAGAAAAACTAAGAATACGAGCATAACGATTATTCAAACGAAAAAGCGGAGCGTGGTCTCTCCCAAACAAGGAATGCTAGGGTCCAACTATATTATTCCAGCAAGGAAAACAAAAGAAAACAAAAGAAAAACAAACAGACGCTCCAAGTAAATTTCATATGATGTGACCGAATAAAAATATAGTTTCACTAGAAGTGACCTAATAGATTGTTGATGAAGAAGGGGATGCCTTGGGAATCCCCAACCTTAGATGCTTGAGTCTTCTTAGAATTTGCTGGGATGAACCACGGGGGCATACCCAAGCTTTGACCTTGCACAGTTGCACTCTTCTTGATCACATTATATCACCCTCTTCTCTTGACCCTTGGAAACTTCCTTCACGCCACACTCAAAGAGTAATTCACATTAGAGGGTTAGTGCAACAATCAAAAATCAATGGGTATATTTTTAGGGTTGACGTATCGGGGGGTAAAATAGGCGAAAGGGTGATGGCGGTGGACGCCCGAGGGGCCCACACCACCCCCAGGCGCGGCCAGGGGGCGCCGTCCTATCGTGTGGCCCCCCTGTGGCCCCCTCCGGGCCTCTTTGGGACTCCGTGGAACCTTGGGGAATTCTAAGACTTCCGGGCTTCGAATTTTCCAATTCCGAGAATATTTCTAGAAAAACTTTTCTGAAACTAAAAACAGCAGAATACAGGGAACTAGCTCTGTGGCATCTTGTCAATAGATTAGTCCCGGTAATCGATAAAAATGACATAAAGTGTAGAGCAAACATGTAGGAAACAACATGGAACATCAGAAATTAAGGATACGTTTATGACGTATCAATGCATGAGTCTGCCTCTTGCAGTTTTGAATGGTCCCATCATATCTATCCCCCAGACCGCAAATGGCCATGTTATGGGGATAGTCTTGAGTGCTTGAGCCGGCATATTTGTCTGTTTGGCGTAGTACCGACATCCGGCACATGTATTGACTATGTGCTCTGCGTCTCTCTTGGCGGTAGGCCAGAAAAATCCTGCCCGGAATGCTTTCTTAACTATGCTTTTTGATTGAGCGTGATGTCCGCAATCTCCGGCATGAATTTCCTGCAATATTTGACTTCCTTCTTCTGGCAAAATACAACGCTGGAAAATTCCAATAGTACTATGTTTATACAGGAAACCATTCATTACCGTGTATCCTTTGCAAAACTGTTTTTATCTCCGATAGCACTACTTTGCTCGTCTTTCCGCCTTTCCACAATTATCACCGTGCTTATAACCCTGTTTGTTGCTGTTAAATAC
Organism: Alopecurus myosuroides; assembly: GCA_028641055.1. Classification (NCBI taxonomy): domain Eukaryota; kingdom Viridiplantae; phylum Streptophyta; class Magnoliopsida; order Poales; family Poaceae; genus Alopecurus; species Alopecurus myosuroides. The sequence goes on along the minus strand of CM054059.1, from coordinate 365,039,912 downwards.
AGTAACATGGGTTCCTCGTCTTTTGGGGATTCCAAAACCGGAGCATTCATTAAAGTTTCCTTTAGCTGGGTTAATGCTTTATCCGCCTCTTCTGTCCACTCAAATTTGTCGGATTTCTTCAACAATTTGTATAATGGCAGAGCTTTGTCACCAAGCCGGCTTATGAACCTGCTTATGGCAGCTGCAGAACCCGTCAATATTTGGACGTCTTTTAGACACGTAGGTCTTTTGATGTTCAAGATTCCTTTGATCTTTTCCGGGTTTACCTCTATTCCTCTGTGAGAAATGATAGAACCTAGAAGTTTTCCTGAGGGAACCCCGAATACGCACTTTAATGGATTTAACTTCATTTTGTAAGTGCGGAAATTGTCGAAGGTTTCTCGTAGATCTTGAAGGGGCATATGCTTTTCCTTGGAAACGACGGCAATATCATCCACGTAAACATGGACGCTTTTTACCTATTTGATCATGCAAGCATCTTTGCATGCAATGCTGGTATGTTGCTCCAACATTCTTTAGGCCGAAAGGCTTGGTTATGTAGTAATATATTCCATAGAGATGTTATGAAAGAGGTTTTTATTTGGTCTTCTTGGTTCATGCATATTTGATGATACCCAGAATAAGCGTCACCTATCTTTTGGGCACAACTTATTCAGACCGGTATAATCTATACACATCCTAAGAATAATAGTATCCTTCTTCGGGACTAATACTAGGTTCATAGACCAATCAGTATGTATGAATTCCCGGATAATTTCTTTGCCAATAGCCTTCCGCCTTCTTCCATAAAAACGACGGAGACCTTGTTTGACAGGTTTTGATCCTGGAATAACCTTCAGTTGGTTCGACTATGCTTGCTAATTTCCACTCTGCTTGCTAGTTACTCTTTCAATGGCAAGGTTCCAAAGAAGCTTGGAGATCCTGGTATTCCTACTATCCCTTGTTCTATTAAAAATAATTATGTTAGAACCGCTTTATGTAACTTGGGAGCTGGAGTTAGTGTTATGCCTTTCTCTCTTTATAAGAGACTCTCTCTGAAAAAATTGATATACACTGATATATCTTTGCAAATGGCTGATAAATCTACTGCTATTCCTGATGGTATATGTGAGAGTGTTCTTGTTCAAGTGACTACTAATTGTTTGATATTAGTTGACTTTGTTGTGTTGGAAATGCCTGAAGATGATACTATGTCTATTATTCTTGGGAGACATTTTCTGTCACGACCCCGGACCCAGAGATATACATACTGTTATGTGCTCCTAGTCATGGACCCACAAGGGCTTCAGGGTTACCAGCCCCGGCCGCAACAAACAACGGCAGGCATACCGGATTCATCGGCACGCAGGCCGGATCACCACGGTACTACTACTCATTGTGTCCATGCTAGTCATAACCAACTATGCATATCAAAGCGTCCACAAATCATATGAAACTGAAGGAATGGGACCAAAGCTATACAGAGATGCTGTGTCTCCAGAAAGTGCAACAACAATCGAGGGTTACTGGGGTTACCAAGCCCCAGGCCGAATCACATCGGCAGATGTGCTCGGAAATGTATCATCGGCTCCACAACCCCTCGACTGCGACAACTATGCAGGCATTGCCAAAACTGTATAACTATGAGCTCAAAACCAACAACCGATCAAAGCAGCATTCTAGACATGGAAGTTGTATTAAATAGGTATTACTAGAGTATAGCTTACAAGCAGAGGCCACACGACCCAACATTACATCGGTCAAAGGAAGGAAATTTATGTTGCTAGTCAACAAGAACCAAAAAGTCCTAAGAGGCCTGATGGAGGGATGATAACCCGGTAGGCTAACGTCAAGGTGTAACTCGGCCCAAAGGGAGCTGAACAAGACCCAGCTTAAGGAAAAGGAGTTTCTAGAAGGCCCAAGAGCGTAGGCCTCGAAACCCAGATTGTGGGTTCCGATAAGGAAACTTAGGGTTTGTATGCGGTGACCGGGTAGGACTCCGAGTGTGCCTTGGATAGGAAGCCAGGGGGCCAGATATTATATAAGCCGGCTCCTAGGGTTAGATTAACACGAGTTTTACTAGTTATTCGAGTATCCCCTGTAATACGAGAGCTGAGATTGTAACCCTAGATCGGAGACTCGGCGACTTGATTGCCAGAGCTACCAGATCGATTCATAACATGGTTTCCCTTGAGCTAAACCCTCTCCCAAACGCCAGAGTCGAATTGCCCCAAGATAAGTTACCCCCGGTAACGTCTGCCGTGATTATCCCACGACAGTTGGCGCCCACCGTGGGGCCTGCGTCTAAAGGTGTTTACATCACGGGAGAAGCTCGGGAGAACATGAAGAACCTCGTCATCGGCGAGATCTACACCAACCCCGAAGGAGAGAAGCTGGTGGATGATTTTGGCTGGGGGCCAGAGTCGGATCTGCTGGAATCCGGATCTGTCATCAGAATCGGCCGGGTCAACGTCTTCATTGGCATGGTACGTACGTCCGGTTCAATCCCTGACAATTTTGGATATGATTCTGCGTTCAGTCGGATGGAGAAGAATCGGTCGGGATGGTAGATCCGATAGAAGAGCCCACCACGAAGAGGGAACAGCCGGAGGAGCCGGCATGGACCCCGAGTGGCCAGGTCATGAGAGAAGATGATACCGAGTCTATCCTGCACCTGCTGGAGGACCGGTACGAGGAGGATAGCTGTGACGAAGAGGAATACGAGTCTTCACCAGGCATCGCGCGCCAGGTCGCGGTCTACACGACCCCTGCAACCAATCTCAGTCAGGGGGATGTGACCACGGCCGCGGTCGGAGCAGCGCGAGCACTGGCTCAGCAACAAAATCCGGTTGATGGAAATCCGGTCATAGCCCGGGTTGACGGAGAGTCGGCTTCAGTCACCAGCAACACCCCGGAAAGTGAATTGCAGAGGAATATGTTCGGGTTTATGGCGAACAGAACACCAGGGGCGGGTCCTTCCAACTCACAACACCCGGCCCTGTTCAGTAACAATTTGATCCTGGATCCCACGGTGCTAGCTACGGTGATAACCCCGGAAAACGCCGCGGCGCGGGCTAGGGATCTGGATGTAGCCCGCCGTGCGTTGGAGTAACAAAGGAGAGATGTGGAAGCAGAGAAGCAAGGGGTAGCCACGCGCCAACGTGAGATGGAGGCATTGGAGAACCGGCTCCGGGTTGAGTCGACCAGGATGCATCAGAGATACCAGACGAGATTACCGGCAACGGGTGGAATTCTAAACCCGGCCACGCTATTCATCACACCCCAAGATCAACCAATTCCAGCTGTGAATCAGGAAACTGTACATCAGCCTGCGACCGGAGGAGGACAGCCGGCAAACGTACAAGCCGGATTACCCACGTTGCAGACAGGGGCTGCTGTTGGCAACACAACACCACCACCACCACCATCACGATTTCGTACACCACCAGGTCACTTCAACAACCCCATGGATAATGTATATGCAGCAACATTGGCATTAGATCGCATCCCCGTAAGAGAGTCACCCCATGCGGAGGAGACTCGGCGGGCGATAGATTTATTGCGCACGGCAGTGGCTCAGCAAGTCAATTACCCGGATAATAGGAGTGGAATGCATGGAACGCCGTATGTTAGCCGGCATAACGGAAACACCGGTAATATTCAGACGAGCTCAGCACGGCGGAGGGCAGAGCAGCAGCAAATGCCGCCTCCTCCCCGTAGGCCAGCAACACCCGCAGTATCAGCCGCCCAAGCTATCGTGGACAGTTCTCGAGCCAGGCGCGCAGCAGCCGGATCTGCGGTACGAGGGCCGGTAGTGGTTGCACCCCCCGCCGCACCTGTCGCCGGATCGCATGTTTCCCGGGTAAGGCCAGTACCGGCAATTTTAGCCGGGCCCAAGTGTTTGTCGGACGCCATCAGAACCGAGCCCTACCCGGATAAGTTCAAGGAACCTGGTAAAGTGGTGAACTATGAGCCGACTATGGATCCAGAAACCTGGTTGAGCAGCTATGAGATGGCCATGTCGATTCGCAACGCATCTGAAAATCTTCAAGCCAAGTTCATGTACTTAATGATGTCAGAGGGAGCAGCAAAGTTATGGTTCAATAATTTACCAGAAAAATCTGTCAATTCGTGGAGTGAGCTGAAAGTTGCATTTATCAAGCACTTCCATGGGACGTGCAGGAAGTTATTCACAATCGATGATCTAGAACGATGTGTCCAGAAGAAGGGTGAGTCGGCGCGCAGTTGGGTGCGCCGGGTTATTGAAATACTTCACTCCTCTACAGATATTCAGCCAAAGGATGCGCTACAGGCTATGGCAAAAACATGCAAGTACATACCCCTAGTGCAAAAGCTAACACACATGAAATCTAGTCGGAATGCTTCGGAGGTTACTATGGGAGAGTTGATGGACGCGTGCAACAAGCACGCCGCTACGGATACCACAGAGGAGGATGTTGATGACAAGAAAGCCAAAGCTAATGCAAGCAACAGTGGAAGACCCGGCAATGGATCTGCGCCGGGTAACAATGGAGGAAATAATGGAAACAACCAGAATAAGCGCCCGTACGAGGGAAGTTCTGAGTTTGTCGCCAACACGGAGGCCGGGTTTGCAAGACCCAGAGCAGAAGGAAATTTCAACGGAGGAAACTTTAATGGAGGAAATTACCAAGGGCCGCCAAGGCCGGCTAACCATATAGAGGCCTTCAGGATGCCCTGTCCACGCCATAGCAGGAACGGCAGGCCGGCCAATCATTCGCTAGAACAGTGCGTGGATTTACAGAGATGGGAGAATGAGGAAATACAGAAGGCAATGCGAGGTGCAGGCCGGGGAGCAGGACCGGGTCCGGGTGGTAACCTGGGCAACGGCCCACCCCCAGCAGGCAACCCATGAGGTGGTAATCCGGGTAACAATCAGGGAGGAGCTGGAGGTTTCCAGGCCAACCCCAAGCAATTGGGCCAGTACCACGTTCACACCACAGGAACTTCTAACAAGGATAGAATGATACTCAAAAAGGCAGTAAACTCGGTTTCATCGGCTGTCCCGAGATACCTGAGGTGGTCGGATCAAGAGGTGACATGGAGCAGAAAGGATCACCCGGAAAGAATAGAACACCCGGGAGTCTTAGCACTGGTGGTTGCACCACAGGTTAATGGTTATGAGTTGAAAAAGGTGTTAATGGATGGTGGAAGTAGCATCAATATCCTATATTGGGAAACTTTCCTACGCATGGGCCTCAAGGAGTCCCAGCTACAGAAAAGTTCTACGGTTTTTCACGGGATCGTACCGGGTCACTCGGCGTGCCCCGAGGGGAAGATTACATTGGAGGTCGCTTTTGGAGAATCAAAGGATAATTTCCGAGTGGAGTGGCTCACGTTCGAGGTGGTAAAGTTGCACAGCCCCTATCACGCGTTGTTTGGAAGGCCGGCTTACGCCAAGTTCATGGCCAGGCCGTGTTACGTATACCTACAGCTAAAAATCCCGGGTCCCAAGCAGACCATCACCATCCATGGGAGCCGGGATATAGCGGCTGAGTGTGACGAAGGAGACGCGGCAATGGCGGAACAAGCTTGTAGAAAGGAAGAGCTCAAGTATTACCGGTCTCAAGTAGACCCGGATGACAGAATAGCGTTAAAGAGGCCGAATACGGAGGATGAGAGAGCAAAATTCAAGGCGGCACAGGACACAAAGATGGTGGCTTTTGTTGAAGGTGATCCCTCCAAGCAATTTGCTATAGGATCTAACCTAGACAGTAAGCAAGAAGAGGCGCTTATTGAGTTCATTCGCGGAAATCAAGATGTTTTCGCTTGGACGCCTAGTGATATGCCAGGTATCCCGACTGAGTTAGCTGAGCATAGTTTACACGTCGATCCTAAGTCTCGGCCTGTGAAACAAGGCCTGAGAAAAAGGAATGAGGAGAGAAGAAAAGCTATAGGAGAAGAAATTGCCCGGCTATTGGCAGCCGGCTTTATCATGGAGGTATTTCACCCGGATTGGCTGGCAAATCCGGTTCTAGTACTAAAAAAGAGTAATGAGTGGAGGATGTGCATAGATTACACGAGTCTCAACAAGCACTGCCCAAAGGATCCATTTTCCCTTCCAAGGATAGATCAGATCATAGATGCAATGGCTGGAAGTGACCAATTATGTTTCCTGGACGCGTATTCCAGGTATCATCAGGTCAAGCTCAAGAAGGAAGATTGGGAGAAAACATCGTTTATAACCCCCTTTGGGGCTTTTTGTTACAAAACCATGACTTTTGGGCTAAAGAATGCTGGTGCAACTTACCAGAGATGCATACAGAAGTGCTTCGAGGATCAGATTGGACGCAACGTTCACGCTTATGTGAATGATGTGGTGATCAAGACCAGGAAATCGGAAACATTTATTGATGATCTAAAGGAAACATTCAAGAATTTGAGAAGGTATCAGATGAAACTTAACCCTACAAAGTGCGTGTTTGGAGTTCCAGCAGGAAAATTACTCGGATTCATTGTTTCCGAGAGAGGAATCGAGGCAAACCCGGACAAGATCAAAGCCATCCAGAGTCTGAAAAAGCCGGAAAATTTGAAGCATGTTCCATAACCCGGCGCACCCAACTGCGCGCCGACTCACCCTTCTTCTGGACACATCGTTCTAGATCATCGATTGTGAATAACTTCCTGCACGTCCCATGGAAGTGCTTGATAAATGCAGCTTTCAGCTCACTCCACGAATTGACAGATTTTTCTGGTAAATTAGTGAACCATAACTTTGCTGCTCCCTCTGACATCATTAAGTACATGAACTTGGCTTGAAGATTTTCAGATGCGTTGCGAATCGACATGGCCATCTCATAGCTGCTCAACCAGCTTTCTGGATCCATAGTCGGCTCATAGTTCACCACTTTACCCGGTTCCTTGAACTTATCCGGGTAGGGCTCGGCTCTGATGGCGTCCGACAAACACTTGGGCCCGGCTAAAATTGCCGGTACTGGCCTTACCCGGGAAACATGCGATCCGGCGACAGGTGCGGCGGGGGATGCAACCACTACCGGCCCTCGTACCACAGATCCGGCTGCTGCGCGCCTGGCTCGAGAACTGTCCACGATAGCTTGGGCGGCTGATACTGCGGGTGTTGCTGGTCTACGGGGAGGAGGCGGCATTTGCTGCTGCTCTGCCCTCCGCCGTGCTGAACTCGTCTGAATATTACCGGTGTTTCCGTTATGCCGGCTAACATACGGCGTTCCATGCATTCCACTCCTATTATCCGGGTAATTGACTTGCTGAGCCACTGCTGTGCGCAATAAATCTATCGCCCGCCGGGTCTCCTCCGCATGGGGTGACTCTCTTACGGGGATGCGATCTAATGCCAATGTTGCTGCATATACATTATCCATGGGGTTGTTGAAGTGACCTGGTGGTGTACGAAATCGTGATGGTGGTGGTGGTGGTGATGTGTTGCCAACATCAGCCCCTGTCTGCAACGTGGGTAATCCGGCTTGTACGTTTGCCGGTTGTCCTCCTCCGGTCGCAGGCTGATGTACAGTTTCCTGATTCACAGATGGAATTGGTTGATCTTGGGGTGTGATGAATAGCGTGGCCGGGTTTAGAATTCCACCCGTTGCCGGTAATCTCGTCTGGTATCTCTGATGCATCCTGGTCGACTCAACCCGGAGCCGGTTCTCCAATGCCTCCAGCTCACGTTGGCGCGTGGCTACCCCTTGCTTCTCTGCTTCCACATCTCTCCTTTGTTGCTCCAACGCACGGCGGGCTACATCCAGATCCCTAGCCCGCGCCGCGGCGTTTTCCGGGGTTATCACCGTAGCTAGCACCGTGGGGTCCAGGATCAAATTGTTACTGAACAGGGCCGGGTGTTGTGGGTTGGAAGGACCCGCCCCTGGCGTTCTGTTCGCCATAAACCCGAACATATTCCTCTGCAATTCACTTTCCGGGGTGTTGCTGGTGACTGAAGCCGACTCTCCGTCAACCCGGGCTATGACCGGATTTCCATCAACCGGATTTTGTTGCTGAGCCAGTGCTCGCGCTGCTCCGACCGCGGCCGTGGTCACGTCCCCCTGATTGAGATTCGTTGCAGGGGCCATGTAGACCGCGACCTGGCGCGCGATGCCTGGTGAAGACTCGTATTCCTCTTCGTCACAGATATCCTCCTCGTACCGGTCCTCCAGCAGGTGCAGGATAGACTCGGTATCATCTTCTCTCATGACCCGGCCACGCGGGGTCCATGCCTACTCCTCCGGATGTTCCCTCTTCGTGGTGGGCTCTTGTATCGGATCTACTGTCCCGACCGATTCTTCTCCATCCGACTGAACGCAGGTTGCTCCTCCTGACACAGAATCATATCCAAAATTGTCAGGGATTGAACCGGACGTACGTACCATGCCAATGAAGACGTTGACCCGGCCGATTGTGACGACAGATCCGGATTCCAGCAGATCCGACTCTGGCCCCCAGCCAAAATCATCCACCAGCTTCTCTCCTTCGGGGTTGGTGTAGATCTCGCCGATGACGAGGTTCTTCATGTTCTCCCGAGCTTCTCCCGTGATGTAAACACCTTTGAACGCAGGCCCCACGGTGGGCGCCAACTGTCGTGGGATAATCACGGCAGACGTTACCGGGGGTAACTTATCTTGGGGAAATTCGACTCTGGCGTTTGGGAGAGGGTTTAGCTCAAGGGAAACCATGTTATGAATCGATCTGGTAGCTCTGGCAATCAAGTCGCCGAGTCTCCGATTTAGGGTTACAATCTCAGCTCTCGTATTACAGGGGATACTCGAATAACTAGTAAAACTCGTGTTAATCTAACCCTAGGAGCCGACTTATATAATATCCGCCCCCCTGGCTTCCTATCCAAGGCACACTCGGAGTCCTACCCGGTCACCGCATACAAACCCTAAGTTTCCTTACCGGAACCCACAATCTGTGTTTCGAGGCCTACGCTCTTGGGCCTTCTAGAAACTCCTTTTCCTTAAGCCGGGTCTTGTTCAGCTCCCTTTGGGCCGAGTTACACCTTGACGTTAGCCTACCGGGTTATCATCCCTCCATCAGTAGTCCCCAGAATAGCCTGGGCTTCGCAGGATCTTCCTTGAAGCGCATGCTATTCCCTGCAAAAATAATAAACATACAAGTTCATAAAATACCGGGTTAGGATGCTTTGATAATAGCTAGGCCCAACTCCACAGGTGGTCCATATAATAACCCGGTTTTCTCCGAGTCCAACGTCGTTTTCCCGAGTCAACACTCCGAGGAAAACACAAAAGACCCGGCTCACATTGTCCATTAGTTAATCCAATATCGCGGAAACGATCTGCTCTGATCTTTTCCGGATATCTCGTAACGGGAGCATTTACTGCTTATCCCAAAAAATCCGGTCAGCTATCCCTTTCCCGAAATTTTGGCTCCCGCTCCTTAGACCTAGGGATCTCCACCCGCACCTATAAATAAGCGTTCCCAGGGTAACCCTAAACTCAACACTCCATTTCCCCCATCTCCTTCATCTCCAATCTCCCTCGGCGCTCCCTCGCTCGAGCTCAAGGCCGCGCCGCCACGGCGTCTACGGGCACGCAGCCGGAAGCGAACCGCCGCCGCCTGCGCTCCGCATCAGCTCGCACCGCGCCGCCGTTGACCACCGCCGCTGCGCCCTCGAACAAATCACCGGAAGATCCAAAGGGCCACCGCGACTGTGCCATCTGCCGCCGCCGTGCTCTCCTCCCGATTCCGCCGGTAAGCAACCTAGCTCCTTTGATCTCACCCTCAATCACACTCGGAGTTTGTAGTTCGAGTAAATCTAAGAGCGGAACTAAATCTAATCTAGTTCGAGTAAGATTGAGGGTGAGATCAAAGGAGCTAGGTTGCTTACCGGCGGAATCGGGAGGAGAGCACGGCAGCGACAGATGGCACAGTCGCGGTGGCCCTTTGGATCTTCCGGTGATTTGTTCAAGGGCGCAGCGGCGGTGGTCAACGGCGGCGCGGTGCGAGCTGATGCGGAGCACACGCGGCAGCGGTTCGCTTCCGGCTGCGTGCCCGTAGACGCCGTGGCGGCGCGGCCTTGAGCTCGAGCGAGGGAGCGCCGAGGGAGATTGGAGATGAAGGAGATGGGGGAAATGGAGTGTTGAGTTTAGGGTTACCCTGGGAATGCTTATTTATAGGTGCGGGTGGAGAGCCCTTGGTCTAAGGAGCGGGGGCCAAAATTTCGGGAAAGGGATACCTGACTGGATTTTTTGGGATAAGCAGTAAATGCTCCCGTTACGAGATATCCGGAAAATATCGGAGCAGATCGTTTCCACGATATTCGGATTAACTAATGGACAATGTGAGCCGGGTCTTCTGTGTTTTCCTCGGAGTGTTGACCCGGGAAAACGACGTTGGACTCGGAGAAAGCCGGGTTATTATATGGACCACCTGTGGAGTTGGGCCTAGCTATTATCAAAGCATCCTAACCCGGTATTTTATGAACTTGTATGTTTATTATTTTTGCAGGGAATAGCATGCGCTTCAAGGAAGATCCTGCGAAGCCCAGGCTATTCTGGGGACTACTGATGGAGGGATGATAACCCGGTAGGCTAACGTCAAGGTGTAATTCGGCCCAAAGGGAGCTGAACAAGACCCGGCTTAAGGAAAAGGAGTTCCTAGAAGGCCCAAGAGCGTAGGCCTCGAAACCCGGATTGTGGGTTCCGATAAGGAAACTTAGGGTTTGTATGCGGTGACCGGGTAGGACTCCGAGTGTGCCTTGGATAGGAAGCCAGGGGGCCGGATATTATATAAGCCGGCTCCTAGGGTTAGATTAACACGAGTTTTACTAGTTATTTGAGTATCCCCTGTAATACGAGAGCTGAGATTGTAACCCTAGATCGGAGACTCGATGACTTGATTGCCAGAGCTACCAGATCGATTCATAACATGGTTTCCCTTGAGCTAAACCCTCTCCCAAACGCCAGAGTCGAATTGCCCCAAGATAAGTTACCCCCGGTAACGTCTGCCGTGATTATCCCACGACAAGGCCTCAACACAAGGCGACGTCCTAGCCCATAGATTTCAGGCTGCTACCTGGGAAACCCAACTACTCGTCGGTGTCCATGTTGAATCACCACTGGAGTGAGGAGCTCCACCTGAACCAAGTTGAAGCAAACATGAGTATGGAAGGTACTCAACAAGACTTAGTTAACCTATTATATATCTGCTTCCTTTAGAAAGAGTTATGAAGGTTATTTTGCGTAAAGTCATCTTTGTTTTCCAAGTTGAGGAAGGAATAGCACGTCTCATGGAGTATTTTGAAAACAGATGAGAAAACTACTCAACTACTGATATCATCATATTTTCATCCACCAACATCATTTCCCAGCATCCCATGCTACAAGGATCACCCCTCTCGGCATCTCCGAGGAGGCATCCTTCATTCATGGTCCACAATTTTTAGCCATTCCGTTCAAGTTATCTATAATCACAGAATCCGTTGCCAAGTCGTCCGTAACCGTTGACACGGCTTCTCGAGGAGATTTATCCCTGTAGGGGGTACACTTTACCCACACGTACTATCCGACTCTTAATGCCAAGATATTGGCACACTTCCGACGATGTGCCGACAGAGGGTGGTTGGCCACGACCTTTACCTTGCTCGAATCTATCCATGAGTCAACCCAAACAGGGCCACCCCGTCAACAGGGAGTTGGCCACCTCCTGACGGCACCTGTTTTGTGAGTCGGCATCAAGATCCGTGTACGTCCTTCACTTTTCCAGGTCACGCCCTAAGTTTTCTCCAAATCGTTTAGTCGAGCGCAGTCTATTAGGCCCCGCCTATGGTTGCACGCTCAGTCTTGGCTTCGAAGGCGAGAAATCGCTCCTAGGGGCATGAACAGGACAAAACGCCACAACTCATTGTGGCCTCCCATCCATGCCGTTATTATTCAAGTTATCAAAGATAATTCAAATCACAACAACCTGACATAAAAGATTCACGCATTGACCAGATTCATCAACCGGATGGATCATATCACAACTAGGCATGGCTAAGCAAGACTCCTAGGCTTTAATAAGGCGCGCACAAATAAACCTATGGCTTCTAGGAGTAGTGGATCACGATATTGAGGCAATGCAACAAGTATAGGAGAACTCTATCTAAGACCATAAATACTTTGAACCGCATGCAATATACGAGATTCAAAACACTTCAAAAAACCGTATATGAGCAGATAAGAGGTTATGCTTGCCTTGCTTCAAGAAAACCAGATAAAGTCTTCAGGAATAAGTGCTTTACTTGTCGGTTAAGATCAAGTATTCGTCATGGCGTTGTCGATCTTCTCTTCGGAGTCGCGTTCTACCGATCAAAAGCAAAACACCGGAAGAGAAATAACAATCAACACATGGCATCGATGTAATGCGCATGTATGCATGAGCAAGTTAATGCGCTTAAATAAAACCCTATACATGTTCGATGGGTTGCTAGGGTTCACATGTCAGTTATGCAGTTTAACAAAAGTTAGCCCGAAATGGACCCGGAGGGTGTTTCGGGCGATCCTGGAAGTGGGACTAATTTTAAAAGCTCAAATGGGTTTGAAAACATCATAACTAGGTTCTATTTGTCATTTTGAGCATTTTGGTATATAACTTGTAATTTTCTGATTTTATTGAATACAAACTTATTTTCTCTATTTTTAAATGATTTAAATAACACTTAAATAATGGTCAAAAATCAACTTTGACAAACATGTGTGAAATGACATAAACAGGTAGATTATATTTTTCTGAGCATTTTGGTACCTCACTTTTATATTTCTGAATTATAGAACATTAGTTATTGATTTTACAAATATTAAACATCTTCTGTAATTTAATCATTTTCTGGAAATTAAGAAAAACTGTATTATGACGTCATAGTGATGTCCAGGTGACATCATCAATGGCCACAGAGCCTCTGTTGTGGAAGAAATTGATCGATCTGTTGATCGATTCACGAATCCAGTTGGGTGGGGACCTAGAGGAGGCTACGGGGAGCCGAGTGGTGGTGGCGCCGCTGGTTTGTAGTCGCCGGAGCGGCGCCGGCGACGTCATCTGTGGCAGCGGACGGTGGAGCTCAATGACCTTGACGGAAACGGACGCGGTTCACAAAACAAAAGATGCCACGACGATCAGTGGCTCACTAGGAGTGTAGAGGTGGTGTCGTTGAGGCCGGAGACGGCCGGACGGCGGCGAATCGTGGCGACGGAACGTCATCGGCCGCGGGGAAGAAACGAAGGCCGACGTCGATTCCGGCCATCCCGCGTTTCGTGCGTGCTTGAGGACGTTGAGGACGACGAGGAGAAGGCGGATATGTCATCGGTTGCTCCGATGATGGCCGGAGATGGCACGGCGCGTCTGTGGCCTTCGGGCTAGGGTTTCGTTCGGCAGAGGAGAGGTTACAGAGAGGGAGGGATAGGGCGAGGGCAAGTGAGACAGAGGAGGGGCGCGACGTCTCCCCTCTGTGACTAATCCATGCGAGGCGGTGAAGCAGGAGGTGGCAGGGCGCTCCGGCGAGCTGCCTGCTTGCCTCCTGGCGGGAGGAAGAAGACAAGAGGGAGCATTTCCCCATAACCCCCTAGAAGTTTCCAAAATTACAAAGGAACCCTTCTGGGGTTAAAACTGAACAGAAAACAGACGTTTTCAGGGCCCTTTTGCAAAAACAAAAATTTGCAAAAATAGTTTTTGAAATCCTCACAAAAATTCCAACCTCACCATATAAAGGTTCCCCAATTTTTAAATTGTTTTAAAAACAAATTTTGGGTCATCACTTTAAGTGGTTTTTGGGCAAGTTTTAATTAAATTGAAAGTAAAACTTGGTTCAATTTTTTATATGCATGAATGCCATGAACACAAAACAACAACACCTCTTAGCAAAGTTGGGATGTTACAAAACTACCCCTTACAAGAATCTCGTCCCGAGATTCCCGAAGGAGAAATAAAGAAGGAACACCAGTTTGGAAGATCTTCTCGAACCTTGCGGTTTTGTTCTTGAAGAGGTTGATCCGTAGCATCGTGAAGTATTGAACGGATTCACCTCAGGTAAGAGGGAAAACTCTTAGGATTTGATCTTCACGAAGATCGAGTATCTCATGGATAACTCATGAGAGGAAGTATCATCAAGAACTTTTTAAGTTGACATGCATGAAACACATCAGGATATTGGAGGGAACAAGAGAAGGTTTCAAGTTTGTGGAAGAATGTTCTTGAAAGGATTTAGAATATGAGCTTTGCACAAGACCTTAAATCCTTTTGGAAATGAAAGGTTGAACAACTTGTGACACCGAGGTTGCCTCAAAACAGAAAACCGAGATGAAAAAGGATTGTATTGGATACCACAACGTGATATCTGTAGGCGAGGGGAAACACGAGAAAACATTGTAATTGTGCGTCAGAGAAAATTTGATACAAGATCATGTTCACTCTTCGGAGTGGACACGAAAGATAATGGAACTTTCAACCATTGCATAACAGTTTTCTTGGAATCCTTGTTAGGGATCATGATGTTACTTCACGGCAGAAGATGAGTAACCACAGGATGTTGGAACACCGTAGTTAAGGAGGAACTCTTGGTCACACCATAAGGATGGGTAACCAACGGGGATTAAAACACCAGAAGGGAATAAGGAATCTCTTTCCTGTTGTGGATTGTATGTAGCAATACGTATACCACATGGTTAAGACCATATGGCTGAAGTGACTGAAAAATTCACACAATGTGTGAGATGAACAGAACTTCAAGTACCAACAACTTGAAAAGGGAACTGGTCGATGGGGGTTACAAAATACCACGAGATGTTCTCATGATGAAATTGTTTCCACTAAAACAAAGGTTTTGGAGGTTCAACGGAGAGATATTGGAAAGATCAACTTCCAAGTTATCCTTGATGTTTTAGATACCGCCGGTAGCCTCATGACAAGCCTTCTATAGGTCATCAAGTGAATGTAGAACTCTGGTTTGGAAGAACGGGGGGGCTTCTGGAATGAGTCACACAAGAATCCTCTCGGAGGGTGGTTGTTCTTACGGATTCAAAGAGATATGGAATTAGACCTTACGACTAATTGTGTCAACCACATAATCAACCATGCCGTATTTTCAAATGGACCTAACTCAATACACTTGCGGAAACACCAACCGTCGTTGCTGCTTGAGATTCAGCTCTGGTTAGTGGGTTGATAGCTTAGACTCAGTATGTTTGATCCAAGAGGTTACACCGGTTACCAAGGAGATACATATGCTAGATTCTCAATATATGGACTACGATGTTAATCTCAAGAAGATGAGCGAGATTGCAACTCATGTATTAGCAACTTGAGAAAGATAGTTGCACCTATATGGATCATTTGCAAAGGAACAAATCGAGGTCCTATTTGGCAAGACGGTTGAAAAGATAATGAAGTTCTAGGACTTCTTCTCTTTCACGAATGATCAGTCAGTGGTTGGGTGTGGATGCAACTTCTTCCAATAAATGGAGGTAAAAACCTACCATCTCAAGAATAGTCCACACATGCATGACCTAGTTGGGATTATTCCCGAGGGAACCAGAAAACTTTACTCGGATCCATGGCGACAACTTTCACCGTAAGCAATAAATCAGACAAAGTCACTTCAAACATCTAGAACACAACTTCGTGATGTCACAAAGATGGTTCTCAAAAGTTTCCAACATTTGTGCCAATTGTTCAACATGAACCTCTTTCAACTTGGAGAAAAAAGGAATGTCACCGATGGGCTCAACAACACTCTTATCAAGATACTCCAAGCAGAGGGACACATCTGATACATGAACCAGGAAAAATATTGGTCAGACTAAAGGACATGAAGGTGTACTTAGGTGGAACACCATGAGTAGAAACACCATCTAGATAGTCCTTGAATATGGACTTGATCTGACGATAACCCAAATCAAATCAAGGTAGGATGATAGCATGTCCACTAAGAAGATACTATCATGCTTCAACAAGATGAGAACTAGACATCCCATTGCAAAGGAACAAATTAGGAAGAGCTCTTGTCTCTCAACTATCCAAGTTATTGTTTAAGCTCAACCTACTAGTTCAGGGTGTCTAGCATAGTTTCTTGGAGAAAGTATTAGTTAAATTACCCCTTGTTTAGACATCACGGTCAGGTAACAACCTGGTGATACTTCTAGAAGGACAACCAAAATACCACAACCTACCGGTATGTCTTGGAGTTCGAAAGAAGTCTTGCTTTTCAAGGCAACTGATATGGTCTTGAGAGCTTTGGTATGAACCTAACTCTCCGACCAAGAATGTGCACCGTAATGAACGGATTTGGTAACACGGTCAACTTTAAGTTGATACCGGTGACCAATAGTGCTAAGAAGGATACAAAGGTTTTCTTAGATTTTTTTAAGCAATAAGAATTTCTAGGAATACCTGATAAACATCAATGCACAAAAAACATTCTCGAGCATTCAAGCTTGTAGAGAAGGTGAGTGAAGATATGTAGGAGAATCAATTCATCAATAAGGCCATGAAACTCAACACAAACTTTGATATATATAAGAGTGTGATACTCGAAGGTGAACATAATAGAAGTTAATGAAACTTCTTGAATCCGCGAATTACAAAACTTTGACCTGGTCCTAGAGATGAACGAGGTATTGGAATTTGTTTCTCCTGACATTCCAAGGTGGGATGTTGTGACGGAACACAAGAGCAAAGGCATTGGAAGACTCCAACACAGATATGCAACTTGGTGTCCAAAACAATGGATGGAGATTTGAGAGCAACTAGGAAGTAGGAACATGCTCAGGAGAATTCCTAAGATCACGTTGATTGCACAGGGTAATACTCATGTGTAGAACCCATGCCAAGAAGAGAAATATAGATAAATCAAGAAGAAAGATGGGGAGGCCATGATGATCACTCTTGTTGTGATCCCTTTTTGTTCCAGGAGAGAACATAAGGCTGTTGGAGTTGAGATTGCCTAGCCATACTGGTAGAAGATGTTCCTCAGGGTTAACTGAACAAAACTTGGGTTAAAGGTCAGCATCATGTACTGATGGAATGAGCATCACATGGTTATGACCACATGATTTAACGCACCGCAATTCAGCACATTCCGGGACCTTCGGTTCAAGTCCAAGGTTGAAAACTCAAAAGAAGTAAGCAACTACTATCTGAGTGCCTTAAAGGTCACCACGAATAGCGATCACAAAGCACCTTCCAGAAACCATACGTAGCTCCGGAAGTATTTGAGAAAAAGAGAAAGAATACATTCGAGATGAAAGGAAATCTCGAGGTTCGGGATTTGAGACTTTAGATCACGAGAATGTTGAGAGATCATGGATGGAAGGGAAATATGCCAGTTTAATCAAGAGATACTGGACTGTGGAACACACACGACTCCAGAAACTTTAACACTAGGTCAACTTGGGTAGAAGACGTCTTGCCAAAGGAGGCACCTAGGTTTTGAATAACTAGAACCTTTTCAAATCAAAACAGGTAAGGAGACCCAGACTTAGAGTGATACCAAATACGGAGTAAAAAGAACACTAAGAAGGTTTTTCACAATCCATTTGGAGTTTCAAATTAGTTGTCACAAACACTAGACTCGACATCGACCAAGCAATAAGGTTTTCCTACAGGCAGTCCTGCTCTGATACCATGACTTGTCACGACGCCAGACCCAGAGATATACATACTGTTATGTGCTCCTAGTCATGGACCCACAAGGGCTTCAGGGTTACCAGCCCCGGCCGCAACAAACAACGGCAAGCAAACCGGATTCATCGGCACGCAGGGAAAAGAATAAAAATTGGTAGTCAACCTATTCACCCCCCTCTAGTTGACCATAGTGCACTTTCAATTGGTATCAGAGCCTCGGTTCTTGCTAAGGGCTTAACCGCCTAAGAGTATAATGGTCAATGAAGGTGACCCCAACGGTTCTAATGCGGAAATCGCCAAGATGGCCAACACTATAACTAACCTACAAGAAACGGTTGGAACCATCCAAACCGAATTGTCCAAGGTTAGTTCTTGTGTTGGTTCGGAAGTTTCTAGCATAAAGAAGATGTTCGAGGCCATGATGGGGAAAACCAAGGAGTCCGAGGAAACACCTCTCACCGCCAAAGATGTTAGCTCGGATGATGATTCCATTCTGGACATCGACGAAATGGAAGCTAACATTGCTTTAGCCAAGGCGAAAGCCAAGGCAAAGGCTGATAAAAAGGCTAAGAGCGATGGGAGCTCCGAAGGCTCCAAGTCTCAAACGACTAACAGTTCGGGGTCTAACTCAAAACTTCCACCACCTCCCAACTATGACTCTATTCATCCTTTTGCTACAATGCCACACATTCTAAATGTTGGACTTCCTCCCATGCTTAACACTAATGAATTCTCTTCTTGGAAGTTCGATATGCAGTCTCATATTTCAGGGCCTTGCACCGCCTTGTGGAGAAGTGTTCTCCATGGATTTCACCCTCACGATGCAAGCAACTTGACTCCAAGAGAAGACGTTGAATTTCAACTCAACAATACCGCTCTTGTCACTATCCAAAAGGCTCTCCCAAGATAACATCTTGAATACATCCGCGGTATCAAGACCGCCAAGGAGGCTTGTGATAAACTTGACACCTTGTTTCAAGGCAATTCTATCATCCAATCCTCCAAGTATGATGTAGCTCTTGACAAGTCTAAGAACTTTGTTATGCTTGAAGATGAAAGTCATGAGGAGCTATATAGAAGACTTGTCACCCTTGGCAACCAATTGAGGGGCTTTGGAAAAGAGGAAATCTCCGATGAGTGGATCAAGAGGAAGTTTGTCAAGGCCATAACTCCTTTCGAGAAGAACCTCTCCACTAGCATTCGAACAAGATCAGACTACAACTCTCTCAACTCCATTGGTGTTCTTAGCGAGTTCATAGCTATATCCCTATCTCACAAGAGTGCGGATGATGCTCTTGCGCGCTCAAGAGGATTTGGGAAGTCACCCAACCTTTCCTTGAAGTCTAAGGCGATTGCTCGGGTAGAAGAAGTTGATGAGGATGATGAGGATGAAGAGGACTATGAAGATACATACAAGGGTGCTCATAAGTGCATTTCTCTTGCCATGCACGGCTATTGCAAGAGATGGGAGGCTCATAAGTTTGGTGCTCCTAGACCTTCAAGAAACAAGGTCTACAAGAAGAAGGGGAGCGGCCAAGGACGTGGTACAATTGTGGAAGTGAAAACCACTTCGTCAAAGAATGTCCTTTTGAGCCAAGAGAAGAAAATGAAGGCAAGCTTGTTCGCAAGGACAAGAAAAAATATCCACAAAACAAGAACCTTGCTAGAAGAGTCCCAAGGGCTCTATATGTTCAAGAAGGGCCCACATTGGAAAAATACTACTCCGGAGATGAAGGACCCTGCAAAGCCTGCTTATAACCCTGAAAAACTCGTTTCCTCAGCCCTGCGTAGCCCAATTTACATCCTCTTCTGCCGTCGCTAGAGCTCCCAGTATATTCCGGGGCCATCCGGTGGGCGGAACTTGTGACTGGGACTTCCATCGACTTTAACTGCCTGTAGCCGGTTCCTCATGTTGCTAGCAAAACAAGAAGAGATAATTGCAATCCATTGCTATGACGGACCAATTCAACAAAATGTTACAGATTAAATTCAATTGCATAAAAAAATGAAGAACTGAGCACGCATAGTGGACAGTCGCACCAGAAGCTGGCCATCGAGCCATGTCCCAGCGGCCTCCCACCAGACATGGACCTAACTCGAGAGGTGAGAGCAGCGCGAGAGCGGCCGACGAAGAAGACAATGGGGAGAAGAACTATCCCTCTACGCTAGCACAACCGGTTGTGCACGACGGCGATGTGTACGACTGTACATGCACTGCCAGGCACACACAACGGCACCTTGCCATGCCCCAGCGCAACCATGCACAGAGGAGCCTTGTATAAGCACTAAATGCGCAAAGCTGGTCTTGTTTTTTATAGTGCTACTCCAGGACAATCTGGTGGTGACTTTGAAAATGCTAGAAGAATGCATATAGAAGTATGCTACTTGCATTGGAAGTTCCAAAGTCATACCATTGCCAGTTTATATGAAAGAACAGATCTCTCAAGGAAATAAAGGACAAAAATGACACCCAAGAAGCTGTCAATTGTTAACAACAAGAGAAATGACAGATGCAAAGTTATATCTGTACTTGTATCTGCACTTCCAAGCCATACCATTACCAAGGAGCAACACTGTTGCCCAAGCAACTAAGTCAAATTCCACATGTGCAAATTTTCCTGGTATAAATTGGAGAAAAGAGGAAAAGGGAGGCTAAGCAAGGTGGGGCAAGACGTAGTGGAGCCTCTTACAAGACGAGCAGAAGGTACATAATCGTTCATCGACTCTCCTCTTGCATCAAGGCTGACCTGCTCAGTCCGCTCGAGGTGGACGGCTTCTCGAAACAGGCTTTCGCCCCACTTTATAAATAAAACAACCAACAGAACATCCATACAAAGTTATCCGGTACAACACGAGACCACACTCAGGAAGTAACTGATGGGGCAACAACAACAACACTGCCCAAAGACAAACAACAAAAAAAACAGCAAGAAGGTGGACGGCTTCGGCATGTCCTTGATGACGAATGGACGAGCAAAGGCAGCGCCGCCTAATGCATCGCCTCGGAGGTATCTCCAGCATCTGCGCCACAGGGCGTTGAAGTCGCCGACGCTCCTCGCCCGCATTCGTCCCTCCTCGATGAAGATGTGCTGGATCTGGAACCAGGACACAACTTCCTCCCCTTCCGACACCCTCAGCCGGTGATGCCGCGCGGATCAGGAAGCGGCAGATCTGCCGCCGGCTGGTTTCTCGTCTCCGGCGGTTCCGGTGTAGGGAGAGAGCAAGCGGCGGCATGCTCGAGGGGAGGGAGGGCGAAGGCGATGGAGGAGGAATGTGGGGAGGCCGCGCATATGTTAACGGTGAGGCGGTAGGCGGTGGAACGAGGTGCTCATCTGAGTCGTCGAGCTGTGAAGAAAAGAAGACATAGCTTTGGTCAGGAGTTGGGACGGTTGCGTTTTTTTTTCTTTTTTTTAAGGGTGAAACACGGCGACAGACGAGCGTGCGCGCGTGACGGCTAGAGCCCCGTACGTGTCCTTCCGCGTGAGTCCCAGTAACAGTGCATCATATCTGGCCAATGATATAACCATGTATACCCATGTTTCGTCGGTACCCTCTAAACTTGCAAGCAGAAGATTCTGGCCAATGATATAACAACCACATATGTGAGAGGGAGGCAAGTATATATATTCACGTAAGATGTTGTGCTAGCTGATAGGGCAGAAATTTGAATGATGTGTCGCCGGCACGAAGGCCATGCGATCCGTCGAGTTATCATGAATCATCGGATCAGCGAGCAGAGCCCGCGTCAGGCTTTTATCTAATAAATGCGCCCCTCCCAGAAGTCGGGGCTTGTTGCACGTATTAGCTCTAGAATTACTACGGTTATCCGAGTAGCACGTACCATCAAACAAATTATAACTGATTTAATGAGCCATTCGCAGTTTCACAGTTCAAATCGGTTCATACTTGCACATGCATGGCTTAATCTTTGAGACAAACATATGACTACTGGCAGGATCAACCAGGTAGCACGTCCTCTTTGACATCCAGCGTCGACAGTCGTCCGTCCATCCACTTGCATGTCAAGGAAGAGGCAACGGCCGGGCCGGTAGTCGCATTTGAGCGGGCCAAGCTCGTCCTACTTGTTTGAGGATCGGCGCAGAATATTGCCTATCCTACCACTAACTGCGGAGAGGTAGAGGCAACACCTGTTCAGGTTGTTCTCAATTCGGGGAGCTTCCAAGGGTCGGGTCATGGCAACCAAAAGGGCCACGACACTCTATCGTGAGCAACATCCGAGACCAACAGCGTGAGCGAGGCTGCCTTGATAGGACCGACACGTAATAGTGTGTTCAATGGAAATCATTAGGATTAGCTAAGTCTCAGATTTAAGTAAATGTCAATCACTTGCGAACAATTACATCTCATATCATATGCAACTCTAATTTCAGCAAGAACCATGATGCAAATTTAACGGCCAAAGAGTCGACTAATACTTAACTAAATCTCAGTGAGTTGCAGACCATGTGTAACTTTTAGACTGGTACGACTCATGATACAAAATTCGATGGTTACGAGGTCGTCTGAGATTTAGTTAATTCTCGGATGACCTAGTTAATTCTCGGATGACCTAGAAATAGCAAAACCGTTCTTTTAAAGTCAAAACTTAATATCAAAGTACTAGCTGAACTAAAGGACTCGAGGAGACATTTTTATCATATTTTGGAAGTGAGAATAACAGATCTTGATTCATGTGTTATTTGTTGGACAAGCTTCAGAAGAGGTCAACACCCCTATTTTATTTTATTTTGATTCATTTGTTATTAAAACACAGAAATATAAAAAGTGACATATCACACAATGTGAAGAGAAAACTGAGTGTTAAGACTACTATATCCAGTATTCAAGTCTCAGCTACCTAAGCAATAACCATTACTGTGCATCAAAACACATAATTAGCTGCAGATATGTTAAAACGAATACAATCTTGCGCTGTACCAAACAATCAAAACAATCACGCACGGGCGCGTCGTGTCGACGCGCCAAAGCCTACTAGTTATTATTTACTAGTTATTATTATTTCAATATGAGAATTCAGCGCTGAAAAACAGTGTGCCAAATCCTCGGACGACACGATACACGAGACGTCTTCGTCGTTTCAGGACTTCCTCGTGACGTTGATGGTACAAGGCAATCAATTTGACGTTGACAATGGGGTACATAGATCGATCAGGAGCTCTAGCGACAGTGACGTAGCATCGATCAACGAGTGTATGATGTACCGTGTGACGATGACAGCCACGCGACGGCATCGTCGAAGCACCTCCGGAACGCCCTCATGCCGGCCGGCGGCAGCGACACGCCCACCTCCATGCCTCCTCCGCCTCTGATCTCCGCCACCGCCATGGCGCCCGTCCTGGCCACGGACACGATCTCAACCTTTCCCGGCGGCCCGAACCCGAAGTCGATGTCGTACACGCGGAACCTCGGCGACCCGGCCACGGACAGCACGCCGCGCGCCCCCGCCTCCGTGACGCGCTCAACCATCGTCTCCCACTCCGGCGACACCACCGCCTTCTCGATGCCCGCTGCGATCGTCGCGCACGCCGTGAAGAGGCCGCTGGCGCCGGCCGAGGCGAGGTTCTTCTTGGGCGCGGCGCCGAAGGCCGGGCCGATGCAGTTGCCCAAGTATGTTGCTGGCACCGGGGGCTTCATCCACGGCCTGTGATCGACAGGGACAATGAAATATGTCATCGCTTCGGGCTCAGCGTCGCAGCCATGACCTGCGGTCTCTGCTTTGGCTCGGCCGTAGCAGGACCAAACGAAACCCAGGGCGGCGACGAGCGCGGAGCACCTCGGCGGAGGCGTCTGGCCGTGCCGCGAAGCCTCGGCGGCGACCACGGCCTTGATGCTCTGCAGCTGCTCGACGCTCAGAGTGAACGTGGCGAGGAGCTGGTCCGGCGACATCTTGACGAACTCGATCTCGTCGGTGCTCGGCAGGTTGTTCGTGTAGTGGTCGTAGACGCCAGCGGGCCCGGCGATAAGCGTGCGGTCGACGACAGGAGGCGGCGGGAGCGAGTCTGCTCCGGCGCAGGCGGCCGCCCAGGTATGCAGGAAGCCGGTGGAGCCCGCGCCGTCGCAGGCGGCGTGGTGCACGGTGACGCCGAGCGCGAGGTCCCCGCGTGGCAGTAGCACCGTGGCCTGCACAGCGAGGAGCGCCGCCCCCTCGTCGACAACGTGCAGGCGCGGAACGAGCAGAGCGAGCTCGGCAACCTGCCTGGGAAGCTGGTTGGAGGCGAGGTCGCCGAGGTCGGCGTCGTACGCAGCGAGCGTGAAGGCGACACCGTTCCCGGGCTCGTAGAAGATGTGGTGGCGGCCGGTGATGCCGGGGGTGACGCGGAGGTGGCCAGCGAGCGGGAAGAAGATGCGGAGAGCCGTGGAGAGGGAGCGCTTGAGGTTGGACATAAGCTTGTCGGTGGTGTGCGGGGCCACGAGGTGGTAGAAGAAGATGCGCTCGACGGGCGGGGAGTGGATCCATTGCAGGTCGAGGAAGGTGAGCGGGAGGGAGCAGGGCGGCAGCCGCGGGCCAGACGGCGTGACGACGGCGGTGTCCAAGACGCGGAAGCGGGAAGACAAGTCATGTGCCATTGCCGCTGCTGTGGCTAGCTAGCTGTTGCTGCTGGGGAGTCGAGGAGATTGGCGGAAATGGAAAGCTGCGGTCAGTGAGAAGAAAACATGGAACATAATTCCCTCCTTTTCTCCAGAAGAAGAAACATGGAACATAATTCCCTTCTAAAAAAACTGATTCATCTGATCATCACACTGTAGCTAAGTGTGTACTATGGCTAGCTCGATCAGAGATGGCCCGCAAAGAGCAAATCATAACAGAGAGAAGAAATATCACAGATTGGGTTTAGATCATCTATCCCGAGATCACTAGTTACTCCCTCCATCCGGGTGCAATTAGGGAATATCAGAGCCACCGCATTTGCGCCAAGTGTCATAATTATAGAGTTTCGGTGAGTTTTCTCTTTCTCACCCAATAGAGGATGACACACATTTCTTTTTAGATCCTTTTTTTAAAACAAAATATCTCTAGAACCGTATTTCGAAATTACAAACCGTTTTCATATTTAGGATCCTCGCGTCGAGATCTACAAAATTAGATCCCATATTGATAGGTTTTGAGAAAAAAAAATCGATCTTATTGTACACTCTGTTGTTTATACTTTATACCTTCGGTAGCACGCGCGTGTGTACAACATGTACACCATGTAGCAGCGATGCTCGACTTCGCCTCGCTATTTTTTTAGGGCTCGGTTTCGCCTCGATAATCATTTATAAAGATCTTGAGGGGGTACATAGATCATTGTGTGTATTGGCCGAAGCGTGCATTTGTCGTAGTGCGTGTTACGGCTCGGCGTTGCCTTGTACTACCGCTCGGCTTCGCCTCGAATAAAACGCCTACGGCATTTCATCTAAAAAGTATACACATGTTGTATCTAAAAAGTATAAAAAAGTAGTTACTAAAAGTATACAAACGTTGTTTCTAAAAATATACATGTTGTATGTGAAAGTATAAAAAAAAGTTGCTAATGAAAACGTTGTTCTAAAAGTATATATATTATATGTGAAAGTATAAAAAAAATGCTACTAAAGTAAACGCACGGTGTACCTGAGTGTATATCCGCTGGGCGTACATCCGCCTAGGTGTACGCCGGCCCTTCACTGCGTGTACACCGTCTGGGTGTATGTCGGCACTTCACTGGATGTACAAAGCGCGTGGGAGTACAACCTCCTGGGTGCACGTCCGCATGGGTGTACATCCGCTGCAACTGGGTATATAACCGTCTGGACGTACACCCGTGGTGCACGTGTGTACGTCAGCACATGCACTTGGGACGTATTTCGTTCACTGCACCTGGGCGTACATCCGTTTTGATTCTGAGTATACAAAAAAAAAGTTTCACGAAACCTATCAACATGGGATCTCGTTTTGAAGATCTCGACGCGAGAATCTCAAATATGAAAACGGTTCGTAATTTCAAAATACGGTTAAGGAGATATTTCATTTTGAAAAAAGGAATCATGAAATAAATGGTTCACACACCACCTCTGTCCCGTGCGTGGCAAAGGGAAAACCCCCAAAACTCTCTGGTGGCGACACTTGTCACATATGCAAGCACCCTGTGGAGTCTAGAAAGAAAGAGAGTGCGACACTTGTCGCTCCCACAGCACGCGCGGGTGAACTTCCGAAAGGGAGCCCTTTTTCTAGTGATTTCGCCTCCATCCCATAATCTCCATTCCGTAATGTAGGAGGGAGTATTTCGCTAAACTGTTCGTACCAGCGAGTAAACGGCATAAATACGGACCCTCGCTACTTCGCTAGCGCATACACTCACACGGATCAACTCACTTACCTACCCTATGAGCATAGATTGTTGTATTTCTCTTTTGCATTTTTGTGTTTGGTAAATACTGAAAAAACAAGTCTCGTTTTCCCAAAAACATTACAAATAATTCATAAAATATCCACACAAATTTAAATTACTTAGGTCATGTTTCAATCACTTTATAAAAAAATCCATATATATTTCGTGCATTTTTTTCAATTATTCCGATCCAATTTTGATCATTTTATTACAAAAACATGTCGACATTTTTATTTTGCATTTTTCCTTTTTTTACAACTTTAAGTATCAATTGTTTCTCAGCAATTTCAAATTTTAAGAATGCCTAATTAAAAAACACAATAACACAAAAACGACATTTACTTGTAGGAGTATTTCACAATAGTGCACGTCGCGGTCCACCATATCTGTTGTATTTTAAGACTAATATAAAATGGTATATGCTTTGTTGAAATAGTTCACAAATTTCACAACATGTTTTTAGATAAATATCTTTATTAATTAAAAGTTTAACCATTACACTCAGCCTTAGCATAACTGAGATGCACACAACCGCTTATCGCCAGTTTAAGACACAAAGGAAAAGAAAGACAACGACGAATTACAATTCCAAAGAAGTAAAATGTCTATGCCTATGGAGGGCCACTCCGAAGATTTTCCTGCTTAAAACATGTAATGATAGAACGTAGTTGCATAGTCTTAGCAGGTGGAAATATTTAGTCATGAATATGTTGCAATAGTTATCCCGAGATGTAGTAGTGCCTCTTACCAATGCTAGTGACCATTCTTTTGATTTTCCTCTCAGCGAGAAAGAAAATAAACATAACTTGACTACATTTGGATCAACATCCTTCATACGCATCATACCACATAATTTAGCAAAGGTGTTCAAGTGCAAACATGCATCCTCGAACCACTAAATTGGTTATGTTACATTGAGTTTAAAATATTAGGTTTAATTTCATAATTCTTCGCAACAGCAGGGGTTAAGTAATGTGTGCACGTAAATAATCATCATTGGGGGTAGCAAATGAAGGAAATATGCTCAAGAGGCAATAATAAAGTGGTTATTATATTATTCCTTGTTTACGATGAATGTTTATTTCGCATGGTAGAATTGTATTAACTGGAATACATGTGTGTTTAATAAACAAACAATGGTTCCTAGTAACGCCTCTCGTTTAACTAGCTCGTTGATTAACCGATGATCAAGGTTTCCTGATCATGAACATTGGATGTTGTTAATAACAGGGTCATGTCATTAGGAGAATTATGTGATGAATATAGACTCAAATTAAGTATAACAATATGATCAAATCATTAAGTTTATATTGTTATATCTTGCATACGAAGTAACATTATTTCTTAGACCATGAGATCATGTCAATCACTAATACAGGAAGAGTGCTTTCATGACATCAAACGTCATGCTATAACAGGGTTACTATCAAGGTGACGTTAGGTATTCAGAAAGTGTTAGTTGAGTCTCATGGATCAAGAGTGGGATTTGTGCATCCAAAATGACGAACAGATATACTCTGGGTCCTCTCGCTGATATCACATTGACACCTCTTGCAAGCACGTGTCTAGGTCACAGGTATGTCATATCACATAACGAGTAAAATAGTACTTGTCGGTAACGAGATCGAACAAGGTAAGGTTGATACCGATGATCGGATCTCGGACAAGTAAAATATCGCGAGACAAAGGGAATTAGTTACGATGTTGATGGTTCCCACGATCACAAGATTCATCGTTGAATATATAGGAGTCATCACGGATTTCCAGATCCTGCTGTTGATTATCTATCGGAGAGGTGTCTCGATCATGTCTATATTATTCCCGAAACGTAGGGTGACACACTTAAGGTTCGATGACGCATTTGAGGGGATATAGAATATCGGAGAAAAAATTGGACAGCACCGGAATTGTTTCGGGTAAATTTGAAATAGTTCAAGGGGGTTTCCATCTAATGGTTGTTAATAGAATTAACAAATGATTCGAGAGGTTATGTGCAAATGTTTTATAATAGAATTGAAAGAAATGAAAATGTTTTATTTATTTAATAAATAAAAACCCTTGAAATTATTAGTGAAAAATTAAGAGAGAGATGAGTGGGTGTGAGTGAAGTGTCCACTCACATGAAGAGGGGAAGAGGTGGGGGCACCATGTGTTGGCTGCACCCCCCCTTGGGCTGTCTCCCCCTCCCCTATAAAAGGAGGGTGAGAGCTCCCTCTTCCACATACACTTGTCCCATCTCCATTCTCTCCACCCGCTACTCCATTTCATGGTCATCCGCTTGGCGAAGCCCCGAGAGTGGAATTCTCTACCACACCACGCCGCCGTGTTGCTGGAGTTTCGGGGGATCCTCTACTTCTGCTTCCCCGTTGGATCGAGGGAACGGAGGTCGCCATCGAGCTGAGCGTGTGACCGATCACGGAAGCACCGCCGGATTGCGGTGCACATCTTCTCGATCTTGAGGTCGACGTGAGTACGACTACACCAACAACGAGATTCAATCTCGTAACGCTTAGGGTATTTGAGGGTATGAGGGTATGTTTTTCTAAGACTCTTTCTCCCCGTTGCTTTCATCTCCTAGATTAGATCTTTGGCCCTTCGGATGTCTATCGCGTAGGAAATTTTTTGTTTACTATGCTACGAACCCTTCAGTGGTATCAGAGCCGGATCTATGCATAGATGTTTTGTACGGGTAGAACACATAGGTGTAGATGGGCGTCGATAATCATGTTATTGCCTCCTTGAGTATTTTATGATCTTAGTGGCATAGTAGGATGAAGCGGACCTACACAAACTTTACGTGTATTGTACGCGAGACCTGTCTCACTTGTGGCTGAGGGGGTGTCATGTTCTCCTACTATAGTTAAGATCTAATCTACAAAGGGTTGTTGAAAATATGTTTATCAACGTTGTGGTTCATGTTCGTAGGTATGAACGGTTCTATCTTCGAAAGCCCTAAGCCACGTAAAATATGCAAAAATAAATTAGAGACGTCTAACTTATTTTTGCAGGGCATATGATGTGATATAGTCAATATTACAAATTTGATGTATGAAATGATATCGTTTGTAAATTATTAACATACCGACAGGAGCCATATTGTTGTCTTAATTATTTATGGCATGCGTGCTATATATCATATACATGTGATATGTTGTAATTTTGATGGACAATCAATATGGAGGCGCCACGTACCTTGGTGCCACGCCGGTTGTCGTGGTGAGGTAAAGACAGATGCCGTAGGATGGCTTAAGTTTGGGGCCGATGAACACTGTGGGTATCCGGGGAAGGATTGCACGCCTAGCCGGCGCGCTCACTACACTCCAAACACAAAAATCTACCCAGGTTCGGGGCCCTCGTGTGGATGTAACACCCCTACTCCTGCCTCTCTCTCAATATCAGTGGTAACCGAGTACAATGTGTTCCTCCAGCTCAAGGAGCTACAGGAAGAAGAAGCCCTCTACTTCTCTCTCTTCAAGGAAACTAGTAGCAATTCTCTCTCTCGTGTGTCGACCCTCGCGCAAGAGGGGGGTGGCCACATTATATAATGGTGTCCACCTACCGGACGTACACGATTAGGTGAAATACACTGTGTCGTACCGCACGCTCGCTGACAGTCGCCGAAAGTCGTCTCCATCGTGGCCGCTGCCCTGTCATGCCCCCTTGTCAGAGACAATACGTGAGCTTGCCCATGCTCTGCACTGCTCCAGTGTACGTATACACATCATCACGCCTAGTAAGTTGAACCGCACGCACGTACTCTCTCTTAATCTTCGTGATTCCAATTGCTCCATTGACTTCCCTCCGGGATTGATAGATCTTTGTCTACCCAGTTTCTCTAAGTGTATCTCGGACAACCCAGAGAAGACTCGCTTCTTCACCTGGCTCCTTGGTCTTCTTACCGAGATAAGGAGACCCATCTCGGTAACCATCCAACTCGGTAATTACCCAACTCGGACTATGGCATCTAGGATAAGGGCATGTCGGTAAATAGTACCTCAGATACCATTTGATACCAACCTTGCCCCTACTCGGGGGTAGCCCCCCCGACATTAGTCCCTGAAGCCAGCGAACTCGGACGATGGGCCGTGCTAGATTAAACCAATAAACACCAGAATATCTGACCGGGATGCTTGCATCTCGGACCAACTTTGATCTCGAACTCGGATCCAATCCGCAGTCTCCATTATGGAATTTCCTCCAAAATCTGAGCTGCCTTCGCTGCATTTAATCTTTACCGAGATCCCACCACTTAGGCATTTTTCCACAAGTTTTACCGCGCGAGGCGCGGTCGCCTCGTTTTCTTCGCGCTATGGGCGCTCCACATGGAGCAGAACTGCCGCCCACGCCGCCTCGATTCTTGCGCAGTGCAGCGCACGCGTCACGCCCACGCCCTCTCCTGTGCCTGGGTCCCACGCGTTGTCGCGTCCGTTGCAGCGCACTCAAGTGCCCTCCGCGGAGAACGTGGGATTTACTGCGCCGGTTACGCGCGGTAAACCCGCTTCGTGCGTTTTCCCGAGCGTAGTAAATGCCACGTCCCCACGATTTTCGCCACGATTGATCCGGGAAGTTATTGCGCCACATGGTATAAATACCAGCGCCTTCCCCTTCATGTAATTTTCTTCGCCATTTCCCATGTTCTTCTTCCTCTGCGTCGCACACGCGCGCAGAGCTCCTCTTATCCACCGCTCACCGTCAAACACCACCGCGCTCCCGAGGACGCTGCCGCACCTCCACGCGACACAACTCACGGGAACACTGTTGCGCCCAAGTTCCTCACTGCGCTCCACGGATCTGCGCACCGCCGCGCCACTGCGTCTTCTTCACCGCGCCCTGATGGTGCAGATCTTGCACTTGTTGGGATACCCAAGCAGGAGGGTGTGATGAGAACAACGGTAGGAGTTTTCCCCTTAGTTAGTAACCAAGGTTATCAATCTAGTAGGAGAAATAGGACCTTCGGAAGGTTGATGTCACTGACGGTGGTGATGGCGCTTCACCGGTGTCAGCAACAACGTGGAACCTGCACACAACACAACCAAAATACTTTTCCCCAATGGTACAGTGAGGTTGTCAATCTCACCGGTCTTGCTAAAAACAAAGGTTAGACGTATAGTGTGGAAAATGATGTATGCTTGCAGTAAGTAAACAAAGCAGGAAATCGTTGTGGTTTATTTAACAGTGTGGAAAAAGGACTGGGGTTCATAGGTTCACTAGTGGTGTCTCTCCATACAAGATAGCATGGTGGGTGAACAAATTACAGCTGGGCAATTGACGAATAAAGGTTGCACCGTAGAGCACAATATAACATGATGATTACTATGATATTTAGTGCGAGCATTACAACAATATACATAGACCGACATCCATCTGCATCTATGACTAATAATCCACCCTCAGGTTATCATCCGAACCCCCTTAGGTATTAAGTTGCAAGCAACATATAACTACATTAAACAAAGTGTGTAATGTAAGCAATGATTATGCACGCGGGAACTCTCACCGTTGTTTTCTCCCTAATGGCAACAACACATCCTCCCCCTTCACGTTTCTGTCACTCGAGCAAGGTGGTGAGGAGGCATGAACCCACTATCGAGCATAAATACTCCCTCTTGGAGTCACTAGCAACTACTTGGCCAGAGCAACCACTAGCAACGGAAAGCATGCAAGATCACAAATAACATATGCAAATAAATACTATAATCAACTTGGCATAACGTCAATATTCATCGGATCCCAGCAAACACAACATATAGAATTACATAATATCAATATCGATCATGTTAGGCATCTCACGAGATCTAAACATGGAGTCATATGAGGAGAAGACAACCATCTAGCTACAGCTATGAACCCGTAGTACAAGGATGAACTACTCACGCATCACTCAGGAGGCAGGCATGGTGATGTAGAAGCCTCCGGTGATGATCTCCTCTCCGGCAGGGTGCCGGAAACAGCTTCAGAACCCCCCTGATCTAGGGTTGACGGTGACGGCGGCTGCGGAACTTTTCGAGGATTTTTGATCAGGTGCTTTGGGTTTTCCATCCGGGGGATTAAATAGGCAAAAGGGCAAAGGTGGTGGAGCTCTAGGGTCCCCACACCCATAGGTGGCGTGGCCAGGGGGACCCACACCACCCTATGGTGTGGACCCCCTGTTGCCCGTCTTCGACTCCTCTTCGGTGTTCTGGGGAAAATAGGAATTTCGGGCTTTGTGGGGTCCAATTTCGAGAATGTTTCCAGAACAACTTTTCTGAAACCAAAAACAGCAGAAAACAGGAACTGGCAATTGGCATCTTGTTAATAGGTTAGTCCCGGAAAACTTATAAAAATGCTATAAATAAGGGAGAAAACAAGTAGCAATTAGCAAAATATGATCATGGAGCATCAGAAATTATAGATACGTTAGAGATATATCAAGCATCCCTAAGCTTAGTTCCTACTCGTCTTCGAGTAGGTAAACGATGAAACACAATAATTTCTGAGGTGACATGCTACTAACATAAACTTTATCAATCTAATATAAAAGCATATGCACGCTAAGATCATAGAACTTAAAACACAAACATGATAAATAGAACTCAAATAAAGGATCATGAATAATAATGCAAAGAAACGTAAACGTTTGTTTCAGGTATAGAGAAAGCATGGCAAAGTGATATTTTGGTAGTCCTTAAGAGTGGGGCAAAACATAAATGCTAGGATACCTTCAAAGTTCATGAGGAAGACTAGAACAAATAATATCACATTATGAAGAAATTATTGATGTTTATGGGACAAATGCACATAGAACTCGGAATGGCAAAAATGCTCTCTCAACTATGCATAAAGTTAGAAGATGGAGACTCAACATAAAAGTAAAATAAAGGCCCTTCGCGGAGGGAAGCAGGGATCACTCATGTGCTAGAGCTTTTATTTTATTTTATTTTATTAAACAAAGGTATTAAAAGTTTGACACTGAGTGTCTATATTTTGGGAGATGTATGACAATGTCAACGAATGGTAAAAAAAAAAATACAGTACGTCACAAGCCAACTAGATTCACAAGAGCGGATCCCATGGTGAAGGACGCAACTGGTGTAGAAGGCCATCCCTGTTTCTCTTTTCTTTACACAATTATGCTTTGACTGATAAATCAGGGGCAAAAATAGTGAAGAGAATTTGTTTGTATTAATTTGGGGCTGGGCACCCCGCTGCCAGCTCTTCTATCATTTGGATAAGAGGATGAATCCGCTAGTCCAGGGTGTGAAATCCAATCAACAAGTGAGATAAAGATTCTCTATTGACGTCCTCATGAGCAAAAACAGGAACATGAAGCAGGAGTAATTTTGAAGGTTTTAAAGGTAACACATGAGCAATTTACTTGGAGTGGCAGTTAAATACCACATGTAGGTAGGTATGGGTACACAATGGGAAAACTTTTGTTTAAGGGAGTTTGGATGCACGAGTAGAGCTCATACTCAGTACAGGTGGAGGCTAGCAAAAGACTGTGAGCGACAAATCAAGAGAGCATAAGAGACATAATCATGCATAGCGACATAAGCATCATTAAAGCATAAGCAGTATCACAAGTTCAAAAACTAAGTGGTCATGGAGGCTATTCGTGACTGGTTTGTAGTCTTAAACATGGTGTGAGCATGCGCCAAGTCGACCAAATAAAACATTCGAAAGAGAATACCATATATTGATGCTTTAATATGACAAGAGCAACTCATGAATCTTTCAATACATATTAAACACTCTCAACTATTCGAGGCTAATCATGCTAATCAATAACCACAAGGCTTTAAAACTAAAATAACATTTAGCATGGCATGAAAAAGTTCTAGCCAAAGTGTATACAAGCTTCTACTAGTACTGTTATAAATTCTACTTCAAGCAGCAGTTTTCTTTCTCCCAACAAGCACCATTCAAAACATGCTTTAACAAAAATACTCTTTATGATACATCAAGCAAACATGAGAGTAATCACATAACACTACTAAAACTAACAGCTCTAATAAGAGATGCATGCAAAATAGGAGCTCAATAAATGCAGCAGCCAGACAGAGATTAAGAATACAAAGTATTCTCGTGAAAAAGCGAAGAGTGTCACTCTCTAATAAAAGAATTATGGGGTCCAACCAAGCTTATTGAAAAAGTAAAAAGAAACTGAAAGCAAAAACAAAAACAAACTGAAAACAAAACAAAAAGACGCTCCAAGTAAAGCACGTAAGATGCGACCGAATAAATATATAGTTTCACTACAAGTGACCTGATAATTTGTTGATGAAGAAGGGGGTGCCTTGGGCATCCCCAAGCTTATACGCTTAAGTCTTCTTGGAATTTTCTAGGATGTACCACCGGGGAATCCTCAAGCTTAGGCTTTTCACTCTTCTTGATCACATCATATCATCCTCTTTTCTTGACCCTTTAAAACTTCCTTCACACCGAACTTCTCACAATCTTCATTAGCAACGTTAGTGCAATTGAAATAATAAATTCACATGGTTCAGTTTCAACACAAGTATAACACTCAAAAACACATTAGATACTTTCACAACTTCTTTTAAAACTCTTTTTCTCAAAATAACACCAAAAGAAAGAAATTAAGATGCAAATGCGATAAATGGCAGAAATCTGTCAAAACAGAACAGCAGGTAAAGATCGATTTTTTCAAAAATATTATTTTACTCAAATAAACAAGTGGTAAACTAATAAAAGTTGCGTATATAACTCAGGATTAAGCACAAAAAAACTCAGGTCATTTTGAATTTTCTGTGATGTTTTACGAAATTAACAGTGGACAGCAGAAATCAGTTTCCTTCGTCGAAATCCGAAATAAAGCCTCAACTTTCCATTAGAGGCTTTACTTGGCTCAACAAAAACACAAAAGAAAAGATACAGCGGGGTTTCTAAGGAAATATACAACACTCAGGTGCAAAGAACACCAAAGAAAACGAAATAAAACTGGTTGAAAACAGCGAAATAAAACGGGTTGTCTCCCAGTAGCGCTTTTCTTTAACGCCTTTCAGCTAGGCATAAAAGGGCAACTCAAGTAGACGCTCACATAAGAAGTATGAGTTGAATAAAAAGAGAGAATCAAGAAGAAATAAAAAATAAAAATTAAGTCTAACCCACTTCCTATGCATAGAAATCTTGTAAAGAAATAAATTAAAAAGGCTCAAACTAGAAATCATGGGAAGGTAGAACAACAGCAACTTCAACACTTTCAACAAAAAGAGAGGTATTTTAGTAACATGAAAATTCCTACAACCATATTTTCCTCTCTCATAATAATTTTAAGTAGCATCATAAAAAAACTCAACAACATAATTTTCACATAAAGCATGTTTGTCATGGTCTAAAAGCACACAATTCATATCAAGCTCAAAAACAATGGGATCAAAATTAAAAGTAAAGACCTCTTCTTTCCCACTTTTAGCTAAAGCAAAACAAAATGATTGGTCACTCTTAAAAGGTATATGACACATTATATCAATCCTATTTTCAGTAGCATTATAATTTATACAAGTAACATAGGACCATCATCAAGAGCATTATCATATAAATTTTCTAAACAAACTTCCTCATTATCATGCATATCAATAGTTGGAATAAACAGAGGATTATCATAAGATTTATCAAAGTAGCATGGATTATCATAAAACAATGTACGAGTTAAGGAGTTACTATCATTGGGAGGTAGACATGGGTATCTCCATGCTTCCTCCTCTTGATCATCACTCTCCTCCTCTTTTTCATCCAATGAGCTTCCAGATTCAGCAATTTCTTCTTCCATAGGTTCTTGCAAGGCATTAATCTCTTCCTTAGGTTGAGAACATTTATTAATATATTCCATTATATATTAATTACAATCCTTGTAATTATCAAAGCAGTATTCAAGTATAGTATAAATCTCGTATTTATAAGGTGCATCATCAATACTTTCAAGTAAATAGGCAATTTCGAATGCACCCTTCCAGGCAATAAATTCTTCAATTTGTTCCACATCATATAATTCATAATTTCCCTTAACATAAGAATATATGATAACATCATCATTATACTCACATTGAAAAGGGATGTGTTTATACCTCCTACAGCAGCAAGATTTATCAAAGCAATAAGTAACATTATAAGTAGAGCACAAGTTTTTAGCATAGTCATGCAATTTATTAATTTTCTCCCATAAGTGTATCCCTTTTTGTGACAATCGGTGTTCATTATAATGTTTTCGTTGTTCATCCGTGAACCCACCTTGCCTAAAAGATCTAGTTTCAAAGACATCAAACATTGATATCAAACATGATAAAGCAAAAATAACAACTAGAACACTTGAAAATACTTGAGTTGCTTTCTATGCTATAAAGTAAACTATTTTTTTTGTGTTTTTTGATATAGAAAATAAAAAACAAGAAAAAAATAAAAACAAGACAATAAACAAAATAAAGAGGTTGAGAGTGAGAGACTACCCTTGCCAGAAGACTTCTTCCTCCCCAGCCACGGCGCCAGAAAAAATCCTTGATGGTGCAGATCTTGCACTCGTTGGGAGACCCCAAGAGGAGGGTGTGATGAGAACAACGGTAGGAGTTTTCCCCTTAGTTAAGAACCAAGGTTATCAATCCAGTAGGAGAAAGAGGACCTTCGGAAGGTTGATGCCACTGACGGTGGTGATGGCGCTTCACCGGTGTCAGCAACAACGTGGAACCTGCACACAACACAACCAAAATACTTTGCCCCAACGGTACAGTGAGGTTGTCAATCTCACCGGTCTTGCTGAAAACAAAGATTAGACGTATAGTGTGGAAAATGATGTATGCTTGCAGTAAGTAAAGAAACCAGGAAATCGTTGTGGTTTGTTTAACAGTGTGGAAAATGGACCGGGGTTCATAGGTTCACTAGTGGTGTCTCTCCATAAAAGATAGCATGCTGGGTGAACAAATTACAGCTGGGCAATTGACAAATAAAGGTTGCACCGTAGTGCACAATATAACATGATGATTACTATGATATTTAGTGCAGCCATTACAACAATATACATAGACCGACATCCATCTGCATCTATGACTAATAATCCACCCTCAGGTTATCATCGGAACCCCCTTAGGTATTAAGTTGCAAGGAACAGATAACTGCATTAAACAAAGTGTGTAATGTAAGAAATGATTATCCACGCGGGCACTCTTACCGTTGTTTTCTCCCTAATGGTAACAACACATCCTCCCCCTTCACGTTTCTGTCACTCGAGCAAGGTGGTGAGGAGGCATGAACCCACTATCAAGCATAAATACTCCCTCTTGGAGTCACTAGCAACTACTTGGCTAGAGCAATCACTCGCAATGGAAAGCATAGAAGATCACAAATAGCATATGCAAATAAAGACTATAATCAACTTGGCATAAGGGCAATATTCATCGGATCCCAGCAAACACAGCATATATAATTACATAAGATCAATCTCGATCATGTTAGGCATCTCACGAGATCTAAACATGGAGGCATCTAAGGAGAAGACAACCATCTAGCTACAGCAACGAACCCGTAGTCCAAGGATGAACTACTCACGCATCACTCCGGAGGCAGGTATGGTGATGTAGAAGCCTCCGGAGATGATCTCCTCTCCGGCAGGGTGCCGGAAACAGCTTCAGAACCCCCCCAATCTAGGGTTGACGGTGACGGCGACTGCGGAACTTTTCGGGGATTTTTGATCGGGTGCTTAGGGTTTTCCATCCAGGGGATTAAATAGGCGAAAGGGCAAAGGTGGTGGAGCTCCAGGGCCCCACACCCATAGGTGGCGCTGCCAGGGGACCCGCGCCATCCTATGGTGTGGCCCCCCTTTTGCCTGTCTTCGACTCCTCTTCGGTGTTCTGGAAGCTTCCGGGGAAAATAGGAACTTCGAGCTTTGTGGGGTCCAATTCCGAGAATGTTTCCAGAACAACTTTTCTGAAACCAAAAACAGCAGAAAACAGGGAACTGGCACTTGGCATCTTGTTAATAGGTTAGTCCCGGAAAACGTATAAAAATGCTATAAATAAGGGAGAAACAAGTAGCAATTGGCAAAATATGATCATGGAGCATCAGAAATTATAGATACGTTAGAGACGTATCACGCCCGTTCTTCAGCGAGTCTCTCGCCGCGGCAGCTGCGCCACGGTGTTTATCTTCCGCGCCGCTGCCGCGCTCCTCCGCCCTCTGCGACCCGAGCCCTTCCTCGCGCCCGCAGGCATCTCGGAGGCGTCGAGATCCCCAATGCCCGAGATGGTCTAGAAGCAGTCGAAGAGATCAAGCTCGAGGGATCCGCCTCCACGCGCGGTGCGTGGGAAGGATCTGACGTGGACAACAACGACATCACTTGGTTGATCAATACCCGCCGCATCCCGGCCAGAGTGATCTGCCGAGTTACCGAGGGGGAAATCGAGCCTACGCCGCGCGATGGAGAGTATGTGGTCTTCCTCAACCATTTTATGCGCGGGTTTGGCCTCCCTCTCTCTAATTTCATGCATCAATTCTTTGTTCATTTCGTCCTTCAGCCACACCATCTCCCCGCCAACGCAATCACCTATCTTTCTTGCTTCGTCACCTTCTCGGAGGCCTATCTCGGCCTCCTTCCCACCGTAGAACTTTTCAGGAAGTACTTTAGCTTTCGCAAACAAGTTCTTCCCAACACTGCTAATCCCAACGCTCCGAAGCGCATGACGCAGTGCGGAACCGCTATGATAGTTCCGCGCCCGGGTTCCAAGCTTCCTCGGACCCCGGGTCTAGAATCCTGTCGGAAGTGGCAGCGGGGGTTTTTCTATGTGAAGAACCTCGAGAAGATGGATCTGCTCGCTCTTCCCCCATATCACTCGGATCCTCCCACCGAGATGGTAAACTGGGATTATAATCCAAAGAAGAGCATGCCCGAGATAAACCTCATCCACACTCGCCTTCAACAACTCGTCCGAGATGGACGGCGAGGTGACGACCTACTCGCCACCTGGATCAGCCGTCGGGTTCTACCACTCTAGTGTAGAATCCACAAGTTGTGCTTCATGAGCGGGCACCAAGATCCCACCCGGACTACCACCTTCGAGCTCAGTAAGAAGGAGGTAGCCGCCTAGGCCAAATCGATCACCGGGAGCGGACTCGCCGAGAATTGGACGTGGGGGCTTGAGCCCTACAACCGAGAGAAACTTCCACCTTATGTAAGTATCTTGAGCCCTACAACCGAGTAACACCCATCTTAGTTTTATCCGAGATCATCTTGAAAGTAATGCTTTGTGTTTCACATGTGCAGCACTTTGATCGCCAGAAAGAAGAAGAAGATGAAATCCCCTCAGATCACTAGGGTGAGGACCGGACCGAGGACGACGCAAAGGAGCTTGACGAGGAGGATAATCTCCCCATCCCGGACGCCCTGCTCGTCGCCCAAGCCGGTAAGTTCCGGATTCCATGATCCGTCCGAGACTAGACCGATGACGAAGAAGAGGGTAACGATGACGATTGCATTCTTTTAGAGGTACCTGACCAATCCTCGATCTTATTCGCCTATCCTCTGCCCTCGGTCTCAGTTGATCCAGGAGAGCAGGTGGTAGAGGCGAGACCGGTAGCCATGGCCGCCCCTGTGGAAACGAAGAAACGGACCGGGAGTGGCGCAGCTGCTCCTCCGCCCAAGAGGCATAAGAAACCCGGGATCAAGGTCACGACCCGCCAAGTGGCCCATGTCGGATGGGTAAGTCTATTCCGAGATGTTTTATGTTCACAATTTCTTTAATCTTCTGCCTCTTTTGCCCGAGATGATTCATTTGCACTTGGTTTTTTCTCCTCTCCCTTCTTCTCTTGCAGAGAACCGATTGGCATTGAGATCACCGAGATGCCCAAGTTCACCATGACACCGAACGCTCTGCCTCGAGGAAACCGAGTACCACGACTCCTCTGGTGATCCGTCTTCCGGATGCTAGTGGCTACATCGACCTCGGCGCAGAGGACTCGGAAGCCAATTCCATGGATAGGCCCGAGATGCCGATCCCGGAGAGGGAAGAACAGGATCTCGGAGCCGGCGACATGGGCGCCGAGATGGAAACCAATGAGGCTCCGGAACGCCCGGAGCCGACAACAGAGCAGCAGCAAGAAGAAACAACACAGCAACAAGTGTCGGCACAGCAACAAGTCCCAGCAGCAGCAACAACACCGCCAACACCACCGAGAGCAACAGCACCACCCACAACACCTTCTGCCACCCCGGATGCAACAGCAACAGTAGCAGCAGCCACATGCCCAACAGCGACAGCAGCAGGCACAGGCCCAACAGCAACAACAACAGTCCCAACACCCACTCCCTCAGCAGCAACAGCGGCACCGACACCACCGGCAGGCCCAACAGGAGCTCCTATTCTCACTCGGCAGCGACCCACGGTCCAGTATGCACCCTCGCAGGCCACCGCGTCTGGAGAGGGCAACTCAAAGAAAAGCACCGAGGGACTCGTGAAGCTGCCAATAGTCACTCGATCAAAGAAGGCTGAAGCATTACAGAAGAAGTCTGGGCCGGGGAAAACGAAACCCGTCACTCTAGCGATCCGCCCGGATAATCAGACTGTGCATCATCAAGGACTTGGGGCGCTCTAGCAGGATC
This sequence comes from Alopecurus myosuroides, assembly GCA_028641055.1. Lineage (NCBI taxonomy): Eukaryota > Viridiplantae > Streptophyta > Magnoliopsida > Poales > Poaceae > Alopecurus > Alopecurus myosuroides. The sequence goes on along the minus strand of CM054059.1, from coordinate 364,999,352 downwards.
TGGAGGCGACTTTGGACCGTGTTGGTTACATTGATCCTGTACATGCCGGGAAGAAATTGGGCCCGCTGGACCACTACCGCAAAGACTGGAATCAGGACGATGTTGGCCCGATATTGATGGCGGTTGTAGCCTCCAGCAGCACGCTGACGCACAAGATGTACTGCTTGCGCAGTGCCGCTGAAGACACCGAGATCACTTCTCGGATAAGTAATTTCCTTTCTTTTCGGTTTTTTCGAGATTGCAAATTGTGAATCCGAGATCAATACCTATATCCAGTCCCCGAGATTTGGGCCGAGTAGGCAATACTCGACCGAGTTGAAGTTTACTCGGGTCGAATCTTCCAACTAATTATTCCTTTGTTTCTTCTCAGGTTTGCGCCGAAACTCGTGCCAATCTGTACCAAAAGCTTCTCTGGTCCCACCGGTACCTCATTGAGCACAATCTTTGCATCCACGAGAAACTGGGAGGCAGAGGTAACATTCAGAACATCGAGATACCGAGTGTGCTTTTTACTGCATCGATTTTCTAACTCGTATTCCCTTTACTCTCAACAGCCATCTTGGAGCAGCAGCTGATGGACTCTATCACCAAGATTTCTTATCTGGAAAGTGAGTGCCTCATTCTCTATCCCGCGTTTTGTGTTTACGCTCTTTTTTCTCTGGCTAACTGTGTTGTCCCAATGCAGATGAGCATAAGATATTTGCCGAGAAGCACCAGGACTGCACCACCCTTGCCGAGTCTGCCCAGAGCAAGATCTCGGCCCTTGAGAGTAAGCCTTTTTCTTTTCTCTCGTTTTGCTTCCCGTACTTTTATTGCTTGCTAACCGGACCATTTTTCGTGGAGCTGCACACAAACTCCTTGCTGAAAAGCATCAAGATTGTCTCACTCTGGCCGAGACGCGGATGCAGCTCACTGACTGCGAGGCCAAGTACAAGGATGAGCTCCGGACCGAGAAGGCCGAGGTGGCCAGGCTGCAGCTAGAACTGATCGAGATGCAGAAGCAGAAGCAGAAGGCCGAGAAGGCCAAGTCCGAGCTGGAGAAAAACAATGCTACCGAGAAGGCCCGCCAAGATGTGGAGATCAAGGATCTCAAGGACCGGAACACCAAGCTCGAGACCATGGTGGGCTCCTCCCGAACTATTCTTGAGAAATGCCACTCGGATGCCGATAGGTGGCTCTCCAGGCTCACTGCACTCAACTTGGAGCAAAAAAGTAAGCCTCACTCTTTCTATGTTTCCTTTACCTTTTGATTCTACCTGCCGAACTGATCTTGACTTAACCCGGACAGCCTATCTCACAGGAGCATTCCCCGACATGGAAGCCAGCGTCGTGCATGCCGTTGAGAAAGCCAAGAAGAGAAGGGAAGAGGTTGGGTATGTCGTCTCAGCAGGCGACAACATTGAAGATCAGATTGAGGCCATCAAAGCCCGAGTTCTGCCCCTCAGATCTATGGGGGCCAGCCTCCTCTCAAGTGCGCTCTGGGTCTATGAGTACTTTTGGCCGGGTAAGGAGCACCCCAAGACCATTGACGAGCTGGCCAAGAACCTGGATCAACTTAAGGCCCGCCTCAAGGAGTGGCGCGCTTTTGCAGCTCGGGCTGGCGCATATGAGACAATACACTTTGTTTTGTCCTGGTACGAGTCCATCGATCTCAACGCCTTCAAGACCATGCGGATCAAGTCCAAATGGTCCAGTCAAGAAGATCACATCCGGGCTCGCTGGGAAACCGCGTACCAACTGGCCTCCTACACCTACACCAAGGAGTTTGTGGGCGGTCCCCCCGATCCCGACACCGAGAGCGAGGGCTAAGACGAGGACTAGGGCGAGGAGGGCGATGATATCGATGAAGAAGCTAAGGATGATGATGACTCCGAGTAGGTTGACGAGGTGATCGAGGCCGAGAACGACCCGACCAGAATCACCGGGACAGCTACCACTCCAACCTCCAAGATCATCACTACCGAGATGGTCATCTCCTAGCCCGCCCCCGAGTTGGGTACTCCTGAGCCCGCCACCGAGACGGTCGCATCCGAGCTTGCCACCGAGACGGTCACCTGTGAGCCTGTTGCCGAGTCTAGCAACCCGGCGGGGACCGACACGGACTCCACTTCTCTGCCCGCGGCCTAAACCTTTATCAAAACACTCTTTAAATTCTTCAGATCCCCGGTATGCTGGGTGCAGTTGTAAGAAATACTTTTATTGTTTACCACTCTGCTTTTATTTAAGTTTGTGCAAGACTGGCTGAATGCCGAATTGCTTTAATTCGAGTCCCCGAGTCTGTTTTCTTATCCACTTGGCCTTTTTCTTCTCTGCTCTTGCCTGCCACTTGTGGCTTTTTGACAGTCGAGTCACGAGATTTCAAAAACCAAGTTTATAATATTTGTAACTCTAAGATAGGAATTAAAACTTCCCAACACTTAGCCGAAAAACGGAAGAAAAGGCAACTTTATGTCGGCTGACTAACTCTTATTTTCCTTAGTAGTTTTTCATGTGATCATTGACCCTTGGCTTGTTCTCTCGCTTTCCATGAAGTCGGGTTTCGGACAACAGCGAAGTCGGAGAGTTGGCCCTTAGGTTTAAGCACACTACTAAACTTACACATTAAATTCCGAGATGATTAACCGACATACCAAAGTAAAAAGCAGGTACACAGAACAAGTTAGGCACAGGCAGTCCCAAGTTCCTTCTCGGGGTGCCGACATAGATTCAACTTTGTGATGAGATACATACAATGCATTTTCAGGAATGAAAACGACGGAGTAGAGCTACATTCTAGGGGCGCTTAGTTTCCTCTCCGGACTTGTCCATCCTGTTCTTCTGTGGTTCTTGTGCATCAATGAGATAGTATGCATCATTGTGCATAGCCTTGATCACAGTGAACGGCCCTTCCCATGGAGGGGAAAGTTTATGCATCCCGGTTGTGCGTTGCACCAGCCTAAGCACTAAATCTCCTTCTCGGAATACCCTTGGGTTTATCTTCCGGCTAGGATAGCGTCTCAGATTCTGTTGATATACAGCTGATCTCGACAGAGTTAACTCTCTTGCTTCTTCTAGCAAATCAACATCATCTTCTCGGGCTTCTCTTGCCTCTGCCTCTGTATAGAGGGTCACTCTCGCTGAGTCATGCTCAAGGTCAGTGGGCAACACGGCCTCTGCTCCATATACCAGGAAGAATGGTGTGTATCCGGTAGATCGGTTAGGGGTAGTCCTTAGACTCCACAACACCGTCGGCAACTCGTCCAGCCAACAAGCCGGGGTTCGCTGTAATGGCTCAATCAGCCGAGGCTTTATTTCGGATAGGACCATGCCATTAGCTCTTTCAAATTGCCCATTTGATTTTGGATGCGCGACTAACGTGATGTCTAGTCGGATCCTCTTATCCTTGCAGAACCAAGCAAAGGCTCCCTCAGCAAAATTTGTTCCATTATCCGATATGATTCCATGCGGGTAGCCATATCTCAGGATAATATCCTTCAGAAAGGTCACAACTGTGTGCCCATCACACTTTCGGATTGGCTTCACCTCATCCACTTGGTAAACTTGTCAACCATGGCCAGAATGTGAGTCATGTTGCCCCGAGCTGGCTTGAAGGGCCCCACCATGTCCAAGCACAATACTGCAAATGGCCAAGTTATAGGAATAGTCTTGAGCTTGGAAGCAGGCATGTGTATCTTGGTAGCATATTTCTGTCACCAATTGCACTTTCTTACTAGATCTTATGCTTGCTGCAAGGCAGTGAGCCAAAAGAACCCATGCCAAAAAGCTTTCTTCACTAGAGCCCGAAATGAGGCGTGGTGCCCACATTCCCCCGATGTATCTCTCAGAGAATCTCTTCTCCCTCTTCTGGCTCAACACAACGTTGTAGCATGCCTGTGGTACTTCTCTTGTATAATTCTTAGTTGATGATGGTGTAGCCTTTGGATCTTCTCTGTATTTTCCTAGCCGAGATCTCATTACTTGGTAAAGTGCCATCCACCAAATAAGACATTATGGGCTGATCCCAACTCGGTATCGCCCGAGTTGGAAACATGGGCTCATCAACCTCCATTGGATCAGCCGACATGACATGCTCCGAGATAGGAACGAGTGCCCGTGTTCTACGAGGCAGTCCCCGAGATGAAGGAGGCAGTCCTCGAGTTCTCCTTCACACAGCCCTCATCAATCTCCATTGGAACAACTGTTGATTCGGTCCTAGCCGGGACAAATATTGAATCCGACTCGGGAGATGGCTTGATGGACGGCTTCCTGAGATGCTCCAATGCAATTCCCGCTGGGATGGATTGCCGAGAAGAACCCAACTTGGACAGAGCATCAGCAACATCATTTTCAGCTCGGTGGATATGGTGGAACTCACATCCGTCAAAGAAACCCTAGATGTTCTGGACAAGGAACCGATATGATGCCATGTTGGCATCCAACGCATCCCAAGTCCCCGACGCCTGCTGGACCACTAAGTCCGAGTCACCATAACATATTACTCGGCGAACACCAATTTCCTTGGCCCTTTCAGTCCATGGACTAAGGCCTCATACTCGGCCACATTGTTGGATGCTGCAAAATGGATCTGCAGGACATACTTGAGTTGATCATGCTTGGGTGAGGTGAGCACAACACCGGCACCGAGACCATCTTTCACCTTGGAGCCATCAAAATGCATTCGCCAGTAATTTGTTTCCAGCAATGGAGGCTCATATTGCATCTCGGCCCAATCAACAAAGAAATCCGCCAGGGCTTGAGATTTGATGGCTTCTCTTCTCGCATACATCAGGGTGAAAGCAGCTAGCTCAATCACCCATTTGGCTACTCGGCCACTTGCATCCTTGTTGCCCATAATCTCCGAGATGGGGGCAGTACTCACCACTGTAATCGGGTGCTCTTGGAAATAGTGCTTGAGCTTCTTGGCGGCCATATAGACTCCAGATTTCATCTTCTGGTAGTGAGGGTAATTTTGCTTCGAGTTGGAGATCACCTCGCTAAGATAGTATACCGGCCTCTGCACCGATTTACCTTCCTCTTCTCACTCCACTACCACCACCACACTAACAACTCGGTTGGTAGCTGCAATATAGAGCAACATGGGCTCCTTAGGCAGAGGAGATGCCAGAACTGGAGTTGTTCCCAGCATGGTCTTGAGATCTCGGAAAGCCACATCGGCTTGCGGTGTCTAGACAAATTTGTCACTTTTCTTCATCAGCTGGTACAGAGGTAAAACCTTCTCGCCCATTCACCCAATAAACCGACTAAGGGAAGCCATTCACCTAGTGAATCTCTGCACGTCCTTCAATGATCTCGGTAGAGACATGCTCTCAATTGCCTTTATCTTGGAGGGGTTGGCCTCGATACCTCAGCTGGATACAAGGAAACCGAGTAACTTTCCTGCCGGGACACTAAAGATGCACTTGGTCGGGTTCAGCTTCATCCGGTACTTTCGCAGATTCGCGAATGTTTCTCGGATATCTTCTAGGAGTGTGTGTTTTCTTGGTCTTGATGACTGTGTCATCCACATATACCTGCACATTTTACCAATTTGCTCGTGCAAACATTTCTGCATGCATCTCTGCTATGTGGCCCCAGCATTTCTCAAACCAAAACACATGACACGGTAGCAATAAGCCCCGTACGGGGTAATAAAGTCAATCCTTATTTGATCAGCCGGGTTCAGGGGAATCTGGTGAAAACCAGAATATGCATCTATGAAGGATAACAGCTCACACCCGACCGTGGAGTCGATCACTTGATCTATCCGGGGAAACGGGAATGGATCTTTCGGACAGGCCTTGTTCAGGTCGGTGTAGTCCACACACATACGCCACACCACATCGACCATAGGTTCATATTTCTTCTTCTCGGCCATGACCGAGTTGGCCAACCAGTCCAGGTGCAGTACCTCCATGATAAATCCACTTGCTAGCGATCTTGTGATCTCGCCACCTATGGATTTCCTCCTTTCAGCAGCAAAGCACCACAGAGCCTACTTCACCGGCTTGGCATCCGGTCTCCATGAAGAGAGTGCTCAACCAACTCCCTCGGGACACCCGGCAGGTCTGGTTGGACCATGCAAAGACATCCCGATTCTCACGGAGGAAGTGGATGAGCTTGCTTTCCTATTTCTCCTCCAACCCGGCAACAATGATGGCAACACGCTCGGGGAACTCAGGGTCAATCTGCACCTTGTCGGTCTCCTGGGAGGCTTGGAAGGCACTATGCTGAGAGTTGGGTATCCCGGGCATACCGAGTTGAGTTGCTTGAGCCATGGCCACCACCTCGTGTATCTTCTTCTTCTCGGCTGCAATGACCATTGACTCGGCCAGCCGAGATCCAGCTGATGCGCACTCCAGAGACTGCCAGTAATCACCCGAGATGGTGATGATGCCATTGGGACCGGGAAGCTTCATCTTCAAATAGGCCGCATGAGTTGAGGCCATGAACTTGGACAGAGCTGGCCTGTCGAGAAGAGCATGGTAAGTGCTCTGGAGGTCCATCCCCTCGAACTGCAAGCATTCAGTACGACAGTTCTCCCGGGTGCCGAAAAGCACATCGATCCAAATCTTGCCCACAGGGGCACAAGATACTCCCGGCACAATGCCCTGAAAGGTAGTTCGACTTTGTTGCAGCATGTTCTCCGTGATACCGATCTTCTCCATTGCATATCGGTACAGAATGTCTCCCATTGTCAATTAGCAACTTGGTGAACTTCATGTTGATCTAGGGCCCAATGAAGGTTGGGCCCAGTACCAGGGCATAACTACCCGGGTTAGGCATGATCTTGGGATGATCCGCCCGAGAGCAGCTGATCTCTTGCTCACACCAGTACATGTACTCTGGCACCGTCGACATCACTTGATTAACCTCCTTCGCGCGCCTACCCAAGCTCTGCTTGTCATCCGGCTCGATGGTGAACACCATATAGCTCTGGTGGTTCTCTTGGTAATCATTTCGGCCTCTTCCGCCACAATTGTTATTGTTGTTGTAGTTTTTGTTGCGATTGTTATAGTTGTAGTTGTTGCGGTTCTCGTTGTTGTAGTTGTTGTTGTTGGCTCCCTGAGACACTTGGTTCACATTCTCGGGCCTCCTTTGATTCTCCACAGACCTTGGAGCTGCTGCCCGGATGGGCTGAACATTTGCACCCGAGAGGGGCAGAGGCGGAGGAGGAGGCAATTGGCCGAAACCCTCATCCCACCAGCTGCACTTCCTGGAGGTATGGTTGGCCGGCCTACTCGGATGCCGAGTGTGGTAGCCGCACGACCCATCTCTCATCATTTCAAAGGTAAATATTTGCAGTGCATCTCCGGATTGCTTCTAGTCTGTCCACTACTTCTTGTAGTTCTGGTTCTGGTTTTGCCCATGCTGGGGCCAGTGTCCTTTTGCCTCTGGCTGCTTCCTGCATCAGGTTGATCCGGATCAACTACGACTACATGGTTTGAGCCATAGAGGATGTCCGGCCTGCCATTTCGCCTCTTGTTCCGGTAGTCTGGGCGGTCACTCCGCCTGGAGGGCCCGGAACCATCATTGCCGTGATGCCTCCTACTCGGCTCAACCGAGTCCAATAAAGGTTGTGTCAGATCTCTGAGAGCATACATGTCGGCGATCTTGATGGTCTCGGCCAAAGTACTCGGCATCTCCCTCTGCAGCTTCTGCCAAAGCATGCTACCATGTCGGCACCCTTGTGCAAACCATGCAATGGCCTACGACTCATTCACACCTTCACAGGTGTTCCTCAGTGTGCTCCACCGAGTAAGATACTCTCGGTCAGTCTCCTCCTCTCTCTGCTTGCACGCAGAGAGTTGCTGTGGACGGTTTGGCCTCCGGTAGGTGTTGGTGAAGTTGCTAATGAAAGCATCCGAGAATTCAAGCCAACAGTTGATGCTGTCTCTCGATAAGTTGTTCAGCCAGATCTGAGTTGGGCCCTCCAACATCTGAGGCACATATCTCACTGCCCATCGGGGTTACCACCGGCAATGTGCATGGTAGTGACATAATCACTCAACCAATCTTCCGGCTTGCTGCTGCAGTCATAAGTTTTTGTCCCCCTAGCCAGCTGGAACTTGGACACAGCCAGCTCATTCATGATCCGGGGACTGAACAGAGTGGTCCCGGAGGGCCTTGCTCCTCCATCTCTTCTGACAGGTAGATCATGTCAAGCTCGTACCTTGCATCCGTCGGCTGCAGCACTCGGGCCCCCAATCAAGCTTCGAGACCTCCAGCATCCGCATAGCGATCATTTCTCTAGTACCCGTCTTTCTCCATCACCGAATAGCCATCATTGTACTGGTCTTGAAGTCCAGCACCGGGTTGGTGCTGAACCGGGTTGATCGTAGGGGCATTTCCCTCTAGCTGAACAACAGGTAAAACACCGGGTTGAAGCTGAACCGGGTTGGCTACCGGGTGCCGAGATGGATTATCTCGGTTGCGTCCTTGTCCTCCTTGCTAAACTCAGGCATCATCATGGCCACCTTGAGAAACGTGTTCTTGCCCGGGCTGCCGCTGTACAGCTAACTGTTTTCCAGCGACAGCCGGGTCATACACTTGGATCTGCTTATGTTTCCCAGAGTTCACACTCCGAGACCTTCCACCACCGAGATGAGGGGAGGAGGCCTGGCCTCCGGATCTGCCCCCATGCAAATGAACCACATGAGATGCATCGGCTCCCAGATTCGCCTTCCGGAAAGCCTCATTTTGCCTGCCAGCCTCAAGAACAAGCTCATTAAGTCGGTCATGCTGCCTAGCGCAAGCTTCACCGGTTAGATTTGGCAACTCGGCAACAACTGCCTTTGTCGTCCTAAGGTTCTTAGCAGGAGAACTATATTTGGTCCTACCAGCAGAAGTAACACTAGAAGATTTACTAGCAGTTCTATCATCTCTAGCCAACTCGGCACCGAGATCACGACCTCGGTTCCGCACATCACCTAACTGGTTAGGATTGTTCCCGACAAGAGTAATACCATGATCTCTATTGTACTCATTCATGTCAAGATCGAACTCTTGCCTGGTTTTGGACATCTCGACGGCCTCGAGTAGAATGGCATGGCGCTGCTCCTCGAGTTGCTGTCGCACCACCACCGGATCCGCATCCACGGTGACTGGCACGCTCAGCTTCTCGATGACCTCGGCGAAATGAGGTGGCCTTGGGGTCGGAGTAGCGGGAGCCTTGTAACCCGACTGGTTCTCATCTTTCTCCAACGGCTTGTGGAACGGCCAAGCCGACTTGCCAGCAGTCTCGGCGACATTGGCCGCGCTCTTCTTGGCTGCAGGAGCCGATCCGGTCATCATCACCTCCACGCTGCCCACGGGTCGATCGGTACGCCGACCACGGATGGCAAAAACGGTAGGAGGATCCGCAGCAACGAGCACCACCTCGGGGTACCCACGGATGACCGTGGCGGTGACGTACACCAAATGCATGCCGAAACTGATGACGGAGTCGCCTGCGGTCATGAGCCTGGCGCCGAAATCACCAGCGTTGTCGGTGACGAAGTCGAGGGAGCCGAATCTGTGGACAAGGCCACAGACCACGCGCTCGCCCGAACGAAGAAGAGGTCCCGTCCGGATAGAAACCCCAGCCAGCGTCGCTGCTGGCCCCACGGTAGGCGCCAACTGTCGTGGTGAGGTAAAGACAGATGCCATAGGATGGCTTAAGTTTGGGGCCGATGGACATTGTGGGTATCCGGGGAGGGATTGCACGCCTAGCCGGCGCGCTCACTACAGTGAAAACACAACAATCTAGCCAGGTTCGGGGCCCTCGTGTGGAGTTAACACCCCTACTCCTCCCTCTCTCTCAATATTAGTGGTAACCGAGTACAATGTGTTCCTCAAGCTCAAGGAGCTAGAGGAAGAAGAAGCACTCTACTGGTCTCTCTTCAAGGAAACTAGCAGCAATTCTCTCTCTCGTGTGTCGACCCTCGCGCAGGAGGGGGTGGCCACCTACCGAACATACATGATTAGGTGAAATACACTATGCCGTAGCGCACGCTCGCTGATAGTCGCTGAAAGTCGTCTCCGTCGTGGCCGCTGCCCTGTCCTGTCCCCCTTGTCAGAGACATGACGTGGCCTCACCCATGCTCTGCACTGCTCCAGTGTACGTATACACATCATCACGCCTAGTAAGTTGAACTGCACGAACTCTCCCTTAATCTCCGGGATTCCAACTGCTCCATTGACTTCCCTCCGGGATGGATAGATCTTTGTCTACCCGGTTTCTCCAAGTGTATACCGGACAACCCAGAGAAAACTCACATCTTCACCTGGCTCCTTGGTCTTCTTACCGAGATAGGGAGACCCATCTCGGAAACCATCCAACTCGGTAATCACCCAACTCGGACTAGGGCATCTCGGATAAGGGCATGTCGGTAAATGGTATCTCGGTAAACAGTACCTGAGATACCATTTCATACCAACCTTGCCCCTACTCGGGGGTAGCCCCCCGACACTGGTAGAATGATGGAGATCATACCATGATGCACAAGATGGAGATCAAGTGCAAGACGGGCCATATCATACCACATTATCCATACATGTGATGTTAATCCTTTTATGCATTTTATTTTGCTTAGATCGCGATGTTAGCATTATAAGATGACCCCTCTCACTTAATATTAAGATAATAATGTGTTCTTCCTTAGTATGCACCGTTAAGAAAGTTCGTCGTTTCGAGACACCACGTGATCATCGGGTGTGACAGACTCAACTTTCGCATACAATCGGTGTTTTTGAGCCTAGCATGTATAGACATGGACTCGCAACACACGCAATACAATGGTTCTACTTGGCGAGCCTAGCATGTACAGACATGGCCTCGGAACACGTAACCGAAAGGTAAAACATGAGTCATATGGATGATATGATGAACATGTCGATGTTCGCCTTTGCAATTACACCGTCTCACGTGATGATCGGTTTCGGTGTAGTGAATTGGTTCGTGTAATCACTAAAACAACTAGAGGGATGTTGTTTTTGAGTGAGAGTTCATGGGATAATTTTAGAATTAATTTGAACTTAATTTATCATAAACTTAGTCTAAATAGTCTTTGCAAATATGTTGTAGAACATGGCACCACCTACCTTCAATCTCAATATGTTCATGGAGAAAGAAAAACTAGAGAACAATGGAAGCAACTTTACCAACTGGGCACTTAACCTGAGGATTCTCCTCACCGCTTGCAAGAAGATCTATGTGCTTGATGCACCGCTAGGTGACCAGCCCGCTGATGCTGCTGCCGAGGAAGATAAAAATATTTATGTGACTCAACAAGAAGACCACAATATAGTTCATTGCGGCATACTTTATGGATTAGAGCCAGAGGTGCGAAAACATTTTGGGAATAGCACTGCTCTTGCTACCATGGGAGAATTGAAATTGATTTTTGATACCCATGCTATAGTAGAGAGTTATGATGCTTCAGAAAAGTTCTTTAGCTGCATGATGGAAGAGAACAGCTCCGTTAGCAAGCACGTGTTCAGAATGTCCGTGTACGTTGATAAGCTCATATCTTTGGGAATAACGATCCCCAATGAGCTAGGAATACATCGTGTTCTTCAATCTCTGCCACCTAGTTAAAAGAACTTTGTGATGAACTATAATATGCAAGGCATGAAGAAGACTCTCACTGAGCTTCTCTCAATGCTTAAAACTGCTGAAGTGGAGATCAAGAAAAAGCATCAAGTGTTGATGATCAATGGGACCACTAGTTTCAAGAAAGGCAAGCCAGAGGTCAACTTCAAGAAGGGTGAAAAGCCTGTTGCTACACCTGAGAAGAAAACCAGGAAAGGCCCTAAGCCTGAGACTGAGTACATCTATTGCAAGGGCACTGGCCACTAGAAGCTTAACTGCCACAAATATCTGGCAGATAAGAAAGCAGGCAAAGTGAACAAAGGTATATGTGATATACATGTTATTTATGTTTACCTTACTAGTACTCGCAGTAGTGCCTGGGTATTTGATACTAGTTTGGTTGCTCACATATGTAACTCGAAACATGAAGTGTGTAACATCCCTGTTTTGCTACAATAGGGTTTGTTGTGTTGTGATCATGTCATTCATGCATGAAAGAATTTTGAAACAATTTAAATTTTGAATTTAAATGAAACTTGCCCAAAAACCACTTAAAGTGGTCACCCAAAATTGGTTTTCAAAACAAATTCATTTTTGCAAAGCCAAGACATGGTGACCTTGGAAATTTGTTAAGGTTTTCAAAATGTATTTTCTGCCAATTTTTATCTTTACAAAAAGGCCCTCAAAACCATGTTTTCTATTCTATTCTATTAAGGAAAAGGACTCTTTTGCAAAATCTCAAAACTTCACGGGGTTACTGGGAGGTGGCCCTTTCTGTCGTCTTCCTCCCGCGCGCGCCAGGAAGGCACACAGCACCGTGGCGTCGACCGGTGCTGCCAGCTCCTCCTTGACTCCCGTCGGAGGAGTAGACGTGCGAAAGACGCCCTCGACCTCCTCTGTTGCCTCCCGTACTCCCCCGTTCTCTCTGTGACGGTCGCGGAGCCTCAACCGAACCTAACCCTAGCCGACGGGCCGCCGGTCGCCGTCGTCGCTACGGACCACCTCGAACCACTCCGTGACGCTCTAAAGCTCCGTCGTCGTCTCCTGAAGCTCCATGACGAACCTCACCTGTCGGGAGTGTCCGAGCTGCCGAAATCGGGCCCTTCTTCATCGCCACCGGCGAGCCTCCGCCGCACCATTGCTGGCCACCTGGGCCTTTCCCCACCTCTCCGTCACCTCCACGGCGATCCGGGTGAGCACCCACACCCTCCAGCGGCCTTACCTCCCGCTCCCTCCCTCTGTATTGTTCCGGCGACGTGCGCCACCGTCTGCCGCCGCGCCGGTGGACGGCGTGGTCATTCCGGCGACCATTAGCTAGCGGAGTTGCCACCCCTAGCTTTCCCTCGGTCTCCTCTAGCTCATGGGCGAGCTTAATTTTGAAATCCCGCGCGGATTTCGTCGAATTTGAAGGCTTCTGTGAAGAACGGGCCAGGTGATGTCACGCCTGCGTCATAGTGACGTCGAAATCCTATTTTCTTATTTCCAAAAAAGTTTAATAATTACAAAAAAGTAATTAATTTTAATAATTCAATAACTATTGTTTTAGTATCCAGAAAAATAAAGTAAATATATGGAAGTGTTCAGAAAAATACAATCTATCTGAATATACCATTTTCAATCATGTTTGAGAAAGTTGATTTTTGAACATTATTTGAATTTGTTTAATTCATTTAAAATGGAAAAATAAGTTTTTAATCACTAAAATCAGAAAATTAAAAGTTATATATCAAATTGCTCAAAATGACAAATGCAATCTAGTTATGGTGGTTTTCAAACCCATTTGAGCTTTTAAAATTGTACTCACTTTCATAATCGCCCGAAACCCCCTCCGGGGTCTATTTTGGGCTAATTTCAGTAAAATTGCATATTTTGATACAAACTCCAGCAACCCATCAAACATGTTTAGGGATTTATTTCAGTGCATTAACTTGCTCATGCATACATATTGCGCATTGCATCGTTGCCATGTGTTGATTGTTGTTTTTCTTGTTTCGGTGTTTGTTCCCCCTCGATAGAACGTAACTCCGAATAGAAGGCCAACAAATCCAATGGCGAATACTTGATCCTAACCGACAAGTCAAGCACTTATTCTAGAAGATCTTTATCGGGTTTTCTTGAAGCAAGGCAAGCATAACCTCTTATCTGCCCATATATGGTTTCGAAAGACTTTTTTTTGACTCTCGTACAATGCATTCGATTCCAATGTATTTTGTGTCAGTAGTTAGAGTTGTCCTATATGATGCATAGCCTACTTATTCCTGATCCACTACTCCTAGAAGCCATAGGTTTGATTGTGTTCATCGCCAAAGCCTGAAATATGCTGTGCTTAGTCATACATGCCTGTTATCTCTGCTCCATCCGGTTGATGAATCAGAGTTACGAAATAATCTGGTATGGCAGGAAGTAGTGGTAAGTTAAGAGATATTTGATCAAACATGATTTAAAGGTGTGGATGACGAGACCACAGAGGGTCTGTCGTGGTTGTCTCATTCATGCCCCTAGGAGCGAGTTATCGTCTTCGAGCCAAGACTGAGCGTGCATTCACACGGGGCTTAGATTTCCCTCGGTCTCAACTTGCCTAGTTTGTTCCATGAGTTGCCCAGTTCGGGCTTTCCATTTGGATTTGCGGGGATATCAAAACACTTTCAAAACTAGGATGTGGGGATGTATCGGCGCTCTGCGGGTAGGTAACCGTCGAGCATCGCGCACAACGATAGAGACCCGGCAGAAGATGGCCACTCCCTATTGGCGGACCATCTCTACTCGGAGCGACTCATGGAATAGGCGAAGCAAGGGAAAGGTCGTGGTCAACCTCCATCTGCAGGCACTTCCCGGAATAGTGCTAATGTACTGGCATTAAGAGTTGGTTGGTACGTGTGGTTAAAGTTGTACACCCCTGCAGGGATAAATCTTTTCGAAAAGCCGTGTCCGCGGTTAAGGACGACTTGGTGACGGATTCTGTGATCATAGATAACTTAAACGGAATGATTAAAACTTGCTGATAACGAATGAAGGATGCCTCCTCGGAGATGCCGAGAGGGGTTACCTTGTAGATTGAGTTACCGGAACAACTGGAGGTGGTGATCTTTGAAGCACGAGGTGCTGATATGAGTTGGTGGTTTAAAAAGATGATGATTTCAGTAGTTGTATATCTTTCTCATCTGTTTTCAAAATACTCTATGAGACGTTCTATTCCTTCCTCAACTTGGAAAACAAAGATGGCTTTATGCAAAATAACCTTCATAACTCTTTCTAAAAGAAGCAGATATATAATAGGTTAAATAAGTCTTGTTGAGTACCTCCCGTACTCATGTTTGCTTCAACTTGGTTCAGGTGGAGTTCCTCAGTTCGGTGGTGTTTCAACGTGGACATCGACGAGTAGTTTGGGGTTCCCAGGTAGCAGCCTGGGATCTATGGGCTGTGACGTCGCCTTATGTTGCGGACTCTTAGGCCTTTTTGGTTCTTGTTGATTAGCAACATAATTTGCCTTCCGTTGTCTGATGTAATGTTGGGTCGTGTGACCTCTGTTTGTAAGCTATACTCTAGTAACACCTGTTTAATACAACTTCAATGTCTAGAGTGTTGCTTTGATCGGTTGTTGGTTTCGAGCTTATTGTTATACAGTTTTGGCTATGCCTGCATAGTTGTCGCAGTCGAGGGGTTGTGGAGCCGATGATCCATGTCCGAGCCCGCCTGCCGATGTGATTCGGCCTGGGGCGAGGTAAACCCAGTAACCCTCGATTGTTGTTGCACTTTCTGGACACATAGCAGCTCTGTATAGCTTTGGTCCTGTTTCCTTCAGTTTCATACGATTCGTGGACGCTTTGATATGCATAGTTGGTTATGACTAGCATGGATACAAGGAGTAGTAGACTGGGGATCTGGACTACGTGCCGATGAATCCAGTCTGCCTGCCGTTGTTTGTTGCGGCTGGGGCTGGTAACCCTGAAGCCCTTGTGAGTCCATGGCTAGGATGTAACATCCCTAGTTTTGCTACCAAAGGGTTGTGGTGTTGTGTTCATCTCATACATGCATGGAAACAATAATTTAAACCATGTTTGAACCAATTTAAAATTTGAATTTAAATGGTTTCAGAAAATCTCCCAAAAAGTACTTAATTTGGGTTCCAAAATTTTGTATTGAAAAATAATTCAAATGCACCAACCCAAGTTATGGTTTTGTTGGAAATTCCATGAGCTTTTCAAATGTATTTTTGCCAAATTTTTCCTTTGCAAAAAGGCCCTCAAATAAATGGTTTTTGTTCTGTTTTTAAAAGGAGAAGGACCTTGTTGCTAATTTCAGAAACTACAGGGGGTTTTCAAAAGATCTCCTTTGTCTTCTTCGTTGGGACAGAAGAAGGAGCTGCGTGGCAGCTCGATTGCGCTGCTGCCACCTCCTACTCGGCCATCTGCTTGCGTGGCCGAGGTGATCAGGATGAAACTGTGGCCCTCCTCCCTCTCTCTATCCTCTTCCCCGTTGCTCCCCCTCTCTGTAACTCCCGCGGGAGCAAACCCTAGCTCCGGCGGCCGCCGTCGCGCGCCGTCGCTGCAGCCTCCCCCGAGCCCCGCCGTGGCCGTCCACCTCGCCGCCATGCCCCCTGCCCCTCCAAGACGAACCACGCTTGCCGGGAGCAAGCTAGTCGCCGGAATTTCATCGCGGTTTCCGCCATGGCCGCCGGCTTTTCGAGCTCGCCGCCGGCGATTTAGGCGCCTCCTCGCCTCAACGACCTCTCCACTAGCCTCCACGCGACGTGGCGAGCTCCCCGGTCCCCTCCAATCGCCCCCTCGCCCACTGGTTCGTCCGCCCGACGAGCTCCGCCGCCCGCCGCCGCGCGGAAGCTCGCCGGTGGAACTCCGGCGACCAAATGGTCGTTTCCCCGCCACCCCTAGCTTCGCCTCGAGTTCCTCTACGTAGTGGTACAGTTTAATTTGGGTTTGGCGCGAGCAATCGATCAATTGCTTGATCGGCAGAGGAGATTGTCTTCCGAGTGGTGTCACTGTGACTTCACTACGACGTCACAAATCTCAATTTCTTAAATTCCAGAAAATAATAAAAGTTGTATATTTAATAACTTTATTTTGGTAGCTCAGAAAAATATGAAAAATACATGGTTGAGTTCAGAAAAATATTTGGAACCCAAAAATGTCACTTTCATACATGTTGGACACATTTCATTTTTGGACATTATTTTAATGTTGTTTAATCATTTAAAAATAGAAAATAAGTTTTTATTCAATAAAATTAGAAAATTAGAAGTTATATACCAAATTGCTCAAAATGACAAATGCAACATGTCTATGATGTTTTCAAACTCATTTGAGCACTTTAACTTGTACTCAACTTCATAATCGCCCGAAACCCCCTCTGGGGTCCATTTCGGGCTAATTTCAGTAAAAATGTGTAACTGACATACGAACCCTAGCAACCCTATCTTCATGTCTAGGGCTTTATTTCGGTGCATTAACTTGCTCATGCATACATATTGCGCATTGCATTGATGCCATGGTTGATTGTTCTTCTTGTTTCGGTGTTTGTTCCCCTCGGTAGAACGTGACTCCGAAGAGAAGGCCAACAGTCCAATGACGAATACTTGATCTTAACCGACAAGTCAAGCACTTATTCCAGAAGATCTTTATCTGGTTTTCTTATAACCAAGGCAAGCATAACCTCTTATCTGCTCATATATGCTTTCGAACAACATTTGAATCTCGTATTTTGCATTCGATTCCAAAGTATTTGATGCTAGTAGATTTAGTTCACCTACATACTGCATCGCCACAATGACCTTATCCACTGCTCCTAGCCGCCATAGATTTGCTTGTGCGCATCGCCAGAGCCTCATATCTGCTACTGCTTAGTTTTATATGTTTGTTACCTCTGCTCCATCCGGTTGATGAATCAGAGCTGCGATAACCTAGTATGATATGATGACGTGGTAAGATGAGCACTGTGTGGTTAACTTGACTAAGGCTTGGACGGGAGGCTACTTGGGAAGTGGTTCTTTGTCCTGTACTTGCCAACCCTAGGAGTAAGGTCTCGCCGCGGAAACCAAGACTGAGCGTGCAACCACACGCGCGAGCCAATGAACCTCGCTCGACTAACTAACTTGTTTGGCCACATCCATGAGTCACGTAGTTTGCTATTTCCATCTGCGTGTGAGTCAGAAAACGATTTGGAGAAAACCTAGGGCGTGACCGGGACAAGTGATGGACGTACACGGATCTTGATCCCGACTCACAGAACAGGTGCCGTCAGGAGGTGGCCAACTCCCTGTTGACGGGGTGGCCCTGTTTGGGATGACTCATGGATAGGGTCGAGCAAGGTAAAGGTCGGAGCCAACCACACTCTGCCGGCACATCGTCGAAATTGTGCCAATAGCTTGGCATTAAGAGTCGGATGGTACGTGTGGGTAAAGTGTACCACCCTGCAGGGATAAATCTTTCGGAAAGCCGTGTCCACGGTTATGGACGACTTGGTGAAAGTCACGGGGTCATAGATAACTTGAACGTGACGTAAAAGATGTTGACAATGCATGGAGGCAGTAGATGAAGGGTGCCTCCCCGGAGATGCCGGGAGGGGTGATCCTTGTAGCATGAGTTAGTGTGGGAATGAGAAGGACTTGGTGGAATACAAGAAGATGATGATCTCAGTAGTTGAGTAGCTTTCTCATCTGTTTTGAAAACATTCTATGAGACGTGCTATTCCTCCTCGACTTGCAAAACAAAGATTGCTTTACGCAAATCAGCCTTCATAAAACCCTTTTCTGAAGATAGCAGATATATAATAGGTTAATTAAGTCTTGTTGAGTACCTCCCGTACTCAGGTTTGCTTAATTTTGGTTCAGGAGAAGAACTCCATCGGTGGTGATTCAACGTGGACATCGACGAGTAGTTTGGGGTTCCCAGGTAGCAGCCTGGAATCTATGGGCTGGGACGTCGCCTTATGTTGCGGCCTCTTAGGCCTTTTTGGTTCTTGTTGATTAGCAACATATTTTGCTTTCCGTTGTCTGATGTAATGTTGGGTCGTGTGACCTCTGTTTGTAAGCTATACTCTAGTAACACCTGTTTAATACAACTTCAATGTCTAGAGTGTTGCTTTGATCGGTTGTTGGTTTCGAGCTTATTGTTATACAGTTTTGGCTATGCCTGCATAGTTGTCGCAGTCGAGGGGTTGTGGAGCCGATGATCCATGTCCGAGCCCGCCTGCCGATGTGATTCGGCCTGGGTCGAGGTAAACCCAGTAACCCTCGATTGTTGTTGCACTTTCTGGACACATAGCAGCTCTGTATAGCTTTGGTCCTGTTTCCTTCAGTTTCATACGATTCGTGGACGCTTTGATATGCATAGTTGGTTATGACTAGCATGGATACAAGGAGTAGTAGACTGGGGATCTGGACTACGTGCCGATGAATCCAGTCTGCCTGCCGTTGTTTGTTGCGGCTGGGGCTGGTAACCCTGAAGCCCTTGTGAGTCCATGGCTAGGATGTAACATCCCTAGTTTTGCTACCAAAGGGTTGTGGTGTTGTGTTAATCTCATACATGCATGGAAACAATAATTTAAACCATGTTTGAACCAATTTAAAATTTGAATTTAAATGGTTTCAGAAAATCTCCCAAAAAGTACTTAATTTGGGTTCCAAAATTTTGTATTGAAAAATAATTCAAATGCACCAACCCAAGTTATGGTTTTGTTGGAAATTCCATGAGCTTTTCAAATGTATTTTTGCCAAATTTTTCCTTTGCAAAAAGGCCCTCAAATAAATGGTTTTTGTTCTGTTTTTAAAAGGAGAAGGACCTTGTTGCTAATTTCAGAAACTACAGGGGGTTTTCAAAAGATCTCCTTTGTCTTCTTCGTTGGGACAGAAGAAGGAGCTGCGTGGCAGCTCGATTGCGCCGCTGCCACCTCCTACTCGGCCATCTGCTTGCGTGGCCGAGGTGATCAGGATGAAACTGTGGCCCTCCTCCCTCTCTCTATCCTCTTCCCCGTTGCTCCCCCTCTCTGTAACTCCCGCGGGAGCAAACCCTAGCTCCGGCGGCCGCCGTCGCGCGCCGTCGCTGCAGCCTCCCCCGAGCCCCGCCGTGGCCGTCCACCTCGCCGCCATGCCCCCCTGCCCCTCCAAGACGAACCACGCTTGCCGGGAGCAAGCTAGTCGCCGGAATTTCATCGCGGTTTCCGCCATGGCCGCCGGCTTTTCGAGCTCGCCGCCGGCGATTTAGGCGCCTCCTCGCCTCAACGACCTCTCCACTAGCCTCCACGCGACGTGGCGAGCTCCCCGGTCCCCTCCAATCGCCCCCTCGCCCACTGGTTCGTCCGCCCGACGAGCTCCGCCGCCCGCCGCCGCGCGGAAGCTCGCCGGTGGAACTCCGGCGACCAAATGGTCGTTTCCCCGCCACCCCTAGCTTCGCCTCGAGTTCCTCTACGTAGTGGTACAGTTTAATTTGGGTTTGGCGCGAGCAATCGATCAATTGCTTGATCGGCAGAGGAGATTGTCTTCCGAGTGGTGTCACTGTGACTTCACTATGACGTCACAAATCTCAATTTCTTAAATTCCAGAAAATAATAAAAGTTGTATATTTAATAACTTTATTTTGGTAGCTCAGAAAAATATGAAAAATACATGGTTGAGTTCAGAAAAATATTTGGAACCCAAAAATGTCACTTTCATACATGTTGGACACATTTCATTTTTGGACATTATTTTAATGTTGTTTAATCATTTAAAAATAGAAAATAAGTTTTTATTCAATAAAATTAGAAGTTATATACCAAATTGCTCAAAATGACAAATGCAACATGTCTATGATGTTTTCAAACTCATTTGAGCACTTTAACTTGTACTCAACTTCATAATCGCCCGAAACCCCCTCCGGGGTCCATTTCGGGCTAATTTCAGTAAAAATGTGTAACTGACGTACGAACCCTAGAAACCCTATCTTCATGTCTAGGGCTTTATTTCGGTGCATTAACTTGCTCATGCATACATATTGCGCATTGCATTGATGCCATGGTTGATTGTTCTTCTTGTTTCGGTGTTTGTTCCCCTCGGTAGAACGTGACTCCGAAGAGAAGGCCAAAAGTCCAATGACGAATACTTGATCTTAACCGACAAGTCAAGCACTTATTCCAGAAGATCTTTATCTGGTTTTCTTATAACCAAGGCAAGCATAACCTCTTATCTGCTCATATATGCTTTCGAACAACATTTGAATCTCGTATTTTGCATTCGATTCCAAAGTATTTGATGCTAGTAGATTTAGTTCACCTACATACTGCATCGCCACAATGACCTTATCCACTGCTCCTAGCCGCCATAGATTTGCTTGTGCGCATCGCCAGAGCCTCATATCTGCTACTGCTTAGTTTTATATGTTTGTTACCTCTGCTCCATCCGGTTGATGAATCAGAGCTGCGATAACCTAGTATGATATGATGACGTGGTAAGATGAGCACTGTGTGGTTAACTTGACTAAGGCTTGGACGGGAGGCTACTTGGGAAGTGGTTCTTTGTCCTGTACTTGCCAACCCTAGGAGTAAGGTCTCGCCGCGGAAACCAAGACTGAGCGTGCAACCACACGCGCGAGCCAATGAACCTCGCTCGACTAACTAACTTGTTTGGCCACATCCATGAGTCACGTAGTTTGCTATTTCCATCTGCGTGTGAGTCAGAAAACGATTTGGAGAAAACCTAGGGCGTGACCGGGACAAGTGATGGACGTACACGGATCTTGATCCCGACTCACAGAACAGGTGCCGTCAGGAGGTGGCCAACTCCCTGTTGACGGGGTGGCCCTGTTTGGGATGACTCATGGATAGGGTCGAGCAAGGTAAAGGTCGGAGCCAACCACACTCTGCCGGCACATCGTCGAAATTGTGCCAATAGCTTGGCATTAAGAGTCGGATGGTACGTGTGGGTAAAGTGTACCACCCTGCAGGGATAAATCTTTCGGAAAGCCGTGTCCACGGTTATGGACGACTTGGTGAAAGTCACGGGGTCATAGATAACTTGAACGTGACGTAAAAGATGTTGACAATGCATGGAGGCAGTAGATGAAGGGTGCCTCCCCGGAGATGCCGGGAGGGGTGATCCTTGTAGCATGAGTTAGTGTGGGAATGAGAAGGACTTGGTGGAATACAAGAAGATGATGATCTCAGTAGTTGAGTAGCTTTCTCATCTGTTTTGAAAACATTCTATGAGACGTGCTATTCCTCCTCGACTTGCAAAACAAAGATTGCTTTACGCAAATCAGCCTTCATAAAACCCTTTTCTGAAGATAGCAGATATATAATAGGTTAATTAAGTCTTGTTGAGTACCTCCCGTACTCAGGTTTGCTTAATTTTGGTTCAGGAGAAGAACTCCATCGGTGGTGATTCAACGTGGACATCGACGAGTAGTTTGGGGTTCCCAGGTAGCAGCCTGGAATCTATGGGCTGGGACGTCGCCTTATGTTGCGGCCTCTTAGGCCTTTTTGGTTCTTGTTGATTAGCAACATATTTTGCTTTCCGTTGTCTGATGTAATGTTGGGTCGTGTGACCTCTGTTTGTAAGCTATACTCTAGTAACACCTGTTTAATACAACTTCAATGTCTAGAGTGTTGCTTTGATCGGTTGTTGGTTTCGAGCTTATTGTTATACAGTTTTGGCTATGCCTGCATAGTTGTCGCAGTCGAGGGGTTGTGGAGCCGATGATCCATGTCCGAGCCCGCCTGCCGATGTGATTCGGCCTGGGTCGAGGTAAACCCAGTAACCCTCGATTGTTGTTGCACTTTCTGGACACATAGCAGCTCTGTATAGCTTTGGTCCTGTTTCCTTCAGTTTCATACGATTCGTGGACGCTTTGATATGCATAGTTGGTTATGACTAGCATGGATACAAGGAGTAGTAGACTGGGGATCTGGACTACGTGCCGATGAATCCAGTCTGCCTGCCGTTGTTTGTTGCGGCTGGGGCTGGTAACCCTGAAGCCCTTGTGAGTCCATGGCTAGGATGTAACATCCCTAGTTTTGCTACCAAAGGGTTGTGGTGTTGTGTTAATCTCATACATGCATGGAAACAATAATTTAAACCATGTTTGAACCAATTTAAAATTTGAATTTAAATGGTTTCAGAAAATCTCCCAAAAAGTACTTAATTTGGGTTCCAAAATTTTGTATTGAAAAATAATTCAAATGCACCAACCCAAGTTATGGTTTTGTTGGAAATTCCATGAGCTTTTCAAATGTATTTTTGCCAAATTTTTCCTTTGCAAAAAGGCCCTCAAATAAATGGTTTTTGTTCTGTTTTTAAAAGGAGAAGGACCTTGTTGCTAATTTCAGAAACTACAGGGGGTTTTCAAAAGATCTCCTTTGTCTTCTTCGTTGGGACAGAAGAAGGAGCTGCGTGGCAGCTCGATTGCGCCGCTGCCACCTCCTACTCGGCCATCTGCTTGCGTGGCCGAGGTGATCAGGATGAAACTGTGGCCCTCCTCCCTCTCTCTATCCTCTTCCCCGTTGCTCCCCCTCTCTGTAACTCCCGCGGGAGCAAACCCTAGCTCCGGCGGCCGCCGTCGCGCGCCGTCGCTGCAGCCTCCCCCGAGCCCCGCCGTGGCCGTCCACCTCGCCGCCATGCCCCCCTGCCCCTCCAAGACGAACCACGCTTGCCGGGAGCAAGCCAGTCGCCGGAATTTCATCGCGGTTTCCGCCATGGCCGCCGGCTTTTCGAGCTCGCCGCCGGCGATTTAGGCGCCTCCTCGCCTCAACGACCTCTCCGCTAGCCTCCACGCGACGTGGCGAGCTCCCCGGTCCCCTCCAATCGCCCCCTCGCCCACTGGTTCGTCCGCCCGACGAGCTCCGCCGCCCGCCGCCGCGCGGAAGCTCGCCGGTGGAACTCCGGCGACCAAATGGTCGTTTCCCCGCCACCCCTAGCTTCGCCTCGAGTTCCTCTACGTAGTGGTACAGTTTAATTTGGGTTTGGCGCGAGCAATCGATCAATTGCTTGATCGGCAGAGGAGATTGTCTTCCGAGTGGTGTCACTGTGACTTCACTATGACGTCACAAATCTCAATTTCTTAAATTCCAGAAAATAATAAAAGTTGTATATTTAATAACTTTATTTTGGTAGCTCAGAAAAATATGAAAAATACATGGTTGAGTTCAGAAAAATATTTGGAACCCAAAAATGTCACTTTCATACATGTTGGACACATTTCATTTTTGGACATTATTTTAATGTTGTTTAATCATTTAAAAATAGAAAATAAGTTTTTATTCAATAAAATTAGAAAATTAGAAGTTATATACCAAATTGCTCAAAATGACAAATGCAACATGTCTATGATGTTTTCAAACTCATTTGAGCACTTTAACTTGTACTCAACTTCATAATCGCCCGAAACCCCCTCCGGGGTCCATTTCGGGCTAATTTCAGTAAAAATGTGTAACTGACATACGAACCCTAGCAACCCTATCTTCATGTCTAGGGCTTTATTTCGGTGCATTAACTTGCTCATGCATACATATTGCGCATTGCATTGATGCCATGGTTGATTGTTCTTCTTGTTTCGGTGTTTGTTCCCCTCGGTAGAACGTGACTCCGAAGAGAAGGCCAACAGTCCAATGACGAATACTTGATCTTAACCGACAAGTCAAGCACTTATTCCAGAAGATCTTTATCTGGTTTTCTTATAACCAAGGCAAGCATAACCTCTTATCTGCTCATATATGCTTTCGAACAACATTTGAATCTCGTATTTTGCATTCGATTCCAAAGTATTTGATGCTAGTAGATTTAGTTCACCTACATACTGCATCGCCACAATGACCTTATCCACTGCTCCTAGCCGCCATAGATTTGCTTGTGTGCATCGCCAGAGCCTCATATCTGCTACTGCTTAGTTTTATATGTTTGTTACCTCTGCTCCATCCGGTTGATGAATCAGAGCTGCGATAACCTAGTATGATATGATGACGTGGTAAGATGAGCACTGTGTGGTTAACTTGACTAAGGCTTGGACGGGAGGCTACTTGGGAAGTGGTTCTTTGTCCTGTACTTGCCAACCCTAGGAGTAAGGTCTCGCCGCGGAAACCAAGACTGAGCGTGCAACCACACGCGCGAGCCAATGAACCTCGCTCGACTAACTAACTTGTTTGGCCACATCCATGAGTCACGTAGTTTGCTATTTCCATCTGCGTGTGAGTCAGAAAACGATTTGGAGAAAACCTAGGGCGTGACCGGGACAAGTGATGGACGTACACGGATCTTGATCCCGACTCACAGAACAGGTGCCGTCAGGAGGTGGCCAACTCCCTGTTGACGGGGTGGCCCTGTTTGGGATGACTCATGGATAGGGTCGAGCAAGGTAAAGGTCGGAGCCAACCACACTCTGCCGGCACATCGTCGAAATTGTGCCAATAGCTTGGCATTAAGAGTCGGATGGTACGTGTGGGTAAAGTGTACCACCCTGCAGGGATAAATCTTTCGGAAAGCCGTGTCCACGGTTATGGACGACTTGGTGAAAGTCACGGGGTCATAGATAACTTGAACGTGACGTAAAAGATGTTGACAATGCATGGAGGCAGTAGATGAAGGGTGCCTCCCCGGAGATGCCGGGAGGGGTGATCCTTGTAGCATGAGTTAGTGTGGGAATGAGAAGGACTTGGTGGAATACAAGAAGATGATGATCTCAGTAGTTGAGTAGCTTTCTCATCTGTTTTGAAAACATTCTATGAGACGTGCTATTCCTCCTCGACTTGCAAAACAAAGATTGCTTTACGCAAATCAGCCTTCATAAAACCCTTTTCTGAAGATAGCAGATATATAATAGGTTAATTAAGTCTTGTTGAGTACCTCCCGTACTCAGGTTTGCTTAATTTTGGTTCAGGAGAAGAACTCCATCGGTGGTGATTCAACGTGGACATCGACGAGTAGTTTGGGGTTCCCAGGTAGCAGCCTGGAATCTATGGGCTGGGACGTCGCCTTATGTTGCGGCCTCTTAGGCCTTTTTGGTTCTTGTTGATTAGCAACATATTTTGCTTTCCGTTGTCTGATGTAATGTTGGGTCGTGTGACCTCTGTTTGTAAGCTATACTCTAGTATTACTTGCTCAATAAAGCTTCATGTCTAGAGTGCTGCTTTAATCGGTTGTTGGTTTCGAGCTCATTGTTATACAGTTTTGGCTATGCCTGCATAGTTGTCGCAGTCGAGGGGTTGTGGAGCCGATGATCCATGTCCGAGCCCGCCTGTCGATGTGATCGGCCTGGGGCGAGGTAACCCCAGTAACCCTCGATTGTTGTTGCACTTTCTGGACACATAGCAGCTCTGTATAACTTTGGTCCCGTTCCTTCAGTTTCATCCGATTCGTGGACACTTGGATATGCATAATTGGTTATGACTAGCATGGACACAAGGAGTAGTAGACCGGGGATCCGGACTACGTGCCGATGAATCCGGTCTGCCTGCCGTTGTTTGTTGTGGCCGGGGCTGGTAACCCTGAAGCCCTTGTGAGTTCATGGCTAGGAGCACATAACAGTATGTATATCTCTGGGTCCGGGGTCGTGACAAGTCATGGTATCAGAGCAGGACTGCCTGTAGGAAAACCTTACTGCTTGGTCGATGTTGAGTCTAGAGTTTATGAAAACTATTTGGAAACTCAAATGGATTGTGAAAAACCTTCTTAGGAATATTTTTACTCCTTACCTGGTATCGCTCTAATTCTGGGTCATCTTACCTGTTTTGATTTGAAAAGGTTTTGCTATCTCTTCTAGTCATTCAAAACCTAGGTGCCTTCTTTGGCAAGGACGTCTTTACCCAAGTTGACCTAGTTATGAGTTTCTAGAGTCGTGTGTGTTCCATGTTCCGTTATCTCTTAAACTGGGAGATTTCCTTTCCATTCCAATCTCTCGGAGTTGTGTGGATTCCTTATTATTACATGTTCCCAAAGTTTCAAAATCCTGAACCTCGAGATTTCCTTTTCATCTCGAATGTATCTTTTATCCTCTGCTCAAAGTTCTTCCAGAGCTAAGTTTGTTTTCTTGGAAAGATACTCCAGGATTGCTATTCGTAGTGTCCTTTAAGACACCAAGAGAGTAGTTACCCCTTTCGTTGTGTTCTAATCCTTGGACTTGAACCGAAGGTCCCGGAATGTGCTGAATTGTGGTGGGTTGAATCATGTGGTCATAACCATGTGATGCTCACATCATCAGTACAGGATGCTGACCTTTAACCCAAGTTCTGTTTCTTTGAATCCTGAGGAATCTGTTCTACCTCGGGATGGCTAGGAAATTCCAACTCTCATAGCCGTAGGCTTTCCTTTGGAACCAAAAAGGATCACAACAAGAGTGATCATCCTGAATTCCACATCTTCGTTCTTATTTCAGTTATACCAACTCTTTTGCATGGGTTTTACACATGAGTATTGCCCTGTGCATCCAACGTGATCTCATGATTTTCTAAGAGCACGTTCCTACTCTTGGCTTGCTTCCAAACCTCACTACTGTTTGGAATACAAGTTGCATATGTGCGTTGGATTCTTCCAATGCATTGCTCTTGTTTCCGTCAAAACATTCCACCTTGGAATGTCAGGAGAAACAAACTCTAATACCTCGTTCATCTCTAGAACCAGGTCAAAGTTTTGTAATCCACAGATTAAAGAAGTTTCATTAGCTTCTGTTCTGTTCCACCTTCGAGTATCACACTCTTTTATATCACGAGACTGTGTTAAGTTTCATGGCCTTATTGATGAAGTGATGCTCTTACCGTCTTCACTCCCCCTTCCTCCAAGCCTGAATGCTTGAGAATGATGGGTTTGTTCATTGACATGTGTATCAGCCATTCCTAGCAATTCCTATTGCTTTGAAACGTCTAAGAAACATCTGTATCCTTCTTAGCACTACTGGTCACCCGGTCTCTACTAAAGTTGGCCGTGTTACCAAATCCGTTCATTTTGGTGCACACCGTCGATTAAAGAGTTAGGTTCATACCAAATCTCTCGAGACCTTATCGGGTGCTTTGAAAAGCAAGTTTCCTTCCAAACTTCGAGACATACCGGTAGGTTGTGATATTCTGGTTGTCTTTCTAGAAGTATCACCAGGTTGTTACCTGGTCGTGATGTCTAAACGAGGGGTAGTTTGAACTACTCCTTTCTCTAAGAAAACGGTGCTGGATATCCTGGACTAGTTGGTTGAGCTTAAGCAACAACTTGGAGAGTTGAAAGACAAAAGCTTCACCTAACTTGATCCTTTGATAAGGGATGTCTAGTTCTCATGCTGTTGAAACAGGATAGTAGCTCCTTTGCGGAAATACTATCACTCTACCTCTTGATTTGATTTGGGCTATCGTCAAATCGAGAAAAGATCAAAGAACTATCAAGAGGGTGTTCCCACTCATGGTGTTTTACCCGAGTACACCTCATGTCCTTTGGTCTGACCAATGTATTGCCTTGTTCATATATCATATGAATCCCTCTTCTTGGAGTGTTCTGATAAGTGTGTTTTCGAGCCCATCGATGGCATTCTTATTTTCTCCAAGTTGCGAGAGGCTCATGTTGAACAATTGGTAACAATGTTGGAAACTTTTGAGAACCAACTTTGTGTCATCGCGAAGTTGTGTTCTGGATGTTCGAAGTAACTTACTCCGGTTCATGTGCTTATGGTGAAAGTTGTCGCCATGGGCCCGAGTATAGTTTTCTTGTTCCTTCGGGAATAATCCCAAGTCGGTCATGCATGTGTGGACTACTCTTAAGATGGTAGGTTGTTACCTCCATTCATATGAGGAAGTTTGCATCCACACTAAGCCACTGACCGATTACCCGTGAAAGAGAAGAAGTCCAAGAACTTCGTTATCTCGGTAATCATCTTTCCCACAAGGACTCCGATGTGTTCTTTTGCAAGTAGCTCATGTAGGTGCAACCGTCTTTCGCAAGTTTCTAATACACGAGTTCTACAATCTCGCTTACCTTCTTGAGCGTGACATCGTAGTCCATCTCTTGAGAATCCAGCATATGTATCTCGTTGATAACCGGTGCAATCTTCCTGATCAAACATACCGAGTCTGAGTTATCTTCCCACTAACCAGAGCTGAATCTCAAGCAGCAACGATGGTTAGTGTTTCCTCAAGAGTATTGAATCAGGTCTTTTCAAAATCCGGCATGGTTGATGTTGTGGTTGACACAATTAGCCGGAAGGCCTAATGTCATATCTCTTTGAATCCGTAAGAACAACCACTCACCATGAGAATTCTGGTGTGGTTCATTCTAACAAGTTTTCTCTCACCGTCCTTCCAAACCAAAGTTTCCCTTTCACTTGATGACCTATAGAAGGCTTGTCGTGAGCCTGCTATCGGTATTTAGAACATCAAGGATAAGTTGGAAGTTGATCTTTCCAATATCTTTCCGTTGAACCTCCAACACCTCTGTTCTGGTGGAAACAAGTTCATCTTGAAAGCATCTCTTGGTGTTTCTTAACCGCCATTGATCAGTTTCTTTTCTCAAGTTGTTGGTACCTGAAGGTCCATTCATTTCACACATTGTGTGAATTTGTCAGTTACTTCGGCCATGGGATCTTAACCATGTGGTAAACGTATTGCTACGTCCAAATCCACCATAGGAAAGAGATTCCCTACTCCTTCTGGTGTTTTTATCCTCGTTGGTTAGTCAGTCTTATGGTGTGACCAAGAGTTCCTCCTCCACTACGGTGTTCCAACATTCTGTGGTTACTCATCTTCCGTCATGAAGTAATGTTCCGATCTTTGACAAAGTTTTCGACAAACTTTGACGGAATGAAGTTCTGTTATCCTTCGTGTCCACTCTGAAGAGTGAACACGATCCTGTATCAAAATCCTCTTGGACACACGAATTACAGTGTTCTCTCGTGTTTCCCTCGTCTACGGATATTACTTTGTGGTATCCAACACAAAACTTTCCAACTTTGCTTTCTGTTTGAAGAAACCTCGATGTCACAAGTTGTTCGACCTTTCTTTCCCAAAAGGATTTAAAGTCTTGTGCAAAGCTCATATTCTAAATCCTTTCAAGAACCATCTTCCATAAATTTGAAACCTTATTCTACTCACTCTGTTACCTTGATGTGTTTCATGTGTGTTAACTCAAAAGTTCTTTATGAACATCCTGTCATGAGTTATCCATGAGATACTCGATCTTCGTGAAGATCATTTCCCAAGAGTTTCCCTCTTACCTAAGGTGTATCCGTTCAATACTTCAAGATGCTACGGATCAACCTCTTCGAGAAGAGAACCGTAAGGTTCGAGAATATCGTTCAAAACCGGTGTTCCTTATTTCTTCTCCTTCGGGAATCTCGGGACGAGATTCTTGTAAGGGGGGTAGATTTGTAACATCCCTAGTTTTGCTACCAAAGGGTTGTGGTGTTGTGTTCATCTCATACATGCATGGAAACAATAATTTAAACCATGTTTGAACCAATTTAAAATTTGAATTTAAATGGTTTCAGAAAATCTCCCAAACAGTACTTAATTTGGGTTCCAAAATTTTGTATTGAAAAATAATTCAAATGCACCAACCCAAGTTATGGTTTTGTTGGAAATTCCATGAGCTTTTCAAAAAGTATTTTTGCCAAATTTTTCCTTTGCAAAAAGGCCCTCAAATAAATGGTTTTTGTTCTGTTTTTAAAAGGAGAAGGACCTTGTTGCTAATTTCAGAAACTACAGGGGGTTTTCAAAAGATCTCCTTTGTCTTCTTCGTTGGGACAGAAGAAGGAGCTGTGTGGCAGCTCGATTGCGCCGCTGCCACCTCCTACTCGGCCATCTGCTTGCGTGGCCGAGGTGATCAGGATGAAACTGTGGCCCTCCTCCCTCTCTCTATCCTCTTCCCCGTTGCTCCCCCTCTCTGTAACTCCCGCGGGAGCAAACCCTAGCTCCGGCGGCCGCCGTCGCGCGCCGTCGCTACAGCCTCCCCCGAGCCCCGCCGTGGCCGTCCACCTCGCCGCCATGCCCCCCTGCCCCTCCAAGACGAACCACGCTTGCCGGGAGCAAGCCAGTCGCCGGAATTTCATCGCGGTTTTCGCCATGGCCGCCGGCTTTTCGAGCTCGCCG
Organism: Alopecurus myosuroides; assembly: GCA_028641055.1. Taxonomy (NCBI): domain Eukaryota; kingdom Viridiplantae; phylum Streptophyta; class Magnoliopsida; order Poales; family Poaceae; genus Alopecurus; species Alopecurus myosuroides. Next base: position 364,968,769 of record CM054059.1, on the reverse strand, counting down.
CCGGCGATTTAGGCGCCTCCTCGCCTCAACGACCTCTCCACTAGCCTCCATGCGACGTGGTGAGCTCCCCGGTCCCCTCCAATCGCCCCCTCGCCCACTAGTTCGTCCGCCCGACGAGCTCCGCCGCCCGCCGCCGCGCGGAAGCTCGCCGGTGGAACTCCGGCGACCAAATGGTCGTTTCCCCGCCACCCCTAGCTTCGCCTCGAGTTCCTCTACGTAGTGGTACAGTTTAATTTGGGTTTGGCGCGAGCAATCGATCAATTGCTTGATCGGCAGAGGAGATTGTCTTCCGAGTGGTGTAATAAAAGTTGTATATTTAATAACTTTATTTTGTTAGCTCAGAAAAATATGAAAAATACATGGTTGAGTTCAGAAAAATATTTGGAACCCAAAAATGTCACTTTCATACATGTTGGACACATTTCATTTTTGGACATTATTTTAATGTTGTTTAATCATTTAAAAATAGAAAATAAGTTTTTATTCAATAAAATTAGAAAATTAGAAGTTATATACCAAATTGCTCAAAATGACAAATGCAACATGTCTATGATGTTTTCAAACTCATTTGAGCACTTTAACTTGTACTCAACTTCATAATCGCCCGAAACCCCCTCTGGGGTCCATTTCGGGCTAATTTCAGTAAAAATGTGTAACTGACATACGAACCCTAGCAACCCTATCTTCATGTCTAGGGATTTATTTCGGTGCATTAACTTGCTCATGCATACATATTGCGCATTGCATTGATGCCATGGTTGATTGTTCTTCTTGTTTCGGTGTTTGTTCCCCTCGGTAGAACGTGACTCCGAAGAGAAGGCCAGCAGTCCAATGACGAATACTTGATCTTAACCGACAAGTCAAGCACTTATTCCAGAAGATCTTTATCTGGTTTTCTTATAACCAAGGCAAGCATAACCTCTTATCTGCTCATATATGCTTTCGAACAACATTTGAATCTCGTATTTTGCATTCGATTCCAAAGTATTTGATGCTAGTAGATTTAGTTCACCTACATACTGCATCGCCACAATGACCTTATCCACTGCTCCTAGCCGCCATAGATTTGCTTGTGCGCATCGCCAGAGCCTCATATCTGCTACTGCTTAGTTTTATATGTTTGTTACCTCTGCTCCATCCGGTTGATGAATCAGAGCTGCGATAACCTAGTATGATATGATGACGTGGTAAGATGAGCACTGTGTGGTTAACTTGACTAAGTCTTGGACGGGAGGCTACTTGGGAAGTGGTTCTTTGTCCTGTACTTGCCAACCCTAGGAGTAAGGTCTCGCCGCGGAAACCAAGACTGAGCGTGCAACCACACGCGCGAGCCAATGAACCTCGCTCGACTAACTAACTTGTTTGGCCACATCCATGAGTCACGTAGTTTGCTATTTCCATCTGCGTGTGAGTCAGAAAACGATTTGGAGAAAACCTAGGGCGTGACCGGGACAAGTGATGGACGTACACGGATCTTGATCCCGACTCACAGAACAGGTGCCGTCAGGAGGTGGCCAACTCCCTGTTGACGGGGTTGCCCTGTTTGGGATGACTCATGGATAGGGTCGAGCAAGGTAAAGGTCGGAGCCAACCACACTCTGCCGGCACATCGTCGGAATTGTGCCAATAGCTTGGCATTAAGAGTCGGATGGTACGTGTGGGTAAAGTGTACCACCCTGCAGGGATAAATCTTTCGGAAAGCCGTGTCCACGGTTATGGACGACTTGGTGAAAGTCACGGGGTCATAGATAACTTGAACGTGACGTAAAAGATGTTGACAATGCATGGAGGCAGTAGATGAAGGGTGCCTCCCCGGAGATGCCGGGAGGGGTGATCCTTGTAGCATGAGTTAGTGTGGGAATGAGAAGGACTTGGTGGAATACAAGAAGATGATGATCTCAGTAGTTGAGTAGCTTTCTCATCTGTTTTGAAAACATTCTATGAGACGTGCTATTCCTCCTCGACTTGCAAAACAAAGATTGCTTTACGCAAATCAGCCTTCATAAAACCCTTTTCTGAAGATAGCAGATATATAATAGGTTAATGAAGTCTTGTTGAGTACCTCCCGTACTCAGGTTTGCTTAATTTTGGTTCAGGAGAAGAACTCCATCGGTGGTGATTCAACGTGGACATCGACGAGTAGTTTGGGGTTCCCAGGTAGCAGCCTGGAATCTATGGGTTGGGACGTCGCCTTATGTTGCGGCCTCTTAGGACTTTTTGGTTCTTGTTGATTAGCAACATATTTTGCTTTCCGTTATCTGATGTAATGTTGGGTCGTGTGACCTCTGTTTGTAAGCTATACTCTAGTATTACTTGCTCAATAAAGCTTCATGTCTAGAGTGCTGCTTTAATCGGTTGTTGGTTTCGAGCTCATTGTTATACAGTTTTGGCTATGCCTGCATAGTTGTCGCAGTCGAGGGGTTGTGGAGCCGATGATCCATGTCCGAGCCCGCCTGTCGATGTGATCGGCCTGGGGCGAGGTAACCCCAGTAACCCTCGATTGTTGTTGCACTTTCTCGACACATAGCAGCTCTGTATAACTTTGGTCCCGTTCCTTCAGTTTCATCCGATTCGTGGACACTTGGATATGCATAATTGGTTATGACTAGCATGGACACAAGGAGTAGTAGACCGGGGATCCGGACTACGTGCCGATGAATCCGGTCTGCCTGCCGATGTTTGTTGCGGCCGGGGCTGGTAACCCTGAAGCCCTTGTGAGTTCATGGCTAGGAGCACATAACAGTATGTATATCTCTGGGTCCGGGGTCGTGACATAGGAGCACATAACAGTATGTATATCTCTGGGTCCGGGGTCTGACAAAGTGCAGAATAAGAGAGCACTAGAAAGTGATGAGGTGACGATGCACATCGGCAATGGATCAAGAGTTGATGTGATCGCCGTCGGGACGCTACCTCTTCATTTACCGTCAAGATTAGTTATAAACCTGAATAATTGTTATCTGGTGCCTGCGTTAAGCATGAATATCATTTTTGGATCTTTCTTAACGCAAAGTGGTTATTCCTTTAAGTCTGAGAACAATGGTTGTTTAATTTATAATATCTTTTATGGTCACGCACCTGTGAAGAAATGGTTTATTTCTTTTGAATCTTTATAGTATTGATACACATATTCATAATGTGAATGCCAAAAGAATTAAGTTAAATGATGATATTGCTACTTACATGTGTCATTGCCGCTTAGGTCATATTGGTGTTAAAAGCATGAAGAAGCTCCATTCTGATGGACTCTTAGAATCACTTGATTATGAATCATTTGAGACGTGTGAACCATGCCTTATGGGCAATAAGACTAGAACCCCATTTTACGGAACTATGGAATGGGCGACAAACTTAGTGGAAACCATACATACTGATGTGTGTGGACCAATGAGTGTGTCGGTGCGTGGTGGATATCATTATTTTTTCACTTTCAAAAATGATTTGAGTAGATATGGATATATTTATTTAATGAAACACAAGTCTGAGACATTTGAAAATTTCAAAGAATTTCAGTGTAAAGTTGAAAATCATCGGAACAGGAAAATTAAATTTGTACGATCTGATCGTGGAGGTGAATATTTAAGTTACGAGTTTGGCATGCATATGAAAAAATGTGGAATAGTTTCACAAATCACACCTGTCGGAACACCACAGCGTAATAGTATTTCCGAACCTCGTAATCGTAGTTTATTGGATCTCGTGCGATCTATGATGTCTCTTACAGATTTGCCACTATCGTTTTGGGGTCACGCACTAGAGACAGCTGCATTCACTTTAAATAGGGAACCATCTAAATGCGTTGAAACGACATTGTATGAATTATGGGTTGGAAACAAACCTAACCTGTCAATTCTAAAAGTTCGGGGATGCGATGTTTATGTGAAGAAGCTTCAACCTGATAAACTCGAACCCAAAGCGGAAAAATGTGTCTTCATAGGATACCCTAAAGAAACAATTGGGTACACCTTCTATCACAGATCTGAAGGCAAGGTTTTCATTGCCAAGAATGGATCCTTTCTAGATAAGGAGTTTCTCTCGAAAAAGGTGTGAGTAGTAGGAAGGTAGAACCCGACGAGGTTTTTGAACCTTCTCTTCTTGGAATGGCGAGTAGCGCAACGCTGGAAGTTGTTCCAGTGCCGACTCTGCTAGTTGAAGAGGGAACTAATGATCAAGACCATGAAACTCCGGAAGAGAAAACTATTGTACCTTGCAAGTCAACTAGGGAACATACAACTCCCTAACTGCATGGGGACCCCGTCTTAAATTTCATGGTAGATGGAAGTGATGACCCTGCGACGTATGATGAAGCAATGATGAGCCCAGATTCCAACAAATGGCTAGAAGCCATGAAATCCTAAATAGGATCCATGTACGAAAACCAAGTTTGGACCTTGGTGGACTTACCCGATGACCGCAAGCCCGTTGAGAACAAATGGATAACCGAACACAATTACGCGAAGATGTATCCCGAAGTTCACTTCCCAATGGAAGCTAATCTCCGTTGGAGCGGTGCGGTGCCGCCAAAGTGGAACACCGAGTAGCCCTCAAATGGCACACCGTATGTCCTTCAAGTCCTTCCACCGATGTGGAGAGGCTCGAATCACTATGTTGCCGTTGAGGTTGACAACTAGAACCTTTACAAGGATAAGGCACACTCCACAACTTTGGAGGGTCCTCACCGAATCCCGGGAGCCACCAAGACTCCGGGAAGCAAGATCCACGAGCACAAGAACTTCGGGGACAACAACAAGTCTCGAAGCTCCGATGAGCTAGGAGCAACAAGGTTCTTGGCTCCAATGAACTAAGAACAACAAGATGCCTAAGGGATGAGTGGGTTGATGACGAGTCGGCTTAGTGGAGTTGTAGATCTAGTTCTTATCCTCCAAATCCCAAGAGATAATGGCTTTGGTTAGGTATTTGGGGAGATCCTTGAAGCTTGGTGTGGTCACAAATGGAGGAGATAAGCTTTGTAAGTGACAAGTGACCAAGGAGGAAGAAGACCCCTTTTTATAGGGTGCCCCGAAAAGTGGCCGTTGGGGAGCATCTTTGACTTTCCAGGAAACCCGGCCTTGGGCCGGCCAGGCCGGCAGGAGAAGTGGCTCGCAGCCAGGGAGCCCGGCCTTGGCCCGGCCTAGGCCGGTTAGGCAATGTGGAGGCCGGTGGCCTAACAGAGCATCCCGACCTTGGCCCTGGCCTTGGTCCGGCCTAGACCGGCTAGGCAGTGCGCTCTGCCTTCTTCTTCAAGATCCGGCCTAGGCCGGCCAACCTGTGTGAAGGAGGGCTACCTAACAGAGCCAGCCGGCCTCGAGGCCGGCCTCAGCCCGGCTAGGCTGGCTTCCCTTTTCCATCTTCCTCTCCTTTCTTCTTTCTTTCTTCTCTCTTCTTTCAATCATTTCTTTGAGTATTTGTTTCCTTTTAGAGAGATTATTTCACCACTTTGCATCACTGTGTAATTTCCAAACACTTCAAATAAACTATTAGTCTTACCAAGTGTTGTGATCAAACATTAAAATAGGATTAAGGGACTCATGTCCTTTAATAGTTGTGGCACATGCTATTAGTTTAACTAGAAGATACCAATCCGATCCAGGTTTGGAACACTGGACGGCGGTCCAGAATATCTTTAAGTACTTGAGAAGAATAAAGGATATGTTTCTCGTGTATGGAGGTGAAGAAGAGCTCGTCGCAATATATTACGTCGATGCTATCTTCGACACCGATCCGGATGACTCTAAGTCACAATCCGGGTACGTATTTGTTATGAATGGAGGAGTGATGCGTGTGAACACACGTTCGTTGGGAGAACCCAAGAGGAAGGTATGAAGAATGCAGAAGCAAGTTTCCCTTAGAAAGAAACCAATGTTGAATCAACCAGTAGGAGGAAGGAGTAACTTCAGAAGGTTGATGCAGCTGAGATGGCAGGGCGCACTACCGGTTCAGCAGCAACGTGGAACCTACACAACACAAACAATTCACTTTGTCCCAACAAAGCAGTGAGGTTGTCAATCTCACCGGTTTTGCTGATAACAAAGAGATTAAATGTATGGTGTGGAAAACAATATGAGAACAATATGAAAACAGTAGCAGCAGTGTGAAAGCAGCGGAAACAGTGTGTGTATTATCAGTATGAGAAAATGGATCGGGGTGCACAGTTCACTAGAAATGTCTCTCCATAAAAGATGGCTAACATGCGTGGTGAACAAATTATAGTTGGGCAATTGACAGATAAAGAACATGCATGACATAAATATTACTATGAGACTCATGCGGGCATTGCAACAAAATACATAGATCATCATCCAACTGCATCTATGACTAATAATCCACCCTTCGAATATCATCCGAACAAACATTGGGTATTAAGTTGCAAGCAACGGATAATCGCAGTAAGGAAAGTGTGTAATGTAAACAATGTAAACAAAGTGAACATCGTTGTTTTCTCCCTAATGGCAACAACACATCCTCCATTCGTCACGTTTCTGTCACTCGAGCACAGATGGAAAGGAGGCATGCACCCACTATTGAGCATAAATACTCCCTCTTGGAGTCACTAGCATCTACTAACAACGGAGAGCATGCAAGATCATAAATAACATACACATGAAGATAACATGATAGATTGATAATCAACAGACGTAGCATTCAATAATTATTGGATCCCAGCAAACACAACATGTAGCATTACAAATACATGATCTCGATCATGTGAGGCAGCTCACAAGATCTAAACATGAGGCATAAAGCGGAGAGTACAACCATCTAGCTACTGCTATGGACCCGTAGTCCAAGGATGAACTACTCACGCATCACTCCGGAGGCGGGCATGGTGGTGTAGACCCCTCCAGTGATGAATTCCCCTCCCGGAAGGGTGCCGGGGAGAGCTCCAGAACCCTCCCGGTCTCGGGTAGACGATGACGGCGGCCTCGGGTGTTTCTCGGGACGAAGTGGTATATTTTTCGGTTGATGTATTGAGGGGAATAAATAGGCGAAAGGGCGATGGCGGTGGACGCCCGAGTGGCCCACACCACCCCCCGGCGCGGCTAGGGGGCGCGCCGCCCTATGGTGTGGCCCCCCTGTGGCCCCCCTCTGGGCCTCTTCGGGACTCCGTGGAACCTTCGGGAATTCTAAGACTTCCGGCCTTAGAATTTTTAAATTCCAAGAATATTTCTAGAACGGCTTTTCTGAAACTAAAAACAGCAGAAAACATGGAACTGGCTCTGTGGCATCTTCTCAATAGGTTAGTCCGGAAAATCGATAAAAATGACATAAAGTGTAAGGAAAACATGTAGCATATGGTATGAAAACAACATGGAACATCAGAAATTATAGATATGTTTGTGATGTATCAAGGAGCAGTAAGCTGGAGAAGTTCCAAGCATCCGTGGTAGCGGGATCCTCAACAGAGGCGTAATATGTTGCTGCCTCGGAGGCAGTGTAGTGGCCAGTTTGGATGAAGCAATTCATATCTAAACTAGGTGTGGTTCCAACTGTGTTGGATCCGATGGTCATATATTGTGACAACAATGGTGCCAATGCCATAGCCAATGCGAAAGAATCAAGGTATCACAAGAATTCCAACCATATCAAGCACCATTTTCACTCCATCCGTGAGAATGTCAAGGATGGAGATGTGAAGATTTGCAAAGTACACACGGATCTGAATGTGGCAGTTCTATTGACTAAACCTCTCCCAAAGGCAAAACATGATAAACACCAGAACTTCATGGGTGTTAGCTTCATTACAATATAATATAGATTATTGCCCCTAGTGCAAGTGGGAGACTGAAGGGAATATGCCCGAGAGGCAATAATAAAGTGGTTATTATATTATTCCTTGTTTATGATGAATATTTATTTATCATGCTAGAATTGTATTAACCGGAAACATTGATACATGTATGTTTAATAAACAAACAATGGTTCCTAGTAACGCCTCTCGTTTAACTAGCTCGTTGATTAATTGATGATCAAGGCTTCCTGATCATGAACATTGGATGTTGTTAATAACGGGGTCATGGCATTAGGAGAATGATGTGATGAACATAGACCCAAATTAAGTATAACAATACGTTCAAGTAATTTAGTTTATATTGTTATATCTTGCATACAAAGTAACCTTATTCCTTAGACCATGAGATCATGTCAATCACTAATACCGGAAGAGAGCTTTGATAACATCAAACGTCACACTGTAACAGGGTGACTATAAAGGTGGCGTTAGGTATTCGGAAAGTGTTAGTTGAGGCTCATCAAGAGTGGGATTTGTCCATCCAAAATGACAGAGAGATATACTCTAGGCCCTCTCGGTGATATCACATTGACACCGCTTGAAAGCACGTGACTAGGTCACAAGGATGTCATATCACAGAACGAGTAAAAGAGTATTTGTCGGTAACGAGATCGAACAAGGTATGGTTGATACCGATGATTGGATCTCAGACAAATAAAATATCACGAGATAAAGGTAATTAGTTACGACTTTGATGGTTCACACGATCACAAGATTCATTGTTGAATATATAGGAGTCATCACGGATCTCCAGATCCCGCTGTTGTTTATTGATCGGAGAGGTGTCTCGATCATGCCTATATTATTTGCGAACCGTAGGGTGACACACTTAAGGTTCTATGACGCATTTGAGAGGATATGGAATATCGGAGAAAAGTTTAGACATCACCGGAATTGTTTCGGGTAAATTTGAAATAGTTTAAGGGGTTTTCCATCGAATGGTTGTTGATAGAATTAACAAATGATTCGAGAGGTTATGTGCAAATGTTTGTTAATAGAATTAACAAATATTGAATTAAAGAAATGAAAATGTTTTATTTATTTAATAAAGAAAACCCTTGAAATTATTACTGGAAAATTAAGAGAGAGATGAGTGGGTGTGAATGGAGTGTCCACTCACATGAAGAGGGGAAGAGGTGGGGGCACCATGTGTTGGCCGCACCCCCCTTGGGCTGCCCCTCCCCTATAAAAGGAGGGTGAGAGATCCCTTTTCCACACACACTTTGTCCCACCTCCATTCTCTCCACTTGCTGCTCCATTTCATGGTCATCCGCTTGGCGAAGCCCTGACAGTGGAATTCTCCACCACACCATGCCGTCATGTTGCTGGAGTTCGGGGGGGGGGGGGTCCTCTACTTCCTCTGCCCCGCTGGATCGAGGGAACGGAGGTCGCCATCGAGTTGAATTTGTGATCGATCACGGAGGCACCGCCGGATTGCGGTGCACATCTTCTCGATCTTGAGGTCGATGAGAGTACGACTACACCAACAATGAGTTTCGATCTCGTAACGCTTAGAGTCTTCGAGAGTATCTTTTTCTAAAACTCTTTCTCACCGTTGCTTTCATCTCCTAGATTAGATCTTTGGCCCTTCGGGTGTCTATCGCATAGGAATTTTTTTGTTTTCTATGCTACGAACCCTTCAACAAACTCCCCGAGTTTCTTGTGTGACATACTAATTATTTTTGGGTTTAAAAATAAGAACAAAACTCTAAACTAATATTTTTTGGTTTTCAAATAAACTAAACAAGAATAAACTAGAAATAAACTAAAAAAATTTAATAATACTAAAAAAGGCTTTATGACCTTACCGGGGTAACAGAAATACTTTCCCACAACAACGACAAAAAAGGGGTTGTAACTTCGATCCGGATTGCCGAATTGTAGTATGTGTCTTTTTTCCTTGTGTCCCTAAGTTTATCAAACCGATAAGGATAATCATTGAACCTAAAAAAGCTTAAATTAATTATCGTTTTACCGGACCGATCTTGTTCTGCAAAAAGGGTTGTGTTCAATGGATTAAAATAGGACAAGGCTTTGCTTAAAGTTTCACTCGCAACAATGAATTAGAAATCATGAGATAAATAAGATAACATGTAAATTGTTAGTGACAATTAATTCATATGCTATTTTAGATGTATGTAGGAAATGCATCCATAAACCACTATGGCGGGTTGCGGATAAGGAGGCGACTAAGGGGCGATCGTTCTCGGGCCCGGCCCGAGCCCGGACCTCCGCCGCCGGCACTGCCGGATGGGGTAGGGATGGGTGAGGCGCTTGGAGCTCCGACATGTATAGTAGGGTTAGATTCTTGTTTTCTGTTGTTGAGTTTGCTGCTTGTGTTCTTGTGTGGCGTTATGCCGTGGAGGAACTGCGCGCCGATGCTCTCGGGCGGTGTTGGCTCGCCGGAGATGAGGACTGCTGTCGCCGTGGTGCTCCCAAGGTCGGAGCTGAGGACGGCGCCTGCGGACTTCTCTCCTCCTCCTCTGAATAAGCCCGTGTTTGAGGATCGGTCGGACACCTCTGCTGGTTCGCTTCTTCTGACGGGGATCGATCTCCGCGGCTCCTGGCTCTGTCATCAAGGGGATGATGCTGGGAGTGCTTTGGGGCTCGTTTCTGTTGTTGGAGGGAGGAATTGGGATGGGGTCTGTGGGAGGATGGAGCGGATGGAGGTGACGGTGCTGCGGTCTGTTGCGTCGGAGCAGAGCTCGCTATGGCGATTCTGTTCTGAGGTGTTCGTCAGGCTGCTGCAGTTGCTGTGGCTTAACCACATCGATTGCGGCCGACTGACGGGGCTCAGCTCGTCTGGGATTTTTTGGAATCCCTATGACCATTCTGGTGTATCAATTGGGGGATTGAAGAAGGTGGAATTGCAGATGGAGATGTCAATTACAGGGATCTGTGCGTGGCTGGATTATACACTCTTGCAGGAGAAGACCTCCTCTGCAAGAGGCAATGAGGGAAGCACAAAGAGCATCTCCGTCGGTGCTGCTTGGGTGCAAATTCTTCGTCAAAATTTTTGTTGCTGCTGCCCAAGATCATCCTGTCGGTTACAATGGAGTAAGACTTCTTGTCACACATCTGGTTTCTTCTTAGCTGCGGAGCATGTCAATTATACCGCTTTGCTGTTCGGGACATGCCGGAGGGGGGTGAGATCCCCTCTGCTGCGGTTTCTCAGATTTAATGGCAAAGATCCTCCCCAACTGGGCTCGGTGTTGCACCCTCAAGATCTACAGCTCAGTTTTTTACCTCGCTATTCCCGGCCAATGCGACTGCTGGTTGAGCCGCTAGCTTTTCGGTTGGTCAGGGCGCTTGAGGCCCTCGAAGAGTACAGTTGCAGGTTTAGTGCGTCCGACTTCTCTCCGGACCCCCTGATAGGCTCCTTTTGTGCTCTTCGGCATAGTTGTTCAGTTGCTTCTGCAGTTCATCTACGATGTATCGGTTCTCTCTCCTTTGGGTCAGGATGTCCTTGTAATCACTATGTTGTAATTTGTTCCTATCAATGAATGTGATTACAGCCCCTTTGGGGGCATCTTTGTTCAAAAAAAAAAACCACTATGGCCCAGAGCACTGGTTACCACAGAGTAATTCGTCTAATCGCTGGCCCTATTTCGTCTCTCGGGGTTGCCTTGGTATTTAAGAATAAACAGAAAAAGCATTAAGCATTATGATATCATTGTAATTCTCAGGATATTCATTTTCATATGTTGTACTTCTCCTCCGCTCATAGAGTTTCACTATCAACCTTTCACGGCTCTCTCGTCATACTGTTACCTTGATCACTCTCCGGGGTTTTGGGTACCTCACAAGTCCTAGGAGCGAGGCACGGATACGAAATCATATAAAAATAACATAATGGAATCATTAAACTAATATCCCATGAATAAGATGAAGCACATAGTTGTGAGTTTAGACCTTAGCGCTTAACCCTAGTGGACTACTCACACATCGCGATAAGATCAACAATAGAAAACATAGTTGCAAATAGTACTTGTATTGAAAGATTGATAGTATATACAATGTTACCAATCTTGGCGAGATCCAGATTACAGAGTAGTATGGCTATTACTATGGTGTGGTGATGGTGGTGGAGTGGTGATGGCGGTGATGAATGATGATGGCCTCCTCCCTGAGTGTTGTTGCCTCTCCTTTTTATAGTGACAGTGGACATGATTAGGTTTTCGGGGGCCTTCCTTCGTGAATTGGCTCTGGGCCCTTTGGTAATTTTTAGTCGGGTTTATCAGACAATTAGAATGGCGCCCGGTGTGATGGCTTGTATGGTCACGTGCGACCGTACCACTGGTCGTTAAAGGTCTTGCGAGTGCATCTTGAATTGATAATTTCCTTCGTTTTAGATCTGATTTTTAGTGATTTTCATATCCAAAACTGCAATTAAAAAATAATGACATGGAGGTTTGCAATTTATTTGCACATTAGTGATTAGTGACAGGTGTAGAGTAATATCTCATCATTTTTATGACAAAGATACGATTTAAACATGAATAAAAATGTGTATGTTTTACACGCATTAGTCATCTACGATACAAGGTGACAATTGCTAACTTCCAACGTTGATCCTTTTGGCACCATTACGAACCTCGCCGTCATGTGCGCTGACTTTGCAGTACTGCCTCTTCCGCACGCTCAGCACCGTGAGGGTAAATTTAGCAAAAGAGAGAAAACATGAGAGCACCATGTTGCTCTGAAGCCAAATATAGGTGGTAAATAGATAAAAAAAATACCGAGTGTTTGTTTGCCTGTTTACTGTGTATGCAGAGAGAAATGATAGGGTAATGAGCGCAGGAGGAGATAGATGGGCCCTGTTTCGAGAATTTCGGGAAGGCACAGAGTGTAGCTGCCGTAAGCAAGATTCCAACAACATACCGTTTCAACATGAAAGTCAATTGTCATACACACTGTGGAGATGATTGAAGATAACAGAAACTAATTAAACCCTAGCTTAAAAAAATATCTTTCTTTCCGGCTTCTTCGTTGTGGCGGGGTGGTTAATCTGAAAAGAGACGTAATAGAAAAATTAAAGAAGCTAAATAATAAGAAGAAAACAATCAGAGAAAGAACATACCAGTATGTCGGTGACTCTAGTGGTGCAGACTCTGCTGCATCTTTGACAGACGCATTTTCCACCGAGCTTTTGAGAAACGGGTCCACGACCTTTCTAGTTGGACGTACTCCCATAGGTGGCTCGACGGGTCTGCTTGCCCGACACATGTACACATGTGAGGCAGTGCTACTGTAAAGTGTCAGAGACAATCGCATGTTTAGCGGCGGGTCGTCGCGCGTAGAAGCCGACCTAGAGCCTTTGTCGTATACTCGGGCGGCCTGGAGGTCAATGGGTGCGCGGATGGTTGGGTCCATGGTGTTCGTTTGAGAAAGGGTTAAGGTGTTTCCTCTGTGACGGTGGTATGGAGCAAGAATAGAGTTGGAGACTTTGTAGCGTTGCGTGGAGGATATTCATGATGCTACGTTAATTATGAGGGGGTACCAAGGTGTAGTGCTACGTAACCTCAATGTTACTATGCGTCATTTGGTGTGAACCCGCCAAGGTATTGAACGATCTAGAGACGGCAAAAGGTTAATGATGGCCTTAATTCCCTCATTGGTAAACGCCAAGAGAAAGGTTGTGAAGAGTGTAGCAGCAAGTTTCCCTCAGAAAAGAAACCAAGGTTGAATCGACCAGTAGGAGGACAAACAATCTCTGAAGGTTGATGCATCTTAGGTGGCAGGGCGCACTACCATTTCAGCATCAACGTGGAACCTACACAACAAAATCAAATCACTCTATCGCAACGAAGCAGTGAGGTTGTCAATCTCGCCGGTTTTGCTGAACACAAAGAGGTTAAACGTATGGCGTGGTAAACAATAGGAAAACATTAGTAACAGTATGAGACTAGTATGAAAGCAGTAGGTGTTTTATCAGTATGAGGAAAAAGGACCGGGGTCCACAGTTCACTAGTGGTGTCTCTCCGAGAAAGATAAATAACATGTGTGGTGAACAAATTGCATCTGGGCAATTGACAGAAATGAAACCCGCACCGTAGTGCATATGCAAAACATAAAGATTACTATGTGATTCATGCGGGCATTACAACAAGATACATAGACCGTTATCCAACTGCATCTATGACTAAAAATCCACCCTTCGAATATCATGCGAACAAATGTTGGGTATTAAGTTGCAAGCAATAGATAATCGCAGTAAGCAAAGTGTGCAATGTAAACAATAACACCATCCTTAGACCAAGCATTGTTGTTTTCTCCCTAATGGCAATAGAACATCCTCCATCCATCACGTTTCTGTCACTCGAGCACATATGAAAAGGAGGCATGAAACCATTATCGAGCATAAATATTCCCTCTTGGAGTTACTAGCATCTACTTGGCCAGAGCATCTACTAACAACGGAGAGCATGCAAAATCATAAATAACATGAGCATGAAGATAACATGATAGATTGATAATCAGAAGACATAGCATTCAACATTCATCAGATCCTAACAAACACAACATGTAGCACTACATAAAGATGAACTTGATCATGATAGGTAGCTCACAAGATCTAAACATGGGGTACAAAGTGGAGAGAACAACCATCTAGCTACTGCTATGGACCCGTAGTCCAGGGATGAGCTACTCACGCATCATTTCGGAGGAGGGCATGGTGGTGTAGAGCCCTCCGGTGATGATTTCCCTCTCCGGCAGGGTGCCGGGGAGAGCTCCAGAACCCTCCCGATGTCGGGATGACGGTAACAGCGGCCTCGGGTGTTTCTCGGGTAAAAGTGGGGTACATTTAGGATTTACGTTTCGGGGGGATTATATAGGCAAAAGGGCAAAGGCGGTAGAGCCCTGGGGGCCCCACACCACCCCCCCGGCGTGGCCAAGGGGGGCGCCGCCCTATGGTGTGGGCCCCTTGAGGCCCCCCTCCGGGTCTCTTCGGGACTCCATGGAACCTTCAGGAATCCTAAGACTCCTGGGCTTAGAATTTTCCAATTCCGAGAATATTTCAAGAACAACTTTTCTAAAACTAAAAACAGCAGAAAACAGGGAACTAGCTCCGTGGCATCTTGTCAATAGGTTAGTCCGAAAAATCAATAAAAATGACGTAAAGTGTATAGCAAACATGTGGGAAACAATAAGAAAACAACATGGAACATCAGAAATTAAGCATACGTTTATGACGTATCAACATCCCCAAACTTAGTTCCTACTCGTCCCCGAGTAGGTAAATGATAAAAACACAATAATTTCTAAGGTGACATGCTACCAACATAAACTTGATCATCAATAATGTAAAAACATAAGTAAACTGAGATCATAGATCTTCAACACAAACATGATAAATAAAACTTTAATAATAAAGCATAGTAATCACTTTGCATCATGATAAGTAACTCAAATAAAAATCATGAATAACAATGCAAAGAAAGACATACGTTTGCTTCAAGTATAGAGAAAACATGTCAAAGTGATATTTCGCTAGTCCTTAAGAGTGGGAAAAAAATATAAATGTCAGGACACCTTCAAAGTTCATGAGGAAGACTAGAACAAATAATCAGAGAACAAGCAATAACACATCATGAATCAATTAATAATGTTTATGGGACAAATGTGCATAAAACTCAGAATGGCAACTATGCTCTCTCAACCTTGCATAAAGTTAGAAGATGGAGACTCAACATAAAAGTAAAAGAAAGGCCCTTCGAAGAGGGAAGCATGGATCACTCATGTGCTAGAGCATTTATTTTATTAAACAGAGCTATAAAAACTTGACACTTATCCCAACCATATCACACAAACCATGGCTAACCGAATCCTCGGGTGCCTGCCAACAATCACATACCGTGGAGGAGTGTATATTTTTAAGAGAGGTGTCGAAAAGTCGTGTCGACAAATCCCTCGGATGAGCCGGTAGGGTTTCGAGTAGAGGAACGATGTACGCGCTGGTGACCTCGACGGCTAACAAGGAGAAACATTTACCCAGGTTCGGGGCCCTCGAAGAGGTAAAACCCTTACTCCTGCGTGTCTGATCTGTATTATGGCGAGATAGTCGAGATGTTACAATGGCGATGCCATGGTGAGGCGTACGGGGTATCCCGTGTATTGCCTAGTCTAGTTGTGGCTTGTATCTTCCTCTCTCTAGATTGGATCCCTAGATTGGTTGTCTAGATTGGATGTCTAGATTGGTTTTTCTTTTTCTCTCCTCCCTCCTCGCTTTATATATGCAGCCAGGAGGGGGTTACATGAGTCCTAGTAGATTACGTATAGGAGTTCTTGTCTTGACCCGCAAGTCTTGCGGGTGGGCTTCTGTTGGGCCTTCTAGAATACTCCAAGGCCTTCCCTTCTTGGGCCTTGACGTCGGGCCTGAGACGGGGTGTCCTTACCCGCAGGGTCTAAGATCCATTCCTTCGTCAGTAGCCCCCGAGCGTTTACTCGATTGAGAATCTGTCGGGTAGACGCTCAAAGTCCGTTCTTGATATCTTCGATTGGTTATTCAATCGTCTGGTTGTGAGGGTGTATACCCTGTGTGCGATGCGCTTTCCCATACTCGAGTATCGAGTGGTAAATGTGCCTGGTGTTGGCTATTTTCGCAGAAGGATGTGGCTCAGTCACTTGGCTCTCCCGAAAGATCAGGGCCAATTAATTGCATCTAGGGCACAAACGGTTCTGGCCTACACGAATTCGAAACCTCCGACTCGAATCCGGCGAGGTGATCGTTGCGACTGGGCCGTGGAGGTCTTATCGAGTCGAACTTAACCTAAAGGGGTACCCGGCGTGTCCGCTAGGATTTTTCTTCGTGTTGTTGACACGGAAATTTACCGGAGGACGCAGCTTGAGTGCGATTCCAGGCCCTCAAGAGAGATCTTTTGGGTCTTACCTTCGTACTCGAGAGAATACGGCATCCGGATGTGCCTAGTCGGCCGAACGATCCAGGATAAGGATGTGTAAATACATCGTGTGGTAGAGTTGCGGGAGCCGCACACTCGCAATTTTTCCTTAATCATGTTTTGCAATTCTTCGGGTGAAGAGATCTTCCTTCTTGATCTTGTGCGAAAGAGATTTCGCGTTATGAAGTTTACACGAAAGAAATTTCGTCTTGATGTGCCCATATGAAAGAGATTTCGTGTCGGGGTGACTATGCGAAAGAAATTTCGCGTCTTGATGTGCCCATACGAAAGAGATTTCGTGTCAGGGTGCTTATGCGAAAGAAATTTCGCGTCTTGATGCTCATACGAAGGAGTTTTCGTGTTTGTGAGGTGCGCAATGACGTAATTATGCGGTGGAGATGTACTCGACACGGAGGAGGGAGTCGACGCGGTGGAGATGTACTCGACACGGCGGACAGAGTCGACGCGGTGGAGGTGTACTCGACACGGCGGATGGCGTCGACGCGGTGGAGGTGTACTCGACACGGCGGAAGGAGTCGACGAGGAAGGTCGTGTAGCCGCCGAGGCGGATGGCGTCGACGCGGTGGAGGTGTACTCGACACGGCGGACAGAGTCGACGAGGAAGTCATGTAGTCGACGAGGCGGATGGCGTCGACGCGGTGGAGATGTACTCGACACGGCGGATGGAGTCGACGAGGCGGACGGTGTTGACGTGGCGGAGGTCGTGTAGTTGACGCGGACGTGGCGGAGTCGCAGGACGACGTGGAAGTCGTGCAGTTGACGCGGACGCTCAGCCACCGAGTCCACAAAAGAAGATGGACCCGAAAAGTCTTCAAGTTGTTCTGATTTCGCGAATTGGCCCGCGTTGTCATATGCGCCTCGTCGAGACGAACAAGTTTGATGTTTTGCTTTTCTTCATCCGAGTTAATATGCGGTCTGTACGACCACAATAAGGATCTGGACGAAGAAATCTGATAGAGCTCCTCAGGTACGCGGCCAGCGTGTCATATGCTTCCGACGTGGTAGTACGTCGAGGACGCCCGTAGCGCTCGTCGGTTGCGCGACCAGCGCTCATTCGGTGCGCGGCCAGCGCTCCCGATGGGAGTAGCCCCCGAGTCTATGTGCGATTATTTGTAATCGGGCATAGACTCAAAGATCTTGCAACGTTGCTTCTTCGATTTGTCGGGTGCACGGCAGTGCTCCCGATGGGAGTAGCCCCCGAGGCTATGTTCGACTCGTAGAGTCGGGCATAGGCTCAAGTTGTTCTGAAGCTAACCCCGTGTGTTTGTCTTCTGTTTGCTCGCGAATGAGGACATGCGTCGACTCCCGGAGGAGGGTATGTGTCAACTTCGAGCGGAGGATCTGTGTCAACTGTCGACTCCGAGCGGAGGATATGTGTGGACTGTCGACTCCGAGCGGAAGATATGTGTCGACTCCGAGCGAGGATTGTGTCAACTGTCGACTCCGAGCGGAGGATATGTGTCGACTGTCGAAGTTGCAGCCGACGTTGTGGTTCCTGCGTTGCAGTTGCAGCCATATAATCGGATGTGGTTAAATAATGTAACAGTAGTGTTGTGTCTAGCAAAATGTACAGAACAAATTATTGCTCGGGTTAATCTTGGTTGTGAACCAACAATTTATCGACTCGCAGAGTCGAGTATGACCTGTTGGTAGGCAATGATTTGACCCTACGCGACACTTTTGCATCGTACGCTATGCCCTTTCGTTAGCCTGACAACCATTGTCTATGCTCCTTGCCGACCTGTCAGTTGCTGCTGCAAACCGGGTCGGAGTCAAGGGTCGACGTGAGGCGATATCAGCTACTCGGGTTGTAGCGTGTAAATGCGGTAGTGTAACGCGTAAAATGACGGGTGTCGAGTATACATGTAGTTTACGGGGCGCAACCCCCGAGAGTTAGGTGTAGCTTCACAGCAGATTAGAAACACATAAAAAAGGTAAATATGTCGACTCGTATGAGAGGAACTTATCTTTGTATAACACTGCCGTGGTCGACGAGGCGGTGCCGAGTGATATCGCCGGAATCGATGAACCGGACTCGTGTGTCGAGTGCGGCTGTTTCGCACCTCAGCCCCCTAGTGTCGAGTGCGGCTGCGGCGAATTCTCGAGTGCGTCTACTTTGCAGCATAGCCCCCGAGCAACGAGTGTGGCTGCGGCAAAGGACAGCCCCCGAGACGCTTAGTCGAGACGATTCGATGTAGCGGAGTTGTGCGGTGGAGTCATGATGTTTCCCGAAATGACCCGACGAGGTGGACCGAGTCGACGTGGCGGAGTCGCGATGCTTCCCGAAGGACTCAGCGCAGCGGACCGAGTCGACGCGGCGGAGTCACGATGTTTGTCCGAAGGACTCGACGCGGCGGAGTCACGATGTTTGTCCGAAGGACTCGACGCGACGGACCGAGTCGACGCGGCGGAGTCGCGATGTTTGTCCGAAGGACTCGACGCAGCGGAGTCGCGATGCTTCCCGAAGGACTCGACGCGGCAGACCGAGTCGACGCGGCGGAGTCGCGATGTTTGTCCGAAGGACTCGACGCAGCGGAGTCGCGATGCTTCCCGAAGGACTCGACGCGGCGGCCGAGTCGACGCGGCGGAGTCGCAATGTTTGTCTGAAGGACTCGACGCAGCGGAGTCGCGATGCTTACCGAAGGACTCGACGCGGCGGACCGAGTCGACGCGGCGGAGTCGCGATGTTCGTCCGAAGGACTCGACGCGGCGGACCAAGTCGACGCGGCGGAGTCGCGGTGTTTGTCTGAAGGACTCAACGTGGCGGACCGAGTCGACGCGGCGGAGTCGCGATGTTTGTCCGAAGGACTCGACGCGGCGGACCGAGTCGGCGCGGCGGAGTCGCGATGCTTCCCGAGGGACTCGACGCGGCGGACCGAGTCGACGCGGCGTAGTCGCGATGTTTGTCTGAAGGAGTCGACGCGGCGGACCGAGTCGACGCGGCGGATCGAGTTGACGCGGCGGAGTCGCGATGTTTGTTGTGTGTACACGGAGGGCAATGTTGATGTCGAGCCCCCGAGCACTAGTATGGCGAGTCGCCATGTTTTATTGACGTTTCGTGGTCTTTGTGTCGACTTGCAAATTGCCGAAATAGGATCCGGATTCGCAATTTGAATTCGTGAACTCGCAGAGATCCAAAACGTGTCGCAGTGCGCGAGCCGCTGACGGAGATCTAATCGTTGGAATTGGCTCAAAAAAGACGAAGTGGTGCGGGATTGTATTCCCCAGCTTTGCAACGGTGTGATCTTCGAATTGATGTCCGAGTCGACTGTGAGAATTGTTTTCCCAAAATCGCGCAGAGTTCCGTCAGATTCTGACAGGGCTTCAGTGTTCGGATCATCCACGGAGATCTAACCGTCGGAATTCGCCGATTCTTTTTGGAGACGGTTACATGAGTCCTAGTAGATTACGTATAGGAGTTCTTGTCTTGACCCGCAAGTCTTGCGGGTGGGCTTCTGTTGGGACTTCTAGAATACTCCAAGGGCTTCCCTTTTTGGGCCTTAACGTCGGGCCTGAGACGGGGTGTCCTTACCCGCAGGGTCTAAGATCCATTCCTTCGTCAAGAGGTGTATGCTTATGTCAACGAATGGTAAACAAAAAATATAGTACATCACAAGCCAACTAGACTTCACAAGAGCGACTCCCATAGAAGGACGCATCTGGGTAGAAGGTCATCCCCCTTTCTCTTTTGTTTACACAATTATGCTTTGACTGATAAATCATGGGCAAAATAGTGAAGAGAATTTGTGTTATTAATTTGGGGCTGGGCACCCTGCTGCCAGCTCTTCTATCACTGGATAAGCGGATGAAGCCACTACTCCAGCGTGTGAAAGTCCAATCAACAAGTGAGATAAAGATTCTCTATTTACGTCCTCATGAGCTAAAACAGGAGCACAAAACAGGAGTAATTTTGGAAGTTTTAAAGGTAACACATGAGCAATTTACTTTGGAGTGGCGGTTAATTACCACATGTAGGTAGGTACGGTGGACACAATGGGAAAACTTTGGTTTCAGGGAGTTGGATGCACGAGTAGAGCTCATACTCGGTATAGGTGGAGGCTAGCGAAAGACTGGGAGCGACAAATCAAGAGAGCATAAGAGCCATAATCATGCATAGCGACATAAACATAATTAATCAAAGCATAAGTGGTACCACAAGTTCAAAAACTAAATGATCATGGAGGCTATTCGTGACTGGTTCATAGTCATAAACATGGTGTGAGCATGCTCCAAGTCAACCAAATAAAACATTCAAAGGAGAACACCACAAATTTATGCTTCAATATGACAAGAACAACTCATGATTCTTTCAATGGCACATTAAACACTCTCGGATATTTGAGGCTAATAATGCTACTCAATAACCACAAGGATTTAAAACTAAAGTAACATCTAGCATGATATGAAAAAGTTCTAGCCACACTCTATACAAGCTTCTACTTGCACCGCTAAAAATTCTACCTCAAGCATCAATTTCTTTTCCCAACAAGCACCATACAAATCATGCTTGAACAAAAACTCTCTACATGCTACAGAAATCAAACATGAGAGGACTCACATAACACTACTAAAACTAACAACTCTGAATAAGATATGTAATGAAAACGAGAGCTAAACAGGATTTTTTTGCAGCAACTAGAAGAAAAACTAAGAATACTAGCATAGAGAGTATTCAAACGAAAAATAGGAGCGTGTCTCTGTACCAAAAAAAGAATGATAAGATCCAACTATATTTTTGCAGCAAGGAAAAGAAAATAAAAACAAACAGACGCTACAAGTAAACTTCATATGATGTGACCGAATAAAAATATAGTTTCACGAGAAGTGACCTGATAGATAGTTGATGAAGAAGGGGATGCCTTGGGCATCCCTAAGATTAGATGCTTGAGTTTATAAAAAATATTTTTGGATGAACTACGGGGGCATCCCCAAGTTTTGACCTTGCACTCTTCTTGATCACAGATATCGCCTCTTCTCTCAATCCTTGAAAACTTCCTTCACACCACACTCAAACAGTACTTCGCATTAGAGGCTCAGTGCAACAATTAAAAATCCATAGGTTATGTATGGAACAAAATCTATTGATACTTTTAAACATTAGCTATAGACACTGATGTTTCGTGAAGCAAGGAAATCCTCTTGACATTGCAAAAGAGCAAATGCAAGAAAAATGGCAGAATCTGTCAAAACCAGAACTGTCTGTAAAGACGAAATTTTTTGGGGCACTTATGTTGCTCAGATTGAAAAACTTAAAGAACAAAAAAATTGCGGAATTATCTTAGGAATAATCACACAAAACTTCAGATCATTCTGTTCTTCCAGGATTTTATACGATTTTTTACGGTGGACATGAGAAATCTGTTTCCTGCGCAGAAATCTAAAAACCAACTCCAACTCTCGTCAGAAACCTTACTTGGCACTACTAAAACACGAAAATATAGATACAAAGGAGTTGCTACAGAAGTATATAACTGCTTGACTCAGAGAAAATAGAGAAAAACAAAGCAAAAATAAACCATGGGTTATCTCCCACGAAGTGCTTTTCTTTAACGCCTTTTAGCTAGGCCCAGAAAAGTGGAATCAAGTATTTTCAAATGAAGAAGCATCTAGATCAATAATTTCCTCCAAAACTTTAATTGTAGCAATGGGTACCTTAGATACCCCTGAAGATGATTCATCATTCAAATCACTTTTAGTCTCACTAAAAGTTTTATTAATTTTAAGCACATTAGGGGATTTTGGTTTAGGTGCCTTGGGGACATATATTTTTTTTTTCTATTTTCCCACAGAAGGGTTTTCTCTTTTAAACTTAAGAGCAGAAAAGGTTGAGCTTAAAGTTTCCATAGCCTCCTCTAATTTACCAATCCTCATATTTTGACTATCATGGATATTGCTAGCTTCTAAGATAGTGATTTTCTTGTTGATACTTACTATTGATTCATTAACTTTGCTAGCATTATCAAGGAAATTTGGCAAATTTTTCTCCATAGAGTTTAGCTTTTCAATAACATCATCTAAAGTGATCTTAGTTTTAACAACCTTAGTAGGTGGTGTTCCAACTAAACTTTCAATCAAATTACAGGCTTCCAAAGCAGGTGTTCCCAGAAAATTACCGCTTGTAAGAGTGTCTAGAACATACCTATACCAGCTAGTAATACCAACATAAAAATTCCTAAGAAGGATTATGGTGGAGTATTTCTTAGTGCATCTATGATGAGCATCACTTATCCTATACCAAACATCTTTCAAACTTTCTCCCCCTTGTTGCTTAAAGGAACGAACTTCAACCTTAGGCACATTCATTTTAACAAGACTAAAAATAGGAATAAAACTACAGCTAGAATAAGAACTAATTTTTTGTGTGTGTTTTTGATAAAGAGAAGCAAACAATACAAAATAAAATAAACTAAGCAAAACAAAAACAAAGTAAAGAGATTGAAAGTGAGAGACTCCCCTTGCAGAAATTCTCTTCCTCCCCGGAACGGCGCCAGCAAACTTGTTGATGGTCTTAATGCCCTTGTTGGTAAACCCCAAGAGAAAGGTTGTGAAGAGTGTAGCAGCAAGTTTTCCCTCAGAAAAGAAACCAAGGTTGAATCGACCAGTAGGAGGACAAGCAATCTCTGAAGGTTGTTGCAGCTGAGGTGGCAGGGCGCACTACCGGTTTAGCAACAACATGGAACCTACACAACACAATCAAATCACTCTATCCCAACGAAGCAGTGAGGTTGTCAATCTCACCGGTTTTGCTGAACACAAAGAGGTTAAACTTATGGTGTGGGAAACAATAGGAAAATAGTAGTAACAGTATGAGAGCAGTCTGAAAGCAGTAGGTGTTTTATCAGTATGAGGAAAAAGGAACGGGGTCCATAGTTCACTAGTGGTGTCTCTCTGAGAAAGATAAATAACATGTGTGGTGAACAAATTACAGCTGGACAATTGACAGAAATGAAGTTTGCACCGTAGTGCATATGCAAGACATAAAGATTACTATGTGATTCATCCGGGCATTACAACAAGATACATAGATCGTTATCCAACCGCATCTATGACTAAAAATCCACCCTTCGAATATCATCCGAACAAACGTTGGGTATTAAGTTGCAAGCAACAGATAATCACAGTAAGAAAAGCGTGTAATGTAAACAATAACATCATCCTTAGACAAAGCATTGTTGTTTTATCCCTAATGGCAACAACACATCCTCCATCCGTCATGTTTCTGTCACTCGAGCACAGATGAGAAGGAGGCATGAACCCACTATCGAGCATAAATACTCTCTCTTGGAGTTACTAGCATCTACTTGGCCAGAGCATCTACTAACAACAAAGAGCATGCAAGATCATAAATAACATGAGCATGAAGATAACATGATAGATTCATAATCAGAAGACATAGCATTCAACATTCATCAATCCTAGCAAACACAACATGTAGCATTACATAAAGATGATCTTGATCATGATAGGTAGCTCACAAGATCTAAACATGAGGTACAAAGTGGGGAGAACAACCATCTAGCTACTGCTATGGACCCGTAGTCCAGGGATGAACTACTCACGCATCACTTCGGAGGAGGGCATGGTGGTGTAGACCCCTCCGGTGATGATTTCCCCCTCCGGCAGGGTGCCGGGGAGAGCTCCAGAACCCTCCCGATCTCGGGATGATGGTGACGGCGGCCTCGGGTGTTTCTCGGGTAAAAGTGGGGTATATTTAGGGTTTACGTCTCGGGGGGATTATATAGGCGAAAGGGCAAAGGCGGTGGAGCCCTGGGGGCCCCACACACCCGGCGCGGCCAAGGGGGGCACGCCGCCCTATGGTGTGGGCCCCCCGAGGCCCCCCTCCGGGTCTCTTGGGGACTCCGTGGAACCTTCGGGAGTTCTAAGACTTCCGGGCTACGAATTTTCCAATTCCGAGAATATTTCCAGAACAGCTTTTCTGAAACTAAAAACATCAGAAAATATGGAACTGGCTCTGTGGCATCTTGTCAATAGGTTAGTCCGGAAAATCGATAAAAATGACATAAAGTGTATAGCAAACATGTGGGAAACAATAAGAAAACAACATGGAACATCAGAAATTAAGGATACGTTTATGACGTATCAGTCACTTGCCAAGTTAATATGGCGCACACCTCTAAACTTTGATCGTTCTTATTTTGGTACACTTGAAGGTTTATCACACAACCCGACGTGGCCGTGTCACTTGTGTCATCAAACTTGTTATAGGGTCTATCCTTAGCCCCGCTTGATGGAACGTGGATGCGAAAGTGCAACAATTTTTCCTCAAGTGTGTAACCCAAGGTTTATCGAACTCAGAGAGGTATATGTTGAATGTATCCCTCTCAAGCAACCCTGTAATCAAGATACAAGAAGTCTCTTGTGTCCCCAACACACCTAATACAATTGTCAGCTGTATAGGTGCACTAGCTCGGCGAAAAGATAGTGAAATATGTGTGATATGGATGGTAAAGCAAGGTATTGTAAATCTGTAATAAAAATGGCGGCAAGCAAACAAGTGGCAAATTGAAAGTAAACGGTGTTGCATGGTTAGAAACAAGGCCTACTAGTAGCAACCCTCAACAACATTAACATAACTAAACATATGATACTTCCTCTAATAACATGCATAAAAGACATAACTCGGAAATCGTTCCTCGTGAATCAAGTAGGATGAGAATCGCATAGGACTAGATAAGCACACCTTAAAGTTCACGTTCCCGTCAATAAACATCTCAACCCTGTCACTTTGAGCATCCAAAGATAGTACTAATAAATACCACAATCTATCTCTTTAATAGTATCTTTCTAATCAATCCACAACACCCACACTGTCACCTTGGCACTATAGAGATTATATTAAACACAAGCATCAATAAACCTCGTGATTCCAATTTAATCCAACAAAGTAAGAACAAAATCATGATAAGTATCCCTATAATCCGTAGTCCGTAGAGTCACACACGGCACCCGCACTGTCACCGTGGGATAAAAGGTGACTTCGGAGAATTATATTAGATAAAACCAATTGAGCACATCGTATCCATTAAATAATGAAGGGGAAACATCATAGATTCAACAATGATAACATAGCACATGATCACGATCAAGATCACATCACGAGAGAGAGATAACCACATAGCTACTAGCACGAGCCCTCAGTCCCGAGGAGGGACTACTCCCGCATAATCGTGGGAGGCAGCAACGTCGATGAAGATGGCTCCGGGGGCTCTTCCCTGTCCCGGCAGAGTGCTAGAACAGAGACTTTTGTACCCCGAATTAGGCTTTTGGATGGCGGCGGAACTCGGATGCATTTCTGGAAAAATCGTCGGGGGTTCCTTTGTTTTTAGGTCAAGAATGAATTTATAGGCGAGACGACGGGAGGCGGTGTCCGAGGCCCCTAAGTGACCCATAGGCTTCGGGTCTCCTTCTAACTCGCGGGGTCTTCTGGTGAATAAAAAATCGTCTTAAATTTTCAGCCCATTCCGAGCACTTTTTTTTTGACCTTTTCTGCAATACACAGACATAATAAATAGAAACTGGCACTAGGCATCTTGTTAATAAGTTAGTCCAATAAATGATATAAAATATAGCAAAAATATAGGACTATTGGTAGAAAACAAGCATGGAGCTATAATACGTTTGGAACGTATCGGGAATGAATGGTTTCATTCGTACGTGTGCTTTCCTAGGCCGACTTCCACGGAATCTATCGAGTCAGCTGTTTTTAGCGGGGCTTGTTTGATGCTATTTCACTCATCATATCTTTGTCTATCTGACTCGGGGACGGTTGGCAGCAGGACGACAAACAGAGTTTGGTCTTGTAGATATTAAGAGGGTCGTTCTTGGTAACGAGCCGTGTCAGTACTTCAGCCTGTGTTCGACTCAAGATGATGTGGCCTGTGATGACGCTGGAAAGGGTGGTCAAGACGCCATGGAAGGGTTGGCGACGCTATTTCGGCTCTGGTGACAACAACGCTATTCCCGCTCTAGCGACAACAACGCAGTTGGGTGTAAAGATTGTTTATTGGGTTGGATAACGGGTTTTCGTACTCCCTCCGTCTTATATTAAGTGTTACAAAATTGGACAAAAATATATGTATATATATAGACTAAAACTTGTCTAGATACATTTATTTTTATCTACTTTTACGACCCTTAATATGATACGGAGGGAGTATCATATCGCCGGTTTTTACATGTTCCTTGGCCGGTATAATTTTGCGGTTATTTTTAGGCGGTCAGTGACATGATCGGACTCGGTTTTTTACTTTTAGAGAATTAAATTAAACTAGTGCATTAGAGAGGCTCTAAAAGGCGCCCCAACAGCTATCGAAGAGCAAAAGTCGACATCTCCGAGCAGATTGAACCATGACCAACACGCACAAGCCGATGGCACTGACCGCCTCGCCCTCTCGAATCCCCTCCACCCCACACATCCACCCACACCCGCTGCCACCACAGCCAATCTATCCAACCCCTTCTTCCTCCTCCCGCTGCTCTCCCCCTACATTCCTCCAAACCCTAGCACAAACCCTAATGTCCACCGCCGCGCAACCCCTGGCCTCCCTCTCCGGAGACTCCTCACCGACTACTTCCGGCTCCTCCTCTCCCTCCTCCTCCGCTGCTGCCGCGGGCTCCGACGACCCCGCCCTCCTCGGCCTAGCCACATCGACTTCCGCCCCCTCTGCCGCCGGCGATGACTCAGCCATACCCACCTCGCCCCAAATAGGTATGTACTTCGAGACGGAGGATGACGCTTACGAGTTCTACAAGGCCTACGCCGCCCGCCTTGGCTTCGTCGTCCGCAAGTCCAACAAGTCCAAGAACTCCCGGCATACCGTCACCCGCCGCCTCTTCGTCTGCTCCAAGCAGGGTTTCCGCCAAGAACCCAAGAAGCCCCAAGACGAGACCGACGCCGTCGATGTTGCCGCTGCCGCCTCGCCACCGCCTCCTAGGTGCCCAGACTCACGCACCGGCTGCCTGGCGGCCCTCACCATCAAGCTCATCCCTTCTGCCAATGCCTTCCGTGTCACAGAATTTCTGGCCGAGCACAATCACCCGCTGGCCTCTGCAGCGCCCGCTGTGTCGTTGGCCATGATTCCGCCAAGTTCGTCCCACCATGCCATTGCTGCTGTAGCAAGCTTGCCGGACCCGAGGGATGGGCCGCACACCGACATGCATTTTGAGACAGAAGACGACGCATATGCCTTCTACAACCGATATGCCGAGCATGTGGGCTTCAGCGTTCGCCGCTCCTACAAGAAGCGCAAGCGTGGGATGATCGTGTCTCGGATCTTTGTATGCTCCCGTGAGGGAGTCAGTGATCGTGCCAAGCAGGAGGGCCTAGGCAGCATCAGCACAAGCAATTGCTCTGCAGGGGCACCAGGCACACCTAGGCCAGGCCCACCACCAACACGGACAGGGTGCCAGGCAAGAATGGTGGTCAAGATCACCCCATGCCGAACATATCGGGTTGCGAAGTTCTTTCCGGAGCATAACCACCCACTCGCAAACTCAGAGACCGTGCACAAGCTGCGGTCACATAAGATGAAGGCTCGAGCGCACGAGCTTGGGGCAGGAGAACAACATCGAAGGAAGCAGGGGAAGGGCGTGCAGCTTGGGGATGCTGGCGCCGCATTGGAATATTTGGAGGGGCTGCAGGTGGGAAACCCCTCGGTGCATTATGCAGTAGGAATGACGCCTGATGGGAATTCAGCTGTGAATTTCTTCTGGGCTGATTCGAAGTCAATCATCGACTTCAGAAGCTTTGGTGACGTTGTTTGCTTCGATACAACATATGGACTGAATGTGTATGGGCGACCATTCGCGTTGTTTGTTGGCGTGGACAACCATAAGCAGTTGCTTGTCTTTGGTGCAGCGTTGCTCTATGATGATAGCATTCAGTCACTCAGATGGGTATTTCAGGCGTTTGCTGATGCCATGCGTGCTAGGCAGCCAAAGACTATTTTTATTGATGAGCGTGCTGAATGTGCCATTGCAGCAGCAGAGGTGTGGCCTAGGAGTAACCATTGCACAAGTGTGTGGCATATCTACCACAATTCAAAGAGACACCTGAAGCAGGTCTTTGAAAGCTCGAAGAGTTTTGGCAATACTTTGAGCCAGTGTCTCTTTGAGTCTGAGGATGAGTTGGAGTTCTTGTCAGCATGGGAAAAGCTAATTGAGAAACATGACATCAGTGAGAGTGAATGGCTCAACAGACTTTTCCTGGAGAGAGAAAAATGGGCTCTGCCTTATAGGAGAACCATCTTTTCTGCTGATATACTCACTACTCTCAGGAAGGATAATTTGATTAATGAGCTGAAACGGGAGCTCAGTGAGCAAGAAGATATTCTGCAGTTCTTCAAGCGTTATGAAACCATGCTGGAAGAGCATCGTTCAAAGAAATTGCATGCTGATGTTGATGGAAACCAGGTGACTTTGCCGATCCCGTCCTTACGAATGTTAAAACAATCCTCAAATGCTTATACACCTGAAGCTTTCAAGATGTTCCAGAGTGAGTTTGAGGCTTACATGAACTGCATGTCCTTCCCCTGCAGTGTAGTTGGAACACTCTCAGAGTACAAAATAACACTTGATGAGAAGCCATCAGAGGGCATCGTGAAATTCGATGCACTAGATGGCTCAGCTACTTGCAGCTGCAGGAAGTTTGAATCTGTTGGAATCCAGTGTTGTCATGTACTAAAAGTACTTGATCTCAAGAATATCAAGGAGCTCCCGGAACAATACATTTTGAAGAGATGGAGGAAAGATGCCCGTTCCGTTATAATGGGAGAAGAACCTAACGCTGGATCTGGCAGCATTATGCAGTCATCCTCTGAAGTTCGCTTCGCTAATATGTGCCGTTATGTTAGCCTAATAGCTTCAAGGGCTGCCAAATCAGAGGAGGCAATGTCATACATCAATAGTCAATCAAGTGTTCTTCTGAAGCATCTAGATGATATTCTACAAACAGGTTATCCTGAGATTGGAAATCATGATGTGGCTTCAAGTAGTCAAGGAATTTCTTTTGGAGGAAATCAACATCCTGACCATACAACACAAGCAAGAGCAGTTGCACATACAGCAAATGGTATAATCTTTTAACATTCCAACTGTATCATAGTTTAGATGCCTTTATATGTAATGGGTCGGATTGTAGGTTGCCAAACCCCCCAGTTGGATGGGCAAATGTTAAAACTATGTTAATTTTTAACCTAGTCTCTTGTCCTCTATACTGTTGCCGAAGTTTTTTAAATAAGCATATATGTCATGTAAAGACTTCCCTGCCAGCACCAACATGGGGCTTATATCACCACAGACGGCGCCAAGGCCTGGTGTGGTGTCTTGGCTATTTCTTGAACATTAAGTTAGGAGATGGGAGATTATGCTAGTTTGAGGTAAGTTTGGTTTTTATCTCTAGATCAATCTGTTAGGAAACCCATCTTATTAAGTTAGGAGATGGGAGATTATGCTAGTTTGAGGTAAGTTTGGTTTTTATCTCTAGATCAATCTGTTAGGAAACCCATCTGTTTAAGAGGATGCTTTCCATGAAGAGCTGGGGACAATTATTTCCAATCTGTCTCCATCTATCCTTCCCTTCCTCAACCCTTTGTGCATCTCCCTCCTGTGTAGCACGGATCCTGGACTGTTGAGTAATTACCAATTGTGCTCCCTGAGCAGGGGTATTTAAACGTGTTTTCGACACAACCCGTTTATGAACACCGCTATCCCTGGGGCTGTAGAGCATGAGAATATACCATGCAGAAAACAGAAGACAAAGAAAAACATGCTGATGTTTGTGCTTGTTACCTAATACCCGCAACCGCCCACATGTTCCATGCTAAAAGTGTGTGTTCCCAGCCACATGTTTGTCATGTAGATTATTCTATTTACTGAGAAGTTTTTCTGTATGGTTGGGTAAAGTTGCCACATTCTATCACAAGAAATTTCACACCTTCTATTCTCAAGCCAAACAAATGAGCTGTTAGTAGTATTAGCACGATATGTGTGGAGGATGGGCCGAGTTCACCTAATTTATTTACTTTTAACTAGATTTCCTTTAACACTTTTTGATTCATTTCCTTATCCGTTTGCCCCTCGTTAGAATTGGGTTCAACTTTTAAGTTTAAAATTGTTGTTTTGCTGTGAACTTTTGACTTCTGAAACACTGATATTCTTCTTTCAAACTAGTGTTATGTCCTGTGTGTTAAATGTTAATTTTTACCATCCTGTTGAGTTTATTATTTAGATAGTACTTCTTTTAGTCGTTACTGATAATTGGTTTCTTTCTTGCCGACACATCAGGACTGACATCCTTTTTTGGGATTTCTCCTTGTCCTGAATCCAATGGACAACTGAACGGGTCAGTCGGTTCCTTGTAGTTTTAACCAAATCTAGGCCGAAGTATGGCTGTGTACAGTACCTATATGTTGCCATGATGATGTAAGCAAGTGGAAGACCTTGTCGTTTCTAATTCGGTAAGACTGGTGCTAATTATAATCAGCTATTAGAAGCACATGCCTTCTCTGAATCAACTCGATTATTCGATGAATTGTGATGATTTCTCAATTGTCTGTTTCTGCAAAATAAGCATTTGTATCATTTTAAAGACAGTAAGATAAGAGTTGTTAAACTGTTCCGTTTGTAGTTTATACATACACACAGCCTATCCAGGCAAGCACAACCATGATCAGACAATATGGGAAAAGCGAGTAGGTGTTCTTCCAGGTGAAGTTTATTCACACACACAGCCTATTCAGTCAAGCATAACCATGAAAAATTACAGAAAAAATCTTTGCAAAAGTATACATGATCAAAGAATATGATAAAATTAAATACCATCTCTTTATTCTAGCAGTATCTACGCTGTATACAGCTGCTTCAGCTGCACTTGGACCCCAGAATCATATATGGCCCCTGCAGTCCAGTTCTGTGGTATTATGCCTGTGGGAACTAGCCATTTCTAGTTACTTCCATATCAAACAGAATCCTTATGGCCAGAGGACTAGTTGGTGCCTTGGTGGGGAGACGGTAGCCCATACTGCACCATGAGTCCGGCTCAGAATCTGGCATGTCAGGTTCACAGTCTTCATGCAGCCATCAGCAGGTATTTAGTACCATAACTTTAATCACGTGAAAATTTTCTGTATAATTGGGCGTAACTCCTTCCACACACGATTTACATTGTTTATTTAGTGTTTACCTCACAAAGCTGGACTGCAACAATGTCCTGGCTACCTTGTTGGTAGGTTCACTGATGACAAGAAACAAAAGCTCAAGACTTGCCAAGTGATTCAAGAGCAAATAACAAGGATATGTAACATTGTTGAAAGGTCTCAAACTTTATAGAGGCATTCATGAAGAATGATGGGACCACCTCGGTCACCGCTGTCATGAATGAAGTTATTGCTTGTGGTGCGGCAGTAGGTAGTAATGAGCATTTCGTTGCTACTGAGTTGTTTGTCAAGAGAGGACAAAGGGAGATGTTTCTCCACATGGGTGAAGATTTTCGGTTTGGTTGGCTGAGTAGGAAGTATACCATCAAATATGCGCAGCAGTAGTTGCTATTTGTGGTGTTGAAATATTTGGATTGTTCGATGTAATTTCATTATGAACAATATTTATCTATGTGTCACGTGTGGGTCTTGAGATTATGTGGCTTGTAATAACAACTTGAACAGGTTCTCAACTGTTCGGTGTCGTCGTTGTATATGTGTTGTTTTACTATTGTCGACGCTAACTACTATTTTTTCTGAAATCATTGTAATTTTTTGTATGCTAACTAACATTTTCTGAACTCAGTGTTTGTGTATGTGCAGATGTCCTTAGACAATGAGAGTGATGATGACAACAGTCATGACATGGGGAGGGGGCTTGCCACCATCCACAGCAGATGTCCATCGTTTAGATGCAACAACTATTGTTGGCAAGTATTGTGAAATCTAGGTGATGAAGGCAGATCCTAGGAAATCAATCTTGAGTGGGTTTGGGTGCTTCAAGAGACTATTGACACTCCAGGAGAGACGGATGATATCAAGAATGAATGCCAGACTATCTCCAACCTTCGTGATTTGTTATTTGGAAGGTATGGCCTTACATCAATCCCCTTTGTCAGCAACAATGAGAGTGATGATGACAACAGTCATGACATGGGGAGGGGGGCTTGCCACCATCCACAGCAGATGTCCATCGTTTAGATGCAACAACTATTGTGAAATCTAGGTGATGAAGGCAGATCCTAGGAAATCAATCTTGAGTGGGTTTGGGGTGCTTCAAGAGACTATTGACACTCCAGGAGAGACGGATCATGTCAAGAATGATTTTCGAGAAAACGCAAAGGTTTATTTCATTGGAAAGATAGAGTTTGAAGGTTACAATCCTCCTAGGAGGCAGAATGCTAGTTACACTGTTACAGGTTACATGGGTTCAGTGGACATCCCAATTCTGGGGCAGCAACATCCTCAGTCCAGCCGCGCCTGCTCTAACCCAAAGTGCAACCTCGTCTTTGATTCCTGATAGAACCGAAGCGGTCGAGGGCTGTTCTCCATAAAAAACGCATGTTGGATACCTCAGATTTTACTATCAAGAATCTATAACCAATGCTATTAAAAGCATAGTCCAAAAGAACACAATCAACAGTCTTTGGTCCAAGCTTGCGCTTCTTGGGAATTGGTATATTGACTTTCGCCAAACAACCTCAAGTACGTAGGTAGGAGAGTTTCAACCTTTTCCTTTCCCATTCCTCGAATGGAGTAATGGTTTTATTCTTTGTGGGAACTCGGTTTAGGACATGACACGCAGTCATTAGCGCCTCCCCCCACCATGCCTTGGAGAGACCCGAAGTATCTAACATGGCGTTAACCAAATCAGACAGCGTTCGGTTCTTTCTTTCAGCCACCCTATTTGACTGAGGTGAGTAGGGAGGCGTCCTCTCATGAATAATACCGTGCTCAGCACAAAACGAATTAAACTCGTTGGAAAAATACTCTCCACCACGATCAGACCTAAGCCGTTTAATTTTACGATCAAGTTGGTTCTCAGCTTCGGCCTTATAGTTCTTGAAATAAGTTAAAGCTTCATCTTTAGATTTCAGAAGATACACATAACAATATCTAGTGGAGTCATCAATAAGTGTCATGAAATATTTCTTTCCACCTTTTGTCAATACGCCGTTCATCTCACAAAGATCAGAATGTATAAGTTCTAGTGGTGCCAAGTCTCTCGTCTCCGCAGTCTTATGAGATTTGCGAGGTTGCTTAGCTTGAATACACACTTGACATTTGGAACCTTTAATAGTACTGAATTTCAGAATTAAACTCATATTTGCTAACCACGTCATGCAACCAAAATTAATATGACAAAGTCGTGAATGCCAAACATCACAATCATTATCGTGACAAACATTATTAATAACTTTGGTGCATATATCTGACAAGGATAAGCGGAACAAGCCTCCGCACTCATAGCCTTTACCAATAAATTGTCCATACTTGGAAATTACAATTTTATTTGACTCGAAAACCAACTTAAAACCATCTCGACATAAACGTGAGCCGCTGACGAGATTTTTATTGATGGAGGGCACATGATGAACGTTCTTCAGTCGCACGACCTTCCCCGAAGTAAACTTCAGATCGACCGTACCAACACCACGAACAGTAGCATGTGACCCGTTCCCCATCAGCACGGGGGAAGTCCCTGTGACCTGATAAGAAGAGAACATGGAAGCATCAGCACAGACGTGTACATTGGCACCTGTGTCAATTAACCATTCAGGTGAATGACAAACTGAAAGAATAGTAGGAACTGTACCGTACCTAGTATCCTTCATCTCAGTGTCACCAATGACAATGTTGGCGGTCTTGCCGCTGTTCTCTTGCTGCTGCAACTCATATAGCTTAGGGCATTTTGGAGCCCAATGGGTCAGTTCACCGCAAACATGACATGACCCCTTCCTCTTCTTGAAGTTGGTAGAGTGCGATGGCTTAAACCTGCCATCGGGTTTGACTTTACCCTCGGATTTCTTCTTGTTATATTTAGCCTTGTTGGGCGGGTAGTGTTTCTTCTGTACCACATGGGCAGAAGAACCTACCTCAGCAACCCGAGCACGTGTATCCTTTCCTCTCGCCTTCTCTTCCACATCAAGAGATCCGATGAGGTCCGTAACGGAAAACTCCTGTCTCTTGTGTTTCAGAAAAGTACCAAATGTGCTCCATGAAGATGGAAGCTTGGCAATAATGCCTCCGGCCACAAAGTTGTCCGGTAACATACACTTAAAGTGCTCAAATTCTTTAGCGAGTGACTGTATCTCATGAGCCTGTTGAACAACAGAGCGCTCATCAGTCATCCTGTAGTTATAGAACTGCTCCATGACATACAGCTCGCTGCCAGCATCCGAGGCCCCAAATTTGCCCTCGAGTGCAGCCCACATATCCTTGCCGTTATCAAACGACATATACAGATCCACAATGGAATCATCAATTATACCGAGGAGGGAACTTTTAAACATAGTATCCATATTCTCAAAGGCCTCCAACTGTGCTGGATTGAGATCGCCCTCAGGCTTGCCCTTGGTGGCCGCATAGAAGCGCAAGGTTTGAAACCATAGCACTGCTCTCGTGCGCCACCTCTTATAGTCCACACCCTTGAAAGGGATTGACCTTGTCGCCGCAATGACAGACGTCGCAGGTGCAAGAAATTGCCTATAATCAGGTTTTTGGATTGTTGAATATATTAGCAATTTAGCACATGATTTAATTCGAAATACTATCAGATAAATTGTGACCGTAGCAAATACAGTAACCATGCAAATATCTAGATCTAGTACAGTAGACAGACTGAAACAATCTATTGCAAGAACTAGACATAAGAATTCCAGTAATATCTCATACAGATGGAATAGAGATACGTATGATGCAGCGGTAGCGGCACCGCCGTTGTTGTTGTCCATGTCGGCCATGTAGTCGATGAAGAGGTTGCCGAGGTCGGGGAAGAAATCGTCGTTGGGGAAGTAGTCGCCGTCTGCAGTCGCGCGAGTGCGCTCCCCAAAAACCTGATCGCCCCTCTCCCGTACAGGATCACAAGAGGCGGGGTTCCGGAGGCCTGCTGTCCCCACTAGCGGTGCACGCCGGAAGGAGGGATGGAGAAGCCTTGATTGGCGGCGCAGTGCTTTGAAACGCTAATTACCAAGTTAATGACTCATTAAGTTTTTCCCAAACGACAAAATAAACGCTCTCGGCTCGGCTCATTCCCGCAACCCGCGGCGCGGCGCGGCGCGGCGCGGCGCGACGAGGCGGGCGGCGGAGGAGGAGCGCGCGTGTGGCACACCTCTCCTCTTGCCTTGCCAACTCATAGTTGAGCTAGAATGGCTCACCTTATAAAGTGGTTCCATTCTCTCCAAACTAGCAGTATGGGACTAAACTTTAGTCCCACTCACTCCACTCATTATTCATGAATGGGCCATGACAATTTCAGAATTTATTGGGCTTAGTTGGGCCACACTGCAGCCCACAAATTCCAACAGTTGTAATATCATCTTATATCGTGGGGCTGAGGGAGTACTAAACTGGATCATCCCAATGAGTTTTAAAGATCCGTTTAGGTACTCCCTTCGATACGGTATAAGTGCTGCTAGAAACAAAGTGGTCATATACAATTTATAGCTACATGCCGCGTCACCTTTCTAAGGATCAGAGGGAGTATCATATAGGAAGATTTAGACACGGGGAGGGTAAAGGATGATGCAAGACGTCATATTGAATTTCTATGAAATGGTATCGCATGCTCATCTGTAACATCCCAAGTATGAAATATCCCTTAGAATGTTTGTTCCTTGTTTTATTTCAAGCAATGCATCATGTCATCATTTCATTGCATTTGTTTTATTATTGTTTGCATTGTTACTATTTGTTTTGCATCTGTTTTATCCTGTTTTCTTAATCAAACTCAAACAAATTTCAAATGGGTATTTTCATACTTGCTCTGTTACAACTTTTGGAATAAAAATAACAAATAAAAACAACCATTTTATTCCTTGTTTTTCACTTATTAAATTGTTGGTTTAATCAAACCATTAATCCAATCAAATAATTCTAAAACATTTTCAAATTCAAACCAAGGATAAAAATCAGTACCTTTTTGAATCCATGATTCCCACCAAACAATTATAAACTCTAAATCACTTTAAAACCCTAGGGGAAACCCTATTGAATTGCTTTGTTTTTCTAATATTAAGTAATATTGGAAATTTCAATCATTTTGGTTCAATTTTTAAACAGCAATCAAATGTTTGAATTTTTGAAAACAGAAGCCACCAAGTGTTTGCTTTTGGCCTAAGAAAACTCCCCAAATTTTTTTCAAATTTTTCTATAAACAAAAACCTAGCTTTTTCTTCCAAAAGCAAAACTACAAAAAAAAATAAAACAGAAAGAAAAAAATAAAACGAGCAGCACCTAACGCAGCGCGCGGCAGATAGCAGCAGCCCAGCCCAACCTAGCCTACGCGCGCGCCAGCCCAGCCCGCCTAGCTCCCCCGTACCGCTTCGCGATTCGTGCGGATGTTCTAATCGCCTTCGTCAAGCGGTACGACAGAGCATCGGCCGGTGCCACCGCGGCACCGCGCGCGACTCCGGCGGCCAACCTCGCCTGCCGCGCCTATAAAGCCCCCTAGGCACCTGGCGCAGCCGCCCTAACCCTAGGTCCTCGCTCTCCGCGCCGCGCCGCCTCTCTCTCTCTCTCTGTCGCCAATTCCTACCACCTCTGAATCTCACCGGCGGCCACCTCCTCTGAATCCATCCATGGCGCCGCCACTCTCGCCTCCTACCTAGCCTCTAACCTACGGGAACCACACCGCCTCTCGCTCCTCTCCCTGCTGGACACCTAACCGCCACGGGTAAGCCGATGTTTCGCCGCCGCGATCCTTCTTCCTCTCCGGCCACCGTGCCATGTTTCTGAACCCGAGCTTCCCGTCGCCGTTGCAGAGCTCATCGACCACGATCGCTTGCTGGAATCAGACCACCTCTTCCTCCTCCACGAGTTGGACACCCAATCGCGCACGGAGAGGCACGGGATCCACGACGCCGTCATCGCCACCGCCGCGGCCACAGCTCGCCGTCGACCACTGCTTCCTCGACAGCCGTGGTGAGCGTCCACCAACTCCTCCCTCCTTCCCTCTCCGTTACGTTCTGCACACGCACCCCCGTTAGCATCCAACACAACCACAGCAGCGCCGCCGTGCACGATCACCTCGCCGCCGCGTTTCCTCTGTCAGTGACGAGGAAACATTTGCTCGTCAGAAATTCAGTTAACGCGCGATACACAATATCCTGTCTGAATCTCGTTTACTGACAACGAGCGCGCGACAGCGCAGATGGTTTCAGTCGAGCGCGAGCAAACGGAAGCGCGCGGGTTCGAGTCCCCGATGGCGCGTTTATTTTGGAGAATTTCTCCCCCGCGCAGTGGCCCACCCGTCAGCGGGCCTGGTTGCCACGCGAGCGTGCACTGCGCCACGTTGGCCCTGGCCCACGCGGCAGTGGCTGCGTGTAGCTGCCACCCCCGTAACAAAAGTATAAAATGTTTTCTGTTTCTTTTAAAATAGCAGAATAAACAATAAACTTTAAAAATCAATAACTTTTAATCTATAATTCTAATAAATAAAAGTTATATATGTTTTCTGTTCAAAATTTAATAATCTTTCCAAATAACTTATTTGTGTTCTGTTTTGAGTTTTCAAAATACTTTTAAAATTCAAATTTGAATAATTCAAATGTAATTGCAATAATTAATAAGTAATTCATATTAATTCCAAATAAGTCAAATAAAATATGTTTTTCATACCATTTTGAATGTCCTATACAAATATAAAATTTGTTTCATTGTTTGAATAATTTAAATTGCCTAGATAATTTAATACTTGTTTAATTCAATTAAATTTGATAAAATCATAACTTGCTTAATATAAAATATTTTTGGACATGCAAAATATGTTTTCAAACCATCAAAGTGTGAACTTTTCAAATGTGAATTTGAATTTATGGTTTGAACAAATAAAATTCAAATAATATTTAAGCTTGTTTAAAATTCAATTAAAACTTGTTTAATATTGTTTAATTCATAATAAATTCATCCTAATTCAAATTTCAAAATGTGAAACATGTAATCCAACTAAAATTTGATGTTCTTTTCAAATATAAACTGTGTTAATTGTTTTGCACACTTTAAATTGGTAAAAACAATAATTGTATGTGTGGCATGTTTAAGTAACCAAAATTTTCCAAACTTAATAAATAAGTTCTAAACTTGTTTTATTTCCTTTTCCTTTGCATCTACCATTGTTATTTATTGTTATCTGTTGTTATCTTGTCATCATCATCATGCATGCATCATGATAACAACTATCACATAATAAATAATTGTAAATCATTTGTTCCACTTATTTCAATGGACCCTTTTCCATATGCAACCCTTGCATATGGGTCCATTTAATTTGTGCTATCATGTTAGTCAGTTTATTTTGATGCACCATTAATTTGTCATGCATCATAATTGATTGTGCACAATGCCATGGCAGTGATTGTTTACATTCCTGTTTTGTTTGTTTGCTTCTTCTCGAATAGACGACGACGTTGAGGCAGACGACCTTTACAGCACCCCTTCTGAGGATCTAGCTCAGTACCCAGCTGTTGAGTTTGCAGGCAAGTTATCACTCACATGAACCATTGTGTTCCTTTCAACCCTGGTTACCGATACTTTCCGTTGTCTATACTTGCTAGCCTTAGTGGTAGTTGTTTCTGTTACGAACCTATCACATGAATCCTTTAACCCTGATCTTGCCTCATAACCCCTCCTACAACCCTATTGATTGAGCCAGTGTCTTACTAGTATGCTCAGGTTGTTTTGCTCGAGTCTGTTACCCGTTACTTTCAGTTACTATATTCTATTATGTTCTGGGGGCTCGATGTTTAATCAATCAGTCATGCTAATGTTATTACTTAATAATAATTTGATGATAAGGCACCGGCAGGAGGCCCTGTGTGGTTTTGAGGCCTGCTAGTGTCGACCGTAATAGGAAAAGGGTCTTGTCTACTGATCCATGATGAGCGCACTACCCGCATGTGGGAAGCGAGTATGGGCGCCCCCCTCAATTTGATTCGATTCGCATCTCGTCCAAATCATCTCATTTAGTTCGTGCTTTCTATTTGCCGCATGCATGTTTTTGCGAGCCCAGCGCAGGGTGGAACTTTTGTAGTCGGCATATAGGGGGACACGGTCTTAGAGTGCTATGAGGGTCCCTTTTCTTCGGGGCTTGATTAGCCGTGCGCCCAAGGTGCTTTGGGCTTGATGCGGAGAAGAGTTGAGTTGTGTAGAGTGCCCCGCTTGGTGGGAGGCATCCCATCTGGCGGGTTATTCATACGTGTACGGCCAAATTGGTGCAACCCTGCAGGGATAATCTTCTCGAGAAGCCGTGTTTTCCGCGGTTATGGATTACTTGGTGAAAGTACTGGCTAACAAGTACTCAGGACAACTTAAACCTAATGATTCACTATCTCACACCCCATGATTAACAATTTGACTAGTAATAGGATTATTGTCACAATAACTTGATTCATATTAATCCAACTGTGTGAGTTATCCTCGGATTGCTTCTTTGGATAAGGGGCGAGATCCAGGATGGGTTTGTTTGATGTTATCTTTCAGTTGGTTACAACACTCGATCTTATCCCCTTTCTGATAGTTGGAAGTGATAGAATCTCTGTAGTTGGTTAGCGCAGCCAGTTGCAGCATCTTATATATCCCTTCTTTCCGTTGAACCCAAGTCATCTGTGCTTGTGTTGACGGGCTATACTTTGGTGAACTGTGAGTCTTGCTTGCCAGTACTTGGATGTACTGACCCCGTTGGGGCTGTGGTTTACGCAGACTACGACTACGGCTACGATGACCACCAGGATGGCTACTTCGTGGAGTTTGACGAGACTGCAGACGAGTAGTTAGCTGGACCAGGGCTGGATCCAGGACCTACGTGGATGGGCTTCGTCTTCTTTATTTTCTCCGGCTTCTTAAGCCTGTTGGATTTGTCTGTACCCAGACACCTTTGATTGCTTCCGCTGATGTAATGAATGCTATGTTGGGACATGTGTCCTCTGGATGATTGTATTTGCTATCTCTGCCTTAGTGAAGGCCATTTGCAACCTTATTTCAATCTTTTGTGTCTTAGAGATAAGTTGTGATCATCATTCGTTCAAAGCTGTTGACGTACAGTGCGTGATTGATATGAAGTACGTCGACAGTAGTGCCTATGACTTCTAGTGGATAGTTTACATCGACGGTGGAATAGCAGGGCTTGTGTTGTCGCGCATAAGCGCAGGCCTACCAGGAAGCTGGGACGTGGGAGCAGTTATGCCCCATAATCCAAGCACCTGCTATCCAGTTCGTACGATGAGTATCCCTTAGAAGCCAGGGTGCGACAAATGGTATCAGAGCCTGTCTGCCTGTAGGATCCCTTTTTACTGGTCGCAGTTGAGTCTAGAAACTATTTTGTAGCTATATAGGAAAAATGAAACGTGAGAGTAGGAATTCTGCCATTTTTCTTCTTTCCCCACCCACCCACCCTTTTCTGGTAAGGAAGTGCAACGTTGTTTTCTGTTCTCACCTAAACTTTCAAGTTAGGAATTCACGTGTTTTGGGTTCTCTGTAGTACCTCAGGAGTTTTGGTCTCGAGTTTCCCCGATGTTGCTTCAATATCATGTTCTTTTCAACATCCTTATCGTCCGTTGAACTTTGTTGTTGTTTTCCACATCCTTGTTCTTCTACCGGAGTCTAATCGAAACCTCCCAAATCATCTGCAGATGGATCTCAGGTTCTACCCGCAGGTGGTTCGGATGACTCGCTGTGAGAGCACCGCCGGTTATCCGGAGATGCTGAGAGACATGGTTACCTATCTGGGGTTCCGTTGGGCACCAGAGTACCAGGTCTACGAGCAGCAGCGAGAGTTTGACCAGACCTGCTACCGGGCTATCGTCTACATTCTGTCGGATGATGGCAGGAGCATTGCCCACCGCTACGAGGCAGTAGGTTCCACAGTGGATATGGCCGTGCAGCAGGCAGCGTACGTGAGTCTCACCGTTCTCCGTGCTGACTACTGGGGGTTTGATGATTCCATCTATCGTCACATCCCCCGTGGTTACATCACGGCAGCGGGAGTTCACTTCACTGTCCACCGCGACCTGGATACCTACGAGTCTGATAGCTCCAGGCTGCACACCACTGCTCAGTTCGTGAGGCACAGTGACGCAGTTGCTTCCGCACTTTCTCAGGAGTTAGCCTCAGTCAGGGAGCAGCTCCACCTTGCTCTCACCCGTCTGGCGACGTACACCACAGACTTTGTTGGAGAAGAGCGCTTTGCACGTATCGTTCAGACAGCTGGGTTACCGCTGCCAGATGCTGGAGGTTACGAGCCGATCAGAGGCCCACTCCTCGACCTTGGTCCGGGCTACACAGGGATTCCCCGCTATGGAGCACAGGGAGACGACGCTTTCTACTTCACCACACCGAGGGTTGCTCTCAGGGCAGTCCCGCTCTACGTGGATCGTCGTCATACCTACTTCCGTGGGATTCCTCCGCACCGTATCTCTCGTCGTACTACTCACCGCCGTCCTGCGTGATGAGCATGGGAGTACCGATGTATCCATTCCTAGCTATGTTTAGTTATCCTTGTCTTTCGAACCATGTATTGGTCTGTTAGATATTCTGATGTATTTGAACATGTGATGATGTACCTGTTGGTTATCTATTCATGCGTCGGAATAATCTATCTTTCGGTTACCAAGTCTATCCTTTTCTGTTGTTGTGCTAAAATGAATTTCTGTTCAGGATGCCTCCAACCAGGAACAACCCGCCTCCGCCACCACCAATGGGGGAACTGTTAGCTCAGATGACCCAAGTGGTGACACAGATGGCCCAGATCCAGGCTAACCAGCACCACAACCAGAATGCTCCGCGAGTCAGCATTAAGGAGTTTCTGAGCGTGGGGCCGAGAGCTTTCGTGGCAACACATGAGCCTCTGGATGCGGATGACTGGATCAGGGAGATCAACAGGGCTCTGGAGATAGCTCATGTTGCTGAGGAAGATAAGGTCAAGTATGCCACCTACCTACTGAAGGGTCGGGCAGCTACTTGGTGGGAGAACTACCAGACCATGAGAGCTGGCTATCCTATCACCTGGGGATGTTTCAAGGATGCCTTCCTGAAGCACCACATCCCGGATGGTCTCATGGAAAGGATGCGTGAGGAATTCTGTCGTGGGATAATCACGGCAGATGTTACCGGGGGT
This sequence comes from Alopecurus myosuroides, assembly GCA_028641055.1. Lineage (NCBI taxonomy): Eukaryota > Viridiplantae > Streptophyta > Magnoliopsida > Poales > Poaceae > Alopecurus > Alopecurus myosuroides. Next base: position 364,925,734 of record CM054059.1, on the reverse strand, counting down.
AACTGATCTTGGGGCAAGTCGACACAGGTATTCGGGAGAGGGTTTAGCTCGAAGGAAGACATGGCGGAAAGCAATCTAAGAACCGGAAAATAACTCGCCGGATCTTAATATGAATTATGCTGGATACTCGATAACAGGTGTTACAACTATGACTTGAATCTCTGGCAAACTAAACCTAGGGGCCGGTTTATAAAGCACCCGTACACCCCTAACTTGCCCTTCAAGGCACATCTTGAGTCCTACTCGAACTCCACATACAAACCCTAACTTTCCTTATCGCAGCCCACAATCCGGGTTACGAATCTCACAAGCCTTTGGGCCTTCCGGTAATCTCTTTACCCCTAGCCGGATATCGCTCAGCACACCTCGGGCCGGATTATATCTTGAAGTGGGCCTACCGGGTTACTATCCCCCCATCAGTAGTCCCCAGAATAGCCTGGGCTTCCAAGATTTACTCTTCGAAGTGCTGGCTATTCCCTGCAGAAATATTGGATACAAGAACACATGAAGATCAAGATACAATATATTGACAAATGGCTGGGATTAGCACCAAGGGGATCAGGTAGAAACCCGGCTCTCCCTCAAAGGCTCTCCCTCAATCTTCCAGACTTGGGTCTTAATAGGAAACTCGATGATTTCACATCTTCCTCGATAACTATCGCTGATACTAGGAAAGAAATTTCCCCTTCCTTTTTCTCTGGATTATATCGATCTATGCATAAGGCGCGTCTTTCAAATTTCAAAATAGCCAACTATTACTCCGCACCTCCCGGGTTTCACCCGTTAGGTTAGGCTTTTCCACCCGGGCTATTATAAATAGACCCCAAGGAGCAAACTCAACCCTAACGGCTCATTTCCCCCACTCCTCTTCTCCTCAAGCTCGAGTTCGCGGAGTGCCACCACGGAAGCCCTACGCACATCGCCGGAGCCCATCCGCCGTCGCTTGCGCTCCGCCACCGTCCAACCCACTCCAGCTCCCAAATCCACCACCAAGCCCCCGATTCGCCGGCCGGAAATCGCGAAAGGGCATCAATCTTGCGCCATCTGTCTCCGCAAATCCCTACTTCAACCTCCTCCGGTAAGCTCTTGATATCCTCCAGCCCAACCTTGCAATCTCTTAGCTTTTCCTTAGATCAGATCTAAATCGAGTCGCCTGCAATTTCTCGGGTCCTGCCGAATTGACTTACTAGTGTTTACCATAACCACTCCCATAGATAGGATGCGCAGCTTATCTTACTCCCCTACCACTAAGTATCATTAGATTGGCCTTAAATACAGAAATTGGATTTCCCATCTGGGCTCGGGTCACCAAAAATTTCCGCCCTTGTTCTTATCATCCGGAAAATCTCACTTCTCCGGCTCACTTGCTGATAATAGACATAAGGGTATCCTTCTACCTTCCCCAGACACTTACTTTACGGAAAAACTTCACAGCTTCCGTAACGACATGCGATACCCGGACAGATCGCACTTGATCCGGCAAGGCAATACCCGGATCATTTTTAAGTTACCGGTAACTGACTATTCATTAATTTCCGAGTTTTCGCTTCTCACCTGTCGCACCCTGGGTTTCTAGAGGATACTCCCCGCACGAACTGGAAGTCAGGTGCTTGGATTATGGGGCATAACTGCTCCCACGTCCCAGCTTCCTGGTAGGCCTGCGCTTATGCGCGACAACACAAGCCCTGCTTCCACCGTCGAGGTAAACTATCCGCTAGGAACCTAAAGGCACTACTGTCGACGTACTTCATAATCAAACACGCACGGTACGTCAACAGTTTGGTACGAATGATAGCACAGAATGTCTCTAAGACACAAAAGAATGAAATAAGTGCAACTGGCCTTCACTAAGGCAGAAATTATCGAATACAGTCATCCAGAGGACACATGTCCCAACATATCATTCATTACAACAGCGGAAGCAATCAAAGGGTCTGAGTACAGACAAATCCATGGCTTAAGAAGCCTGAGAACATAAAGGAAAACGAGGCCCATCCACGAAGGTCTGGATCCTGCCCTGGTCCAGCTAACTACTCGTCTGCAGCGTCATCGAACTCCACAAAGTAGCCATCCTGGGAAGCATCGTAGTCGTAGTAGTACTCTGCGTAAACCACAGCCCCAACGGGGTCAGTACATCTAAGTACTGGCAAGCAAGACTCACAATTCAACAAGGAGTTACCCGTCAACACAAGCATAGATGCTTGGGATCAACGGAAGAAAGGGGTGATATAAAAGTTGCTGCTGGCTGATCTAAACAACTACAGAATAAAGCTACAAGTTCCGGCTAACAGAAAAGATAAGATCGAGGATTGTAACCAACTGAAAGATAACTTCAACCAAACCCATCCTGGATCTCGCCCCTTATCCAAAGAAGCAATCCGAGGATAACTCACACAGTTGTAATAAGGTGAATCAAGTTATTGTGTGAATAACCTATTACTAGTCAGGTTATTAATCATTGGGTGAAACATGATTGATAGTTATGTTGAAGTTGTCCTGAGTACTTGTTAGCCAGTACTTTCACCAAGTAATCCATAACCGCGGAAAACACGGCTTCTCGAGAAGATTATCCCTGCAGGGTTGCACCAATTTGGCCGTACACTCAAGAATAACCCGCCAGATGGGAAGCTAACCCACCAAGCGGGGTACTCTACACAACCAACCATTCTCCGCATCAAGCCCAAAGCACCTTGGGCGCACGGCTAATCGAGCCCAGAAGAAAATGGACCCTCATAGCACTCTAAGAACGTGTCCCCCTATATGCCGACTACAAAAGTTCCACCCTGCGCTGGGCTCGCAAAAACATGCATGCGGCAAATGGAAAACACGAACTAAATGAGGCGATTTGGACGAGATGCGAATCAGGTCAAGTTGAGGGGGGCGCCCATACTCGCTTCCCAAATGCGGGTAGTGCGCTCATCATGGATCAGTAGACAAGACCCTTTTCCTATTAGGGTCGACACTAGCAGGCTCCAAAACCACTCATGGGCCTCCTGCCGGTGCCTTATCATCAAGTTATTATTACCATTAGCAATTAACAGGATTGATTGATTAACATCGAGCCCCGGTACAGATAATAAGATAGTAACAGTAGTAACCGACAACAGACTCGAGTAAAAGCAACCCTAAGCATGCTAGATAATAACAGGCTCAAGCAATGGCTGTGGGTATGGAGGTGGTGGCAATATCATGGCTCAAGGTATCATGTGATGGGTTCGGAGAACAAGCAACGATACATAGGGCTAGCAATAGTAGACAAAAGATAGTATCGACAACAAGTGTGGAAAGGAACTCAATGATTCATGTGAGTGATAACTTGCCTGGCAGCTCAGCCTCGTACTGGGCTAGGTCCTGAGTAGTGGTGTCGTAAGGCTCGTCGGTACCAACGTCGTCGTCTAACCCAGAAGAAGCAAAAACAACAACGAAGGAAGACGGGCAATCAATACATGGCATAGGTGCACAAACATTGGATGATGCATGTCATGTTTAGTAGATGCACCAAAATAACTTGCTTGACATGAAACACAAGTTTAAATGGATTCCATATGCAAAAGGGGCATATGGAAGCCCATGCTTTAGAGTTGAATTAATTGTTCTATCACTAAGCATCATGTGTAAGTGACTTAGTATGATGCATGCATGATGAGGAACAATAAGATAACAAGTTAATTGCAATTGGAATGATAGTTAATCATTTTAGAAAACATTAACAAGTTTGGAATTATTGGTACCTAATGGTGTTGAACAAGTATTGATTGTTTTCAACAATTTAAGGTATGCAAAACCAATTACAAGTTTTATATTTGAAAAGGTTATCAAATTTTAGTTGGATTACATGTTTCACAATTTGAAATTGGACTTTGGATTAATTAGTTATGAATTAAACAATTTTAAACAATTTTTAATTGAATTAAACAAGATTTAAATAGTTTAGGCAATTTAAATTGTTCAAACCAGAAAATAAAATTTATATTTGAATAGAACATTCAAAAAGGTGTGAAAAACATATTTTATTTGAATTATTTGAAAACAGTATGAATTAGTTATGAATTATTTCAATTTGCATTTGAATTATTCAAATTTGAAATTTAAATGAATTTTGAATATTCAAAACAGAACACAAGTGAGCTAGATGGAAAGATTATGAAATTTGGATATGAAAACATATAAAGTTTGTAATTATTGGATTCATACAATAAAAGTTATTGCCTTTTCAATTTAGGTGTTTATTCTGCCCATTTAAAAGGAAAAGAAAAATAACAGATTTGTTTTTAGACTTTTGTTACCGAGAGGGGCTATACCCGCTGCCACTGCTCTGCGGGTCCAGGCCAGCGTGGCAGCCACGCAGGCGCCAGCGTGGACAAGGAGGAAAAAACCAGCAAAAAAGGGGGGCTTGCGTCTCCGGGGATTCGACCCCGAGACCGCCTGGCCCGCGCGCAAGGATCGCGCCAACTGCGCTGCGATCGAATCGTGACAGAGAGGGTTCGCGTAGGGTTTTCAGGTTCAGTCTCCGCGAGATCTAACTGAAACTCGCACAGCAGCTATCTGAACCTGACGGACAGAGTTCGACGCCGGCGAAAGGAAGCGGCTGCTCGCCGCGGCTGAGCACTGCGGTGACTAGACCGTGTGCTAGCGCTTGGTGGTTGGACTAGGCGCGCGGCCGTGCAGAGGAGTAACAGAGAAAGGCGAGGAGGAGGCGACGGACTGCTCACCGTGAGTCTGCAGATGATCGCCGGAGAATCGCGGACGGCGGCGAGGATCGGAGGCGTCTTCGGCTCTGCTGCGATGTCCGTTGGAGAGAGGAGACCGTGGGCTTCCAATTCCCGTTGCTAGCCCACGGTGAACTCCATCGTAGACGGCGCGCGCGGCCGGGGTTCAGAGAGATGGCGCTGCGAGCTTCAGAGAAAAGCAGCGAGCTTGAGGGGGGAGGAAAGGGAGTTGGCGGCGCCGGGGGGTTAGGGCTAGGGTTGAGGGCAGGCGTAGGGTGCCGCGGTGCTTTTTATGGAGGCGAGGGAACTGTACGGCGGCCATCGGGGGGGTTTCTGTGGCGATCGGATGGTGGCGCCTGCGTCGTACGCCATTGACGTCAGAAAGGGAGAAGACGACAGCGACGTGAGGGAGTATTGGGCTCAAGGGAAAAAAACGGGCTGGGCCTAGGTTGGACCAGCTGCTGCTGCTCTCCTCCCTGCTGCTTTATTTTTTTTTGTACACTGTTTTTTTTGTAGTTGAGTAAATTGGAAACAAACAAAGGTTTTGTTTACTGAAATTTTTGAAACAAAAAGGGTAAATTTATTAGTGGAAAAGAAATGCAACCTTTTGGTAGATTTTGTTTTCCAAAAATTTATGTTTTGTTTGTTGTTTTAAAATTAACCAATTTAATTGGAAAATGCAATATTAATTAATATTGGTAAAACAAAACATTTCCATAGGGTTTTCCCCTAGGGTTTTTAAAGGGGTTTAAGAATTATGGATACCAATTAGTTATGAACTTCATGGCTCCAAAAGATTAAAGGTTTGGAGAGTTGGTTTGAAATTGGAAATGATTTGGAATTAATTGTTTTAATTGAGTAATTGATTTAAGCAACAATTTAATGGATGACTTACAATGGATTGTTTGGAAACAAAAGAGGTTTTCAAATTGCAATTCTTTGTTTGAAAGAAAGTAACAGACAAGTGTGAAAACAATGTTTGATTAAGCTTGAATTTTATTATGAAAACAATGCAAACAGAAATGAAAATGAGAATGATGCCATGATGCATTGCATAAATTAAACAAATAAATAAAACAACTAAGGGTTTTCATACTTGGATGTTACAAAACGCCCCCCCTTGAAGGAATCGCGCCCCGAGATTCCCTACTGAGAAATGAACAGGTCCGGATACTTCTTGCGAAGATCCTCTTCGGTCTCCCACGTTGCCTCTTTATCGGAATGATGCGACCATTGGACTTTCAAGAACTTGGTGCTCTTGTTGCGAGTCTTACGCTCGGTCTCATCGAGAATACGAATAGGGTGCTCCTCATAAGATAGATCATCTTGCAGCTCAATGGAATCATGATCAACTGCACGATCTGGATCTTTGAAACACTTCTTGAGTTGTGACACGTGGAACACATCGTGCACTTTGGATAGTTTTTCTGGAAGTTCAAGACGATAAGCATTCTCTGCACGTCTTGAGAGGATGTTGAAAGGGCCAATGTATCTTGGTGCAAGCTTTCCTTTCACACCAAAACGATGAGTGCCTCTGAGGGGAGTTACACGGAGATATGCCTTATCACCAGGTGCATAGACCATATCCCTGTGCTTGCTATCATAATAGCTCTTCTGACGAGACTGAGCAATCCTGAGATTGTCACGAATGATACGAACTTTCTCCTCGGCTTCCTTAACAATGTCAGGGCCTAAAAGTGAACGTTCACCAGCTCCAGACCAATTGATTGGACTCCTGCATCTGCGACCATACAGTGCCTCAAATGGTGCCATGCCTAGGCTTGCCTGGTAGCTGTTGTTGTAGGAGAATTCAGCATATGGAAGGCAATCCTCCCATTTCATGCCAAAGGAGAGACCACATGCTCTGAGCATATCCTCGAGAATCTGATTGACTCTTTCGACTTGCCCCTGAGACTGAGGGTGATAAGCTGTGCTGAACAGAAGTTTAGTGCCCAATGCTTCTTGAAAGCTTTTCCAGAAATGAGAAGTGAAGATACTTCCACGGTCTGAGCTTATTTCCAATGGAACACCATGAAGGGGAACAACCTTTGCTGTGTAGAGCTCTGCTAACTGGCTAGCCGAGATAGTTTCCTTTACAGCATAGAAGTGAGCAACCTTAGTGAGACGATCAATAACAACGAAGATTGCATCGTTGCCCTTTTTGGACTTTGGAAACCCAGTAACGAAGTCCATTTCAATCATGTCCCACTTCCACTCAGGAATTTTCAGAGGTTGGAGTAGACCTGCTGTCTTCTGATGGACTGCCTTAACACGTTGACAAACGTCGCATTCAGAAACGTATTGAGCAATTTCACGTTTCATGCCAGGCCACCAATACAGAGTCTTGAGATCCTGGTACATCTTTGTACTTCCAGGGTGAATGGATAGAGGAGTTTCATGAGCCTCCTTGAGAATGATATCCTTGAGACTTTGAATCTGAGGGACTGCAATGCGTCCTTCGAAGAACACAGTTCCCTTGTCATCAATTGAGAAGGACTTGAACTTATCATTGCCCTCCTTGATGTGATCCACAATCTTCTTGATTTCATTATCACGAAGTTGTTCAGAACGAATCTTGTCCTCGAGAGTTGGGCTGGCTGTCAAGCTAGCCAGGTATCCTTCAGGAACAAGACCAAGGTTCAGCTTCTGGAATTCTTCATGAAGTGGAGGTTGGTTTTCCATGATCATGAGATTATTGCAATAGGATTTGCGACTGAGAGCATCGGCCATAACATTAGCCTTGCCTGGAGTGTAAGAAATGGTGAGATCAAAGTCTTTAATCTTCTCAATCCATCTCCTTTGCCTGAGGTTCAGATCTGGCTGAGTGAAGATGTATTTCAGACTCTTATGATCGGAAAAGATTTCAGTTTTGTTACCCAACAAGTATTGTCTCCATTTCTTGAGGGCAAACACAACTGCTGCAAGTTCAAGATCATGAGTGGGATAGTTTTGCTCATGTGGGTTCAACTGACGTGAAGCATAAGCCACAACTTGACGTTCTTGCATAAGAACTGCTCCTAGGCCTTGGAGAGATGCATCACAGAATATCTGGAAAGGTTTGGTGGTATCTGGGCCAACTAGAACAGGTGTGGAAGTGAGTTTAGTCTTCAGGAGGTTGAAACTCTCATCACATTGTGGAGTCCAAACGAACTTTTTGTCCTTCTTTGTGAGATCAGTGAGAGGTTTAGCAATCTTGGAAAAGTTTTGGACGAAACGACGGCAATAGCTAGCCAAGCCAAGAAAGCTTCTAACTTGTTTCACCGTCTTAGGGGGTTTCCAGTCAACAATTGCCTTAACCTTTTCCGGGTCAATGGCAATGCCTTTGGCAGAGATGATATGACCAAGATATGCAACTTCTGGAATCCAGAACTCACATTTGGAAAACTTGGCATACAGACGATGCTCGCGAAGTTTCATGAGAGTGAGACGAAGGTGTTCTCCATGCTCTTCCTCGGATTTTGAGTAGACTAGAATGTCATCAAGATATACCACAACGAACTTGTCGAGGTATTCATGAAAGACAGAATTCATGAGTCTTGAGAAGGTCGCCGGTGCATTGGTGAGACCAAAGGACATGACGGTGTATTCATATAGACCGTACCTAGTGGTGAAAGCTGTCTTAGGAATATCTTCCTTTCTGATCTTTATCTGATGGTACCCCATCCTCAAGTCCAACTTTGAGAATATTGAGGCTCCAGCAAGTTGATCAAAAAGATCATCGATACGAGGAAGTGGATACTTGTTCTTGATTGTTTTCTCGTTGAGAGGACGATAGTCAACCACGAGTCTCTTAGTTTGATCCTTCTTGGCAACAAACAGAGTTGGGCAACCCCAAGCGGAGGAACTAGGCTGAATGAAACCTTTGTCCATATACATATCGATTTGCTCCTTCAACAATTTCAGTTCAGGAGGAGCTATCTTGTATGGATGCTTAGAGATTGGAGCAGTACCTGGCTCAAGCTCGATCACGAACTCAACTGCTCTGTCCGGAGGCATCCCTGGCAACTCTTCTGGAAAGACGTCAGGGAATTCACAAACCACCGGAACATTTTCAATTGCTGGAAGGGGTTTGGCATCAAGGCTGAACAGCTGAACAGAAGTTGATCCATATGGAGAATAGACTATCTGGCCTGAAGTGTGGGAGAGAGTTATTGACTTTTGAGCACAGTCAATTTTAGCTTTGTGGGTCTTCAACCAATCCATACCCAGAATGACATCAATGTCAGAATTTCCCAGCAACATGAGTGAAGCAAGGAATACACGACCTCCAATTAGGATCTCATTGTCCATGCTTATCTTGGAAGTCAACATTTGCGGTCCCGGAGAGTGAACAGTCATTTGATTGCTTAGCGGAACCAGAGGTAGGTTGTATGCTTTTGCAAAAATCTTTGACACAAATGAATGCGATGCTCCAGTATCAAACAACACTTTAGCTGGAATAGAGTTTACGGGTAATATACCGAGAACGACGTCAGCAGCCTCTTCGGCTTTGTCGGCCTTGATATGGTTCACCCTCGCGTTCCTCCCGACAGGCCTATTGTTGGTGTTGAAGGCTTTAGCCGGAGGAGCACGAACCATAGCCTGGTTGGTGTTGGGGCGAGGAGGTAGGGGTAGCTGCTTCTGAGTGCACTTGTCAGCATAGTGTCCAGTATCCTTGCACTTGTAGCAAGTGACGATACGAGAAGGACCTGGCCTTGGCTGCCCCATCGGGAACCTCTGACCCTGCATCTGAGATGGGTTGGGTGGGCGGGGACCAAATCCTGGAGAAGCTTGGGCATTTGGAGCCCGAGTGACAGCACCATTTGGCACCCAGATGCGGCGATTCTGCGGAGGGGTGGTCATGTTGGAGGAGGAACCACCCTCACGCGAGTGCTTGCGCGACTCCTCGAACGCCTTGCGCCCATTCTCCTCATTGAGCGCGGTGTTCACAAGCTCGACGAAGTCCTTGCACTTGATGTTAGTGAGAGCGTACTTCAGTTCCGGGTTAAAACCTCGGCGGAACCTTGCCATCTTCTTGGCTTCGGTGGACACTTCGTCACCAGCGTACCGAGCGAGACGATTGAACTCGTTCTGGTAGCCGAGAACGTCCAGCTTGCCCTGTCTGAGAGAGCAGAATTCCTCACGCATCTTTTCCATGAGACCATCCGGGATGTGGTGCTTCAGGAAGGCATCTCTGAAACATCCCCAGTTGATAGGAAAGCCAGCCCTCATGGCCTGGTAGTTCTCCCACCAAGTAGCTGCCTGACCCTTCAGTAGGTAGGTGGCGTACTTGACCTTATCCTCTTCAGCAACATGAGCTATCTCCAGAGCTCTTGCTACGTCACGGATCCAGTCATCAGCATCCAGGGGCTCACGTGTTGCCACGAAAGCTTTTGGGCCCAAGCTGAGGAAGTCCTTGATGGTGACCCTTGGAGCATTCTGGTTGTGTTGCTGGTTAGCCTGGATCTGGGCCATCTGTGTCACCACTTGGGTCATCTGAGCCAACAGCTCCCCCATTGGTGGTGGCGGTGGCGGGTTGTTCCTGGTTGGAGGCATCCTGAACAGAAATTCATTTTAGCACAACAACAGAAAAGGATAGACTTGGTAACCGAAAGATAGATTATTCCGACGCATGAATAGATAACCAACAGGTACATCATCACATGTTCAAATACATCAGAATATCCAACAGACCAATACATGGTTCGAAAACGAAAGGATAAACTAGACACAGCTAGTAATGGATACAACGGTACTCCCATGCTCATCACGCAGGACGGCGGTGAGTAGTACGACGAGAGATACGGTGAGGAGGAATCCCACGGAAGTAGGTATCACGACGATCCATGTAGATAGGAACTGCTCTGAGAGCAACTCTCGGTGTCGTGAAGTAGGAAGCGTCGTATCCCTGTGCTCCATAGCGGGGAATCCCTGTGTAACCAGCTCCGAGATCGAGAAGTGGACCTCTGATCGGCTCGTAACCTCCAGCATCTGGCAACGGAAGACCAGCTGGCTGAACGACACGTGCGAAGCGCTCGTCTCCAACAAAGTCTGTGGTGTACGTCGCCAGACGAGTGAGAGCAAGGTGGAGCTGCTCCCTGACTGAGGCTAACTCCTGAGAAAGTGCGGAAGCAACGGCATCACTGTGACTAGCGAACTGGGCAGTGACCTGGAGCCTGGAGCTATCAGTCTCGTAGGTATCCATGTCACGGTGGATAGTGAAGTGAGCTCCTGCTGCCGTGATGTAACCACGGGGGATGTGACGAAAACTGGACTTATCAAACCCCCAGTAGTCAGCACGGAGAACGGTGACACTCACGTACGCTGCCTGCTGCACTGCCATATCCACGGTGGACCCTACTGCCTCGTACTGGTGTGCAATGCTCCTGCCATCATCCGACAGAATGTAGACGATAGCCCGGTAGCAAGTCTGGTCACACTCTCGCTGGTGCTCGTAGACCTGGTACTCTGGTGCCCAATGGAACCCCAGATAGGTAACCATGTCTCTCAGCAACTCCGGGAAACCGGCGGTGCTCTCACAGCGAGTCATGCGAACCACCTGCGGATAGTAGTTGAGACCCATCTGCAGACGATTTGGAAGGTTTTGATTAGACTCCGGTAGATGAAAAAGGATGTGGAAAACAACAACAAGGTTCAACGGACGATAATGATGTTGAAAAGAACATGATATCGAAGCAACATCGGGAAAACGAGACCAAAAATCCTGAGGTACTACAGAGAACCCAAAACACGTGAAATCCTAACTTGAAAGTTTAGGTGAGAACAGAAAACAACGTTGCACTTCCTTACCAGAAAAGGGTGGGTGGGTGGGGAAAGAAGAAAAATGGCAGAATTCCTACTCTCACGTTTCATTTTCCCTATATAGCTACAAAATAGTTTCTAGACTCAACTGCGACCAGTAAAAAGGGATCCTACAGGCAGACAGGCTCTGATACCATTTGTCGCACCCTGGGTTTCTAGAGGATACTCCCCGCACGAACTGGAAGTCAGGTGCTTGGATTATGGGGCATAACTGCTCCCACGTCCCAGCTTCCTGGTAGGCCTGCGCTTATGCGCGACAACACAAGCCCTGCTTCCACCGTCGAGGTAAACTATCCGCTAGGAACCTAAAGGCACTACTGTCGACGTACTTCATAATCAAACACGCACGATACGTCAACAGTTTGGTACGAATGATAGCACAGAATGTCTCTAAGACACAAAAGAATGAAATAAGTGCAACTGGCCTTCACTAAGGCAGAAATTATCGAATACAGTCATCCAGAGGACACATGTCCCAACATATCATTCATTACAACAGCGGAAGCAATCAAAGGGTCTGAGTACAGACAAATCCATGGCTTAAGAAGCCTGAGAACATAAAGGAAAACGAGGCCCATCCACGAAGGTCTGGATCCTGCCCTGGTCCAGCTAACTACTCGTCTGCAGCGTCATCGAACTCCACAAAGTAGCCATCCTGGGAAGCATCGTAGTCGTAGTAGTACTCTGCGTAAACCACAGCCCCAACGGGGTCAGTACATCTAAGTACTGGCAAGCAAGACTCACAATTCAACAAGGAGTTACCCGTCAACACAAGCATAGATGCTTGGGATCAACGGAAGAAAGGGGTGATATAAAAGTTGCTGCTGGCTGATCTAAACAACTACAGAATAAAGCTACAAGTTCCGGCTAACAGAAAAGATAAGATCGAGGATTGTAACCAACTGAAAGATAACTTCAACCAAACCCATCCTGGATCTCGCCCCTTATCCAAAGAAGCAATCCGAGGATAACTCACACAGTTGTAATAAGGTGAATCAAGTTATTGTGTGAATAACCTATTACTAGTCAGGTTATTAATCATTGGGTGAAACATGATTGATAGTTATGTTGAAGTTGTCCTGAGTACTTGTTAGCCAGTACTTTCACCAAGTAATCCATAACCGCGGAAAACACGGCTTCTCGAGAAGATTATCCCTGCAGGGTTGCACCAATTTGGCCGTACACTCAAGAATAACCCGCCAGATGGGAAGCTAACCCACCAAGCGGGGTACTCTACACAACCAACCATTCTCCGCATCAAGCCCAAAGCACCTTGGGCGCACGGCTAATCGAGCCCAGAAGAAAATGGACCCTCATAGCACTCTAAGAACGTGTCCCCCTATATGCCGACTACAAAAGTTCCACCCTGCGCTGGGCTCGCAAAAACATGCATGCGGCAAATGGAAAACACGAACTAAATGAGGCGATTTGGACGAGATGCGAATCAGGTCAAGTTGAGGGGGGCGCCCATACTCGCTTCCCAAATGCGGGTAGTGCGCTCATCATGGATCAGTAGACAAGACCCTTTTCCTATTAGGGTCGACACTAGCAGGCTCCAAAACCACTCATGGGCCTCCTGCCGGTGCCTTATCATCAAGTTATTATTACCATTAGCAATTAACAGGATTGATTGATTAACATCGAGCCCCGGTACAGATAATAAGATAGTAACAGTAGTAACCGACAACAGACTCGAGTAAAAGCAACCCTAAGCATGCTAGATAATAACAGGCTCAAGCAATGGCTGTGGGTATGGAGGTGGTGGCAATATCATGGCTCAAGGTATCATGTGATGGGTTCGGAGAACAAGCAACGATACATAGGGCTAGCAATAGTAGACAAAAGATAGTATCGACAACAAGTGTGGAAAGGAACTCAATGATTCATGTGAGTGATAACTTGCCTGGCAGCTCAGCCTCGTACTGGGCTAGGTCCTGAGTAGTGGTGTCGTAAGGCTCGTCGGTACCAACGTCGTCGTCTAACCCAGAAGAAGCAAAAACAACAACGAAGGAAGACGGGCAATCAATACATGGCATAGGTGCACAAACATTGGATGATGCATGTCATGTTTAGTAGATGCACCAAAATAACTTGCTTGACATGAAACACAAGTTTAAATGGATTCCATATGCAAAAGGGGCATATGGAAGCCCATGCTTTAGAGTTGAATTAATTGTTCTATCACTAAGCATCATGTGTAAGTGACTTAGTATGATGCATGCATGATGAGGAACAATAAGATAACAAGTTAATTGCAATTGGAATGATAGTTAATCATTTTAGAAAACATTAACAAGTTTGGAATTATTGGTACCTAATGGTGTTGAACAAGTATTGATTGTTTTCAACAATTTAAGGTATGCAAAACCAATTACAAGTTTTATATTTGAAAAGGTTATCAAATTTTAGTTGGATTACATGTTTCACAATTTGAAATTGGACTTTGGATTAATTAGTTATGAATTAAACAATTTTAAACAATTTTTAATTGAATTAAACAAGATTTAAATAGTTTAGGCAATTTAAATTGTTCAAACCAGAAAATAAAATTTATATTTGAATAGAACATTCAAAAAGGTGTGAAAAACATATTTTATTTGAATTATTTGAAAACAGTATGAATTAGTTATGAATTATTTCAATTTGCATTTGAATTATTCAAATTTGAAATTTAAATGAATTTTGAATATTCAAAACAGAACACAAGTGAGCTAGATGGAAAGATTATGAAATTTGGATATGAAAACATATAAAGTTTGTAATTATTGGATTCATACAATAAAAGTTATTGCCTTTTCAATTTAGGTGTTTATTCTGCCCATTTAAAAGGAAAAGAAAAATAACAGATTTGTTTTTAGACTTTTGTTACCGAGAGGGGCTATACCCGCTGCCACTGCTCTGCGGGTCCAGGCCAGCGTGGCAGCCACGCAGGCGCCAGCGTGGACAAGGAGGAAAAAACCAGCAAAAAAGGGGGGCTTGCGTCTCCGGGGATTCGACCCCGAGACCGCCTGGCCCGCGCGCAAGGATCGCGCCAACTGCGCTGCGATCGAATCGTGACAGAGAGGGTTCGCGTAGGGTTTTCAGGTTCAGTCTCCGCGAGATCTAACTGAAACTCGCACAGCAGCTATCTGAACCTGACGGACAGAGTTCGACGCCGGCGAAAGGAAGCGGCTGCTCGCCGCGGCTGAGCACTGCGGTGACTAGACCGTGTGCTAGCGCTTGGTGGTTGGACTAGGCGCGCGGCCGTGCAGAGGAGTAACAGAGAAAGGCGAGGAGGAGGCGACGGACTGCTCACCGTGAGTCTGCAGATGATCGCCGGAGAATCGCGGACGGCGGCGAGGATCGGAGGCGTCTTCGGCTCTGCTGCGATGTCCGTTGGAGAGAGGAGACCGTGGGCTTCCAATTCCCGTTGCTAGCCCACGGTGAACTCCATCGTAGACGGCGCGCGCGGCCGGGGTTCAGAGAGATGGCGCTGCGAGCTTCAGAGAAAAGCAGCGAGCTTGAGGGGGGAGGAAAGGGAGTTGGCGGCGCCGGGGGGTTAGGGCTAGGGTTGAGGGCAGGCGTAGGGTGCCGCGGTGCTTTTTATGGAGGCGAGGGAACTGTACGGCGGCCATCGGGGGGGGTTTCTGTGGCGATCGGATGGTGGCGCCTGCGTCGTACGCCATTGACGTCAGAAAGGGAGAAGACGACAGCGACGTGAGGGAGTATTGGGCTCAAGGGAAAAAAACGGGCTGGGCCTAGGTTGGACCAGCTGCTGCTGCTCTCCTCCCTGCTGCTTTATTTTTTTTTGTACACTGTTTTTTTTGTAGTTGAGTAAATTGGAAACAAACAAAGGTTTTGTTTACTGAAATTTTTGAAACAAAAAGGGTAAATTTATTAGTGGAAAAGAAATGCAACCTTTTGGTAGATTTTGTTTTCCAAAAATTTATGTTTTGTTTGTTGTTTTAAAATTAACCAATTTAATTGGAAAATGCAATATTAATTAATATTGGTAAAACAAAACATTTTCCATAGGGTTTTCCCCTAGGGTTTTTAAAGGGGTTTAAGAATTATGGATACCAATTAGTTATGAACTTCATGGCTCCAAAAGATTAAAGGTTTGGAGAGTTGGTTTGAAATTGGAAATGATTTGGAATTAATTGTTTTAATTGAGTAATTGATTTAAGCAACAATTTAATGGATGACTTACAATGGATTGTTTGGAAACAAAAGAGGTTTTCAAATTGCAATTCTTTGTTTGAAAGAAAGTAACAGACAAGTGTGAAAACAATGTTTGATTAAGCTTGAATTTTATTATGAAAACAATGCAAACAGAAATGAAAATGAGAATGATGCCATGATGCATTGCATAAATTAAACAAATAAATAAAACAACTAAGGGTTTTCATACTTGGATGTTACATCACCTCCTTTCCCTTTGATGTTTTAACAGGTCAACCCCATGGCACCCAAGAGGCAGGGGAAACAGCCGGCTAAAACTAAGCCCACTAACTCCATTTCAGCCAATTGGGGGAGATCCTCCGTTACCAAGGCCAAACTGGAGGAGTTGGTCGAGCTTGGAATCCTTCCTCCCCAGGAATCTATCCACTGGAGAGTACCAGGCAGCGAAACCCGGCCTTCTCCAGCAACGGATGAGGTAATATGTTTCGTCGAACACGTGACCCGAGGCTTCAGGCCCCCGGGTCACCCTTTCTTTCGTGACGTCCTAGATCACTACAACCTCCGTATTTTCGATATAGGCCCGAACTCCGTCCTGAACATCACCCACTTTATCGTTCTTTCCGAGTCTTACTTGTGCACTCCGCCAAGTCTGGCTCTCTTTGTTGAACTCTTTCAGTGCAAGCCGTGCCGCGAAAGCGGTGACGGCGCACTTCTTACTTGCGGCGGGGTTTCTATCCAGCGCCGCAAGAATTCCTTGATGCCTCCCCTCACTCTCAATTCTCATGTAAAGCACTGGCAGCTCTCATACTTCTACTGCCAGGACACCTCCCCACCCGGCGAAAAGAAGTTGCCGGGTTACTCGGAGGGTCAGCTTGACATTTCCGAATCTTTCAATGCCTTCGCCTCTGACTCGGACAGGGAGGCGATCTTGCCTTCGTTGGCTAAGATCTCCATCTTATCAGCCCGAGGCCTCATCGGGCTAAACTTGGTGAAGACCTGGGTTAACTTCCGCATCCAGCCAAACTCCATTCGTGAGAAGCTGATGTGTGAATATTCGGGTCAAACCTCGGACCCGATCCGATACTCTGCCAGCACCTTTGCCCCTAATGACATGAACAAAACGATCAAGGGTTTTTTAACAGAGAAGCTCGAGGTAATCCGGAACATAGCCGGGTTAGAACCTTTTACACTCGAGAACCCCGCCCCCGCTGTAAGCTTTCTACCTCTTGATTTTGGATTTTAACAAGCTTACCTTTATCCGCTTTTCATGACTCAATATTAACCATTACCCTGGCATTTTCACCTCAGGCCGATAATGACTTTTGGACAATCGATACTCCTCCCAATTCTGGAGACGCGGAGGATGAAGATGACGCCGTTAATTCGGACGAAGGTGCATACTTAACCCCCTTGCACACATTATATCCTATCTCCTCTTTTTCCTTATGCTATATCTTCAATACCTTTCAGAACGAGAGGACCAAGACGAGGAAGAAGAGGCAGATGGCTGGGAAGAGTCCGCCAGCGAGGAGGACGAGCCGGAGCCGGCCACCAAAGCTGGATCCAAAAGGAAATCCCAGAGGATCGCCCTCCAGGTTTTTATTTCGTTCCCTTGCACTTTAATTTTTGTTCCCATAACGTCATTTCGGGGCTAACCCCACCTTCACCCCTTTTGATCATAAATGAAGGAGCCACCCGCGACTAGGCGCCGAGTAACCCGGAACCATCCAGGCAACGAGGGCCTTAACCCGGGCACCTCATCGCCCCCGGCTCGACACTCTGGTATTTACATCGTAAATAAAAACCCTTTCCGAACATTCCTTCGCAACATAATCTCAAACCTTGCTTGGCATTTTTCAGTATCTTCCGGATCTAGCAGCGGTTTTCCTTCGGACTTCCCGGTGAACACCGGGTAAGCGCCTTTTCCTGATATTATACCGAGCTTTTATCGCCTTTTTTCATAACCAAAGATTAATTGTGCCTTCGCACCTTCTTCAGAGCCACGGTTGTTACTAGCGACCAGGAGGACACCGAGGCTAAGGTCCGGGTCGAGAACGAGCCGGCTGATGATGCCTTCACCACAACTGGCGACGAGCAAGCGTCGCCACCGGAGCCAGCTAGGCATGACGCCGGGTATCCAATCGCTTCGCACGCAGGCGAGAAGGAGAAGGGAGCAGCTTCGAGCGCGGGAGGGGAACCAGACTCCGACATTCGGATGACCCGGGTGCCACCTCCTGTTACAAGAAAAGCTCCTTTTCCCACTTTCCAGGTACCCGAGTCATCTAACTCGGATAACGCTGATTTTAACCAGCTAATGAGCGCTCTTCTCGCCATGAAAGCTTCGGAAGGAAATATCCTAGAGCGTATGGCTGCAGCACATCAGGTAATCTTATTTGACACTTCTTACTATACATCCAGTCCCCAAGTTCCGAGCATAATTTTCTGTGATTATTCTCGGTACTTCGCATAATAATTTTCTGCAATTAATTTCTCAGAAGGAAGTATTCTCGCGATATCCGGCTTACAGTTGCACTCATTCTTTGCAGGCGGAGATAACTCAGTCGGATCAAACATTACTTAAAACTGAGCAGCTCTTGCTTGCGGAAACAAAGCGCAGGGAAACCCTTGAAGCGGAGATAAAGACTTTGAAAAAAGATGTCTCCAAATACAAGAACAAATACAATGCTGCCCAATCCTCGCTGAATAACCTGTCGACTCAAATTACGGACACTTACCGTATCTTGCTAAGTAAGTTTGCTATTTGCGATTAACTTGCGTATCTCTATCTTGCCGCTGTAATAACCAATATTACTGATATGCTTTTGTGTGTTTCGATTGCAGGTGCTAACCTTGCTGCTCCGGAGGAGAACACCGTTACTCAGGCTAAAACTCTGAAGACTGTGCTCCGGACATTTTTTGCCGGCACGAAACTTTTGCTGGATGCTATAAAGTGGCCTTCGGAGGTATACCCGGGCGAAGAAAATCTCATGCAGGCCTTGTCCACAGCGCCTGGATGGATTGAAATATTGAAGCGTTCGTCTTGCCGGATTGGGATGACCCGGGCTTTGACGCTGGCGAAGGCTTATTTTCCTAAGCTTGACCCGGCCAAGGTAGTATCCGGGTTCCCGGAATTCAAGGCTGACGGGTCTAAGTTTAAACCCCAGGACTTCAAAGCTATACAATCTTCGGTACGTCACTCGGCCACAACTTTGGCAGATAAAATGGATCTAAACACAATTATGAGCTCATATGACTCTGAGGGCAAGGTTATTCTGGTGGAGGCACCCCCTCCTTTTGATATGCTGGAAAAGTGGTCGACTGACCTGGCCAGGAGGAAAGAAGAGGCTGCGAAGAGAGAGGCCGAACTAGGCGTAAAGCCGTCTACCTCAACACCAGCCGTTCCTCCGCCTGTCCGTCCTGACGTGAAGAGTCCGAGTAAAACTGCTGGCAAAGCCAAGGAGCAAGCCCGAGACGAAGACCCGGAGAACCACTCCCGGGATGCCGAGTAGGATGATACCTAACGCTTTTGCGTTTCTCGAGACTGATATGACTTTTAGCGGTGCGCCTGTGCAACATTGATACTGATATTATGACTTTGCGCTTGTTAATTTATGATAACTCTTTGCCTCTCCCGGCTTTTGATAATCTCGGTCCTTGTATTGCATGTAAGCTTATTCTCGATACTTTGAACTCTTGCTTTTGATTCCCTTTTGAGACTCGGCTAACCGAGTATCGTAGGTTTTGATAGACGGACTTTTCTTTAAGTCCCCAAGACTCGGAAACTAAGGTTTACGAGCTTTAGTAGTTAAGTAGTCTGTTTCTGTCTCGAAGTCCCCAGTCCCCATGACCCAAAGTACGAGCTAAGGGGGCGTGGCCTTTCTCAGATGACAAACTGCTCCTTACCAAGCTGAAGACCAATAGCTGTTCACATAAATACTGAAGTCATGCTTAATACTTGTTGAGTTTCCGGCTATTTGAGCCTTATACTCTGCATGGACTTGTGGTTTAGATGACCCTTTTGATTATCTTGTACTGTAAGCCGGCTTTCGCGTGGATACCATGCTGTTACATCTATACGAAAAACAGGGTCAAGCAAGTCCCATTGGGCTGCATAGTTTGATTGTAATCGTAAGTGAACAGAGCATGCCACTTTAGCGCGAGTCACATCGAGCTTAAGTAAGAATAATCAAGAAATTTGGCTCCTTTGTCCGGTTATAAGATTGCAGCCGTACCCGTTTTTTCGAGTAATCAGCCCTCATAACTCATAGGCATCGAGGCCGGGTCTCCGGGTTTGTGATTACTTATTTAAGCACACCAATCCCCAAAGACCTATATGCACGTGACGTATTTTGATGATATTGACGTATTGATAATAACAAGCATTACTTACTTGTAACTGAAGCAAAGACCATGATAAGACTCGAGACCATCTTCTTTTATTGATAAAAATTTCTTTTTTGAATCAGCAGGCCGCCTCATTAAAAACCTTCCAGTCCCCTTAGGTACCCCGGATAGGAAAAGAGTGCGTATGAAACCTGCCGCCCATTACACTGCTTTAGTTATTCTCGAAAGTCGGCCCCACGTTGGTACGGCCGATGCACATTCTCCACTTGCTAGGCCCTTTCATAATGAGTACCGGATTTGCTAGCCAATCCGGGTATATCGTCCTTGAAGCTTGATTAGCTGCGGATGGCGGTACGTCTTCTTCTTCCCTGCTAGGAGTTTTGGAAGGATCGCTCCTGATGAAGCCTACCATCTTAGGGTTTTGTTCTGCCCTAACTTTTGCTTTGTCCCCCTCAGGAGTTGGCTTTTTTGACGTTGTCCTCTCTTCTAGGTCTACCTGAGAACGGTAATGTTTGAGTTCTTCCTTCCTGCAGGCTTGCTCGGCCATTGCCGCATCTCCCTCATCGCATTCAGCTGCTATATCTCGATTTCCGTGTATTGTAATGGTCTTCTTAGGACCCGGGATTTTCAGCTGTAGGTACACATAACACGGTCTCGCCATGAACTTGGCATAAGCCGGCCTTCCAAACAATGCATGATAAGGACTGCGCAACTTTACTACTTCAAAGGTAAGCCACTCGACTCGGTAATTGTCCTTTGACTCTCCAAAAGCTACTTCCAGGGCCACCTTTCCTTCGGGGCATGCCGAATGGCCCGGCACTATCCCGTGAAAAACTGTTGCACTCTTTTGCAGCTGCGATTCCTTTAAGCCCATACGCAAAAAGGTTTCCCAGTACAGGATATTGATACTACTTCCTCCATCCATCAAGACTTTTTTCAGCTCGTAGCCGTTGACCTGTGGTGCCACTACCAAAGCCAAGACTCCCGGGTGGTCAACTCTGTCCGGGTGATCCTTCCTGCTCCATGTTACCTCTTGTTCTGACCATCTCAAATATCTTGGAACAGCGGAGGAGACCGAATTAACTGCTTGTTTCAGTATCTTCTTATCCTTGTTAGAGCCTCCCGTAGTGTGCACATGATACTGACCCAGCTGTTTGGGGTTAGCTTGAAAACCTCCCGCTCCTCCTTGATTGTTACCTTGATTTCCAGCTGGCGGGTTGCCAGCTGGGGGCGGTCCGTTGCCCAAATTTCCACCTAGGCCCGGGCCTCCTCCTCGGCCTGCACCTCGCATGGCTCTGTTCACTTCCTCGTTCTTCCACCTTTGTAGGTCGGCACATTGCTCCAATGAATGATTGGCCGGCTTGCCGTTCCTGCTATGCTTCGGGCATGCCATCCTAAATATGTCCCAACTGTTGCTTGGTCTTGGTGGTCCTTGGTAGTGTCCCCCATTGTGATTTCCAGCATTAAAATTTCCTTCGGATCTAGGTCTTGAAGACCCGGCCTCCGTGTTGGCTACAAACTCGGAATTCCCTTCAAACGGTCGTTTGTTCTGGCTGTTTCCATTATTGTTTGGCGCCGATACATTGCCGGTTTTCCCACTGCTACTTGTGTTTGCTTTTGCCTTCTTGTCATCAACTTCCTCCTCTGTGGTATCCGTTGCAGCGTGTTTGTTGCACGCATCCATTAACTCTCCCATCGTAACCTCCGCTGCATTCCTACTAGATTTCATGCGAGTTAGCTTTTGCACTAAAGGAACATACTTACATGTTTTTGCCATAGCTTGTAGCGCGTCCTTAGGCTGGATATCTGTAGACGAGTGGAGTATCTCCATAACCCGGCGCACCCAGCTGCGTGCTGACTCTCCTTTCTTCTGAACGCATCTTTCTAAATCATCAATAGTAAATAACTTTCTGCATGTCCCATGAAAGTGCTTGATAAACGCGGTCTTTAACTCCTCCCACGATTTGATCGACTTTTCCGGTAAATTGGCGAACCATAACTTTGCTGCTCCTTCTGACATCATTAAGTACATGAATTTGGCTTGGAGGTTCTCGGATGCGTTGCGAATTGACATCGCCATCTCGTAGCTGCTCAGCCACGTTTCTGGATCCATTGTTGGCTCATAATTTACTACTTTCCCCGGTTCTTTGAACTTCTCCGGGTAAGGTTCTGCTCTGATATCGTCCGAGAGGCACTTGGGTCCCGCCAGGGTGGTTGGGGGTGTTCTTACTCGGGAGGCGCGTGACCCGGCTGGGGGTGCCTCGAGGTGCGGCGCCACCGGCAATTCGTGCCCAGCAGACCCGGCCCCGGCTCTTCTGGCCCTGGAACTGTCCACCACCGCCTGCGCTGCTGATGCTACCGGTACTGTCTGGATTCGCGGTGGAAGCGGCATTTGCTGCTGCTCTTCCCTTCGTCGTGCCGCACTTGCTTGGACATTGCCCTGTTGCTGACTGGCGTACGGCGTCCCATGCATTCCGCTTCTATGATCCGGATAATTGGCTTGCTGTGCTACCGCGGTGTGTAGCAGATCGATTGCTCGTCGGGTTCCTTCCGCATGGGGCGAATCTCCCACAGGAACCTGGTTTAATGCGAGCGTTGCTGCGTACACGTTGTCCATGGGATTGTTGTAATGACCTGCTGGTGTGCGGAATCGTGAGGGTGGTGGCGGCATGGTGTTGCCGGCTGTCACCCCCGTCTGTGGCAAAGGTAACCCGGCTGGCGCGTTTACCGGATGTGCTCCCGTTGACGGTCGCGGTATGGTCCCTTGGTTCGCCGGTGGAATCGGCTGATCTTGAGGCGTGAACACCAGGGCAGTCGGGTTAATAACCCCTGCTGTTGCCGGCAGCATAGTTCGGTGCCTTTGGTGCATCCTTGTCGTTTCCTCCCGGAGCCGGGTCTCTCGGTCATCCAATTCGCGCTGCCGCGCGACCATCCCTTGCCTTTCTGCTTCCACTTGCCTTCTTTGCTGCTCCAATGCACGACGAGCCACGTCCAGGTCTCTTACGCGCTCTGCCGCGTTTTCTGGGGTAATAACTGTGGCCAAGACTGTGGGGTCCAAGATCAAATTATTATCAAACAGAGCCGGGTGGCGCGGATTCGAGGGGCCCGCCCCCGGTGTCCGGTTTGCTTGGAACCCAAACATATTTGCGTGTCGCTCCTCGTCTGCTGGGCGACTGGTGACTGATGCCGACTCTCCATCGACCTGGACCAAGACCGGGTCAACTGCACCTTGCTGCTGGGCCACTGCCTGAGCCGCCCCGACTGGCGCCGCGGCCGTGTTTTCTTGATTGAGATTGGTCGCGGGAGCCGCATAAACTGCAACCCGGCGCATGATGCCCGGTGTAGATTCGTATTGTTCTTCCTCGCTGTTTCCCCTTTCATATCGATCCTCCGACAAATCCCGTATAGACTCGGTATCATCCTCCCTCTCTATCTGACCCGTTGTTCCAATCGACTCTTCTTTTTCCGATCGGACATACGTGTCTTCTCCTGACACAGAATCAGATCCAATATTATCACAATTCGAACTGGAAGTACATACCATACCGACGAAGACGTTGATGCTGCCGACTGTCACGATGGATCCGGTTTCGAGGTGATCCGACTCTGGCCCCCAGCCAGAATCGTCTACCATCTTCTCTCCTTTGCTGTTGACGTAGATTTCTCCGACGATGAGGTTCTTCATGCCCTTCCGAGCTTCTCCCGTGATGTAAACACCTTTGGACGCAGGCCCCACGGTGGGCGCCAACTGTCGTGGGATAATCACGGCAGATGTTACCGGGGGTAACTGATCTTGGGGCAAGTCGACACAGGTATTCGGGAGAGGGTTTAGCTCGAAGGAAGACATGGCGGAAAGCAATCTAAGAACCGGAAAATAACTCGCCGGATCTTAATATGAATTATGCTGGATACTCGATAACAGGTGTTACAACTATGACTTGAATCTCTGGCAAACTAAACCTAGGGGCCGGTTTATAAAGCACCCGTACACCCCTAACTTGCCCTTCAAGGCACATCTTGAGTCCTACTCGAACTCCACATACAAACCCTAACTTTCCTTATCGCAGCCCACAATCCGGGTTACGAATCTCACAAGCCTTTGGGCCTTCCGGTAATCTCTTTACCCCTAGCCGGATATCGCTCAGCACACCTCGGGCCGGATTATATCTTGAAGTGGGCCTACCGGGTTACTATCCCCCCATCAAATTCTGCTCTCTCAGACAGGGCAAGCTGGACGTTCTCGGCTACCAGAACGAGTTCAATCGTCTCGCTCGGTACGCTGGTGACGAAGTGTCCACTGAAGCCAAGAAGATGGCAAGGTTCCGCCGAGGTTTTAACCCGGAACTGAAGTACGCTCTCACCAACATCAAGTGCAAGGACTTCGTGGAGCTCGTGAACACCGCGCTCAATGAGGAGAATGGGCGCAAGGCGTTCGAAGAGTCCCGCAAGCACTCGCGTGAGGGTGGTTCCTCCTCCAACATGACCACCCCTCCGCAAAAGCGCCGCATCTGGGTGCCAAATGGTGCTGTCACCAGGGCTCCAAATGCCCAAGCTTCTCCAGGCTTTGGTCCCCGCCCACCCAACCCATCTCAGATGCAGGGTCAGAGGATTCCAATGGGGCAGCCAAGGCCAGGTCCTCCTCGTGTCGTCACTTGCTTCAAGTGCAAGGAGACTGGACACTACGCTGATAAGTGCACTCAGAAGCAGCTACCCCTACCTCCTCGCCCCAACACCAACCAGGCAATGGTTCGTGCTCCCCCGGCTAAAGCCTTCAACTCCAACAACAGGCCTGTCGGGAGGACCGCGAGGGTGAACCATATCAAGGCCGACAAAGCTGAGGAAGCTGCTGACGTCGTTCTCGGTATATTACCCGTAAACTCTGTTCCAGCTAAAGTGTTGTTTGATACTGGAGCATCACATTCGTTTGTGTCAAAGATCTTTGCTACAACGTACAATTTAGCTCTGGTTCCACTAAGCAATCAAATCTATGTGCACTCCCCGGGAACTAAAATGATTACTTCCAAGATAAGCATGGACAATCAGATCCTAATTGGAGGTCGCATATTCCTTGCTTCACTCATGTTGCTGGGAAATTCTGACATTGATGTCATTCTGGGTATGGATTGGTTGAAGACCCACAAAGCTAAAATTGACTGTGCTCAAAAGTCAATAACACTCTCTCACACTTCAGGCCAGATAGTCTATTCTCCATATGGATCAAGTTCTGTTCAGCTGTTCAACCTCGATGCCAAACCCCTTCCTGCAATTGAAAAGGTTCCGGTGGTTTGTGATTTCCCTGACGTCTTTCCACAAGAGTTGCCAGGGATGCCCCCGGACAGAGCAGTTGAGTTCGTGATCGAGCTTGAGCCAGGTACTGCTCCAATCTCTAAGCATCCATATAAGATAGCTCCTCCTGAACTGAAATTGTTGAAGGAGCAAATCGATATGTACATGGAGAAAGGTTACATTCAGCCTAGTTCCTCCGCTTGGGGTTGCCCAACTCTGTTTGTTGCCAAGAAGGATCAAACAAAAAGACTCGTGGTTGACTATCGTCCTCTCAACGAGAAAACAATCAAGAACAAGTATCCAATTCCTCGTATCGATGATCTTTTTGATCAACTTGCTGGAGCCTCAATATTCTCAAAGTTGGACTTGAGGATGGGTTACCATCAGATAAAGATCAGAAAGGAAGATATTCCTAAGACAGCTTTCACCACTCGGTACGGTCTATATGAATACACCGTCATGTCCTTTGGTCTCACCAATGCACCGGCAACATTCTCAAGACTCATGAATTCTGTCTTCCATGAATACCTCGACAAGTTCGTTGTGGTATATCTCGATGACATTCTAGTCTACTCAAAATCCGAGGAAGAGCATGGAGAACACCTTCGTCTCACTCTCATGAAACTTCGCGAGCATCGTTTGTATGCCAAGTTTTCCAAATGTGAGTTCTGGATTCCAGAAGTTGCATATCTTGGTCATATCATCTCTGCCAAAGGCATTGCCATTGATCCTGAAAAGGTTAAGGCAATTGTTGACTGGAAACCCCCTAAGACGGTGAAGCAAGTCAGAAGTTTTCTTGGTTTGGCTAGCTATTGCCGTCGTTTCGTCCAAAACTTTTCCAAGATTGCTAAACCTCTCACTGATCTCACAAAGAAGGACAAAAAGTTCGTTTGGACTCCACAATGTGATGAGAGTTTCAACCTCCTGAAGACTAAACTCACTTCCACCCCAGTTCTGGTTGGCCCAGATACTACCAAACCTTTCCAAATATTCTGTGATGCATCTCTCCAAGGCCTAGGAGCAGTTCTTATGCAAGAACGGCAAGTTGTGGCTTATGCTTCACGTCAGTTGAACCCACATGAGCAAAACTATCCCAATCATGATCTTGAACTTGCAGCAGTTGTGTTTGCCCTCAAGAAATGGAGACAATACTTGTTGGGTAACAAAACTGAAATCTTTTCCGATCATAAGAGTCTGAAATACATCTTCACTCAGCCAGATCTGAACCTCAGGCAAAGGAGATGGATTGAGAAGATTAAAGACTTTGATCTCACCATTTCTTACACTCCAGGCAAGGCTAATGTTATGGCCGATGCTCTCAGTCGCAAATCCTATTGCAATAATCTCATGATCATGGAAAGCCAACCTCCACTTCATGAAGAATTCCAGAAGCTGAACCTTGGTCTTGTCCCTGAAGGATACCTTGCTAGCTTGACAGCCAGTCCACTCGAGGACAAGATTCGTTCTGAACAACTTCGTGATAATGAAATCAAGAAGATTGTAGAGCACATCAAGGAAGGCAACGATAAATTCAAGTCCTTCTCAATTGATGACAAGGGAACTGTGTTCTTCGAAGGACGCATTGCAGTTCCTCAGATTCAAAGTCTCAAGGATATCATTCTCAAGGAGGCTCATGAAACTCCTCTATCCATTCACCCTGGAAGTACAAAGATGTACCAGGATCTCAAGACTCTGTATTGGTGGCCTGGCATGAAACGTGAAATTGCTCAATACGTTTCTGAATGCGACGTTTGTCAACGTGTTAAGGCAGTCCATCAGAAAACAGCCGGTCTACTCCAACCTCTGAAAATTCCTGAGTGGAAGTGGGACATGATTGAAATGGACTTCGTTACTGGGTTTCCAAAGTCCAAGAAGGGCAACGATGCAATCTTCGTTGTTATTGATCGTCTCACTAAGGTCGCTCATTTCTTTGCTGTCAAGGAGACTATCTCAGCTAGCCAGTTAGCAGAGCTCTATACAGCAAAGATTGTTCCTCTTCATGGTGTTCCATTGGAAATAAGCTTAGACCGTGGAAGTATCTTCACTTCTCATTTCTGGAAAAGCTTTCAAGAAGCTTTGGGCACTAAACTTCTGTTCAGCACAGCTTATCACCCTCAGTCTCAGGGGCAAGTCGAAAGAGTCAATCAGATTCTCGAGGATATGCTCAGAGCATGTGGTCTCTCCTTTGGCATGAAATGGGAGGATTGCCTTCCATATGCTGAATTCTCCTACAACAACAGCTACCAGGCAAGCCTAGGCATGGCACCATTTGAGGCACTGTATGGTCGCAGATGCAGGAGTCCAATCAATTGGTCTGGAGCTGGTGAACGTTCACTCTTGGGCCCTGACATTGTTAAGGAAGCCGAGGAGAAAGTTCGTATCATTCGTGACAATCTCAGGATTGCTCAATCTCGTCAGAAGAGCTATTATGATAGCAAGCACAGGGATATGATCTATGCACCTGGTGATAAGGCATATCTCCGTGTAACGCCACTCAGAGGCACTCATCGTTTTGGTGTGAAAGGAAAGCTTGCACCAAGATACATTGGTACTTTCAACATCCTCTCAAGGCGTGCAGAAAATGCTTATCGTCTTGAACTTCCAGAAAAACTATCCAAGGTGCACGATGTGTTCCACGTGTCACAACTCAAGAAGTGTTTCAAAGATCCAGATCGTGCAGTTGATCATGATT
The DNA here is from genome assembly GCA_028641055.1 of Alopecurus myosuroides. Taxonomy (NCBI): domain Eukaryota; kingdom Viridiplantae; phylum Streptophyta; class Magnoliopsida; order Poales; family Poaceae; genus Alopecurus; species Alopecurus myosuroides. The sequence continues at coordinate 364,897,741 of CM054059.1, read as the reverse complement.
CCATTGAACTGCAAGATGATCTATCTTATGAGGAGCACCCTATTCGTATTCTCGATGATACCGAGCGTAAGACTCGCAACAAGAGCACCAAGTTCTTGAAAGTCCAATGGTCGCATCATTCCGATAAAGAGGCAACGTGGGAGACCGAAGAGGATCTTCGCAAGAAGTATCCGGACCTTTTCACATCTCAGTAAGGAATCTCGGGGCGCGATTCCTTCAAGGGGGGGCGTTTTGTAACATCCCAAGTATGAAATATCCCTTAGAATGTTTGTGCCTTGTTTTATTTCAAGCAATGCATCATGTCATCATTTCATTGCATTTGTTTTATTATTGTTTGCATTGTTACTATTTGTTTTGCATCTGTTTTATCCTGTTTTCTTAATCAAACTCAAACAAATTTCAAATGGGTATTTTCATACTTGCTCTGTTACAACTTTTGGAATAAAAATAACAAATAAAAACAACCATTTTATTCCTTGTTTTTCACTTATTAAATTGTTGGTTTAATCAAACCATTAATCCAATCAAATAATTCTAAAACATTTTCAAATTCAAACCAAGGATAAAAATCAGTACCTTTTTGAATCCATGATTCCCACCAAACAATTATAAACTCTAAATCACTTTAAAACCCTAGGGGAAACCCTATTGAATTGCTTTGTTTTTCTAATATTAAGTAATATTGGAAATTTCAATCATTTTGGTTCAATTTTCAAACAGCAATCAAATGTTTGAATTTTTGAAAACAGAAGCCACCAAGTGTTTGCTTTTGGCCTAAGAAAACTCCCCAAATTTTTTTCAAATTTTTCTATAAACAAAAACCTAGCTTTTTCTTCCAAAAGCAAAACTACAAAAAAAATAAAACAGAAAGAAAAAAATAAAACGAGCAGCACCTAACGCAGCGCGCGGCAGATAGCAGCAGCCCAGCCCAACCTAGCCTACGCGCGCGCCAGCCCAGCCCGCCTAGCTCCCCCGTACCGCTTCGCGATTCGTGCGGATGTTCTAATCGCCTTCGTCAAGCGGTACGGCAGAGCATCGGCCGGTGCCACCGCGGCACCGCGCGCGACTCCGGCGGCCAACCTCGCCTGCCGCGCCTATAAAGCCCCCTAGGCACCTGGCGCAGCCGCCCTAACCCTAGGTCCTCGCTCTCCGCGCCGCGCCGCCTCTCTCTCTCTCTCTGTCGCCAATTCCTACCACCTCTGAATCTCACCGGCGGCCACCTCCTCTGAATCCATCCATGGCGCCGCCACTCTCGCCTCCTACCTAGCCTCTAACCTACGGGAACCACACCGCCTCTCGCTCCTCTCCCTGCTGGACACCTAACCGCCACGGGTAAGCCGATGTTTCGCCGCCGCGATCCTTCTTCCTCTCCGGCCACCGTGCCATGTTTCTGAACCCGAGCTTCCCGTCGCCGTTGCAGAGCTCATCGACCACGATCGCTTGCTGGAATCAGACCACCTCTTCCTCCTCCACGAGTTGGACACCCAATCGCGCACGGAGAGGCACGGGATCCACGACGCCGTCATCGCCACCGCCGCGGCCACAGCTCGCCGTCGACCACTGCTTCCTCGACAGCCGTGGTGAGCGTCCACCAACTCCTCCCTCCTTCCCTCTCCGTTACGTTCTGCACACGCACCCCCGTTAGCATCCAGCACAACCACAGCAGCGCCGCCGTGCACGATCACCTCGCCGCCGCGTTTCCTCTGTCAGTGACGAGGAAACATTTGCTCGTCAGAAATTCAGTTAACGCGCGATACACAATATCCTGTCTGAATCTCGTTTACTGACAACGAGCGCGCGACAGCGCAGATGGTTTCAGTCGAGCGCGAGCAAACGGAAGCGCGCGGGTTCAAGTCCCCGATGGCGCGTTTATTTTGGAGAATTTCTCCCCCGCGCAGTGGCCCACCCGTCAGCGGGCCTGGTTGCCACGCGAGCGTGCACTGCGCCACGTTGGCCCTGGCCCACGCGGCAGTGGCTGCGTGTAGCTGCCACCCCCGTAACAAAAGTATAAAATGTTTTCTGTTTCTTTTAAAATAGCAGAATAAACAATAAACTTTAAAAATCAATAACTTTTAATCTATAATTCTAATAAATAAAAGTTATATATGTTTTCTGTTCAAAATTTAATAATCTTTCCAAATAACTTATTTGTGTTCTGTTTTGAGTTTTCAAAATACTTTTAAAATTCAAATTTGAATAATTCAAATGTAATTGCAATAATTAATAAGTAATTCATATTAATTCCAAATAAGTCAAATAAAATATGTTTTTCATACCATTTTGAATGTCCTATACAAATATAAAATTTGTTTCATTGTTTGAATAATTTAAATTGCCTAGATAATTTAATACTTGTTTAATTCAATTAAATTTGATAAAATCATAACTTGCTTAATATAAAATATTTTTGGACATGCAAAATATGTTTTCAAACCATCAAAGTGTGAACTTTTCAAATGTGAATTTGAATTTATGGTTTGAACAAATAAAATTCAAATAATATTTAAGCTTGTTTAAAATTCAATTAAAACTTGTTTAATATTGTTTAATTCATAATAAATTCATCCTAATTCAAATTTCAAAATGTGAAACATGTAATCCAACTAAAATTTGATGTTCTTTTCAAATATAAACTGTGTTAATTGTTTTGCACACTTTAAATTGGTAAAAACAATAATTGTATGTGTGGCATGTTTAAGTAACCAAAATTTTCCAAACTTAATAAATAAGTTCTAAACTTGTTTTATTTCCTTTTCCTTTGCATCTACCATTGTTATTTATTGTTATCTGTTGTTATCTTGTCATCATCATCATGCATGCATCATGATAACAACTATCACATAATAAATAATTGTAAATCATTTGTTCCACTTATTTCAATGGATCCATTTCCATATGCAACCCTTGCATATGGGTCCATTTAATTTGTGCTATCATGTTAGTCAGTTTATTTTGCTGCACCATTAATTTGTCATGCATCATAATTGATTGTGCACAATGCCATGGCAGTGATTGTTTACATTCCTGTTTTGTTTGTTTGCTTCTTCTCGAATAGACGACGACGTTGAGGCAGACGACCTTTACAGCACCCCTTCTGAGGATCTAGCTCAGTACCCAGCTGTTGAGTTTGCAGGCAAGTTATCACTCACATGAACCATTGTGTTCCTTTCAACCCTGGTTACCGATACTTTCCGTTGTCTATACTTGCTAGCCTTAGTGGTAGTTGTTTCTGTTACGAACCTATCACATGAATCCTTTAACCCTGATCTTGCCTCATAACCCCTCCTACAACCCTATTGATTGAGCCAGTGTCTTACTAGTATGCTCAGGTTGTTTTGCTCGAGTCTGTTACCCGTTACTTTCAGTTACTATATTCTATTATGTTCTGGGGGCTCGATGTTTAATCAATCAGTCATGCTAATGTTATTACTTAATAATAATTTGATGATAAGGCACCGGCAGGAGGCCCTGTGTGGTTTTGAGGCCTGCTAGTGTCGACCCTAATAGGAAAAGGGTCTTGTCTACTGATCCATGATGAGCGCACTACCCGCATGTGGGAAGCGAGTATGGGCGCCCCCCTCAATTTGATTCGATTCGCATCTCGTCCAAATCATCTCATTTAGTTCGTGCTTTCTATTTGCCGCATGCATGTTTTTGCGAGCCCAGCGCAGGGTGGAACTTTTGTAGTCGGCATATAGGGGGACACGGTCTTAGAGTGCTATGAGGGTCCCTTTTCTTCGGGGCTTGATTAGCCGTGCGCCCAAGGTGCTTTGGGCTTGATGCGGAGAAGAGTTGAGTTGTGTAGAGTGCCCCTCTTGGTGGGAGGCATCCCATCTGGCGGGTTATTCATACGTGTACGGCCAAATTGGTGCAACCCTGTAGGGATAATCTTCTCGAGAAGCCGTGTTTTCCGCGGTTATGGATTACTTGGTGAAAGTACTGGCTAACAAGTACTCAGGACAACTTAAACCTAATGATTCACTATCTCACACCCCATGATTAACAATTTGACTAGTAATAGGATTATTGTCACAATAACTTGATTCATATTAATCCAACTGTGTGAGTTATCCTCGGATTGCTTCTTTGGATAAGGGGCGAGATCCAGGATGGGTTTGTTTGATGTTATCTTTCAGTTGGTTACAACACTCGATCTTATCCCCTTTCTGATAGTTGGAAGTGATAGAATCTCTGTAGTTGGTTAGCGCAGCCAGTTGCAGTATCTTATATATCCCTTCTTTCCGTTGAACCCAAGTCATATGTGCTTGTGTTGACGGGCTATACTTTGGTGAACTGTGAGTCTTGCTTGCCAGTACTTGGATGTACTGACCCCGTTGGGGCTGTGGTTTACGCAGACTACGACTACGGCTACGATGACCACCAGGATGGCTACTTCGTGGAGTTTGACGAGACTGCAGACGAGTAGTTAGCTGGACCAGGGCTGGATCCAGGACCTACGTGGATGGGCTTCGTCTTCTTTATTTTCTCCGGCTTCTTAAGCCTGTTGGATTTGTCTGTACCCAGACACCTTTGATTGCTTCCGCTGATGTAATGAATGCTATGTTGGGACATGTGTCCTCTGGATGATTGTATTTGCTATCTCTGCCTTAGTGAAGGCCATTTGCAACCTTATTTCAATCTTTTGTGTCTTAGAGATAAGTTGTGATCATCATTCGTTCAAAGCTGTTGACGTACAGTGCGTGATTGATATGAAGTACGTCGACAGTAGTGCCTATGACTTCTAGTGGATAGTTTACATCGACGGTGGAATAGCAGGGCTTGTGTTGTCGCGCATAAGCGCAGGCCTACCAGGAATCTGGGACGTGGGAGCAGTTATGCCCCATAATCCAAGCACCTGCTATCCAGTTCGTACGATGAGTATCCCTTAGAAGCCAGGGTGCGACATCATCACAATCATGTTCATGTTCTAAATGGTACTGTACGAACTTCTCTATATACTCTCATCCAAAATGTTACTCCCTCTGATCCGATACATATGTTACTAGAAACAAAGTAATCGAGTAAAACTTAATACTATGCTTTCGACACATTTTTAGAATTAGAGGGAGTATGTTTTCTCCATTAATATAAATGGGTCTTAAGAGATTGTAACACATATAGGGCCTGAAAGAACATAAATCCTCTCCCTTTTACTCCCTTTTTATATGGAATCTATACTCGTGTTAAAAGGAATTTACCTTGATCGTTGTACATAGGTTGATTATGTTTGAAAATTCTAAAGCTATTTTTTTATTGGAGTAAACCAGCACTAAATTTTTGCAATCATTGCGCATGCACCAAATGTTAACATGTACTGTAAAGTTTTGAAAATGTAAAAGAAAAGGGATGTGTTGAGCACTAGTTCCGCTTTTCCTCTCCCTGTGTGTGATTAACCTTTCACTTAACGCGTTTGAGATAATAAGGACCCAAAAAATCAGCTTGGTTTTGACTTCTGAGTACAACGTGTTACATGATTGATTGGCTGTTGTTGGACAGTGGCAAAGGACGAATTCTTCTTTTAAGGTGGAGCGAACACTAAAAATATTATGCCGCCTTACCTTGGCTAAGGGGAGCTTCGCTCCGATTGTTAGATGGAATAGCGCCTGAAACTTCGAGTACATGAGGAACAAGTGCGTTTGTTCACCATAACAAGGAGGCAGTGTGGACAAATACTTGAGAGAGGAATGGTTATAATGCTTAATGGGGTGTGCGTATGTACTTGATTTCATACCCTCGATTCTCAACAACAAACATTAAACATATTCTCAAATAAAAGAAAATAGAATAGTGCAGACTTGTCAACTTTTTTTCTTTGAAACAAGACAAATGATTCGTCATTTTTATTAATAAGAAGTTTTACAGCCCTAGCCGTGGCCATGGGCTATAATCAAAACGCCCGCTCTCGTGGCATTACATTACTTAAGATCTTAGCTTTGGCAAGCGAAATCACTAGAAAAAGGTCTCCCTTCCGGAAGGTCGACAAGTGTCGCGCTCCGTTATCCGAGAGAGAGTGCCTTTTTTCCCCATTTCCCTTTTCCTTTCCTTCTCCGCCTCCCCTCGTCCGCCGTCTCTCTATCGCCGCTGCTGCCGGTCTCTCTATCTCCGGCGCGTAGCTACGACAAATCCGGCCGAGCCTTGAACCGATTTGCAGTTTTTTCCTTGTTGCTTATTCGTTCGTTTTTCCTTGGCCCGTATTTTCCGCCCTTCTAACATTTCCCTCGCCGCCGCCGCCGGTATCTCTATCTGCGGCGTCGAACCTACGACAAATCCGGTCGTTCCTCCCTCGACAGTTGAATGTTTTCTGCGATTTGTTTCTTATTTGTTATGCGATTGACGGTGATTAGGGTTTTTAGATCTATTTTTTGTTTCTATTGTTCTTGTGTTCTTTCGTCATTTTTTGGATTTCGAGCTACGTTTGATTTTCTTATTGTTGGGTTTTCCCTTTTGAATCGGTTGAAACATGGAAAAATTGTAGCCAAAATCTGTTTTTCCCTTTGAAATTTTCGGGTAGCAGTGAGTTTTCCCTTCTGAATCGATTTTTTCCTTTGTCATTTTCGCGCAGGGAGTTTTCAGGGGAAGTAATGGGAGGGAGGTACCAATTTTCAAATACAAGAACTCTGTTGAGGATGAACTTCCACCCTCTGTTGAGATGTCAATTGCTTGTTTTGTTCTCGATGAACTTCCACCCTCTGTTGTACTCTGTTTGGTGGGAGTTCACCACTGAATCGTAGGACGTACAAGCTAAAGGATTTCTGTCGTACGCTGCTTCCTTTGTACAGACTAGCTACAGAGTTCGGTGGGAGTTCACTGCTTAGTGTTGGGACGTACACGATACGGCAGTTGTGCTGAATATATCCTGAATGTACACCTTATTGTGTTTACGTCGTACAATTCTTTAAATTTCAGAATTATAGGCTGTATACTTTGGTGAGAGTTTGCCTCTGAGTCGTCGGACGTACAAGCTATGGCAGTTCTGTCGTACGGGTCCCTGTGTACATCGTACTTCGTACACTGCTTCCTTTCTATGGACTAGCATATGCTACATAGTTTGGTGGGAATTCACTGCTTAGTCTTGGGACATACATGATACTGAGTCGTAGGACGTATAAAGTTTGGTGGGAGTTCACTGCTTAGTCTTGGGACGTACACGATACAACAGTTGTGTTGAATTTATCCTGAATGTTCACCTTACTGTGTTTACGTCGTACACTTCTTCAAATTTCGGAAGTATAAGTTGTATACTTTGATTGGAGTTCATCTCTGAATCGTAGGACATACAAGCTAAAGGCTTTCTGTCGTACGTTTCCTTGTGTACATCGTAGTGTGTTTACTTCGTACACTGCTTCCTTTCTGCGGACTAGCATATGCTACAGAGTTTGGTGGGAGTTCACTGCTTAGTCTTGGGACGTACATGATACTGAGTCGTAGGACGTACAAAGTTTGGTGGGAGTTCACTGCTTAGTCTTGGGACGTACACGATACGGCAGTTGTGTTGAATATATCCTGAATGTTCACCTTACTGTGTTTACGTCGTACACTTCTTCGAATTTCAGAAGTATAAGCTGTATACTTTGATTGGAGTGCATCTCTGAATCGTAGGACGTACAAACTAAAGGATTTTTGTCGTACGTTTTCTTGTGTACATCGTAGTGTGTTTACTTCGTACACTGCTTCCTTTCTGCGGACTAGCATATGCTACAGAGTTTGGTGGGAGTTCACTTCTTAGTCTTGGGACGTACATGATACTGAGTCGTAGGACGTATAAAGTTTGGTGGGAGTTCACTGCTTAGTCTTGGGACATACACGATACGTCAGTTGTGTTGAATATATCCCGAATGTTCACCTTACTGTGTTTACGTCGTACACTTCTTCAAATTTCAGAAGTATAAGCTGTATACTTTGATTGGAGTTCATCTCTGAATCGTAGGACGTACAAGCTAAAGGATTTCTGTCTTACGTTTCCTTTTGTACATCGTAGTGTGTTTACTTCGTACACTGCTTCCTTTCCACGAAAAGTATAATCGTATTGATTGTGTGCACAATTTAATGGTAACACATAAGGAATCCCGGATTGTTTGATCATAGTAATTAATAAAATCAAACATAAAGTTTATTGTGTTTCGTATCACATCCTCTAAAGAGTTTGAAAATAAAAAACATTCATTGTGTCTGTTTCTTTGTATGATATGTTTTCTGTTCTCCGATGTTGCTGTTATGTTTCCTCATCTTCTGAAGTTCAACTTGTCTCTGGTGCTTCTTCCTTCTCTACGTTTGCCTCCTTTTTGTGGATTCTAGTTTCGTTTATCTCCCCTTCCTGTTGCAATTTTTGTTAATACCAGTTAGTTATGAAAAAAAACAGATAAACGTTGGACTAGTCATGCCTTTTGCTTGCATCTACCTTGTAAGATACGCATGTATTCCACCATGTCTTACTCTTCTGCAATAATTTACTGCTTATTGGTCTTTCTCCAATCATTCATGTACCCACTAAAAATATTTTATATAAATAGTTAGTGGTTAAATAGTCTTGAATTGATAAGTTATTCATTGTGTTATACATTTTACCTTGACAAGTATGGTGGTGTACCAAATATCAAGTATTTGAAACCACATTTTGTTCTCCCGTCCCTGTTACGATTGTATCTCTTGGTTGCTGTGGAGTCGTTGGACTGTCTGTTTCATAGCTTGTCTGTCTGTGGCCTGGTTGCTGATGCTGTCGTTCACTCGTTTGAGACGTGGGACTGTCGTGCTCTTCGTTCCGTGCTCTTTCAACCTCTTCAACCTGTCTTTTTAGTTTCTCACAAGATGTTCTGTTGTGCCCTAGTTCTTTGCAGTGTCCGCATCTGATTGCTTTGTCTCTTTTCTCTGATCCTGGTTTTGGTCTATTTTCTCTATTAGTTGTTTTCCTCCTTGTTATTGGTGGGTCATGTATCTTCTCGTTGTCATTGTTTGTTGCAGCTTCTTCTGTAACCACTTTATCTGAAAGTTCAACCATTACTCTTGTCTTCATGTCACACATACATTCCTGCATCACCTTGTAAGCTCTATCATTTTTGCATGCTATGTTGCAAATGTCTGCCATATTGGACATGGTGCCAGCAAACCTCATTGCTTCTTCTGCGGTATCCACGTCCATGTCTTCTCCCAGAGTTGCCAGCTCTATATCTGTGTCCTTCCTCCACCTCTGTATGATGAAGCGATCTGGCAGATCATTTATTCCAAAGTGCACTAGTGCCCATATGACGTGGCAACACTGTATTTCATCTCTTTTCATCTTCTTCCATTAGCACCAGAAGTTCTTTTTTTCTTCATCTAAAACACATCAAAATATCTTCTCCTGGATTCCATTTTCTCATAATTGACTGCTCTTTCAACTCTTATGTGCCCTGCTTGCATCGAACCATTATAGTGGAAAGCTGTGCTGTTCTGCACTTCAATCTGGAATTTTTGGAATATGTCATGTGTGTACGCCTCAAGGGATTGTCTCTCGAACAAATGATGTGTTGATATCCTTGCTGTTTTCATAGTGGATTTGACCTTTTTCTTATCAAGAGCGTGCAAGAACTTGCCTTGTATCACCTCATACTGTACAAGAAATTGTGTTTTTGTGTCTGTGTTCCTGCTGTAACACTTCCACATGTTGTTTTTGCTTTCGCTTCTTCCTGTGCTTGACGAGAATGGAAAAAAAATCATCTATAAAGTATGCAAGGACCCATCTATGTCTTATCCTAAACAACTTGTTTAGGTGTTTCTCTCCTTCTGCCCCATACTTTTTTATTAAATTTTGCCATACTGCTTCAAACTCTTCTAGCATGAATGCATTCTTGGCTGCAAATCTCAAATCTTCCGACAGATCTGGGTGTGTTGCGAAAAAGGATCCTTCCTTCTGGCTCATCTTTGTGACAATGTGGTAAAAGCAATTTTTGTGTCTTGTTTCTGGCATAACTTCCAGGATTGCCCTCTTCATTGCCTTGTCTTGATCTATTATTATTGTTTTTGGTGCCTTCCCTCCCACAACGTCCAGAAATGTCTGTAGCACCCACTTGAATGATCCTATCTTCTCATCCTTCAGTAGTGCAACTGCAAATAGAACTGTTGAGCCATGATTGTTTACGCCGACTATCGGTACAAACGGCAGGTTATACTTATTTGTACTGAATGTCATGTCGAATGATATGTACTCGCCAAACAACTTGTAGTTTATTATGCACATTGCGTCCATATAGAACAGGCTACGTACTCTGTTTTTCACTGTCTTTCTCCATTGTGTAAAAGAAACCAAGTACTTTTCTTTGAAGTGTTTTGAAACGTTCCAATCACTGGTCAATATCGTGATCCTTTTCAACTTGTGTTTGGTGACTCTGGATGTTCCTAAGGTCAATTGCATCAAAAGGGACTCCTCGAAATCTGCCTCTAATCTTGCGGAAGATTAGCATCATCTTCCTTGGTGGTAGTCTACCTGCCTGTAGTAGATGTATCAGTTTTTTGTCCGGTCCTTTCATGCTTTTATGGCAGTGTGCAGATCTGATCAGGAAATTTGTTGGTTCAAGCGGATGATTGTGCTCTAGTTTGACCTTCTTTACGTACCAACCCTTTTCAAACTTCTTTACTTCTATGTGTGCCTCACACCCTGTCCTCAGCAATGCAGTTGTCCTTCGTGTCATGTCTGCTAGGATTCCATTCTTAGTTTCACCTTCTTTGCTGCAAGAAAATCTCTGAATATATATATATCTTTGTCTTTGGAAGATCTTTTACTACTGAATCTCTTTATAGAAAATCCAGTCTTTCTTGCGTACAGCGCGTAGCTATAGAATGCGTCGTCCTTAGACCTGAAGATGTCACCTTCTTTTGGCTGTGGTGCATTCACAATTTCTTCTATTGCAGGGTAGTTGTCCATGTTGAATATCCTGTCCATTTCCTCTTCTACCTTTGTCGGTGGCCCCGGATTTAGCAGTGGGCCATCATCTGCAGATTTTCAAAACTGTATTTTTTGTCTGTTTCTCCCTCTGCCCAAGCGTTGTGATCTGTTTCTGTTTGCTCTACTGTATCTCGACGTTTGCTTGTTTCTTCTTCCGGTGAACCACTGTATTCTGTTCCTGGTTGCCCTGTGGTATCTTCTACTGACTCATCTTTCTGGTAACCCTCTTCATCTTCCTGTAGTTTTTATTTAAATCAGTTACAGTCTATTGCTACAAGGATTTTAATATTTTTTTATTGTTGTTTTGTTTACCTGGTTTTTTCGCTGTTTGATTCTCTTTTGGATTCTGGACCATCGTATCCTGCTCTGTTTTCTTCTTTTGATTCTTCATAGCAGTTTTGGTTTCCTTCTCTGTCTGTGTACCCCTTCTCAATGGTACTTTCTTTGAAAGTTGGCTGATTGTTGAACTTGATTCTTGCCTTATGTTACACTGCAGAATAGAAACAATATTAAAAATTTGCATCTAACGTTTGTAAGAAAAAATGTAGTATGGTTATTTTTTACCTGTGATCTTGGATTGTGATTTTTGTTCATGATAGTGCTACCGCTGCTTTCTAATTGAAACGACTCGTTTGAGTTGTATGCTGAACGCACATTGAAAGATTGTCCTCTTCGATCGTCCCATGTAGCCTGGTTATGAGATTCATATTGCCTGTCGAACACGTCCTCGTCTAACTGCTTAAATTTAATATAAAATTTTATCAGCACAGAAGAAACAACTATTGTTTGTTCATAATGATTTTAAAAGAAAGCGTACCATGTTTCTTGTTGCCTGTATCCTTGGATCGTGGCTATTGTTTATTCTGACGTTGCCATTGTTTTTGAATAGAACTGGTTCATTTGAGTTGTGTGCTGGACATACATTGAAGAATTGTCCTCTTCGCTGGTCCCATGTATCCTAATTGTGTGATACATATTGTCTTGCGAACATGTCCTCTTCTCCCTGCTTTAAATTATTATACAAGTTTATAAGTATATTTTCATTTCATCTTATGTTCAGTTGGATGTACTGTTTCTTACTATTTTGCTATTTTTTGAACTTCTAACCTGCTCTAAGTTCGTTGATCCTTGGGATAACACTTGTTTTCCCCTTGCCGTCGACGGTTCTCCTTCTTTAATCCATCTATACTGTTGTGTTCTGTTATACTACTCAACAATCATTATATGTAGTATTAGAAAATCGAGCACCCATCTCAACTTTAGCTTATTTTGCTAGTTTTTAATTTCACATTTTCCTGTATTACGATCTTACCTCATTTTGCTACAGATTTGCTGTTGTTTTCCCCGGCTTCTCTTGTGCAGCATAGCTCAAGGTATTCCTCTGTGCTGTGTTGTTTATTGCAAGTGAAATGTCGTTAGCTTTCATGTATCCTCCTGTTTCAGTGAACATGTCCTCCTGCAGTTTAAAATAACATCACTTTTTGTAACACACGTCATCTTGTTCTACATTTCCAATAGACAGTTTGTTTTAAGCGTACCTTGTTCCCTTGTGTGTAGCTTCTTTTGTATTGTTTTGTTGGCTCTTCAATGGTTGACGATTCCTGCATGGTTACATCGTGTTTATCAAGCATAGGTTGTGGTTGTACAAAATCAAACAGTCAAGTGTTAGACATGCTAAATGTATTGATTTTGTGTTTGACATGACATGAAATATTCATTTCTTATCTTGCCCATCTGGTTGATTTTTGTTGCTGTGTGTTGATGCTCCGGTCCATTTGAGAAATCTTGAATTGCTCCTATTTTTCTCTTGTTGCTCATGTCTTTCAAAAAAGTGCATAATGAAACAACATGTTAGATCAAAGTTTAACTTTATGGGTGTAAGTTTTTTTACTAACAAGATTTTACTTTGTTTACTGTCTTGTTGTTTGACTGTGTGGTAACATTTCTGTTTGTTGTCAGAAATGGGCCTTGTGAGAGAATTGATGAGGCAGAAGATGTCCCTGGAACCGTGAAACTATCCAATGCTATTGTTGTTTTCTTGTTGTCCCCCTTTCATTTGCTTCTTCTGACTGATTATCCAACTGACATTTTTCCTCTTTTCTTCGCATCAAGTTCTATCTTCTCCGGTACAAGAGCCCTTCTTAGATGTGCATGCTGCACTTCTCTTAAAGATTCTATGATCGTATCCAACTGTTTTGTATCTTTCCTTTCTTTCTTTCTTCTCCACCTGTCAATCATTACCTTTAATTGGAAAAAAGTACATATCAGTATCATCTTATGTAGATGTAACACTTATATGTTATTTGTGATCATTACAGCATAACATTTACATAGAAAAATAACAAATCTTGTACACCCTGATTTAGTTTTGTACGTCGGTATTATCCTATGCGCTGTACGTACATCGAAAAAATTAAACCGTGTACACCCTGGTTTAGTTTTGTACGTCGGTATTATGCTATGCGTTGTACGTACATCGAAAAAATTAAATCGTGTACACCTTGTTTAGTTTTGTACGTCGGTATTACCTTATTTGTTGAATGCACATCAAACATATGAAGCCGTGTACGCCCTAGTTTAGTTTTATACGTCAGTATTAGCTTTTGCGTTGTACGTACATCGAAAGTATGAAAAGGTGTACACCGTAATTTATTTTTGTACGTTGGTACTAGCTTATGCGTTGTACGTACATCTTTAATATGAAACAGTCTACTACAGCGTTGCAAATGACTTTGTTCAAAAATTCGTTGCATGGTATTGTTCCTTACCTATCTTATTATTTTAGTCATCTGTTCCTGTGTTGGTATCATCCTCCCCCTAGGCTGTTGAGACATGTAATCTTGGATCTCCTGCTGATTCATCTTCTCTCCTATTCCTTTTTATTACTTTCCTGCAGAAATTGGTCGAAAACGTATCATCTTTATATTGCATACAGAGAAGTGAATCAACGATTGAAGAATCTAAATCATGATGTGATTCGTGGTTTGAAGGATCTCAACAGATTCCTTTCCAACATATGTTTTTGTTTTCCTAATTTTTAGTTTGTTGCAGTGCTTATATAAGCGAATTGTTGGGTGTTGTATGGTTTGATCGAATCAAACTGTTGAATCCATCATACTAATTTGAGCTATCATTAAGGCACTTTTGTCTAGGTGACGTGAACTGTCTATCTAATCTGCTGGTTGCCTTGTTCAAACCAAGTGGTGATCATGTAAATCAACGATCGTAAAAACGATTTATCCCAACTGAAGACGATTCGAAACGATCTTTACTCATGAGCTATAGCGCGTGGTGTTTTTGTAAGGATTGGAAGTTTGAGAAGCGATTCAAAATTGATTCTGATCTCGGATAGATTACCTTGTTTTCTCTCTGTGTGATGCTAGCGTCTCATTTCGCGTCATGTTGCTTTTTTGAATTTTGAATCTAGGGAGGAGAGAGGCGAGGAGGAGAGGGTCTCGGGGGCTGCGCCCGCTTTTATTTATATGGTACTTTTTTCACCGCGGTTACGTGTCGAGCCTTCTTCCCTCTTTCTCTGATGTATGGGCCCCATTAGAATATCTTACTGTGTGACATGTGGGTCCTCTCAGTTTTGTCGGTTTCCAACGCTTTTCACTAGCTCGGTTCTATGCCGTGTCGTATTTGGCCTCCTTCCTTCCTTCATCTCCTTCCTCCCGCGGCGGAAAAGTTAGGGTTCATCGTTGACGACTCGACCATATTTTTCTTTAGTCTCACAGGTCTGCTCTGCTCTGCTCTGCTCTCTTCTCCTTTTGTGTGGCTTGATCTGTGTTCCTTTTAGTTACTACTATATCTCAAGAAGAATCTCGATTTGTTCTTCTTAGTTTTCCGTCGATGGTTCAATCCGAAGCTTCCGGATCAACTCCAAAATTATTAGAAACACAATCTGTTTCTGTTGATGGCCCCGAGGTTGTCACACAGGATTATATGGTCCCGAACAGTTAGAGCGAGAAAGAGTAAGGATAGAGAATAAAAAACTTGTGTTCCAAACGTCGATTGATGAATACAGAATGTGGAAGGAATGGTTAGTACACCACATTCGCCATAGCATCCGTAACCGTGACTATTTTTTTGAGTGTTGTTGTGTAGATAGACGTTGTTTTAATTGTCTTTTTTATGTAGCATGAGTTGTGTGCAGGTTGAATCAATTTTTGTTGTACTTCTAATTTTTATTGCTTTTCTGTTCGATATATTGTTGTACTTTTTCACCTCTTTTTCTGTACTTTCTATGCAGTGCACAATGTACTCCTTATTCTTAATGGTCTGTACTTTTACTGTTATATATGTTGTACATTCGTACTCTCACTTATTAACTTGTACTTCTCACGCCCATGGTGTTGTGTTAGCTCTGCTCTTCTACGGCTGTAGAAGTTTTCTGTACTCTCACGTGTTAACTTGTACTTCTCATCGCCCTAGTTTGTACGTCATTTGATGTGTTAGTTGTACGTCGTTATGTAACCTTAAGTATTAAGCGTCCAGACCATTCATGCTTCCCACTTCTATGGCCTGTACACTCGTTTTCCCGTTAGTTGTACATTAGGTTTTTAACATGGCTAAATCCGTGTACAGCTTCACTGCTAACTTGTGTTTGTCATGCTCGTAGAATGTAGTTGTGTCTTTTTTCTTTTATTGCACCTCCGTTTGTTGGATGTACAATTCTGATATTAATATTAATGCAACCAGTACTATAGATATGTTTTGTGCTTAACCCTTGTACACCTTCAATTTGTGTCATGCACTGTCCGTATAATGTTACATACACATATATGTACTTCGAGTGGTTGTACATCATTAAATTATTGTTCATGCTCTTTGTTTATATTTTTATATGTAACTTTTTTTCTTATTTTATTATTTCTGTATGAAATGTGTTGTAAATTGTCAAAATATCTTACTGTTTAAACTGGATCATAACTAATTGTTTCCCCACTTTTTTTATTATTATTCCAGTGCAGTGAAAATGGTGGCATGCAAAGTAGAGTTCACAACTAAACTTAGCCTACCAAAATTTATTGCATTGCACAAACTTCTTACTCCCAAGAAAGAACAACTTGTCTCTGATATTGGGCAGGGATCTCTTCTCGATCTTTCACTCGATGAACTGCCAAGAGGTCTTGTGTTTTCGATTGTTAGTCACTTCAATCCACGCACAAGTTTAGTGGAATTACCTAACGGAAGCAGTTTTCCTTCAAACTCTTACTGCATTCACAAGGTACTGGGTGTACCAATTGGGGGTCGTCCTATCCCATTCAGATGTAGTGACGATTTCAGGGATGTCAACAGGAAGCGAACTGGGTGTGAGGGCCCCACTCCTTCTATCAATGAGCTCATTGAATTTCTTAAATCTGATATTTCGGATGATGATTTCCAGACATACTGGATGATGTTCAATGTTACTGCACTCCTTTGTCCAACGACTTATGAATGTGCCAGCCCGGACTATTTGTCTGCTCTTGAAGGCCCCCCCGAGGAGATTGCGACATATGATTGGTTAGCACTTATTTTTGACAAGCTTTCAAGGTCCATTGAAGTTTTTATCAAAAATGATTTTGCCGGTGCATTGTGCGGCCGCTTGATTGTTCCTCTCGTGAGTCTTGATTTTTTTCTAGTGTTCTGATTTTTTCTCCATAGTTTTTACGTGTTTTCATGGTCCTTGAATATGCAGATGACGTATCTTAACACACGAGCTATAGATGTTCCTTCTGTTATTCATCACATTGGTGTTTGGACCAATGTCATTGTTAGGAACCTTGAGAAGCTTGATCTAATATGCGAGGAAGAAGGGACTTACGGGAAAATCTCGGTAATTTCATACTTGTGTATCGTTGAGTTGTACTCTCTCACATCATGTTTTTTGTTAAATTGTAATATGTTTTTTCTTCTTTTTTTTGTAGTTGAAGGACATCAGGCAAACCCCTTTCCATAATGATACTTTTCGAACTTGGTCCTTTGAGGAAGTCAATTGTGGCCTTGAATCCTTTTTATGTTCATTTGTGAAGCCTGGGCGTCAAATTGCGGTATAATTCTTCATTATAGAATTAGTCTCATTGTTCGCTATATGTTTCTACATTTGTTTATTTTGTCTTAATGTTCTTCATTTTTTATATAGGTCGTTGACGACTTGAGAGAGATTCAAGCTGGCTTGTACAGAGGTGTTTTTTCTGCAATTCAGCCTGTAGTCGACGAAAGCATCTTCAAAGTTATGCAAATTGCTAACTTCTACAATGAACAGGATTCTCTTAACAAATCAACAGACATGAATAGTTTGTTTGCTCGGTCTTGGTTTCAGGACAACCCCGATGGGAATTTCCATATCACCGAAGTTAGTTCTAGCGCACGTTCTCAGGATGGAGCAAAAAAAACTTATCACCGTGAAAGTTCTGATTGGGATTGTGATGTTGTCGTCCAAGATAATTGTGTCGTGTCTGAAGAACAGATATTTACTTTAAGTCAGAAGATTTACCAGCAAATTAGGTTACTGTAGGAGATAATTCCAATTGATCTTAAATACACACCCAATGTTGTGTACAAAGAGTTTCTTCCATCCTTGGATCTTTTTATTGGCCGTGTTGCCGAAAACCTCCCTTCCAAGCTTTCTTTTGAAAAAACGTTGGACTTGTTAAAGGATAAAGGAGTTGTCTACATCAATTGCGAAGGATTGAATAACTGTCGTGTCTGTGATGATTGCAATGATTTGTTTGGTAGAAATCCTCAAGCCAACAATGCAGTCCCGACTGTTGCAGCTAATAATTCTGATGCATTTCAATGTGCGAGTGGGTTTGCTGCAGTTGTTGCTCCCGAGAAGAAGAACCTTATATGTGAAGCTGAAGCAGAACCATCATGTATGTTTATGGTGAAATGCAAGGGTGGTTGCGTGGCTAGATGTAATGAAGCAGAACCAATACGTTTTGCAGAAGATGATTGCATAGTTAAAGCCAAAGAAGCAGAATTGAACCCTCCATGTCGTACGGTTGTGCATTTTTTTTTTGAAAGTGTTACCATAGGGCAAAAACCCTATGGTGTGATTTTCAATTATATGATGAAAGCCAGGAGCTTACAAAGAAGAGGGAGGGGGGTTGGTGAGATACTATACCAGCAATACAACTAGGGGGAAGAGATGAATATGAAAGTAAATAAACATTAGGAAAAAATGTTGGAAATCCAAGCTAAATATCCTTGTAAAAGCAAAGGGGAAATCCTATGTTGGTGCAGGAGGAGATCCTTTTGGAATGTGACCTTCCACCTGATGAAAGATGGATTGATGCCATCGAAGATAAAATCATTTCTGCTTCTCCAGATATTCCAGCAAACACAAACAAATATTTCAGTGAAATGATCCCCTCTGAATTCCTTTTTGGACCGAAGAAATTTCTGATCGAAGGGGAGGGATAAGTCCCAATTTATTCGCAAAGTCCCAACATCTAGCAGCAAACTGGCAAGAGAAGAATAGACGATCCCTGTTTTCACTAACGTTTTGTTCACAAAGATTGCAGTTTGGTCCCCCCTCGAATGACCAATGTTTCCTGAGCATTAATTCTTTAGTGTTTAATCTGTCCATATGTAGCAGCCAGGCAAACACTCGTAACTTGGGGAGGCATTTCGATTTCCAGATTGCAATAAAGGACTCTTTTTTGGGCAGTTGAGAGAACATGTAGTTGTAAAATCGAGAAGAGGTGAAGAGAGCAGATCCCCAAGGGAAGCATTTTGTATCTTCTAATTCATTGTTGAGCCGAATGGAATCGAGTACCTCATGTAACTGGTTGAGTTCATCAAATGCCTGAGAGGATAAGGGCAGTGCAAATACATTATCAACTTCCCAGGAAGATTTCATCTCTGCCACCGATGAGTTTTCATTTAACACATACGAGTATAGTCGAGGAAAACGATCACAGATCAAGGTCTTATTTAGCCAAAAGTCCTTCCAGAATAACGTTGTGAGACCATTATTGATATTTGATGTAGTAATGCTCCTGTAAGTACCAATGAGTTTAAATATGTCACGCCACCAGAAAGAACCGCGAGCAGTTTGTGCATGAGGGGGTGAGGTGGTGTCATATAATGACCAAACCAAACGCACCCACGGGGTGTCATGCTTGCAATAGAATTTGTGGAGGTGCTTCATGAGCAGGGCCTGATTATGGATATCTAAATTCTTGATCCCAAGTCCACCGTTGATCTTCGGTTTACAGACGAGGGGCCAGGCCGCTAGCGATTGAACAGGGCCCTCGTCATCTTTGCTCCATAGGCATTGCCTCCTCACACGGTCGAACAATGCAACAGTGGTTTTGGGGATTCGCAGAGAGCATAGGAAGTGCACAGGGAGGGAAGAAAGAACAGAGTTGACCAGAGTAAGACGACAGCCATAGTCTAGAAAACGTACAGAAGCATTAAGTCGTCTCTCCACTTGATCCACGATAGGCGAGAGATCATTCACAGTTGGGCGGGTGTCACCCAGAGGGAGCCCAAGGTAGGTAAATGGCAGAGAGCCTGTAGCACAGTCCAGCGTGGTAGCCAGAACTTGTAGTTTCTCTTGAGTGATGTTGATAGGAACTAGGCAGGACTTAGAGTAATTTACTTGTAAGCCAGTTGCAGCAGAGAACCTGGTCAGAAGGTTTTTAAGTGTGGTGAGCTGAATGGGGCATGCTTGAAGAATTAGTAATGTATCATCTGCATATTGGGCAACTGGGAATTCAGCTCCTGGAATCGGAAGGGGTGGTGTAAGTGATCCATCTAGCATATGTGAGTTGATCATGGACTGAAGAAGATCAGCCCCAGCTACAAATAATATAGGGGAAAATGGATCCCCTTGTCGAACTCCTCTGCGACATGGGAATTTCTTTCCAGGGACTCCATTCAGTAAGACCGAGGAAGTTCCAGTGTTAAAGATAGATTGCACCCAAGAAATCCATCTATCATCAAATCCCCAACATTTAAGAATAGCCAATACAACATCGTGTTCAATAGTATCAAATGCTTTAGCAAAATCCAATTTTAGAATAACCACCTCAGCCTTGGATTGTTTGCATTGGTGGATATATTCATAAGCCCATCCAAGACAGTCATGAATTGATCTATTATTAAGGAACCCATATTGATTGGCATGAACAAGATCCAATATCTTGTTTTGCAGTCGATTCGCCAAAAGTTTAGTAATCAATTTGAATGAGGAGTTCAATAAGGAGATAGGTCTAAAATCATTTGGGCTAGTGGGACAAGATATTTTTGGGATGAGAGCAATGTAGGCATCATTAATACTCTAAAGATTAACCTCATTGGACCAGAATTCATCACAAAGTTTATAGAAATCCCACTTAATTATTGGCCAGCATATTTTATAAAATAGACCTGAAAATCCATCAGGGCCAGGAGCTTTATCAATAGGGGTTTCTGCAACCACTTTATCAATTTCTTCATGTGAGAAAGGTGAGGAAAGGACCTCAAGGCCATCCCTAGTATGTATATATGCAGAGAAATCAAATAATGGATCAATTGGGGAAGAGGTACCAAGTCTCTGATTGAAAGCTGTTCTTAGAATTCCAGCTTCCTCAATATGATCCATAGCCAATGTACCATCCCCTCTGTCTAGGGAAGCAATCAAATTATGTCTATAGCGAATTGATGCCATGGAATGAAAAAAATTGGTGTTTTCACCGCCAAACTTAGCCCATCGAGTGGTACACCGTTTTTTCCAATATTCAAGCTTACAATCAAGAAGGAATTTGAGTTTTTGCTAAACTATGTCCCGAAAGTTCCATTCAGTAATGTGTAATGAACGCTGTTCTTCAAGCTCATCAAAGTGAAGGATAGTTTTATTGCAATTTTCAATGTAGAGGGAAATCATCGAAATACTAGTAGACCAGTTCCGGAGGGCTTTGCGTAGGAGTTTAAATTTACCCGAAATGGATCGGGCACTATCACCTGGGCAGTGTATATTCCAGATGCGTTGCACCAGGTCCATGAAACCTGGAAGCTTAACCCAGTGATTTTCAAACCTAAATACCACCCCTCTAGGGATATCCGTGCCAATAGAGACGACGCATGGCGAGTGATCAGAAGTAGGTCGAGACAGCGTGCGGACAGTAGAGTTAGGATATTTATTCGTCCAAGCATAAGAGGTGAAGAACCAATCAAGCTAAATTAAAAGGGGGTCAGTTTGCATATTACTCCAGGTATAGCAGCGATCCTTGATGGGGAGCTCGATGAGGCCTAAGTGGCCAATGATCTCGTTAAACGTAGCCATATCTACAGCGTTAGCACCTGGTCGATTACGGCTGTCAGAATAGCGATAGAAGTTAAAATCGCCGAGAACGATCCAGTGGGCATCGGAAGGAATGTCTAAGTGAAACAACCATGCCACAAAATTTTCTCGCGCAATTCCTTCGCAGGGCCCATATACATTAACTAAAATAAAGGATTCAAGCGTAGCGGAAGAGATGAAGTGCAACACAAGCGCAAACGATTCTTCAAGCAGGACATGAGCACTGAATTTTTGGCTAGGACAAATAACGATAAGTCCCCCAGAAGAACCATCCGAGGGGACAAAAGCAAAACGATCAAATCGTCTAGGCGCAAATAACTTGATAAAAGCTAGGTCGAAACTATCGCGCTTTGTTTCTTGAAAACATAAAATAGAGGCGTTGCTCTCTGTCACCTTATCACGAATAAGCGGCCAGTTTTCCGGTCCGTTAAGGCCACGAATGTTCCGACATAATATATGCCACATAAGGTTCGATAACTTAGGTTTAACAGAATGATTCAGCATAACGCAAACTAGAGATAAGTACTAGTGATAGATAGGGCAACCAGTCCTGATGGAGTTGAAGGAGCTTTGCTGCAGTTCGTCAGGTATGTGGCAAGTTCAGATAGGCTTGGCCTGATGGAGCTTTGCTGCAGTGAGCTCCTCAGGATCAATATTGCATTCTTCAATCCCTATGCGCTGCATCTCAGTCAGAAGAGTGATAGGGGGATCAATGGACTTAGGGGTATGAGTACCCTTGCGGCGAGTGGGACCCAGAGGGATGGATTCAAACTTATACCCCTCATTGTTGCTTCTAGTAGACCGGCGCACCGTGGCCACATGGATGGGAGTAGAAGCACGACGAGGACGACCACGTCCAGGGCGCATTGGTGAGGGTATAGCAACCGATTCGAGGTCCAGTACGAACTGAATGTTGTCGTCAGAAGGCAGAGCAGGAGCACACGCATCCATCACGCCAGCAAGTGGATCCTTGGCGGTATTCAGATGCAAGTATAGTGCAGCATCAATCCAGATGGGGAAGACAACAACAGAACGAGTAGCATAAATAGGATCCATCAGATGAAGAGAGGCATCCTCTAAGGCCCAGTTTAACGCAGAGAAGAGGTTCAGTATATCGCCTGAGCTTGGGAGGGCACTAGTGGAACCATGGGAGTCCAATATGCGACGACAATGGGTCTTGATAAACATCCAGCCAAGAAAATGAATAAAGGAAGGCCAGATAAATGCAATATCCATCCCCAAAGCAGAAACATCAGCTGAGTACGGTTGTGCATCACAGATCCAATGTTGTTGGAAAGGGTTTATCGCCATTAGTCATCAGTAAAGTAGGTTCCACTTGTACAAACACTTTGAGCATATCTAGACATTCGTCTTACTTGGGAACAGTCAACTATGTTTCGTCTATTCTTACTAAACATGTCAATATTGTTACTGTCGATAGTTCAGAAGATTTGAACCTTTTGAGGTCTAGAAATACTCTGTCGGAACCTAGTAGTTCATGGTGACGACCTAATAAATCGCCGGCAGTTGGTGTTTCAGGATCTGACGCCACTCCAACTAAGTCTGCTTGTGAATGGTCTAATAGTTCAACAACGCTTGTAGATCGATCGGCTGGACATCATTCCATGCCGGCATCAGGTTCAAAAAGGTCCTTTCAACATTCTCTCATTTCTGATACTACGTCTGTTGACGGTCAACCTGCTAAGAAGCCAAGGACAGTTGGGACTGCATGTAAAGGTGTACATTTTGCTGAATTAGCGCAACCTAGCTTGGTTGATCTCCATGAATATTCTCTTTTGGATGACCCTGAAGTTTGGGAAAGGGTTGATACACTTGTAAAAGAAAGGGAAATCCTAAATAATCAGTCTTTCATTCATTCGTCTCCGTATTTTGCATTTACGCAACCTCCTGTGTCCGCTAGAGTTAATGATTCTTTGGGCAATGGACCTATGCGTCAAGACGTGTTGATGAATCTTGTCCCTTCCGGTCAGACAAGCCGTTCACATGGGTTACCTGGCATACTTCGCATTCATGATTCGAGACCATCGCATGATAGATTCAGGGTAGTTAATTTCAGAGACCCTCCAGTTTCACAGCAACTACACTATACTGTCGACCAATCTCAGATGAACTGCTCACCTCAGTCTTCTGGCTTTATGGGAGGTTCAGAAATGCTTCATCCTTCAAATCCTTCATCTTCTCGGTCAATGTCCTATGCTAATAATACGAGGCCTAACTTTCCGTACATGAGATCCGACTCATCACATGAAACATCTTTAAACAACCAGGTTGGTGGTTACTGTAATGCCCATAACTTCGGTTCTCAACCCCGTTCTTCATCGTCGAGACAAACCAGAGTTGTCAGTCATCTGTACTCGTCAGATTCACGTTACAGAAGCGCTGGACAAGTTGATGTTGTTGTTCATTTTCCTCGTGAAAATGACAACTCTCACTTTTCATCTTCACGCAGTCAGCAGAGCTATAATCAATATCAACCACAATTTAGCAGTGGCAATGGATTTTATTCTCTCTCTCCTTTGTCAAATGTGGATCCAGGAAGTGATAGACCTCTGTTTTCTGTGAGGGATTCTACAATTTTTGAATTTAATATCATGGAATTGTTGGTAAAAATATACCTGCTGAAAGACCATCTTCTGTTTTGATAATTAATGACAAGTTGACAACATAACTATTGGACTAATGACTATCTGAGAGTACTTGCAGGTCCTATTTGATATATATGAAAATTCCCAGGTTCATCAAGCATGCAATCTATATGGGTTACAAAAATGTTTCGAATAGAAAGAGCTCGAAGAAACAAAGCTAGGGTGCCATTTTTTCAAGCAGCGGAGGCTCCGGTGAAACCACCGGAACCTCCGCCCCATGCATTTCCCAGCTCATCCAGGCGCTGGCCTCCGGTGGAGGATCCGGTGGAACCTCCGCTAAAAACACCTTCGGGTGCATAAGAGCGGAGGCTCCAGCGGAGCCTCCGGTGTAATTCTGATGGGTGGAGCGTCCGGTGAAACCACCGGAGCCTCCGCTGGCTCCACTGCCCCACTGTGGGGCTAGCCTCCGGTGTGGCCTCCGCTAAAACCCCCTTCGGGTGCATAAGAGCGGAGGTTGCAGCGGAGCCTCCGGTGGACCTCCGGTGGGCGGAACCTCCGCCAACGCTACCGGAGCCTCCGCCCCGCAGGATCCATTTTGAAGAAAATGAGCTGCGCGTGTGAGCGTATATGAAGATCACCGGAGCCTCCGGTGCTGCGTGGACTGCACAACGGCCACTTGGGGGAAGGGGTATTTAAAGCCTCCCCTACCTCATAAATTCCCAAGCTTTTCCCATTCTCTCTCCTAGCTATTAATGAAATCTTCAACCTCCTAGATCTCCCTCTCCAACCACCCAAACACTCTGAAACTTTGTGGAGAGCTAGAGGAGACCTAGATCCGTGATTCCACCAAAGGAATTTCAAATCCATCCACCACATCCTAGTAGATCTAGAATCCTACTTGAGGCTTAGAAACCTCAGTAGATCTTGTGCTTGTAGCTTCCACCTTGTTGCAAGAAGCTTCGGATCCGTTGAGAGCCTCCATCCATCTTGTGGAGTGTCCTCAACCTTGTGTAAAGGTTTGGTCAACGCCTTCAAGTTGACCTCATAGTGGAAACGAGAATCTCTCTCACCGGAGAAGCTCAAGGAGAATAAGGTGTGCACAACCATGCTATTGAGGAGCGCCTAGGTGGCTCCCCACCTCTCCAACGTAGACGTACTTCTCTTGAGAAGGAACTACGGGAAACATATCCTTGTCTCCTTGTTTACACTTGTAGTTTATCTTGTTGCCTTTTGTTTTACTTCCGCTGCGTATCTTATTTTGTACCACTTAGGTTGCTCACCTAGTTGCACATCTAGAGAACCTTATCTTATCTTGCTTAGCCATAATTAAAAGGAAAAGAAGAAAAATTGGTAGTCAACCTATTCACCCCCCTCTAGTTGACCCTAGTGCACTTTCAATTAGTATCAGAGCCTCGGCTCTCGCTAAGGGCTTAACCGCCTAAGAGTATAATGGTCAATGAAAATGAACCCGATGGTTCTAGTGCGGAAATTGCCAAAATGGCCGACACTATAACTAACCTACAAGAAATAGTTGGAACCCTCCAAACCAAATTGTCCAAGGTTAGCTCTAGTGTTGGCTCGGAGGTTTCTAGCATAAATAAAATGTTGGAGGCCATGATGGGGAAAACCAAGGAGTCCAAGGAACCACCTCTCACCGCCGATGATGTTAGCTTGGATGATGAGTCCATTTCGGACATCGCCGAAATGGAAGCTAACATTGCTTTAGCCAAGGCAAAAGCCGATAAAAAAGGCTAAGAGCGGTGGGAGCTCCAAAGGCTCCAAGTCTCAATCGGCTAACGGTTCGGGGTCTAACTCAAAAGTTCCACCACTTCCCAATTTTGACACTATTCATCCTATTGCCACAATGCCACACATTCTAAATGTTGGACTTCCTCCCATTCTTAACACTAACGAATTCTCTTCTTGGAAGTTCGATATGGAGTCTCATATTTCAGGGTCTTACACCTCCTTGTGGAGAAGTGTTCTCCATGGATTTCATCCTCACGATGCAAACAACTTGACTCCAAGAGAAGACGTGGAATTTCAACTCAACAAGACCGCTCTTGTCACTATCTAGAAGGCTCTCCCAAGATAACATCTTGAACACATCCGCGGTATCAAGACCGCCAAGGAGGCTTGGGATAAACCTGACACCTTGTTTCAAGGCAATGCTAGCATCTAATCCTCCAAGTATGATGTGGCTCTTGACAAGTCCAAGAACTTAGTTATGCTTGAAGATGAAAGTCCCGAAGAACTATGTAGAAGGGTTGTCACTCTCGGCAACCAATTGAGGGACTTTGGAAAAGAAGAGATCTCCGATGAGTGGATCAAGAGGAAGTTTGTCAAGGCCATAACTCCTTTCAAGAAGAACCTCTCCACTAGCATTCGAACAAGATCGGACTACAACTCCCTCAACTCCATTGGTGTTCTTAGTGAGTTCATAGCCATATCCCTATCTCAAAAGAGCGCGGATGATGCTCTCGCTCGCTCAAGAGGAGTTGGAAAGTCTCCCAACCTCGCCTTGAAGTCTAAGGCGGTTGCTCGGATAGAAGAAGTGGATGAGGATGATGAGGATTATGAAGATACATACAAGGGTGCTCACAAGTGCATTGCTCTTGCCATGCACGGTTATTGGAAGAGATGGGAGGATCACAAGGCCGGTGCTCCTAGACCTTCAAGAAACAAGATCTACAAGAAGAAGGGGGAGCAGCCAAGGAAATGCTTCAATTGTGGAAGTGCAAATCACTTCGTCAAGGAGTGTCCTTTTGAGCCAATAGAAGAGAATGAAGGGAAGCTTGTTCGCAAGGACAAGAACAAAGCTCCACAAAACAAGAATCTCACTAGAAGAGTCCCAAGGGCTCTATATGTTCAAGAAGGCCCCACACTGGAAACATACCACTCCGGAGATGAAGGAGAAGATGAAGTCGTAGGTGTGGCCCATGTCGCCATAGCTACGACTTCCTCTTCATCGGTCTCTCTATTCGAATCCCCCAATGAGAAGGCATTGGTCCAACCTACATGTCTTATGGCAAAAGCCACCGCGGTAATATCTTCCACCTCCAAGACCATTTCTACTAGTTCTCCCTCATTATTGGATTGTGTTGAAAACATTGTGGATGATGAGGAGACCAAGAATCTTAGCTCTTGGCTATGTAGTTTTGAAGGTGAAACCAAGGAAAAGGTAAAGGCCCTCTTGAGGCAACTTGATGATGCTAACTCTCTCATAGATGAGAAGGAAGAGATCATCACGACCTTGGAGAGCTATGGTGGTGGTCATGAGAATCATGGCAATGATCTTGTAGAAGCTCTTGAGAAAGAGAGATCCTTGAGAGCCTCTCTTGAAGAGAGACTATCTAGTCTAGAAGAGACTTATGCTATTAGTGTTTCCAAACATAAGAAGGATAATGAAAAATATCTTGCTCTACTTAAAATCTTTGAAGAAGAAGAGTTGAAGCTAGGAATAGCTCATGAGGAACTTGTTGAGCATCATGGAAAACTAGAAAAGGAGTTCACGTCTCTTAAAGAAATCCATGGCAAACTCATCATATCCCGAAACAAGCTTCTAGCTCAACAATCTAATAAGCAAGTGACTTCCTCCTCTAATAGTATTGTTATCATGCCTACCTCTTGTACTACTACTAACTTTGTAGGAATAGAGAAAATTCTCAATGACGCCATAAGCTCTCAAGGAGCCAAGAAAGGAAAGGAAGGGCTTGGCTTCGTTGCCAAGTCAAAGAAGAAAACAAAGAATGTCACCTCTTCCTCTAGGAATGTTGTATTTGTGAAAGAGGGAGAGGTGACCAAGGAGAAGGATACAAACGACGTAGTGGGTGATTATACCTCTAGGGGGAGCATCACTCACAATGACTTTGCTAGAAAATATAACCCCTCTTATGTTCTTATGAAATATAGAGATAGTCATGTTTATGCTAAATAAGTTGGTAATTCATATGGTGATGATTACATTGGACTATTTGGGTTCCTAAGACCCTTGTTACTAACAAAAGAGGACCCATTGAAGGATGAGTACCTAAATCAAGAAATTGATCTCTTGTAGGGAAGTGCTTCCGGGTCGGGTAGATGGACGGTGGATAGTGGTGCATCTCAACATATGACCAGAAGCAATAACACAATGAGCAATATTGAACCTCCATTACCCCATCTCAATTGCGTCACTATTGGTGACAATTCCGAACTTAAGGTATTGGGGCGAGGCAAGGTGGCTATCTCAAATGATGTATCAATTGAGAATGTTCTCCTTGTTGAGTCCCTTGGTTATAACTTGATGTCTGTTCTTCAACTTGCAATTTGTGGTTTTACCTCCTTATTTAGTAAAGAGAATGTGATTGTCACTTGGGAAACAACTCTTAAAGTAGCCTTTGTTGGGTTTGTCGAGAACAACAGGTATGTAGTGGACTTCTCTAAAGGAGACACGTGTGCCGCGACATGCCTAATGGCTAAAGTTGATGTGGGGTGGCTTTGGCATCGCCGGTTAGCCCACGCCAATATGAGAATGTTGCATGACCTTCAGAGTGGAAATCATGTTCTAGGACTAACCAAAGCTAAGTTTGCTAAAGATCGTGTGTGTAGTTCTTGCGCCTTTGGAAAGCAACATGGAGAACTTCACCCAACTAAGACTAATATCTCCACCACAAGAATTCTTGAGCTCATTCACTTAGATATCTTTGGTCCACTATCTTATGATAGTCTCGTAGGAAAGAAGTATTTCTTGGTGATTGTGGATGATTATTCAAGATATTGTTGGGTGTATTTTTTAAGAGGAAGAGTGAGACTCAAAAGAGAGTCATCGAGTTTATCACTCTAGTGGAGCGCCAACACAATGCTTCCATATTGGCCATCCGGAGTGATAATGGTATGGAGTTCAAGAACTATACCGTTGAGGGGTTTCTTAGTGAAGAGGTCATTGCTCACCAATACTCCTCTCCCTACACCCCTCAACAAAATGGTGCCGCGGAAAGGAAGAACCGGACTTTTATGGATGCGGCTTGGAAAATGATTGCGTAGTTCTCTTCTCCTTATAACTTTTGATCCGAAGCCTTCTCCACCGCTTGTCATGCTACCAACCGGTTATATCTCCACAAGATCTTGAACAAGACTCCCTATGAGATTCTCACGGGCAAGAAACCGGACGTATCTTACTTCAAGGTCTTTGGTTGCAAGTGCTTCATTCGCAAGAAAGGTAAACGTTTGTCAAAATTTGAGACCAAATCTTATGAGGATATTTTTGTTGGATATGCCACAAACGCTCACGCCTATAGAGTCTACAACAAGTCCACCGGGAAAGTTGAAGAAGCTATAGACGTGGTGTTTGATGAGGATAACGGCTCCCAAGGGGGCGTATAGATCATGGTGTTGTAGGAGATGCAATTCCTCCCATCGTCATACGAAGAATGGGGATTGGTGAAATAATTCCCATTGAGGGTTACCGGATGATGGAGGGAGAAGGACTATGCCACACTAGAGTAGAGCCATTGACTACACCCATTGATACACAAGCTACCCAACAAGATGCACCAAGACCTCAAGCTAATGATCAAGGTCAAGCAAGTAATCTAGGCCAAGATAATGATCAAGTACAAACTTCTCATCAAAGTCATGATCAAAGTACCATCATTGTTGAGAGAGCTCAACCTAGTGGTGATCCTTCACCCAGTAATGATCAAGGCCAAGATGAAGATGGACATGTCTCCGATGAAGAAGGTGATTCTCAAGCAATATCCAAGGAATATTTGGAGGATATACTAGCTCGTAGAGCAAAGATAAGTCTAGAGAATCTTGAACTAGCGGGTCACACTGAGGACAAATACTTGGGCAAGTTCGTGGAAGGGTTTTCACTAGGAAGCAATTGGTGGATTTTAGCAAGGCTCATGCTTTTGTCTCTTTCATTGAACCCAAGAAGGTTTATGAAGCTCTCGAAGATCAAGATTGTCTTGAAGCCATGCATGATGAACTCAATAATTTCGAGCGCAACAAAGTGTGGAAGTTAGTGCCAAGACCCAAGGATTGCAAGAATGTTATTGGCACCAAATGGGTGTTCAAGGACAAGCAAGACAAAGATGGTATCGTCATTCGCAACAAGGCAAGATTGGTGGCTCAAGGGTTTTCTCAAGTCGAAGGTGTTGATTTCGGTGAAACCTTTGCCCTCATAGCTCTTCTTGAATCCATTCACATCTTACTTGCTTATGCATCTCATCATAATTTTAAGTTGCAACAAATGGATGTTAAGAGTGCTTTCCTAAATGGTCCCATTAGTGAGTTAGTATATGTTAAGCAACCTCTGGGTTCCGAGGATCCCAACCACCCCGATTATGTCTATAAACTCGATAAGGCACTATATGGACTTAAACAAGCTCCACATACATGGTACGAGCACCTTAAAGAGTTTCTAGTGGATCGTGGGTTTAATGTTGGTTTAATCAATCACACCCTCTTTACCAAGACGGTTGGAGGTGACTTATTCATATGCCAACTCTATGTGGATGACATCATTTTTGGGTCTACTAACACTTTGTTCAATGAAGAGTTTTGCAAGCTTATGACCGATAGGTTTGAGATGTCTATGTTGGGAGAATTGGAGTTTTTCCTTGGCTTTGAAGTGAATCAATATCATGAAGGAACTTTCATCAAACAAGCCAAATACACTCAAGACATGCTCAAGAGATTCAACATGCATGATGCCAAGCCTATGAAGACTCCCATGTCCACAACCACTGACTTGAAACCCGACCCCAATGGTAAAGAGGTAGATCAAAAGGTATACCGCTCCATGATTGGCTCTTTGCTCTACCTTTGTGCATCTAGACCGGATATCATGTATAGTGTAGGTAAATGTGCAAGGTTTCAAGCCTCTCCGAGGCAAAGTCATTTGGAAGCGGTGAAACGAATCTTTCGATATTTAGTTCATACCCCAAATTTTGGTCTTTGGTATCCCAAGGGTTCAAGTTTTCAGCTCATCGGGTATTCGTACGCAGATTATGCGGGAGAGAAGACGGATAGGAAGTCCACAACCGGGGTTTGCCAATTCCTTGGCCGCTCCTTAGTATGTTGGTCTTCAAAGAAGCAAAACTGTATTACTCTCTCCACCACCGAAACCGAGTATATCTTCGTGGCAAGTTGTTGTGACCAATTGCTTTGGATGAGGCAAACCTTGAAGGATTATGGTATTCATTTTGACAAGGTCCTCTTCTTTGTGACAATGAGAGTGCTATCAAGATCGCCTACAACCCTGTTCTTCACTCCAAGACGAAGCACATTGAGATCCATAGTCATTTTATTCGGGATCATGTTGAGAAGGGTGATATTGATCTATCATATGTATCCACCAAGGATCAACTTGCCGACATCTTCACGAAGGCCCTTGATGAATCAAGATTTCGAGCTTTGAGGAATGAACTAAATGTCATCGATTCTTCCAACTTCACTTGAAACCTTGCATATGTACCTTCCTTATACGTGTTATTAGGTTTGGATGTAGGCATGTACATAGGGGGAGCGTCACTCAACTCATGAGTGTAAACTCCTCTTGTTATGCAAAAATCAATTCATCATTGCATATCTAGTCAATTTGTGACTCATTATGCTTAATTGTGAGTAGTACTCTTGGACCCAAGATACATCTTCGCGGTGCCAAAATTACACACTCAAACATGCTGTCTCCGGCCACCGACCTCCTCCTCTCGGAGTTGTTTTTTTTGGCTCTTTCACGCACATACTATACTCCCTTGACAACTCGTGCGGGTTTGGCTTTTACTTATTTTCATCTTGCGAACCCACATCGAGTAATGTCTCTCGTATGACAGTTACAGTCTTCCAACCCAAGCTTCCCTTGCCCAAAAGACTATTCCTATCTTAATGCTCTCGTTTTTCTTATCTTGGCGCGCGAAAACTGGATCTGGCGGAGGCTCCGGTGAAACCACCGGAGGCTCCGCCGCGCCTGTCCACCGGAGCCCACCGGTACCTCCGCTGGTGCGAAATTCGCTCAGCGGATTGGTACTGCACGCGCGCTTCGTGGACAGGGGGGCGGAACCTCCGGTGAAACCACCGGAGGCTCCACCTGCTGTGATTTTGCGGGATAAGACCTAGGTCGAGCGGGGTCAACTAGATCTCAGATCTTATTTCCCCTACTCGCCCTCCCTCTTCCTCCTCCAAACCGCCTCCGCCCTCTACGTCTCCGCCGCCGGGAAGAGCGCTCCAGCGCCGGGAGGCCCTCCTCCTTGTATTGGACCGCTCCGGGATCTTCTTCCTCCCTCACCTTCCACCATGGATGCGGGTATGTATGCTCTCTCTCCCCCATCTAGTTGATGGATGGGGAAGCACTAGGATCCACATGTTTTTTACATCTAGATGCGTGGATTTAGGTTTTGGAGTAGGAAATCACGAGTACGAACCCAGAAACCTAGATTGTGAATATTAGGCTTGAATCACTTTGGATCTTAGGGTGGATTTGTTCATGTGCCCTACCCCTTGTTATTCATTCCTAATGTTCTTCATATCTTTGTTTCTCGGATTTGTGTGTCACATAAACTTGAGCATTACCTCTTCTTCATGCTTTTCTTGCTATCTCTCTTTCATAGATGCCCCTGGTTCCAAGGGCAAGGGCACTCGCACCAAGAGCGTGGCTAGTCACAAGGCTCCAAGAGTTGATAAAATCGAGGAAACATTGGAACCATCTCAGCCCAAGCGCAATACGAGATTCCTGGCTCTCGAGAAGACTTTGCCTCGCAAGGAGAAATAAACTTCTCAAGTGTCCGAGGGAGTGTTCTTGACGCAACGTCACGAGAACCCATATACTATTGAGCGTCACCTCTTGATGCCACAGTTCCGGGGTATGGATCCTCGATTCCACACCATGTTTCAAAGCCAAATTTATCATGAGATTTAGATGAGTAAGTCCAAGGAGAATGTTTCCCCTCAACATGCTATTAATTTTGGTCATATGGAGAGGAAGCCCGATTACTTTGGAGAAGCACTAGAGATTGTTGATGCATTTGGCCTTGCTCCCATTATGAAAGTGCAACAAGATTATGATGAGGGATTGGTTTGTGAGTTCTTGGCCACAGTGCACCTCGCCAATGAAACAGAGCGCGATCTTATCTGGATGACCAAGGGACAACAGCTCACTATCAAGTGGTCCGAGGTTGGAGTCCTTCTTGGCGGCTACCCGGATCACGGACCGTTTGCCAGTGGCCCGGAGTTTGACGAGGATTGGTTCCGTGTTCATGCTACCAATGCTCAATCACTCGCCAAGGATCAACTCACTCCTCTTTATCACTGGAAGAAGTTCGCTGTTGGATTTCTCAAGGGCCTCTATCCCACTTATGATATTATGCTCCGCATCTATCGTGAGACCATCAACCCAAAGTCGGGGAACATTGATGAGATCCAAGGCTTCCTCAAGAACCTCATGCTTCTTACTCATGAGAAGCGGCTCTCCGGTCTCACTCAGAAGCTTGATGTGCTCGATTATCTGTGGAATGAGTTGTGGCATGTCATCATACAGAGGAAGCATGTTTGCTTTGGGCTTTTCATCATGAAGATCATCTTGAAAGTGTGGGAGAACAAGTTCCCAGAAGATCCTCTCGATGATGCTAATTGGATCCCACATACGGAGAAAAGGCTTCTCATCAAGGACCACACCGAGCCTATTGTGCATCCCACCCCTGCTGCTCGCAAAGGCAAGGCCAAGCCACGGGTCATCATTGATAAGGAAGACGAAGAAGAGGAAGTTGGTCCCTCTCGTCCTCCTCCTTCTGACGGTGCCTTCAAGTGGATGGCAAGGGATCTCAAGAAAGTGTTCCAAGTGAACAAGAAGGTCGAGCAGCACCAATGGGAATGCCACTATGACAGGGAGCTTAAGCACCGCAAGGCAGTAAAGGCCGAGACACAGCTTCATCATGATGGTGGAGAATCTGTGGAGTCCCCGAGAGAAGATAGCATTACTGACTGGGACGCGTGGCAAGCCAAGGATTCCAAGGGGAAGATCATCGAGTGGTCTGATGAGGAACCTGGAGAAGAGGTCACCAGCTCTCGCCTCCGCGCCCACCCTCCGAGCTTGGATAACTCCTCCGAGTGATCATTGGGACGTTAGCATCGGTCTCCTCCCTCTTTTGGTATCTTGATGCCAAAGGGGGAGAGATATATACTTAGGAGCGGGCATTTGCATGGGTTCTCTCTCAAGCCATGTTTTCGATTTGCCTCTTATGCTTGAGAGAGTTGGCTATTTGGAAACTTTGTTGTTTAATTATTGTGCGTTGTGAACCTCGCTATGAATTATGTGAGCTTGTGAACTTAGTACCACTATTATATGTGTTTTCCTCTATATTGTTTAATTCTCTCAACATGAAGGGAGCATATCTCTAGGGGGAGCTCCGTCCATGTTGTGTGTGTTATAATTATGCAAATAGGGATGTTGTCATCAATTGCCAAAAAGGGGGAGAATGAAAGATCATCTTCTGTTTTGATAATTATTGACAACATAACTATTGGACTAATGACTATATGAGAGTACTTGCAGGTCCTATTTGATATATACGAAAATGCTCAGGTTCATCTGTTGGAACGCATAGAGATAAACAAAACTTTTCCTACGCGGTACTTCCAAGATCTAGCCGAGGTAGAAGGCCACGATGATTACCACCAGACGCGCGGTTGTGGATTATCGATGAAGCACGTCGGTGCAGTGGAGTCCCACGATCCGATCCGGCCGATCCAATCCCGCGAACCGAAGTGCTGAACGTACAACACCTCTGCCGGTATCCACACGTACGAGGAGGAGCTCCGACGGCGGATTGCTAGGTCCGGTGCGACGACTGGACTGAATGGGGCTAGGGTTCCCAACGCATGGGAGTGGAGTAACGTGCCCGCTGGGCAACCTGTGCCCCTCTTTATATAGCGAATGGTAGTGGGCTTCACAACACTTGTGGCCCATTCCCTCTGTGAGTCCAACTCACAAACTCAGTCCATTTCTGGTTCGGGTCCAACCCGACCAATACATTTGCTCCCGCTCTTAAGTGTGCGACCCTGCAGGCTCATGGCGACTTGGACACGATTGGAGTCCGACTCCCATCGATCAATTGGTAGCGGCTCCTAGCAGAACGTGCCGACTCCCAAGTCCCATTGAGTCATGACGACATACCTTTCAATGTGATATTCATCCTAGTCCCTTTTGCCTCACGATATACCTTGTCGAACTATAGGCGATTTATCGTCATCCCTTTAATAGTTTAACTCTCTTCTCGATCCGTGATATGTGATTCATCTGACTAACTCTTAGTCAACAGACACAGTTAACACTTAACTGAGTCGCGCATGGCCATGCTTCCTGAATCATATCACTCGAGAGGGCCCAGAGAATATCTCTCCATTCGGAGGGGCAAAATCTCATCTTGATTATCCACATCACGCAACTTGTTTCTCATTCGACCCGAACTCTGCCTTTATAACTGCCTTGTCACAGATCAGCGTTTAACAGAACCTAAGTGGGTGATCCACAACTCAGATTGTGCGACAACCTCAGTTCTAAGGATTACATTGATTGAGACATGCAAATGACGACTTACTCGTTGCATCTCAATATGGGTCAGTCCGACTTGATAAACTCTTTAGCCAAGTCTGTGAACGTTGGAATGGCATCACCATGCCCATGACAAGTGGAACCATGTCATCAGCCAACACTCATATTAGTCTAGGGTGTGTGTCCAGCACAACCTAAATGACCAAGGACAATCTAGTATGAATAACATGAATACATAGTTCCACAATCGAATCACATATTCAATGATATGTATCAGATGTTCAAAACAAGGACAACTTAATAACTTTATGAATACATTGGGAATTACATCATCCATGATTGCCTCTAGGGCATATTCCCAACAGTCTCCCACTTGCACTAGAGTCAATCATCTTGGCATCATATGCCTAGGCATCTAATGCCCATACCTCTCGTGTGCGCCTCATGCTTAGGCTGTGGTAGCGCCTTTGTCAACGGATCTGCAATGTTTGCATCCGTGTGTACTTTGCATAACTTGATATCACCTTGTTCGATAAACTGGCGAATGAGGTGGTAACGCATGAGTATATGTTTGTTCTTCTGGTGTTGTCTAGGTTCCTTGGCTTGTGCGATAGCACCATTCTTGTCACAATATACGTCCAAAGGATTGGACGCGCCCTGAACCACACCAAGATCTATCAGGAGGTGCCTGATCCAAACAACTTCCTTTGCAGCCTCCGAGGCAGCAATATACCCAGACTCTGTCGTAGATGCAGACATGGTATCTTGCTTGGAACTCTTCTAGCTCACAGCCCCTCCGTTCATTATGAACACGTATCCAGATTGCGAACGAGAATCATCTGAGTCGGTGAGATAACTCGCATATGTGTAACCCTTTACACTGAATTCCTCATCACCTCCATAAACTAGGAACATTTCCTTAGTCCTTCTCAAGTACTTAAGGATGTTTTTAACCTCTGCCCAGTGGGCTTCGCCAGGGTCAGCCTGGTATCTGCTCGTAACACTAAGAGCATAGGAAACATCTGGCCTAGTATAAATCATGGCATACATGATGGATCCGATTGCCGAAGCATACGGAATCACACTCATCCTATTTCACTCATCAGTCGTCGAAGGACACTGAGTCTTGCTAAGTTTTATACCATCGGACATCGGTAAGAATCCCTTCTTAGAGTCTTCCATTTTGAATTTCTTCAAAACTTTGTCCAGATATGTACTCTGACTCAATCCAATGAGCCGCCTTGATCTATCTCTATAGATCCTGATTCCTAATATGTAAGTCGCCTCACCCAAATCCTTCATTGAGAAACTCCTTTCCAATGATTCTTTGGTTTCTTGCAACATCATGACATCATTTCCCATCAGTATATGTCGTCCACATATAAGATTAGAAAATTTACTTTGCTCCCACTAAACTTCTTGTATAAACAAGAATCATGATCGCTCTTGATGAAGCCAAATGATTTGACTACCCCATCAAAACGAATGTTCCAACTCCGAGATGCTTGCTTCAACCCATAAATGGATTTCTGAAGTTTGCATACTTTGTCAGCGTTAGCTGGATCGACAAAACCTTCGGGCTGTATCATATACACGTCCTCAGTTAAATTTCCATTAAGGAAAGCCATCTTGACATCCATCTGCCATATCTCATAGTCGAAATAGGCTGCTATGGCTAACATGATCCGAACTGATTTAAGCATCGCTACTGGCGAGAAGGTCTCGTCATAGTCAATTCCTTGAACCCGTCGGAACCCCTTCGCGACAAGTCGTGCTTTATAGACAGAAATATTTCCATCCATATCAGTGTTCTTCTTAAAGACCCATTTGCACTCGACGGGTCTTGCACCGTTAGGCAGATCAACCAAATTCCAAACTTGGTTTTCATCCATGGACTTTAACTCGGATCTCATGGCTCCAAGCCATGACTCGGAATCAGATCCCACCATCGCTCCCGAATAAGTTGCCGGCTCATTACTGTCTAACAGTAAAACATCACGAGCATTTTGTAATCTGGCAGATCTCCGTGGTTCAGGTGTTGTTACCGGTGTAGGTACCACGACCTGCTCAGCCTCCAAGGCCCTTGCCGTCTCGCCCCTAGACGGTTCCTCTCGAATTTCTTCAAGCTGCACTATGCTCCCACTAACTCCCCGATTGAGAAACTCTTTCTCAAGGAAGACACCATTCCGAGCGACAAACACTTTGCCCTCTTCCCGGTTGTAGAAGTAGTACCCCAAGGTTTCCCTCGGATACCCCACAAAAATACACTTATCCGACTTGGGCGTGAAAAGACAAACTTGGCCTTTTGCCTTTCCACATCTCATGTGGTGTCTTCTCTACTGACTTTGATGGTACTCTGTTTAGTGTGAACGCTACAGTTTCTAGACAATAACCCCAAAATGATAAAGGTAGATATGTTCGACTCATCATTGATCATACCATGTCCAACAGGGTCCGATTTCTCCGTTCCGATACACCGTTTCTCTACGGTGTACCCGGCGGAGTGAGTTGAGGAACTATTCCACAACTCTTTAGATGGTAATCAAACTCATGGCTCAAGTACTCGCCTCCACGGTCCGACCGTAGAAACTTTATTTTCTTGCCGAGTTGATTTTGTACTTCACTCTGGAATTCCTTGAATTTGTCAAAGGCTTCCGACTTGTGTTTCATTAAATACATATATCCATACCTATTTAAATCATCAGTAAAAGTAATGAAGTACTCATAACCACCTCCCGCTGTCGTGCTCATTGGACCACATACATCACTATGTATTAGTTCCAACAAGTCGGACGCCCTTTCACAACTCCTTGCAAAAGGTGTCTTGGTCATTTTGCCTAGTAGGCATGATTCACATGTCTCGAACGACTCTAAGTCGAACGAAGTTAGAAGTCCATCATCATGGAGCATGCGCTTCCAACTTATGTGACCAAGCCGACAATGCCAAAAATAAGTCATATTCAGATCATTTGGTTTCAAGCTTTTAACATTTATGTTATAGACCGATTCACTATCAAGATTCAAAATAAATAACCCGTTCTGAACGGGTGCAAAGCCATGAAACATATCTTTCAAATATAAAGAACAACCATTATTCTTAATATTCGACTCATAACCTTGTCTCATCAAACATGAGGCGGAAATAATGTTTCGACTAAGAACTGGAACATAATAACAATTATTCAGCTCCATTAAAAATCCTGAAGGTAAATGAAGTTGCATCGTGCCGACTTCCAACGCAGCGACTCTCGCCTTGTTGCCGACCCGAATATCAACCTCTCCTCTTGCCACGCTCCTAGTTCTTACCAGTCCCTACAACGAGTTGCATATGTGAATAAATGATCCGGTACCATATACCCAAGAACTGTTAGGTGCATCAGCAAGATAAATGTCTATAACATTGCACACAAGCGTACCTGAGTTGGAAGTCACACCTCCACTCTTGGCTCTGTCAGCCAAATACTTGGTGCAGTTCCTCTTCCAGTGGCCATCCTGCTTGCAATAGAAGCAATTGGCTCCGGCTGTAGGAGAAGGCTTAGTCTTTGAGGAAGCGCTCTGGACAAGGCCATGGGCGTTGCCCCCCGACTTATCCTTCTTCTTCTTAGTCCAAGAACTCTTCTTGAACTTAGCCTTATTCTGCACCATCAACACTTGACTGGCGCCTTTCTTGAGATCAGCCTATGCCGTTTTGAGCATCCCATGTAATTCAGTGATCTTCTTATCCATACCATGCATGTGGTAATTCGAAATGAACGGACCATACGCACTAGGAAGAGAGTTCAGAATTATATCAGTAGCGAACTCTTTGTTAATTGGGAAGCCCAGCCGATCCAGAGACTGCACGTAACCAGTCATATTGATTACATGCAAACTCAGTGGATCACCATCTTTAAGCTTACAGCCCAGCAAAGCTTGAGAGACTTGATACCTCTCGGTCTTTGCCTGAGCCTGGAACATACTTTTGAGGCTTTCGATCATATCGTAGGCCTCAACATTCTCGAACTGCTGCTGCAAGTCTGATTCCATGTCTGCAAGCATAAGACAGCTAATTTCCGTAGACTCATCTCTAGTCTTACGTTAGGCATTCATGAGAGCGACAGTCGCATCATCATCAGTCTCTTCTGGAAGTGGAGTTTCTAGAACATGTTCTTTATTGTCATGCTTGAGGACTATCCTCAGATTACGGTACCAGTTGGTGAAATTAGTTCCATTAAGCTTATCTTTCTCTAGGATTGACCTCAACGCAAAAGTGGACAACTGAGGAAGGTTGCTAGGTACCATTGATCTACAACAGAAAATATGCAAAACACTTAAGACATGTATTCATAAAAGAGCAGGCATATTAAACGTTTTAATACTTATGCTCCCACTAGAACCAACACCCCTCCGATGGTTGCTAAGTGATTCAAGATCCTAAATAAGCAAGCCGACTAGTTAGCTTTAGCATCACCGCTAGCTGTCAAGTGATCTAGGTAGGAAACACCTTACCAATCGTATCCAATACGACTCCTGTTAGTTGGGTGGCATCACATGCCCCGGCTCCCAACCTATCTCGCCCCGAGCCCCACAACCGTTGTGATAGACTCGTCTAGATTACCAAGTGCTTCCGCTGTAAGAGTCCGACTCAAACCCACATAATCGGAAAGAATTGGTAGCACCTCAATTTCATGAGCCCACTACCAAGAATGTCCGACTTGTGATGGTGCAGCACTGGCGGGGCGACCGACTAGACCTTCTTTGAGGGATTAAAATCTACCAACTATCTAAATAGAGGTAAATAGAGACATAACAATAACACAAATAAAGCAATTATAATGTGAAATGGTATGGCTCTCTTCATGATGATCTCCATCTCCACAAAGCTTGTAAGTCGACTCGTGCCAACTCTTGTCACGTGCCATCTTACTCCATGTAGCCGACTTGTACATCGACTTGCATGTCACCAGGTTCTCCAACAAGCTACACTAGCTAGTAAATCAAAGATTACATAGAGAATCCGACACGCAGGCCGGTATACAATAAAATGACAGCACCTTGGCTCCAGCCGGATGACAAAAACATGATATGCATATCATGTATGGATTACAAACATCACATGCACATAAGCGATACCATTCACAACTTCCTGCAAAAACAAGTTATGCATAGACGCGATATCTACCGGCGTTGTGAAACTCGTAACGACATCTAAGGCGCTATGGCATCTAAGGCGCTACGACAGGGCGTAACGACATCTAAGGCGCTACCGGCGTTGTGAAACTCGTAACGACATCTAAGGCTCCAGCCGGCTGACAAAAACATGATACGCAGATCATGTATGGATTACACACATCACATGCACATAAGCCATACCATTCAAAACTTCCTGCAAAAAAAAGTTATGCATAGACGCGATATCTACCGGCGTTGTGAAACTCGTAACGACATCTAAGGCGCCCGACGATTTTGGAAAACGCAGATCTCATCTGCATTCCGAACATGGATTTCTTCATCGGATAAAACGATTTTACCCAAATCTTATTCGTATTCCGATTCGATCAAACTCTTTGATCTTCGATCACCACAACTGGATTTATGTGTCACGGTATACCCCGATGGCGGAAACCGACCTGTAGGGGTAAGTTGTTCCACGATCTTAGCAGTATGATCACGGAAACCAGATCATCCATTAACCGCGAGTACGATTGATCCAATCAACCTTGTACAAAACCGATCTATCTCATAGAACGACCACCAAAACAACACTTAGATCCAATCTAATGCTAACTACATATCACATATGTACGGATCTCGGGTCTAAAACCAGAAGCTACCGCTCTGATACCACTGTTGGAACGCGTAGAGATAAACAAAACTTTTTCCTACGCGGTACTTCCAAGATCTAGCCGAGGTAGAAGGCCACGATGATTACCACTAGACGCGCGGTTGCGGATTATCGATCAAGCACGTCGGTGCAGTGGACTCCCACGATCCGATTCGACCGATCCAATCCCGCGAACCGAAGTGCTGAATGTACAGCACCTCTGCCGGTATCCACACGTACGAGGAGGAGCTCCGACGGCGGACTGCTAGGTCCGGTGCGACGGCTGGACTGAATGGGGCTAGGGTTCCCAACGCATGGGAGTGGAGTAACGTGCCCGCTGGGCAACCTGCGCGCCTCTTTATATAGCGAATGGTAGTGGGCTTCACAACACTTGTGGTCCATTCCCGCTGTGAGTCCAACTCACAAACTCAGTCCATTTCTGGTTCGGGTCCAACCCGACCAATACATTTGCTCTCGCTCTTAAGTGTGCGACCCTGCAGTCTCATGGCGACTTGGACACGATTGGAGTCTGACTCCCATCGATCAATCGGTAGCGGCTCCTAGCAGAAAGTGCCGACTCCCAAGTCCCATTGAGTCACGACGACATACCTTTCAATGTGATATTCATCCTAGTCCCTTTTGCCTCACGATATACCTTGTCGAACTATAGGCGATTTATCGTCATCCCTTTAATAGTTCAACTCTCTTCTCGATCCGTGATATGTGATTCATCTGACTAACTCTTAGTCAACAGACACAGTTAACACTTAACTGAGTCGCGCATGGCCATGCTTCCTGAATCATATCACTCGAGAGGGCCCAGAGAATATCTCTCCATTCGGAGGGGCAAAATCCCATCTTGATTATCCACATCACGCAGCTTGTTTCTCATTCGACCCGAACTCTGCCTTTATAACTGCCTTGTCACAGAGCAGCGTTTAACAGAACCTAAGTCGGTGATCCACAACTCAGATTGTGCGACAACCTCGGGTCTAAGGATTACATTGATTGAGACATGCAAATGACGACTTACTCGTTGCATCTCAATATGGGTCAGTCCGACTTGATAAACTCTTTAGCCAAGTCTGTGAACGTTGGAATGGCATCACCATACCCATGACAAGTGGAACCATGTCATCATCCAACACTCATATTAGTCTAGGGTGTGTGTCCAGCACAACCTAAATGACCAAGGACAATCTAGTATGAACAACATGAATACATAGTTCCACAATCGAATCACATATTCAATGATATGTATCAGATGTTCAAAACAAGGACAACTTAATAACTTTATGAATACATTGGGAATTACATCATCCATGATTGCCTATAGGGCATATTCCCAACATCATCAAGCATACAATCTCTATGGGTTACAAAAATGTTTCGAATAGAAAGAGCTTGAAGAAACAAAGCTGGGGTGCCATTTTTGCAAGCAGCGGAGGCTCCGGTGAAACCACCGGAACCTTCTCCCCATGCATTTCTTAGCTCATCTAGGCGCTGGCCTTCGGTGGAGGATCCGGTGGAACCTCCACTAAAAACACCTTCGGGTGCATAAGAGCGGAGGCTCCGGTGTAATTCCGGTGGGCGGAGCCTCCGGTGAAACCACTGGAGCCTCCGATGTCTCCACTGCCCCAGTATGGGGCTAGCCTCCGGTGGCGCCTCCGCTAAAACCCCCTTCGGGTGCATAAGAGAGGAGCCTCCAGTGGACCTCCGGTGGGCGGAACCTCCGCCAAAGCCACCGGAGCCTCCGCCCTGCACGATCCAGTTTGAAGAAAATGAGTTGCGCGTGTGCGCATTTATGAAGACCACCGGAGGCTCCAGTGGAAACACCGGAGCCTCCGGTGCTGCGTGGACTGCACAACGGCCACTTGGGGGAAGTGTTATTGAAAGTCTTCCCCTACCTCATAAATGCCCAAGCTTTTCCCATTCTCTCTCCTAGCCATTGATGAAAGCTTCAACCTCCTAGATCTCCCTCTCCAACCACCCAAACACTCTGAAACTTTGTGGAGAGTAAGAGGAGACCTAGATCCGTGATTCCACCAAAGAAATTTCAAATCCATCCACCATATCCTAGTAGATCTAGAATCCTACTTGAGGCTTAGAAACCTTAGTAGATCATGTTCTTGTAGCTTCCACCTTGTTGCAAGAAGCTTCGAATCTGTTGATATCCTCCATCCATCTTGTGGAGTGTCCTCAACCTTGTGTAAAGGTTTGGTCAACGCCTTCAAGTTGACCTCATAGTGGAAACGAGAATCTCCCTCACTGGAGAAGCTCAAGGAGAATAAGGTGTGCACAACCGTGCTATTGAGGAGCGCCTAGGTGGCTCCCCACCTCTCCAACATAGACGTACTCCTCTTGAGAAGGAACTACGATAAACATATCCTTGTCTCCTTGTTTACACTTGTGGTTTATCTTGTTGCCTTTCGTTTTACTTCCGTTGCGTAACTTATTTTGTATCACTAAGGTTGCTCACCTAGTTGCACATCTAGAGAATCTTATCTTATCTTTCTTAGCCATAA
Source organism: Alopecurus myosuroides (assembly GCA_028641055.1). Taxonomy (NCBI): domain Eukaryota; kingdom Viridiplantae; phylum Streptophyta; class Magnoliopsida; order Poales; family Poaceae; genus Alopecurus; species Alopecurus myosuroides. The sequence continues at coordinate 364,854,083 of CM054059.1, read as the reverse complement.
TTAAAAGGAAAAGAAGAAAAATTGGTAGTCAATCTATTCACCCCCCTCTAGTTGACCATAGTGCACATTCACCTGCAAAAGGCTTCAGGAGGTGAGCTTTAAAGTTAGAACTATAAAACTATATCTTACTCGTGAAGTCGTCTTATTAAGTCAGTTGTCTCAATATGCAGTCCAAGGATAACTCAGGTTACGAAGAAGTATGCTACTCATCGCAACTTTGGAGTCTCTATGCAAGTTGGTGGCATAGTACACGAATTTGTAGTCAACGTCCTGGGTGCCACGGTGATGCAGGAACAGCGTGATAACTCTACATACTAGATTACAGAAGACCAACCTGGCTGAAATACGTATTGTACGATGATGTTGTTGTAAGTTTTTCTTTTTCTTTGTCTTCAAAAGTTATTACTGAAGTCTTTAGATACAAAAACACATAGCACTATATTGTCGCAAGTATTGTCGTAGTATATATTTCCTTCATTTTTTTTTGAAGTAAACGCTAAGGCAAGACGATCTTGACCTGGAAAAGGAAAAATCACTAATCAACGAGTCTAGACTTCCTTGCAGAATGCATGATTTTAACGCTGTGAGTATGAGTATTTGATCAGAATTCCCAAACCGTTGCATAATGCTCCCTCCTTCCGGAATTAAATGTCACAAAGTTTGACAAAAATGGATGTATCTGGACATAATTTAGTATTAGATACATCCACTTTTGTCAAACTTTGTGACACTTAATTCCGAACGGAGGGAGTATGATTTGTTATTTTGTATATAGTATTTATAGGCTAATTCGCTTTTTTTTTATCTCTCTTGAAATTTTGCTTCGTCAGGTGTATATTCCAGTCAAAGAGGATGACTGGTGGTTTCTTATTGTCGCAAACTTTGGTATACAATGTTTTGAAACCTATTGCCCATTCTATATAGCTGATGGTGTTGAAGTTATCTCACGTAAAATAATTTCCAACTTCCGTCAACTATATCATCAAGCATATCATGCTTATCCATTTAGCATTTATCAAATGCAAATTTTACCCATTCAAATCATTTTAGACAACGAGAGCTCGTAAGTTCCAAGCTGACATTAGCTTCAGCACTTTTTTAGTCTTGTGAGATTGGTAGTTTGTCTTCTTAACTTTTAAAACTGTTTGAACCACAGAAGGGATACTGGTGTTTATGTAATGACGGTAATAAGACATCACAATGGTGACTTTAAGTACAACATTAAAGCTGTAAGCTGTTTCAGAAATTCATATTTATATCCATGGTCCATAAAAATGTTATTTGCAGCTACTTATTTGTCGTTTTTTGATATTTACGCAGAACAACACAAAGAAGCTATGAGAGCAGTTAGCTTATTACATGCTTGCATTTCCAGGAAATGATTCTATGCAGAGCGGAGTAAAGGAGATATTGCGCTTCCATGGGATAATGCAGAACTAGTTTAGCTTGGAACTGAAGTATATGTCTATCATCTTCCTATCTCAAATCAACAATGCATGTTAGACGAATGTTTGAACCGTTCTAATGTTATACATAGCATGCCCTGGAGCTGATAAGTTCTATTCGTATGTGTTTAGCGTTGATAAGTTTTCTTGACTTCAAACGAGATGTTCGTTTTGGTATAACATTTTACGTAGTACAAACTTTTTTCGGTGGTTGTACATCCGAGGTTTTTCATTTGTCGGGCGTGTTTTGGCTTGTGGTGTGCACCCTAGTGTACACACACATTATGTAGTACGAGCTTTTGTGAGGCTGTTGTACATCCTATGTTTTCTTTTCGTCAAGCGTGCTTTCGCCTTTGACGTACACGCGGGTGTACGTCAAATTTCACTTAGTACAATCTCTTCGGGGCTGGTTGTACAACTTTTGTTTTTTCATTTTTGAGGAGTGCCTTAGTTTGTGATGTACACACGGGTGTACACAAAATTTACGTAGTTCAACCTCTTTATGGGTCGTTGTACAACTTATATTATTCGTTTGTTAAGCATGTATCTGTCTGTGATGTACACGCGGGTGTACACAAATTTTCGTAGTACAATCTGTTGAAGTGTGGTTGTACAACTTATGTTTTTCATCTGTCAGAAGTGCTTTGGTTTGCGATGTACACGCTGATGTACACAAAATTTACGTAGTACAGTATCTTTATGGGTCGTTGTACAAATTTTGTTATTTGTTTGTTATAAGCGTGCACTGGGCTGTGATGTACACGTGGGTGTACACAGAATTTACGTAGTACAAGGTATTGAGGGGTGGTTGTACAAACTCTGTTTTTCCATTTGACAATATTGTCTTGTGTTGTGTTGGACAGGCGGGTGTACACAAAATTTACGTAGTACATGCTATCGAGGGGTGGTTGTACAACCTATGTTTTCCATTTGACGATATCGTCTTGTGTTGTGTTGTACACGCGGGTGTACACCGAATTTACGTAGTACAACCTATTGAGAGGTGGTTGTACAACCTATGTTTTCCACTTGTCCAGCGTCAATTTGGTGTTTGTTGTACACCTGGTTGTGCATAAAATCTACAAAGTAAACTCTTTTGTGAGGTGGATGTACGTCCTAACCGAAACAAGTAATATTTATTAAAAGAAACAAGTGTAACGGGGAAGTTCATATCTAGTTTAGGTAGAAGTTCATATCCTTGTTAATCGAAGTACAAATCATGTGTACCTATAGTGGAGGGATATGGTTCTGTAATTAGAATTTTTCAAGGGCAAACTTGCTAAAAATCTATATTATATAAGCAGATTTCCCCCGTCTAATGTTACTCCTGTTGATTTCTTCTACCGCATCTAGGGTTTCACTGTGGGCTGTCAAGCCGCCGCCACCATAAGGAACCGTCTCTCACCAGAAGAAACAAGCCACCGTTGCAAGCTGGAGCAAGAATCCTTGGCCCTCATCAGAGATCCTTCAAAGGTTAGAAATCCCCACGAAACAAAGTCGTCTTTTTCTTTGGATCTGCCAGATAACATCTTTTTTGGGAACCTTTTTTTAGTGATATCGCCCTTCCGGAAGGCTTCCCTTTTTTTAAGTGATGTCGCACCTATTTATCACAGGGTAAACTTATTAGTTTGATTTGTTACTACCCGACTAGAATCTGTGCACTTCTTTACTCTGACATCATGGATGCGATATTATTTTGGCCACTAGCATAATGACAAATATTTTTCTTTAGAGATGGGGTTAAGGTTTGGTCGCTGCTGTATCTAAGGCCATAAACAGTTTTATTTATTTTAGAAAGAAAAAGAAAAAAATCACAGGGTTAGTGTCTCATGATAGTTGCTAAGCAAATTGAACCTCTTATTTGTATGTTCTCGTCATAACTCATACGTATGTTCATTCACACATGAGATATGTGGACTGAATCTCCGTAATCATTCAAACTCAATTCTTCTGTTTGTTAATATACTTATATTCACAGGATTACCTTATATAATTAATTAACTTCTAGATTAAATGGTAGGGAATTTTTGTTTGACATATGTTCTAAAGCACATATCCTGCTTTTCAATACTGGCATCTTTACATGATATTTTATCTGATCTTAGTATGTACGTGATGGGAAATAAGAATGAACCCATCATGTTAAACAATGATTATCCAGCAAATATTGATACTTCTTACGCCATATTCCTCTCTACGTTGGAGACGATTAGCGATCAAATTTCTAAGAACCCTACTGGTAGTTCTTCGAGCAAAAAGTCACTCACAAAAGAGTGCATTGTTCTTCTAACCCAAAGCCTACGTTAATCAGGAGAGGTACGCTTATCTTCTAAATATTTGACCGAGACACCTTATATTTCATCTAAACATAACACTTGATGTTGTTATTTCACCTAAAAGAAATGTTTGCATTTTTTACACACAGGTCCATGTTGCTCTAGAACTTGTTCATTTGATGATCATTTCCTTTTTGGGAACCTCATGCTTCTCACAGCGGAACAATGCAATCACCTGAACAGTATCGCCGCAGAAGTTGGAGGAAAACAAATTAAAGATTATGTTTTCTGTATGACTGCTTCTGCTGTGCATAAAAGCAAAGCCAAGATGGTGAGAAAATATGCTATTTTTTCATATAATATCTAGACTATAGTAGTTTGCGCATAGCTACTGTAAACATATCTATACTTTCTTATAAAGCAAAACCCCACTAACATGCATTAATGATTTTTCTATCTCAACATGCAACCTATCCACATCATCTATTCTTCTAACCAATCAATTGTCCATGTCATTCTCCACTAATATTTATTAATCACTACATGCACACTACACATAATCCATTTCTTAAACCATACAATTATTCATTTTTAATGATTTAAAACATATATGCTATGATCAATTGAATTTTCTATATTCACTTAGAAAATATAATGTATTACATCTTTTATAAACTTATGTTAACAATATACTGTAGTTTGTAGTTTTTAAGAATTCTCGCAGCAACGCACGGGGTATACTTCTAGTTATGTAAATGATACATTACACATATATGTACATGAATTTAGACTTGAGTTCACAGATGACTACCTGAAGGATTATCTGGAAAAAGAGAGGGAGGTGTTAGTTGAATTCAACAACAAGAGTTCTAATACTTCTCTGGTCGAGATGAAACTTGAAGAGCATACAAAAAGGCCATTCTGTGGTGGATGGGCAAAAGCAGTTACGAAGTACAAAATGAAGGAAGGAAAGCTATTCATATTTAGCTTTGTCTCATCCAAGCGTTACACCCTCCGTCTCAGACTGTTTGGATTGTGAAGTTGCCCGAATATCTAGTCACGATAATCCATCAATTTAAATGAACTACTAGTTTTAGAACTACATGGTGCTTTTAAGTATCCCTGGCATGAACCATATATGTTACTGTCAAGATATCATTGTCTGTGTCATGCTAGTAAGTGTGTTTTGATGATCTATGTGGTGTGTGAAGCACACACATAGTCATCTATGATTAGTTCTACCTATGTATTCTAACTCGTTTGATGTTTATTATCGTGATGCGGGTAGTACAAAAATATCTAAACTGCAGTACATGTATCTGTAAAGTGCAAGACTGTGTGATTCTGAAATTTAACAAGGGACATGGCCTCTTTTCTATATAAGCAAATATGACTGAGCAACAAGTGTTTCTAGGAAGATTCGTATCTTGATACATTGACTCACACGTTAGTATTTTCCGCTATATTCTTAGTATCTCGAAGTACTTGGTAGTTTAACTAGAAGGTACATGCTTAAGTACACACACTGGATTTAGATTCCATGCCGGTTCTTTGTAAAACTATATTGAAGTAAATATATCCCTTATATTGTTATAGACTGCTGATGTACGTGATAGTTTAACTAAAGAGTACATTATGGGATAAACCCGAAGTATAGAAGTTGTTACCATCAATGTACATTCTTAGGCTACTGACGTACGTTGTAGTACAACTAAAGAGTTCATGTTGTGTTAAGGCCGAAGTACAGAAGTTCGTACCATCGACGTACAAAGAGGTGTATTATATTTCATGCACGTACGTGGTAGTTCAGCTAAAGGGTGTAGAGGTTGATACCATCAACGTATATTCTCAAACTACCGACGTACGTGGTAGTTTGACTAGAAGTTAGAGGTTGGTTCCAGCTCGAAGTACAGAAGAGTATACCATACAAGTACACGGTGTGGTTTAGTTCTCATGCCCGTTCCTTCTAAGAATAAATTGATAATAATATATCCCTTGTATTGTTAGACTTCTGACGTACGCGGAAGTTCGACTAAAGAGTATATTCCTGGTTAAGAGCGAAGTTCAGCCGACTATGCCATTGACGTATATTCTTAGACTACTGACGTACATGGTAGTCCAGCTATAAAGTACATGCAGGGATGACCAAAGTTCAGCCAATGATACCACCGCGTACACAAGCTTGTTTAGATTCCATGCCCGTTCCTTCTAAGAATACCATCAACGTATATTCTCAAACTACCGACGTACGTGGTAGTTTGACTAGAAGTTAGAGGTTGGTTACAGCTCGAAGTACAGAAGAGTATACCATGCAAGTACACGGTGTGGTTTAGTTCTCATGCCCGTTCCTTCTTAGAATAAATTGATAATAGTATATCCCTTGTATTGTTAGACTTCAAACGTACAAGGAAGTTCAACTAAAGAGTATATTCCTTGTTAAACGCGAAGTTCAGCTGACTATGCCATGACGTATATCCTTAGACTCCTGACGTACATGTTAGTTCAGCTATAAAGTACATGTAGAGATCACCCCGAAGTACATACAATTATACCACCGACGTACACAGGTTTGTTTGTTCCTTCTAGTAGAAGGCATCGAATATAGACCGTCTATTGTGGTTGGACGAACAAGATCAACCGGTCGGTTTGTGGGGACGGTTACCCTGATTAAAAAAAACATTTCCAGAAGTGTCTACTGCTACAACGGTTGTCTCCCTCTCCTCCTTATCTCCGTCATTTATCTCTGCTAGTGTGAGGAAGTGTCGGTCTGTCTCGTTACCTTCGCCTATTCACATTTTCTCTGAGCCCCTATCCTGTAAGCTTCTAACTTATCGATCTTCTCTCGTCCTGTATGATACTTGTCATTTCTTCTTCCTAATCCATGATTGAGTACTTGTATGAACATCATGACTTTCTCTTTAATTTAGTACTCGCTTTGTTTTACGACAACACTTACGAACCCTAAATTTCGTGTTTTTTTTTGCCGTTCAAATCCTTTCAGGTTTTTATTGTTTTACTTGTTTACATTTTTTTTGATCGTTCATTCCTCTGTAGATATTACTTGATTAGGTTGTACTCCCATGTTTTCCTCCGTTATACATTTTATCTAGATCTGAAAAATACTCATACTTCAGGCAAAGTATGAATTTGCAACTTACTATTGTTTGCAACGTCCTGGGTTTCCTATGGTTTGCATGTGGAACTAGTGCTTTGCTAGGCATGCATGGTACATGTGTACTCCAAAGGAAAGGCTATTCCGATGCACTGCATGATTTCTAGCTAGTACATATATTATGCATGTCTCGCAGAGCATAGATTTGTAGCTAGCACTTGCTACGTCACGTACAAAAGCCAGGCTATTTGTTTGAAAAAAACTCTTTTCTCGCTCCTTTCATTCCTCTGTATATATCACTTGATTAGGTTGTACTCCCATGTTTTCCTCTGTTATACATTTTCTCTAGATCTGAAAAATACTCATACTTCAGGCGAAGTATGAACCTGCAACTTACTGTTGTTTCCAGCGTCCTGGGTTTCGTTTTGGTTTATTTGTATCATTACAGAATGGTTTATTTATAAACATAGTTCGCAGGTTTTTCATAATGGATTCTGCTGGAAGCTCAAAGATTGTTCGTAAGGAAGTTGGAGAGAATGGTGGACATGTGGCTAAGAAGAAGATGAAGGAATTTTGAATAATTTGTTCTTTGATATACATAGCTTGCTTCAGCAAAAAGATTTATTTGCCTACTAATTCTCGTGCTCGAAACTTTTTCTTGCAGGCTGCTCCACCAAGGATACATGCCGTGCAAATTCCTAAGCTTGTGAGAGACATGCTTGGAGTTGGTCTGAGAAACATCGACACGCTTGGCGAAGCAGTTGTCAATGCTGGCAAATTATTTTCTGCTTTATTTGTTGTCGCCGCTTGTCTAGAGCAGCATCTGGGCCATACAAAGTTCTTTACTCTCGAGAACTGCATCGCTGGGGCTGTCCTGGTAAAGTTTGAAAATGCTGCGGAGTTGGAAGCGTTGAATGGAATGGGATTCAAGTATGAGCTATATGTCTCCTTCCTCCTGCGGAAGGTTAATTTAGTTCAAGAGTATCCTTCAGATATCTCTGCTCTGTTCAACTCTGTTAGGGCTTGGAAGGTCGACTTCTGAGTTGCTGCCAGTGTGATGCTTTTGTCGTGTTTTGCGATGTTCAACACTATCGCAGTTGAAAATATCTTAGACCTAGTCCAGAACGCTGTTGTGTAGAAATTAAAAGTTTGTGTAGGCCTATGTAATGAACTTCTACTATTTTTCTGAATCTTGTACTTTTGTGTTAGCCTGTCTTGAACTAACGACTTTATGTGTACCTGTATGTGCTGACTGCATTATGTCACTGTGATGTACAAAGTAGTAATATTTCGTGTGAGTCTATGTAGTGAAATCCTACAATTATTGTGCTTCTTGTACTTTCTTGCTAGTTTGCCTTGAACTATCGTCTTATGCTTACTTGTAGTCTGCTTGCGGAACAAAGTGCAGAACGTCAACTCGCACGCGGTGTAATCCGGTGAATTTCATGTCTATTTGAACTTGCGGACAAATGTAGTTTGTACTTTGTCCTGATGCAATTATGTACACCGCTACCTCTTGCTTTAGTCTTTGTCTAGAACATGCTGAATGTACTAAGGTACTGTGATGTACAAGTTAATATATTTGTGTAAGTTTTTGTAGTGAAATCATACCATATTTCTTTTTATTTTGTACATTCGTGTTAGTCTGTCTTGAGCTGTCGTCCTATGCGTACTTGTACTTTGCTCGCAGAACGTAATGCAGAATGTCAACTCGTACGCGGCGTACTCCGGTGAATTACATATCTATTTGTACTTGCAGACAAAACCAGTTTGTACATCTTCCGGATGCAGTTGTGTACATCCCTACCCCGTGCTTTAGTCGTAGCCTAGAACGTGCTGAATGCACAACGGTACTTTAATATTTTTGTGTAAAGTTTTTGTAGTGAACCCCTACCATCCATCTTTATATTGTACTTTCGTGTTAGTTTGTCTTACACTGTCTTCGTACGCGTATTTGTACTCTGCTTCCATAGCGAAATGCAAAACGTCAACTCATCCGCGGTGTACTCCTATGCACTCCATGTCTATTTGTACTTGCAGACAAACGTCCCGATGCAATTGTGTACATTCTCAACCTTGTACCCCCACATCCCCATCCTTCACGAGAAGGCAGCAAATGTAGATCGCTGATTGTGTATCTACGGTCTAGATTCATTTTAGAATGCGAAGAGACTGTTGCAGGTCAATTCGGCCAGTTATTTATTTAGCGCACTTATATTCACCATCTTCCCCCACCCCGAGACGCAACCGCACAGTGAAACTCAAAATCATATATTTGCAACAATGTCTAGCAAGAGGAAACAGGTGGTTGCAACGAAAGCAGCGGAGAAGAAACGTAGGGCCGAGATTGCTCTCCTCAGCCAGAATTCGATAGGTTGTTCAATCAATGGAGTAAATCCAGTCGGTGAGGAATCAACCTTTTGTTTGGATTCGAATGGGAAATGAGCATGTCTTGAGAATCAGGATACAAGGTACGTTTACTTCATTCAAGTGTCTTGTACCTTCATTGCATCATCACCTATTTATAGTTTTTCAACTGTCGTTCTTTGTTCCATTATCCAGCAAAACTGCTTTGAATGTCACAAACCCAGTTAAAGATTCGAGTCCGAACGTTGATACAACTTCGAACTTTAATACATCGTGCAAAGAAGTCATGGAATACCTAAGGAGAAGCGAGGTACGTTCAATTCAATAGTTGCTTTTGTTCCTGATAATTTTCAAGTGGGGGTAAAAAAATATGAGCAATTATTTTTCTTCATGATCGTTGCAGATAGAGAGGGCTAGATTGGAGGTCATTCTTGCCGAGACAAACATGCAATGTTCCACTGTTATTGACAAATGTGAGAGTCTCTCAAAAAATTGTGGAAAACTAGTTGACGATTTTGAAATGGAGAAGAAATTGTCTAAATCCTCTGCCCTTGAAGCAAGCAAACTTCATGCTCAGTGTGACGAATTGTCCGATATTTTGAGCAAGGAAAAGGACAAGAGTACTGAAATAAAGAACAAGGCAATTGGTTTAGTCAATGAGTTAATGGAAGAGAAAAGTATTCTCAAGAAGGAGTGTGAAAAATTTTGTCAAGAAGTTTTCAATGTCTTACAGCTGCAGAAAAGGGATCTCAATGAGGCTATCAGTGCACGAGCTGACCAACAAAAGACAAACAATGATCTGCGTGAGCTAATCGATAGGTTGACGAATCAGTTAGCGGCACAACGCCAACAAGAGCAGTAACCACAACAGGATGGTGTTGAAATTTAGAATTCCAGCATTGATGTTAAATGTCAATTTCAATGTTTTTCGTAAAATTGTGAGTCAATTATGCTAGCACTATTTGGACTTAGTGAACTAGGGTGCACCCATTGTAATTCCTTTAAGGATGTTACGTGTACTTCCTAGTTGTTCTTGCTTGTACGTGATGGATATGTAATTTTGAAATTTCTCATCGTATATGTGATTGATGTACTTTGGATTCGGTGTACTTCGGGTTAACTGATGCTTGTACGTCAAACTAAGCAGTCGGTGTACGTCGGATTAACTGCTGCTTGTACGTCAAATACGTTTTCAAGGTAGGTAAAAATTTTATTCTCAGTGAACATGATGATGTACTACCGGCATATGAGAAAATGTACGTATTGAAAAAATAAGCACGAGCTGCACTTCGGTGTTAGATTTCACAGACATAAACTTTAAAACCTTAACATCTCTGATAGTTTAGCATCCACACGTACTTTAAAACAAGATACTATGTTTCGGGAAAATCAACCCCAGTGTTAGATCCCATACATCTAAGGTACATATAGATCAAGACATAAATCAAAACATAATTTAAATAGTATCATATCCTTCATCCCGTAACGTCTGTAATGGACTTCTCTAGCTCTTGGAGCATCATGCGTCTACTCATCGTCTGAAGACACAACGATAACCTCCATCAATCTCCCTTTAGTCGACGATTCCACATCAATGTACGTTGAACGCCCATTGCTCCAAACTGCCTGGTCAGAAACACATGTCCTCGGCGATTCTCTGACTACGACGGGAAACTCAGCCTAAAAATGATCCATGTCTGCTTGTTCTGCATCAGCACGTGCAAGACTGTCTGATAAAAGGGTCTTGTCTGATTCAATGCAAACCAGTACCAAATCACGATCATTTAGCCTCTGAGATTGAGCCGATATGTTTTCACTTAGTGGAAGTGGCGATAATGAATCTTCAATAGCTTGGTCAATTTTCTGCATTTCATCATTCATTTCTTCCGCTTGCTCATCTGCAACCATTGGCCCTTCATCTCTTTCAATTTCATCGACAAAAGGCTCAACGTCGTCCATGATGCGCACACCGGTTTGAACATGCTGGCTCCTTCGGTGAACTCCCGGAAACTCCAACAGAGATGCGAGTCTATGGATACGCCGATCAATAAATGTGTGCTCCTGATTCCCTTTCTCTGCCACTGCACCAGCCTTTTCCTCCATTGGCTCGTCTGGAATCATTGGCTCCTCTTCCTCGATGTCTTCAACGTCTTCCATTATCTGGACATCAGTTTGAGCATACTGGTTCCTTCGGTCAACACTCAAAAACCCCAGAAGGGATGCAAAGGTATTGACAAGCTGACCATTCCCTCTGTACTGTTGATTCTTTCTCTCTGCCACTTCATCACCATTTTGTTCCACTGGCCCATCCGAAACCATTGGCTCCTCTCCTTCAGCATCCTCCTTGATCTTGCCATCCCCCTTGTACTTCTCCTTCCACTTTTCTTCCTCATGTGAGCTCAAGCTTGTTCTGACAGTAGGAAGACACATATCCAGGTCTTCCTCACCAGGGACCTCAGGCTCTTCATTTTCCAGATATGTCGTTGCTTCGCCTGAGTTCACCAGATCTGTCCTTGGCTGCTCAACAGGATCAATATTTACGATCCCAGCCTCCTCCATAGTCTATACATGAGATGGGACGGCCCGCTGATGGCGAAGGCTGGTAGGACGGCTGGCTGAGGACGCTAAGAAGGAGGAGAATCGAAAGAAACTCGAATAGCCTCTGGAACTGCTGGAGCACCGATGGTACCTCCCGGCGTAAGTTTTTGCCCACACATACGGATGGCCACAGGCGGAACCGCTAGCGAGGCGTCGAACTATTGCGGTGGGGTTGTGGTGTGGTGTCAAACATATGGTGGAGGAGCAGATGGTTTTTCTGCTGCGGGACTATTCTTCTAATGTTGGAGGTAATTTATTATATCGGAAAATGGCGGAAAAACGTGTATATTCCCATCAACTTTTCCGCCATTTTCTTATCGACCTGTACACGCCATGGTACAAAGCTTGAGCTTCACGAACCTCACTCCGTGTACGTTTACTCGTTGCAAGTATGTACTAGACACCTTACCTCTTCCATTTGGGTGATGTACACACACGTTACTAACAGCCGTGTCAACCATGCTACTGGATGTGCACACGCGGTGCTTTCAGGCGTACACAGTCTATATTACCTACTAGACAATAGAGCTACTACTTACTAAACGTGCACCAAATCTATTTGTGGATATACATTTGAGTTCTCATTGTATGTACGTTCTATCTATCTTTGTCATGTACATCATCACTGATAGTTGTACACCCACTATACTACTTGAAGTACATATGGGATCCTACATACACCACCGATGCTAGGTGACGTTTCTAGTCGGTGCTTGCAGGCGTACATAGACTATATTACCTAATAGGTAAGAGCGCTACTACTTTCTAAACGTACAGCACAACTATTTTGTGGACATACACCTGACTTCCCATTGCATGTATGTTCTGTCTATCTTCTCGTGCACTTTAACATTGTTAGCTGAGCACCCACTATACTGATTGATGTACATATAGGATCATACATAAACCAATGATGGCAGTTGTTGTACACACACATTACTAAGTGGTGTATACAACCATGCTACTGGATGCACGTATAGGACCTTACATACACCACCGATGCTATCCGCTGTACACACATTGTATTAACTAGTGTATACAACCGTGCTAATGGATGTGCACACAGTGTGTTTGCAGGCGTACACAGTCTATGAAGTCAAAGAGTCGTACTTAGGCGGTCAACTACCCAACAGCTCACCTACTCTTGCATTTATTTCATGTACTGACTGCCACGCACACCAACTTTCACCTTTATACCCACAGATACTCGGTCAGATCTCATATCCACATTGTTCTCTCCCCCTTGCCCTACATCCAAAAGAAGCAACTCCCGAGGAGAAGCCCTAGCAAAGATCTCGTGGGGCTGAAAGTAGCTCGTATCTGCCATGTTGTTAGCTAGCAAGGTACGTTTTGTATGTGGACAACTGTTCTTAATGCAGAAATCTTTTTTGTCCTTCTCTGTTTTTCTTTTTTGTGGTCCTGCTATTTTTTTCCTACAAGATGCATGTTCTACATCTTCGATGTATATTTTCGACACCCCACAACCATGTATATATTTTTTTGGACTACAGAATCTAGCTACAAAAACTGGCCACATACTTTACATATTTCTGTTTGATACAAGAATAAAATTGCATTAATATCTATGGTTTCTATAAATAAGGAATCATACAACAGTTTATTAAATTTCAGGATTAGATACGTAAGGCATGTATGTAACTTGTTAAGTATATCATTTTCCTCTTTTTAATTATTTTTTATGGTTGTATATCAGGTGAAGTGTCTTGTGTTTGGGAACCCTGCTGGTGCTTGCAGTAGGTACAAGGGAAAATCTGTCTCTACATTCGAGGTGACTTTGCGATCCAACTTCGATGAGCACATGGTTCGTACCAATAGTTCGTACCAAAACTGTCCCTAATGTGTCTTTTACGAATGAGGTACAAGCTTATGTTGTTTTTTCAATTTGTTCCTAAATTTTTCTTTTTCTTCAACCAATACACTGTAGAATTTCCCTTGTTACGTTAGGGAAAAGTCAACAAAAAATGCGTAGTACTATGCCCGTCAAGACTGAAGATGGAACAATGTACTCCTTTCAGCTTGACAAGAGAACGTACAAGACTCGTATTCATGGTGCCGACTATAAAGACTTCCTCGAAGATTATGACATGCAACATCGTGACATAGTTAGGCTAAAGTTTGATAACTCAAGCAACTTCGTGTTCATGGAGCCAAAACACGCCGACGGTATCCCAAAGGAGAAGCTGCAAGGTTCAGAATTGCTCCTTGTTTGTTCAGTTTTTTCGACGTTTTAATGAAGCTAATTTGCCTTTTATTTTTATTAATTTGTCTGTTGTGTATTTGTACATGTGAACAGAAGTTTTTTACTTCGAGGAGAGAGCCACTGCTTTTGTTCTGCCAAAACATCCAGAACTAACAAAAAGAGAGATGTGCATAGTCAACAACGTCACTCTTGAAAATGGGTGAGGGCTTGGAGCTGTCTTTGTTCACAAGCTAACTAAGATAGACTTGAATACATATGGTTTGGTATGTAATATTATGCCTCTTCTTTTCTTGTTCAGTATGTAGTGGCTTATATATTGTTTTATGTTGCATATGATTTTTGTTGTCATACTGTAGTTTTGGGATTTTCATTTCTGCTATTTTTCCAAATGACATCACAGTTACTGTTTTTTTCTCACAGCGCATCCCAAAGAGCATTGTATCAGTGCTTGATATTGCTGCAAGTGGAAAAATCACACTGTTGTGTCATGAAGAAGAAAGTGCCCAAGAAGCAGGATACTCCACGACTAAGGACGGAAGAATCAGATTCAGCGACACATGGTTGAAGTTTGTGGAAGATGTCGGACTGGAAGTTGGGATGGTGGTTGTCACATTGTTCGACAATGACGGCGATAAACTTCTCATGACTTCAGATGTTGTTGCCAACTAAGGGGAAGAAGCGGGGGGGGGGGGGAGGGGGAGGGATTTATGAATGCTTATGCAACTTTTTAGTTTGTTAGAACCATGGATGTTGAAGTTTCTATAACAACTATCGTGTGTACTTATGTTATCCTTTTCTTGAACTTCGTGTACATCAACTCTGGTACTGTATGTACATCATCGATGATGGATCCATGCCAGAACTTCCACTCGCTATACATAAAGGGTCATACCGGTTTATTAATATCTTGTATTTTTTGAACCACATCACGTACATCGAAAATATGAAATCGTGTACAACCTGATTTAGTTTTGTACGTCGGTAGGTCACGCGTTCTACGTACAACGAAACTATGAAACAGCGTACACCCCTAGTTAGTGTTGTACGACACTCATGCATTGTGTTGTACATCGAAAATATGAAACAACGTACTCCTTGACTTAGTTTTCTACGTCAATATTAGCTAATGCTTTGCATGTACACTGAAAACTTGAAACATCGTGCATCCTGACTTTGTTCGATGCGTCTGTATTAGCTTATGCGTTGTGTGTACACCGGAAATATGAAACAGTGTACGCCGCGAGGGCAATCAACCTCTGCTTTCATTATTTATTTTATTATTAGGAGAAAACCCAAGCGTCCCCCTTCGTCCCCATTGGCTCGCCGGCCCGTAGGACCCACCGGTCAGCTTTCCTCCCATTCACTCCCACCACAAAAGACCCCCTTCCCCTCCACTGGCTCGCCGCCCCGTACCATCTCAAAATTTCCCGGGATTTCAAAAAGGAGTAGAGGGAAAGACACGAAGGGGAACCGCCGCGGGTAATCGACGCCATCGGAAAATCCGCCCCGTCCAGGAGCAACCATCAGTCGCCGCCGATACCGCCAACTCGACTAGGGTTTCACTGACGTCGACGAAGATCGATAACTCCGACCAGTGATCTTCCATGGGATGGCTTCTTCACCACAGCATCAAGGAACAAACTCAGGTACAACCTTTCGATTGCAGATTCCCGAAACCCAAACATTGAGAAATCCGAGAATTCAAGTCCGTTCAAGTAAATCCAAAAAATTCCACTATCGTCTTTTGAACCGCAAGTCTAGGTTCCAGTTGTATTCCGTTACAAGGCCTTTTTCAGTTTTGTCAAATTTTCGCTCACCTTTGGTGAGAGTTCACCTCTGAATCATATGACGTACAAGTTAAGGCAATTCTGTCGTAGGTTTCTCTGTGTACATCGTAGTGTGTTAAGTTCGTACGCTGCTTCCTTTCTACAGAAAGTATATGCTGCAGAGTTTGGTGGGAGTTCACTGATTAGTTTTAGGACGTACAACATAAGGCAGTTATGTTGAACATTTTCCTGAATGTACACCGTACTGTGTTTACGTCGTACACTGCTTTAAGTTTCAGAAGTGTAGGCTATATACTTCGATGCGAGTTCACCACGAGATCGTAGGATGTACACGGTATTGTGTTTGCGTCGTATACTGCTTCAAGTTTCAGAAGTATAGGTTGTATACTTTGGTGGGAGTTCACCACTGGACCATAGGATGTACACCGTACTGTGCTTACGTCGTACACTGCTTCAAGTCTCGGAAGTATAGGCTGTATATTTTGGTGGGAGTTCACCATTGAATTGTAGGATGTACACCGTACTATGTGTACTTCTTACACTGCTTGATTATTCAGAAAGTATAATCGTATTGATCGTGTGAACAATTCGATGGTAACACATAAGGCATCACTCAAGATACTGCCCCGGAACATGCGCAAGTTGAGAAGACAAAGAACCCTGTTCAGTCCTCGAAGAAGACAAAGTTAGCAAATAATGTTAAGAGTGAAAGGAGGAAAGTTCGCAAACAAAAAGTTACAGAGAAGGCCGATACGTCAGTCAGAAGTTCCCCTCCCGTAGCAACAAACACTTCATTGACAAGAAGTAGGGCCAAGCTTATGAATGCAATTAAAAATTCAGCAAAAGAACTGGGAGCAACACAAGGAGAAGAAAAGACAGCTCAAGAGAAAACTGGGATAGGAGAAGGAAAAGGAGACAAAGGTGATTCTGATCACATCGCTCAACCGGACGAAGGAGAGATAACAGAGAATAATAGTCAGATTGTGCTGCACCATTCTCAGTTAGGGGAGCAGGACGCGCCAATCATACCAGCAGGAAAGAAAAACAAGCAAGCATTGTTGACAGAAGGCAAATGCGATAATAGGTGTAGAGTGCAGACCCACTCGTCTCTTAAGATTATAAAAGAAGTAATAAAAATTCTCAAAGATGTTCCTGAATGGTTGGAGAACGTCGGGACTGCAGGATTCGGTGCTTTTATAGATACAGATTTAAGCAATGTTCCATGCAAGAAATGCATGTGTTAGTTGATGGATCATATTGACCCCAAGACGTTGACCATAACCTTTGGCAGTGATGATCGGGAAATCAAAATAGATACTTATGCTATTCACGCTCTGACCGGAATGCCAAACGGAAATAGACAACCCCGAGGCCGTCGCTAGATACAGATACCGGTGGTTTGAGTCTTCTAAAGGAAGATCTTGGGATAGGCCATGAAGTATTTGTGACACCAATGCTCCTAAAAAACTGTTGTTGAAGATAGTAAAAGAACAAAAGGATGTTGTTAACAAGAGTGGCGATATCCAAGCTAGAGAGAAGACTGCAATGAGGATCTTTTTCCTTATATTCTTTAACAAGCTGATATGAAGTGGATCATCAGATCGAATAATGAGAGAGCCAAGGATGGTGAAGGACCTTGATCATCGCCAGATGAATGGAATGGATTACTTCCAATTAGCTTATGAGGAGATAAGCAGGTCAGCGAAAAAGTGGCAGGAAAGACCTAGAACAGCTTGGAAGTATCTTGAATCATTCTGTCTTGGACCACTGTTGATTTATCTTGATACTTTGCTTTACGGTGAATTCACCGAAAACAATGATAGAATACCTAGATTGTTGTATCTGAAGCAAGAAAATATAGAGGCAATAGCACTAGCTGACTCCAAGAACAGAAATAAGACAGACAATGTTAAACTGGAATTTGGAGAAATCCTTGTAAGTACAATTATAGCCATGTTGTCGATAAATATTTGATGTCTATGGTTTGTGTATGGTCCCCTACCTGCTAGACAACCCTTTTCTTGAAAATGTGTACTAAATTTGATTTTATTTCAGGGATGGAAAGGTGCAGAAGACAGAGCGCACATTTGCCCGTCAGTGCATCGTAAAATGTTGGGAGGAAGTCGACCTAGAGTCTTTGAAACTAAGCTGAGTCCTGTTATATCAGTAGCAGCACTTGAAGTCCAGCCACCAGAAGGTCGATTAACCAAAAGAAGGAGAACTGGAGATAATAACCCTCAATGCAGCAACAGAACAATCAGAGAAATAGTGCATCTATTGGAGGAGGTCAAGACATTGGCAGATGGAATATCGACAACGACTGATATTTTAGGCGCCGATGAAGAAGCTCAAATTCAGTTTGACAGGGATGACACTTTGATCGTAGAGGGCAGTATAGATTGTCTGAGAAACTAGACAAACAATCTAATTCGATCTTACACAAATTTAGGACAGTTGCAAGATAGGAAAAAAGTAAATATGATGTTGTGAATCTCAAGAAAAGGAAGAGCAACTAAAAAAAACTGACTCATTATCGTTTGTGAAAGCAACAGAAACTGCAGAGAAGAATTTAACTGAAAAGGTTCGGTCAACAAAGTTTTGAGAAGCTGCTGGGAAGGTAAATTTCATACATTTGTCTATTTTTCAGTGAACAAAAAAAACAGAGAATGCGAAACATGTGCTACCGTTTAATTTCATCCACAGTTTACTATTCAAACAACTATGTGTACAACTACAATGTAGCCACCTCTCCATGAAAATCAACAATGATCACCTATGTTGTACAATTATAAATTGCAATCATTTTACAAATTTATTCTGAGAATTACATACGAATTACTTGTCTTTTTATTCTGCCGAAACAGATGAAGAGGAAGAAGATCCAGGAGGATGTTGTGCCACCAGCTACTGCGGATCAAACAAATCCTACAAGGGTGAAACGATCGGAAATTGAGAAGACGAAGACAAAGAAGGATAAGAAAAGCAACAACATGACAGTAAGCCCCAGGTAGGAGATGATGTCTACGCACGCTTCTATTCTTGTAGACAGTTGGGCCTCCTAGTGCAGAGGTTTGTAGAACAGCAGCAAGTTTCCTTAAGTGGATCACCCAAGGTTAATCGAACTCAGGGAGGTAGAGGTCAAAGATATCCCTCTCAAGCAACCCTGCAATCAAGATACAAGAAGTCTCTTGTGTCCCCAACACACCTATTACAATTGTCAGTTGTATAGGTGCACTAGTTCGGCGAAGAGAGAGTAAAATGCAAGTAATATGGATGATAATAAGTGATAATAGCAATCTTAAATAAAAATGGCAGCAAGCAAACATGTAGCAGAACATGCGGAAAACGGTGTTTCAATGCTTGGAAACAAGGCCTAGGGCCCCTGCTTTCACTAGAGGACACTCTCAACAATGATCACATAATTGAAAAACTAGATATCTTCTCTTCACTATGCTACTCTTAACCCTCTCCGGCTGGATAACGAACACTAATCATTGCGTTGGGCTTTAACAGCACTCCTCAGAGTAAGCACTTTCCCAACTAAGTAACCCCCATGCTATCACCATGGGACCCATATGGTTCCACGCAAACACCACAATTTCATAGAGGAGACACACACGATGTGCACACTATCACCTTCACACCTCGATACAAGGTGACTCCATACTTCATATTAATAAAGCACTTGAGTAGCAAAAGATGAAGAGTAACATCTACGAATTCAAATAGATTACAACTCTCATAATCACATATAGATCACACCATGGGAGAGAGATATGAACCACATAGCTACCGGTAGAGCCCTCAGCCCCGGGGGACAACTACTCCCTCCTCATCATAGGAGACAGCAACGGCGATGGAGATGGCGGTGGAGTCGACGGAGATGGCTTCTGGGGGCACTTCCCCATCATGGAAGGGTGCCAGAACAGATATCTGTCCCCCCCCCCCCCCCCGAAACTTGTCGGCGGCGGAGCTACAGATGTATTTTGCGGAAAAGGTCGATTCCCCTAGGGTTTATGCATCGGGGAGTATATATGGGCGAAAGGGCGATGCCGGGAGGTGGCCAGGAGGGCCACATGCCTAGGTGGCGCAGCCAGGGGGCCCGCGCCATCCCATGGTGTGGCCACCCTGTGCCCCCCTCCGGGGCTCTTTGGGACTTCTGGAAGCTTCCGGGACTTCTAAGACTTCTGGCTTTCGAATTTTCCAATTCCGAGAATATTTCCAGAACAACTTTTCTGAAAACTAAAAACAGCAAAAAAAACAGGGAACTGGCTCTGTGACATATTGTTAATAGGTTAGTCCTGTAACACGCGTAACAATGACATAAAATGTATAGAAAACATGTGGGAAACAATAAGAAAACAACAGGGAACATCAGAAATTAGGGATACGTTATGATGTATCAAGCATCCCCAAGCTTAGTTCCTAATCAACCTGGAGTAGGTAAACGATAAAACAAAATAATTTCTGAGGTGACATGCTACTATCATAAACTTGATCATTATAATGTAAAAGCATATGTAGATGAGATCATAGAACTTCAAAAACAAACATGATAAATAGAACTTTAATAATAAAGCATAGCAATCACTTTGCATCATGAAGAGTATC
The DNA here is from genome assembly GCA_028641055.1 of Alopecurus myosuroides. NCBI lineage: Eukaryota > Viridiplantae > Streptophyta > Magnoliopsida > Poales > Poaceae > Alopecurus > Alopecurus myosuroides. The sequence continues at coordinate 364,833,666 of CM054059.1, read as the reverse complement.
TTAAATAAAGGATCATGCATAATAATGCAAAGAAATATAAACGTTTGTTTCAGGTATAGAGAAAGCATGGCAAAGTGGTATTTCTCTAGTCCTTAAGATTGGGACAAAACATAAATGCCAGGACAGTTTCAAAGTTCACGAGGAAGACTAAAACAAATAATTTAATAACAAATGATATCACATCATGAAGTAATTATTGATGTTCATGGGACAAATGCACATAGAACTTAGAATGGCAAAAATGCTCTCTCAACTGTGCATAAAGTTAGAAGATGGAGGCTCAACATAAAAGTAAAAGAAAGGCCCTTCGCAGAGGGAAGCATGGATTAACTCATGTGCTAGAGCTTTTTATTTTATTAATCAGAGGTATTAAAAGTTTGACACTCCTCCCATCCATCTTGCACAAACCATGGCTAACCGAATCCTTGGGTGTCTGCCAACAATCACATACCATGGAGGAGTGTCTATATTTTAGGAGAGGTGTATGTTAAGGTCAACGAATGGTAAGCAGACAATACAGTACATCACAAGGCAAGGGGATTCACAAGAGCGGCTCCCACATGAAGGACGCATATGGGTAGAAGGTCATCCATGTTTCTCTTTTTTTTACACAATTATGCTTTGACTGATAAATCAGGGGCAAAAATAGTGAAGAGAAATTGTTTGTATTAATTTGGGGCTGGGCACCCTGCTGCCAGCTCCTCTATCATTTGGATAAGAGGATGAATCCACTAGTCCAGGGTGTGAAATCCAATCAACAAGTGAGATAAATATTCTCTATTGACGTCCTCATGAGCAAAAACAAGAACACAAAACAGGAGCAATTTTGAAAGTTTTAAAGGTAACACATGAGCAATTTACTTGGAGTGGCAGTGAAATACCACATGTAGGTAGGTATGGTGTACACAATGGGAAAAACTTCGGTTTAAGTGAGTTGGATGCACGCGTAGAGCTCATACTCAGTACAGGTGGGGGCTAGCAAAAGACTGGGAGCGACAAATCAAGAGACCAGAAGAGCCATAATCATGCATAGCGACATAAACATCATTAATTAAAGCATAAGCGGTATCACAAGTTCAAAAACTAAATGGTCATGGAGGCTATTCGTGACTGGTTCATACTCATAAACATGGTGTAAGCATGCGCTAAGTCAACCAAACAAAACATTCAAAAGAGAATACCATAAATTTATGCTTCACTATGACAAGAACAACTCATGAATCTTTCAATGGAATATTAAACACTCTCAGCTATTTGAGGCTATTCATGCTACTCAATAACCACAAGGCTTTAAAACTAAAATAACATTTAGCATGGCATGAAAAATTTCTAGCCACAGTCTATATAAGCTTCTACTTGCACCGTTAAAAATTCTAGCTCAAGCAACAGTTTCTTTTCCCAACAAGCACCATACAAAACATGTTTTAACAAAAACTCTCTAAATGATACAACAAGAAAACATGAGAGAACTCACATAACACTACTAAAAATAACAGCTCTGAATAAGAGATGCATGAAAACAAAGGCTAAACGCAGTACTAGCAAAAAGTGAACACTCACAGAACAATAAGAATGAAAACTAGAGTGTTCTAAGCAATGAAAACAGAGCGTGTCTCTCTCCCACACAAGTATGATAAGATCCAACAATTTATTACAGCAAAGAAAACCAAACAAACTGAAAACAAAAATAAAATACGCTCCAAGTAAAGCACATAAGATGTGACCAAATAAAAATATAGTTTCAGTAGAAGTGACCTGATAATTTGTCGATGAAGAAGGGGATGCCTTAGGCATCCCCAAGTTTAGACGCTTGAGTATTCTTGGAATTTTCTGGGATGTACCTCCGGGGCATCCCCAAGCTTAGGCTCTTCACTCTTCTTGATCACGTCATATCATCCTCTTCTCTTGATCCTTGAAAACTTCCATCACACCAAACTTCCCACAATCTTCATTAGCAATGTTAGTGCAATCGAAATAATAAATTCACATTGTTCAGTTTCAACACTATCCTAACACGCATAAACACATTAGCTAATGTCACAACTTATTTTAAAACTCTTTTCCTCAAAAGAACGCCAAAAGAAAGAGAGTAAGAGGCAAATGCAATTATTGGCAGAAATCTGTCAAAACAGGACAGAAGGTAAAGATAATTTTTTTCTAAAATCTTATGTTGCTAAAATCAAAAAGTGTTCAACCAAGGAAAGTTGCGGAATTAGCTTAGGAATACGCACAAAAAATTTCAGATCATTCTGATCATCCAGGATTTTATACGATGTTTTACGGTGGACAGCAGAAATCTGTTTTCGCGCAGAAATCCGAAATATAGCCTCAACTTTCCACTAGAGGCTTTACTTGGCTAAAAAAAACACAAAACAAAAGATACAGAGGGGTTACTAAGGAAATAGACAACACACAGGTGCAAAGCACACAAAAGAAAACTACAGAAAACGGATTGAATACGGAGAAATAAAACGGGTTGTCTCCCGGAAGCGCTTTTCTTTAAAGCCTTTTAGCTAGGCATGCTAATTTGAAAAGATACTCACATAAGAATAAGAGTTGAAGCACAATAAGTGTAACATACCTGATTTTTGGAAAACTCAAAAATCACAAAAATTTGAAACTTTTTGTTTTCATGTTTAGTAAGTCACAAAAACCAAATGAGAAGCAAGAAACAAAAGAAAACAATACATATTTCAATGATATTAGAACAAAGAATCCAATATACCTCTATTCCATAAACCCTAAAGTCATTTCTAAATAAATATTTCTACATAAAGAAAATATTTCTTCTTAAGCTAACCCTTACACCAAACATGTTTTCAACCCAATTATGATCTTGAAAATATTTTGATATATAAAAACTAGAGAATTGTTATCTCTAATATTTTCTTCTTGTCTCTAAAAAGGGTTTCACTATTATTGATAACCCCCAAATAGATATAAGTTGGATCCTTGTTTTCCAAGTGTTATGTCAATCAACAAAATAATATAGTGCTATAGAAATAAATTGTTTATGAAAACAAGTAAGATACTTTGAGAAAACAATGTTTTCATTTGGGAAAACCTTTCTGCTTTTACTAAACCCCATTTTCCAAATTTATTAAATAATTCTCTATGTTTGAAATATAACAAAAGGATACTAATTGTGGTTTCACCAATATGTTGAATATATACAATATGAAAGTTCCTAAAAGGGTCTTAGAAAACAATAGTTGAACCATAGAAAATATTTCTAAAAATTGTTTGAATCATATAAAAATTAATGTTTTCTATTAAGTGACTATCATTGTTTCTTCATATTTTTAAAATCATAAAATATGAAAACCATTAAATATGATTTTGTAAAATGATATTATATCACATTGATGTCTCTGATATTTTATTCAACCAATAATTTTCATTTATATAATTGATATTTTTAAAATGGCATTAATAGGCTATTAGTGAAATCATTTTTATTTCAAAATATAAAATAGCAAAACAAGTGTAAATGGTTTTCAAAAAAGATATTTGACTTATATAATGTCTCTTTATTTTTATAAAAACCTTTCTCAAAATTAAATTTGATTTTCTATTAAAAATGCTATAAAGTCACTTTTAAATGATTTATTCAATTTCACAATTCAAAAATGTAATATGTTGAAAAGTTTATAAAAATGGTATTGTTAGAAAGTATTTCAAATATTATGAATTTAGAATTTTGTTTCATGTTGATTTGATTATTTAAACAGAAGATATAAATTAAATAAGAAAACAGAAATAAAAAGAAAAAGAAATAAAGATGATGACGTCATGCTGACGTCATCGTCATCTTCATTCTCTGGTAACCAAAGAAACACCAGAAACGCCCGATTTTAAGCGCCTTGATTCGCGCGTTTAAGAGCAGCAATGGCAGATCTGAGCCCAGCCCCTTAAAGCCATGCCCCTCCTCTCCATTTCCCCTCTCCTCCCCCTCCATTTCGTGCCCCCACGTGACAGTATTTGCTCACCGGAGATCAACACTGCCGCCGCCCTATTCCGTTGATTCCGGTGAGGTGAGACGCTCTCGGCACCCGAGACCACAACCACTCGACTCGTTGAGGACGTGCGCATCTATTTGACCCTTCCCCGTCATTTACCATGCAGGAATCATCGCCGTCGTGCACACCCGTGCTCACCGGAGTTGCTTCTCCTCGGGACATCGCCGCGCCACCGCCCCCGGAAGCGAGACAGCACCCCGTGGCCGCCATCGTGCTCGCCAGCTCACGCTGCACGTCCTGGTCATCCCCATCGAGGCGGGGAACCACTGGAACGTCGACGCCGTCGATTTCCGAGCACAGCGCCGCCGTCCCTGCCATTTTCCGGCGACCAGCGCCGCCCGGTGAGCTCGCGTTGATCCCTGGCCGTTAGATCTAAATCCTACGCGCGTGATTAGATCACTTATCGAAGGAGTACCAGCGAATAAGATTGCGCCACATCAGCCGAGCGTTAAGTAGTTATATGTTGCCGCCGCAGCGCGTAACCGGCCTCGGCCCACCACTTATCTGTCGCCCAGCGCAGCAAATAGCAGCCCATTTTCTGTTTTTCTTCCGGAATAGAAAATGAAAATTAGATTTTGCAGAAAAGCCCCTGCAACTTCAAATCATCATATCTTTTCAACCACTTATCCAAATTTAGCAATCTTGGACTTTTTGAAAAGCCCTTGACATCTAGAAACTTTTGGCACTGGCCAAATTCAAATTTGACAAACTTAAATTTGTTCAAATTCAAATATGCTTGTTTGATGAAATTTGGCATAATTCAAATTCTACATATCCAAAAATTGTAAATAAAATATATTTGGAAACCTTAGGATGTGTACTTTCATACCCTCTGTCCCAAAATAAGTTTTGATCAGATTAAAATTGAATTTAGAATTAAGTTCTATTTGTGTATTTTTGACATAGATTTAATTCTATAAATAATTTCAATATAGTTCCTTTTGCAAAATGGTTCCATTTGGTAACCTTGAACCAGAGACATCAGTACCCAACCCTTTTGGACAACCTTGAACCATTTCCTTGCAAGTTGGACCAAAAATCCATCTTAGTGAACCACTAGTTGATCATGCCTTAGATATTGTTTGTATGCTTTCTACCATTGTTTGTTGTGGCCATTTTGAATCCAAGACCAAGTCCCTTGTATGTAAACCACCTAAGAGACCAAGTAGTGAACCTCAAACACTAGTAATATAGGTTTCTATCTACTCCTCCAACCCCCTATTCTTGCTTCAAGAATCCATCAAGTTAGCAAATGGAAAACAAGACTCAAGAAATATAAGGTTCTTCACTTTCAACCTGGTGGCAACATGAAGAGCTACAAGGAAGATCAATGAAGAAATTTGAAGAAAAGACTTGGACTCCACACCTAGAAGAAAACTCAAGAAGTACAAGTGTGAAGAAATTTAGAAGAAAACATCTCCCCCTCTCTTTCTATCTCTCTTCTTATTTTCTTTCCAATTTGACTTAGTGGTATTTGTGCCCATCCCATACCCAAACCAATTAGTGAAGTAAAAGCCCAGAAGAATTTATCAAGACCAAGAGAAGAATCCATCCAAGGAACAAGACTACAATAGAAGCATGAAGATGATCTTCAAGAAGGCAATCACATGAGGTCTAGAAGCAATTCACACAAGTTGAAGAGTAACAAGTTATTTTTGTCCAACCATTGACCCAAATGGAAAACCCAAGACTTAGTAATATTTTCCCTTTGATGATGAAGTTAGTAGACCTACCCTAAACCACAATGGAAAATACTAACATAGTCACTCAAATATTTTTGAAGGTGAATATGACCAAGTGTTTGCATGTATTACTTTAGTTGAAGAAGTAAAATGTTTATTCTTAGTGAACTCTTGGAACTTCCTCGACAAGTATGGTTATAATAAAGTTAGTTTTCTACAAACTCAACCTAGTCCTTCCCTAGTAAACCATTGGAATTTCCTTAACAAGTATGAGACCAATTGAGGATGAATCTTTCAACTCAAACCTAGACCTTGTCCTAGCCCACTAGGTTAAACTCCTTTGGCTATGTTATTGCTTTGTATGATCTCTTCACTTGTATGTTTGCTTGATAGCATGTTTGTTTATTTTGTTATTGTGTTTTCAATGAGTAGATTGTACGGAGAGCAACGATCCTTTGTGAAGAGAGTGTGATATCTTCACCAACTTCAACAAGGCAAGTAACACATCATCAACTACCCATTATTTCTATATGCATTAGTTGATTTTTGAGTAGTATGCATTGATAGGAAATTTTACTAAGTTATATTATGCTATGCTATTATCCTAGTAGTGTGTAGCCATCCCTTTTATCCTTGTTATTTATAGCCTTAGAACTTGATAGATGCTATGCAATGTGACAAATGATTTTTACTTGATGTTGTGGAAAAATTCTAAGTAACAACTTCAATGAACCACCTGGGTGGATTTGGTTGTTTGGCTGATGAGAGTTGAGTGTCTCCCTGAGGGGTGTTCACTTGAGGAATGCCACCCAGGAACAAAGTGATTATGATGTTCCCCAAGTTTAGATTGCTTCTAGTGCAGCCTTTAGTCATATGGGCTCTGTCTTGATCAATTAAGTTGTGAGGGTTCAGCCTGGGCTTGACAAGCAGATGTAGCATAATTATAGGTGGAACGGGTCTTGCCATTAGGTTGAATTCTTGCTTCTGAAAGATCTCGTCTCAATCTTCTCCTTTCCTTAATGCACTCAGGGTGTATAGGATGTTTGAGCTGATTTGGGTCTGAAGGTGAAAGTGCACAAGCTCTGCAGAGTCAACAAACTAAGATCTTAGCCGTGTCCCCGGTTATGGACAACTATGAGCAGCTGGACAAGGATGGACGGAAGAATCACATCACCAATTTCAATAAGTAAAATTTGACCAAGTGAACAGTATTGTGGTGCTTGGATCTAAATCCAATGTTGCCACCCCTTTGAAAAGAAAAGTTTGTTTTACAAAAGTGATAGGAGAAAACTGGCTTTATGCAAAACTTAGCCAAAACTCCACTCAGCCAAATAAGCATGTAGTATTAGTCTTGTCATTTATATCCACCATAGTGTTACTTGCCAATACATTAAATTGTATTGAATCCCTTGTGGCTGCATATTCCATATTGCAGATATTTTCTCAAGACGAGTGAGGATTTCGTTTAGGATCTCGAGACTATCGCCAACATGTTTTGCCTGTGGCACATGAAGAAGATGGGCTCAATGTTGTACTATGTTTTCCGCTGTATTTCTTTGTTTTCTGCTAGTCTTCTAAGACTATGCAAGTTGTAATCCTATTTTGTAAAGACTGGAATCATGCGATGTAATAGAATTTGATGCATTTGCATGATATTTCATTTTGTACTATGGTGCTAGCAATTGATCCAGGGACTAGCACAATAACACATGTGTCCTTACATTATTTAAATGTGGGAACGCTACAATAAGAGATCATCAAGAAGCAGATATAAAACACATTTAAGTCTAACCCACTTCCAATGAAAAAGAATCTTGTAGAAAAACAAGTCAACGAACCACAAAGTGACTAGCATAGGAAGACAAAATAAGTGCAACTTCAAAAATTTCAACATAAAGAGGGGAAACTTAATATTGTTGAGATGCATAAAACCATGTTTCCCTCTCTCATAATAACTTTCAGTAGCATCATGAATAAAATCAAAAATATATCTATCACATAAAACATTCTTATCACGAGCCACATGCATAAAAGAATTAATACTCTGCACATAAGCATAGTCATTCTTATTAATAGCAGTGGGAGCAAATTCAACAAAATAGCTATCATTATCATCCTCATCACCATAATCATCAAACATAGGAGGCTTATTGTAATCATTATTAATTTTCTCCTCAATAGTAGGTGGACTGGAAATATCATATTTATCAATGCAGTCATCATAAAGAACTCCAACGTGATAGACAAGTTGTATATTAGGGAGATGGTTTTGGGTAATCCCTCCACACCTATGACAAGTTTCATAAGGATAATTGTAATCATATCCTATGTTATAGCATCTTTTATAATAGTTATCAAAGACTAGAGGCATAGTATCATCATAAGCAATATCATCATTTTTACCAGAAAGAGATGTATCAAGCATACAATCATCAGTAGCAAAAGGATTTTCAAACACATCATATACAAGCTCAGGGCTTTCTTTATCATCATTGGAAGGAAAATGGATGGTACTAATATTACAGTAATTATCATCTTTTTAGAATTGGTACCAAAGATATGTTCAATATCAAAAGTAGCGTGTTTCTCCCAATCATGATCACTTTCATAAATAACAGGCATAGGAAAATCATCAAGTTCAGACTCATCAGCAAAAGTTGTAATATTAGCAACATGCTTAGGGGAAGATACTGTTACCTCTCTCTTTTTTCTCCTCCTCTTCTTCTTCTTTCTCTTCTTCCCCTATTTAGGAGGGAGAGGCTTAAAAGCGAGATTCTCCACATACCCTGGTTTATTATCAGAAACAATAGAAAGAACTTTGGAGGATTTCTCCTCTTCATTAATAAGAACAAAACACATATTAGTCCTGTCATATTTTGGTAAAGTCTCATCTTTTATAATATTTTGTATGCAAGTATTTGCATGGCAATTATCAACACAATAAAGATGGCATCCATGCAAGACACTATTCGTATCAAAAGCACTCATATGTATCAAAGAAGTTTTTCTTAATAACTCTTCACACCCCAAAAATAATGTAAGTTCATCATGCTCATTAGGGGTGATCATGTCATCACAATACAAACTTGCAGTACTCATAGGATTCGAAAGGCTACTATCATGGCTTGAGCATTGAAAATTAAAATGACCCACTTTATAGCAAATTTCACAAATAAAAGGATAGAGGGCCCAAAATTTTTCACCAAGATCATCCAGAGCCCTACTCCACATTCTAGTTTTTTCATTATATGATGGATACAATATTCTTATTAAATTTGATTCTTTTCACAAGGTCTAAGTGCTCCACAAAAATTCACATGCTTATAAGAAATAGTACTTTCAGAAGTTTGAGCATGTTTATTGCAATCATCAATAACAATTTCATTTTCCATGCAAGTGTCTTTAAAAGGTTCATGATATATGTCCCCATTTGATTTAGGAACATTAATATAAGAGGCAAAGAATCTATACCAACCAATAATCATTTGAGGATCAAGACCATATTTAGCACTAAGCTCTTGAAAATCAGCAGTTTTAGCGAAAGACTTAATGCAATCATACTCATAGTTTATACCTGATTATTTACCTTTGTCATTATTCCAACCTTCACTATTGGTTTCAATTGTTTCAAGAAGATCCCATTTAGCTTCAACCTTCCTACTTGAGAAAGAACCCTCTGAACATGCATCTAGATAATCCCTGTAATGTCTTGAAAGCCTTGCATAAAAATTAGTAACAATTATTTCCTTAGGAAGCTTATGGTTAGGACATTTAAGTATTAATGTTTTCAGTCTTCCCCAAGCTTGAGCAATGCTTTCTCCATCACGAGGCCAAAAATTATAAATGTAATTCCTATCTAAATACAGTTCATAAGAAGAATAAAATTTAGAATGAAATACAGATTCGAGCTCCTTCCACTCCAAATGATAAGGATCATCTAGAAGCTCATACCACTCCCTTGCTTTGTCATTAAGAGACAAAGATAATAACCTCTTCTTAACTTGGTCCATTGAAATACCTTCACACTTGAACAACCCGCATAATTCATGTACAAAGAGTAAATGATCACGAGGATGGACAGTTCCATCTCCAAAATAACAGTTATCCATGACAAGTTCAACAATTTCTGGGGTATTTTAAAAGGAATGGTTTCAGTAGGAGGATTGGAAAATATCACAAGCATCATTAGGTTTATCACATATAGGAGATAAAGTATCATCAGAGCAAATTTTCTCCTCTAAAGCTGGGGAAATAAAAAGTTTATTAAAACTAGCTTCCCCAAGCTTAGACTTTTCCATAGTACTAGAAATAATGGTATCCAAATAATGAATGCTAATAACATTGCTACTAGAATGCAAATAAAGCTCTCTCATATTTTTGTTGTTTTCCATTAAGACTAACTAGTAAAAATAAAAACAAGCAACAAGTAAAAATAAACCTAACTAGTGAAAACAAGAAACAAAAGGATATAATTGCAGAATCTAAAGGAAATAACTTCGAGCACTCACACCCGAGGATGTGAGAACCTCTTACCTTACCTCCCCGGCAACGGCGCCAGAAAAGAGCTTGATGTCTACGCACGCTTCTATTCTTGTAGACAGTGTTGGGCCTCCAAGTGCAGAGGTTTGTAGAACAGCAACAAGTTTCCCTTAAGTGGATCACCCAAGGTTTATCGAACTCAGGGAGGTAGAGGTCAAATATACCCTCTCAAGCAACCCTGCAATCAAGATACAGGAAGTCTCTTGTGTCCCCAACACACCTAATACAATTGTCAGTTGTATATGTGCACTAGTTCGGCGAAGAGAGAGTAAAATGCAAGTAATATGGATGATAATAAGTGATAATAGCAATCTGAAATAAAAATGGCAGCAAGCAAACATGTAGCAGAACAGGCGGAAAACGGTGTTTCAATGCTTGGAAACAAGGCCTAGGGCCCCTACTTTCACTAGAGGACACTCTCAACAATGATCACATAATTGAATAACTAGATATCTTCTCTTCACTATGATACTCTTAACCCTCTCCCGTTGGATAATGAACACTAATTATTGCGTAGGGCTTTAACATCATTCCTCAGAGTAAGCACTTTCCCAACTAAGTAAACCCCATGCTATCACCATGGGACTCAGATAGTTCCACGCAAACACCACAATTTTCACACAGGAGACACACACGATGTGCCCACTATCACCTTCACACCGCGATACAAGGTGACTCCATAGTTCATATTAATAAAGCACTTGAGTAGCAAAAGATGAAGAGTAACATCTACAAATTCAAATAGATTACAAATCTCATGATCACATATAGATCACACCATGGGAGAGAGAGATGAACCACATAGCTACCGGTAGAGCCCTAAGCCCCGGGGGACAACTATTCCCTCCTCATCATAGGAGACAGCAACAGCGATGGAGATGGCGGTGGAGTCGATGGAGATGGCTTCCGGGGGCACTTCCCCGTCCCGGCAGGGTGCCAGAACAGAGATTTGTCCCCCGAAACTTGTCAGCGACGACGGAGCTACAGATGTATTTTGTGGAAAAGGTAGATTCCCGTAGGGTTTATGCATCGGGGAGTATATATGGGCGAAAGGGCGATGCCGGGAGGTGGCCAGGGCGCCCACACCCCTAGGTGGCACGGCTAGGGGGACCCGCGCCACCCCATGGTGTGGCCACCCTGTGGCTCCCCTCCGGGGCTCTTTGGGACTTCTAGAAGCTTCCGGGACTTCTAAGACTTCTGGCTTTCGAATTTTTCAATTCCGAGAATATTTCCATAATAACTTTTCTGAAACTAAAAACAGCAGAAAACATGGAAATGATTCTATGGTATCTTGTTAATGGGTTAGTCCCGGAAAACGTGTAAAAATGACATAAAATGTATAGAAAACATGTGGGAAACAATAAGAAAACTACATGGAACATCAGAAATTAGGGATATGTTTATGACGTATCGGGAGGCAACAACAATCCACAATCAAGTGTCGCGGTAACCTCCATATCATTGCAAACATTTATTATATACTAAATTTACTCTATATATTGGATTAGCGGTAACTATTATGTTTCTTTGTATGTTGTGAGCAGGACAAACCGGAAATAAATGAGTCTACTCCACCTCTTGAGGGAAATGTCCATTTACAAGAAGGACAGAGGGACGAGGCACTTCCTGAAAAGCCTACACTAGAGGTGAATGTAGAAATAGTAACGCAATCTACAGCCTCTGTATGTAGAGAGAAACTAGCTGGACAACCTGAAAAGTTAGGTCAGGTTGTGAGTGAGACCAGTCTAGAGGTAATTTTCTTCACTAAAAAGATCCTCTACATGCAACAACTATTTCCATGATCAATACTTTGAGTATTTAAATCTGTTTTGCATGTGTGACTGTTTGAATCAACAGAGACCTATAGAGCTGATTGAACAAGAAAAGCTAACACGGTCGGATGTAATCGAATCAGATATTGAGACTATGGTACAATCTGATGACAATCTAACCTGTGCATCTATTACTACTCTAGCCTTTTTAGTATATATAGTCGCATGACAACTAATCATAACATATATTTTTTGTGTGGTAAAGCAGGATAAACAAGTTAGTGAAACGTTGAACAAGAAAGATATTCCACAAAGTGCAAAGGTAGGATGAGAATGAACTCAAGTTACTACTTAAAAATGTTTACACATTGCACGAGTTGACTACAAAACATGACTTGTAGTAAAACAAAAATTATTAAAAAATTGTTTATAACCTCTCGAGATGGTTTAAATTTCTTCTGTGTAGGTCACCAACAATGAAAATTCGGGAGAGAACTGCCAGGAAGTTATTGAGACATCTCTCAATGCTGGTTCGACAATATCTGTGACTGAGACCACAGGAGAAAGACAAACTCTGGTTGTAGAAACCGCACAAAACGATGACGAACGGGGCAAGCAACCTAACGGTACTGAACGGACAGGAAAGCATATGCCTAATGTTTATACAAATTCATTAAAATCCGATGCTCTTTTCTGTACCAAAATTTCACTAAACAAGTGTCTAATTTTACTTACCTATAAGATATATCAGATGGATCACTTAATGCTGGGACAATAGAGGAGGAAAAAGAGGTTTCAGAACAATCTTTACAGACTGTTGATGTATCGGACTACCTCAACCCAATGGCATTTACAACCGACGACGAACGTGAAGAAATCAGGAGCAACAAATTCATGGGGAATTACAAGGCAAATATTTTATACTCCATGATATTTGGTTTTTTGTAGTAAACTAATACTGTCTGATTCTAACAAAAATTTGCAATGGTTTGTTCTTTTTTCTGACAGAAAATTGTGATAAAACAAATATTGAAGAAAAAGCACCACCGACTAAGAGTAGCGTGAATGTTCCACAGCAAACTGTAAACCATGAGGTATTACAGTGTCTTAAAAAAGTTGAAACTTTATGAAAAAAATGAGTCAACCAAACGTTTAATGTTGATATATATATATATATATATATATATATATATATATATATATATATATATATATTCTGCAGGGAGTTCACCATCTAGCTCGCAAATACTGCTTTGGATGCACTTAAAATAAAAGAAGACGATAATGTAATAATTAATTGTATCCAACGTTTGGAGCTAGAAAAAATCTAACCGAATCTGCAAACCCAAGTGAAGACTCTGAAGAAAAACAGGAACAAATCATTCGGGATCAAGTTCAGAAGGATATCCTGAGTATTGTTCAAGACCAATACTTAGGCAAGAAGATATAATATATGCATTCGTATTTTCTTTTTATGAGTTCAGTCTATACAATGAGAAGGGGAAAAGAAGTATATTTTTCATGATGTACTACCAATGTACTTCATGGAACTAGTTATCCTTCCTATCACTTTGTGGTACCTTTTGTGCTTGAAAATAAAGAGATCGGTTTGAGATGTCTTAAGAAACGAAACTCGATTACATCATGATTTCACAAAAATTGGCAAAGGAAAGTCCAATCTAACTTTTATATTTTTCTTGTACTTCCTATGTATATGTGCATCTTACTTTCACTGAAATAAATTCTTTTGTAGGCACAGATGAAATTCTACTAAAACAAAAAGAGTTCTCAAACCAATTGAGTGAACTGGAAGAAACAATACAGAAGGTGCACACAGAAGTGTGCACGTACAATCATGCCGACGACAAAGAAAAAGAAATGTAAACTATTTTACAAAAGTTGCGTAAAAACATTCAACAAATTACATTTTAACACCTTGTACATATCTATGCTGATGCTTGCAGGAACAAGGAAACAAAAATATTCATCACATACGAGGAAGGTGGACATAAAGAACGCATTGACATTTACACCGTTGCAAAATCAATGACAGATGGTGGTGCTTTGGGTTTAGCACTAGCAACAGTAATAGTTTAGATCCTACGGGAAGCAAAAAAGGACTCAAATGAACTGTTAGTGCCTATGATGGCCCTGGTGAGTACCAAGTGATTAGCTACATAATTGTTTAGTAATTTCCAATAGCCTTTCCTGCATATTATTTTGGACCAACTAATTTCAAGCAGAACTGAGAATGTTTGATTTTATCTAACAGCATAGAGTGCACAAACAAAAAAGATTAACATAGAGGAATCTCACAAAATTACTGTCGGCAATGGATCCAGGAAACAACGCTGGAATCGACAAGTACAACATAGTAAGTGTATTGAAATAGTACACGATATATCTTTGCACTCATAAACTGAGTTGTTGTACAGAGCTAACTAATAATCTTAAAAACGGAATTTTTGCAGATAAAGATCCCTTGTTTAGAGGAAAACGAGGTCAAAGGCAAGACATGGCATTTTTTCATTGTGGCAATGAATAGGAAAGCAAAAAGATTCGAACTGCTAGATTCTTTAGAAGGCAAATTCTACGATGGGACCTTCTATAAGATTACTAGAGTGTTAAAGAAGATTTGGAAGCAAGTATCCAAAAATAGCAAGAATAGTATAGAGCCGCAAGATATCGACAATTACGGCTACTGTAGGATTAATGTCCCACGGCAGGGAGATATGTAAGTATCGTACAAAGTCCACATTGCACATAACAAATGTAAACAATGGATATTAATAATTTTAATCTGTATGGTTAAAGTAGGTTAAACTGTGGATTTTTCATGGTCATGTTCCTGGCTTATTGGAATGGCTCGAGGATTCTAGAGTTTGATGAAAGTAAGATGCTTGAAATACGAAGGAAAATTCTTTACATGATTATCAAGTCGGATATAGTGAAAGTTGATCTCGACTTGATCGGTAGCAAGGAAGGTAAGACAGTCTGCATTTTCCAAGCTCGAATAACACCACTTGTATATTTTCCTTCACTCTATCATTAAAATCATGCATGTTGTATAGATATTGCTTTGAAATTTAAGTGTTAACAAAGTACAGTGCTAAACTAATACAACATAATTTCGGTAAATGAATTCAAAACAAGCATGTTTAGGGTTCTATGTAGTTGGAACACTCATTTTTTATGTGTGAAAGTAACAGTTGTGCTGTATTTTCACAATGGCATGGAATGTACACCATATAGAATAGTCGATGTACACCAACAAAAGCAGTCAATGTAATAAGAAAATATAGGATGCTTGTTCGGTACACCAAGATTCGCTGTACAGTTGACATGTGGGAAAATTTCGCTAGAAAAAACTCTCGATATCATATTTATCAATTTTCAATCGTTTAATTATTGTATTAATTTATGTAGTTGACATGCCCTGCGTTGGAGAAAAAATTGTTATTATATCCCACCCATTGAGACAATGGGCAGTGATGACGGTATTGAGAGTGACAATGGAAGCAAAAGTACGCCATCTGATGGCAGCGAAAAGGACATTCAAGAAATAACTAATGATAACGAAGCTGATGGAACACCAGAATACACCGACGATGGTAACCAGAAAGCAGATTATAGCATGGAGTACCAAAGGAAGAAGAAGCCAGAAGAAGTTGGTTTACAGCAAAATGCTATAGAGAGAGGTCCGCCGAAGACACCGGACAAACAAAAGATAATTATCATAGGGACCCCAATAAAACATGTGATGCCTGAACCTGGATATGCTGTTGAACAAGGAACACATGAGTACAAGGTCGAGCAAGATCTACCCGGACAACACAAGAATAACTATGTCAGCTCAGTAGACATACTGTCAGGAGCAAGAACAATTGCTCCTGCAACCAAGCTATGTGAAACGGTCAAAGATTATAAACCATTCATCTTTAAGAACATGGAAAGAGCCAGAAAGGTGATGAAGCTCACTTTTGGAGAAAAAACGCGCGAAAAATACAAATAGTAAGTATAACTCTTTTGCTGTATGTACCTACTTCGTCGCTGTTTTACAAGACAGATAAGATGAATATCTAACATTGATATTCATACTGCAGAGTTACTCTCTTCAAAGGCAAATATGTTGTTTTTCGTGATTCTGAAGTTATACATTCTTTCACTGGAGAACAATTACAAAAGATGTTTGGACCTAATGAATGTTTGGAAGCTGCAATCATCGATTACGTTATAGATTTTTGGACTAAAGGGAAACCGTCCGAAAACTACTCATCTAGCGAAAGATTGTTGTTAAGTCCAGGATTTATCACGGTAAGATCAGAATGACATTAAAAAAAAGAAAATGTACGCATTCAGTTTTAACATTCAATTTAACAGTTTTTATTTTCTTTTTTCCTTCCTGATGCAGAACGTGTTGCAAGTACATGTTTATCAGCAATCTATTAAGGAGAGGGAACAACTAAAGAAAGAAATTAGAAACAATAGGTTCCCGCAGAGAAGTAAGTTACTACATGGCTTTGATATTAAGGAAGCAAGGAGACTGCTTGACTATTATACGAACGGAAAAGATCTGCTAAAAGCAAGACTGGTAGGTTTACTTGCCTACTCAATATTTGTATTAGTAAATAATTAACTCCAATACTTACTAAACATCCTTTTACATACAAATTTTGCTTCCATATTTTCAATGCGGGCACTACTATCTTTATATCATGAATAGATATAAAAAGACAGTCGAGATAATTGACTCGAAGGTGTACCAAGCAGGAAAAGGTTTGGTTGACACATTCAATACATTCCACTATCATATAGTGAATATAGTAAGTATTATAGAACACACGACCCAAATTATTTACCTACCGTGAATTATGAAAGAAGAGAAGATATATATAAAAAAATGCATTGATGCAGATGACTAGTATGGACGAACTGCTGAACATGCTCTATGGCGATAGTAAACGTAGAAAAGATGGCGATATAAACTGGTCTATGACATCAAAGAGAAGAGCACAAAAGAAGTACCCACTACAAGGAAATAACCAGTGTGGCTTCTACGTGCTACGGTATGCATACCATTACGATAGAGAAGTTATGGTGTATGAGAGACCACGGTATAAAGGGAAGTACAAGGAAATCGTTGACAACGATGTAAAATCAACAAATTTATTTTCTGTTAATCACTAATATTTCTATGCTATATTATTCAGTACTGAAGTCTTCTGTCTACTTGCAGCCCAACATAGATGATTGGAGAGCAGAATACTTTTATTTCATGTTGTTCAGCAACCACAACAAAGTTCAACTGCCAAAGGAATTTCTTGATTTGTGTCCACCAAATACCAACATGTAAGTTAGTTGAAAGCTAGATTTATTTTCTTCATACCCGTCACAAGAATAAACATGACTAACAAGTTTTAGAACAATTTTTTCAGGAAGCACAAACCCACGGAAGAAAAATCAGGACAGGGTGTAGATAGATCAAGGACTAACAAAATCCAGAAAAGTTACCCGATACTACATGTACAAACTATCTCTTAATGGAAGTGCGCAAACGTTTATGTTGACATGTACAACAACGACCACGAGGGTAGTAGATGTATACAAACTGGGCTACTAGATGTACGGACAATGCACAACAGCTCTGCTGCTGGGATGAACACATTAAGTGACCCTGCATATTAACGATATATGTTACAGGAACTTGACACACGTTTTCCCCCACGTATACAGCCACAAAGCTAGTAGATGTGTATCAGCTATGCTCTTGGATGTACAAACCTAGCGTTGAACCACGTACAATCGATAAATTACCAAGAAGTGACCAGCGTTGCTGCTGGAAAGTACACACTACACAATACTGCTTGAACACATTACAGCCCCCTTTGATTCAAAGGAATGGCACATGAATTTACTAGGATTGGATCCTGTAGGAAAATTTTCTATAAAAGTTGTTTGATTCATAGGATACATAGGAAAAATTCCCATAGGAAATTTGTAGTACAAATCCGATAAAAAAAATAACATGAGGTCCAACCTCATGGAAAAATTCCTTCACCACAGTCAAAGGAAATGCTCTCTCCATAGGATTTATTTAGACATGGCATCTCAATCCTACAACAATCTTATTCCTATACATTTCCTACCCTATGAATCAAAGGAGCCCTACAAGTTAGTGGATTTTTTCACTCGTTTTTCTCCAGGTGTACAACCACGAAGCTAGTAGATGTGTATCCACTGTGCTACTGGGTGTACACACCAAACGTTATACAACATACATAAGACAAGTTACGCGAAGGACACCAGCGCTGCTGCTAGAATGTACATGTTAACTCAATCTGCTTGTACATTCTATATGTTAAAGGAAATTTACACTCGTTTTTTCTCAGCGTGTACAACAACCAAATTAGTTGATGAGTATCGACTATGCTAATGGATGTACAGACAGAACGTTAAACCATGTACATGCGACAAGTTACCAAAAGGAACCAGCGGTGTTGCTGGAATGTACATGTTAGCCGATACTGCATGTACAACATATCTGTTATTGGAAGTTTACCCACGTTTTTTGTCCACACGTACAACCCACGACACCGAGGATAGAAGTTGTATATCTTATCTGTTTCCCGATGTACACATGAAACGTTACGACGGAAAAATAAACAAACCAAAAGGTACAACAACCAAAATTCAACAAGAGGAGGAAGGTATTACCAACAATGTAAACCACTGAAATTCATAATACTGAATACAATACAATCAAAAGGGTTAGGATAATTTAAAACTTACAAAGAGATTGTATGTCAAACTACACTAGATACAAATAACACTATCATATAGGTAGATACGTTTGGGTAAATCATCATATAACCAACCAAGATTGTGAGTATCTACTCAGGGTCATTGTCGGAGCCAGCCTCAAGGTCTCGAGTGAGTGTCGACACAAACCAGATAGGTGTCTCATGATACTGACCCCAGCACGGTAAAACAAAGAAGATCCAATAGCACCGCCTCCGTTAATAGGTATACGACACCAATCATGGAAAAGGGACGGAGCTCCGTTACAGCACTCGTGCGAAAAAAAATATACAGTTAGCTCTGAACACAGGGACGGTCGCCCCAGCATCTTCACCAAGTTCATGTGGAGCACCAAGGAAAAAGGGGTAGTTTAAACCAACAATGAGAGAACCACCTTGAAGATCTTCCTCCCTCACCCAGTCAGAACCATCTACAGGGTCAACAAGATGGACATCTTTCGAGTAGACAAAAAAACGAAGATGTGGAAAGCTGTGCAGCTCTCTATGTTCCATATGAATTGTTGGAGAACCTTCAACTTCTGGATAGCCAATGATACGAACCCAAACGATGTTACCACCAAAGACGCCACCAAGATCAGAAGAAAGGAACCAACGACTTGCTGCAATATCAACGGCACCATGAGCATGTCCCTGCATTGCTTCAATGTCTTCTGCCACAGGAGCACGTATGACACGGGATGCTGCACCACATCCTGTTATAGAGGGAAAAAACTGATTACTGCCAACAAAGGAAAAAACACTAAAATAAATGAACAATACTGACAGGTATTGATTTTGATACTAAAAACACTAATCAGAGACGATTTAAATTCATCATACAGAAAGTTAACGAATACTGACAACAAAATGATAAAATGAACGATCTATAAAAAAAGAATCACAATTACGAAAAATGGGCAGAAACATAAAAATATGGACTCAACAGGCAGATCATTAGAAAAATAAAATGAAAATACATTGAGATGTATAAAAGTTGGAAAATAACCCCATTCCAGAGGATCCCACACAAGAACATCCCCTTGGGGCTCGACGGCAGCGTATATGACTTGATTGTACATAATAGCATCTACATACGTTGACGGTGCGAGATAATTATTCTTAAGAATCCTCCACTGAGGATCAAGACCACCCGCATGATAGCAACAACTTTGTCAAACACTGCTACAAGATCGTAGTTCCATACACCATCCACAAACAATGGCTCACTCGTTATCTGGATCTTCAGAAGTTCCAGACTATGCATCATGTTGAAACGATACCTGAACGGATCAGTTGAATGAAAACCAACATTACGGATAGTTGGAACTTCAATCTCCTCCATGGTGTAGACGTTGAACAGATACCAACGTTCACCATCCTGCACAAGTGCCATCCATTCACCATAAGCACCAACCCAGTGCTTGTTTGCACGGCCAAGAGATCTACAAGGAATTAATGCTCTTGCCGCCGGCGCATCCAATGGCATCAGAGAAGCATCAATGCTCTGACATATTTTACATGGAATTCGTAAGAGAGATGACAGATGATAAAACAGTCAGACCGCAATAGATGGGAAGAAAAATAGATCAACAAAGTTCAAACTATGAATACCGGCGAATCACGACCATCAAAAGACTCCTGGGGAGTCTCACAATGAAGCAAAGAAGGCAAACCAAACGGAAGCCCAGAATGGTCTCTAATATCTTGACGAACTTCTGGTACACCACGAGACATACGTGCAATGGTGAAGACATCAGAACGATCGATGATGTCTCCCAAAGGACCAGAAGCAAGAACACTAGTCACAGAGGCCTGCGTGCTACTTCCACCAATTTCCATTGGTGGATTTCATGTTGTGCAAGAAAAGAAATGACGAGCAATGCTATGCAAAGAATGATACGAACAGTGAATGCGTGGGAGTTAAAGCCTGTGGAATAGAGCAGTTACTACTAGTAGTGCAAATTCGAAGACCCCACGTTCTGGATAACTGCCCGTGGAGTGAGAACGTGGACAGATAAAAAACGCATTATAAGAATGAAAAGAACAAAATACGGTGGTACGTGAGGAGTTAAGGCAGTCTTTTACAATTCCGGAAAATTTAAGACCTCGTTTACAATTCCAAAAAATTTAAGACCTCTTTTACAATTCCAGAAAATTTAAGACGTCTTTTACAATTCCAGAAAATTTAAGACTTTTTTACAATTTCAAAAATTTGATTGCTATGATTTGCACAACGTTTACCTCCTTTTAATTCAACAAAAAAAACGATGTATGACGTTTTTTTTCAAATTATTTCCTCCGAAATAAAAGCGACATGTGAAGTTTGTAATACACGTATGGTAAATGAGGATGTTGTATGACCTACAGACAACGTATTACTAAATGTATAACTACACCTCAATTGAGTGTACAAAAGCGACGACACTGCATGTACACAATAGCTGTTATTACAATTTACATCTGTTTTTTTGTTACTATGCATATATTCAGTCTGCTACATATGTACAACAGCAAATAGCAAATATAATTGACATACGCATAAAAGGATTTATGTCGTACAAGCGTCATGACCCCAAAAGTACACGTGAGTAGCTTCTAAAATGTACAAGCTAACTGAGGCTTCACGCACTCAGAAAATGTAGCTGCATGTTTTACAAAATATCTTCTTTTCTATAAGCATACACAAAAGTGACTACTATACGACATAAAATTATACACCGTACTATCAGAGTGCATGTGCGCAGCAGCTGTAATGTACCCCCTACATATTTTTGGAAGTTCACACATGATATTTCAAGATGTACACAAACATGGCTAGTAGTTGTATAAACAACAACAAAGCACTATATGACATGCGAACATCATGCAAGCTAAAGTACACGATCGCTTGTACTAGAATGTACACATTAGCTGACACATTAACCTATTGTTATTAGCAGAATAACAGGAAAAGGGATACGAGAGAACGTTGGCTGATTTGATTTGCATAACATTAACATATTGGTCTGAGTGAAACAACAAAGCATAACAGGTCCAACAACTTAATACAATGTTGCGGCATACAGCTTAGCCAAATAAATACTACGGTGTACACCTTAACCAAATGAAACCAAACTAATGCTGCGACAAATAGCTTTCACCATGCTAAAAGAACAAACAAACTGAAACCATATCAGGCACGAAATATGGGTCTTTTTAAGTTCTTCAATTAACAACCTGGCGCCTTTGTGATCTCTATGCAAAAGACTAGTAGGCACCAAGAGCTGCAAGAAGATCAATGCTATTGATCCCAACCAGACCAAATCTGTGGAATCTCAGGCACGAACCACCCAGGTGAATCAACCATCTGACCCCAACCTGGTGGAGCATACTCGAAAGATGAACCAATTGTAGAAAGTCTACCATCCATTGCAAGACGGAACCAGTCTGGAATTGGTTTAGGATACTGACTGCCACGTGCGTACGAAGCAAACATACAATTTTGTCTGAAAACAGGAAGTTCAACACCAGCAATGACAGCAGATACACAGGGATTGACGGCAGCTCTGCCGTGCATAGAAAGAATGAAAGGATAGTTCATACCAACAAACAAGGAGCCTCCATCTAGACTGTCCTTCCTGACCCAGACTGGCTCATCAAGGTTGTAAAGCTCATACTTAGATTTTGCATAAACATGGCAGTGGAGAGAAGGATAAGACAACAGTTCCTTGCCCATGTGATTTGTCTCTGCTCCTTCACTAACTTGATGACCCCTGATATGAACCCACAGAATATGATGATCCACTGCAGAAGCAAGAAACCAGCATCGAGATGAAACATCTTCACCATCGGCAGGTGCTTGAATGCCTGGAACGCCCACAATAGTGGGAGGAGGAATGACACGTGGAGCCGCATCAACGCCTGTTAAATTTATAGTATGATTACGATCAATACCAATTAATCATGAACTTAAAACATCAATTGAATATATATCTAAAAAATAAATTAAAAGTGGAAAAAAAATCTTGTTTTGTTGACAATGTTGGTGGTGAAATTGCAGTGTTATATTCAGACTACCTTTCGAGTACACATGGTTATTACAAAAAATAGTCATACACTGATATATAAAAGATGCATGGATTATAAGAACAATTAATACGTAGTACTAAGCAATAATTACTACGTTTTCAAACCGAAAGTAGAGGGATATAGAACGGTTGATCTCACCCCAAACAGTTGGTTCCCAAACAAGCACATCACCGTTAGGAGCGGTGACAGCGAGGATTCTTTCCCCAACAAGAATGGCATCAACATATCTCGATGGAGCAAGGAAATCATTACGAAGAATCCTCCAATTCGCATCGATACCGCCTCGCAAGATAGCAATAAACTTATCAAAACCTGCAACTAGATAATACTTTCACCTATCTCCGTGGAAAAAAGGGGTAGAAGCAATCCGAATCTTCTGCAGACGGATACAAGCCATGTAGTGGTTATACATGAACGCGTGTTGGCGAGGTAAAATACCAACATTTTGAACAGAAGGTACTTCAATTTCTACATTTGTGTAGACATTAAGAAGGTACCAACGAGCATCCTCCTGAACAAATGCCACCCATTCACCATTTTCCCCAACCCAATGCTTCAGTACAGGGCCGGCAGCAACAGTAGCAACCAAAACTCTTGCAGAAGGTGCGTCTAGCGGCATAAGCATCGCGCTAATACCCTACGAGGAAAACAACAAAATTTAGAATGTGTGCAAACCTATATAAAAAAGGAAGGAATTCTGACTGAATAGAACACAGACATCTCGAAAATACATGTTCGTTATGGTCATTAGCCCATGCTATGGGGTTAGAATGCAGGAGGCATGGGGAACGAAAAGGAAACCGTGCGTCATCATCAATAGTCTGCCGCATACCAGGAACACCACGAGAAATCCTAGCAATGGTCAGCAGTTCGGAGTTTTTGGTGATGCTTTCCAAGGGACCAGAAGCAATCTAAGAAACAACATGCTTGGCCTTGCTACTACTACCTTCGTCCATGCCGAAGACAGAACGGTGATTGAACAAAGAAAAACAAGAACACTGCTCGAGGACGGTGTAGTTATGATGATGACGAAAACTGCAATGAAGAGCATTTATAGACGGTTCGGAAGGCAAGTTAGTGTGTGGGGACGTGGGGTGATATATCTTGTTGCGGGGTTGATAAAAAATTAAACAATTACACCAAAAAAATATAAAAAGTAACGGTTATAGTTAGTGGGCGTCGTGGGTTCACATAACTGCTTCTGCATGTACACTAACGCTTTACATTCACATATGCAACTGCTGAAAGTACATCCACTATGCTACTTGATATACACAAGAACGTCTGCAAGACGTACGGACAGTGTGTTACCCAGATTACAAACGCGCTACTGACAGAATGTACTTATTACCTGATAACCAGTGTACACCATAGCAGTTACTAGAAGTTCACGCTCGTAGAATGTGTATTTACGATGATAAAAATATTGCAGTGAAGAGCAGTTATATGCCATTCGGTTGGAAAGTTGATAGGAGTGGTGATTTATTCCGTAGCGTAGTCGACAAGACAATGAAAAACTATACCGAAAAAAAACATGTACAATCATGATCCAAGAACTACTTCAGCATGTACTACTCGTTATGCTACAGGATGAACACACACAATGTACTGCATGTTTCACAAACGAGCCTACTGAGTGTATATTTTTTTTAAAAAAAAGCTACTTAGTGTATATCCACTAAGCCAAAGGATGTACACAAAATTGTCTATGTGACGTACGGGCATTATGTAAACAGCGCACCAACTTCTTATAAAATGTACTTCTCGTAACATGTTACATGTACTTATTATAGCGATTTTTTGGGGTACGTATGAAAAAAAATCGTGTGTGAGCTTCTAACAACTAATATAGTGTATGTTCAATATCAGTTATCCTGTACATAACGCCAGTAGCTCGATTGAACTTTTCGTAACACGTTCTATCCCGGTGTACGCGTACACAATGTTTAGATGTACATCCACCGATCCAATTGATGTACAGAGAAATCGACATGTTATTAAATGAAAACGTAAACAGCTAGTTACCAAATAGAAACGTAAACAGCTAGTGGATTGTACAGAATAGTCGATACTGAATGTACACGGTAATTGTTACAGAAAGTGTAGACAGTTTTTTTTCAACTTGTACACACACAACTATTGAACGTATATCTTATCTGCTAATAAATGTACACCACTCATCCCCCTTTGCTTCTGTACTTAAGAGTTAGGGTGTATAAATGGTGGGACCAGGAAGCTGTGGGGCCCAGATGTCAATGAATTATAATTAGACTAACAACAAACAAACAAAACCGGTCAAAACACTGAGTGAGAAAAAAACACCAAGAGCACCGAAAAGCACACACCACAGGAAGACAAGCATGCGGATTCACCCATACCCCCACAAATCCGGTACTACGAAACGACGAGCTGCCTTCGCCGTCGGGGTGGTCGCATTACTCATGCAGCAGATTCAGTACGGCGGGGGAGTATAGCTCAAAGGGCAAGCATTCCGTGCGGCGGAAGAGAAAACTCCAACCCTTATGCAACGCCGCGCTGCACTCGATCAGAGCTCAGCGCGCTGTCCTCTCTAGTGTCGTCGTCCCCTTTCTCAGGCCGTCGAACAAGAGCTACCACGTCAAATCGATTTGACCGCTGGCAATACGGGAGGCGGAACTACAAATCTCAAGGAGGGTTAACAGAAATAAGGTTAGATTCATCAGTAGAAACTTAAATCTATCATCGGATGTAACCAGATTGTTTCGAATCTGAAAATAGGTCGTACCACGGGTATTTACTGGAACCTAGGGTTTACGTGAGTCTAGAGTTTAAACTATTAGCTAATTATTATTAGATAATTAGTAGAGAGAATAATTATAATAGCTAATTACTTACTGGAACATGGAGTTTCATCTATTAACTGTAAGATAATATTGGCAATTTTCTTTCCCACTATGAATTTGGTGGAATTTTTTAATGGAAACATACGTATGAAATTTCCATTCCTCGGATGTCAGAGTGGGAGCCGCTGGCTGTTATACCCCCGGAGCCTAATGAAAAAAATACAACTGAAGAAGAACTAGCAAAATCCATTAAGAAAGAAAGAGAAAGGGAAAAAAGGCACTAGAGTCAAAAGAAGCCACCAATGTTGAGCAAGTACGATCTAGTCCAGAGAAGAGAACTACAAGAGCAAGTAAGAAAACATCTGTCAGCGCAAAGCCGCAAGAAGCTGCAAATGTTACAAACAAGAGAAAGAGCCCACGCTTTCAAAACATTGAAATAAATACTGCTGAAGATGATGGGGAAAATTCAAGCAATGAAGAGTATGAAGAAGAACAACAAGAAGATACAGATGCCAGCGACGATGAAGACTACGAACAAGGAGACTGCGAGGAAAAGGTTTATGTCGTACATGCATTGTTGTGCAAGATGTACAAAAGTGTTAGAAAAGGTTATTCAGTTCAACAATAATTGTATTACATTATTCTGATTTCCGATTACATCCAATTTGAAATGCAGGTACAAAGGAACAATGATCAGAAAGATACAAAGAAAAAGGCAAACAAAAGGAAACAAGGGAAGAAGAAATTGGACAGGAAGAACATAAGAACTGTGCGGTGTTCACTGAAGGAGTTCTATAAGTGTGTCAATCTGTTGAAAAATCGCCATTTGGAGAGGCTCCGAAAAGGAGGGCTGGGACCTATGATGGATGGAAAAATCAGAGAATGCCCTAACGCACGCCTTGCCTGCTTGCTGATGAACGATATAGACCCAAAGACAATGAAACTTCGGGTTGGTACGGCAAACAGGCAAATAGAGATCACCGCTTATGCAATACATCTTCTCTTCGGGCTTCCACATGGAACAAAAACAGCTCCAAGACCTTCAGAAAAGTCCAATGACGATGACGCATTGGATAAATTAAAGGAGGAGCTTGGGTTTGACAAGAAAACAACAATAAAAACAGATGACCTGCGTCGTAAGTTAGAACAGCTGGTGGAAGACGAGACAAAAGATGACCTGACACTGAGAGTATTCGTGCTGATAATGTACATGAAGGTCATTTGCCCAGGTACAGCAATGCGTGTTTTGACGGAAGTACGGATGGTTAGAGATCTGGTAGTGGAAGAAATGAAAGACATGAATATATGCCAGTTGCTGGTTGATGAACTTAAGATAGCACTTGTGAAGTACGGAGGAGCAAGTGCCAAAAACAAAACAGTACCAGGTTGCACCATAGCTCCTTTGTTGATGTATCTTGACTGTTGCAACAAAGTTAACGATTGTGAAGCTGACAAGAGAACACCACGAACACACTACATGGACATAGAGAAACTTAAGAAGATTGCAACAACAGACAAAAGAAAGAATGAAGACGATGAACTAAAACCATTGGATTATGGCTTCTTACCGGTAAGTGAATATGTGAAATTACATTATGTATGCAATGTTTCAACAATATTAATACCAAACAGTCAGATTGTTCTCACACTATAACCAAATCTTCATTTTGAAATAATGCAGTGGAAGGATGTAGGCGACATTGTTTACTACCAAAAGATCTCTCAAACAAAAAGATCACCTCAATACTATATGGAAGAGAGATCTACTAAGAATCAGAAAATAGCAAGCAGTTCAACTGCAACAGAAATCCTAGTTAAGGAGAGCAGAGTGGATGAACCACCTTCAACACTAAGAGAGATTGATTCTCTACTTGCAAGAACATTAGAGCTAACACAGAACATGGGAGAACAACACGAAAGTAAGGAGAAAAATGGTTCCAACAAAGATGGTGTAGAAGAAAACCTGACAAAGAATGTTGAGTTTATTAATCACCTACACAAGACAACATTCCATCTGCGCCAATCTTTTAGGTTGTTTGGTAGCATCCAGGAAGAAATATAAAGCAAAGGTAAAGGGAGTGAAGAACAGAACGAGACAATTGTGGAAGAAGATGTCTCGTCCAACGATGCAACGCCGGACATGCGTACAGCGTCAGGTTACAAACATATCGTTTCCTTGAATTTAATTGAGTTTTCCGTTTTATATAATTGTTAGTTTCCGTAAGAATTTTACGTAAAATAAATGTTACTATAAAATAGGAGTGGAGAATAACAATGGACAAGATGATTCAAGAAAGGATCTATACTGTGAAACAGTCGATGGAAGCGTTGAAGCAATAACTGATTTGCGCAATACTCGACCGACAACGGCTTCAGCAGCAACAACAACAGGTAATAGGAAATGTGTGGTTAAAGTCTGTTTTTTTTAACCTATGACATCGACGACAACATGCAGTAGAATACACGGACAAGTTTTGCCACCAGTCGTAGAGGAGATAATTGTGGGAACAACAAATGATTCAGCCACTGTTCCAGCACATACAGGGAAAGGGACTGGTGACTACAAATGCCTTTTGATTAAAACTGTTTGTAATTATTGTGCAGTTAAAAAACTTACTAACATTTAAACTATTAAAAGATACAACCAAACCGACTGGTGACTCGAGAGAAGTTGAAGAATCTGGAACAACACATATCATCGATGAAGCAGGAAAAGATGTTTTGCCATCTTCTGCAACAACAGTTGTGACCAAGGCAAAAGTTTCTAACAAACGGATCAAATAGATATGATTCTTAAAAGCGTATAAATAATTAAATTATGATTATATATTTTCTTACAAACAATTACATGATACTCTAACACAGGCCAAGAAAAGTAATATACTACAAATGTCTCAAGTGAGGTTGCAGCAACCAACAAAGAAAGAAAAGAAGGTTTCACAAAAGTTACATCACCAGGTGAGCCCAATGAAACATGTTAGATAAAAGATTTCTGATGATTCAATTAATATACATAAATTACATAGAAAAAATAGCTTTAACCTATTTTTTAAAGATATATAAGTCTTACTATTTTACATATGATTCTTTCAGAATTTGAAAAAAATCAGCACAAAGAAGGGGATGGCAAAACAAAGAGTCAACGAAAGGGGAAAAAATGTGAGGAGAAGAAATTACCAGAAATAATATTTCCGACCACTGACGAGGAATTTCAGTACTGGCAAAAGTATGTGACCCATGGGCGCAAATTGAAAATGTTGAATAAGAAAGAACAAAAGGAACAACAGCAAGTACTATCTCGAAGAGTTTGCGATAACATGATCATCATTTCTGAGCTATATAACGTAAGCTTTATTATTTTTTTCTATCATATTGCAGGCCCATCTTCATCAAGATTGGTCGTACATATTGCACGTACAAAGCTTCCTTAGAATCTCTGAGACCACGACAATTCTTAAACTCTGAAGTGATGGGTGTGTGGTTGGAGGACTTCAACAAAATCTCAAAAGAATTGGACGAGACGAAATATGCTTTCTCTTGCTCCATGACTGTAAGCATAAACACCATTTGTTGACACATTCAATTCAGGAAGTATAAAACGTTAATATGTAAAATTCCCATACTACAAGAAAAATTTATTGTTGATCCTTCAAGTTTCAAAGCAAAAGATCACATCAAAGAGCTGAAGGCCGTAAACAAGGAATACAAACTTGCAAATGATGATCTTGCAAGTTCTAAATTTAACAAAACATGTTACGTTTTTTTCATTCATAACTTGACAGTTATTTGTTTGTACAATGTAGCTATACTTTCCAATTGTTCAAAAGGAACACTAGATCATATGTTGCTTGAACTTGCCTCACAACCAATTCCATGTTTTTGACTCGATGATGAAAGACGACAACACTAGCGTGTTGGAAGATTCAGCAAATAATCTGGTTAGTTGCTAAACAAAACTTATTATAAAAAAAATTCTAGCAAGTGGACTAGTTGATTGTACTAATAGGACACAATTATTTTTAATCGGCTGAAAAACTTCATCACACTAGTTAATGAGTCAAAAATATCCAAGATGAACTATGAAAAGCTCATGTGTTACACTCCGGAGCATCCAAGCCAGAAAACAAAGTAAGTTTCTTTTTAACTATAAATTTTATATAAAAGTTTGCACGTAATAATATTACTGAAATATCTTTGATGATTTTACAGCCAAGATTGCGGATACTTCTGCATGTTATTTATGGACAGTTTCAACGGCGAGAAGATGAACAAGTTCAGCACATATATGTATAATTTCCATATCAAGTTAACTACAAGGCTGGTAAAGAATAGAGAAAACAAAACAGCTGATCTTGAGAAAATACTGGACAACTATCTAAGCGATTTTAAACAAGAGAAGCAAAGAATGCTTTTCCAAACTTATGTTTGTATATTTGTTGTCATATGCTGAACTTCCTGTCGTATGTTGAGGAGCGATATGTTGAACTTCCTCTCGTATGGTAAATGAACTCCAGTACTACTCTACGGACCATAGTCTGTATTTTTAATGCTACTTTGTTTGGAAACTTATGCTTCTACTTTCTTTGAAATTTCTGTTGTTTGTTAAATCAACTCCAGTATTACTCAATCGATCATTAAAATGCTCGCATGATATGAATTCTAATTCTTATGGTTTGTACTTCAAATAGATCATCTTTTGTACTTCTAATGTTAACAGTGTGTACTTCCATATATTCTCATAAACTATACTTTTCATGTTAATAGGTTGTACTCATCAAGCTAGCAGTATGTACATTCAGTCATACTAGTAGTCTATACTTCTTTGAACACTCATAATCAAAAAGGGTGTACGCCCAAGAGGATGTACACTAGTGTGAACAGCTGGTGTACGCCCAGGCTTCAGAAACGGCGTGTGTATGCGTACTTTCTCTAGCAACTTTGTACACTCATAATCAAAAAGGGTGTACGTCCAAGAGGATGTACACTAGTGTGAACAGTTGGTGTACGCCCAGTCTTTCAGAAACAGCGTTTGTATGTATACTTTCACTAGCAAGTTTTTTATACTCTGACATACAACATGCGTGTACTTTTTAGATGAAGCGTCGTAGACGCTTTGTCCGAGGCGAAGCCGAGCGGTAGTACGAGGCAACGCCGAGCGGTAACACGCCGACCAATGCACGCTTCGACATATGCGCACAACGACCTATGCACCCCTTCAAGATATTTATAAATGGTTATCGAGGCGAAGCCGAGCCGTCAAAAAATAACGAGGCGAAGCCGAGCCGTTGTGCCGTAGGCGCACTTGTTCTTTTTTTTGTCGTAGTCTTTGAAAAATAACGAGCCTTATAAATAAATCCATATTATGTCTTATTTAATTTTATTTTTTATTTATAATTTTGAAAATAGTATTTTGTATTTGAAAGTTGCTACCTCCCTCCCATTACTTCCGCTGAAAACTCCCTGCCCGAAAATGACAAAGAAAAAAAGGAAAGGGTAAACGGCGGGAAAGGGAAAGGGAAAAAGGCGGGAACCTTCCGTTTGAAATTTTTTGAAAATTCTGTTCGTGCTCGCGTGGTTCAAAGAGAAAAAGGGGAAATAGGGAAAACTACCCGCTAGCGGGTTCGCGAGTGCGTCGGCCGTTACCGGCAAAGGGAAAAAACCCGCGACCCGAAAAATAGTTCGCTGCGAGGTGCCCTCCGCGCGCGACTTGTCGCCACCGGAGCCCTCCTCTCGCGTCCTTTTTCCCTTGCGAGAGGCCGCCCTTTTGCTAGTCGCACCCTTCGGCAAGACACCACATTGCGACTTCATCTTTAATATGTGACGAGCATGGTGGAGGTTGTCGATTGGTTTTAGAACACCCTTACATTTCTCTCCTTCTAAATCTCCCAAGAGACAAACATAGCAAGTGAGGCCATGGCCTTCCGATATGGCTGCTTCTTGTGGATAACCTCGATTCAGTCCTTGACGGTGTGAAACTGTGTGTCAATCGCCCAGGGTGAGGTAATGGAGCCCAAGCCAATACCAAATCTTAGCGGTGAAGCGACATTTGAAAGAAATAGGGGCGTAAAATAAAATTTACCTAAAAAACAATCACGAAGGGGCAATGAAAGTGTTATGTTAGGCAAGTGGGCAGCTAGAATATGAACGCTCAGGTGAATGTGACATTTGCTTGGATTCGTTCTTGAGCAAAAGAGGCCTTCTTTTCCGAGCTGGAAAGTTCAGTCTCAAAGCTAGCCCTCTACAAGTTTGGTTTGTTGCTTTGTACTCTCTGTCTCAAAATAAATGTCGTTAAAATGAATGTACCTAGTTTTGAAATACATCTAGATACATCAACAGAGTGAGTAGTTTTCTTTGATGGGGTTGATTCTCTCAGCCTTTTTGTAAATATGGCTGGCTGATCCAAACTCTTACTGGTTGCATAAATAAATAAAATGTACCATGGGGGCCTCCCTTACGGTTTCCCTGGTCAGCAAAAAAGAAAAATGACAGTTGCTTCCGTTAGTTGATCTCTGTTCAAAACACCCACGAATGCAGATCTCATTTATTGAAAACCCAGTAGTTGAATTACATATTATACAGCAACTTCAAAGGTGACAGACAGGGAGCCTATCTTGCACTACAAAGTGCAGTCCCATGACAAAGTGTGCCTCTCTCTGATAGCAGTAGATTCAATTAAAACTGATATCAATGCTATGCTCTACCATGTGGCAGATGAATTAAAACAATCGAGACTCCATGCTCGTAAGAGAGGTGGTTATACTCCCTCCGTCCCAAATTAATTGTCTCAAAGTTAGATAAAAGTGGGTGTATCTAGACATGTTTTAGTGTTAGATGCATCTACTTTGTTCAACTTTGAGACAATTAATTTGGGACGGAGGGAGTATTTCCAAGATAGAAATTGTAGCCGAAGGTAAATTGTGCATGATCAATGAACGGACGTATTACAGTGAAAGTAGAGCTCTAGTCCTTCTTGTACACTACTGTCGGATAGACTGGATTCCACATGTTGTTCTTGACATAATCGATGGTTTCTTCCTGTAACACAAATTGTTCAAGGTTAATTATGTAATGAAGAAACCCATAATAATTAAACCTGGATTAGGGAGTAAGGTGATTAACTACCTCACTGAGTCTTGCAAGTTCCCGTGGATCCATGTCACGATATCCCTCAGCTAGGTCCTCCGCAACAGCTTCCCTCACTACTGCTGCTGCAACCTCCTTGGTGATGTCACGTATTCTGCGTATGTAATGATGTATCAATAGGCATAACAACACGGAAAACTCCCTCGTGAAAAACAACAAGGAAAACTGAAACATTGGTAGGAGAATCCAACCTGGAGGTTGGGGGGTAAATTATCCCTTGGAGAACTTCTTCCTCTTTCATGTATGAAGCCAAGCTAAACGATTTTCATGGTTAAGAAAGTAGAGCAGAGTAAATAAGTACTCCCTCCGATCCATATTAATGGTCGCTAAATCGGATGTATCTAGACATATTTTAGTGCTAGATACATCCAATTTAGCGACCATTAATATGGATCGGAGGGAGTAATACAATTGTGTTGAAATCTGACAAGTCAAGTTAGTCACCGCTCTGCTGCAGCCTGAAGCATTCCATCAGAGATAATCCGTGCACCAGACAACAGGGTTCCAAGTCCTATTCTGCACAGCAGTGAAGCAAATCAAATGAAATCACAATTGGCACAAGAACTGAGTCCAAATGTACTCTACGGTAGAAAAAAGGACTAACCCAGGAAAGAGATACATGTTATTCCCTTGATTAGAGTGACCAATCTTCCCATCACCTGCAAGATACCATTAAAAGCTGCACTCAGAGTAACACCTTACAGATCACTATAGAATTTTTTATTACAGCATATGCTTGATCCTTTGGGTAGCTGATGCCAAGCATAGATTTTACTGTACGACTGATGTATTCGGAGATAGTGAGGCTCAGCTGACTTCGAAAGAATTGCACAAACGGAAGGAGACACTACTGTATGGATGAACAGACATACCAAGATCCACATCGTCAAATGGACTTCCACTGGAAAAGACGACCTTTTCACCAAGAATTGAGAAGGCTTCTTCAGGTGTACATTCAGCTATAATATGCAGCCAGCATAAATTTAGATGAATATTCTCATAAAATAAACTTTACAGTAAAATTCCATATCACAAACCATTCTTAGTTGGATTGGACATTGCAAAAATTGCTGGTCTGGAAGAGGACGAATCTTTTAGTGCTTCCAAAACCTGAAGGTGCAAAGAATCACCACAATTGAATCGTTTCAATTGTTGGTCGTTATCAAAAGCTCAAAATGGTCGATGCGACACAACTAGAATGTTTTAGTTTAATCTCATCAACGGATATCAAATTGATGTGATGCAAGGTCCATAACTTGAGATGAGCATAGGATTTGCAGGGAAGATAGAATTACCACCAAGGCAATAAAAACGTAGGAATGCTAATCTTTTGCAAGCTTAATATAGTCTTTTGCAAGCTTAATATAGAAGACAAAAAACTGGGACCACAAGCATGCAAAGGAAAAAGGCAATGACCTACAATTTTGATGTTAATACTATGAGTACAATGGTATTTCAATATTTAAACTATAATAATCCCAACATAATTGGGAAGTTAATGGTTCTGTCATCTGCAACATAATAAATGTCCTGTCATATAACTAGTCACTGAAACTAGTGGTGGAAACAACAGTAGGAAAAAAATCATGACTTGGCATTATAGCTTCAAATTCGGTGTAACTGGATTGGAGTCAATACTGAATTGAAGTTGGCATGCAGTTATTGTAAGATACCATACCTCCTTTGAGAACAAACCACCAACAGCAGATAGTCCAAGTATGACATCAGGCTTCACCTTTTTAACCTGCTCAATGCATATCGTACAATGTAAACAGTTCAGCATCAGTAGTATCAGAACTTGGGACTCAAAATAATGCAAATGAAATATCTCACAAGTACAGTTTTGCGAGAGAGAAAAAGTAAAAGAAACTCTCGGTACCATTGGTGGCGGTGCCAGACCGAAAAAGGTCAAATGTAAGAGAAATCCAGATTAGATTTTGTGATCTGAGTTATATAACCCCACATGGAATATGGTAATATGAATGAAATTAGCTCTAGGTCACAGCTTATTCACCGTCAAAACTTTTGACTGATTAATGCCATGCAGCTTGACATCACAACAGCCAATACTAGTACTCTTAGCATTAGCTGCCTAGTGACATCGCTATAAGTAATTAAGTAATGGTATTAGGGTTGGTTTGTCCCTGAACATTTTCCATGTAAATTAATTATTAAAATTCCTTGAAAAAGAACACTTCTCAAATGTTGAAATGTACTTGGCCAAGAAGCTAGAAAAAATGTCACGTTGATAAATTGTCTAACTCGAACTAATTTTGGGAAGGCATGTCCCTTCAGATAAATGGACCTTGGTAGTCAGTATGGCATGCCTATAACAGTACATATGCTGAGAAAAGAACCATATATTGGTCTAGATAGAAAATTTAGATAAATACCACATCAATCAAGCTTGCTCCCTCACTTAGGCCTTGGTGATTCAGTTCACTCTTTCTCCTAGCAAAAGGACGTGCATCTGGGTCAATGTCTGCACGTTCCTCTGTTATTAAACCCTGGACAAAACAGAGTAGTGATGGCGTAGTAAGATTTCATAAGAGTGCATGCAAGGAAGATCAATAGTAAAGAGAGAAAATTTCTAAAATGGGTCAACACATCGCCAAATTATTCAGCTTACAAACACTCTCACAAGAAATGTCATAGTGCAACAGATTTTGATAGAACATGCTGTTAATTTTAATAGAGCAACAGAGTAGTGTAATCCTTACTAGAACTCTTATCACAAAAATATAATAACAAAATCTTAGAAATCCGACTCACATGAGCATCGACTATCCAGAATTGACTCCTGGCACTCTCAAAAGCAGCTTCATTGTTTCCGTGCATCCTTGCCATGGTCCTGCTTGCAGCATTCACAACACCAATCCCAGCACTGCAAAAAGTGAGACATAATTAATACTTCTGAAATGCACCTGACCAAACTGAACGATAGTTTGTTGACCTTTATCAACAGAATTAGGTTTTAGTAACGTGATGGTAAGTAATTCAGTATATAAGATCAATTTATTCATTAATCACGAATCATATATACTCTAGTTTCATAACAAGTTCTAAAAAGATGGACATATTCCGAACCTGCCAGCACCTGCAACAACAATCTTTTGCTTTGGGAAGTCTATCATCGGCCTTCCTTGTGCCCGTACAGCTCCTAGCAGACCAGCTATTGCAACGCCAGCAGTTCCCTATGTACACAAGGATTGGTCATTCCCAAATAAATGGCATATGTTTAGTGAGCAGAAGGATTAAAAAGTGTCTAAAACAACAAAATATCAAGAGAAATGACCAAGCTATCCTTATTTAAATACCTTGGAAATGGAAGAGGGAATAGTTAGTGATTTCATTTTTATGAAGGAGGGGAGATGTGATAAATGATGGCAAACGAGGAAAAATATCAGTACGAGACAAGGGCAAAAGAATATACTACTCCCTCCGTCTCATAATAATTGTCTCAAAGTTTGACAAAAGTGTACGTATCTAGTCTAGATACGTACACTTTTGTCAAACTTTGAGGGAGTAATATATAGGAGACGTGTACATATCATAGTCATAAAAAATGTCGGCATATCTGAAGGAGACATGTAAATATCATAGCATAAGACTACACACAATGGAAAAACATACAAACTGGCATAAGCCAAACTAGTTACCTGCACATCATCATTAAACATGCGATAAGTGTTCCTGTAACGCTGCAACAACCTGAAGGCCCACTTGCTTTGGAAATCTTCAAACTAGAGGACATAAGAAAAGTAATTTTGAGAATGGTCCAACTAAAGCCACATGCATGGAAAAAGTTGAGCAGGCACTGGACACCGAAAGAGCACCTGTACAATCACATTGGGCCAACGAGAAAAAACAGCTTCCATGAATTCATCAATAATCTCAACATATTCTTCTCCTTCAAGACGGTGTTCTTGTAGCCCAAGATCTGTACAGCACAATATTTAGACAAATAATAGCACAAAAATCTACACAATCTCCTGTTGGCTATCTAGTTAGAGACTGAAAAGGTGCCGTTATCTGCATCAAATTCAAAGGAAAATTACAGAATACTGCTTAGGTGTAACTAAGAACCAAGGATTACGAGTCGACAAGTCAACGGGTCGTTCTGGAGGAGCGACTGGTAGACTAGTCGTGATTAGTCGCGACTCCTGTAGACTAGTCGACATGAGTAAACAGTAGTATGTAGCATAAAATACCAAATTACATAGCTATTAGTTGTATAATACAAGCAATCAGGTGTGCAAATAAAATGTTGGGGACAGGGCAGTGGGTGAAAACCTGGGCAATTCCTTGCACTGGCCAAATAAAATGGCGCTCGATCAAGGTTTCCAGCCGGGTCAAAGAAATATTGGGGGGAAATAAGACATGTGGGGCCTTTTTTTTAGTCGGTCGACTCAAAGTTGCGACTAGTCACGATTAGTCATGACTAGTCGAACGAGTCGAGACTAGTCGAGCGACTCGTAATCAGAGCTAAGAACAGAAAATTTAATCTATTCTCAAGAGCTAGTAAAGATTACAACATAACTAATATGCATCTTTCATGGAATGTTTGAGGTAATCTAAAATACAACCATAATGGTAAGTAGGTAACAGTAACAATAATGTTTACAACTATTTCTCTTTCCATTTAGAGAACAAGGGTGATCATATCATGACAAATACATAACTATAAATTTAACCGTGCACTAAAATGACAAGGTATAAGTTATATACTGAAACTCCAAAATAGAAATGTTCAAAGATCTTACAAAGAGGATCCTTGAGGAGTTTCTCATTGTTCGTTCCCACATCAATCATAACTGGAAGAACCTAGAAGATTATTAGTGTAATTAGAAACTGAACAGAAATATAAATTATACTAACAGTGAAAAATACTCCCTCCGTTGCTTTTTTTGTAGGGCGAATTTTGAGACAATGCTCTAACCACTAGGCAATTTATGTGACATAAAATTGGTGTCGTAAGACTCTAATTCTAACTATAATTACTTATGATTGTGATTTTGTCATAGTTCAAAGAGGCGCATCTAGGCTGGCGCTTAAGCGCGCCTAGGCTCTAGGCGATAGCAAAACGCCTAGCGCTTAACTGCGCTTAATCACGCATAATTGTGCATAAGCGTGCACTATGGTCACACATGTGCAAGGCGGTGGCAAACACAGAATTACCGCCTAGCGCCTTCTTGAACTATTTTTGTATCACATAAAACGCCTATTATACTCTGTTAATAGAAGAATTACTGGTCCAAGCCTTGTCTTAACAAATCAAAACATGGCCTACAAAAAGAAATGGAAGGAGTAGTAAATAAATAGCAGTAGAGCACTCTAAGAACCAGGGCAGTAAGGTGATTCCACAGAAACGCGAACATGAAGTCTCATATTTGAAGCTTTGTTTCTTTCACCATCTGAAGTCATAATTTCACCGTTCAATAACCATAATTCAACTTGGTTCGGTGCAGAAGTACGAAAAACAGGTAAAATTCTAGAAGCAATTTTATCTACCTGAATTATGATGGCAAACTATCAGATTAAGTAACACAACGTTATTTCTATCTATGAAGTCCCTATAGATGTCAATATTAAATTATAGTTTTACGAAAGTAGAGATGCCAAAAAATGAAGATAGAGAATAAGTTAAATAATTTTCTAAAGAACATCAAAAGCATACCCTCTGGGGATTTATTCCCGCAGCAGCAACATATAAATCCAGCTTCCCGATAGAAATCCCCATACCTTGCACCCCTAGATCACCGAGGCCCAATATCCTGCTTCCATCAGTCACCACTATCATGTCAACCTGCAAAAATATTAGCCACTTAGATTTATTTGAAATATAAGAAACTTTTTTTCGGCAATATTCTCTTCCAGATCTAGGAGATCTTAAATATACGAAGATAGAGTGTTTTAGGCACTAAGAGGAACTCTAGCAGATACACTAAAAGTTTGTACGGGAAAACATGTATAGGGTAAACACTAAAACGATTTTAAGGTATGTGACAGGCTGGGGCAGAATAGATACGCTAATCCGTACACTAAAACTGTCCTCTTTTCCTAGTCGTCTTCTTCCTCTAGCCCCTAGATCCAATCTGCAACTGCCCTAGCGCCGACCTCCGCGCCGCCTGCAGGCGACGCCGCTGCACTGCCCAAATCCACACCTATGCCCCCTGTACGACCCCGTGGTACGCCCCTTTCTCACGTATGCAGCTAGCGGTCTTCACGTACAAAGCTAGCACACTAGCTAATAATCGATCTGGCCACTGCCTCACCTCACTAGCTCGCTAGCTAATCGATCTGGCCGCTGCCTAGCTAGCTCGCTAGCAGGAACAGGTCATGGCGGCAGCATCGTCTTTGTCTCTAGGTCGACGAGAAGTTAATGATATCGACTATTTATGCGGGCAATCGAAACTTCTTGTCGGGAATGGAAGATTAACACCGGAATCGAGCCTCCTCGTCGTGGAATCGAGCCCGGGAGGCAGCGGCGCCGCCGGAGCGGTTGGTGCTGAAATTTCACTGGCGCCAAGCGTTGACCGGGTTGAGGGAAACACCAAAAATTGTCCAAAATCCCTTATTAGATGTGAAGGATGGTTAGCCTCCTTTTAGTGTTTACCTCAAATAAATTTAAGGGACGGTCAAGTTTACGGGATCTGAAATGACCGCGTTTTTCGCACGAAACCTTAAACTCGCAGCTATTTTTCGGGTTTGACCGTTTTAAGGGATCTGCTAGAGTTGCTCTAAGAAGTTGATTTATACCTTCAAACAAATGAAAGAGCTCAAGCACAGAAGATCAAAATGACAAAGAAAACCAATGCATACCTGATCAGCTGGCCAGTTGTACACCATGGACATCATTTCCCCACGATCTTCTGCACTAAAATACATTCCCCGAGGCCGTCTAAATAAGCCACCGTAATTTTGGCAAACAGCACCAACAGTCGGTGTGTAAACGATAGGTGCATACTCCTCAATGTTATCTATTAAGACCTACCAAAGTATCAAAATGAGGTAAAATAAGGTAACCACTTTGAGTCTGAGACTGCAATAACAACAAAGTTAACAAAATCAGGTGCATAACCAGACAATGAGTGTATGTGATTGATACTGCGCATATTAGATGCTCCTGAGAGAAATATCATCAACAGAAAAAAAAAACACCTAACAGAATGTGTGGGTTGTGGAGTTGCACACCTTGTAGTACATTGTTTCATTTCTGTCATGCAGTCTGTTAAGAATACGCCATTTCGCCAGTTGGTAAGTATCAGATGGCCCATCTCTCGCATTTTGCTCCAGCCGTTTCAGGTCAAGCACTATTATCAAAGTAAAATAAAACAAAATTAGAGGAAAATCAGCACTTGCAGAACATGTTGTCATGTATATTCTCATTCGCATTAGGTGCTTTCACAAATAGCTTTTCTTTCCCCAAAAAGACCCCCCACCACTGCATCAAAGTGATGCACACAGCCATACAAAACCCTCAGTTAAACTAGTACTAAACCCTCATAAATCTGTAGATCTGAGTGGAACTTGCAGCTTGAGCATTTGGGCCACACGGATGGTTGGATGGATTTTCAATTGAGGTTTGTGATTGGCATTTGACCTTTAACTGATACTCCCTCCGTTCACAAATAGATGACTTCCATTTGTCCAAATATGAATGCATTTGGACACAAACATGTCTACATACATTCATATTTAGACAAATGGAAGTCATCTATTTCTGAACGGAGGGAGTACATCGGAAGGTCGGCTATACTTCATTCTAAGTACTATTAGAGAAGGGATTTCACCTAGCTTGTAGAGCACTAGAAGCCGGTTTTGGAATTTGCCCAGCTGGGGCTTGACAGAAAGCAGACACTTACTACAAAACAAAAGGGATCAAACCAACAACTTGTCCTGCATATCCTCGGCATTCAGCAACACATACTCAGTATACAACACTAGTGTCGTTCCCACTCAAATGCCTATCAACTTGGAGGACTAGCTAAAGTCACTCACCCTCCAGACCCGTAAAAATGGATCGATCTGGTCACCATCAACCAAAATACCTCCCCGCGCAGCACCGACCAATCCAATTTGGGACAGCAGCAAACGAGACACGAGGTAAGCAACTGAATCGGCGGGGTTATCATATCGTACTGAATCGGTCGATCTGCTGCTGCGAGGAAACGACGCTGGGCGGGAGCAGGCCGCGGAGGCCGAGGCGGTCCCTCTCCGTCATAGAGAACGCCGTGCCCTGCAGAGGTAGCACAGCCCGCACGCGTCAGGCCACCGCCGCATGAAACTCCAACCGGAACAGGAGAGAAGGCGCGCACGTACCCGATTGAACCATGGGTCGTGGAGGATGTCGGGGCCGCGCTTGTGGAGGACGACGGGGCGGTGGCACTCAGCCGTCACGAACGCCCGTGACTGCAGGAGGAGGCGGTGGAGGGTGTCGGGCGCGAGGGATCGCCGGAGACTCCGCGAGATAGACGCCATCGCCGGCTGGTCCCAGTGGAGGCTGCTATTCCTGGTCCCTCCTTCCTACCAGTGGGAAGGGGACGCGTAGTCGTAGTAGCTTTTCGGTGCAAGGTGTGAGATGTTGGAATTATTCTCCGGTTTGGGCGAGAGGACGAGGCGGGGATCTGCTTCCCGTATGGCGCCGGCAGAGCGGAGACGAGACCGATCTGCCTGCGTCCGCGGGCCTGTAACGCGCAACGCCGCGACCGGTCTGATTGCGAGCATCTCCACCTGCAGGCCCACCCAAACGGCTCAGCCGTGTGCTCGGAGCGTCGGAGGACTTCCATTTGTCCAAAAGCATATGTAGGTAGACATGTTTTAGTATTACATACATTTATTTGAACAAATAGAAGTCATTTACTCCCCGTGTACTTAGACAGGATGTTTAGCAATGTCCAACTGCCTCCGTCACGGTGAAGAGACCTAGTCGGAGGCGGCTAGGGTTTTGAGACCTAGTCGGAGGCGCCTAGGGTTTTGGTGCGTTTCCTTCCACGATCGG
This sequence comes from Alopecurus myosuroides, assembly GCA_028641055.1. Taxonomy (NCBI): domain Eukaryota; kingdom Viridiplantae; phylum Streptophyta; class Magnoliopsida; order Poales; family Poaceae; genus Alopecurus; species Alopecurus myosuroides. The sequence goes on along the minus strand of CM054059.1, from coordinate 364,791,823 downwards.
AGGGGCTGACCAGGGGGAACCGATTCGCACTCGGCAGCGGAGAGGGTTTCCCTGCGTTTTAATTCGATCGCTGACTTGTACAGGGGATCGGATCAGTTCGCGGAGGGGTTTTTGGCGACCAGAGACAGAAGCAGATGGCGAATTCATCACAATCGAGTTCTTCTAGCTTTGCTGGAGGGATCAATGGGGGGGTGAAGAACCAATAGGTGATCTATTGGAAAGACTGGGGATCGAAGAAGCAAACGATGCGGATGATCTAATCTTTGAGGATGAACCGGATGCTCCAATAGAGGGAATCAAGTGGATGGCTCTAGCGAAAGTTCACACCTCGAATCCGTTCAGCCAACAGACGTTTGAGCAACATATGAAAATTGCTTGGAGCCCGGCTAGAGAGGTGACGATCACTCCTCTCGGGGGGAATTTATTTACAATTCAATGCTTTTGCTTGGGAGATTGGTTGAAGATTGAAGCGGGGGGCCATGGCACTTCCGACAAAATGCTGTTAGCATTGAAGAATATGATGGTCTTTCGGCAGTGGAGATGGTGGATCTGAATTTTATTACGGTTTGGATACAAATACATAAATTACTTGTGGGGTATAGGAAAGTGGCTCTAATCACAAATCTTACAGAAAAAAGGATGGGTAAAGTATCGGAAGTGGAGATCGATGTCCAAGGTGCAGGGAATTTTGTCCGAGCACGGGTGAGGATAGATGTCAGAAAACCCCTTACCAGGATTTTGACCTTATCGCGTGCAGGCTAGAGGGAGGTTTATCAAGTGAAGTACGAAAAAATTCCTAGGTTCTGTGGGGCGTGTGGTTTATTGGGACACAATCATTTGGAGTGTGGGTCTGGTGAACATGATGTGGATAAACTCCAATGGGGAGAGTGGATGGTTGCTGATTGGGGAACGTGGCATGGGAAGAGAAATAATATAAGCAGAGGTGGATTTTCGGGTAGGGCAAGAGGTGGACGTACTCAAGCAAGAGGTAGAGGGGAGGCTGAGAATAATGTGTACGGTGAACATCAAGTAAGTTGGAGACACAATGCACTGGTCACTGTCCCCAAAACTACTTCCAATGATGATGATGGGTTAATGGATACGGCTTCGAGCCCTCTTAAACCAGGGGATACCGATATGTCTGATCAAGATTTATCAGAAGGGGGTGCTAAAAGGAGACTATTTTCATAGGCAAGCGAACAGATCAAAACTGACATTATTTTGAAGGGGGCAAGTGACTCTCACGGGGTGACAACGGAAGGGATTGATCAAATGCAAGGCAGTAAAGGAATTGACAGTATGGTTACTCGTCCGAAAAGGACAAAGATGACTGGAGCTAACTCCTCATCACTCGGATCGGCGGGCTCTCTCGAGGAGCCTGTCCGGAAGCAATGAAACTAATGTCTCTGAACTGCCAGGGGTTGAGGAGAGACCCGACAGTTCGATCTGTGGTGGATACTCACCGCAAGCATAATCCGGATGTATTATTCTTATTTGAAACTCATTTAGATGGCTACCCTGCGGAACAATTAAGGAAAAGGCTAAAGATGGATGGGATGATGGTGTGTCCTAGTGATGGGAGGAAAGGTGGTTTAATTCTTTACTGGAAAAAGGAAATCACAGTGCAGAGATTAGAGTTGGACCCAATGTTTATTGATGTGCAGATTACAATTGAAGATGGACGGGTGTGGAGATGTACTGGAATGTACGGTGAATTCAAGTGGGAACAAAAGCATAAAACATGGGAGAGAATACAAGATTTAAGAAGCAAATATGCTTTGCCGTGGCTAGTCATTGGGGACCTGAATGAGATCCTCTTCTTACATGAAAAAGAGGGGGGAAATCCAAGGCCAATTCGGTATATGAATGCTTTCCAAGACACTCTAGATCAATGTGAGCTTTTTGATATGGGATATATTGGAGATCCTTTCACGTGGAGGAGAGGAAGAATACGGGAACGCCTTGACAGAGCTCTGGTTAATAATTCGTGGACATCTTTATTCCCAAATGCCGCAGTAGTCCATTTGAATTTTTGCAAGTCGGATCACAGACCCCTTCTAATGGATTCTGATTACTATTGTAATGATAGAAGGCCAATTCAACAACAGCCAAAGAAGTTCGAAGCTCGGTGGTTACTAGAGTCTCAATTTGAAGATACAGTTAAAAGAACATGGGAGAAAGTGTCTAATGAATGTCCAGTAGGGGACATACATTTAAAACTCAATCGTATGCATGATCACTTCCATGATTGGGATCAGAGAGTGCTAAAGAAACCTAAAAAGAGATTGCGGCAGGCACAGAGAGACTTAGAAGAAGCTATGATTGGTCCGATGAATGATGCCAATGATACTAAAAGAAAAGATCTAGCAGAGTTGGTGGAGCACTTACTAGAATTGGAAGAATTACAGTGGATGCAGCGCTCGAGAGCTAACTGGCTTAAAAATGGGGACCGAAATACTTCTTATTTTCACAAGTTTGCCTCGGCTAGAAGGAAACGGAATTTTATAAAAAAATTGAAGAATGTCCATGATGAATGGCTTGAGGGAGAAGGTAATCTTAACCCACACATTGTCAATTATTTTACTAACCTCTTTTCTTCGGAGGTGGCAGGGGTTAATGATGAGTTTTTGGGTAAAATTCCGAGGAAAGTAACTGATGAGATGAACACTATGTTATTGAAGGAATTTACTATGGATGATGTTTGGAAGGCTGTCTTTAGTATTGGGGACCTCAAAGCACCAGGTCCCGATGGGCTACATGCCATCTTTTTAAAAAAATATTGGTCAATCGTGGGGGAGGAAATATCTCATGAAGTACTTTCTGCTATTAATAATAAGACTATCCCTAAGTCTTGGAATGATACCACAGTGGTCCTTATTCCGAAAGTGGACTCCCCTGAAGTGATTACCCAGTTTAGGCCAATCAGTCTTTGCAATGTGTTATATAAGATCGTCTCTAAGATGCTCTCCTCTCGGCTTAAGGGTATTCTTTCTGAGGTGATCTCTCCACAATAGAGTGCTTTTGTACCAGGTAGGCTTATTACTGATAATATCCTGGTGGCGTATGAGTGTGTTCATAAAATTAAAAATCAAAAGAGTGGCAACAAAGGACTATGTGCAGTTAAACTGGACATGCACAAGGCCTATGATAGAGTGGATTGGGTGTTTCTGGAGAAGATGATGTTCCAATTGGGCTTTGATGTGCAGTGGATTCAGATGATCATGGCTTGTGTGTGCTCTGTACAATATAATATAAGGTATAATTCTCAGGAGACTGATTCTTTCACCCCTACTAGAGGAATAAGACAAGGAGACCCCCTTTCTCCATACCTGTTCCTCTTATGTGCAGAGGGGTTGTCTAGTAGCTTGCAGTTTGAAGAAGAAGCTGGTGGCATTGAAGGGATAAGAGTGTGCAGGAATGCACCGTCAGTATCACACCTTTTATTCGCTGACGATTCTTTAATCCTTATGAGAGCAGATGTTATAAATGCAGCTTCCTTACAGCAAGTACTGGATTCATATTGTGCCAATTCGGGGCAATTGGTAAGCCTTTCAAAATCTAGTATCTTTTTCAGTCCTAATACTAGAGTGGATACAAGGGTTGATGTGTGTGAAGAATTACATATCGATAAAGAGGCCCTATCAGATAAATATTTGGGCCTACCAGCATTAGTAGGCATTGATAGAAGTGACTGCTTTAAACATCTCCATGACAGAATTAGAAAAGCACTTTCGGGCTGGAAAAAAAAATTGCTCTCTTTGGGGGGAAAAGAAATCTTATTGAAGGCTGTGGCTCAGGCTATCCCAGTGTTCGCAATGTCTGTCTTCCTATTACCGAAAGGTGTGTGCAAGGACATTACTGATTCGATTGCTAAGTTTTGGTGGGGGGACACGGATGACTCGAGGAGAATGCATTGGCGGGCATGGTGGAAATTGTGTTTCCCAAAACAGAGGGTGGAATGGGATTTAGAGACCTACATATCTTTAATCTTGCCATGCTTTCAAAACAAGTCTGGAGATTTATTTCTAATCCAGACTCATTATGTGCTCGTATCCTCAAATCAAAATACTACCCCCATGGTGATATTCTACAGGCTGGTCCGAAAAAGGGGGCATCATTAACTTGGCAGAGCATTGTGGCGCGTATTGGTACTTTTAAAAGAGGTTATATATGGAGAATTGGGAGAGGGGATAAGGTAAACATATGGAATGATCCATGGATCCCTTCTAGCCCCACTAGAAAGGTAACTCAAATAAGAGGGAATAATGTGATTACTGCTGTTAGTGATCTCATTGATGAAGGTCGTGGTTGTTGGGATGAGATTCTGGTTAGAGAAATTTTTAACCAAACGGATGCGAATAGGATCTTGCAGATTCCTTTACATTTGGAGGCCTTTGATGATTTCATTGCATGGCATCCTAATAGGAGAGGAGTTTTCTCGGTCCGTTCCGCCTACTTTGCTGAGTGGTGCCACAAATATAACAGATTCTCTAACAATCTAGCAACTATTGATTCGACTGTTGATAGCTCAATATGGACAGCAGTTTGGAATCTGAAGGTACAAAGCAAAATTCAGATTTTTATGTGGAGACTTATCAGGGGTATTATCCCACTCAAATCAGTTTTATTCCAAAGACACATTGCGGATTCTTCTGTCTGTCCGATCTGCCAGGGGGAGACTGACGATGTCAAGCATTTCTTGATCCATTGCACGATGGCAAGGGGTTTATGGGAGCGGATTGGGATCATGGACTTCATGGATAGTGTGGCTGTTAATGAACTTTCGGGTGCCAGGGTATTACAGAAAATGTTGCTCCATCCGACAAAAACGCTACCAAATCTCCAATCGCTCGGACTACAGGAAACGGTAGCGGTGAGCTGTTGGTACATGTGGTGGGTTCGACGTCAGATCAGCCATGGGGAAAAACATCCGTTACCAAGCCGTTGGCCGATGTCGATCCTCGCTATCACAAAAAACGCAATGACTATCTGTTCTAAGAAGGATAATCCAATTTCAACATGGAAGAAACCGTTTGGAGGGGCTTATAAAGTAAATGTGGATGCTTCCCTCCACACTGCCACGGGTAATGGAGCTGTGGGAGTAATTCTGAGAGATAATAAGGGGGGTTTTATTGCAGCTATGGCTAAATTTATTGATAATGCGGGGGATGTCACTACCATTGAAGCAATGGCAATGCTGGAAGGGTTGAGGCAAGCGGATACCATGGGTTTACATAATATTGAAGCTGAAACTGATTCATTGGATGTGTACCATGCTTGCTTGGACCAGGAGCTTTGGTGCGATTCTGCTGCGGCTATTTTTGCTCATTGCATGGATGAGAAGGCAAAATTCAATACTCTGAAATTTTATCATTGTAGTAGGGAAGCAAACTCTGTAGCCCATAAGTTAGCTGCTTATAGTTTTAGTAACCAGGCAAATTTCTTTTGGGTAGATGATCCACCAGACTTTGTGATGGACATGCTACTCGATGATGTAAACATTCTGTGATTCTAGGGGCAGCAAGTTTCTTACGCACTCTTTTCCTTCCAGGGTACCTGAGGGGACTGGAAGGTTTTTAATGAGGCGGCTTGCTTGCTTAATATAGTTGGTTTAAATTTCAAAAAAAAAAAGTCATTTACTCCCTCCGTACCACAATATAAGATGTTTTAGACACATTCCATATTCATATACATACACATGTATCTAGACACATTTAAGTATATGTGTTCACTTACTTTAGTCTAAATCTAGACAACATTTAAAACATCTAGAACATCTTACATTATGGAATGGAGGGAGTATTTGTGAACGGAGGGAGTATCTATCTATACATCTCCACTCCCTACCCCTAATAGTGGTCCGGATCGGTGCATTGAGGTGTGCTTTTTGGGAGCTTGTGCGGATGAAACTCGAGGTTTGGGGAGAGATGTTCCCCACTCGCACGCCCCATTAACCGGCCCCTCGCACAGGCAGTCGACGAACGTCATTTCCACAAACACTCTCGGGGCAGCACGCCAAGAAGGAGCACGCGTAGCTGCGAGCAACCATCGGGCGGCTCGGCGCCATGGCCGGCGAGGGCGCGGGGAAACCCTGGACGGCAGGTACCGCTCCCACTGGTGTCGGCTGCTGCTGCCGTGGTGCTCGTGCCGGCGGTGGACGCCTGCGCGGCCATGGCGAGCTCGAACTGCCGGAAAGAGGAAGGTTGACGACGAAGTGCCTAGGGTCCGCGACGCCAAACACGTCCTCCTCCCGCCACGCAGTCACACCTGCCGAGCTCGACGGGCACGCTCCCGCGAGGGCGCCGGCGCTCATATTCCGACCGCTGCTACTCTTCGCGGTGCTCGCCGCCGCGCTCCTCCTCTTCGCCCCCCGGTGGTCGAGCGGTGGTAGGTGCAGCCGCCGGTGAAGAGCGTGTTCCACCAGGTTGGATCCCGCGGTGCTGGAGTGCGTCGTGTGCCGGTGTTAGAGGAGGCCGAGGACTGCGCCCAATGTTCCACCAGACTGCTCCCAGGCTGGACCCCTACTTGAGCCGCGGACCACGACGACAAGGACACCGGCCGCGCAGGATGGAGCGGTAGAGCCCTTGCGCTCGCCGTCGAGGACGACTCACCTGGACATCCCGGCCGAAGAAGGGGCTACCGGCGCGCGCGCGCTCCTGCCGTGTACCTGCCGGCGTTCGAGGAGGCCGAGGACTGCTCCCACGTGTTCCACCCAGAGTGCATCGGCCCCTGGCTCGAGGCACGGACCACGGCGACGACGACAAGGAGAATCCCAAACTGCGCCGGAGAACTCGCAGCACATCGGACCAGCACATGCTCTCACGGCGGAACGACAGTCTTTGTGGCGAGCATCGTCGTCGGCTCCACGTCCACCCGCTCCCATGGCTTGTCGGATATGTGGCGGCGCGCTCGCCGTGGCCGGAGACGGGGACGGCAAGGTGGGGGCGGCAGGCGGTGGCTGGTCTGGTTCGTTCTACATGGCGCCGACGGAGAGATGTGGTAGGTGGGGGAAAGGAGAGAGAGGGCACGTGGAGGCAGTTGTGTGGTATTTGTTTCATCCGGGCACCAAACACAGCCCCAACACAACCCCTCTGTCAAGGGGTTTGTTTGGGGTTCCGTACGGGAACAAGGGGGTTGTCCGGCCTTTAGGGGGCGCGAGTGGGCGCGATTGGGAGTCGTCCGGATGGGAAAGAGCCTTGGGGGCGCGTTTGGGTTCCGGACGGGAACAAGGGAGATGCAGAGGCCTAGGTCGAGCCCTTAGTGGTTTCGCCACCTCTGGTCGTGTCGCCTGCACCTCAGGCGGCGGGAGAGGTTAGCGGCTCCGGGCAGGCGGAGCCGTCCCAGGTGACGTTTATGGTTTCGGGTGCCCTGGCCGTCTACGCCCAGGCAAAGCGGGCCGCGACAACAGCCGGCACGATACACCGCCAGGCGGAAGTGATCCCCTTTGCCCGCGACTCGAGAAGGACCTGGAGGTTCAGCTTTCTTTCGCTTTCACGTTTTCTTTCTCCGCCACCTGGCCCTCTTCTTCATTATTTTGGTTTTCTCGCGCGGTATAAGGACCATGCCTCAGAAGGAGAGATCAGGCGACTTCGAGAGGCCCTGGAAGCCGCCAAGAGTAACTCTTCCCACTTGGTTTGTCTTCTTTGCCTGGTATGTTTCTTTATGCCGATGATTGGTCTTGGGGTTGTAGAGGAGAGCCAGGAGTTGGGGGCTAGTTGTAGGAGGCCTCCTCTGTCGCCCAGCGGGAGGCCGAGGTCAAGCAGCTGACCGAGCTTGGTTAGCAGCAGGAGCAGGAGATGGCCCAGGCGAACTCCAAGATGGAGGCGACCGTCAAGGACCTCACTATGGTCAACTCGTCGGGGAAGCGATAATGGAGAAGGCCGGCAAGGTGGAGGCAGGCAAACACGTCGAGGAAGCCGACGAGCATCGATATCCTCCAGGCAGAGATGAAGAACATCGGCCTCGCGCTTCTGGGTGAGTCTTCTTTTCTCCCACTAGGTCCTTTCCTTCTGTCCGGCTAGAGGATTTAGTCTCGTCTTCTCGATACGGAGTACTACCCGTTGTTGGCGTCACAGGCCAAGCGGCAGCCACTTGCTGCCTTGGGCGTGGAGGCCACCGAGGCTGCCATGTCTGGGCGTTCGGGTTACCCGAAAAATTCGGGTCGGGTTATTCGGGTTTTTAAAAATTTGGGTTCTGAAAAATGATACCCGAAATTTAGCAAAAATAATAAGAACCCGACAATTCGGGTACCCGATAATTCGGGTTCGGGTTTTCCCGATTTACCCGAATAGGAGCATCACTTAAAGAAATTTCTCAATGCATTACAGCCGTAGCGAGGAGGACTTAGGCAGATCGATCGGCGCGACGCTGCACCCGTACACGATGTTACATGCAATAGCAAAACAACGATGAAATTAAGCAAGATTGAACCAACGGGGACACGAGATTTTAACGTGAAAAACCCTTCCAACAAGGAAGAGAAAAAAACCACGGGCGCCGGCCAGCAATACTTCACTATTTCGGGTGAGGTTACAAACGCGCCGGGATTTACAATGTGTGGCTTATCCCGTGTGGCGGCTTAAAAGAGGTATATAAAGGCGGTCCTGACCTAACTAGGTCGGTAACGGTGAATCGAACTCCAACTCGGTAACAACTCGTACCATACCAGGCCTCGCGTAGCGGAGGCCGAACTTTCCTTTATCTTCATATGAATTTGGATCACCATAAAATAACACTCCACCTTGACACAAATTCCTTCATTTAGCATAAACGAAACCTTCACCCTGAAACAAACAAAGAAAACACCTTCGGCGCCAAATAGCCTCTTGGGCTAAACAGTGATACCAACTAAGCTTGAGCAAAGTTCAAACTTAGCAACAGGAACTGGCTTTGTCATCATATCAGCAGGATTATCATGAGTACTAATCTTGCATACCTTCAGCTTACCTTGTGCAACAACATCGCGCACATAATGGTACTTGACATCAATGTGCTTTGTTCTCTCATGGAACATGTGATCCTTAGTAAGGTAAATAGCACTCTGACTGTCACAAAATAGGTTAATGCAAGTATCATCTCCACAAAGCTCAGCAAACAGACCTTTCAACCAAACTGACTCTTTGCATGCTTTAGCTATAGCCATGTACTCAGTCTCAGTAGTGGATTGTGCAACAACACCCTGCAAGGTAGCCCTCCAGCTAACAGCACATCCACTAACAGTAAACACATAACCTGTGAGGGACCTCCTCTTATCTAAATCGGCATCAAAATCTGAATCCACATAGCCTGCGAGTCCCTCACCGGTCTTGCCAAACTTCAAGCAAGCTTTGTATGTGCCGCAAAGGTACCTGAAAATCTACTGAACAACTTTCCAATGTTCTTTACCAGGATTAGCCATGTATCAACTGACCAAACTCATAGCATAAGACAAATTAGGTCGAGAACACACCATGGCATACATTAAGGAACCAACAACACTAGAATGGGAAACTTGTGACATGTACTCAATATCTTTGTCAGTAGTAGGACATTGCAATGCTGACAACTTGAAATGTGAAGCAATAAGAGTACTAACAGACTTTGCATCATGCATATTAAAACGATGAAGAACTTTCTTAATGTAACTCTCCTGACTAAGAAATAGCAATCTAGATTTTCTGTCTCTTGAAATTTCCATACATAGAATTTTCTTAGTAGGACCAAGATCCTTCATCTCAAACTCACTACTCAATTATTTCTTCAATGTAGTGATTTCTTTCATGCTCTTGGCAGCAATTAACATATCATCAACATATAGCAACAAGTATATATGCGATTCATCAACAAATTTAATGTACGCACAGCTATCATATTCAGACCTCTTAAAGCCATGTGACATCATAAAAGAATCAAACCTTTTATAACACTGTCGAGGAGACTGTTTCAAACCGTAAAGGGACTTATTTACCTTGCACACGAAATCCTACTTACCAGGCACTATGAACTCTTCAGGTTGGTCCATGTATATCTCCTCCTCAAGTTCTCCATGCAAAAACGCAGTCTTCACATCTAACTGCTCAAGCTCAAGATCATGCATAGCAATAATAGTAAAGAAAGTACGAATAGAACTATGCTTGACAACTGGGGAGAACACATCATTATAATCCACTCCTGGAATCTGGCTGAAACCTTTTGCTACTAACCTTGCCTTAAACCTTGGAGGCTCACTAGGAGATAAACCCTCCCTTCTCTTGAAGATCCACTTACAGCGGACGGCCTTCTTTTGTTTAGGCAAGTGCACAACATCCCATGTGCCATTCTTCTCAAGTGATTGCATCTCCTCGTGCATTGCACCAATCCACTTGTCACGATCAACTGAAGAAATAGATTCACTGTATGTAGCCGGTTCATCATCATTCTCCACCTATTATGCACAACTTAGAGAAAAATAAACAACATCACATTCATCAATTAAACGAGTACGAGGTCCTTTATTCCTCTTCTCTCTGCGCTCTGCAATAGACAAATTTTCTTGCTGCACAATAGGAGGTGAGGGTGGCACAATATCCTCCCCATAAATTTCAGTTTCCTACTCATCCAGGTGTTCTAGCTCCACCTGCAAACGAACTCGTGGTTCGTCCTCGTCAGAAGAATCTGGCACAACATCAGTCGACAAACTGTCCTCATACATAACAGATGCATTAAACACAACACTCCTGCTAAAGAAAGTCTTTTTGGTTTCCGGGTTCCATAACTTATATCCTTTTACTACAGAACCATAACCAAGAAATAAGCACTTAATAGCTCTAGGCTCTAACTTTCCATTATCAACATGAGCATAGGCAGTGCAACCAAAAACTTTCAGTTGTGAATAATCAGCTGACTCACCAGACCATACATCAATAGGAGTTTTCTTGTCAAGAGGGATGGACGGTGACCCGTTGAACAAGTAGTAGGCAGTGTTGGCAGCCTCAGCCAAAAAACGCTTATTCATGCGGGCGTTGGACAACATGCAGCGAGCTTTGGAGATGATCGTCATGTTCATCCGCTCGGCTACACCATTCTGCTGAGGTGTGTACGGGATGGTGTGATGCCTGACAATGCCTTCATGCACACAATAATCATCAAAAGCATGCGAACAAAATTCGCCACCATTGTCGGTACGAAGCAACTTCACCTTTCTCTCAGTTTGCTTTTCAATCATAACTTTCCACTATTTAAAAGCAGCAAAAGTATCATCCTTAGTTTTCAGGAAATAAGGCCAAACTGTTATAGAGTAATCATCAATGATAGTAAGCATATAGCGAGCACCACCATAAGAGGGCTTACGTGAAGGCCCCCACAAATCAGCATGTACATAATCCAATGTACCTTTAGTGGTATGAACGGAAGCATTGAACTTAACTCTTTTATGCTTACCAAACACGCAGTGTTCACAGAACGGCAACTTACTCATATTGCAGTTCTTCAGAAGTTCTCTCTTCACCAATTCTGCCATACCATGTTCACTCATGTGTCAAAGTCGCTTATGCCAAAAGTTAGTTGTACTTGGATCATCATCAGTAATAACAGCAGCAGTCCCAATAAAGTACTACCTCTAAGAATATATATAACTTGGCAGAATCCATATCACCAATCATAACAATGAGAGAACCTTTTGATATCTTTAGGCGTTTATCCCCTCCAGCGTACTTGTACCTGTCACAGTCAAGGGTACTCAATGAGATCAAATTTCTCGCCATGGATGGTATGTGTTTCACTCCCGTTAATGTACGTGTCATCCCACCATGGGTCTTGATCTGAACAGATCCAACGCCAACAATGTGACATTTGTTGTTGTTCCCCACACGCACAAAATCTCCAGTCTGCACAGCCTCATAAGAACTGAACCAATCTTTGTTATAGCAAATATGAAACGAACAAGCAGTATCAGGAATCCACTCATCATCACGAGTAACACGTGCAGCAAAAACAGCTAAGAATTCACCATCCGAACTATTATCACCAGCAACAACGGCAGACTTACCATTACCATTACCATTACCGGGAGATTTATTTTTCGGTTGGTATGTACCGTTTCTTTTCTCCTTGTTCTGCACCTTCGAGCAATCCTCAATGGTGTGATTGGTTTTCTTATAGTACTTGTAGAACTTGTCTCGTCCTTTGGATTTTGAACGGTCCCTGCCCTTATCTTTGTTGTTGTTTGTAGTTGTTGTCTCGCTGCTCAGGCTTGCCTTGTACCTGCAATGCATCGCCTTTGGAGGACGATGTGTTAGACTGCACCATAAATTTCATCTTTTCCCTGGTCTGTAGGGCCTCACAAACTTCCGTGAGGGTTAGTTCATCGCGGCTTAATAGTATGGTATCCCGCAGGTTTGTAAAAGAACTAGGCAGCGAACATAACAACATAAGAGCTAAATCTTCATCCTTATATTTTACCTCCATCGACACTAGGTCGGACACGATCTCCTTAAAGATCGACAAGTGATTCATCACAGAACCACCATCTTCCATCTTGAGCGAGAACAACTTCATCTTAACGTGCATCTTGTTGGTTAGATCCTTTGACATGCTGATCGATTCCAGTTTGAGCCACAACGCTGCTGCGGATTTCTCCTGCAGCACCTCTTGCAAGATATCATTAGATAGATGAAGTTGAATCGATGATAAAGCCTTACGATCTTTGCTCTTCTCCTTAGGAGTCCACTCCCTCGCTTCCTTATTCCTGAAAGCATCCAGCGCCTCATCAAGATCCGATGCTTGCGACAGAACCGCACGCATCTTTACTTGCCACAGAGAAAACCTCGTCTTGTAGTCCAGCAACGGTAGATCAAACTTCATCGATGCCATCGTGAATCACTAATCTGAAATAGGGCTCTGATACCACTTGTTACACGCAATAGCAAAATAACGATGAAATTAAGCAAGATCGAACCAACGGGGACACGAGATTTTAACGTGGAAAACCCTTCCAACAAGGAATAGAAAAAACCACGGGCGCCAGCCAGCAATACTTCACTATTTTGGGTGAGGTTACAAACGCGCCGGGATTTACAATGTGTGGCTTATCCCGTGCGGCGGCTTACAAGAGGTATATAAAGGCGGTCCTGGCCTAACTAGGTCGGTAACGGTGAATCCAACTCCAACTCGGTAACAACTCGTACCGTACCGGGCCTCGCGTAGTGGAGGCCGAACTTTCCTTTATCTTCGTATGAATTTGGATCACCATAAAATAACACACGCAGAACCGGAGCAGCGGTGCATCACAACATGTCGTTCACTCCAGGGAGGCAGGAGACGCTGCGCTGTACCAGAGTATGACGTCAAGGTAGCCGACGAGCGTTGCACTATACCAGAGCATGCCGTCAAGGTAAGCGGCGGGCGCTCCATATCACCACAACACGTCATCGAGGTAGGCGGCTAACATGTTGCAGCTCCTTGTCATCTCAGGCTAGGACGGGTGCAAGGGGATGGGTGGAAGGCGACCGCATGCAGGCGGCGGCCAGGTCAGGGTCTCGGTCCGTCGTGGCCTGTTCGTTTGCGTAAATTACATATCTACTTCGTATTATTCGGGATGTTCGGGTTATAAAAGTATAAACCCAAATTTCCCATATAAAATTCGGGTTTTTAGAATTGACACCCGAATAGGTGATCGGATTTTTCGGGTTCGGGCTATTCAGGTTCGGAATTTTTGGATTCAGGCTTCGGGTTTCGGGTTTTATGCCCAGCGTGCCTCAGAAGGAGAGATCAGGCGACTTCGAGAGGCCCTGGAAGCCGCCAAGAGTAACTCTTCCCACTTGGTTTGTCTTCTTTGCCTGATATGTTTCTTTATGCTGATGATTGGTCTTGGGGTTGTAGAGGAGGGCCAGGAGTTGGGGGCTAGTATTAGGAGTCCTCCTCTGTCGCCCAGCGGGAGGCCGAGGTCAAGCGGCTGACCGAGCTTGGTTAGCAGCAGGAACAGGAGATGGCCCAGGCGAACTCCAAGCTGGAGGCGACCGTCAAGGACCTCACTATGGTCAACTCATCGGGGAAGCGATAATGGAGAAGGACAGCAAGGTGGAGGCAGGCAAACACGTCGAGGAAGCCGACGAGCTCCGCAAGGGCATATCCTCCAGGCAGAGTTGAAGAACATCAGCCTCGCGCTTCTGGGCGAGTCTTCTTTTCTCCCACTAGGTCCTTTCCTTCTGTCCGGCTGGAGGATTTAGTCTCGTCTTCTCGATACGGAGTACTACCCGTTGTTGGTGTCACAGGCCAAGCGGCAGCCACTTGCTGCCCTAGGCGTGGAGGCCACCGAGGCTGCCATGTCTGGCTAAAGATCAAAGTCCTCTAGATGGTGTGGACTTTCGGCGAGAAGGCCAAGGCTCTGGTCGATGCTTCCACCGATCTATTTCGGGAGCTCTGGAAGGACAAGGACGTACCCCGGCACATCCCGAGCTGGCCGCCCTCCTGGAAGATAGGGACGACGCCATCACCTGACTGCAAGAATCGGCAGCCCGTGGGGGAGTAGAGTGGACTCTATGCCTTCTCCGTTCCTGGTACCTGGAGGTCGATATGGAGGAATTCACCAGTGGCCCACGGACCAGGACCACCTACAAGAAGCTCAGAGAAGAGCCGAGGCTCCAGGAGGCCTCCTGCCATATCGCGGACTTCAGCGATTTCAACATCTTCATCCCTGACCAAGCGGTGCGCCAGCAGTGAGCGAGTGGGAGGAAGGCAAGGACGACGAGGATCTAGCGTGCTTCAAAGAGGACGAGCCCCACGATGAGCTGACGAAGCTCACTGAAGCCACGCTCGCCCTCCACAAGGAAGTTGCTGACACCAAGCGCCCTTCGTCGCTGAAGGCCGATTAGAGAAGACCCCAGGATGTCGGGTGGAAATGTACAGACTTCTGCCATTTGGTTTGCTGCCCCTGGGATGCCAGGTGGGTTTATGTATCGAACCCCGTATCTTGTGTCGTTATACACTTTGTTCTGTGGAGCTTTGACTCCCTCTAATTAAGTGTTGTCCGCCTGCGATTTGTCTGATTGAGATTTTTTTTCTTGACTTATGGATTTTTTGCTTCTGGTGGTTCAAGTTACCCACGGGGTGTAGCCCCCGAGGTTTGGGCCGGCTTCTCGTAGAACAGGATGGCCGAAGCCCCTCCCAAGTGTTTGTGTGTTAGATGTATAGGTCCCTGTTTCTAGATGGACCGGCTGTCGTTCGAGCCCTCGAGTTTGGGTGGTCGGTTGCTCGCATAGGATCCTTTTGATAGATATCCATTTAGGTCCTTGTTTCTAGAGGAACCGGCTGCCGTTCGAGCCCCCGAGTTTGGGTGGTCGGCTGCTCGTTGAGGAGCCTTTTAATACTTAGTCGTTTAGGTCATTGTTTCTAGAGGGACTGGCTTCCGTTCGAGACCCTGAGTTTGGGTGGCCGGCTGCTTCCATAGGAGCTTTGTGAACATATAATTCTAGTTTCTTAGCCGTAATTGTCCTTGTATCAGAGGGGCCGGCTGCCGTTTAAGCCCACGTGGTTAGGTGGCCGGCTGCTCGCTTTGGAGCCATGTGGAGTGAGGACTTCGACGTTCGAGCCCCCGAATTCGGGTGGCCGGCTGCCGCTTGGGCCGCTTGAATGCGTGTTGTCTACCGTTTGGGCCGGATGGTTTTCTTTCTCTTTGCTGTAAATTGTTAGTGCATGGATAATCAAGACGTGACTTGGTCTGAATGCACTTTTAGCTTGTTGTTCTCGTTTGATTAGGACTCCGCTCGCTCTGGCCCTGCCCCCAAGATTTTCCTTCATGTGTCCCACCTTTTGACCCCTGCTCTTGCCTGCGTGTCAGCCGGGTTGCGGTTTGCAACCGGATACGAATAGAGGGTCGATGGGCGGAGGGCATTGCTTTTTATTCTTTGGGACATGACTTTGAGCAAGCGAGGTCGTCGGTTTGTAGGCAGTTGGCCGGCTGTCTACTTCCCCCTGGGGAGTTCCGTATGGTCCTCCTGCTTGCGCTATGGCCGGCTGTTCAGTTGGGTTGCAGCCTGCAGCCGAACCCGCAGAGGAAGCGCTTGGTATTGGCACATTGGATCAGCCAAGTTCGAGGCGGTAGCCGGACGGGCGCAGCCGAATTACGAGAAGATAAACAAGTGCTTATGATGCAAGGGTAGCCCCGAGTGTTTGCTCGGGGTTACCGATTCTTTCATTAACTGAGTATAGGATGTTACATCTCCCTTCAGGTGTAGAATGGGTGTAGGAGTTCAGCATTCCAAGGGCGCACCTTCTCTTCTCCGGAGGTGTCTGCCCGGTTTCTTCATGGTCCGCGCACGTCGATGAGGTAGTAGGCGTTCTTGTGGAGGGCTTTTCCGATCACGAAGGGTCCTTCCCATGGAGAGGACAGCTTGTCCAGGCCCTTGGTGTCTTGGATCAGCCGGAGGACGAGATCGCCTTCATGGAATGCGAGAGGTTGAATTCACCGGCTAGGAGAGCGGCGGAGATTCTGCTGGTATATGGCCGATCTAGACAACGCGAGCTCTCGCGCTCCTTTCAGTAGGTCGATGTCGTCTTGGATTGCCTTCTGAGCCTCCTTCTCTGTGTAGAGAACGAATTGGGGAGAGTGGAACTCGATTTCAGCCGGCAGGATTGCTTCTGTCGTGTAGTCGAGGAAGAACAGTGTGTAGTCGGTTGACCGGTTGGGAGTAGTGCGGAGGCTCCACAGGACAGAGGGTAGCTGTTCGAGCCAGCAGCCTGGCGCCCACTCAAGCAGGTCGACCAGCCGAGGCTTGATGCCGGCTAGAATTAGGCCGCTTGCTCTTTCCGCCTGCCCGTTTGACTGAGGATGCGCCACATCAGCCATGGGCATGCGGGTACTGAGCTTGTTGTCGCGCTCTATGACGGAGATGACGTAGGTGATGTCTTGGCAGGGGTAGTTGTTGCAGGCCCCGCCGGCTGCCTTGTGGGTCGTCGCGGTTGCCGCCTTGAGGGTTTGGGGCCAGTGGAGGTGGCAGGACTTCGCCCTTGATTAGGCGGGTCGTCCAGCTGCACTAGTGGGTGGTGTGAGTGGCTAGTTTGCCAGGTCCACTATGGTACTTGCAGGGGGAGTCAAGCATCTGCTCGAAGGTGTACTTGGGCTTCTGCCACGGGCGGTCATCGTTCCGTTGCCTGGGGTAGCGGTTGCCGCCTTAGTTGCCCGCATGTCCGTTGTTTGCGATCGCGACGAGCCGACTGTCATATCGCTTGTTGGTCATTTGGCCTCCCCGTCTATTCCGGTTGTCCCAGTTGTTGCCGCCTTAGTTGTAGTCACAGTTGTTCCGGCTGGGCTGGACAGCTAGGACGCTTGGGCCGGCCACGTCGTTCTGGGTCGGCGGGGCGTTGATGAGCTGGCCGGACTGGTCCAGCCGGATGGTGATCTTCATGGCCGCGTCAGCTGTGGCGTACTTCTTCGTGATGGTCAGGAGCGCCGTCATCGTCTGGGGTCCTCCCTATAGATCTTGTGTTTCAACATGGTGCCCTCCCGACATCCGGCTACGAAGTACCCGATGGCGGTCTTCTTGTCAATTCCCTCGCAGGTGTTGTGGAGGGTGGTCCACCTTGTGATGTACTCGCGTTCCGTCTCCTTCTCTCTTTGGATGCACTGGGCGAGCTGCTGCGACCGGCTTGGTCGCTGGTAGGTGCTGGCGAAGTGGTAGACAAAGACCTCTCTGAAGTCCAGCCATGAATTCACGCTGCCGGCTGGAAGACTGTTAAGCCAGGATCGAGCCGGACCCTAGAGCATGAGGGACGTGTAGTAGACTGCCACCCTCTTGGTCCCGCCTGCGATGGTGACGGCGGTGACGTAATCGGTCAGCCAGTCCTCCGGCTTGGTGGAGCCATTATACTTGGGGTGTCACGGGGGAGCGAGAATCTTGGCGGGAAGGGCTCCCCCTTAATGTGTGGTCCTAGGCACGCGGGGCCGTTTGTTGGCCCGTCTTCTATCTCCTGGGAGAGCCTGAATCTGTCAAAATGGCCACGAAGGTCGTGGTTGACTGCGGGCCGAGAGGTCCTAGACGTCCTTGGTCGCCGCCTCGAAGGTTGGCTGGCTCGGGCTCTTGGGCATAGTTCTCTTAAACGGGCAGTGGAGGCAGCATGTTCGCACGGCTGGCTTGAGCAGCCAGCTAGTGTCGCCTCCCTCCTTGGTCGTTGATCCAGCTGCCGCCTGTAGCCAGTGGAGCGCATGGTTCTGGCCGATGGACGGAGTTGACGCTGCGCTCGCGGTTTCCTCCCACGACTGGTTGGCTCTGCGTTGGTGGTGCGAGGTAGAGGCCTGCTGGTCGCCATGAGATCCGTCGTCTCCTCCTTGGCTGCCTGAGCGCGTGGTGGAGGCATCATACGCCGCCTGTTGTAGGTTGGCGGCCCTCATGAGTCACGAGGTCCTGGAGGGACTGTTGCTAGCGGCGAGGCTCCTCTCCTTCTAGGCCATCTAGTTCTTGTGCGGACGCTACGGCTTCCCTCGTGTTCTTCACCGGGGTTATGTACACCGGTCATGTGGGAATAGGCGAAGCCGCATGCTCTTCTTGCTCATCTCGTCGTTGAGGTTGCCGCCTCGACGGTGCACCTCATCTCTTCGGATGGGAGCGTTTGGCGCCAGAGTGAAGCTGTGGGCAACATTGTACTCGCGGACTGTGGCCTCCACTTGGCGTTGTCTGGCCGCAACCTCCTCCGTCTTGCGTAGGAGCCCGAGGCGTGTCCTTCCATCTCTTCTGTCGCCTTCGTCGGGTCGGCGTCGGGGGGTGATGGGCACATTCATCCCTTCGGCGATTCCGCCGTGGATGGGGCCTTCCGGCTGTTGGCTGGTGCCCGGGACGATGATGACCATGGTCTCCACGAAGATGCGGGGCTCGGCGCTGCTTTCGCAAACGGCTACCTCCTCGGGGAGACAATCTGAGCAAGTGAGCACCTCAGCAGGGTACTCGGGGATGACGGCAATGTAGACGCGGTGCTCGCCAATGGAGACAATCAAGCCGCCTGCAGGGATGGGATCCTCCTCCGTGAAGCATCCGACGTTGTTGAGGACGCAGTCGAAGGCGCCGAACGTCATGATGAGGCCGAAGGTGACGCGCCCGCTGGAGCCAGCCGGAAGACCTACACGAAGTGAAACTCTAGTCGGGCGGGGTCCCACGGGGAATGAGACTCCGGACGCTGCTCTATGCCCCACGGTGGGTGCCAACTATCGTGGTATCATGCACGGCATGACCATTGCATTGACAATGGAGTTTACAGAAGGGACACAGGGCGCAAGAGTCGGTGTCCATGCGGGATAGGGAATCAAGCGTGAAGGAGACACGATGTACCAAGGTTCGGGACCTCAGCCTTGTGAGGTCCTTACTCCTGCAAGGATAAACTATGCGGTGGTGTATATGGTGTTACAGAATGCTCCCGTAGCTATATCTTCTAAGTGGATTTGCCCCTGCTAAGAGAGGCCCGAACTACCTTATATAGGAGCTGGCAGTCCAGCTGGCAGGCGGGGCCGGCTGGGACCCAATAACGGTCATACACAGTGTACTTCCTTCTAAGTATGTTAGCATTGTACACGATGAGACAGGGTAGAAGGACTACTAATCATGACGCAGACGACCAAAGTTTAAGGGTACGGTCACCTACTCCTCAAGTAGTAACATAGTTAACATTGTGGTGATGTCTTGTCGCCCTTTAGCCCATGTCTTGTTTTAGCCTATCCCGTTCTTACTTGTCAGAATCGTTCGGCCAAAGTCAGGCGGCTAGGCCCAGCCGGCAAAGATAGCCGCCTGGTAATGCGCCAAGCCAGCCAGCCATCTTCTTAGTGTTGTCCTGATCTTGCTGTTAGCTTAGTCGGTGGGCAGTCCCCCTGGCAGAACTTGTGTGCCCATTCCGAAGTAGTTTGCCTTCAGAGTTATGGCTCCATTATCGTAGACCTTTGATCTCTTGTTCCTAGGGAAATGAACAATAAAAGGATCTCGAGAAGGTAATTCAACCCTCACGTTTCCTTCATGTAAATTTATCAAAGCTTTGATGGTTCTTAAAAATGGTCTACCAAGTTAGGTGTTATTATATCTCCAGGCATGTCTACTATAATAAGATTAAGGAGTGCAGGACTCCCTCTAATTTGTACTAATATATTTTCTTTAATTCCCACAGCTTGCTTGAAGGTTGAATCAGCTAAATGCAAATTAAGTTTAGTTATATTATAATCTCTCAAGTTTAGCTTATCAAATAAAGTTTTAGGGATCATAGAAACACTTTCACCAAGATCACATAGTGTAGTTATCTCATTGACACCTACATGTATCTTAATAGTACGCTCAAGTATGTCTTCTAGCTTGGCTGACAATTTCTTAGATAGTTTTCTATATTCTAATTCCAGCTCACGAACTCTGTAAGCAACTTGGTTAACCAATTCTTTGTATGATGCTTCATTGCCTCTTTCAATTGATGGGTTCTTTATACTCACCATCTTCACGAGATTTTGAACTGTGTAGTTTGGTGAAGGAGCATTGCTATAATCCAGCTCTTCTGGTGCATCTTTTGTGCTTCTCGTCATCTTCATGTCTACAACTGGATTGGGCTCTGGTTTACCTGCAAATTTTACTAGAATCAAAGTTTGACTCTTAGCTATCTTGGCCATTTATGTCTCCATTTGCTTATTTCTTTCCTGGAGTACCTACAAACCATTTCTTATAGTGCTAACCTTTTGAGTTAGCTGACCAAGTATATTATCGTGATCCTCAACAATTTATAATAGGCATTGTTTTGTTCAATTTGAGAATTTATAAAGGATTTAAGTGTTTCCTCAAGTGTCTGGCGGTTACCGTTGTTTACTCCATTGTTGTAGTTGCTATTGTTTGGTTCTCCTACAGGGTTATATGGTTTTTGATAATTTTGTCCAAATTTTGGACTTTTCCATGTAGGGTTATGCCGGACACACGGATACCAGGGTATTCTGGGCCGTCTGCTGCAGGCCTAGCCTAATTGGCGTGACAATGGCCCTTGCCATCTTACCTCGAGAGGTAGCCACTGTCGTGAAGGCGCCCCCTCCTGCCTGGGGGCGTTCCGACAAAGGATCCATCCTACAGAGGCCCTCTATGGTTCCTTTGCCTCTGGAGAGGAGCTCCACATCACCCTCTCTCCCCTCTAGAGGAGCACGCTCTCCCGAGGATACATCCCACGTGGGGATGATGCCCGCGCCCCAGCAAAGTGACAAAGGCGCTGCAGAGCGACACAGTCGCTTTGGCCACAGTTGTTGTTCCCGTGTATAAAGTGCGAGCCACGGTTGCGCATGCCAAAGCCTCTCCCAAGGATTTACCCTTTGGTGCAAGAAGACCGGTACAATGCTACAAGATGGAGGAAACATCATCCGGAGCCCCCGCAAGCCTGCCATGGATGATGGCGCTGTCCTTGGCGACCAGAACCCGCAGGCGGTGCAGGGTTCCGCTGCTCTCCACTTTGGCACCTTGTGGTAGCCCTTTCCCGCCAAGAATGACCAGAAGCAGACCCAAAATGCCAGTATAAGGGAGGCCCCTTGGCCTCCGTGGAAAGGGGGATTCAAAGGCTTAGTAGTCTGAAGGAGCACAAGCTCACACCCTGTATTGTAACCATCGCATCGCAGTCGGCAGACAAGCAAGAGTAGGGTTTTACACCACAACGGTGGCCTGAACCTAGGTAAACTCTCCGTGTCACCATTAGTGACCGTCATAAGCTTTTCTGTCGAGGCCTCTCGAGGTGCATAGTGAACATGGTTAGCCCTTAGTGTTCGAACCTCTAGAGGAGTCCCTGTCTTTGATAGATGAATCTCCGACATTTGGCGTGCCAGGTAGGGGGCTAAGCCGTTATCTCGCATCTTCGTCGCCATGGTCACCTCTCGCACCAACCACACCAGCCAAAAGGCTCGGTCATGGAAGCGGGCATCCCATGGCGGCCTCGGTTCCAGCTTCTCCATTAGTGGACATCCTTGCTCTCGTTCCCCTGGCCGTGCACGAGCACGACCGACGGTGATCGCGGGAAGCCCTGCCAGGAGCACAGGGGCCGCAGGGTTGTTCGTCCAATGACGCCATTCGCGATTCTCGGTCGGTTCCCTCCACTAAGTTTGCCTGGGCTGTGAGAGCTGAGTCTGTGGCTCCAGGTGCTCCATCCACCACCTGGGATCTTGCGAGCTCCACTACGGAGGCCACGCCTATGTCCGACACCGCGAGTCTCGCGCACGCGGGACTCAACTCCACCAAGCATCCGATGCAGCACCACCTACCCCTCGAGGTGACGCCAGCGCAGACCCGGAGCAGCCTAGCTACCGTGAGAGGCGTGCAAGCGCCAGGGCTGGATGGTGCTACGCGTTCTCCAGGGATCTCTAGGAGGCAAGGTGGCCTTCCGTGTTACGTCCTCGCCTCCCACCTAGCTACACTAGCGACGTTCCTCCCTTTGTCTTCATGCAGAGGTACAAAGCGAGCATCTGAGCGGTCGGGAGGGTGCGGCAGGTGCCTCATGAGGTACTTCCCTCTGGAACTTTGGGGTGCACCTCTCGCATGGTTGCTAAAACTCCCAGACAACTCTGTGCGCACATGAGAAGCCCTGCGCGCATTTTTCTTTCGCCGTTTTCGACACTAAGACCGCTTCCTCATCGAAGAACCCGGGGGTCACATGACCCTATGGATTTTTTCCATGGGAAACGACAGCGCTGACCCCTAGAGGAGGATGAAATCCCCATCCGATTCACCACGTAGCGTGCATCCTGGGTGGCTCGCTAGCCCCACTCTTCAGCCGCCACGTCAAGAAGGCCTCACGAGAGGTCAATGCTGTTCTTCAGGCGGACGGGCCGCTTCAGCGACCCCTCAAGTAGTCGCAGTAGGAAACCTCCTTCGACATTGCAGGCCACCCTAGGACCACCGGTTTTGTGGGTGCCATCCCCTTGGTCTGCACCCCATGATCAACAACGTCGCTGTGTCCAAGGAGCTT
This sequence comes from Alopecurus myosuroides, assembly GCA_028641055.1. Lineage (NCBI taxonomy): Eukaryota > Viridiplantae > Streptophyta > Magnoliopsida > Poales > Poaceae > Alopecurus > Alopecurus myosuroides. Next base: position 364,768,918 of record CM054059.1, on the reverse strand, counting down.
GTGGACGGAGGCGCAGGCCTCAACGTGATTTCGCTCAAGACCTTCGAGAAGATATGGGTCCCACACGATCGCATGAAGGCCACTAGGCCGTTCACCGGTGCCACCAGCGGCACCATCGTGCGTGATACGTCATAAACGTATCCTTAATTTCTGATGTTCCATGTTGTTTTGATATTTTTTCCCACGTGTTTGCTATACACTTTAGGTCATTTTTATCAATTTTCCAGACTAACCTATTGACAAGATGCCACAAAGCCAGTTCCCTGTTTTCTGTTGTTTTTAGTTTCAGAAAAGTTGTTCAGGAAATATTCTCGGAATTGGAAAATTCGAAGCCCGGAAGTCTTAGAATTCCCGAAGGCTCCACGGAGTCCCAAAGAGACCCGGAGGGGGGCCCCAGCGGGTTCGTCATATTCCACAGAAACAAAACAAAGCGCCGTCGCCACCCCGAACCTCGATTTGGGGATCAGAAGTTCCTGTTCTGGCGCCCTGCCGGGACGGGGATTCGAAGGAGATCATCGACACCGCCACCTCATCTCCATCAACCATACATGATCCCCCCATCCATGCCTGAGTAAACATCGCTGTAGGATGAGAGGGATGGAAGGGATTGGATGAGATTGATCATGTAATAATGCCAGATTGTTAGGGCATAGTGCCTAGTATCCATTTTTAGTGTTTTCTACCGTTGTTGCAACTTGCTATGTTTAATGCTTGTCACCAGGGCCCGAGTGCCATGATTTCATATCTGAACATGTTATTGTTTCATGACTATAATTACGTTTCTTGATCATATCTGCAAGTTGTTTACACATGTCATTGTCCGGAACCCGAGGCCCCAAAGTGACAGAAATTGGGACAACCGGAGGGGATGGTTTTTATGTGAGGATCACATATGTTCACAGAGTGTTAATGCTTTGCTCCACTGCTTTATTAAAAGGAGAACCTTAATTACCAGTAGCTTCCCTAGAGGCCCCGCTACCACGGGCTGGTAGGACAAAAGATGTTGTGCAAGTTTCTCATTGAGTGCACATATGACTATATTGGAACACATGCCTATGGTTTTCCTACATGTTTGATGCTTTATATTATTATCTGCAATGCCCGTGTTAGATTATTACATGACCTATGCTATCCATGCAACACCCGTCCATCCATTCCCTCTATGCCTACAGTACTTCCCATACTGCTGTTTTCCGCGATTGCTACTGATGTTACTATTTTACTACTGCTGCTATAAAACTGTTACCACTGATAAATTGTTGCGAGCAAGTCTAATTTCAGGTGCAGCTGAATTGACAACTCAGTTGTTAAGGCTAATAAATATTATTTGTCTCCCCTTGTGTCGAATCAATAAATTTTGGTTTTACTTCCCTCGATGTCGAGACATCGTAGTAGGGTTCATAGACGGGGGTGCCATGAGCCTACGGGTAGAGACGTGGGGGGAACGTGGTAGTATGACAACCATGGACACCAAAGTTTACCCATGTTCAGTACGTCGCAACTAGGCGGCATTCCTACTCCTGCAATCTCACTAAATCAGGGCTGAAGCCCGAAGTATACATAGTACAATGTGAGTTTTGGTTTGCTAACTCGACGAGGATCAACTTCTCAGCGAGTTGGCTTCTAGCTAATTGTCTATGTGTTTCTTCTCTCCCATCCGGCTTTATATAGATAGCTGGGTTAGGTCTTACAGAAAGGAAACCTAGAAGACTACGGTAAGCTTCTAACTTGGAAGGCAAGAATCCGCCTTCTACTCCAAGCCGCACCACGTGGGCCGTGGTCCGGGTTCTTCTAGAATCCAGCTTCTGCGCGTCAGCTTACTGGGCCGCCCAATGGACTGTGATCCATTACCAATCAGGCCACCCTGGTAATCCGGCTCTTTAGGACAATGCCGGACATACCCCTAATCGGTATATATCCGACACTCGAAGACTGTCGCGACCCCCTATACTAGTGGGTCATCAAGGCTAATTTCTGGCGCCGTTGCCGGGGAGGAAGAAAATTTCTGCAAGGGGAGTCTCTCACCTCCAATCTCTTTACTTTGTTTTTGTTTTGATTAGTTTATTTTATTTTTTCTTGTTTGCTTCTCTTTATCAAAAAAACAAAAAAATAGTTCTTATTCTAGTTGTTATTTTTGCTTTATTATGCTTGTTATCAATGTTTGATGTCTCTGAAACTAGATCTTATTGGCAAGGTTGGTTCGCAGATGAACAAAAAAAAATATTATAAGGAACATCTCTTGTCACAAGAAGGGATACACTTGTGATAGAAAATTAATAAATTGCATAATTATGCTAGAAACTTGTGCTCCACTTATAATGTTACTTATTGCTTTGATAAATCTTGCTTCTGTAGGAGGTATAAACACCTCCCTTTTCAATGTGAGTATAATGATAATGTTACCATATCTTCTTATCTTAAGGGAAATTATGACTTTGATGATGTGGAACAAATTGAGGAATTTACTGATTGGAAGGGTGTATTCAAAATTGCCTATTTACTTGAAAATATTGATCATGCACCTTATAAATACGAGATTTATGCTATACTTGAATATTTCTTTGATAATTACAAGGATTGTAATTACTACATAATGGAATATCTTAATAAATGATCTCAATCTAAGGAAGAGACTAATGCCTTACAGGAACCTATGGAAGAAAAAACTGCTGAATCTAGAAGTTCATTGAATGAAAAAGAGGAGGAAGAATGGAGCTACCCATGTCTACCTCCCAATGAGAGTAACTCTTTGACTCATACATTATTTGATGAAAGTGATGATCCTAATGATTCTTTTAAAATATCTCTTGATGAAATTGATACGTGATATACTTGTGATCTTGATACTGCTATGAATGAAACTTGTGAGAATGATATTGCTACTGTTATTTACGATAATCCATGCTACTTTGATAAATCCTATGATAATGCTCTCGATGATGGTCCTATGTTACTTGATGTTATAAATTATAATGATATTGAAAATAGGATAGCTATAATGCGTCCTATACCTTTTATGAGTGATCAATCATATTTATTTGCTATTTCTAAAAGTGGGAAGAAAGAGGAGCTGATTTTAAATTTTGATCCCACTATTTTTGAGCTTGATATGAATTGTGTGCTTTTAGGCCATGACAATGCTTTATGTGATAATTATGTTGTTGAGTTTGTTCTTGATGCTACTGAAAATTATTATGAGAGAGGAAAATATGGTTGTAGGAATTTTCATGTTACTAAAACACCTCTCTTTTTGTTGAAAGCTTTGAAGTTGCTCTCGTTCTACCTTCCCATGATTTCTGGTTTGAGCTTCTTTGATTTATTTCTTTACAAGATTCCTATGAATAGGAAGTGGGTTAGACTTAAATTTGTTTTATACTTTCTTCTTGATGCTCTCTTTTTCTTAATCCATATTTCTCATGTGAGTATCTTCTTCACTGGAAAATACTTGATTCCACTTTTTGGGCCTAGCTAAAAGGCGTTAAACAAAAACACTTCTTGGGAGATAACTCATGGTTTTATTTTTGCTTTGTTTTTCACTGTCTTCTTAGAGTCAAGGGGTTGTATACTTCTGTAGAAACTCCTTTGTATCTTTCTTTTCATGTTTTAGTAGTGCCAAGCAAGGTTTCTGACGAGAGTTGGAGTTGGTATTCGGATTTCTGCGCGGGAAACGGATTTCTTCTGTCCACCGTAAAAAACGTATAAATCATAGAAAAATCAGAATGGCGTAAAGTTCCTTATGCCTATTCCTCGGCTGATTCAGCAACTTTTTTTCTTTAAGTTTTTCGATGTGAGCAACGTAAGTGCCATGAATTTTTTTGTCTTGACAGACTGTTCTCGTTTTGACAAATTCTGCCATTTTTCTTGCATTTGCTCTTTTGCGATGTCAAGTGGATTTCTTTGCTTCGCGAAACATCAATGGCTGTAGATAATGTTTAAAAGTATCAATAGCACTTGTCCCATACATAACCCTTGGATTTTTAATTGCTGCACCAACCCTCTAAGGCGAATTACTGTTTGAGTGTGATGCTAAGGAAGTTTTCAAGTGTCAAGAGAAGAGGTGATATATGTGATCAAGAAGAGTGCAAGGTCAAAGCTTGGGGATGCTCGATGGTTTATCCAAGCATATTTTTAGAAGACTCAAGCATCTAATCTTGGGGATGCCCAAGGCATCCCCTTCTTCATATCTATCAGACCACTTCTCGTGAAACTATATTTTTATTCGATCACATCATATGAAGTTTACTTGGAGCGTCTGTTTTTTTATTTTGTTTTATTTTTTTCCTTGCTGCAATAATATAGTTGGACCCTAGAATTCTTTGTTTGGGAGAGATACACGCTCCACTTTTTCGTTTGAATACTTGCTATGCTAGTGTTCTTAGTTTTTCTTCGAGTTGCTGCAAAAAAAAAATCCTATTTAGCTCTCGTTTTTATTGCATCTCTTGTTCAGAGCTATTAGTTTTAGTAGTGCTATGTGAGTCCTTCTCATGTTTTCTTGGTGTAGCATTTAGAGAGTTTTTTAAAGCATGTTTTTTATGGTGCTTGTTGGGAAAAGAAACTGCTGCTTGAGGTAGAATTTTTAACGGTACAAGTAGAAGCTTGTATAGACTGTGGCTAGACTTTTTCATATCATGCTATATGTTATTTTAGTTCTAAAGCCTTGTGGTTATTTAGTAGCATGATTAGCCTCAAATAGCTGAGAGTGTTTAATGTGCCATTGAAAGAATCATGAGTTGTTCTTGTCATATTGAAGCATAAATTTGCGGTGTTCTCCTTTGAATATTTTATTTGGTTGAGTTGGCGCATGCTCACACCATGTTTATGACTATCAACCAGTCGCGAATAGCCTCCATGATCATTTAGTTTTTGAACTTGTGGTACCACTTATGCTTTGATTAATGATGTTTATGTGGCTATGCATGATTATGGCTCTTATGCTCTCTTGATTTGTCGCTCCTAGTCTTTTGCTAGCCTCCACATGTACTGAGTATGAGCTCTACTCGTGCATCCAACTCCCAAAAACCAAAGTTTTCCCATTCTGTCCACCATACCTACCTACATGTGGTAATTAACCGCCACTCCAAAGTAAATTGCTCATGTGTTACCTTTAAAACTTTCAAAATTACTCCTGTTTTGTGCTCCTGTTTTAGCTCATGAGGACGTAAATAGAGAATCTTTATCTCACTTGTTGATTAGACTTTCACACCCTGGACTAGTGGCTTCATCCGCTTATCCAATGATAGAAGAGCTGACAGCGGGGTTCCCAGCCCCAAATTAATAACACAAATTATCTTCACTATTTTTGCCCCTGATTTATGGGAGACCTTCTACCCAGATGCGTCCTTCTATGTGAGCCGCTCTTGTGAAGTCTAGTTGGCTTGTGACGTACTATATTTTCTGTTTACCATTCATTGACATAAGCATACACCTCTCTTAAAATATAGACACTCCTCCACGGTATGTGATTGTTGGCAGGCACCCGAGGATTCGGTTAGCCATGGTTTGTGAAAGATGGTTGGGAGGGGTGTCAAGTTTATATACCTCTGTTTAATAAAATAAAAGCTCTAGCACATGAGTGATCCATGCTTCCCTCTACGAAGGGCCTTTCTTTTACTTTTATGTTGAGTCTCCATCTTCTAACTTTATGCACGGTTGAGAGAGCATAGTCGCCATTCTGAGTTTTATGTGTATTTGTCCCAGAAACATTATAATTGATTCACGGTGTGTTATTGCTTGTTCTCTAATTATTTGTTCTAGTCTTCCTCATAAACTTTGAAGGTGTCCTGGCATTTATGTTTTGCCCCACTCTTAAGGACTAGCGAAATATCACTTTGATATGTTTTCTCTATACTTGAAACAAACGTATATCTTTCGTGGTATTGTTATTCATGATCTTTTATTTGAGTTACTTCTTCTGATGCAACGTGATTTCTATGATTTATTATTAAAATTCTATTTATCATGTTTTATGTTTAAGTTCTATGATCTCAGCTTACTTATGCTTTTACATTATTGATGATCAAGTTTATGTTGGTAGCATGTCACCTCAGAAATTTTGTGTTTTTATCATTTACCTACTCGAGGACGAGTAGGAACTAAGCTTGGGAATGTTGATACGTCATAAACGTATCCTTAATTTTTGATGTTCCATGTTGTTTTCTTATTGTTTCCCACATGTTTTCTATACACTTTATGTCATTTTTATCGATTTTCCGGACTAACCTATTGACAAGATGCCACAGAGCCAGTTCCTTGTTTTCTGCTATTTTTAGTTTCAGAAAAGTTGTTCTGGAAATATTCTCGAAATTGGAAAATTCCCGGAAGTCTTAGAATTCCCGAAGGTTCCACGGAGTCCTGAAGAGACCCGGAGGGGGGACCTCAGGAGGTTCATCATATTCCACAGAAACACAACAGAGCATAGCCGCCGCCCCGAACCTCGATTCGGGGATCAGAACTTCCTGTTTTGGCGCCCTGCCGGGACGGGGATTCGAAGGAGATCATCTCCATCGACACCGCCACCTCTTCTCCATCAACCATCCATGATTCCCCCGTCCATGTGTGAGTAAACACTACTATAGGCTGAGAGGGATGGAAGGGATTGGATGAGATTGATCATGTAATAATGCCAGATTGTTAGGGCATAGTGCCTAGTATCCATTGTTAGCGTCTTCTACCGTTGTTGCAACTTGTTGTGCTTAATGCTTGTCACTAGGGCCCGAGTGCCATGATTTCAGATCTGAACATGTTCTTGTTTCATAAGTATAATTATGTTTGTTGATCATATCTGCAAGTTGTTTACACATGTCATCGTCCGGAACCCGATGCCCCAAAGTGACAGAAATTGGGACAGCCGGAGGGGATGGTTGTGATGTGAGGATCACGTGTGTTCACGGAGTGTTAATGCTTTGCTCTGGTGCTTTATTAAAAGGAGCACCTTAATTACCAGTAGTTTCCCTAGAGGCCCCGCCGCCACAGGCTGGTAGGACAAAAGATGTTGTGCAAGTTTCTCATTGCGAGCACGTATGACTATATTGGAACACATGCCTATGGTTTGCCTACATGTTTGATGCTTTATATTATTATCTGCAATGCCCGTGTTAGATTATTACATGACCTATGTTATCCATGCAACACTCGTCCATCCATTCCCTCTATGCCTACGGTACTTCCCGTACTGCTGTTTTCCGCGATTGCTACTGCTGTTACTATTTTACTACTGTTGTTATTTTATTTCTACTGCTGCTATAAAATTGTTACCACTGATAAATTGTTGCGAGAAAGTCTACTTTCAGGTGAAGCTGAATTGACAACTCAGTTGTTAAGGCTAATAAATATTCTTTGGCTCCCCTTGTGTCAAATCAATAAATTTGGGTTTTACTTCCCTTGAAGACTGTTGCGATCTCCTATACTTGTGGGTCATCAGTGCACATGACCGTCACGTTCAACACATACTAGAACTATCGCACCGAGAACATCAACTTCGACGTCGCCCAAATCGGGCCCCCCTACAACGCCATCCTCGGCTACCCGGCACTAGCCAAGTTCATGGTTGTAACACACCACGCGTCAACCTCGTCAAGATGCCTGGCAACAGTGGTCCTCCCACTGTCCACAGCGACATCAAGGACGCAGTGCGCTCCATGGAGGACACCTACAAGGAAGCAGCAACGTCGCACCCATCGACGATGACAGCCTCGAGCACCTTGCCTTGCCCCCAAGGAAAAAGCATATGTTCTCTCAAGAGAGGGCGTCCACAAAGAAGGTCTCCATGAACCCCGACGGCATGGAGCCTACCCTTGCCATTGGGGTTGGGTTGCCTCCCAAATAGGAAAGAGCGCTCGTCGCCTTCCTTCGGGCAAACGCAGACATGTTTGCACGAACAACGTATGACATGACCGGCGTACCAAGGGAGGTAATCGAGCACCACTTAGACATGTGCCCAGGCGCACGTCATGTCAAGCAGAAGGCCTGGCGCCAGGGTCCTGAGAAGCAAGAGTTAATCGTCCACAAAGTGGAGAAGCTGCTGAATGCCAAGATCATACGCGAGATCATTCACGCCGAGTGGATCTCTAACCCTGTTATGGTCTCCAAGCACACTGGTGGAGGACGGCTATGCATCGACTTCACAGACCTCAATAAGACCTGCCCCAAGGATCCATACCCTCTCCCGAGAATCGACCAGATAGTGGACTCCACCGCCGGGTGTGACCTCCTCTGCTTTCTGGATGCCTTCTTGATACGTCAAAAACGTATCTACTTTTCCGAACACTTTGCTGATTTTTTTCCTCTAAACTTGTGTGTTTTGAATACAACTAACACAGACTAACGCTATTTTTAGAAGAATTACTTTGGTTTCTCGTTTTTGCGCAGAAAATCAACTTTTAGGAAAATACCCGGAAACGAAGGGAAAGTCCATATTTTACCTGAAGACTCCCGTAGCCAGAAGATGAGTCGGAGAGGGGCAAGGGGGTGCCCTCACCAACCCAGGCGCGGCCAAGGTGGGCCCGCGCCTGGGCAGGGTGAGCCCACCTCGGGCACCCCCTCGGACTCCCCTTTCGACTACATATGCCCCGAAACCTAAAAACCCGAGGGGGTTCGATCGTTTTCCAGAAAGAAGTCTGTAGCTCCACCGCCATTGCGAATCCTTTTTCGGGGTTCAGAAACTCCGTTCTGGCACCCTGCCGGGACGGGGAATTGGAGGAGATAATCGCCATCGTCATCACCAACGCCTCTCCATCGACCATCCATGTTTCCCTCGTCCATGTGTGAGTAATTCCCTCGCTGTAGGCTGAAGGGGATGGTAGGGATTGGATGAGATTGTTCATGTAATAATGCCGTGATTGTTAGGGCATAGTGCCTAGTATCCTCTATTAGTGCTATTGACATTGTTGCAACTTGTTATGCTTAATGCTTGTCACTTTGGGCCTGACTTCCATGATCTCAGATTTGAACATGTTATTGAATCACGATGGTAATTATTGTTTCTTGATCATACCTGCAAGTTGTTTACACATATCGTTGTCCGGAACCCGAGGCCTCGAAGTGACAGAAATTGTGACAACCGGAGAGGATGGCTATGATGTGAGGATCACATGTGTTCATGGAGTGTTAATGCTTTGCTCCGGTGTTCTATTAAAAGGAACACCTTAATTACCAGTAGTTCCCTTGAGGCCAACTGAAAATGGGCTGGTAGGACAAAAGATGTTGTGCAAGTTCTCATTGCAAGCACGAACGACTATTTACGGAACACGTGCCTATGGTTACATAGTGCTTGGATGCTTTATCTTATTTATCTGCAATGCCCATGTCCTAATTATTATATGAACTATCTTATCCATGCAATACCCGTTCATCTATCCCTATGCCTATAGTATTTAATCCTGTTGTTTACTTCAAACACTGTTGTTGCTGTTTTCATTTCACTGCTGCTATTATTTCACTACTGCTGCTACTATAAAACTGTTACTACTGATAAACCACTGCGAACAAGTCCACTTTCAGGTGCAGGTGAATTGACAACTCACTTGTTAAGGCTCACAAATATTATTTGGCTCCCCTTGTGTCGAATCAATAAATTTGGGTTTTACTTCCCTCGAAGACTGTTGTGATCCCCTATACTTGTGGGTTATCAAGAATATTTTCTGGCGCCGTTGCCGGGGAGCATAGCTTTATTTGCAAGCTCACCGCGGAGTACTATTATCTACTGCCAATCATTCATCATGGGTAAGACTCGTGATGGAAACTTCCCTATATTACCATCCACTACAAGAAGCGGTACAACTCTGAATACCTCTGTTGTTCTTGATTCACCGTCTGTTATGAGTAAATTCCTTACACCACCACATACACATGCTACACGTGCTACTTCCGCTGAATCTAAAAATAGTTCTGATACTTTTGATGATTCTTCTACTGTGCTTGATGAGAGTGGTTCTCTCCGTCCTTTCTTAGATGCTACTATTGCTAAAGCTAAAAATATTGCAAACACTGAAACTCCTGATAAAAATCCAGTTAGTCCTGCTATTTCACCTGAGCTTAGAGAGAATGCTAGTGATGATTTTGATGATTCCTATATTGAACTTAATGATGATCTTATTGATGAAATACATGCTATGAAGGATAGAGATGCTGTTATAAGTTTTATTGAAAGTCGTGCTGTTAAATACAAATTATCTCCTGATGCTAAGTTTGCCACTTCTCCCATTAATATTAGGGATAAGGATTATGATTTCTCTCTTGATTTATCTTATATATCTATTGTTGAGAAAGAACCTTTTTGTGGTACTGAAAATGAAATTGCTATGAAACATATGAATGAGCTCTCCTCTTTGAGTAGTTTATTCTCTGATGATCTTAAGAAAGGTAGCTACTTTGTTGCTAAAATATTCCCTTTCTCATTAAAAGATGAAGCTAAAACTTGGTTTAATAATTTTTCTTCGGGATCTATTGATAGTCCTATTAGTTTGGTTAATGCTTTGTTTTAGAAATATTTTCCTGCTAGTGCTCAACATGCTGCTTTACAAAATATATTTAATTTCAAGCAATTGGAAGGAGAGAAATTGCGTGTATCTTGGGCAAGGTTCTGTTCTTCAGTTAGGGCTACACCTGGGCATAAGCTAGAAAATATTGAACTTCTTGATATATTCTATAATGGACTAACTGTTGAATCTAGGACATACCTGGATAGTTGTGTTGGTTGTGTTTTCAGGCAAAGAACTTCACATGAAGCTGAGGAATTAATGGCTAAAATAAGCCAAAATCATGATGATTGGACTATGGTTGAGCCTGATCCAACCCCTACTCCATTATCAACACCAACACCAACACCCAAGAAGAGGGGAATGACTGAATTAAATGATGAAGTGATGAGAGAAGCCAAGAAATCTCTTAAAGAGAGGGGTATTAAATCTGATAATGTGAAGAATCTTCCACCTATAGAAGAATTATGTAAGCCAATCCCTCAATCATCCACCATTGAGTTACACTCTCTCCAATATTTTGATAGTAGAGATATTCCCTATAATAAACCTCTTGATCAATGTTTAGATGAATTTGATAATTATGTTATTAAGCAAGATAATTTTAATATGAGAGTACAAAATCACCTAATGGAAAACTCTAGAGCTATTGATAATTTGCAGGGTATTATAGAAAGAACCTCTAATGATGTTAAAATGCTTGTTAAACACTTTCAAATGGTTCAAACTCAAATTGATCGACTTGCTAAAGTGGAAAAAGATTTGCTAGTTAATGCTTCTAAAGAAAAACATGCTTATGAAATAAGAACTAGAAGTGGTATTGCTACAGAAGATGCTTTATATCCTGATGGACATCCTAAAAGAATTGAACAAGATTCTAAGCAAACTAATAATAATGTTATTCATACTAAGAAGAAAAAGAAGAAGAAACATAAAACAGCTGTAGAATCCTCTGAACTTGCTAAAGATCCTAATAGTATATCTATCTTTGATGCTAAAACTGAATGTGGTAATGAAGAGAATAATGCTTCTGATAAAGAAGAAATTGAAGAGGAACCTGAAAAGCAAACTAAAAATACAAAGTACACTAAGGAAGATTTTATTGCTAATAAACATGGTAATGAGAGAGAACCTTGGGTACAAAAACCAATGCCTTATCCCAATAAGAAACACAAATCAAAAGAAGAAGAACATTACAACAAGTTTTGTGAATGGATGAAACCTTTGTTCTTGCAAATTCCTTTCACTGATGCTATTAAATTGCCTCCTTATGCAAAATATATGAAAGATATTGTCTCTAACAAAAAGAAGATTCCTAATGAGGAAAATTTCCACTATGCTTGCTAATTACTCTTTTAATGGCAAGGTTCCTAAGAAGCTTGGAGATCCTGGTATACCAGCTATTCCCTGTTCTATTAAAAATAATTATGTTAGAACTGCTTTGTGTGATTTGGGAGCTGGAGTTAGTGTCATGCCTTTTACTCTCTATAAAATACTCCTCCTAGAAAAATTGATACCAACTGATATATCTTTGCAAATGGCTGATAAATCCACTGCTATTCCTGTGGGTATATGTGAGGATGTTCCTGTTCAAGTTGGTAATAATTGTTTGATATTAACTCACTTGTTGTGTTGGAAATGCCTGGAGATGATAATATGTCTATTATTCTTAGAAGACCTTTTCTTAATACTGCAGGGGATGTTATTGATTGCAATCAAGGAAAAGTTACTTTTAATGTTAATGATAAAGAGCACACTGTTTATTTTCCCAAGAAGATTGATAAGAAATATGGTCTAAATTCAATTGAAAATATTGAGACCATCAAGATTGGAGAATTTTATTGTCCTATTCCAAAGACATCCAAAGAATATGAGACTGTCATGGTTGGGACTATATCAATCAAGGTTGAGGTAACATAAATATTTGGTGAGAAACACAGTTTTATTTCATATAAAATTATTTTGGTAGCAAGACTTGATCAACCTTGTTAACAAAGTGATTTTAAATGAAGGAAAAAATGTTATGACTACGTTTTCGTTATGTTTTCGTATTCATATGCTCATTTTCACTGTGCTTCCACAAAGTATATCATGTTTTCATATTGTTTTCACCAGATTCGCTCATGCCCACGCACGTTTTCGCTATCCCCAATCACGTTTTCCATATGTTTTCCTCCGTTTTCAGTGGGTATATGTTTAGTAGAGTGTCTTAGAACTGATGTAGGTTTGGTTTTGCTGACGTTTCCCATCATTCCATCTTCGTTTTCCAGCGATATTATTATTAATTAAAATTCTGGAAAAGTCCGAAAAATAAGTTTCTCGAAAAATCCCGAAAAGTTTATATTCATAGTTTTTGCGTAAAAAGGGGCATAAAACCACCTTGGGTGACCCCAGGGGGCACCCAGGCTAGGCGCGGCCTGCCCCTGGGGCGCGCCTGCCTGTGGTGAGGGGCCCCCTGCCCCCCACCTACCACACCTTCCTCTTGCCCGTAGAAACTCAACCAGTTCATCCAAACCGAGTTCTTGCTGCTTTTCCTCGCAATTTTTGATCTCCTTGCTCAACCATCTTTTCTGCCGAGATTTGGGGAAGTTGTTCTCCGGTATGTGACTCCTCCGATGATCCAAGTAGAATTTTGTTTAGTGGAGTATTTCTTGTGTATTTTGCTGCCGTAGGTGATAGGGTCTGTGAGCTTGCATGCTTGTTTGATGCTTTATTAAGTTAGTTTTGATGCATGTTTAGTACTCATACAAGTCTCTATAGTAGTTGTTACCATATAGTTGATTCAAATAATTTTCTTAAGTTGCTCGTTAAAAATTTAAGAAATGGAGGCAAGTGCATATCAACTTAACCAGCATGAGTTAGTGGTAACAGAGATTATGAGAGTTCATCGCGAAGAGGGCGTGTTTCCGGCTGTCTACCCATGCCCAGGGTTCATGAGTGTTGTAGGAGTTATGCATGATTTTAAAACATTACTATCTAATGCAAGATTGATACATTTCGTTGATGATGAACCAAGCCAATATTCGAAATTGGCTACGTCCGTGGTGCAGGATTTTCATTTTGATTGGCCTTCACCTAACCCCATGGTGCATTACAAAATTTATAACAAACCTGCCAGTCTGCCTTTTAGAATTTTTTGTCCAGTAGTTAAGGTGGAGCAGTGGGGAACATGCGAGAAGATAAAGGGATATCCCAAGCCATTGACGGATTTATATGCAGAAATCTGCGACGGGAGAAGCTTCACGAAGGAGAATGGAAAAATTCGTAATATACATCTCCCATCCATTCGGTATTTTGGCTTGTTTATTTCAAAGTGTGTTCTAGCTAGGAAGGTATCAAGTAAATTATCTGCTCATGATTTAGCATTCTTGTCAGCTGCCTTGAGGAAAGATAGGACTTATAATTTAAGAGCTTTAATTGCTTATCGCCTTGCCACTAACCGTGGGAAAGGAGGAGTTTGTGGAGGTCTCATTGCCTCCAGTTTATTAGCTTTTCATGGCGTGTTGCCACATCGCTTAGATGTTCAGTTTTCCTTAGAGAGGCTTGATCTTAATTCCATGTTATAACATTTTATTTCTTATGGGATTGACGCGTATAGTTTGCAATATGATATTTCATTCCGTAAGAAATCACGGTGGGGATCCACTAGAGAGCGAGTAGCCCCTTTGCATGCACATGCTTTATTTGACCTTGATAACAGGGAAGGATGGTCACTAACGGAGGAAGAACTCGATGCGTACATTGGGGAATATCAGCGCGCAGAGGACGCCAAGAGGGAGGCCACAGCAAATGCTGTCCAGGCACCCGACATTGCAGAGAGTTCACGTCAGCCCTCGGATTACGACTACACGCCTTCATTTTCTTCTTTGCGGGAGCCTGATTATGAGCATGCCCAGTATGATCCACCGGCGTGGAGCCAATACCATCGCTATGATTGAGCCCCACTTAGGACAAAAGCCTAAGCTTGGGGGAGGTATACCGACATCACACTCATATATATATATATATATATATATATATATATATATATATATATATATATATGCATCGTATTCAGTCGGTTCTTTGTACATTCATATTTTATGTTTCTCTCTCCTCCCTTTTTGTTATCGCTGTTTTGTTTTTGCTTTCTAAAACCAAAAAGACCAAAAATATTTCTGTTGTTTCTCTCTATTTGTTTCTTTAGTTGGTTTGCTTTATCTTTCAATTGCAGTTTTTTAACTCGAAAACCCAAAAGGATTTTTCTTTGTTTGCTCGTTTTCTTTTGTTCTTGTTTTAATTTGAAAAACCCAAAAATATTTGTTCTTCTTCTTTTGTTTTGGAAAGTTTGATGTAGAGTTCAACAGTGGTCCATGACTCCATTGGAGCTTGGTTTTCATTATATATTGTTCGATCCACAAGTGAAGAGCAATAATGACGATCTATGACAATTCAAGTTGTGGTGAGAGGCTGGTATGAACTTTATTTGTTTTCATTTTTGTACATATACCCATCCATATGAGCATGATTAGTTTATTCATATAAGATATATGTGATTTAATGGCTGCTTAATAGTTCGTGCTCTCTCATGTTTTGTTCCAATTTATTAACAGTAAATGACCTGTCGTATAAATATTTGTTCGCGTTGTTCTATCCGTAGAAGGGTATGACATTGTGGTAGCCTCCTCTGACTATTTCATTTGAATCGACTTGGCACATTCTCATGCATGCTAAGACTGAAAACAAAAAGTCAATAAGTCTCGATGATTTATTTTGCCTCAGAGTTCTAGTATCAAATTTATGCCCCAGTTAATTTTACTTTGTCGCAAACATGATTATGGTAATTATTGCTCTCTTGATTGTCGCTTCCCAGTCTATTGCTATTCTTCACTTGCACTGAGTATGAGCTCTACTCGTGCCTCCAAATCCTTGAAAACCAAGTTATTCCACAGAGTCCACTATAAATTCCTATGCATGGTATTTCCTGCCATTCCAAGTAAATTTGCATGTGCTACCTTTAAAACCTTCAAAATACTTCTCGTTTTGTGACACTGTTTTAGCTCATGAGGAAGTAGTATTGTGTTTGTTTTCTTCCATGCTAAATTAAGTACCCACCTGACTTGCATGCTTCATCTGCTCATCATTAATATTGCAAAGAGCTGGTTTGACCACTATAACAGAAAAATAATGAAAAAATAGGCACTCCCCCATGGTATGTGAAAGTTGGCAGCCACCCGAGGATTCGGTTAGCTATGGTTTGTGAAAGCAAAGGTTGGGGGGAGTGTCAATCTATATATATGTGCATGATATGATTGCCTAATTCGGAACCGCTCTCACTTGTTTAGTATGGAAGATAATAAGCACTCTATTGCCATTTGTTGACATGAACAACCACCTCTCAAAATTGTTTTACTTCTGTTTCATGAAAAATGAAAAGCTCTAGCGCATGTGAATCCCTTCTTCCCTCTGCGAATGGCCAATCCCTTACTTATAGGAAGAGTCTCCACCATATTATTTGATCACCTTCTTGAGAGCATAATTGCCATTCTTAGTGTGATGTGTTTGTTCCAAAGCACGGTTGATTGTGATATAATCTTGATACTTGCATCTTTGATATCTTCACTTCTAGTCTTCCCTTGAACTTCAGAGGTGCCCTGACATTTATTTTTTGACCCACATATAAGGGCAAGCGAGATACCACTTTATCAGATCCTATTATGAATATTACAATCTAGCAAAAAGTTATGCTTCATGTTGTTTATTATTAATATGTTGTTATCTCTTCATGGTTTGCATAGCTATTAAGTGACAATATCTTGCATGTATCTTATCATGAGCATAATTAAGTATTTGATCATATAGTGAGTATATTTACATCATATGAAGCAAATGTGTTCGTAAAAGTTCTTTTATCGCACTCAGTTGTTAACTGAATTGCTTGAGGACAAGCAATAAGCTAAGCTTGGGGGGAGTTGATACGTCAAAAACGTATCTACTTTTCCGAACACTTTGCTGATGTTTTCCCTCTAAACTTGTGTGTTTTGAATGCAACTAACACGGACTAATGCTGTTTTCAGCAAAATTACTTTGGTGTCTCGTTTTTGTGTAGAAAATCAACTTTTAGGAAAATACCCGGAAACGAAGGGAAAGTCCATATTTTACCCGAAGACCCCCAGAGCTAGAAGATGAGTCGGAGAGGGCAAGGGGGTGCCCCCACCACCCCCAGGCGCGGCCAAGGTGGGCCCGCGCCTGGGCATGGTGAGCTCACCTCAGGTACCCCCTCGGACTCCCCTTTCGACTACATATTCCCCGAAACCCAAAAACCCGAGGGGGGTCGATCGTTTTCCAGAAAGAAGTCCGTAGCTTCACCGCCATCGCGAATCCTTTTTTGGGGTTCAAAAACTCCGTTCTGGCACCCTGCCGGGATGGGGAATTGGAGGAGATCATCGCCATCGTCATCACTAACGCCTCTCCATCGACCATCCATGTTTCCCTCATCCATGTGTGAGTAATTCCCCTGCTCTAGGCTAAAGGGGATGGTAGGGATTGGATGAGATTGTTCATGTAATAATGCTGTGATTGTTAGGGCATAGTGCCTAGTATCCTCTATTAGTGCTATTGACATTGTTGCAACTTGTTATGCTTAATGCTTGTCACTTTGGGCCCGAGTGCCATGATCTCAGATCTGAACATGTTATTGAATCATGATGATAATTATTGTTTCTTGATCATACCTGCAAGTTGTTTACACATATCGTTGTTCGGAACCCAAGGCCCTGAAGTGACAGAAATTGGGACAACCGGAGGGGATGGCTGTGATGTGAGGATCACATGTGTTCACGGAGTGTTAATGCTTTGCTTCGGTGTTCTATTAAAAGGAACACCTTAATTACCAGTAGTTCCCTTGAGGCCCCGCTGAAAACGGGCTGGTACGACAAAAGATGTTGTGCAAGTTCTCATTGCGAGCACGTACGTCTATTTACGGAACACATGCCTATGGTTACTTAGTGCTTGGATGCTTTATCTTATTTGTATGCAATGCCCATTTCTTGATTATTATATGAACTATATTATCCATGCAACGCCCGTTCATCTATCCCTATGCCTACAGTATTTAATCCCGTTGTTTACTTCAAATACTACTGCTGCTGTTTTCATTTCACTACTGCTACTACTATAAAACTGTTACTACTGATAAACAACTGCGAACAAGTCCACTTTCAGGTGCAGGTGAATTGACAACTCACTTGTTAAGGTTCACAAATATTCTTTGGCTCCCCTTGTGTCGAATCAATAAATTTGGGTTTTACTTCCCTCGAAGACTATTGTGATCCCCTATACTTGTGGGTTATCACTTCTTGGGATATCACCAGATCAAGATGGCCAAAGAAGACGAGGAGAAGACTGGCTTCATGACACTATGCAGCGTCTTCTGCTATGTATGCATGCACTTTGGCCTGAAGAATGCCGGGGGAAACTTCCAAAGGCTGATGCACATCGCTCTGGGGAGCCACGTAGGGAAGAATGCTGAAGCATATGTCGATGACATTGTTGTCAAAACTCGCGAGTAACACACGCTCATCGATGACCTCGAGGAGACCTTCCAGAATATCCGCAGGGTCAACATCATGCTCAACCCCGACAAATGCATCTTCGGAGTCGCGGCAGGGAAGCTACTCGGCTTTCGGGTGTCTCACCGCGGCATCGAAACCAGCCCTGACAAGATCCGAGCCATCGAAGAAATGCAACCTCCGCGGCAACTCAAGGACATGCAGCGTCTCGCAGGATACGTGGTGGCGCTGGGGCGCTTAATCTCCAAGTTCGGCGACAAGGCTCCACCATTCTTTAAGCTCCTGAAGCAAACAGGTCCTTTCAAATGGACTACCGAAGCGGCAACTGCATTTGAGGAACTAAAGAAGTATCTGGCAAGCCCTCCCGTCTTGGTTGCTCTGCGACCACATGAGCCCATGCGCATGTACCTTACATCCACCCCTCAGACATTCAGTGCTGCTCTTGTCACGGAAAGGCCAACTGACAAGAAAAGAGCGGCCCTGCCCGGCAAGGAGTCCATGCCCGCCTCTCCTCAAGAGGACACCGCGGCACAACAATATTGCCACAAGGAGGACCCCCTCAAGCCTCAAGAGATCCTCAAAGTGTCTAAAGAACTCACTGCCGACACCTCCGCAGGTATTCTTGTCGAACACCCTATCTACATTGAGATGCCCGCGAGAGGTACCCCGTGCAGCAGAAACACCTGTACGAGCTCCTTGTGGCTTCGAGGAAGCTCCACCACTACTTCGAGGGACACCCCATCATGGTGGTATCTGCATTCCCTCTGGAGCAAATCTTGCGCAACTCCAATGCCACGGGGCGTGCCGCGAAGTGGGTTGTCGAGCTCCAACACTTCGAGCTCCGGTTCCTCACCACCAAGAAAATCAAAGGAGGATCTCTGGCGAAGTTCAACGCAGAATGGACTAACCCACCGCTACAAGAGGACCCGGAGGAGGAAACATCCGTTCCAGTCAAGTTGGCTCCAGGGGTGTGGACTATGCACTTCTATGATGCTTTTTCCTCCAGGGGCTCCGGGGCTGCCGTCGTACTCACATCACTGATGGGCGAGAAGCTCTACTATGTCGTCCAGCTTCACTTCGGCCGCAGGGCCAAAGTCTCCTACAACATCGCCGAGTACGAGGGCCTCCTAGTCGGCATCAGGGCCGCCATTACCCTGGGCGTCAAGCGCCTCACCATCAAGGGAGACTCATAGCTCTTGGTGAAATTCTCCAACAAGAGCTACATGGCTAAAGACAAGCACATGGCCTTGTACCTCGAAGAAGTCCACAAGCTCGAGAAGCGCTTCCTCAGCATGGAGCTGCAACACATCCCTCGGACGAACAACAAAGAGGCGGACGACATTGCCAAGAGAGAATCAAGGAACTGGGCGCAAGCCCCAGGAATCTTTGAAGAGAGGCTCGAGAAGCCATCCATCATACCACCCGTCGACGATGACGAAGTGCAAGGCTACCAGCATCTCGAGGAAGAGCTCCCGCCCAAGGCGCACCAGACTGTGGCTTTCCCTCGGGATACCGCCTCGTGCTAGCATTCACTCGTGACGAAGCATGCTGGAACAAGAGGCTCATCGACTATATCCAGAAGGGAGACCTCCCCGATGACAAAGCAGAGGCAGAGCGCGTCGCTCGCCAAGCCAATATGTACTGCTTCATCGACCACAAGCCGTACCAGATCCTTCCCAATGGGGTAGCACTACTGTTCGTAATCCATACAACGACAAAGATCTCCTCAAGGACATACATCAAGGCGACTGCGGCCGCCACTCCTCGTCATGCACGCTCGTTAGCAAGGCCTTCTGCTACAGCTTCTACTGGCCTATGGCCCTCAAGGACACCACCGAGTTCGTGAAGACCTGCGAGGCGTGCCAATTCCACGCCAAGCAAGCGCACCAGCCCGCGCAAGGATTGTAGACCATCTCCCTCGCGTGGTTGTTCGCGGTCCGGGGGCTGGATATCCTGGGACCATTCCTGCAAGCGCTCGGGGCCTACCGCTACCTCTATGTTGCCATCGACGAATTCACCAAGTGGGCGGAGGTGGAGCTAGTCCGGGACATCCTGGCAGGGTCAGTAGTGAAGTTCATCAAAGGATTGGTGTGTCGTTTCGGCTTCCCCAACCGCATCATCACGGACAACGGAGCGCAATTCACAAGCGGCCTCTACAAGTCCTACTACGCCAACCTTGGCACCAAGATCGGCTACACCTCCGTAGCCCATTCATGCAGCAATGGCCAAGCGGAGTGCACCAATGCTGAGGTCCTCAAGGGCCTCAAGACGAGGAGCTTCAACAAGCTAAACTCCCACAGAAATAAGTGGATCGACCAGCTCCCATCGATATTGTGGTCCATCCGCACCACCGCAATCAAGCCCGCGTGGGAAACACCATTCTCCCTCGTCTTCGGAGTCGAGGTTGTTCTGTCCGCCGAACTCAAGAATGGGTCTCCTCGAGCCTTTGCCTTCAACGAGGATAAGCAAGGAGAACTCCACACTGAAGACCTGCTCCTTTTCGAGGAGGCAAGAAATCGTGCCGCTATCCGCGCGGCGCGGTACCATCAAGGGCTCCATCGCTACCACAACAAAAACATCAGGCCACACACATTGGAGGTGGGCGACCTTGTCCTGAGAAGGTTCCTCTCCGGGGAAGGCTTACACAAGCTCTCTCCCATGTGGGAGGGACCATGCCAGGTAGCGCACATCACGCGTCCAGGAGAGGCACGCCTGGTGACAAAAAATGGCACGCCTGTGCCCAATCCGTGGAACATCCAACACCTATGGAAGTTCTACCCGTGACGCCACGGTAAAAACATCGCCAAAACCTCTCTCCGTAAGGGTCTCAGGGGGTATCTCAACAAGCGTGCCCACACGGACGCGAGAACCTCTACCACACAAGTGGGAGCCCTGTTCTGGCGGGGCAAACTTTTTCCTCGAGGGTGCCACAAGGCCACTACATCATCGAGCTATGCACCTGAAGTCGCGCGAGTATCAGCCCCATCACGATGGGAGTCTCGTGTCCGCACGGTGACGTCAAGTGCCTCTTGGGGGACCATAAGGTCACTACATCCCCAAGTGTTTTGTAATGGAAAGTCTCACCCTAGCAGTAAAGCCCAGCATTTTTTGCTAACTGTCCTTGTCACCTCGACAAGCATCTTTTCCTTTCAGGAGTGTGCGTCTGTTTCTTTCTCCCGAGGACACCTCGCGAGCATGGGCTGGGATCGGTACCTGTGCACAGGTGAGACCTAATCAGATTAAACCCAAGTGGCAGAGCTCTGTCTAAACGGGTCGCTACTGTGCACGACACCTCACTTCATTCCTTGGTGTTGGCTTCCTCACGAGGTATCCATGAGAATAGCAACATACAAACACTTCTGCTCACTTCAGGAAAGAATCATTTGCCTCACGAGGCGAGCATGCGAAACCCTCCACAGGGAAACATGGAGCATCTCTATAAGGGATCATCACGAGGACCTCTTGCAGACACACACCTCCGTGCCAAGGACCAGGGGGCGACACCCACAGAGCTAAGTCTCATTCTTCACCTTACACCTCTAACTCACTAGCACAAGATAATCGTAAAGAGAAAGAAAAACACGCCCTCGCAAGCTTCATATTTCATATTCCATTCATGAGGTACATCTCAGTATACAAGCGTGATGCAGGTCCATTACGGAGAAAAAAAGGGGCAAGAAAATCGAAGAGGGCTACTCCCTCTCCGTGACGAAAGAGGAGGAGAGTGTGGTGGCAGGCCACGGTTGGTCCTGTCTCACCACATCTATGAGATATGGTCGGCCGAGGAGGGAACTACCGAAGATAAGAAGAAGGAAGAAGAGGAGACTGGACGAAGGTCGAGGACCTAGAGAAAAAGAAAGGCTAACTTATCAGTATCGTCAAGCTTTCCCTCTAGACGAAGGCACTCAATCCCCAACCGAGTCAGACTCTCCGCCCTCCACCTTGACGGTCGAAGAGTCTTCCTTGCCTTCCTCCTCATCAGCATCATCTTAATCATTGTTGTCGTAGCCATTGCTGCTTCCACTCTTGACGCAACACTCCTCGCGCTCCCCAAGACGCCCGGAGACCTTCACGAAGAGCTTGTCCACTCCATCAAAGCAGAAGTGGAGGACGTGGCTCTCCTCCAGCTTCTGGGCGTGAGCGAAGGTCTTCCACCCGCGTGTCAATGACACGTGGCCACCAGAGCAAAACTCGACAGACGCCCACCAAGGTCCGTTGATGCAACCCACCACTTGGAGCCAAAGCCCCCTGGGTGGGTTGCGGTCAATCGACCTTGCGAAGGAATCTGGGAGGTTCAGCCGACTGCGGAGGCAACCGCAGAGGGCGACCAGGAACTCGTCCGCCAACACGCGGGTGTCCCCCGCCCAGCGGGGAATGGACTACCCCATCACGCCTCTACCTCGGGATGCCCGCGCTCCTCGACCATGTAGACTTTAGGGGTTCGCCTCAGCTCGAGCTACAGACCCCTCGGCGCATTAGCGGCTGCTAGGGCTATCCGGGAGCTGCGCTTCGGGACCATGTTGGGGTCCGACAGCGAGCCACGACCTCGCCGACCATGAGCCATGTAGGACTTTTTTCTCTATCGCAGGTAGGGGAAATAGAAGGAGGAGGAGACAGAAACAACGCTTGAGAAAGAGCAGAGTGCCTCCTATTTATGCCCGAGCTGGGGACTCCTCGTGATGCGTGCGAACACACGTTTGTTGGGAGACCCCAAGAGGAAGGTATGAAGAGTGCAGCAGCAAGTTTACCTCAGAAAGAAACCAAAGTTGAATCGACCAATAGGAGGAAGGAGTAACTTAAGAAGGTTGAAGCAGCTGAGATGGCAGGGCACACTACCGGTTCAGCAGCAACGTGGAACCTACACAACATAATCAAATCACTTGGCCCCAACGAAGCAGTGAGGTTGTCAATCTCACCGGTTTTGCTGAACATAAAGAGGTTAAATGTATGGTGTGGAAAACAATAGGAAAACATTATGAAAGCAGTAGATGTTTATCAGTATGAGGAAAAAGGACCGGGGTCCACAGTTCACTAGTGGTGTCTCTCCGTGAAAGATAAATAACATGCATGGTGAACAAATTACATCTAGGCAATTGACAAAAATGAAGGCTTCCACATAGTGCATATGCAAGACATAAAGATTACTATGTGATTCATGCGGGCATTACAACAAAATACATAGATCGTCATCCAACTGCATCTATGTCTAATAATCCACCCTCCGAATATCATCGGAACAAACGTTGGGTATTAAGTTGCTAGCAACAGATTATCGCTGTAAGCAAAGTGTGTAATGTAAACAATGTAAACTAGGTAAACACCGTTGTTTTCTCCCTAATGTCAACAACACATCCTCCATCCGTCACGTTTCTGTCACTCGAGCATAGATGGAAAGGAGGCATGAACCCACCATCGAGCATAAATACTCCCTCTTGGAGTTACTAGCATCTACTTGGCCAGAGCATCTACTAATAACGGAGAGAATGCAAGATCATAAATAACATATGCATGAAGATAACATGATAGATTGATAATCATAAGACATAGCATTCAACATTCATCAGATCCCAGCAAACACAACATGTAGCATTACATAAAGATGATCTTGATCATGTTAGGAAGCTCACAAGATCTAAACACGAGGTACAAAGTGGAGAGAATGACCATCTAGCTACTGCTATGGACCCGTAGTCCAGGGATGACGATAACGGCGGCCTCGGTTGTTTTTCGGGATGAAGTGGTATATATTTAGGGTTTACGTCTCGGGGGGTATAAATGGGTGAAATAGCAAAGGCGGTGGAGGCCGGGGGGCCCACACCACCACATGGCGCGGCCATGGGTGCGCCGCCCTATGGTGTGGGCCCCCCGAGGCCCCCTCCGGGTCTCTTTGGGACTCCGTGGAACCTTCGGGAATTCTAAGACTTCCGGGCTTTGAATTTTCCAATTCCGAGAATATTTCTAGAACAACTTTTCTGAAACTAAAAACAACTGAAAACAGGGAACTAGCTCTGTGGCATCTTGTCAATAGATTTGTCTGGAAAGTCAGTAAAAATGACATAAAGTGTATATAAAACATGTGGGAAACAATAAGAAAACAACATGGAACATCAGAAATTAAGGATACGTTTATGACGTATCAACATCCCCAAGCTTAGTTCTCACTCGTCCCCGAGTAGGTAAACGATAAAAACACATAATTTCTGAGGTGACATGCTACCAACATAAACTTGATCATCAATAATGTAAAAGCGTAAGTAAGCCGAGATCATAAAACTTAAACACAAGCATGATAAATAGAATTTTAATAATAAAGCATAGCGATCACCTTGCATCATGATAAGTAACACAAATAAAAGATCATGAATAACAATGCAACGAAAGATTTACGTTTGTTTCAAGTATAGAGAAAAAATGTCAAACTAATATTTCGCTAGTCCTTAAGAGTGGGGCAAAACATAAATTCTAGGACACCTTCAAAGTTCACGAGGAAGACTAGAACGAATAATTAGAGAACAAGCAATAACACATCATGAATCAATCAATAATTTTTCTGGGACAAATGCACATAAAAATCAGAATGTCAACTATGCTCTCTCAACCGTGCATAA
The DNA here is from genome assembly GCA_028641055.1 of Alopecurus myosuroides. NCBI lineage: Eukaryota > Viridiplantae > Streptophyta > Magnoliopsida > Poales > Poaceae > Alopecurus > Alopecurus myosuroides. The sequence continues at coordinate 364,744,285 of CM054059.1, read as the reverse complement.
AGTTAGAAAATGGAGACTCAACATAAAAGTAAAAGAAAGGCCCTTCACAGAGGGAAGCATGGATCACTCATGTTCTATAGCTTTTATTTTATTAAACAAAGGTATAAAAAATATTGACACTCCTCCCAACCATCTTTCACAAACCATGGCTAACCGAATCCTCGGGTGCCTGCCAACAATCACATATCGTGGAGGAGTGTTTATATTTTAAGAGAGGTCTATGCTTATGTCAACGAATGGTAAACAGAAAATACAGTACGTCACAAGCCAACTAGACTTCACAAGAGCAGCTCCCATAGAAGGACGCATCTGGGTAGAAGTTCATCCCTCTTTCTCTTTTGTTTACACAATTATGCTTTGACTGATATATCAGGGGCAAAAATAGTGAAGAGAATTTGTGTTATTAATTTGGGGCCGGGCACCCCGCTGCCAGATCTTCTATCATTGGATAAGCAGATGAAGACACTAGTCCAGGGTGTGAAAGTCTAATCAACAAGTGAGATAAAGATTCTCTATTTACGTTGTCATGAGCTAAAACAGGAGCACAAAACAGGAGTAATTTTGAAAGTTTTAAAGGTAACACATGAGCAATTTACTTTGGAGTGGCGGTTAATTACCACATGTAGGTAGGTATGGTGGACACAATGGGAAAACTTTCGGTTTTTGGGAGTTGGTGTAGCGCCCTACCTTTTAATGAAGATAGAACACCTGTGTATCCTGCTATTCCCGGGATCTCTGATAGCATACACATGACAAAATGAAATATTCATTGCAATAGCATCATTCTACACCGTTGATCCAGTGGATAAGAAATAAAATAAACTTACAAGTGGCATAGTCATCATGGACTAGCCCAATTAACAGGGATTCAAAGTAAACACAGCGGAAACAATTCATCAATGAGCCCTCTTCATCTTGATGCGCCACAGGTAGAACATGTTGGCGATAGACTCGAGATCCTAAACGAAATCCTCACTCGTCTTCGGATTTATCTGCACGTTGGAATATGCAGCCCCCACGGGGAAGGAAGTCAGTACAAACAATGTACTGGCAAGTGACACTTGTATGGTGGCGGTTTTGAGGAATAACCTGCTACATGATATTTGGCTGGTGGAGTCTGGGCTATTTGCATAAAGCCAGTTTTGTCCTATATTTGATAAAACTTTGTAAATCTTATTAAAAATCAACATGGGTAGACACACCATATAGTTTAATAAAGGCATCATGGGTAGACACACCATGAAGTTTGATAAAGTCATCATGGGTAGACACACCATGAAGTTTGATAAAGTCATCATGGGTAGACACACCATGAAGTTTGAAAATCATCATGGGTAGACACGCCATGAGTTTGAAAAGGTAGCACAGAGGGGTAGGCACACCATGTGCTCTATGAAAAGGTTTCTACCAGGTTTTAATTCATTCAGAAAAGATGAGGAGATCCTTCAGCACCAACTATATCTAGTTTGCTCAACTGGCCCATAACCGGGGACACGGCTAAGATCTTAGTTTTTAACTCTACAGAGGTTGTGCACTTTCACCTTGAGACTCATTTTCCCCGAGAGAAAAATAAGACAAGATCTTTGGGAAGAGGGATTCAACCATACCAGCATGAATCGACGCTCCTAAAATTCTACCACCCCATGTCATACAACAGGATGAACCCCCACAACTTACTTAATCTTGGAAGATCCCATATTACCTCAAGGCTGCCCTAGAAGCTAACTATACATGGAAGACCTACAAATCTCTTTAATCCTGGGAGGCAATCCACAAGTGTACCCTCAGGTGACAACCACCACATCCATGGCCCTGGGAGTGACCCAGGTGAAAACCACCATGGACATGGCCCTGAGTAGCCACTCAACATAATCCAAGCAATTACCAATCCACCCAAGTGTTTCATTGGGTTGTTAAATTTCAATTTTCAAAGTATCACAACCCAATAAGTAGCAGCAGCAGTTGTGATATTGTTCTAGTATAGCTAAACTAGTACCTAGCAGGGGTTTCAGGTTGGCTATACACTGCTAGGTGTTCTGAGCATAGCATATACTTGGAAAATAATAATATCACCTATCATGCACACTACTGAAAACACCAATGCATTTGAAAACAAAAGTAGGACATGAGCATCACTTGCCTTGTGAAAGTTGGTATAGAGGCACTCTCTTTACAAATAGAACGTTGCTCTGAGTACAATCTAAACAATACAAATAAATAACAATAAATAATCAATTCACCAACAAACAAACAAATACAACAAAATATACAATACATAAGCATACCAAGTTATTTAACTTGATTGGTTTTAACATGGACAAGGATTTTACACATAATTCAATATGCAAAAATAATTATGATGAGGTGGTTATTGTTTGGTCTTGTATGGACAAGTTCAAGGTTTATCACAATAATTCAATTTACAAAAAGAATTATGGTAAAAGGGTTTAGGCCTAGCTACTAGGGTATGGGTTGGTCAAGGAATATCACTTCACTCAATATACAAAATAAGTGGATTTGATATGGTTTAGGGTTTTAGAAAAGAAATCCATGATCAACATGATTCATTTCACGGCTTTGGTTTAGTAGGGTTGAAGAAAATTACAATATGGCTTGTAAATTTACAAAAGGTCTTGGGCTGTGGTTTCTGGTCCAAAAGTTATTTTCCATATGATCAACATGAAAGGGGTGTTGGTTTTGATCAAAGGATAACACCACAATTTTCCTAAGAAGGGGTTTCATCAAACAAGAGTTAAGGTATAATGATTGACTACTATGAGTGGTTTATATGACAAAGATTACATGGTATGGGTTCTCTGGTCACAAATAGTTTGGATATTGGTTTCTCTGGTCTAAGGTTACTAGATGGAATAATTTTCCAGAAGAAAACTAATTCAAATTGTTTATAGAATTAAAACTAGGTGCAAAATACTCAAATGGTTATTTAAACTCTAAACTCCATTTTAATTGGTACAATTATTATTTTGGGACATAGGGTATGAAAGTACATATCCCAAGGATTCCAAAAATATTTTATTTGCAATTTTTGGATCTGTAGAATTTAAAATATGCCAATATTCATCAAACAAGCATATTTAAATTTGAACCAATTTAAGTTTGTCAAATTTGAATTTGGACAGCGCCAAAAGTTTCTAAATGTTTTGATGATTTCAAAAAGTCCAAGTTTGCTAAATTTGGGCTTATGGTTAAAAAGTTATGATGGTTGCAAGTTGCAGGGAGTTTTCTATAAAACTGCCAACTAATTTCTATTCGGGGTAAAACAGAAAATGGCTGGACCACGTGGCAATCTCTGAGTGGCTAGGGGTGCTGACTGTGCTGCTGACCGAGCATGATGACTGGGCTGATATTTGGCAAGTTTCTATTGGCCGAAAACGTTTCACTTAGGTGGATCTAATCCTGGTCACTCGACTCCGATCGGACGGCAGAGGAGAGAGGGGGAAGAACTCACCGGTAAAGGGGTGGCCGGAATATGGCGCGCGGTGGCCGGAGACGCAGGGATTCAACGGCGGTGACGTTCCAGGGGGTTCCAGGTCACGGGGAGACCACGACGAGGCTCAACGCACCACGGGAGAGAGTATGGGCACGACGTCGGCGTCTTGCGCTTCCAGGAGGGCCAGCCCGAGGCGGTGCAAAGTCTGGTGAGTCTCGGATGTGCACGGTGGTGAGTATTCACTGAGAAGAAAATGGAGAGGAGGGCATCAGGAGGTTCACGGGGGAGAGGGGGAACCGAGGAGGCCATGTGGTGGCGGCGGAAACTCATGGGGATGGCCGGAAACAGAGGATTTTGGCGGCGGGATCGCGCAACTCCGGCGTGCAATAACCGTGCGCTCACGGCATCATTTTGGGGGGAGACTAAAGGGGAAACAGAGAGGGTCTCGGGGGCTTTGAGAAGGTCCCGGGAGAGGTGAGGATCGTGCCGCGGCTCGACGCGGACGTGGGCGGTTGCTGGTACTGCGCGAGGTGGAAGGCGATGATGTCACATGACGTCACGTGTGGTCCATTCATCGGCGACAGAATAGAGAGAGGGGGGCGCGCGGCTGGGTCGGCCTGGTATTGTTTTCTGCGCGCATGCGGTAAGTTAAGGGGTAGGGGAGATGTTGGGCTGGGCCGGATTGTTGGGCTGCCTATGTTTCTTCCTTTTTTTTGTTCTTTTTTTACTGATTTCTTAAATAAGACATAAGTTTTGTTTTATGAGTCCAAATGAACTCAATTTGTTTATATGGTTTTAGAAGAATAAAACCTTTCATAATAAAACTATTTTGTAATGTTTCCAACATATTTCAAAATTAAGTTTTGAAAATATGGACAAAGCCTTAATAGTATAAATATCATTTTTAAATAGAAATAAATAAATAATTGGAATTAGGGTTTAATAAAATTAATAAAGGTGGTTTCAAATGTAAATATTGGTTTTCAAGTTCTCTTACTTATTTTCAAAAAACAAAATAATTTATATAAACACTTTATTGGTTATCACTTGATATAATATTAGAAAGGCATTATGAAAATATTTTTATTCACATGAAATGCTTTTGGCGGTATGAAGAAAATATTTGAGATAGTAATTCTCTGGTTTTTAGTATCATAAACATTTTCTTAGTTATAAATGGGTTGAAAACATGTTTGTAAATAGATTTGATAAGAAGGAATATTTTCTCTTTATAATGAAAACTAGATTTGGAATAGGTTTAAGGTTTAAGGAAGGAAGTTTCTTTGGGTTCCAAATTCCAATTTCATTGAGATGTGTATTGTTTTGTTTTGTTTCTTTCACATCATTTGGTTTTTGGTGATTTTTTTAACATGAAAACAAAAGTTTCAAAATTTTGTGATTTTTGAGTTTTTCCAAAAATCAGGGATGTTACAGACTACCACCCTTAAAAGAAATCTCGTCCCGAGATTTGGGAAGGCTAGAAATAAAGATAGATCTGGGTAGTTGGGTTTGAACAAGTTGGGTGGGCTACCACCCTTAAAAGATACTTTTGTAGGTAGTCTAAAATTCTTGTCTAACTAGTTACTAGGTTTACCATATCCTCAGCTGGATTCATACTTCATCATCCATATTATTCTTGTATATCATGTATCCCCTCCTTGTGGGTATTTGGGATCTTGAATCCAAGTTTTCAACATGTAGGCTTCTATGTGTCCATATTCACCTCCAATAGGATGTGTCTATTCTCATGGATTAAAGTGTGGTTTCACTCAGGGTGGCTTGAGTAGAACTTTCCCTCGCGGTAGAGTTGCAGACCAACATAAGTCTGTTGAGTTACCTTTGACACCGAGTGGTCACTCTTTGGGTCAAACAAAATTCCTTGGTCAGTCTAACCTTCTCTTCAGCTTCTTGGATGATGTCAGGACCAAAGAAATTTATTTCTTCAAGACCACTCCACAGCAAGGATGTGGTGCATTTTCTTATACAGAGTCTCAATTGGTGCCATCTCAATATTAGCTTGATGATTGTTGTTGTAGGAAAAATTCTGCATATGGTAAGTTATCATCCCAACTAGATCCGTAGTCTATGGTACATGCTCTCAGCATATTCTCTAGAATGTGATTCACTATCTCAGTCTGACCCTCTATTCAAGAATGAAACATTGTGCTGAACTCCAGTCTGGTTTCTAAGGTTTCATGTAGTTGCTTCCATAAGTGCGAGGTAAACTGGGTACCTCTATCAGACACAATACTCCTTGGAACACCATGAAGACAGACAATCTTCTTCATGTAAATATCAGCCAACTTAACCCTGGTGTATCTGGCCTTTACTGGCACAAAGTGTGCTATCTTTGTCATACGGTCAACCACTTCCCATATAGAATCATACCTTGATTTGGTTCAAGGTCATTGCAGTGATAAGGTCCATACCAATTTCTTCCCATTTCTTTGGCGTTCTTTCCTCATGTTGTTGTATCTCTTGGATGCGAACACCAAGCTATTGCTAACGAAACACTCATGGTAGGCAATATCTTCCATTGCACGATTCCTCCAAGATTGGCTTTGTCCTCTCCAAAGTTTAGTATGTTTTGGCAACACTTGCCTAACATAGGGATATTATTACATCTTACTCTTGTATGGTTTAGGTTTAACATCTTCGTCACCCGACTAAGGCTCACGGCAAACATAGTTTCTTCAACCCAACATAGTAAGAGTGAATAACATGAATAGTAGGAATGGTGATCAGTCTGTCCTGCACCCATATCATTTTCCAAATGTGGATTGATGAACTACGTGATCTAACACTCGGTCATCCTCACTTGTGTGACAGAAAGTTTCCAATCTGTAAGACAAACCCAAACAAAACTAACGTTTCTCCAACTAGTGGGGTTGCGTAAACTCTTTGTACCTCCAGTTGAATAGTTGCATCTTATTCATATGTCCTTTTCGTGTAGAAAGCTATCCAAAAACTTAGCTCATATGAATCATACTCCATATGTATATTATCGCTGGTTGATAAACTTGCTGCTCCTTAGGATGGAGGTGGCTTGATCATGGATGTGATTGTTCCTTCACACAGAAGAGCAGAATTCTAAGATTTTGGTATTCCTCATTTTGGATGGTTGTCTCAAAAGGTTCTCTTGGATTCCAAGTCAGTAGTTGCACTCCAACTTAGAAACTCACTATGGTTGGTAAAGGTGTATGGTGTTGGGTTTGGTTTAGCATGGATGAGTAGAGATTCAGAAAGATACTAAAGAAGGTTCCTACCCAAACATAGCAGAGCAAGGCAATTAATCAGACAAACAACATCTAACAACACATAACAAGCATCCATCACTCCAATCATCAAGGTTTAACAAACAATCTAGTATTGTCATAGCACACACAATTGTATGACCAATACACTAACACGTTAACGTTGTTCTAACAAAGTAACTAGAGTGGTGGTCTCATCTATATTATCATGAGTTTCTTCAAATCCTCCTCTCAATGCCTTGATATGTTTGTGATTGTTATGAAGTCTAGGTATATCTCCAAGTTTATTCAATGGTCTTAAGTGTAGATCTTCACGTTGAAACCATAAGGTCATGTGAAAACTATTCCTTAAACTCCATGATTTTTCACCAACCATGTCTTGATGGAAAACAAGAGGTGGGTCATCTATAACAAGAAAATAATATTTTGAAGGTGAATAATAGATTAGAGGATATGATAAAGGCTAAAATGTGATGTTCTGTTTCTATAGGTTTGGAGAAAGTAGATTTTCAATTCTAGGGTATTTTTACTAGTTCTAATCCAAACTTAGGGTCTTGATCCTACAGGCAACACTATGCTCTGATACCATTTTGTAGCGCCCTACCTTTTAATAAAGATAGAACACGTGTGTATCCTACTATTCCCGGGATCTCTGATAGCATACACATGACAAAATGAAATATTCATTGCAATAGCATCATTCTACATCATTGATCCAGTGGATAAGAAATAAAATAAACTTACAATTGGCATAGTCATCATGGACTAGCCCAATTAACAGGGCTTCAAAGTAAACACAGCGGAAACAATTCATCAATGATCCCTCTTCATCTTCATGCGCCACAGGCAGAACATGTTGGCGATAGACTCGAGATCCTAAACGAAATCCTCACTCGTCTTCGGATTTATCTGCACGCTGGAATATGCAGCCCCCACGGGGGAGGAAGCCAGTACAAACAATGTACTAGCAAGTGACACTTGTATGGTGGCGGTTTTGAGGAATAACTAGCTACATGATATTTGGCTGGTGGAGTCTGGGCTATTTGCATAAAGCCAGTTTTGTCCTATATTTGATAAAACTTTGTAAATCTTATGACAAATCAACATGGGTAGACACACCATGTATTTTAATAAAGGCATCATGGGTAGACACACCATGAAGTTTGATAAAGTCATCATGGGTAGACACACCATGAAGTTTGATAAAGTCATCATGGGTAGACACACCATGAAGTTTGAAAATCATCATGGGTAGACACACCATGAGTTTGAAAAGGTAGCATAGAGGGGTAGACACACCATGTGCTCTATGAAAAGGTTTCTACCAGGTTTTAATTCATTTAGAAAAGATGAGGAGATCCTTCAGCACCAACTATGTCTAGTTTGCTCAACTAGCCCATAACCGGGGACACGGCTAAGATCTTAGTTTTTAACTCTGCAGAGGTTGTGCACTTTCACCTTGAGACTCATTTTCCCCGAGAGAAAAATAAGACAAGATATTTAGGAAGAGGGATTCAACCGTACCAGCATGACTCGACGCTCCTAAAATTCTACCACCCCATGTCATACAACAGGATGAACCCCCACAACTTACTTAATCTTGGCAGAGCCCATATTACCTCAAGGCTGCACTGGAAGCTAACTATACATGGAAGACCTACAAATCTCTTTAGTCCTGGGTGGAAATCCACAAGTGTACCCTCAGGTGACAACCACCACATCCATGGCCCTGGGAGTGACCCAGGTGACAACCACCATGGACATGGCCCTGAGTAGCCACTCAACATAATCCAAGCAATTACCAATCCACCCAGGTGTTTCATTGGGTTGTTAAATTTCAATTTTCAAAGTATCACAACCCAATAAGTAGCAGAAGCAGTTGTGATATTGTTCTAGTATAGCTAAACTAGTACCCAACATGGGTTTCAGGTTGGCTACACACTACTAGGTGTTCTGAGCATAACATATACTTGGAAAATAATAATATACTACTGAAAACACTAATGCATTTTAAAACAAAAGTAGGACATGAGCATCACTTGCCTTGTTAAAGTTGGTATAGAGGCACTCTCTTTACAAATAGAACGTTGCTCTCCGTACAATCTAAACAATACAAATAAATAATAATAAATAAGCAATTCACCAACAAACAAACAAATACAACAAAATATACAATACATAAGCATAACAAGTTATTTAACTTGATTGGTTTTAACATGGACAAGGATTTTACACATAATTAAATATGCAAAAAGAATTATGATGAGGTGGTTATTGTTTGGTCTTGTATGGACAAGTTCAAGGTTTATCACAATAATTCAATTTACAAAAAGAATTATGGTAAAAGGGTTTAGGCCTAGCTACTAGGGTATGGGTTGGTCAAGGAATATCACTTCACTCAATATACAAAAGAAGTGGATGTGATATGGTTTAGGGCTTTAGAAAACAAATCCATGATCAACATGATTCATTTCACGGCTTTGGCTTAGTAGGGTTGAAGAAAATTACAATATGGCTTGTAAATTTACAAAAGGTCTTAGGCTATGGTTTCTGGTCCAAATTTTATTTTCCATATGGTCAACATGAAAGGGGTGTTGGTTTTGATCAAAGGATCACACCACAATTTTCCTAAGAAGGGGTTTCATCAAACAAGAGTTAAGGTATAATGATTGACTACTATGAGTGGTTTATATGACAAAGATTAGTTGGAATGGGTTCTCTGGTCACAAATAGTTTGGATATTGTTTTATCTAGTCTAAGGTTACTAGATGGAACAATTTTCTAGAAGAAAACTAATTCGAATTGTTTATAGAATTAAAACTAGGTGCAAAATACTCAAATGGTCATTTAAAATATAAACTCCATTTTAATTGGTACAATTATTATTTTGGGACAGAGGGTATTAAAGTACATATCCCAAGGATTCCAAAAATATTTTATTTGCAATTTTTGGATTTGTAGAATTTAAAATATGCCAATATTCATGAAACAAGCATATTTAAATTTGAACCAATTTAAGTTTGTCAAATTTGAATTTGGACAGTGCCAAAAGTTTCTAAATGTTTTGATGATTTCAAAAATTCTAAGTTTTCTAAATTTGGGCTTATGGTTAAAAAGTTATGATGGTTGCAAGTTGCAAGGACTTTTATGTAAAACAACCAACTAATTTCTATTCGGGGTAAAACAGAAAACGGCTAGACCACGTGGCAATCTCTGAGTGGCTAGGGGTTCTGACTGTGCTTCTGACCGAGCATGCTGACTGGGCTGATATTTGGCAAGTTTCTATTGGCCGAAAACGTTTCACTTAGGTGGATTTAATCTGGTCACTCGACTCCGATCGGACGGCAGAGGAGAGAGGGGGAAGAACTCACCGGTGACGGGGTGGCCGGAATATGGCGCGCGGTGGCCGACGACACATGGATTCGACTACGGTGACGTTCCAGAGGGTTCCACGGTACGGGGAGACCACGATGAGGATCAGCGCACCACGGGAGAGAGTATGGGCACGACGTCGGCGTCTTGCGCTTCCAGGAGGGCCAGCCCGAGGCGGTGCAAAGTCCGGTGAGTCTCGGATGTGCACGGTGGCGAGTATTCGCTGAGAAGAAAATGGAGAGGAGGGCATCAGGAGGTTCACGGGGGAGAGAGGGAACCGAGGAGGCCATGTGGTGGCGGCGGAAACTCATGGGGATGGCCGGAAACAAAGGATTTTGGCGGCGAGATCGCGCAACTCCGGCGAGCAATAACCGTGCGCTCCCGGCATCGTTTTGGGGGAGACTAAAGGGAAAACAGAGGGGGTCTCGGGGGATTTAAGAAGGTCCAGGGAGAGGCGAGGATCGTGCCGCGGCTCGACGCGAACGTCGGCGGTTGCAGGTACTGCTCGAGGTGGAAGGCGATGATGTCACATGACGTCACGTGGGGTGCATTCATCGGCGAGAGAATAGAGAGAGAGGGGGCGCGCGGCTGGGCCGGCCTCGTATTGTTTTCCGCGCGCGTGCGGTAAGGTAAGGGGTAGGGGAGATGTTGGGCTGGGCCGGATTGTTGGTCTGCCTGTGTTTCTTCCTTTTTTTTTTGTTCTTTTTTTTACTGATTTCTTAAATAAGACATAATTTTTGTTTTATGAGTCCAAATGAACTCAATTTTTTCTATGGTTTTAGAAGAATAAAACCTTTCATAATAAAACTATTTTGTAATGTTTCCAACATATTTCAAAATTGAGTTTTGAAAATATGGACAACGCCTTAATAGTATAAATTTCATTTTTAAATAGAAATAAATAAATAGTTGGAATTAGGATTTAATAAAATTAATAGAGGTGGTTTCAAATGTAAATATTGGTTTTCAAGTTCTCTTACTTGTTTTCAAAAACAAAATAATTTATATCAACACTTTATTGGTTATCACTTGATATAATATTTGAAAGGCATTATGAAAACATTTTTATTTACATGAAATGCTTTTGGCGGTATGAAGAAAATATTTGAGATAGCAATTCTCTAGTTTTTAATATCATAAACATTTTCTTAGTTATAAATGGGTTGAAAATATGTTTGTAAATAGATTTTATAAGAAGGAATATTTTCTCTTTATAACGAAAACTAGATTTGGAATAGGTTTAAGGTTTAAGGAAGAAAGTTTCTTTGGGTTTCAAATTCCAATTTCATTGAGATGTGTATTGTTTTGTTTTGTTTCTTTCACATCATTTGGTTTTTGGTGACTTTTTTAACATGAAAACAAAAGTTTCAAAATTTTGTGATTTTTGAGTTTCTCCAAAAATCAGGGATTGTAACACCTAGGGGATTTTCCCCCAATTAGATTTTGGTTGTTGTTTTTTTTCTTTCTTTTTGCATTGCATTGCATCATGCATCCTATGCATTGCATTTAGTTTCACCCAAATGTCATTTAAATTCAAAACTCAAACAAACTTTCAAAATTTCCAAAAACAAAAGTTTCCACACTTGGGCATTTTGAATGTCAAGTGCAAGGAAATCAAATTCATGATTTTTGGAAACTTGAAACTCCCTCAATTTTCAATTTGGTTCAAATTAACCTCAAATTCAAATTTCAAACCAAGTCTGAAAATTTTCAAAAACAAACATTGGTGCAACTGTGCCTTTTCAATTCTAAACACAAATAAATTAACCCCATAATTTTCTGAGCATTTTAACTCCTCCAATTTCCTCTTTTCTTTAATCCATTCTTTGCCAAAAAAAAAGAAAGAAAAGAAATAAAAAGAAAACCGCTGGGGGGGAGGCAGGCCTGAGCCTACCTACGACCCACAGGCCTTGAGGCCCAGCCCACCTTTTCCTTCTTCTTCGTACGGACGACACGACAGAAGCGTGATCCGTCGCTTTCCAGCAGAGCACCGCTCCCCTCCTTTATCATCTTCCCCTCCTCCAAGCCTCTCCTCCCCTCCAACCCTAACCCTATCTCTTCCTCCCTCCTTCCTCCCAGCCGCCGCCGTTCACCTCCCCTCTCCTCTCCTTCTTTTCGCCGTTTCTCTGAACCTTTGCTGTAGTTCGACGACAGCCACCATGGCCGAATGTTTGGGGCCATGGCGCCGCCGGTATCCTCCTCGATGGACCCCGGTTCTGGCGGGAATGGAACCGGGGCACATCCACCTCCATCCCCGCTTCCTCGGCTGGCCCGGAGAGGCACCAGGGGGCGCGGCACCGGCGAGTTTTCCGCCGTCGACCGCTGCCTGCTGCTGCCCTCCAACATCGCCTCGTCCTCGAGCCTTCGGACCACGGCGCCTCTCCGAGCCTCCAGGTGAGCGCCTCGTCCTTCGGGACCTCTCCCTCTTCCTCCTCCTCCCTTGCTCTGCACCCGCCGTCGCGCGGAGAGTCCGCGCCATCGAGCGCCATCTCTGTCCGTCGACGCCATCTGCGTCTGAACCTGCTCCGTTCAGTCAGTTCACGTCGATAGTATACCATATCTTCCGTCAGATCCATCTTGTATCACCAACCGAGCAGCAGCCCAGTGGTAGCAAGCCCACGCGCGCGAGCCCCAGCAGGGTGCGGGTTCGAGTCCCCCCCTCGCGCATTTTTCTTTTTGGACTTATTTTTCCTGCAGCCCAGCCCCAAAGCAGATCCAATCTTAAGTTGTAAATTCCACCAAATATTCATAAATGCTCCAATTTCAATGATTCAAGTTTCTATGGATTCAGAATCTTGTGCTCCTTCTGTTAGTAACAAAGTTGCAACATGTTTCTGTAATAAATTTTGCACTAAATAATTAAATACAGAAATGACTATCAAAATTTGAAACTTTGGAAATTCATAACTTGAGTTCTGTTCACCCAAATTGAGCAAACTTGGGCTCTAAAATTTTGTATTAACAAACTCTACATAGTGGTATTTTATTTGGTCACAATTGAATTAAATTTGAACATGTTTCCCTCTGTTTACTAAAAGGGGCAGAATAAAAATGCTTATGGAAAAATGCATAATAAATTCAATAATGATCCAAAAATTATGTTTAATAGCTCAAAATGTTCATTGAAACATTTTATACATGTTTTCAACCTTTTCAATACAATTTGTTTACTGTTTTTCCTAATTAAAATTGGTGCAATAATTCAATACTTTAAATACACCTTTTAAATTGCCAAATTCATAACTTGCTCATTTTAAATCCAAATTCAACAAATGAAATATGTATTCCATCTAAAATTTTGTGTTCTTTACAAATATAAATTTTGTTATCTGTTTTGAACATTTAAAATTGGTGAAAACAACAAATGTTTGTTTAAATCATTTAAACTGCCAAAGTTCATAACTTAATAAATAAAATTCCAAACTTGGTAAACAACATATCAAACTGAAGCTATTGTTGTTTTCTTATTGTTTTCATCATCCATGCATCATTCTAATCAACTTTCACATGATGGTTATTTGTAGATCATTTAATTCAACATCAATTCGTGGGCTTTTTCCATATGCAATCCAAATTGCATATGGGCCCATTTAAATATGTTTACCATGTCAACTGGTTTACTTTGATGCATCAATTAATTGTCATGCATATAAAATAGGATCATGCTGGATCTTTTGCCGTAAAAGTAATTGTTGCATCCGGTTCTTGTTCTAGTTCGTTTCTTCTTCGCGGATAGGACGTTGAGATGATGTGAGCAACGACAAGTTCTGCGGATGTACCTCTACTTGCTGGATCTCAGGCAAGTATACTCACTTGCTACCTATGGCTGCCTTTCATCACTTGTTACCGATTCTTCCCGTTGCCTTTATTCTAGCCTTATGATTCGATGCTTGTGTCTCGATCCTATCATATGTTTACCTTGCAGCCATGATATAGCCCTCCTTCCACTTCCTATTAACTGTTGTTTGTTTACCTTGTTGGCCCTCGTGTCGTAGTTGCATGCTTAGGTTTGTTTGCGCCCGAGTCTTGTTGTCCTTTGTTCTATCACCTGTTTAATTGATAGTTGGGCTTGTCTTAATCAACAACATGTTAATGTTTTGGGTAATAATAATTTGATGATAAGGCACCGGCAGGAGGCCCGGCGTGGTTTTGAGGCCTGCTAGTGTCGAACTTAATTAGGAAAAGGGTCTTGTCCTCCGATCCATGATGAGCGCACTAACCGCATGTGGGAAGCGAGTATGGGCGCCCCCTGCAATTCTGATTCGATTCGCATCTCGTCCAAATTGCCACACTTAGTTCGGGCTTTCCATTTGATGCATGCATATGCAGGTGCGAACCCTTGGCGCCAGGGTGGAACTTTTGTAGTCGGCATTTAGGGCGGCGTGGTTTTCCAGTGCTATGAGGGTCCCCCTTTTCTTCGTGGGGGCTCGATTAGCCGCGCACGCACAGCACGTGGTTCTTTGGGCTTGATGCGAAGAAGAGTTGGGTTGTGTTGAGTGGCCTGCTTGGTGGGTTTGCTCCCCGCCTGGCGGGTCATTCTTACGTGTACGGCCAAATTTGTGCATCCCTGCAGGGTTAAATCTTCTCGAGAAGTCGTGTTGTCCGCGGTTATGGATGACTTGGTGAAAGTGCTGGCTAACAAGTACTCAGACAACTTACACTTAACGATGATAACTTGACTAGTAATATAGATTACCTCCACCATAAAAATGAATGTCATCTTAATCAACAGTGTGAGTTTCCTTGGGTTGCTTCCTTAGTAGGGGGCACTGGATGGGTATTGTTTGGTGAGTAGTTGTAGTTGGTTCTGATACGCTATCTTATCCCTTTCTTCTAGCCGGATGTTGTAGCGCATCTCTATAGTTAGTTAGTGCAGCCCGCTGCCGCTTCTTTGCAATAATCCCTTCCTTCCGTTGTACCCAAAGTATTTGTATCTTGTGATGATTGGTTACGCTGGTATATTGTGAGTATGGTTTATCCACTTGCCAGTACTTAATAGTACTGACCCACGAATCCTTTTCGTGGCTGCATATTCCACATTGCAGTCAACAGGTTTGAAGTCTGACGATGTTAGCTTGGGAATCCCTCCGGCTTGGCCTGGGCAGGGATTGGACGCCATCGGTTATCTTCAGGACTCTTAGTCCAATTTGTATCTTGTCCGTAGTCGGGCACTATGTTGTTTCTTCCGCTGTAATTTGGATCTTTGTATGGTATCAGTTGTATCTTTGACTCGTTTGAGTCGTCTTGTATATATCTTTTCTGTTGTTGTTGCGGAATATTCGTGAACTGTTGTAATGTTATCACAAGTGGCAACCTGGAATCGGTTATTATGTGGATTTTGGCGGGAATGATGAAATCTGCATAGTGCCCGATCTCGGGGCATCACAGGGATGTTACAGTTGGATGCACGAGTAGAGCTCATACTTAGTACATGTGGAGGCTAGCAAAATACTAGGAGCGACAAATCAAGAGAGCATAAGAGCCATAATCATGCATAGCGACATAAACATCATTAATTAAAGCATAAGTGGTACCACAAGTTGAAAAACTAAATGATCATGGAGGCTATTCGTGACTGGTTCATACTCATAAACATGGTGTGAGCATGCGCCAAGTCAACCAAATAAAACATTCAAAGGAGAACACCACAAATTTATGCTTCAATATGACAAGAACAACTCATGATTCTTTCAACACACTCCGCTATTTGAGGCTAATCATGATACTAAATAAACACAAGACTTTAGAACTAAAATAACATCTAGCATGATATGAAAAGTCTAGCCACAGTCTATACAAGCTTCTACTTGCACCGTTAAAAATTCTACCTCAATCAGCAGTTTTTTCCCAATAAGCACCATAAAAAACATGCTTTAACAAAAACTCTCTAAATGCTACAGCAAGCAAACATGAGAGGACTCACATAACACTACTAAAACTAACAACTCTGAGCAAGAGATGCAATGAAAACAAGAGCTAAACAGGATTTTTTTTTGCAGCAACTATAATAGAAACTAAGAATACTAGCATAACAAGTATTCAAACAAAAAGAGGAGCATGTCTCTCTCCCAAGCAAAGAATGCTAGGGTCCAGCTATATTATTGCAGCAAGGAAAACAAAATAAAAGAAAAAACAAACAGACGCTCCAAGTGAACTTCATATGATGTGATCGGATACAAATATAGTTTCACGAGAAGTGACCTGATAGATAGTTGACGAAGAAGGAGATGCCTTGAGCATACCCAAGATTAGATGTTTGAGTCTTATAAAAATATGCTTGGATGAACCACGGGGACATCCCCAAGCTTTGACCTTGCACTCTTCTTGATCACATATATCACCTCTTCTCTTGACCCTTGAAAACTTCCTTCACACCACACTCAAACAGTAATTCGCATCAGAGGGTTAGTGTAACAATTAAAAATCCATGGGTTCTGTATGGCACAAGTTCTATTGATACGTTTAAATATTAGCTACATCCACTGATGTTTCGTGAAGCAAAGAAATCCACTTGACATCGCAAAAGAGCAAATGCAAGAAAAATGGCAGAATATGTCAAAACCAGAACAATCTGAAAGACGAATTTTTTTGAGGCACTTATGTTGCTTAGATCAAAAAACGTATGAAAAATAAAAAGTTGAGGAATTAGACGAGGAATAAGCATAAGAAATTTCAGGTCATTCTGATGTTTCTATGATTTAGACGATTTTTTACGGTGGACAGCAGAAATCTGTTTCCTCCGCAGAGATCCGAAAACCAACTCCAACTTTTGTCAGAAACCTTACTTGGCACTACTAAAACATGAAAAGAAAGATACAAAGGATTTTCTACAGAAGTATACAACCCCTTGAATCAAAGAATACAGAGAAAAACAAAGCAAAAATAAAACCATGTGTTATCTCCCAAGAAGTGCTTTTATTTAACGCCTTTTAGCTAGGCCCAGAAAAGTGGAATCAAGTATTTTCAAGTGAAGAAGCGTCAAAATTGTAACTTGTTCGAATAATGGAATCAAAATCAACTTCATTCTCTTTCTAGGAAAGTGTTCCATACCTGTAACATCCCTGATTTTTGGAAAACTCAAAAAAATCACATAAAATTGAAACTTTTTGTTTTCATGTCTAGTAAGTCACCAAAACCCAAATGAGATGCAAGAAACAAAATAAAACAATGCATATTTCAATAAAATTGAAATTACCAATCCAATTATACCTCTATTCCATAAACCCTAAAACCCTCTCCAATGAATTTTCTTAGATAAAGAAAACCATTTTATCTTTAGCAAACCTTATTACATAATTTTTTTTAAATTTAAATATTACCTTGAAATTATTTTATGTCAACAACAATCAAAGATTTATAACCCTTAATGAAGTCCTAAGCCTAAAAAATATTTGATGAGAATAAAATATTTCAATAATAACTTTTAGTTGTGATTCCAAAGGAGTGAATATAAAATGCATTGCTTTGAAAATAACATAAGAGAGGACTTATAAAACAATATTATGACTTGTGGGATTTTTTTACAAATTTTATTAAGCCACTTTTATATTTATTTAATTTTATATTTAAAAAATGAAATTAAGTTACTATTAGTAAATCACTAAAATAATATATATATATATATATATATATATATAAATGATGTGAAATGACTTCCAAAAATAATAACCCAGGCATCCATCACTCTCCTCCCAAAGAAAAAAGATGCCAACACCGTCGAGGATTTCAGGCCAATCAGTATCATCTCGATATTCATGAAAATCGTTTCAAAGAAGAGGAACAAACATTGTCTTTAACAACACTCATCCACTTATTGACATTGACACGTATAATCGGCGTTTATCAAGGGCCGCTCACTCATAGAAACTTTCTTGGTTGTGACAGAACTTTGACATGTTTAATGTATTTGAAATTTTATTTAATCAAAACCTCATATTATTATTTTTCTAATTTAAAATATACATTTAATACTATTAATTTATTACTTATATTTAAAAAAATATGAAAAGTGAAATGTGTTGAAAAACAGCACACACTTATTTTGGTTGAAAGATAATGTTTTTACAAATTTTTGGGAACTGGTTTGAGGTCAATTGGATTTTTAAATCAAAAGATATGAATTAATAAAGAAAAAGAAGAGAAAAAAATGTGCTGACGTCATCATGACGTGGCCATCTTCAACCTATGGAAACTAAAAAATGCACGTTACAGCCGATTGATTCTGCGCTTGATTGCGCCCGATTAAGGGCAATAATTCCCGCCCCGAGACTCCCACTTTATAGCCCCGCATTCCCTCTCCGTTTCCCCTCCCTTGCCCCATCCAATCTCGCCGCACGGCCGCTGTAATTGCTCGCCGAAGATCCGCCATGGACGCGGCCTCTTTTCTCTAATTCCGGCGAGAGCACAGGTTCCCCGCCTCCCATTTCTGTCCCTTTCAAACGTACTTGATCGTGCGCCCCTCCCTGACGTTTCTTGTCGTTTCTTTTACATCTGTACCGCTGCGCCGAGCTCACAGAGGTCTGCCGGAGCGTCCGTCGTGCGCATCCACATCGGGCTGCAGTTCCAGGAGGCTTGAGTCCACTCCATCGACGCCATAGGACTCAACTAGTCGCGGCGCACCTCCCCGTGGTCTTCGTCGAGCTCGAGCCCCTCCGGAGAGCTGCCGCCGTCCGTTTCCGACCACTGCGCGCCGTTATCAACATTTTCGGCTAGTACGTCGCCGGCAGGTAACCCTAACTCTTCTCAGCCATCGGATCTGTCGCAACGACCAGGATTAGATGAATTACCGAAGAGGTATAAGCCAATAGGAGCGCGCCACGTGTGGGCCTAGTCAGCCGCGCGCCGATAGCTTATCCATCGCTCGACGCAGCGTGAAACCAGCCCAAGCCCAGTCACTAAGCGTCGCCCAGCGCGACAGATAAGACCTTTTCGGCCCAGCCTGTCTCTGGTTTTAATTCCGAATAAAAATAAAACTGTAAAATTGCAGAATAGTCCCTAGAACTTTTAACCATCATATCTTTTTATCCATAAGGCCAAATTTAGCAATCTTGGACTTTTTGAAATCCCCATAATGTGTAGAATCTTTTAGCATGGTTAAAATTCAAATTTGACAAACTTAAGTTGGTTCAAATTTAAATATGCTTGTTTGATGAATTTTGGCATAATTCAAATTCTACAAATCCAAAAATTGCAAATAAAATATATTTGGAAACCTTAGTATGTGTACTTTCATACCCTCTGTCCCAAAATAATATTTGAACAAATTAAAATTAAATTTAGAATTAATTTATATATTTGAGTATTTTTGACATAGATTTAATTCTATAAATAATTTCAATATAGTTCCTTTTAAAAAATTGCTCCATTTGGTAACCTTGAACTAGAGACCACTTTGTATAAACCCCTTTACCATCTTCGAACCATTTTCATGAGGTCTTGGCCAAATTATCACACATATCTTTCACCTCATGATAGCCATGTCTTAGTATTTGTTTTCATCATCTATTCTTTGATGTTATGGCTACTTGGAGCCAAGACCAAGTCCCTTAAATGAAATTAGTGAACCTCAAACACTAGTACCCTACTTTTCTATCTACTTCTCCATTCCCCTTTTCTTGCTTCAAGAATCCATCAAGTTAACAAAATGGAAAACAAGACTTAACCACAAGAAGGAACTCCATCTTCAACTTGGTGGCAACATGAAGAGATACAAGGAAGATCAATGAAGAAGTTTTGAAGAGAACACTTAGACTCCACAGCAACTAGAAGCAACTCAAGAAGTACAAGTGTGAAGAAATTCAGAAGAAGACATCTCCCTCTCTCTTTCTATCTTTCTTCTTATATTCTTTCCAATTTGACTTAGTGGTATTTGTGCCCATCCTATACCTAAAACAAGTAGTGATGTGAAGATCATGAAGATTTAACAAGAACAAGAAAAGCTTCAAAACAAGGAGGAAAATACAATAGAATCATGAAGATGAACTTCAAGAAGACAAGCATGTGAAGACTTGGAGTCATCCACACAAGTTGAAGAATAACAAGTTGTTTTTGCCCAACCATTGAACCAAATGGAAAATCCCAAGACTTTATCTTGTTTTCTCTATTGTTAAGAAGTTAGTTGAACTTAGACCTACCCTAAACCAAAATGGAAGGACTAACTTAGAGTACTCAAATGTTTTGATGAAAACAACTAAGTGTTACACTTTATGATGTTTTACTTTAGCTAAAATAGTGAGATCACCTTGGTGAACTCATGGAACTCCTTAGATAAATATGTTTCCAATAAAGATAGATTACTACAAACTCAGCCTAGTACATCCCAAGTAAACCCTTGGAATTTCCTTAACAAGTTTTGAACTCAAACCTTGACCTTTCCCTAGCCAACTTGGTTAAACCCATTTTGCTATGTTTGTCTCCTTGTATGTTCAATTGCATGTTTGATTGCTAGTATTGTCGTGGGATAATCACGGCAGATGTTACCGGGGGTAACTGATCTTGGGGCAAGTCGACACAGGTATTCGGGAGAGGGTTTAGCTCGAAAGAAGACATGGCAGAAAGCAATCTAAGAACCGGAAAATAACTCGCCGGATCTCAATATGAATTATGCTGGATACTCGATAACAGGTGTTACAACTATGACTTGAATCTCTGGCCAACTAAACCTAGGGGCCGGTTTATAAAGCACCCGTACACCCCTAACTTGCCCTTCAAGGCACATCTCGAGTCCTATTCGAACTCCACATACAAAACCCTAACTCTCCTTATCGCAGCCCACAATCCGGGTTACGAATCTCACAAGCCTTTGGGCCTTCCGGCAATCTCTTTACCCCTAGCCGGATAGCGCTCAGCACACCTCGGGCCGGATTATATCTTGAAGTGGGCCTACCGGGTTACTATCCCCCCATCAGTAGTCCCCAGAATAGCCTGGGCTTCCAAGATTTACTCTTCGAAGTGCTGGCTATTCCCTGCAGAAATATTGGATACAAAAACACATGAAGATCAAGATACAAGATGTTGACGAATGGCTGGGATTAACACCAAGGGGGTCAGGTTACAACCCGGCTCTCTCTCAAAGGCTCTCCTTCAATCTTCCAAACTTGAGTCTCAATAAGGAACTCAATGATTTCACATTTTCCTCGGCAACTATCACTGACACCAGGAAAGAGATTTCCCTTCCCTTTTTCTCGGGATTATATCGATCGATGCATAAGGCGCATCTTTCAAATTTCAAAATAGCCACATATCACTCCGCACCTCCCGGGTTTCGCCCGTTAGGTTAAGCTTTTCCACCCGGGCTATTATAAATAGGCCCCCAAGGAGCAAACTCAACCCTAACGGCTCATTTCCCCCACTCCTCTTCTCCTCAAGCTCGAGTTCACGGAGTGCCACCACGGAAGCCATACGCACATCGCCGGAGCCCATCCGCCGTTGCTTGCGCTCCGCCACCGTGCAGCCCACTCCAGCTCCCAAATCCACCACCAAGCCCCCGATTCGCCGGCCGGAAATCGCGAAAGGGCATCAATCTTGCGCCATCTGCCTCCGCAAATCCCTACTTCAACCTCCTCCGGTAAGCTCTTGATATCCTCCAGCCCAACCTTGCAATCTCTTAGCTTTTCCTTAGATCAGATCTGAATCGAGTCGCCTGCAATTTCTCGGGCCCTGCCGAATTGACTTGCTAGTGTTTACCATAACCGCTCCCATAGATAGGATGCGCAGCTTATCTTACTCCCCTACCACTAAGTATCATTAGACTGGCCTTAAATACAGAAATTGGATTTCCCATCTGGGCTCGGGCCATCAAAAATTTCCGCCCTTGTTCTTATCATCCGGAAAATCTCACTTCTCCGGCTCACTTGCTGATAATAGACATAAGGGTACCCTTCTACCTTCCCCAGACACTCACTTTACGGAAAAACTTCACAGCTTTCGTAACGATACGCAATACCCGGACAGATCGCACTTGATCCGGCAAGGCAATACCCGGATTATTTTTAAGTTACCGGTAATTGACTATTCATTAATTTTCGAGCTTTCGCTTCTCACTTTCTTTCCTTTGACGTTTTAACAGGTCAACCCCATGGCACCCAAGAGGCAGGGGAAACAGCCGGCTAAAACTAAGCCCACTAACTCCATTTCAGCCAATTGGGGGAGATCCTCCGTTACCAAGGCCAAACTGGAGGAATTAGTGGAGCTTGGAATCCTTCCTCCCCAGGAATCTATCCACTGGAGAGTACCCGGCAACAAAACCCGGCCTTCTCCAGCAACGGATGAGGTAATATGTTTCGTCGAACACGTGACCCGAGGCTTCAGGCCCCCGGGTCACCCTTTCTTTCGTGACGTCCTAGATCACTACAACCTCCGTATTTTCGATATAGGCCCAAACTCCGTTCTGAACATCACCCACTTTATCGTTCTTTCCGAGTCTTACTTGTGCACTCCGCCAAGTCTGGCTCTCTTTGTTGAACTCTTTCAGTGCAAGCCGTGCCGCGAAAGCGGTGACGGCGCACTTCTTACCTGCGGCGGGGTTTCTATCCAGCGCCGCAAGAATTCCTTGATGCCTCCCCTCACTCTCAATTCTCATGTAAAGCACTGGCAGCTCTCATACTTCTACTGCCAGGACATCTCCCCACCCGGCGAGAAGAAGCTGCCGGGTTACTCGGAGGGTCAGCTTGACATTTCCGAATCTTTCAATGCCTTCGCCTCTGACTCGGACAGGGAGGCGATCTTGCCTTCGTTGGCTAAGATCCCCATCTTATCAGCCCGAGGCCTCATCGGGCTAAACTTGGTGAAGACCTGGGTTAACTTCCGCATCCAGCCAAACTCCATTCGTGAGAAGCTGATGTGTGAATATTCGGGTCAAACCACGGACCCGATCCGATACTCTGCCAGCACCCTTGCCCCTAATGACATGAACAAAACGATCAAGGGTTTTTTAACAGAGAAGCTCGAGGTAATCCGGAGCATAGCCGGGTTAGAACCTTTTACACTCGAGAACCCCGCCCCCGCTGTAAGCTTTCTGCCTCTTGATTTTGGATTTTAACACGCTTACCTTTATCCGCTTTTCATGACTCGATATTAACCATTACCCTGGCATTTTCTCCTCAGGCCGATAATGGCTTTTGGACAATCGACACTCCTCCCAATTCTGGAGACGCGGAGGAGGAAGATGACGCCGTTAATTCGGATGAAGGTGCATACTTAACCCCCTTGCGTACATTATATCCTGTCTCCTCTTTTTCCTTATGCTATATCTTCAATACCTTTCAGAACGAGAGGACCAAGACGAGGAAGAAGAATCAGATGGCTGGGAAGAGTCCGCCAGCGAGGAGGACGAGCCGGAGCCGACCACCAAAGCCAGATCCAAAAGGAAATCCCAGAGGATCGCCCTCCAGGTTTTTATTCCGCTCCCTTGCACTTTAATTTTTGTTCTCATAACGTCATTTCGGGGCTAACCCCACCTTCACCCCTTTTGATCATAAATGAAGGAGCCACCCGCGACTAGGCGCCGAGTAACCCGGAACCATCCAGGCAACAAGGCCCTTAACCCGGGCACTTCATCGCCCCCGGCTCGACACTCTGGTATTTATATCGTAAATAGAAACTCTTTCCGGACATTCCTTTGCAACATAATCTCAAACCTTGCTTGGCATTTTTCAGTATCTTCCGGGTCTAGCAGCGGCTTTCCTTCGGACTTCCCGGTGAACACCGGGTAAACGCCTTCTCCTGACATTATACCGAGCTCTTACCGCCTCTTTCATAACCAAAGACTAATTGTGCCTTCGCACCTTCTTCAGAGCCACGGTTGTTACTAGCGACCAGGAGGACACTGAGGCTAAGGTCCGGGTCGAGAACGAGCCGGCTGATGATGCCTTCACCACAACTGGCGACGAGCAAGCGTCGCCACCGGAGCCAGCTAGGCATGATACCGGGTATCCAATTGCTTCGCACGCAAGCGAGAAGGAGAAGGGAGCAGCTTCGAGCGCGGGAGGGGGACCAGACTCCGACATTCGGATGACCCGGGTGCCACCTCCTGTTACAAGAAAAGCTCCTTTTCCCACTTTCCAGGTACCCGAGTCATCTAACTCGGATAACGCTGATTTTAACCAGCTGATGAGCGCTCTTCTCGCCATGAAAGCTTCGGAAGGAAATATCCTAGAGCGTATGGCTGCAGCACATCAGGTAATCTTACTTGATACTTCTTACTATACATCCAGTCCCCAAGTTCCGAGCATAATTTTCTGTAATTATTCTCGGTACTTCGCATAATAACCTTCTGTAACTATTTTCTCAAAAGGCAATATTCTCGCGATATCCGGCTTACAGTTGCACTCATTCTTTGCAGGCGGAGATAACTCAGTCGGATGGAACATTACTTAAAACTGAGCAGCTCTTGCTTGCGGAAACAAAGCGCAGGGAAACCCTTGAAGCGGAGATAAAGACTTTGAAAAAAGATGTCTCCAAATACAAGAACAAATACAATGCTGCCCAATCCTCGCTGAATAACCTGTCGACTCAAATTACGGACACTTACCGTATCTTGCTAAGTAAGTTTGCTATTTGCGAATAACTTGCGTATTTCTATCTTGCCGCTGTAATAACCAATATCACTGATATGCTTTTGTGTGTTTCGATTGCAGGTGCTAACCTTGCTGCTCCGGAGGAGAACACCGTTACTCAGGCTAAAACTCTGAAGACTGTGCTCCGGACATTTTTTGCCGGCACGAAACTTTTGCTGGATGCTATAAAGTGGCCTTCGGAGGTATACCCGGGCGAAGAAAATCTCATGCAGGCCTTGTCCACAGTGCCTGGATGGATTGAAATACTGAAGCGTTCGTCTTGCCGGATCGGGATGACCCGGGCTTTGACGCTGGCGAAGGCTTATTTTCCTAAGCTTGACCCGGCCAAGGTAGTATCCGGGTTCCCGGAATTCAAGGCTGACGGGTCTAAGTTTAAACCCCAGGACTTCAAAGCTATACAATCTTCGGTACGTCACTCGGCCACAACTTTGGCAGATAAAATGGATCTAAACACAATTATGAGCTCATATGATTCTGAGGGCAAGGTTATTCTGGTGGAGGCACCCCCTCCTTTTGATATGCTGGAAAAGTGGTCGACTGACCTGGCCAGGAGGAAAGAAGAGGCTGCGAAGAGAGAGACCGAACTAGGCGTAAAGCCGTCTACCTCAACCCCAGCCGTTCCTCCACCTGTCCGTCCTGACGTGAAGAGTCCGAGTAAAACTGCTGGCAAAGCCAAGGAGCAAGTTCAAGACGAAGACTCGGAGAACCACTCCCGGGATGCCGAGTAGGATGATACCTAGTGTTTTGCGTTTCTCGAGACTGATATGATGTTTAGCAATGCGCCTGTGCAACTTTGATACTGATGTTATGACTTTGCGCTTGTTATCTTGTGATAACTCTTTGCCTCTCCCGGCTTTTGATAATCTCGATCCTTGTGTTAAATGTAAGCTTATTCTCGATACTTTGAACTCTTGCTTTTGATTCCCTTTTGAGACTCGGCTAACCGAGTATCATAGGTTTTGATAGACGGACTTTTCTTTAAGTCCCCAAGACTCGGAAACTAAGGTTTTATGAGCTTTAGTAGTTAAGTAGTTTGTTTCTGTTTCGAAGTCCCCAGTCCCCATGACCCAAAGTGCGAGCTAAGGGGACGTGGCCTTTCTCAGATGACAAACTGCTCCTTACCAAGCTGAAAACCAATAGTTGTTCACATAAATACTGAAGTCATGCTTAATACTTGTTGAGTTTCCGGCTACTTGAGCCTTATACTCTGCATGGACTTGTGGTTTAGATGACCCTTTTGATTATCTTGTACTGTAAGCCGGCTTTCGCGTGGATACCATGCTGTTACATCTATACGAAAAACAGGGTCAAGCAAGTCCCATTGGGCTGCATAGTTTGATTGTAATCGTAAGTGAACAGATCATGCCACTTTAGCGCGAGTCACATCGAGCTTAAGTAAGAATAATCAAGAAATTTGGCTCCTTTGTCCGGTTATAAGATTGCAGCCGTACCCGTTTTTTCGAGTAATCAGCCCTCATAACTCATAGGCATCGAGGCCGGGTCTCCGGGTTTGTGATTACTTATTTAAGCACACCAATCCCCGAAGACCTATATGCACGTGACGTATTTTGATGATATTGACGTATTGATAATAACAAGCATTACTTACTTGTAACTGAAGCAAAGACCATGATAAGACTCGAGACCATCTTCTTTTATTGATAAAAATTTCTTTTTTGAATCAGCAGGCCGCCTCATTAAAAACCTTCCAGTCCCCTTAGGTACCCTGGATAGGAAAAGAGTGCGTATGAAACCTGCCGCCCATTACACTGCTTTAGTTATTCTCGAGAGTCGGCCTCGCGTTGGTACGGCCAATGCACATTCTCCACTTGCTATGCCCTTTCATAATGAGTACCGGATTTGCTAGCCAATCCGGGTATATCGTCCTTGAAACGTGATCAGCTGCGGATGGCGGTACGTCTTCTTCTTCCCTGCTAGGAGTTTTGAAAGTATCGCTCCTGATGACGCCTACCATCTTAGGGTTTTGTTCTGCCCTAACTTTTGCTTTGTCCCCCTCAGGAGTTGGCTTTTTTGACGTTGTCCTCTCTTCTAGGTCTACCTGAGAGCGGTAATGTTTGAGCTCTTCCTTCCTGCAGGCTTGCTCGGCCATTGCCGCGTCTCCCTCATCACATTCAGCTGCTATATCTCGATTTCCGTGTATTGTAATGGTCTTCTTGGGACCCGGGATTTTCAGCTGTAGGTACACATAACACGGTCTCGCCATGAACTTGGCATAAGCCGGCCTTCCAAACAATGCATGATAAGGACTGCGCAACTTTACTACCTCGAAGGTAAGCCACTCGACTCGGTACTTGTCCTTTGACTCTCCAAAAGCTACTTCCAGTGCCACCTTTCCTTCAGGGCACGCCGAGTGACCCGGCACTATCCCGTGAAAAACTGTTGTACTCTTTTGCAGCTGCGATTCCTTTAAGCCCATACGCAGAAAAGTTTCCCAGTACAGGATATTGATACTGCTTCCTCCATCCATCAAGACTTTTTTCAGTTCGTAGCCGTTGACCTGTGGTGCCACTACCAAAGCTAAGACTCCCGGGTGGTCAACTCTGTCCGGGTGATCCTTCCTGCTCCATGTTACCTCTTGTTCTGACCACCTCAGATATCTTGGAACAGCGGAGGAGACCGAATTAACTGCTTGTTTCAATATCTTCTTATCCTTGTTAGAGCCTCCCGTAGTGTGCACATGATACTGACCCAGCTGTTTGGGGTTAGCTTGAAAACCTCCCGCTCCTCCTTGATTGTTACCTTGATTTCCAGCTGGCGGGTTGCCAGCTGGGGGCGGCCCGTTACCCAAATTTCCACCTAGGCCCGGGCCTCCTCCTCGGCCTGCACCTCGCATGGCTCTGTTCACTTCCTCGTTCTTCCACCTTTGTAAGTCGGCACATTGCTCCAGTGAATGATTGGCCGGCTTGCCGTTCCTGCTATGCTTCGGGCATGCCATCCTAAATATGTCCCAGCTGTTGCTTGGTCTTGGCGGTCCTTGGTAGTGTCCTCCATTGTGATTTCCAGTATTGAAATTTCCTTCGGATCTAGGTCTTGAAGACCCGGCCTCCGTGTTGGCTACAAACTCGGAATTCCCTTCAAACGGTCGTTTGTTCTGGCTGTTTCCATTATTGTTTGGCGCCGATACATTGCCGGTTTTCCCACTGCTGCTTGTGTTTGCTTTTGCTTTCTTGTCATCAACTTCCTCCTATGTTTTTGCCATAGCTTGTAGCGCGTCCTTAGGCTGGATATCTGTAGATGAGTGGAGTATCTCCATAACCCGGCGCACCCAGCTGCGTGCTGACTCTCCTTTCTTCTGAACGCATCTTTCCAAATCATCAATAGTAAATAACTTTCTGCATGTTCCATGAAAGTGCTTGATAAACGCGGTCTTTAACTCCTCCCACGATTTGATCGACTTTTCCGGTAAATTGGTGAACCATAACTTTGCTGCTCCTTCTGACATCATTAAGTACATGAATTTGGCTTGGAGGTTCTCGGATGCGTTGCGAATTGACATCGCCATCTCGTAGCTGCTCAGCCACGTTTCTGGATCCATTGTTGGCTCATAATTTACTACTTTCCCCGGTTCTTTGAACTTCTCCGGGTAAGGTTCTGCTCTGATATCGTCCGAGAGGCACTTGGGTCCCGCCAGGGTGGTTGGGGGTGGTCTTACTCGGGAGGCGCGTGACCCGGCTGGGGGTGCCTCGAGGTGCGGCGCCACCGGCAATTCGTGCCCAGCGGATCCGGCCCCGGCTCTTCTGGCCCTGGAACTGTCCACCACCGCCTGCGCTGCTGATACTACTGGTACTGTCTGGATACGCGGTGGAGGCGGCATTTGCTGCTGCTCTTCCCTTCGCCGTGCCGCACTTGCTTGGACATTGCCCTGTTGCTGGCTGGCGTACGGCGTCCCATGCATTCCGCTTCTATGATCCGGATAATTGGCTTGCTGTGCTACCGCGGTGTGTAGCAATCGATTGCTCGTCGGGTTCCTTCCGCATGAGGCGAGTCTCCCACAGGAATCTGGTTTAATGCGAGCGTTGCTGCGTACACGTTGTCCATGGGATTGTTGTAATGACCTGCTGGTGTGCGGAATCGCGATGGTGGTGGCGGCATGGTATTGCCGGCTGTCGCCCCCGTCTGTGGCAAAGGTAACCCGGCTGGCGCGTTTACCGGATGCGCTCCCGCTGACGGTCGCGGTATGGTCCCTTGGTTCGTCGGCGGAATCGGCTGATCTTGAGGCGTGAACACCAGGGCAGTCGGGTTAATAACCCCTCCTGTTGCCGGCAGCATAGTTCGGTGCCTTTGGTGCATCCTTGTCGTTTCCTCCCGGAGCCGGGTCTCTCGGTCATCCAATTCGCGCTGCCGCGCGATCATCCCCTGCCTTTCTGCTTCCACTTGCCTTCTTTGCTGCTCCAATGCACGACGAGCCACGTCCAGGTCTCTTACACGCTCTGCCGCGTTTTCTGGGGTAATAACTGTGGCCAAGACTGTGGGGTCCAAAATCAAATTATTATCAAACAGAGCCGGGTGACGCGGGTTTGAGGGGCCCGCCCCCGGTGTTCGGTTTGCTTGGAACCCAAACATATTTGCGTGCCGCTCCTCGTCTGCTGGGCGACTGGTGACAGATGCTGACTCTCCATCGACCTGGACCAAGACCGGGTCAACTGCACCTTGCTGCTGGGCCGCTGCCTGAGCCGCCCCGGCTGGCGCCGCGGCCGCGTTTTCTTGATTGAGATTGGTCGCGGGAGCCGCATAGACTGCAACCCGGCGCATGATGCTCGGTGTAGATTCGTACTGTTCTTCCTCGCTGTTTTCCCTTTCATATCGATCCTCCGACAAATCCCGTATAGACTCGGTATCATCCTCCCTCTCTATCTGACCCGTTGTTCCAATCGACTCTTCTTTTTCCGATTGGACATACATGTCTTCTCCTGACACAGAATCAGATCCAATATTATCACAATTCGAACTGGAAGTACATACCACACCGACGAAGACGTTGACGCTGCCGACTGTCACGATGGATCCGGCTTCGAGGTGATCCGACTCTGGCCCCCAGCCAGAATCGTCTACCATCTTCTCTCCTTTGCTGTTGACGTAGATTTCTCCGACGATGAGGTTCTTCATGCTCTTCCGAGCTTCTCCCGTGATGTAAACACCTTTGGACGCAGGCCCCACGGTGGGCGCCAACTGTCGTGGGATAATCACGGCAGATGTTACCGGGGGTAACTGATCTTGGGGCAAGTCGACACAGGTATTCGGGAGAGGGTTTAGCTCGAAAGAAGACATGGCAGAAAGCAATCTAAGAACCGGAAAATAACTCGCCGGATCTCAATATGAATTATGCTGGATACTCGATAACAGGTGTTACAACTATGACTTGAATCTCTGGCCAACTAAACCTAGGGGCCGGTTTATAAAGCACCCGTACACCCCTAACTTGCCCTTCAAGGCACATCTCGAGTCCTATTCGAACTCCACATACAAAACCCTAACTCTCCTTATCGCAGCCCACAATCCGGGTTACGAATCTCAGAAGCCTTTGGGCCTTCCGGCAATCTCTTTACCCCTAGCCGGATAGCGCTCAGCACACCTCGGGCCGGATTATATCTTGAAGTGGGCCTACCGGGTTACTATCCCCCCATCAAGTATGTTTGTTTATTTTGTTATTGTGTTTTCAATTAATAGATTGTACGGAGAGCAACGATCTTTTGTGAAGAGAGTGTGAATATCTTCATCAAATTCAACAAGGCAAGTAACACACCATCAACTACCCATTATTTTATATATGCATTAGTTGATTTTTGAGTAGTATGCATGATAGGAAATTTTACTAAGTTATATTATGCTATGATATTATCCTAGTAGTGTGTAGCCATCCCTTATACCTTGTTATTTTGATACCTTGGTACTTATTAGATGCTTAGCCATGCTACAAAATTTGTTTTACTAGATGTTGAGGAAAAAAAATTCTAAGTGTAACTAATGAATGAACCACCTGGGTGGAAGTGGTAAGATTGGTTTATGTTGAGTGTTTCCTCAGGGCCCTTGTCTAAGGGTTATTCCACTTGAGGTTGTCACTTGCGGATGGACACCCAGGAACAAAGATATTACCATGTCCCTCTAAGTCTAGTAGCTTACCGTGCAACATTTTTACATATGGGCTCTGTCTTGATCAACTAAGTTGTGAGAATTCAGCCCAGGCTTGACTAGCAGATGTAGCAAAATTATAGGTGGAACGGTCTTGCCGGTGGGTTTGGGCTTCTTCTTCTGAAAGATCTCGTCTCAATTCTCTCCTTTCCATGACGCACTCCGGGTGTATAGGATGTTTGGGCTAATTGATGACAAAGGGTGAAAGTGCACAACCTCTACAGAGTCAACAAACTAAGATCTTAGCCGTGTCCCCGGTTATGGACAACTATGAGCAGATGGACAAGGATGGACGGAAGAATCTCATCATAAATTTCAATAAGTAAAATTTTGACCAAGTGAAGAATATTGCGGTGCTTGGATCTTAATCCAATGTTGCCACCCTTTGAAAAGAAAAGTTTGTTTTACAAAAGAGATATGACAAAATTGGCTTTATGCAAACTTAGCCAAAAACTCCACTCATCCAAATAAGCATGTAGTATTAGTCTTGCCAATTTATATCCACCATAGTGTTACTTGCCAATACATTAAATTGTATTGACTCCCTTGTGGCTGCATATTCTATATTGCAGATGATTCTCAAGACGAGTGAGGATTTCGTTTAGGATCTCGAGACTATCGCCAACATGTTTTGCATGTGGCACATGAAGAAGATGTGCTCATTGTTATTCATGTTTTCCGCTGTATGTCCTTGTTTTCTGCTAGTCTTCTAAGACTATGCAAATTGTAATACTATTTTGTAAAGACTGGATCATGCGATGTAATAGAATTTGATGCATTTGCATGATATTTCATCTTGTACTGTGGTGCTAGCAATTGATCAGGGACTAGCACAATAACACAGATGTTTTCACATTATTTAAATGTGGGAATGCTACAATACCTTTCTTGAGTGAGAACTGAAATTTAATATTCCCCTCTTTCATATCAATAATAGAACCAACAGTTCTAAGAAAAGGTCTTCCCAAAACAATTAGACAAGAAGCATTGCATTCAATATTCAAGAATACAAAATCAATGGGGACAAGAGTATTATTTATCATTATAAGAACATCATCAACCCTCCCCAGAGGTTTCTTTCTAACATTATCAATAAGACAAATATCCAAATAACAAGGTTCCAATGGTGGTAAATCAAGAATATCATATAGTTTCTTGGGCATAACAGAGATAATAGCACCAAGATCACATGGAGCATTGAAATCAATATTATTAACTTTCATTTTAATAATAGGCTCCCAAACATCATCTAGCTTCATAGGGATAAAGGCTTCACATCTTAATTCATCCTCTCTAATTTGCATAAGAGCATTTGTAATATGTTTTGTGAAAGCCATATTCATAGCACTAGCATTAGGACAACTAGAAAGCTTTTGTAAGAACTTAATAACTTCAATTATGTTGCAATCATCGAATTCAAGATCCTTTTTATCAAAGATAATGGGACCATTGTCTCCCATGTCTCTAAAATTTTTAGCACTTTTATCAGGAACATTTTTAGCAGTTTCAGGTAGTTCTGCAGTTTTACTAGCTGAAGTGGGAGTGTTTCCAAAACCAATTACTTTACCATTGATAGTAGAAGGTTTTATAGCATGATAAGGATCAGTTTTATTAGTGGTGGTAATGGTGCAAACATTAGCTATATTATTCTTTCTAGCTATTTCATCTTCTTTTTCCTATCTAGCAAGCAGTTCAGCTAACATCCTAACATTATCATCAATTTCAATTTGGATAGCATTCAAAGTTTTACTTTCTTTAACATCATGAGGCATAACCTTTAGTTTCAGAAAATCAACATGAAGATCAAGGCTATCAACCTTAGAATCAGAACATCAAATTTGCCAAAATTTTCCTCAACAGATTTATTAAAAGCAGTTTGTGTACTAATAATATTTTTAAGAATGTTCTCAAGATCAGAGGGTACACTTTTATTGTTGTTGTAGGAATTACCATAAGAATTCCCATAAGCACTGCCATTATTGGGAGGATATGGTCTATAATTGTTGCTTCCAAAATTATTCCTATAAGCATTGTTGTTGAAATTATTATTTTTAATGAAGTTCACATACACATGCTCTTCTTGAGAAACAAAAGAGGATAAAGGAACATTATTTGGATCAATAGGAGCATGGCCATTCACAAGCATAGACATAATAACATCAAGTATTTCATTCAAAGAGGAGGTTTCTTCAACATAATTTACCTTCTTACCAGTTGTAGCTCTCTTAGTGTGCCATTCAGATTAATTTATCATCAAGAAGATTTGTTTCTCCCCCCAAGGTCATGGACATAAAGGTTCCTCCAGCAGCTGAATCCAGAAGGTTTCTTGAAGAGAAATTCAGACCTGCATAAAAGGTTTGGATGATCATCCAAGTAGTCAATCCATGAGTGGGACAATTCTTTACTAAATATTTCATTCTTTCCTAAGCTTTAGCAACATGCTCATTATCAAGTTGCTTAAAATTCATAATGCTGCTTCTTAAAGATATAATCTTAGCAGGAGGATCATATTTTCCAACGAAAGCATCTTTACACTTAGTCCAAGAATCAATACTATTTCTAGGCAAAGACATCAACCATTCGTTATCTCTTCCTCCCAAAGAGAAAGGAAACAATTTAAGTTTAATAATATCTCCATCTACATCTTTATACTTCTGCATCTCACATAGTTCAACAAAATTATTAAGATGGGCAGCAGAATCATTAGTACTAACACCAGAAAATTGCTCTCTCATAACAAGGATTAACATGGCAGGTTTTATCTCATAAAAATCAACAGTAGGAGCAGGTGGAGCAATAGGTGTGCTAATGAAATCATTGTTGTTGGTGCTAGTAAAGTCACACAACTTAGTGTTCTCAGGAGTAGTCATTTTAACAAGACAAAAAACAGGAATAAACAGCTAGAATAAGAACAATTTTTTTTTGTGTTTTCCATAAAGAGAAGCAAACAAGACAAAATAAAATAAACTAAGCAAAACAAAAACAAAGTAAAGAGATTGGAGGTGAGAGACTCCCCTTGTAGAAATTCTCTTCCTCCCCGGCAACGGTGCCAGAAAAATGCTTGATGCGTGTGAACACACGTTCGTTGGGAGACCCCAAGAGAAAGGTATGAAGAGTGCAGCAACAAGTTTCCCTTAGAAAGAAACCAAGGTTGAATCGACCAGTAGGAGAAAGGAGTAACTTCAGAAGGTTGAAGTAGCTGAGATGGCAGGGTGCACTACCGGTTCAACAACAACATAGAACCTACTTAACACACTCAAATCATTTTGCCCCAACGAACCAGTGAGGTTGTCGATCTCACCGGTTTTGCTGAACACAAAGAGGTTAAACGTATGGTGTGGAAAACAGTAGGAACATTATGAAAGCAGTATGAAAGTAGTAGATGTTTATCAGTATGAGGAAAAAGGACCGGGCTCCACAGTTCACTAGTGGTGTCTCTCTGTGAAAGATAAATAACATGCAATTACAGTTGGAAAATTGACACAAATGAAGGCTGCACCGTAGTGCATATGCAAGACATAAAGATTACTATGTGATTCATGTGGGCATTACAACAAAATACATAGACCGTCATCCAACTGCATCTATGTCTAATAATCCACCCTCCGAATATCATCCAAACAAATGTTGGGTATTAAGTTGCTAGAAACAGATTATCGTCGCAAGCAAAGTGTGTAATGTAAACAATGTAAACTAGGTAAACACCGTTGTTTTCTCCCTAACGGCAACATCACATCCTCCATCCGTCACATTTCTGTCACTCGAGCACAGATGCAAAGGAGGCATTAACCCACTACCGAGCATAAACACTCCCTCTTGGAGTGACTAGAATCTGCTTGGCCAGAGCATCTACTAATAACGGAGAGCATGCAAGATCATAAATAACATATGCATGAAGATAACATGATGGATTGATAACCAGAAGACATAGCATTCAACATTCATCTGATCCCAGCAAACACAACGTGTAGCATTACATAAAGATGAGCTTGATCATGTTAGGGAGCTCACAAGATCTAAACATGAGGTACAAAGTGGAGAGAACGACCATCTAGCTACTTCTATGGACCCGTAGTCCAGGGATGAACTACTCACGCATCACTTCGGAGGAGGGCATGGTGGTGTAGACCCCTCCGGTGATGAATTCCCCTCCCGGCAGGGTGCCGGGGAGAGCTCGAGAAGCCTCTCGATCTCGGGATGACGATGACGGCGGCCTCGGGTGTTTTTCGGAATGAAGTGGTATATATTTAGGGTTTACGTCTCGGGGGTATAAATAGGCAAAAGAGCAAAGGAGGTGGAGGCCGAGGGGCCCCACACCACCCCATGGCGCGGCCAGGGGCACCGCCCTATGGTGTGGGCCCCCTGAGGCCCCCCTCCGGGTCTCTTCGGGACTCCGTGGAACCTTCGAGAATTCTAAGACTTCCGGGCTTCGAATTTTCCAATTCCGAGAATATTTGCAGAACAACTTTTCTGAAACTAAAAACAGCAGAAAACAGGGAACTGGCTCTGTGGCATTTTGTCAATAGGTTAGTCCAGAAAATCAATAAAAATGACACAAAGTGTATCGCAAACATGTGGGAAACAATAAGAAAACAACATGGAACATCAAAAACTAAGGATACGTTTATGACGTATCAGCCCGTTCCATCTTCTCGCTGCCCCGGGCATCAAAGCAAAGAAGCATGTCCCGAGGGCGGATGTGAACATACACCAAGGTAATAACTGCTAAGTGGCACCGCGTAGGGTAGTCATTACGACGGAACGTTTTGCCACGTACGGGAGATCGTGCGACTCTCCCACGAACCGTCGCGCCATGCATCATGGCTAGGCTCGGAGCGAAAGGGCTCGATCCGTTTCGCCACCTACGGATGCGTGCACACCACGGGCCCGGGGGCTACTGTCGGACCCATGGATACCAAGGTATCCTGGGCCGTCTGATGCAGGCCCAGCCCAATCGGCGTGATAGTGGACCTTGCCAGGTTACCTCGAGAGGGTAGTCGCTCTCGTGAGGGCGCCCCCTTCCACCCCTCCTAGGGGTGTTTCGACAAAGGATCCATCCTATAGAGGCCCTCGATGGTTCCTCTGCCTCTGGAGAGGAGCTACACATCACCCTCGCTCCCCTCTAGAGGAGACAAACCACATGGGGATGACGCCCGTATCACATCGAAGTGACAAAGGCGCTA
Source organism: Alopecurus myosuroides (assembly GCA_028641055.1). Classification (NCBI taxonomy): domain Eukaryota; kingdom Viridiplantae; phylum Streptophyta; class Magnoliopsida; order Poales; family Poaceae; genus Alopecurus; species Alopecurus myosuroides. Next base: position 364,708,299 of record CM054059.1, on the reverse strand, counting down.
GAAAGTGATATAGTCGCTTTGGCCACAGTTGTCGTTCTCATGTATAAAGTGCGAGCCACGGCTGCGCGCGCAAAAGCCTCTCCCAAGGCTTCCCCCTTTGGTGCAATAAGACCAGTCCGGCGCTACAATATGAAGGGAACATCATCCGGAGCCCTGCTATGTTTTTTTGGGAACCCCAAGAGAAGGGTGTGATGAGCACAACGGTAGGAGTTTTCCCCTTAGTTAAGAACCAGGGTCATCAATCCAGTAGGAGAAACATAATCTTCGGAAGGTTGATGCCACTGACGGTGGTGCTGGCGCTTCACCGGTGTCAGCAACAACGTGGAACCTGCACACAACACAACCAAAATACTTTGCCCCAACGGCACATTGAGGTTGTCAATCTCACCGGTCTTGCTGAAAACAAAGATTAGACGTATAGTGTGGAAAACAGTGTATGCTTGCAGTAAGTAAAGAAAGCAGGAAAATGTTGTGGTTTGTTTAATAGTGTGGAAAATGGACCGGGGTTCATAGTTTCACTAGTGGTGTCTCTCCATAAATATAGCATGTCGAGTGAACAAATTACAGCTGGGAAATTGACAAATAGAGGTTGCACCGTAGTGCACAATATGACATGAAGATTACTATGATATTTAATGCGGGCATTACAACAAGATACATAGACTGACATCCATCTGCATCGATGACTAATAATCCACCCTTAGGTTATCATCCAAACCCCCTTAGGTATTAAGTTGGAAGCAACATATAATTGCATTAAACAAAGTTTGTAATGTAAGCAATGATTATGCACGCAGGCACTCTCACCGCTGTTTTCTCCCTAATGGCAACAACACATCCTCCCCCTTCTCGTTTCTATCACTCGAGCAAGGCAACAAGGAGGCATGAACCCACTATCAAGCATAAATACTCCCTCTTGGAGTCACTAGCAACTACATGGCCAAAGCAACCACTAGCAACGAAAAGCATGCAATATCACAAATAACATATGCAATAAAGACTCTAATCAACTTGGCATAAGGTCAATATTCATCGGATCCCAGCAAACACAACACGAATAATTACATAAGATCAATCTCGATCATGATAGGCAGCTCACGAGATCTAAACATGGAGGCATATGAGGAGAAGACAACCATCTAGCTACAACTACGAACCCGTAGTCCAGGGAAGAACTACTCACGCATCACTCCGGAGGCAGGCATGGTGATGTAGAAGCCTCCGGTGATGATTTCCTCTCCGGCAGGGTGCCGGAAAACAGCTCCAGAACCCTCCTGGTCTAGGGTTGACGGTGACGGCGGCTGCGGAACTTTTTCGGGGATTTTGATTAGGTGCTTAGGGTTTTCCATTCGAGGGGCTTAAATAGGCAAAAGGGCAAAGGAGGTGGAGCTCCAGGGGCCCCACACCCATAGGTGGTGCGGCCAGGGGGACCCGCGCCACCCTATGGTGTGCCCCCCTGTTGCCCCTCTTCGACTCCTCTTCGGTGTTCTGGATGCTTCCGGGGAAAATAGGAACTTCGGGATTTGTGGGGTCCAATCCCGAGAATGTTTGGAGAAGAACTTTTCTGAAACCCAAAACAGCAGAAAAGACGGAACTGGCACTTGGCATCTTGTTAATAGGTTAGTCCCAGAAAACGTATAAAAATGACATAAAGAAGGGAGAAAACATGTAGCAATTGTCAAAATATGATCATGGAGCATCAGAAATTAGGAATATGTTTATTACGTATCAAGCATCCCCAAGCTTAGTCCCTACTTGTCCTCGAGTAGGTAAACGATAAAACAATAATTTCATAGGTGACATGCTACTAAGATAAACTTGATCAATCTAATGTAAAAGCATATGCACACTGAGATCATAAAACCTTAAACATAGGCATGATAAATAAAACTTTAATAATAAAGCATAGCAATTACTTTGCATCACGAAGAGTAACTCAAATAAAGGATCATGAATAATAATGCAAAGAAAGGTAAACATTTGTTTTAGGTATAGAGAAAGGATGGAAAAGTGATATTTCGATAGTCCTTAAGAGTGGGGCAAAACATAAATGCCAGGACACCTTCAAAGTTCAAGAGGAAGACTAGAAAAAATAATTTAAGAAAAAATAATATCACATCATGAAGTAATTATTGATGCTTATGGGACAGATTCACATAGAACTCAGAATGGCAAAAATGCTCTCTCAACTGTGCATAAAGTTAGAGGATGGAGACTCAACATAAAAGTAAAAGAAAGGCCCTTCGTAGAGGGAAGCAGGGATCACTCATGTGCCAGAGATTTTATTTTATTAAACAGAGGTATTAAAATTTTGACGCTCCTCCCATCCATCTTTCACAAACCATGGCTAACCGAATCCTCGGGTGCCTGCCAACAATCACATACCGTGAAGGAGTGTCTATATTTTGGGAGATGTATGCTAATGTCAACGAATGGTAAACAGAAAATACAGTATGTCACAAGCCAACTGGATTCACAAGAGCGGCTCCCATGGTGAAGGACGCAACTGGTGTAGAAGGTCATCCCTCTTTCTCTTTTGTTTACACAATTATGCTTTGACTGATAAATCAGGGGCAAAAATAGTGAAGAGAATTTGTTTGCATTAATTTGGGGCTGGGCACCCCGCTGCCAGCTTTTATATCATTTGGATAGGCGGATGAAGCCACTACTCCAGGGTGTGAAATCCAATGAACAAGTGAGATAAAGATTCTCTATTTACGTCCTCATGAGCAAAAACAGGAACACAAAACAGGAGTAATTTTGAAGGTTTTAAAGGTAACACATGAGAAATTTAGTTTGGAATGGCAGTTAAATACCACATATAGGTAGGTATGGTGGACACAATGGGAAAAACTTTGGTTTAAGGGAGTTTGGATGCACGAGTAGAGCTCATACTCAGTACAGGTGGAGGCTAGCAAAAGACTGGGAGCGACAAATCAAGAGAGCATAAGAGCCATAATCATGCATAGCGACATAAGCATCATTAATTAAAACATGAGCAGTATCACAAGTTCAAAAACTAAGTGGTCATGGAGGTTATTCGTGACTGGTTTGTACTCATAAACATGGTGTGAGCATGCGCCGAGTCAACCAAATAAATCATTCGAAAGAGAATACCATATATTGATGCTTTACTATGACAAGAACAACTCATGAATCTTTCAATACATATTAAACACTATAATATACTTGAGGCTATTCATGCTACTCAATAACCACAAGGCTTTAAAACTAAAATAACATTTAGCATGGCATGAAAAAGTTCTAGCCGCAGTCTATACAAGCTTCTACTAGTACTGTTATAAATTCTACTTCAAGCAGCAGTTTTCTTTCTCCCAACAAGCACCATACAAAACATGCTTTAACAAAAATACTCTTTATGATAAAGCATGCAAACATGAGAGTACTCAAATAGTACTACTAAAACTAACAGATCTGATAAAAGATGCATGCAAAATAGGAGCTAAATAAATGCAGCAGCCAAACAGAGACTAAGAATACAATGTATTCTCATGAGAAAGCGGAGCGTGTCACTCTCCAATAAAAGAATGCTGGGGTCCAACCAAGATTATTGAAAAAGTAAAAACAAACTAAAAGAAAAAGAAAAATCAAACTATAAACAAAAAAATAAGATGCTCCAAGTAAAGCACATAAGATGCGACCGAATAAAAATATAGTTTCACTAGAAGTGACCTCATAATTTGTTGATGAAGAAGGGGATGCCTTGGGAATCCCCAAGCTTAGATGCTTGAGTCTTCTTGGAATTTTCTTGGATGTACCACCGTGGCATCCCCAAGCTTAGGCTTTTCACTCTTCTTGATCACATCATATCATCCTCTTCTCTTGACCCTTGAAAACTTCCTTCACATCAAAATTCTCACAATCTTCATTAGCAACATTAGTGAAATTGAAATAATAAATTCACATGGTTAAGTTTCAACACAAGTATAACACTAAAAAACACATTATATGATGTCATAAGTTCTTTCAAAACTCTTTTTCTCAAAAGAACACCAAAAGAAAGAGATTAAGATGCAAATGCGATAAATGGCAGAAATCTGTCAAAACAGAACAACAGGTAAATATCGATTTTTTAAAACATCTTATGTTGCTCAACTCAAAAAGTGGTCTTCTAAGACAATTTGCATATATAACTCAGGATTAAGCACAAAAAAGCTCAGGTCGTTCTGAATTTTCTGTGATTCTTAACGGAATTAACAGTGGACAGCAGAAATCTGTTTCCTGCGCAGAAATCCGAAATATAGGCTCAACTTTCCACTAGAGGATTTACTTGGCTCAACAAAAACACAAAATAAAAGATACAACGGGGTTGCTAAGGAAATAGAAAACACAACGGGTTGTCTCCCGGTAGCGCTTTTCTTTAACGCCTTTCAGCTAGGCATAAAAGGGAAACTCAAGTATTTTCAAGTGAAGCATTCAAATCAAGATTTGGCAATTCTTTAATAATGCATTGTATTTTATCTATGTGGGTTTCAGAGGCTCCTCTCTTAGTACTTTTAGGCTTACTATTTTCATCAAATAAATTCTCAGGAACAATCCAATCAAAATTCTTTTCTTGGGATTCGTGCAGTGCTACTAACTTAAAGGGGATAGGTATTTTATCCTTGTTTTAATTATTAGATTTAGTTTTTTCTAGAGCACCAACAATGTCTACACATGATCCAAGCATATTAAAACGATCAAAGACTTTTCTAGCTTCTATAGCAACATCCCCAAATTCTTTAAGCATAGTTTCTAAGATGAAGTTTCTTTTCTCAACATCTTCAATGTTATTCAAGTTGAGGAACATATGTTGCATTATGGCATGGAGGTTAACAAACCTAGCTTCTAGCATGTGAACTAAGGAAGTTGCAGCAGTCTCATAATTGGGAGCAAGTTCTACTATGGATTTTTCCTCAAAGTTATCATGCTTACTAACATGATCAAAGAATTCTTTAACAGTGTCCTTTCCAAGTATAGGACCACTTCCTACCGACAAATCTTTCAAGGTAAACTTAGGGATCAACATAATGAGAAATAACAACATAGAGACAAAAATAACAACTATCAAGTAAACTAATTTTTTTGTGTTTTTAATAAAGAGAAGCAAAACAAGACAAAAATAAAAATAAGACAATAAACAAAATAAAGAGGTTGAGAGTGAGAGACTCCCCTTCCCAGAAGACTTCCTTCTCCCCGGCAAACAGCGCCAGAAAAATCCTTGCTATGTGTTGTTGGGAACCCCAAGAGGAGAGTGTGATGAGCAGAGCAGTAGGAGTTTACCCCTTAGTTAAGAACCAGGGTTATCAATCCAGTAAGAGAAAGATAATCTTACGAAGGTTGATGCCACTGACGGTGGTGCTGGCGCTTCACTGGTGTCAGCAACAACGTGGAACCTGCACACAACACAACAAAAATACTTTTTTCGAACGGTACAGTGAGGTTGTCAATCTCACTGGTCTTGCTGAAAATAAAGATTAGACGTATAGTGTGGAAAACAGTGTATGCTTGCAGTAAGTAAAGAAAAGGAAGAAAATGTTATGGTTTGTTTAACAGTGTGGAAAATGGACCGGGGTTCATAGTTTCACTAGTGGTGTCTCTCCATAAAAGATAGCATGTTGGGTGAACAAATTATAACTGGGCAATTGACAAATAGAGGTTGCACGTAGTGCACAATATGACATGAAGATTACTATGATATTTAGTGCGGGCATTACAACAAGATACATAGACCGACATCCATCTGCATCTATGACTAATAATCCACCCTCAGGTTATCATCTGAACCCCCTTAGGTATTAAGTTGCAAGCAACAGATGATTGCATTAAACAAAGTGTGTAATGTAAGCAATGATTATGCACGCGGGCACTCTCACCGCTGTTTTCTCCCTAATGGCAACAACACATCCTCCCCCTTCACGTTTATGTCACTCGAGCAAGACAACAAGGAGGCATGAACCCACTATCAAGCATAAATACTCCCTCTTGGAGTCACTAGCAACTACTTGGATAGAGCAACCACTAGCAACAGAAAGCATGCACGATCACAAATAACATATGCAATAAAGAATATAATCAACTTGGCATAAGGTCAATATTCATCGGATCCCAGCAAACACAGCATGAAGAATTACATAAGATCAATCTCGATCATGATAGGAAGCTCACGAGATCTAAACATGGAGGCATATGAGGAGAAGACAACCATCTAGCTACAGCTACAAACCCGTAGTCCAGGGATGAACTACTCACGCATCACTCCGGAGGCAGGCATTGTGATTTAGAAGCCTCCGGTGATGATTTACTCTCCGACAGGGTGCCGGAAAACAACTCCAAAACCCTCCTGATCTAGGGTTGACGGTGACGGCGGCTGCGGAACTTTTTGGGGATTTTGATCTGGTGCTTAGGGTTTTCCATCTGGGGGGATTAAATAGGCGAAAGGGCAAAGGCGGTGGAGCTCCAGGGGCCCCGCACCCATAGGTGGCGCGTCCAGGGGGACCCGCGCCAGCCTATGGTGTGGCCCCTCTGTTGCCCCTCTTTGACTCCTCTTCGGTGTTTTGGATTCTTCCGGGGAAAATAGGAACTTCAGGCTTTGTGGGGTCCAATTGCGAGAATATTTCCAGAACAACTTTTCTGAAACCAAAAACAACAGAAAACAGGGAACTGGCACTTGGCATCTTGTTAATAGGTTGTAACATCCCAAGTATGAAAATATCCCCTAGAATGTTTGATTTCTTGTTTAATTAAAGTATTGCATCATGTCATCATATTCATTGAATTGTTTGCATTTGTTTTCACTTGGTTTGCATCTGTTTTCTCTGTTTTCACATTTGAAATTCAAACTTTATTCAAACATTTAATTCATACTTGTTATGTTACAACTCTCCAAATAAAATGGTTCAATTAACCCTTCCATTTGTTTCCATGAAATAATAGAAAAACTCAACTCTTATTTGTTATTTAATAATCCACTTAATATAAATTTCTTTCAAAACTCAAATTCAAATCATCAAACAGCACCCCAATTGAATATGTGCAAATTACCAAACATTCTAATTTGTTGTTTCTATTTCAAACTCCAAGGTTCATGCCATTTAAAATTTTGTTTCAAATAATGCAATTAATAATAAAATCCATCAAATTTGAATTAAATTACAAACAGCCAATTGAATTTGAAAACTTTTGGAAATTAAAGTTAGCATTTAGTTGCTGTTGAACAACTAACCTAACCATATTTTTTTCTAATTTTTCCTAACTCTAAAACCCATCAAATCCTTCCATTTTCCATTTTTGCAAAAAAAAAATAAACAGAACCAAAAATATAAAAAGAAAAACGGGGGAGAGAGCCAGTGGGCAGCCCAGCCCACTCCCTTACCTCCCGCGCGGCCCGGTAGCGCTTCGTGCTCCCCCCTTCGTCTAAACGTACGGCAGGGCATCCAGGGGTGCCACGGCGGCATCGGACCACGCCGACGGCCAGGAGCCCCTGTAGCGCCCTATAAGACCCCCCTAGGGCCCTGCGCCGCTGCCCTAGCCCTAGCCTATCGTTCCCCTCGAGCTCCGCCGCCGATCCACCCTTCCACTGCCCGCATCGACCCTCTCTGCAACCCCCTTAACTCACCGGAGCGCCGCCGCCTGAATCCATGCCTACCACCGCCACCTCGTCGCACCACCACCCCACCTAACCACCCAAATCGATCCACCTCTCCTTCCTCTACCTCGACAACACCTACTCGGCCACTGTGAACCTCTGGATCGACGCCGCGGTCCTCGACGTCTCCGGCAGCCGCACTGCAACCGTGGCGCCATCTCTGAATCCATGCTCGCCGTCGTTGCTGCAGTACCTCTCGGCGTGATCTGACCACGGGGATCGAAACCCCGTGCTTCCCTCGACGTCTTCGACACCTCCTCGAGCCCGGAGACGCACGGAGTCACCGCCGCCATCCTCGACGTCGCCGCCGGCAGCGCGCCATCAACCCTCTGCTTCACCTTCAGCCGCGGTGAGGCCACCGTGCCCTCCTCCTCCCTGTCCTTTCTGTGCACGCACGCATCCGCTCACATCACCACAGCACTAATACGCGCAAGCACCACGAGCACAACGGTGATCGCCGCCGGTAGTTCCTCTGACGATGTTTAGTCGCGTGCGTTCGTCAGTAAGTTCAGAAACACGAGCGACACCTTAACCTGTTCGCGTCCTGGTTACTGACAACAAACGCATCACAGCGCACTGGTTACAGCGACAGCGCGCGCACCCCCGAGCCCCAGGTTCGAGTCCTGGCTCGCGCACGGGAGAAAAATCCCATCTTTTTACGCGCAGTGCTGATAGGGTGGCCCCCCGTCAGCCACCCGTGATGCCACGCAAGCACACGATGGCCCTAGGCCCACTGGCAGTGCCTAGGGTAGGTTTCTGTGCGGTAACAAAATGATTTCCAACTTTCTGTTTGAAAAACAAGTCCCTCCAAATTACAGATTGGTCCTAAAATTTAAATTGTTAATAACTTTCAAATTATAACTCCAAATAATAGAAATAAAATATGTGCACCGCTCTAAATTAAATTATCTAACTATTGGTAACATTTGTTTCCTGTTTTGAATTTTCCAAATGCATTTCAAATTTGAATTCAAATAATTCAATTGCAATTTGCTAAAATCCATAACTAATTCATACTTAATCCAATTAATGCAAATAAAATATGTTTTCCATGCTATTTCAAATAACCTTTTCAAATATAAATTTTGTTTCATGTTTTGAATAATTTAAATTGCTTAAATAATTTAAACCTTGTTTAAATCATTTAAATTTGATAAAATCATAACTTGCTCAAATTAAATTATTTTTGAACATGCAAAATATGTTTTCAAACTAGAAAATTATAAAATTTTCAAAAATGAATTTGAATTTATGTTTTGAACAAATAAAAATTCAATTAAATTCAAACTTGTTTTAAATTCATTTAAATCTTGTTTTAACTTGTTTAATTCATAATTAAATCATTATACTTCCTTTTTCAATAATTGAAACATGTAATCCACCCAAAATTTTATAATATTTTCAAATATGAATTTTGTTATTTATTTTGCACAATTTAACTTGGTGAAAACAACAACTATTTGTGTAATCCCTTTAAGGAACCAAAAATTCCCTAACTTAATGACTAAATTTCTAAATTGGTAAACCTCATTTCCATTTGGTTCTATTGTTGTTATTTTGTTGTTTTCCTCATCCATGCATCATACTAATCCACTTTCACCTGGTGGTTAATTGGAAAACAATTGTTTCAACCAAAGTTCATGGGCTTTTCATATGCAACTCAAAATTGCATATGTGTCCATTTAATTTGTGTTACCATGTCAACTAGTTTATTTTGATGCATCCATTAAATTGACATGCATCATCCCATGATTGTGCACTATGCCATGATATTGATTGTTTATCTTCCTGTATTGTTTGTTTGCTTCTTCTCGGATAGACGACGACGTTGAGACAGACGATACTTACGACACCCCTTCTGAGGATCTAGCCCAGTACCAGGCTACTGAGTTTGCAGGCAAGTTATCACTCACATGAACCATTGTGTTCCTTTCAACATTGGTTACCGATACTTTCCGTTGTCTATGTCTGCTAGCCATAAGTATCGTTGCTTCTGCTACGAACCTATCACATGATACCCTGAACCCTGATATTGCCTCACCTCCAGTCCTATAACACCGTTGCTTGGGCCCGTGTCTTACTAGCATACTTAGGGTTGTTTGTGCTCGAGTCTGCTATCAGTTACTTTCTGTTATCATATTTGTTATATTCGGGGGCTCGATGTTAAACAACAACCTGTTAATCTGAGGTAATAATAAATTGCTGATAAGGCACCGGCAGGAGGCCCGGCGTGGTTTTGAGGCCTGCTAGTGTCGACCCTAATTAGGAAAAGGGTCTTGTCTACTGATCCATGATGAGCGCACTATCCGCATGTGGGAAGCGTGTATGGGCGCCCCCCTCAATTTGATTCGATTCGCATCTCGTCCAAATCACCACACTTAGTTCGGGCTTTCCATTTGATGCACGCATATGCAGGTACGAACCCGAGGCCAGGGTGGAACTTTTGTAGTCGGCATTTAGGGCGGCGTGGTCTTCCAGTGCTATGAGGGTCCCCTTTTCTTCGTGGGGCTCGATTAGCCGCGCACGCACAGCACGTGGTGCTTTGGGCTTGATGCGAAGAAGAGTTGAGTTGTGTTGAGTGCCCCGCTTGGTGGGAAAGGCCTTCCCACCTGGCGGGTTATTCTTACGTGTACGACCAAATTGGTGCACCCCTGCAGGGATAAATCTTCTCGAGAAGCCGTGTTTTCCGCGGTTATGGTTAACTTGGTGAAAGTACTGGCTAACAAGTACTCAGAACAACTTACACCTAACTAATGATAACTTGACTAGTAATAGTCTTATTGACACAACAATTTGATCCATCATTAATCCAACTGTGTGAGTTATTCTCGGATTGCTTCTTTGGATAAGGGACGAGATCCAGGATGGGTTTGTGTGGTGGTTAGTTGTAGTTGGTTACGATACGCTATCTTATACCCTTTCTGATAGCCGGAAGTTGTAGTATGTTTTCTGTAGTTGGTGGGTGCAGCCAGTTGCAGCATCTTTTATATCCCTTTCTTCCGTTGAACCCAAGGCATCTGTGCTTGGTGTTGATGGGCTACACTTTGGTGAACTGTGAGTCTTGCTTGCCAGTACGTTTATGTACTGACCCCTTTGGGGCTGTGGTTTCCGCAGACTACGCTTACGAGGATCCCCGTGACGGCTACTACGTGGAGTTTGACGAGGCTGCTGACGAGTAGGTAGCGGACCCGGGCAGGATCCGAGACATCGTGGATGGGCTCCGTCTTCTTTTCATTCCGGCTTCTTAAGCCTATTTGGATTTGTCTGTACTCAGACCCTTTGAATGCTTCCGCTGAGATGTAATGATGTTATGTTGGGACATGTGTCCTCTGGATGATTGTATTTGCTATCTCTGCTCTAGTGAGAGCTATTTGCAACTTATTTCCATCTTTTGTGTCTTAGAGATCTGTTGTGTTATCATTTTGTTCAACGCCGTTGACGTACCATGTGTGTATGGTATGAAGTACGTCAATGGTGGTATCCTGATTTCTATGGGATGGTTTACGTAGACGCTGAACAGATAGGGGTTGTTTGTCACACATACGTGTGTTGGCCTACTCGTAAGAGATGCGGGTGCCGGTAAGCCCCGTAATCCAATCCACTACTGTTCAACGGAACTGCGAGTATCCTCTAGAAGTCCGGGTGCGACAAATGGTATCAGATCCTGTCTGCCTGTAGGATCCCTTTTACTGGTCACAGTTGAGTCTAGAAACTATTTATGTAGCTATATAGGAAAAATGAAACGTGAGAGTAGGAATTCTGCCATTTTATTTCTTTCCCCACCCACCCTCCCTTTTCTGGTAAGGAAGTGTAACGTTGTTTTCTATTCTCATCTAAACTTTCAAGTTAGGATTTCACGTATCCTGGTTTCTCTAGGAAAGTTATATCTACTAGACCATAGGAATGGAGGTGGTTGTGACATGATTTATCATGTTGCCTACTCATGATTGAGAACGGAGGCGTGTAAGCCCCGGAAGCAAATCCTCTATTCCTTAAGCAGTAGATATTGATCCTTTAGAAGCCCGGATGGGGTTTTCCGTAGTACCTCAGGAGTTTTTGGTCTCGTGTTTCCCGTTGTTGCTTCGATATCCTGTTCTTCTCAACATCCTTTTCGTCCGTTGAAACCTTGTTGTTGCTTTCCACTTCAGTTCTCTACCGGCGTCTAATCAAAACTTCCCCGATCATCTGCAGATGGATCTCAGGTTCTACCCGCAGGTGGTTCGGATGACTCGTTGTGAGAGCACCGCCGGTTATCCGGAGATGCTGAGAGACATGGTCACTTATCTGGGGTTCCGTTGGGCACCAGAGTACCAGGTCTACGAGCAGCAGCGAGAGTTTGACCAGACCTACTACCAGGCTATCGTCTACATTCTGTCAGATGATGGCATGAGCGTCGTCCACCGCTACGAGGCAGTAGGTTCCACAGTGGATATGGCCGTGCAGCAGGCAGCTTATGTGAGTCTCACCGTCCTTCGTGCTGACTACTGGGGATTTGACGATTCTATCTATCGCCACATCCCTCGTGGTTACATCACTTCAGAGGGAGCTCACTTCACTCTCTACGACAACCTGGATGTCTACGAGCATGATAACACCAGGCTGCACACCACCGCCCAGTTTGTGAGGCACAGTGACGCAGTTGCCACCACACTCTCTCAGGAGTTGGCTTCAGTCAGAGAGCAGCTCTACCTTGCTTTGACTCGTCTGGCGACGTACACCACAGACTTTGTTGGATATGAGCGCTTTGCACGTTTCGATCAGCCAGTTGGTCGTCGTCTACCAGATGCTGGAGGTTACGAGCCGATCAGAGGTCCACTCCTCAACCTCGGTGCTGGTTACACCGGGATTCCACGCTTTGGAGCATAGGGAGTCGACGCTATGTACTTCACCACACTTAGAGTCGCTCTCAGGCCACGTCAGATCTATGTGGATCGTCGTTCTACCTACTTTCATGGGCGTGCTCCTCACCGTACCCCTCGTCGTGCTACTCACCGCCGTCCTACGTGATGAGCATGGGAGTACCGATGTATCCATTCTTAGCTATGTTTAGTTATCCTTTGGCTTTCGAACCATGTATTGGTGTGTTGGATATTCTGATGTATTTGAACATGTGATGATGTACCTGTTGGTTATCTATTCATGCGTCGGAATAATCTCGCTTTCGGTTACCAAGTCTATCCTTTTCTGTTGTTGTGCTAAAATGCATGTCTATTCAGGATGCCGCCAACAAGGAACAACCCGCCTGAGCCACCGCCAATCACGGAGCTGTTGACTCAGATGACTCAGGTCGTGGCACAGATGGCCCAGTTCCAGACTAACCAGCACAACAACCAGAATGCTCCACGAGTCAGCATCAAGGAGTTTCTGAGTCTGGGGCCGAGAGCTTTCGTGGCAACACGGGAGCCTCTGGATGCTGATGACTGGATCCGGGAGATGGCCAGGGCTCTGGACATTGCTCACGTTGCTGAGGAAGACAAAGTCAAGTATGCCACCTACCTACTGAAGGGTCAGGCAGCTACTTGGTGGGAGAACTACCAGACCATGAGAGCTGGATACCCAATCACCTGGGGTTGTTTGAAGGATGCCTTCCTGAAGCACCACATCCTAGATGGTCTCATGGAAAGGATGCGTGAGGAATTTTGCTCTCTCAAGCAGGGCAAGCTAGACGTCATTGGCTATCAGAATGAGTTCAATCGCCTCGCTCGTTACGCTGGTGATGAGGTGTCCACTGAGGCTAAGAAGATGGCAAGGTTCCGCCGAGGTTTTAACCCGGAACTCAAGTACGCCCTCACCAACATCAAGGCCAAAGACTTCGAGGAGCTCGTGAACACCGCGCTCAGTGAGGAAAATGGGCGAAGGCGTTCGAGGAGTCTCGGGAGCACTCGCGTGAGGGTAGTTCCTCCTCCAACATGACCACCCCTCCGCAGAAGCGCCGCATCTGGGTGCCAAATGGTGCTGTCACTAGGGCTCCATATGCCCAAGCTTCTCCAGGCTTCGCTTCCCGCCCACCCAACCCAGCTCACATGCAGGCTCAGAGGTTTTCAATGGGGCAGCCAAGGCCAGATGCACCTCGTGTCGTCACTTGCTACAAATGCAAGCAGACAGGGCACTATGCTGACAAGTGCACTCAGAGGCAGCTACCTCCACCACCTCCTCGCCCCAACACCAACCAGGCAATGGTGCGTGCTCCCCCGGCTAAAGCCTTCAACTCCAACAACAGGCCTGTCGGGAGGACCGCGAGGGTGAATCATGTCAAGGTCGACAAAGCTGAGGGAGCTGCTGACGTCGTTCTCGGTACATTCCCCGTAAACTCTAACCCAGCTAAAGTGTTGTTTGATACCGGAGCATCGCATTCTTTCGTGTCAAAGATCTTTGCGACAACAGTTAAACTACCTTTTGTTGGTTTGGGTTCCCCGCTAGTAGTAAACTCCCCTGGAGCAACTATGCAAACTTCCAAGATCAGTCATGAGAATCAGATTCTAATTGGAGGTCACATATTCCTTGCTTCCCTCATTCTGCTTGGCAATTCTGACATTGATGTCATTCTTGGCATGGATTGGTTGAAGGCCAATAAAGCTACGATTGATTGTGCTCAGAAGTCAATAACTCTGTTCCACCCTTCTGGCCAGATAGTCTATTCTCCAAATGAATCAAATTCTGTTCAGCTTTACACCCTCGATGCTAAACCTCTACCTCTACTTGAAAATGTTCCGGTGGTTTGTGAATTCCCTGACGTCTTCCCAGAAGAGTTGCCAGGGATGCCTCCGGACAGAGCAGTTGAGTTCGTGATCGATCTTGAACCAGGTACTGCTCCAATCTCTAAGGATCCATACAAGATAGCTCCTCCTGAACTGAAATTGTTGAAGGAGCAAATCGATATGTACATGGAGAAATGTTACATTCAACCTAGTTCCTCCGCTTGGGGTTTCCCAACTCTGTTCGTTGCAAAGAAGGATCAAACAAAAAGACTCGTTGTTGACTATCGTCCTCTCAACGAGAAAACCATCAAAAACAAGTATCCAATTCCTCGTATCGATGACCTTTTTGATCAACTTGCTGGAGCCTCAATATTCTCAAAGTTGGACTTGAGGATGGGTTACCATCAAATAAAGATCAGAAAGGAAGATATTCCAAAAACAGCTTTCACCACTCGGTACGGTCTATATGAATACACCGTCATGTCTTTTGGTCTCACCAATGCACCGGCGACGTTCTCTAGACTCATGAATTATGTCTTCCATGAATACCTCGACAAGTTTGTTGTGGTATATCTCGATGACATTCTGGTCTACTCAAAATCCGAGGAAGAGCATGGAGAACATCTTCGTCTCACTCTCATGAAACTTCGCGAGCATCGTCTATATGCCAAATTCTCAAAATGTGAGTTCTGGATTCCAGAAGTTGCTTACCTTGGTCATATCATCTCTGCCAAAGGAATAGCCATTGACCCAGAAAAGGTTAAGGCAATTGTTGATTGGAAACCTCCTAAGACGGTAAAACAAGTCAGAAGTTTTCTTGGCTTGGCTAGCTATTGCCGTCGTTTCGTCCAAAACTTCTCCAAGATTGCCAAACCTCTCACTGATCTCACAAAGAAGGACAAGAAGTTCGTTTGGTCTCCACAATGTGATGAGAGTTTCAATCTCCTGAAGACTAAACTCACTTCTACCCCAGTTCTGGTTGGCCCAGATACTACTAAACCTTTCCAGATATTCTGTGATGCTTCTCTCCAAGGTCTAGGTGCAGTTCTTATGCAAGAACGTCAAGTTGTGGCTTATGCTTCACGTCAGTTGAATGCACATGAGCAAAACTATCCCACACATGATCTTGAACTTGCAGCAGTTGTGTTTGCCCTCAAGAAATGGAGACAATACTTGTTGGGTAACCGCACCGAAATCTTTTCCGATCATAAGAGTCTGAAATACATCTTCACTCAACCAGATCTAAACCTCAGGCAAAGGAGATGGATTGAAAAGATTAAAGACTTTGATCTCACCATTTCTTACACTCCAGGCAAGGCTAATGTTATGGCCGATGCTCTCAGTCGCAAGTCGTATTGCAATAATCTCATGATCATGGAAAGCCAACCTCCACTTCATGAAGAATTCCAGAAGCTGAACCTTGGTCTTGTTCCTCAAGGTTATCTTGCTAGCTTGACAGCCAGTCCAACTCTCGAGGACAAGATTCGTTCTGAACAGCTTCGTGATGCTGAAATCAAGAAGATGGTAGAACACATCAAACAAGGAAAGGAGAAATTTAAGTCCTTCTCAATTGATGACAAAGGAACTGTGTTCTTCGAAGGATGCATTGCAGTTCCTCAGATTCAAAGTCTCAAAGATATCATTCTCAAGGAGGCTCATGAAACTCCTCTCTCCATCCACCCTGGAAGTACAAAGATGTACCAGGATCTTAAGAAACTGTATTGGTGGCCTGGTATGAAACGTGAAATTGCTCAATACGTTTATGAATGCGACGTTTGTCAACGTGTTAAGGCAGTCCATCAGAAAACAGCTGGTCTTCTCCAACCTCTGAAAATTCCTGAGTGGAAGTGGGACATGATTGAAATGGACTTCGTCACTGGTTTTCCAAAGTCCAAGAGGGGCAACGATGCAATCTTCGTTGTCATTGATCGTCTCACTAAAGTAGCTCACTTCTTTGCTGTCAAGGAAACAATCTCAGCTAGCCAGTTAGCAGACCTTTACACAACAAAGATTGTTCCTCTTCATGGTGTTCCATTGGAAATAAGCTCAGACCGTGGAAGTATCTTCACTTCTCATTTCTGGAAGAGCTTTCAAGAAGCATTGGGCACCAAACTTCTGTTCAGCACAGCTTATCACCCTCAGTCTCAGGGGCAAGTCGAAAGAGTCAATCAGATTCTCGAGGATATGCTCAGAGCATGTGGTCTCTCCTTTGGCATGAAATGGGAGGATTGCCTTCCATATGCTGAATTCTCCTACAACAACAGCTACCAGGCAAGCCTAGGCATGGCACCATTTGAAGCACTCTATGGCCGCAGATGCAGGAGTCCAATCAATTGGTCTGGAGCTGGTGAACGTTCACTCTTAGGCCCTGACATTGTTAAGGAAGCCGAGGAGAAAGTTCGTATCATTCGTGACAATCTCAAGATTGCTCAGTCTCGTCAGAAAAGCTACTATGACAGCAAGCACAGGGATATGATCTATGCACCTGGTGACAAGGCATATCTCCGTGTAACTCCCCTCAGAGGCACTCATCGTTTCGGTGTGAAAGGAAAGCTTGCACCAAGATACATTGGTCCTTTCAACATTCTCTCAAGGCGGGCAGAAAATGCCTATTGTCTTGAACTTCCAGAAAAACTATCCAAGGTGCACGATGTGTTCCACGTGTCACAGCTCAAGAGGTGTTTCAAAGATCCAGATCGTGCAGTTGATCATGATTCCATCGAACTGCAGGATGATCTATCTTATGAGGAGCACCATGTTCGTATTCTCGATGAGACCGAGCGTAAGACTCGCAACAAGAGCACCAAGTTCTTGAAAGTGCAGTGGTCGCATCATTCCGATAAAGAGGCAACGTGGGAGACCGAAGAGGATCTTTGAAAGAAGTATCCGGACCTTTTCACTTCTCAGTAAGGAATCTCGGGGCGCGATTCCTTCAAGGGGGGGCGTTTTGTAACATCCCAAGTATGAAAATATCCCCTAGAATGTTTGATTTCTTGTTTAATTAAAGTATTGCATCATGTCATCATATTCATTGAATTGTTTGCATTTGTTTTAATTTGTTTTCACTTGGTTTGCATCTGTTTTCTCTGTTTTCACATTTTAAATTCAAACTTTATTCAAACATTTAATTCATACTTGTTATGTTACAACTCTCCAAATAAAATGGTTCAATTAACCCTTCCATTTGTTTCCATGAAATAATAGAAAAACTCAACTCTTATTTGTTATTTAATAATCCACTTAATATAAATTGCTTTCAAAACTCAAATTCAAATCATCAAACAGCACCCCAATTGAATATGTGCAAATTACCAAACATTCTAATTTGTTGTTTCTATTTCAAACTCCAAGGTTCATGCCATTTAAAATTTTGTTTCAAATAATGCAATTAATAATAAAATCCATCCAATTTGAATTAAATTACAAACAGCCAATTGAATTTGAAAACTTTTGGAAATTAAAGTTAGCATTTAGTTGCTGTTGAACAACTAACCTAACCATATTTTTTCAAATTTTTCCTAACTCTAAAACCCATAAAATCCTTCCATTTTCCATTTTTGCAAAAAAATAAATAAACAGAACCAAAAATATAAAAAGAAAAACGGGGGAGAGAGCCAGTGGGCAGCCCAGCCCACTCCCTTACCTCCCGCGCGGCCCGGTACCGCTTCGCGCTCCCCCCTTCGTCTAAACGTACGGCAGGGCATCCAGGGGTGCCACGGCGGCAGCGGACCACGCCGACGGCCAGGAGCCCCTGTAGCGCCCTATAAGACCCCCTAGGGCCCTGCGCCGCTGCCCTAGCGCTAGCCTATCGTTCCCCTCGAGCTCCGCCGCCGATCCACCCTTCCACTGCCCGCATCGACCCTCTCTGCAACCCCCTTAAATCACCGGAGCGCCGCCGCCTGAATCCATGGCTACCACCGCCACCTCGTCGCACCACCACCCCACCTAACCACCCAAATCGATCCACCTCTCCTTCCTCTACCTCGGCAACACCTACTCGGCCACTGTGAACCTCTGGATCGACGCCGCGGTCCTCGACGTCTCCGGCAGCCGCACTGCAACCGTGGCGCCATCTCTGAATCCATGCTCGCCGTTGTCGCTGCAGTACCTCTCGGCGTGATCTGACCACGGGGATCGAAACCCCGTGCTTCCCTCGACGTCTTCGACACCTCCTCGAGCCCGGAGACGCACGGAGTCACCGCCGCCATCCTCGACGTCGCCGCCGGCAGCGCGCCATCAACCCTCTGCTTCACCTTCAGCCGCGGTGAGGCCACCATGCCCTCCTCCTCCCTGTCCTTTCTGTGCACGCACGCATCCGCTCACATCACCACAGCACTAATACGCGCAAGCACCACGAGCACAACGGTGATCGCCGCCGGTAGTTCCTCTGACGATGTTTAGTCGCGTGCGTTCGTCAGTAAGTTCAGAAACACGAGCGATACCTTAACCTGTTCGCGTCCTGGTTACTGACAACAAACGCATCACAGCGCACTGGTTACAGCGACAGCGCGCGCACCCCCGAGCCCCAGGTTCGAGTCCTGGCTCGCGCACGGGAGAAAAATCCCATCTTTTTACGCGCAGTGCTGACAGGGTGGCCCCCCCTGTCAGCAACCCGTGATGCCACGCAAGCACACGATGGCCCTAGGCCCACTGGCAATGCCTAGGGTAGGTTTCTGTGCGGTAACAAAATGATTTCCAACTTTCTGTTTTAAAAACAAGTCCCTCCAAATTACAGATTGGTCCTAAAATTTAAATTGTTAATAACTTTCAAATTATAACTCCAAATAATAGAAATAAAATATGTGCACTGCTCTAAATTAAATTATCTAACTATTGGTAACATTTGTTTCCTGTTTTGAATTTTCCAAATGCATTTCAAATTTGAATTCAAATAATTCAATTGCAATTTGCTAAAATTCATAACTAATTCATACTTAATCCAATTAATGCAAATAAAATATGTTTTCCATGCTATTTCAAATAAACTTTTCAAATATAAATTTTGTTTCATGTTTTGAATAATTTAAATTGCTTAAATAATTTAAACCTTGTTTAAAGCATTTAAATTTGATAAAATCATAACTTGCTCAAATTAAATTATTTTTGAACATGCAAAATATGTTTTCAAACTAGAAAAGTATAAAATTTTCAAAAATGAATTTGAATTTATGTTTTGAACAAATAAAAATTCAATAAAATCAAACTTGTTTTAAATTCATTTAAATCTTGTTTTAACTTGTTTAATTCATAATTAAATCATTATACTTCCTTTTTCAATAATTGAAACATGTAATCCACCCAAAATTTTATAATCTTTTCAAATATGAATTTTGTTATTTATTTTGCACAATTTAACTTGGTGAAAACTACAACTATTTGTGTAATCTCTTTAAGGAACCAAAAATTCCCTAACTTAATGACTAAATTTCTAAATTGGTAAACCTCATTTCCATTTGGTTCTATTGTTGTTATTTTGTTGTTTTCCTCATCCATGCATCATACTAATCCACTTTCACCTGGTGGTTAATTGGAAAACAATTGTTTCAACCAAAGTTCATGGGCTTTTCACATGCAACTCAAAATTGCATATGTGTCCATTTAATTTGTGTTACCATGTCAACTAGTTTATTTTGATGCATCCATTAAATTGACATGCATCATCCCATGATTGTGCACTATGCCATGATATTGATTGTTTATCTTCCTGTATTGTTTGTTTGCTTCTTCTCGGATAGACGACGACGTTGAGACAGACGATACTTACGACACCCCTTCTGAGGATCTAGCCCAGTACCAGGCTACTGAGTTTGCAGGCAAGTGATCACTCACATGAACCATTGTGTTCCTTTCAACATTGGTTACCGATACTTTCCGTTGTCTATGTCTGCTAGCCATAAGTATCGTTGCTTCTGCTACGAACCTATCACATGATACCCTGAACCCTGATATTGCCTCACCTCCAGTCCTATAACCCCGTTGCTTGGGCCCGTGTCTTACTAGCATGCTTAGGGTTGTTTGTGCTCGAGTCTGCTATCAGTTACTTTCTGTTATCATATTTGTTATATTCGGGGGCTCGATGTTAAACAACAACCTGTTAATCTGAGGTAATAATAAATTGCTGATAAGGCACCGGCAGGAGGCCCGGCGTGGTTTTGAGGCCTGCTAGTGTCGACCCTAATTAGGAAAAGGGTCTTGTCTACTGATCCATGATGAGCGCACTATCCGCATGTGGGAAGCGTGTATGGGCGCCCCCCTCAATTTGATTCGATTCGCATCTCGTCCAAATCACCACACTTACTTCGGGCTTTCCATTTGATGCACACATATGCATGTACGAACCCGAGGCCAGGGTGGAACTTTTGTAGTCGGCATTTAGGGCGGCGTGGTCTTCCAGTGCTATGAGGGTCCCCTTTTCTTCGTGGGGCTCGATTAGCCGCGCACGCACAGCACGTGGTGCTTTGGGCTTGATGCGAAGAAGAGTTGAGTTGTGTTGAGTGCCCCGCTTGGTGGGAAAGGCCTTCCCACCTGGCGGGTTATTCTTACATGTACGACCAAATTGGTGCACCCCTGCAGGGATAAATCTTCTCGAGAAGCCGTGTTTTCCGCGGTTATGGTTAACTTGGTGAAAGTACTGGCTAACAAGTAATCAGAACAACTTACACCTAACTAATGATAACTTGACTAGTAATAGTCTTATTGACACAACAATTTGATCCATCATTAATCCAACTGTGTGAGTTATCCTTGGATTGCTTCTTTGGATAAGGGGCGAGATCAGGATGGGTTTGTGTGGTGGTTAGTTGTAGTTGGTTACGATACGCTATCTTATCCCCTTTCTGATAGCCGGAAGTTGTAGTATGTTTTCTGTAGTTGGTGGGTGCAGCCAGTTGCAGCATCTTTTATATCCCTTTCTTCCGTTGAACCCAAGGCATCTGTGCTTGGTGTTGACGGGCTACACTTTGGTGAACTGTGAGTCTTGCTTGCCAGTACGTTTATGTACTGACCCCTTTGGGGCTGTGGTTTCCGCAGACTACGCTTACGAGGATCCCCGTGACGGCTACTACGTGGAGTTTGACGAGGCTGCTGACGAGTAGGTAGCGGACCCGGGCAGGATCCGAGACATCGTGGATGGGCTCCGTCTTCTTTTCATTCCAGCTTCTTAAGCCTATTTGGATTTGTCTGTACTCAGACCCTTTGAATGCTTCCGCTGAGATGTAATGATGTTATGTTGGGACATGTGTCCTCTGGATGATTGTATTTGCTATCTCTGCTCTAGTGAGAGCTATTTGCAACTTATGTCCATCTTTTGTGTCTTAGAGATCTGTTGTGTTATCATTTTGTTCAACACCGTTGACGTACCATGTGTGTATGGTATGAAGTACGTCAATGGTGGTATCCTGATTTCTATGGGATGGTTTACGTAGACGCTGAACAGATAGGGGTTGGTTGTCACACATACGTGTGTTGGCCTACTCGTAAGAGATGCGGGTGCCGGTAAGCCCCGTAATCCAATCCACTACTGTTCAACGAAACTGCGAGTATCCTCTAGAAGTCCGGGTGCGACATAGGTTAGTCCCGGAAAACATATAAAAATGCTAGAAATAAGGGATAAAACAAGTAGCAATTGGCAAAATATGATCATGGAGCATTAGAAATTAGGGATATGTTTATGACGTATCAAGCCCCCACAATCCTGCAACGGACGGTGGCGCTGTCCTCGACGCCAGAACCCACAGGCGGCACAGGGTTCCGCTGGTCTCCACTCTCGTACCTTGTGGTAGCCCTTTCCCGCCAAGAATGAGTGGGAAGGAGGCCCAAAACGCCAGTATAAGGGAGGCCCCTTGGCCTCCATGGAAAGGGTGGTTCAGAGCCTTAGTAGTCTGAAAGAGCACAAGCTCACACCCTATACTGTAAACATAAGAGTGCAATTCATAGACAAGCAGGAGTAGGGTTTTACACCACAATGGTGGCCTGAGCCTGGGTAAACTCTTCATGTCACCATTAGCGATAGTCATAAGCTTTTCTCTCGAGGCCTCTTGAGGTGCGTAGTGTATGTGGTTAGCCCCCGGTGTTTGATACGTCCAAAACGTATCTATAATTTTTGATGGTTTCATGCTACTTTTATGCTTTTGATAATTGTTTTTATATTGAGTTTATGATTTATTTGGACTAACCTACTAATAGTTGCAAAAGTGCACAATGTTCTTGTTTTACACTTTGATGTGTAGGAAATATAAAAAATATAAGAGGAAAACTTATTGGAGTCGAATTGGGACTTTCCTGAAATCTGTCTGAAAAGTCTTTTTAAAATTGCCATGTTGCGGGTTGAAGACGACGTCAAATGGAAAAAGTGCGGCCGTAAAAGTTGTGGGGAATTTTGCGTCGTACATCATAGACATAAAGTTTGGCCCAATCCGAGTCCGGACGGCCGAGAAAAGCCCGATTTACCGCAGCTCTAGATGGGATGAAGGAAATCCGTGAGACTACATAAAGGGAGGAAACTTAGGTAATGAGAAACACCCCATACCACGAATTTCCAGCCACCAAAGCCACATTCCCCCCCCCCCCCCATGGATCCCATCTCCATGGGAGAGGGCTCCCAAGACCCTGAAGGAAGAGGGATCCCATCTCCATGAGGAAAGAGGGATCCCATCTCCATGGGAGAGGACTCCCAAGACCATGAAGGAAGAGGGCTAAGGGGCGGCGCTCCCCCATGATGTCGGCGGCATAGAGAAGGAGTCCCTGCGCCACCGCCGGCGCCTCCCTGCGCCCCGTGCTGTCCTCTCCATCGTCTTCACCGCCATCTCCATCGCCAATTACTCCTTGTATAAAGTGGTTCATCCTCCCACACACCTATGTAACTCCCTATCTAAACATGGTGTTTGACGTTACAAATTATTTGCAGATAATCTACCGCACCTATGTCATGTTTGTGTAGATCCCTTTTGTCATATGATTGATTGTTGAATCTATATGGATGGTTTGAGATTTATATTGAATTTGTTACAATCCTATGGTGCCCATCATATGTTTATGCATGCATGGATCACATTATAGGGTTTGTAGTATGTGGAGAAAGTTAGATAGAGAGTTGCTTGAGTGACAGAAACGTAAGCCCCAATCTAGTGATTAAAGCATATGGGATAAAGAGAACCTTTTGATCTTAATGCTATGGTTGGATATTTTTACCTCAATGTATCTTCTAGTAGTTACATATGTTTGCTAGAGTTCCAATCATAAGTACTTGCAATTATTGGATAGTGAGAGCTTGTTAGTTTTGCCTCTCCCACATAAAATGTAGCATCCCAACTTTTAATAAAGATGGAATACCTGTGTTATTGTGCTAGTCCCTGGATCAATTGCTAGCACCACAGTACAAAATGAAATATCATGCAAATGCATCAAATTCTATTACATCGCATGATCCAGTCTTTACAAAATAGGATTACAACTTGCATAGTCTTAGAAGACTAGTAGAAAACAAAGAAATACAGCGGAAAACATAGTACAACATTGAGCCCATCTTCTTCATGTGCCACAGGCAAAACATGTTGGCGATAGTCTCGAGATCCTAAACGAAATCCTCACTCGTCTTCAGAAATATCTGCAATATGGAATATGCTGCCACAAGGGAGTCAATACAATTTAATGTATTGGCAAGTAACACTATGGTGGATATAAATGGCAAGACTAATACTACATGCTTATTTGGCTGAGTGGAGTTTTGGCTAAGTTTGCATAAAGCCAGTTTTCTCCTATCACTTTTGTAAAACCAACTTTTCTTTCAAAAGGGTGGTAACATTGGATTAAGATCCAAGCACCACAATACTGTTCACTTGGTCAATTTTTACTTAATGAAATTGATGATGAGATTCTTCCGTCAATCCTTGTCCAGTTGCTCATAGTTGTCCATAACCGGGGACACGGCTAAGATCTTAGTTTGTTGACTCTGTAGAGCTTGTGCACTTTCACCTTCAGACTCAAATCAGCCCAAACATCCTATACACCCTGAGTGCATTAAGGAAAGGAGAAGATTGAGACGAGATCTTTCAGAAGAAATTCCACCACCTATTGGCTTACCCGTGCCACCTATAATTATGCTACATCTGCTGGTAAGCCTAGTGAGTTCATTCAACTTAATTGATCAAGACAGAGCCCATATGACTAAAGGCTGCACGGGAAGCTACTAGATTTAGAGGGACATAGTAATCTCTTTGTTCCTGGGTGGCCATCCGCAAGTGACAAACTCAAGTGGAATAACCCTTAGACAAGGGCCCTGAGGCAACACTCAACATAAACCAGTCTTACCACTTCCACCCAGGTGGTTCATTCATTAGTTATACTTAGAATTTTTCCTCAACATCTAGTAAAACAATTTGTAATATTGCATAGCATCTACTAAGTTCAAAGGCTGTCAAAATAAAAAGGGTAAAAGAGATGGCTACACACTACTAGGATAATAGCATAGCATAATATAACTTAGTAAAATTTCCTATCATGCATGCTACTCAAAATCAACTAATGCATATAGAAAATAATGGGTAGTTGATGGTGTGTTACTTGCCTTGTTGAAGTTGGTGAAGATATCACACTCTCTTCACAAAAGATCGTTGCTCTCCGTACAATCTATTCATTGACAACACAAAACCAAATAAACAAGCATCCCAACAAACAAACATACAAGTGTAGAAAACATACATAGCAACTAACATAACAAAGGAGTTGGACCAAGTTGGCTAGGACAAGGTCAAGGTTTGAGTTTTGAAAGATTCATTCCATAATGTTTCAATACATTGTTAAGGAGTTTCCAAGGGTTTACTTGGCAAGTACTAGGTTGAGTTTGATGTGATATAACTTTATTATAACCATACTTGTCGAGGAAGTTCCAAGAGTTCACTAAGAATAGACATATTACTTCTTCAACTAAAGTAATACATGCAAACACTTGGTCATATTCACCTTCAAAAATATTTGAGTGACTATGTTAGTATTTTCCATTGTGGTTAGGGTAGGTCTACTAACTTCATCATTAAAGGGAAAATATTACTAAGTCTTTTGGTTTTCCATTTGGGTCAATGGTTGGACAAAAACAACTTGTTATTCTTCAACTTGTATGGATTGCTTCTAGTCTTCACATGCTTGTCTTCTTGAAGTTCATCTTCATGCTTCTATTGTAGTTTCCTCCTTGTTGTGAAGTTTCTCTTGTACTTGATAAATCTTCATGATCTTCACTACTTGGTTTAGGTATGGGATGGGCACAAATACCACTAAGTTAATTTGAAAGAAAAATTTAAGAAGAAGGATAGAAAGAGAGAGGGAGATGCTTTCTTCTGAATTTCTTCACACTTGTACTTCCTTGAGTTTCTTCTAGGTGTGGAGTCCAAGTATTTTCTTCAAAACTTCTCCATTGATCTTCCTTGTAGCTCTTCATGTTGCCACCAGGTTGAAAGGAGAAGAATAGAAAAGGGAATGAAAAAGACTTAGAGAGAAAGGATGTTAGTCCTCTAGAAGTTTCTCTGGTTTTCTTCTAGTGCTTCCACTTCTTGGAGATGCTTATGAAGTTTGTTTTATTTTCCAAGTCCTTCAATGGTCTTCTATCTTCATGTTGCAAAATCTCTAGATGGTTAAGTCCTCCATTGCACTTCATGGTTCTCACAAATCCCAATTTGATGAAATCTTGAAGCATGAAAGGGGAGTGGAGAAGTAGATAGCAAACTAAATTTCACTATTTGCTACTATATGTGATTGACACATTCTAAGGACTTGGCTTGGCTCCACTTAGACATAACATAAAGGAATAACAGTTGAAAACAATTCCTAAGACATGGTAAAGATGGATGAATCACTAGGTTGGGTTTTTGGTCAAAACACATGGTAATGGTCCAAGGATGTTCAAAATGGTTGGGCAAGTTTGTTTCTGGTTCAAGGTTGTCAAATGGAGCAATTTTGCAAAAGGAACTATAGTGAAAATATTTATAGAAATTAATCTATGTCAAAAATACTCAAATAGACAACTTAATTCTAAAATCAATTTTAATTTGTTCAATTATTATTTTGGGACAGAGGTTATGAAAGTACACATCCTAAAGTTTCCAAATATATTTTATTTACAATTTTTGGATTTGTAGAATTTGAATTATGCCAAATTTCATCAAACAAGCATATTTGAATTTGAACAAATTTAAGTTTGTCAAATTTGAATTTATCCAGTGCCAAAAGTTTCTAGATGTCAAGGGCTTTTCAAAAAGTCCAAGATTGCTAAATTTGGCTAAGTGGTTGAAAAGATATGATAGATCTAAGATGCAGGGACTAATCTGTAAAACTGCCAATTAATTCTAGCGGGAGAAAAATTGAATTTACAGGTTAGCCACCTGGCTCTTTCTGATTGATCAACGGTGATGACTGTGCGCTGGCGTGGCGTGCAGACTGGGCGTGCTTACATGGATAAGTGGCCAGATCTGGGCGGTTGGATCTCGATCCAACAGACAAGATCGCGTACCCCTTCAGATCTAATCTGAGGCGTTCGTGCAGATCCAACGGTTGAGGGAGACAGGGGTGCTCACCGGGGTGGTGTGGCCGGAAAATGGCGCGACGGCGGTGGTGCTGTGCTCGGAATCTCGCCGGAGATGCCTTCCGGTGATCCGTGGGCTCAATGAAGACGTCGACGGGGCGCGGGAGAGCACGGCGGGGATGATGGTGACCACAGCGCGGGCTCGTGTTTCCCCGGGTGGCACCTGTGCGCGGACGAAAACGAAACAGATGCCGGCGAGCTCTAGGGAGAGGAGGTATCGGGCTGGGAGGGGGCCTCACCTTGCCGGAATTGAGCTCGAACGGTGGCGGCCGAGAGGATTCCGACGAGCCAATACTCGGGTGTGCGGGCATGAAACAGCGAGATTGGAGAGGGGAAACGGAGAGGAGGTAAGAGGCTTTAAGGTGAGGTGCTTGGGCAAGAAATTAATCGTGTTAAAGACAAGAAATTGTGGGGCAAAAATTCGGGAAGAAACGGTCTCCTGCCGTTTCCAGAGGTTGATGACGGGTGACGTCATGATGACGTCATCAAATTTTTTTCTCTTTTTATTTCTGTTTATTCAATTAAATCATAACTTATGTTTAAATCATCCAAATGACATGGAATAGAATTCTAAATTCTTGAAATTTAAAATACTTTCCAACAGTTCCATTTTTGTAAATTTGAATAAATCATTTAAAAGTGACTTAATAGCATTTTTAATACAAGAATCAAATAGAATTTTGAGAAAGGGTTTTATAAAAATACAGAAATATTATATAAGTCAAATATCATTTTTGACAATCATTTATACTTGTTTTTCTATTTTATATTTTGAATTAGAAATGATTTCACTAATAGCATATTAATGCCATTTTAAAAATATCAATTATATAAATGAAAATTATTGGTTGAATAAAATATCAGAGACAACAATGTGATCAAATGAAATTTTCCAAAATCATTTTTAATGGTTTTCATATTTTATGATTTTAAAATATGAAGAAACAGTGATAGTCACTTAATAGAAAACATTAATTTTTATATGACTAAAACAATCTTTAGAAATATTTTCTATGGTTCAACTATTGTTTTCTAATACCCTTTTAGGAACTTTCATATTGTATATTTTCAACATATTAGTGAAATCACAATTAGTATCCTTTTTGTTATATTTTCAAACATAGAGAATTATTTAATAAATTTGGAAATGGGGTTTAGTAAAAGCAGAAAGGTTTTCCCAAATGAAAACATTGTTTTCTCAAAGTATCTTACTTGTTTTCATAAACAATTTATTTCTATAGCACTATATTATTTTGTTGATTGATATAACACTTGGAAAACAAGGATCCAACTTATATCTATTTTGGGGTTATCAATAATAGTGAAACCCTTTTTAAAGACAAGAAGAAAATATTAGAGATAACAATTCTCTAGTTTTTATATATCAAAAATATTTTCAAGATCATAATTGGGTTGAAAACAAGTTGGGTGTAAGGGTTTGCTTAAGAAGAAATATTTTCTTTATGTAGAAATATTTATTTTGAAATGACTTTAGGGTTTATGGAATAGAGGTATATTGGATTTTCATTTCCAAAACATTAGAACATGTATTGTTTTCTTTTGTTTCTTGCATCTCATTTGGTTTTTGGTGACTTGCATGACATGAAAACAAAAAGTTTCAAATTTTTAGTGATTTTTGGACTTTCCAAAAATCAGGGATGTTACAGACTACCACCCTTAAAAGAAATCTCGTCCCGAGATTTGGGAAGGTTAGAAAGAAAGATAGGTCTGGGTGACTGGGTTCCAAAACAACTGGGTGGGCTACCACCCTTAAAACAAGCTGTTGTGGGTAGTCTAAGAACTCTTGTCTAACTGGTTGCTGGTTTTACCATATCTTGAGCTGGAGTCATACTTCATCATCCATAATATTCTTGTATAACATTCATCAACTCCTTGTTGGTATTTGGGGTCTTGAAACCAAGTATACAACTTTTAAGATTCCATGGGTTAATATTCTCTTCCAATAGGATGTGTCCATTCCCATAGCTTGGAGTGTGGTTTTACTTAAGAAGGTTTGAGTAGAATTTTCCTTCATGGTTGAGTTATAAACCAACATAATTCTTGTTGAACTACCTTTGACACTGAGGGGTCACTCTTTGGGTCAATCAAAAGTCTTTGGGTTCCTCTCAACTTGATCTTTTGATGTCCTTGGAAATCTTTCATCTTCCTGTTGTCATCCTTGAAGGCAAACAACATGCTATTTCTAAGGAAACTCTCAGGGTAGGCAGAATCTTCCATTGCTTGATAGCTCCAAGGTTAGCTTGATCCTGATTAGGCATTTGGCATTTATCATGGATGTGATTGTTCCTTCACACAGAAGAAAGAAATTTGATACAAGCATTCCTCAAATGGGATGGCTTGTGTATCAATAGGGTAAATGTTGTATGATTCCAAATGGTTCTCACTATGGTTGGTGAATGAGTATGGTGTTGGGTTTGGTCTAGTAGGGATGAGTAGAGATTAGAAAGGATCTAAGAAGGTTCCTATCCAAACACAGCAGATCAAGGAAACTCATCTTACAAACAACACATAACAAACAATCTTCACACCAAACAACAAGGTTTTATAAAACAACTAATATTGTCATACCACACTCATTGGTATGATCAATACACTAACACGTTAACGTTGTTCTAACCAAGTAACAAGAGTGGTGGTCTCATCTATATCTTCTTGAACTTTTCTTCATATTCTTCTCTCCATGTCTTAAGGTGTTCTTGATTGTTGGGAAGTCTATGTTTTTCTTCAAATTCTTCAAAAATCTTGAGTGTAGGGCTTCATGTGGTGAAAATACTCCTTGCACTTCTTGGTATGGTCATCAACAATCTTGCCTTGATGGTATTCAAGAAGTAGGTCATCTAGAAATTTTTGATGCTGAATAGTAGATGAGAGGATATGAGAAAGATTAAGATGATTGTTTTGTTTCTAGAAAGTTTGAACATAGAAAGTTTTTCAATCCTAGGGTGATCAATGGGTTATTAACATCTTGTTGCAAATTGGATATTCACTATAGTGAGAGATACTGGCACCCGCAAGCCAATCAGGGAACGGTCTCGTGTCCGTGGACACGTAAAGTTGTCCGGGCCGCTTCATCTCACTATGTCGCTAGGATCCAAAATACTCTAAGGAGATAATAACATGATTCAAAAATGGTTTCCAAACCTAAGGATCTCGAATTCTACAGGCAACACAATGCTCTGATACCATTTTGTAGCATCCCAACTTTTAATAAAGATGGAATACCTGTGTTATTGTGCTAGTCCCTGGATCAATTGCTAGCACCACAGTACAAAATGAAATTGTCGAATACCTAACTCAACAAATCCCTTCGGTGAACCTATCGGGTTTCGATTAGGAGAACCCATGAGCGCTGGTGGAATCGTCGGCTAGACAGGGGGCGAGATTTACCCAGGTTCGGGGACCTCGTAGAGGTAAAACCCTTACTCCTGCCTCTTGTCGATCTGTATTGAAGCTTAGATCGGTTACAAAGATGGTGCTCGAATCGAGAGTAGGTCTCGAGTTCAAGGCTTTTGGGTCGTGCGGTTATTGCTTGGTCCTCTCCTGGGGGCTCTCCTGGCCTTATATAGATGGCCAGGTCTCGAGTTCTACCCGGAGAGGACTCGAACTCTAGCTAGGTCGGTTACAAGTGTCCTAGCTTAATCCGCAAGTCATTGCGGGTGGGCTTTACATGGGCCTTCCGGAGTATTCCAAGGGCGTCTCTTCTTGGGCCTTAACCTTGGGCCCGAGATGGGGTGTCCTCACTCGCAAGGTCTAGAATCCATATCTTCGTCAGTAGCCCCCGAGCGTTTGCTCGAGTGGGATTTTTTTTCCAGTCGAGTAGACGGTCAAACCTTTCTTGATCAGCTTTTTGTTTTTAAAGGGTGTGTTCCCTGTGTCATGAGTCTTCATGCTCGAGTATTGAGCAACATAAGTGCCTTTTTTTGTGGCTTTTATCGCAGAAGGATGTGGCACAGTAGCTTGGCTCTCCCGAGAGATCAGGGCCAATTAATTGCGACTAGGGCAAAAACATTCCTGGCCTACTCAGATTCGAGACCTCCGACTCGAACCCGATAAGGTGATTGTTGCGACTGGGCCGTTGTGGACTTATCGAGTCGAACTTAACCTGTGGGGGTACCCGGCGCGTCCGCTAGGATTTTTCTTCGTGTTGTTGACACGTAATTATACCGGAGGACGCAGCTTTCGAGTGCGATTCCAGGCCCTAAAGAGAGATCTTTTTGGGTCTTACCTTCATATTCGAAGAATATGGCATCTAGATGTGCCTAGTCGGCTGAACAATCCAGGTTTTTATGATGTAAGAATATCATGTATAACAGAGGTAGGTTCCTCCTACTCGATTGATTCGTTTTGAGTCCCGCACAGAAAAAATTTCGTGCTGAGGAAAAGTTATGTCCATATGAAAGACTCTTTCATGTTTGGAATATTGTGCCCATACGAAAGAGTTTTCGTGTATAGGGTATTTTTCTCTCGCTTGAAGAGGTTTTGTTCCACGAATTGTTCATGGAAAAGTTGCTTTTATCCGAAGGAATTTGTTGTTCGTACGAAGATATTTTCGCGTTTGAACTTCCAATCGAAAGATCTTGATTTTGATGATGTATGCCATGACGTCATGGCGCACTCCTCTCCTCCCGATGGGACATGATGGAGTGGTAGCAGATGGGTGGCCCACCTGGTCAGCTTTTTGACCGGGAAACGAGACGTCGCTTCCGGTTTTTACGCGAACTGCGCAGTAAATGCGCACGATCTTCTGTTAAGATCGTGGCACGGAACAGCGTTCGCCGTCCCTTCGTTTCATCTTCACACGTGGTGGCTGCGATACATGCCACGTAGCACATCGAGTGGCTGGGATTGATCCGCTCCGTGTATAAGTACGGGACTTAGCGCTGCGGTAAAATTTTCCTAGCCTTTGCCCTCAACCATCTTGTTCCTCGTGCTCATCTTCTTCCTTGCGCTCGAGCTCACACTGCTAGCCATGGCCGGAGGCAAAAGACGGGGTGCCGCCACTTCTGCATCCGGAGACGTTTCCGCGCAACCGGCGCCTCGGGCCGGCGACTGGCGCTCCCCCAACACCACCGCGAAGAGCATCAAGGAGATGCAGCGGGAGGGGCTGCTGCCGGCTAAATCTGAGAAGCAGGTGCGCCTCGGGAAGAAAGAGGAGGTACCAAACCCGCAATCGAACGAACGCGTGGTCTTTGCGGACCATGTGTCTCGGGGTCTTTCTTTCCCTCTCCATCCTTTTTTCCTCGGGTTGCTGTATGTCTATGGCATACAGCTTCACGACCTTCCTCCGAATGCGGTGCAGCACATTTCGTGCTTCATCGTGTTCTGCGAATGCTTTCTTGGCATTCGCCCTCATTGGGCGTTGTGGAAGGCCCTCTTCAAAGTTCGCATCTTCCGCGAGAAATCGCGGGTGGACTCCGATCCTGGCGAGCCGCTGCGCACAGGTGGCTTCGGGATCCAGGCGCGACTGGAGAGCAGCTACTTCAACATGCACTTTGTCGACTCCGCCCAAAGCTGGCGGAAGAGATGGTTCTACGTCATCGACAACAGCTCGGGTGGGCTCGTAGAGTTCCACCCGTTCGCTGTTTTGAAGAGGCGGAAGTCTTGGGCGCACAAGCTGTCAGCCGAAGAAACCCAGATCGTCACGCCCCTACTCGCAAGAGTGTCTGCTCTCCGGGATCAAACCGCCGGTGTGGTACTCAACGGGCTGCACCTGGCGAGTATTTTTCTGAAGCGCAGGATCCAGCCGTTGCAACAAAGGCATTCCACCATGTGGGAATACCAAGGCGCTGAAGATCCTAGCCGAGTGAGCCGCGAGGAACTTTTGAACGCTGAGTTCGAGAAGAAAATCGCGGCTGTCACCAGCTTGAAGGTTGGGGAAAAGTTCCCTGACTGCTCAGTCGAAGCCTTCAACGCTTCGAAACCCCCACCAGCCAAGGTTAGCTTTATCCTTTCCACTCGTCATTGTTTCCTTTTTTGCTTTGAGCTTTTGGTCGACTGAATTTTTTCTTGCCTCCCTCTTCCGTCTTTGTAGAGCTTAGCGGTGGCGAACTGCTATCCGCCAGTTGTGGGAGAAGAGGCCTCGGAGTTATTGGCGAGTCATCTAGACGGCTTAGCCGATACCAGTGTAGCCAATGCTTCCTCGAGCTCCGATGACGATTCTTCGGATGACGCGGAGGGCTCGAATGGCGGCCTACGTCGTTGCAAGCGTCGTCGGGTAGAGGACGATAACGAGGCTACCTCCAAGGATAATTCCTTGGAGGAATCGCCCGGGAAGGCCCCTATCTCCGCGACTCCACTTCGCTCCCTCGCCCCTTCGCCTTCATTCCCAGTAATCGCAACCGCTTGGAATGCGGATTTGCTGGATGAGGAAGAAGATGACGAGTAAGCTATTTTCCTTGTTCTTAGTCGAACGTTCTTTCTTCTGCGCTTGATGTTTGATTCTTTGCTCTTTTTGTCGCAGTGTGCTGGCCATCAGCCCTCGCAGGTACGCTTCTAGTGTTCCTCCCGAAAAGAGGAACAAAACAAGAACTGCGGGTGGAGCTCCTGATGCTGGTACCGTCCAGAATTCTCCCAGCGCAGCCCCCAATACGGCGACTGCGGAACATGAAGCTCCTAGCTTTGCCGCCAGGACTTCAGCTTCGAAAGAAGCGACGGACAATTCCGCAGATCCTCTCTCCCGCGCCACGGGCCAGGTAAACTTTGTATTTTGTCTTCAAATTTGTATCGGGTGCACGACAGTGCTCCCGATGGGAGTAGCCCCCGAGGCTGTAGTCGATCGCTTGTGATCGGCTACAGGCTCAAAATCTTGCTCTACATTCTTCGTCTTGATTTTTATCGGGTGCACGACAGTGCTCCCGATGGGAGTAGCCATCGAGGCTGTAGTCGATTGAGTTCAATCGGGTACAGGCTCTAATTTAAATCTTGTAATTCTTCTATTTCTGTACTTTTGCAGTCGCTTGTGGACTCGCTTGCGGAGATCGGTCGCCGCGTTGTTCTTGCCGAAACGGAGTGCGAAAGGCTCCAGTCACACTGTAGTCGATTCCACACCGAGAACGAGCTCCTTAAGAGTAAATCCCATTGTCTTCTTTTGTTTCTGTTGTCGTCTCCATTCTTGAAGTTTAACAAATGTTTATTGCGCAGCTCAACTCGAACACTCGGAGTCCGAGAGAGTCAAGCTCTCTGAGCGGGCAACCACTCAGGAAGCTAATTTGGTAGCTGTTCGACAAGAGCTGGAGGCCTCCCGTATGCGGTCGGAAGATCTTGATAGGCAACTCGCGAATGCGAGAAAAGCTTTGAAGGATCAAGAGGAAGCTGGCAATAAGGCCGATTCTGACCTTGTCACATTCCTCCGTCCTCTTGCTGAGCGTTTCGCGGGTAAGTGGCCTAAATTCTTGCGATTGTAACTTTTGTCTTGGTGATTTTGCGAGATGTTGACATTCTTTTCCTTTGCAGGTCTTCTGGATGTTCCTTTGGAAATTCCCGGGATCCAGCGAGTAGATGTGCTAACCGACACACTTGCTCAACTCAAGAGGAACTCCGAAGGAGTGTGCTCCTTGATCAGCGATGCCACCCAAGTGTTGTCGCGACTGCACGGTCGCTTCCTCGCCAACGCTGTATCTCCATCCGCACTAGACGGCTTGCTGAAGATCTTCTCGGAGGACAACCTCCTGGACGCTTACGCAATCGCCCAGTCGGAGTCTGGTGCGAAGACTGCGATCCAGTTCGCGCTGGCACATGGAGTCGATGGTTTGGAGGAGGCCTACTCGCAACTTCCAGTCGACCCCTCCACTGGCAAAAAGGTACGGCTCTCTCGTTTTGGCGAGCAGGCCACCATTCTTGCTCGGAAGCTGTCTGAGCTATTCGCTCGGCTGAAAGGAGGGGCGACTGCCGCTAGCGGGAGCACCACTGTAGCTTCGTAGTTTAGTTCTTCTTTTTCTTTTCTTCCGCGACTGTAATGAACCTTGGGATGTATTCCCGTATTTTCATTGTCTTTAATCGAAGTGTTCATTCTGGAAATTGCTTCTTGAGGCTTGTGTGTTTCCTCCCGATGGGAGTAGCCCCCGAGCACTCGTCAGATGTGCGACTAGAGATAACTCGAGTAGGGCGTCTTATTTCTTTCCTTGTATTCTTCCAGGCTACTGGGTTTGCCGCGGAAACTTCGGGTGGACGTGGTACTCCAGTAAATCCACTTGTCGCCGCTGTTGGCACTTTTGCGGGCCTTCGTGATAAGGTCCAGGAGGGTGAGCGGAAGCTAAAAGCTCTGCGCGGGGTAGCCGATGTGGCGAAGTCCAAGCAGAAATTGGCGGCTGAACGCGAACAATTTCTGATGGATGAGTTGGCTGCAATTGCAAGGGATTTGCTCTGTAAGTAGTGCAGCCCCCGTGCCTTTTTCTTCCTTGTTTCCTTAGCTGACCGAGTATGTTTTTGCTCTTCAGTCGTTAATCCGGATGACAGGGAAGAAAAGCAGTGGGTAGAAAACCACATTCATCAAGAGGCTAGCAGCTCAAAACCTCATGCGAACAATTTTTGGTCTGATCGCAGTCGAGGATTTGTGATGGCCACCTTGAAATTCCGAGTCATCCAGGCGAGAATTCTCGTGAGTTCTTTTCACGAGGTCTTGGTTGCGATGAATGCTGCCTTTTACCCGTTCAAAAGGGGTCCCGAGGACTGGAGCTATCTTCTCAGGCTGTTTGGACGTGAAGGGGAAGTTCGCGCGTGTGTTCGCAATCAGATGATTTGCGGCGCGGTTGTAGCTCTCACTTTTGTCCGGATATGGCATCCTGAGATAGATGTTAACTCCGTAGCTAGGCGTCCAGATTATGCGATTGACGATATCTCGCCTTACTATGATGCTGTACGCCCTGCAGCGGAGAAAATTATCCGTTTGACATCTGAGGAAGTAGATAGAGTTTTAGCGACTGAGAACGCTCAGCGTTTTATTTGATTGTCGGATGTGTATATCCTGTAATCTTTGTATAGTTTGTGAAAACTGTTGTAAGGTGTAAAAAAAACTTGTATGTATGATGTTTTCCTGTGATGCTTAGTTGTAGGTGTAGCCCCCGTGTGTTTTATGGGGTGTTGACCTGTAACTTTTAGCATGTAAGGAATAAGAAGCTTCGAGCGAATATGATGAAGAAATCATGTCTTTATTGTAATGACTGAGAAGCCATGTATTCGAGCTACAGGACTGGCTAGTATAGCCTTATTTTGTTGCGATAACAAGTAAAACTATGGATAAAATTTGCGGAGGTGAGCGATGTTCCACGGATTGGAATAGATCCCTCCGGTCGCCGGATTCTTTAGCCTGTAGGCTCCACCTGGGATGACTTCGTGTATGATGAAAGGTCCTTCCCAAGGTGGTTCGAGCTTATGTCCTTCCTTCTGTTTGAGCCGCAGTACTAAGTCTCCAACCGCGAATGCTCTGTGTCGTATGCGGCGACTATGATAGTTGCGCAGGGATTGCTGATATACTGCGGATCTTGCGAGCGCGATGTCACGCATTTCATCGAGTGCATCCATATCTTCCGCGAGTGCCTTGTTGGAAGTTTCTTCGCTGTACGCCACAACTCGTGGGGCGCTGAATCGAACGTCCTTGGGAAGGACTGCTTCTGCCCCGTATACCATGAAGAATGGCGTGTATTGTGTTGATCTGTTTGGAGTTGTGCGGAGGCTCCAGAGTACGGAGGGTAGCTCCTCCGCCCAATGTCCTGCGGCGGGATGTAGACGATCGAGTAGACGCTTCTTGATGCCAGCCGAAACTAAGCCGTTGGATCTTTCGACTTGTCCGTTCTTTTGTGGGTGGGCAACTGAAGCAAACTTGAAATTGATGCCCTTTTCCTCGCAGAACTGTTTTGTTTCCTTCGCTGTGAAGTTTGTACCATTGTCTGTAATGATGTCGTGTGGCACACCAAATCTGCATACAATGGAATCGAGGAACTTGACGGCGCATTGGGCGCTAGCCGAAGTTACTGGCATAGCCTCGATCCATTTGGTGAACTTGTCGACTGCGACCAGCAAGTGTGTATATCCACCAGGTGTGGACTTGCGTAATGGTCCAACCATATCCAGCCCCCATTGGGCGAAGGGCCAGGCAATGGGTATCATGTGCAATTCTGTAGCAGGTGCGTGTGGTCTTGGTGCGAATCGCTGGCAGGCATCGCATCGTTCGACCAGGCTTTTTGCATCGGTGGCAGCTGTTAGCCAGTAGAATCCTGCTCGAAAAGCCTTTCCCATTATTGTTTTCCAGCTAGCATGATGGCCGCAGTCTCCTTGGTGTATGTCCTGGAGCAGTTCCTTGCCATCTTCGGGTGCGATGCAGCGCTGAAGTATTCCCGAGATGCTTTGCTTGTATAATTCTCCATTGACTACCCGAAAGGATTTGCTACGCCTGATTATTTGTCGAACCTCGCGTGGATCGGCCGGGAGCTGTCTATGGATCAGGTAGTCGAGATATTTCTGCGTCCAGACTGGCTCGACCAGAAAAACCTGTCTTGATATATTATGAGTGAGCTCGATAAGGGCGATTTGCGGGCTGACCTCTGTCTCTGGTGCTGTGGGTGTTCCTGCAGCTTTCTTAACTTTGACCGATCGCTTGATCATCCGTTCGAAATATATTCCTGGCGGTATGGGTGTATTCATGGAACCCATGTTTGCCAATCTATCTGCTTCTTCGTTGCTAGATCTTGCAATGTGCTTCAGTTCGCACCCTTTAAAACTTCTATTGAGTAGATTGTACATGTCACGATACGCGACCATGTTTTCGGCAATGGCGTCGCATTCTTTCATTGTTTGCTGCACAATGAGATTGGAATCGCCATATATCATTAATCGGGTAGCTCCACAGGCGGTTGCCATCTTCATCCCGTGCAAAAGGGCTTCATATTCTGCGTCGTTGTTCGATGCTGGATCGTCTGGTGGAAAGTCCAGTCGCAGGACGTATTGCAGCTTGTCTCCTCGAGGTGAAATAAGAACGATTCCAGCTCCTGCTCCTTCGTTTCTCTTGGATCCATCGAAGTACATTATCCAATTGCTCGTGTATTCAGGTGGCCCGGGGGTTTGTAGTTCTGTCCACTCACTGAGGAATTCCACGAGTACTTGAGATTTGACTGCGTTGCGTCCTGCATAGGTGATGTCCCAGGCACCCAATTCAATACTCCATTTTGCTATTCTTCCGGATGCCATAGGGTTGTTCATGATTGTCCCGAGTGACGCATCATTAACCACTGTGATGGCGTGTTCCTGGAAATAATGTTTGAGCTTTCGGGCCGTAAGAACAACTCCATATGCTAGCTTCTGGTAATGAGGGTATTGTTGCTTGCATGGCGAGAGCACTTCACTGATGTAATATATTGGTCGTTGGACTCCGTATGCTTTGCCATCTTCAGGTCGTTCGACTACGATTGCTGTGCTGATGACCTGGTTTGTAGCATCTAAGTATAGGAAAAGTGGCTCCCGTTCTTGGGGTGTTGCAAGGACGCGCCTGCTTTGCAACGATCGCTTCAAGTCTGCGAACGCTTGTTTAGCTTCGGGTGTCCACTCGAATTTGTCCGTCTTCTTCAGTAATTTGTAGAAGGGCAACGCTTGCTCTCCCAATCGTGCGATGAACCTGCTTAGGGCGGCTAGTCGTCCTACGAGCTGTTGTACTCCGCGTAGATTGGTTGGCTCCTTCATAGTTAGGATGGCTTGTATTTTCTCCGGGTTGGCTTCAATGCCTCTGGGGGATACCAGGTACCCGAGAAGTTTTCCTGCAGGAACGCCGAAGACGCATTTGGTCGGATTGAGCTTGATCCGATATGCATTGAGGGCGTCGAATGTTTCTCTAATGTCCTCGAGGAGTGTGTCCTCTACTCGAGTCTTGGTGACAATGTCGTCAACATACACCTGTACGTTCTTGCCAATGAGATTGGCGAGGCATCTTTGCATGCAACGCTGATATGTTGCGCCTGCGTTCTTCAGCCCGAAGGGCATTGTCGTGTAGCAGTAGACACCGTGAGGTGTGATGAATGCTGTCTTCTCTTCGTCTTCCCTTTTCATCCGGATCTGATTATATCCCGAATAGGCATCCAGGAAGGAGAGGCGTTGGCAGCCGGCCGTAGAATCCACGATCTGGTCGATTCGTGGGAGAGGAAAGTTGTCCTTGGGGCAGTGTTTATTCAATGACGTGTAGTCGATGCACACCCGAAGGATATCCGTGTTATTTTTGGGAACCAACACCGGGTTTGCTAACCAGGTGGATATCTTGATTTCCCTAATGAAGTTTGCGGCTAGCAATCGGTTTACTTCTTCTCCAAGCGCCTTCTGCTTGGGTTCTGAAAATCGTCGAGTCGTCTGTTTGATGGGTTTAGCGTCGGGAAAAACTTCGAGTGAGTGCTCGGCAAACTCCCTGGGTATTCCTGGCATGTCTGAGGGCTGCCAGGCGAAAATTTCCCAGTACTCACGGAGGAGTTTGACGAGCGCGTCTTCCTATGCTGGCGAGAGGGTTGTTGAAACCATCGCTGTCTTTGCAGAATCCGTCGGGTGCACTTGATGCTTGCGAGTGTCGCTGTTGGCGCTGAATTCTAGTTCAGACGCGTTTTTCTTCGTGAGGGGCATAACGGAGTGATCCGTGGTTTTTGCCAGCTCTTGAAGTTCTTCTTGCATCCCGAAAGATTTTGCGATCTCATTAAATTCTATGTCGCACTTGTCCGATTTCTGGAAGTCTCCGTCGATGGTGATCACACCGTATTCGCCGGGTAGCTTGAGCTTCAAGTACGCGTAATGTGGTACGGCCATGAATCTGGCGAACGTTGTTCGACCAAGAATGGCCTGGTACTGTGAGGGCCAGTCGATGACTTCGAAGTCCAGGAATTCCCTTCTGTAGTTGCTTGGAGAGCCCAACACGACTTCTAGGTTGATTGTTCCGAGTGGACGGATTGCTTTGCCCGGAACTATCCCGTGGAAGGATGTTTCTGATTCCGTTAGGCCGTCCAGATTCTTGTTCATTCGACGGAGTGTATCCGCGTAGATGATGTTAATGCCACTGCCACCGTCCATGAATACGCGGGCCAGGTCATAATTACCAATTTGAGCTTGGATGACAAGGGCGGCGTGTCCTGGTCGATAGACTCGTGGCGGATGGTCTTTCATCGAGAACGTGATTGGCTGATCCGCCATTTTCAGGTACTCGGTCTTTGTTGGTGGTGTCTGCACTGCCATGCACAATTGCCTCGTGTTAGTCTTTTGAGCTCTGCGAGAGGGGCATACCTTCTGTATCATCACGAGTTGTCCTGCCGGGTTCGGGTATGCATTGGCTCCAGTGTTTTGTGGCGGTGGCGCAGGTAGTGCAGCTAGCGTCATGTTTGGATTTGCTGGTGGAGGTGGAGGTGGTGGCGGCTGGAATTGTTGTCCTCCTCCTGGCAGTGGCGGGTAGTTTTGGGTGGATGCAAATCTTTTCCTTGCGAGTGCATCTGAGATGTCATGAAACTTTCGGCAATCCTTAAGAAGGTGTGTTGCCTTAGTTTTGCCCGTGCGCTTATCTGTAAACAGATGTAGCGAGCAGTATGCATCAAGATCCTCCTCGGGGGATTTTTCTTCTGCTTTTGGTTTCCACTCGCGACTTCCACGGTGACCAGAGTCGCGATTTCGCGTGAATTCTGCCGCCACTAATTCCTCCCTATCCTCGTGGTCGTAGTATTTCCTTCTCTTTCTTCATCCATGGCGGTCGTCCTCGTGTGCGGGCGATGATCCTCTTTCATTGCGCACCGCGTCTTCTCCGTTGGCCCATTTTTCGGCTATGATCATTAGCTCCCCAATGGTTTTGGGCGCGGCTCTGCCTAGCTCTTCCCGAAAGGCGGTTCTTCTGGCACCTTTAGCGAAAGCTTCAATCGCCACTTCCTCCGAGATGGTTCCTACGGTGTTCCTGAGCGTGGTCCACCGCTGGATGTATTCTCGGGTAGATTCGCCGCTCTTTTGCTTGCAGGCTCGCAGTTCTTCAATTGTGGCCGGCCTCTTGTAGGTCGACTGGAAATTTTTGCAGAAATCGCGGTGCAAGTCATCCCACGACGCGTAGCAAGATCTAGGTCTCCTCTCCAGCCAACTGCGGGCCGCTCCGACTAGATGCAAATTGAGGTATTGCATAGCCGTGTTCTTGTTCCCACGTTGGCATTTTACTGCTGTGAGGTAGTCGCTTAACTATTGCGAAGGCTCGAGTGAACCATCGTATTTTGTCACCTCCGTGCTGAGCTTGAATCTTTTGGGTAGGGGTGCTTCGCGAATGCTGCGGGCGAAGCAAAGTGCACCGCAGGTTTCATCATCCGAAGAGCCAGATGACGATCGGTCGCGATATCTTGATGCTCTTGCCCTGTCCACCTTGTTCTGTGTGATGTCAGATCGCGCGTCCCGTCCGGGCTGATCGCGATCAGCGTCCTTCCGTGGTTCCTTGCTTCGTTTTCGCGAGCGGCTGTCGTGGTGCCGCGAGCTTTTGTCTCTCGGGCTGTCGTCGCTACTGCTTCGACTGTCGCCTCGGCGGCGGGCTTCTTTTCCTCGACCACGACATGGCGATTTGTCTTTTCTCGGGGAGGAGCTTCTGTGCCTGCGGGGCGTTTCCTTATCTTTGTCCTTCTGCTGTCGCTCCTTCTCCAATTGTTCTTCAGCTTTCTTGCGATCGTGGGAGGCGAGCCTTGCGGCTGCCAATCCTAGTCCTTTGCGAATTTTCTTGTACTGTTCCGCCCGAGGATCGCTTTCCGTCGGTTGGTTCATTTGCATGTAAGTTGCCGCGGCTAGGACTGCAGCAGCAGGGGTTTGCGGGTAGACGTTGCCGTCGTCGTCGACCCTCAGGAAGGAGGATGTGGTCGACCTGTTGGTCCCAGCCATGGACTCGTAATCCCTGGATGATGCTGCATGTCCCTTCCTCGCGGGTGGGGTACCGACTGAGGGTGCAAGGGACAGCTCGGCTCGTCGTAGGCTTGATTCGTCCGCCTCTCTTCTGCGACGGGCTAGATCTGCTCGGGCATCTTTGATGGTCGAGGCCGCTCTCACTAGGTGGTAGTGGTAGGCGGTTAGATCCTCCTGTGGCGCTCCTGCCGCGGGTGGCTGACTTCTTCGCATGGCTTCCTTGGCCCTGTTCCAGGCCTCCCGCGAGACGCCGATTATATTGCGCTCGGTCGCGCTGAATTCGGTTTCCGGGGGCTGTTCCGATCCTGCCATGCAGACTTGGGCCAGTCGTGGCCCGTGCGTCCTAGGCGCAGATTGGAAAGCTTCCCGTACCCGAGATGGTTCCTCCGTCGAGAGGGCGTGATAGTCGACTGCGTTGAAGCGGACGGACTCGCCACTTTTTTCCGTAGGAAAGCGAGAGTTGACGGCTCCAGATTCAGATTCAGATTCGTCTGAGAAGTGGAGGATTCCGTCCCTGTTTGTCACGAACTTGAGGCTCCCGAACGTCAGGGTGAAGCTCTTCTCCAGATCCTCGAATACCGGACGTGATTCCGGCGAGTGAGGCGTGACCACGACAGATCCGATCTGTATAGGATTGTTTGGAGCCGTAGTCGATGGTTTCCAACGAGAGTTGGACGTCGATGAAGCCGAAGATGCCGGTGATCCAGCACCCGCGTTTCCCACGGACGGCGCCAATTGTCGAATCCCTAACTCAACAAATCCCTTCGGTGAACCTATCGGGTTTCGATTAGGAGAACCCATGAGCGCTGGTGGAATCGTCGGCTAGACAGGGGGCGAGATTTACCCAGGTTCGGGGCCCTCGTAGAGGTAAAACCCTTACTCCTGCCTCTTGTCGATCTGTATTGAAGCTTAGATCGGTTACAAAGATGGTGCTCGAATCGAGAGTAGGTCTCGAGTTCAAGGCTTTTGGGTCGTGCGGTTATTGCTTGGTCCTCTCCTGGGGGCTCTCCTGGCCTTATATAGATGGCCAGGTCTCGAGTTCTAGCCGGAGAGGAATCGAACTCTAGCTAGGTCGGTTACAAGTTTCCTAGCTTAATCCGCAAGTCATTGCGGGTGGGCTTTACATGGGCCTTCCGGAGTATTCCAAGGGCGTCTCTTCTTGGGCCTTAACCTTGGGCCCGAGATGGGGTGTCCTCACTCGCAAGGTCCAGAATCCATATCTTCGTCAGAAATATCATGCAAATGCATCAAATTCTATTACATCGCATGATCAGTCTTTACAAAATAGGATTACAACTTGCATAGTCTTAGAAGACTAGTAGAAAACAAAGAAATACAGAGGAAAACATAGTACAACATTGAGCCCATCTTCTTCATGTGCCACAGGCAAAACATGTTGGCGATAGTATCGAGATCCTAAACGAAATCCTCACTCGTCTTCAGAAATATCTGCAATATGGAATATGCTGCCACAAGGGAGTCAATACAATTTAATGTATTGGCAAGTAACACTATGATGGATATAAATGGCAAGACTAATACTACATGCTTATTTGGCTGAGTGGAGTTTTGCCTAAGGTAGTTTTCTCCTATCACTTTTGTAAAACCAACTTTTCTTTCAAAAGGGTGGTAACATTGGATTAAGATCCAAGCACCACAATACTGTTCACTTGGTCAAATTTTACTTAATGAAATTGATGAGGAGATTCTTCCGTCAATCCTTGTCCAGTTGCTCATAGTTGTCCATAACCGGGGACACGGCTAAGATCTTAGTTTGTTGACTCTGCAGAGCTTGTGCACTTTCACCTTCAGACTCAAATCAGCCCAAACATCCTATACACCCTGAGTGCATTAAGGAAAGGAGAAGATTGAGACGAGATCTTTCAGAAGAAATTCCACCACCGTTTGGCTTACCCGTGCCACCTATAATTATGCTACATCTGCTGGTAAGCCTAGTGAGTTCATTCAACTTAATTGATCAAGACAGAGCCCATATGACTAAAGGCTGCACGGGAAGCTACTAGATTTAGAGGGACATAGTAATCTCTTTGTTCCTGGGTGGCCATCCGCAAGTGACAACCTCAAGTGGAATAACCCTTA
This sequence comes from Alopecurus myosuroides, assembly GCA_028641055.1. Taxonomy (NCBI): domain Eukaryota; kingdom Viridiplantae; phylum Streptophyta; class Magnoliopsida; order Poales; family Poaceae; genus Alopecurus; species Alopecurus myosuroides. The sequence continues at coordinate 364,664,390 of CM054059.1, read as the reverse complement.
GACAAGGGCCCTGAGGCAACACTCAACATAAACCAGTCTTACCACTTCCACCCAGGTGGTTCATTCATTAGTTATACTTAGAATTTTTCCTCAACATCTAGTAAAACAATTTGTAATATTGCATAGCATCTACTAAGTTCAAAGGCTGTCAAAATAACAAGGGTAAAAGAGATGGCTACACACTATTAGGATAATAGCATAGCATAATATAACTTAGTAAAATTTCCTATCATGCATGCTACTCAAAATCAACTAATGCATATAGAAAATAATGGGTAGTTGATGGTGTGTTACTTGCCTTGTTGAAGTTGGTGAAGATATCACACTCTCTTCACAAAAGATCGTTGCTCTCCGTACAATCTATTCATTGACAACACAAAACCAAATAAACAAGCATCCTAACAAACAAACATACAAGTGTAGAAAACATACATAGCAACTAACATAACAAAGGAGTTGGACCAAGTTGGCTAGGACAAGGTCAAGGTTTGAGTTTTGAAAGATTCATTCCATAATGGTTCAATACATTGTTAAGGAGTTTCCAAGGGTTTACTTGGCAAGTACTAGGTTGAGTTTGATGTGATATAACTTTATTATAACCATACTTGTCGAGGAAGTTCCAAGAGTTCACTAAGAATAGACATATTACTTCTTCAACTAAAGTAATACATGCAAACACTTGGTCATATTCACCTTCAAAAATATTTGAGTGACTATGTTAGTATTTTCCATTGTGGTTAGGGTAGGTCTACTAACTTCATCATCAAAGGGAAAATATTACTAAGTCTTTTGGTTTTCCATTTGGGTCAATGGTTGGACAAAAACAACTTGTTATTCTTCAACTTGTATGGATTGCTTCTAGTCTTCACATGCTTGTCTTCTTGAAGTTCATCTTCATGCTTCTATTGTAGTTTCCTCCTTGTTGTGAAGTTTCTCTTGTACTTGATAAATCTTCATGATCTTCACTACTTGGTTTAGGTATGGGATGGGCACAAATACCACTAAGTTAATTTGAAAGAAAAATTTAAGAAGAAGGATAGAAAGAGAGAGGGAGATGCTTTCTTCTGAATTTCTTCACACTTGTACTTCCTTGAGTTTCTTCTAGGTGTGGAGTCCAAGTATTTTCTTCAAAACTTCTCCATTGATCTTCCTTGTAGCTCTTCATGTTGCCACCAGGTTGAAAGGAGAAGAATAGAAAAGGGAATGAAAAAGACTTAGAGAGAAAGGATGTTAGTCCTCTAGAAGTTTCTCTGGTTTTCTTCTAGTGCTTCCACTTCTTGGAGATGCTTATGAAGTTTGTTTTATTTTCCAAGTCCTTCAATGGTCTTCTATCTTCATGTTGCAAAATCTCTAGATGGTTAAGTCCTCCATTGCACTTCATGGTTCTCACAAATCCCAATTTGATGAAATCTGGAAGCATGAAAGGGGAGTGGAGAAGTAGATAGCAAACTAAATTTCACTATTTGGTACTATATGTGATTGACACATTCTAAGGACTTGGCTTGGCTCCACTTAGACATAACATCAAGGAATAACAGTTGAAAACAATTCCTAAGACATGGTAAAGATGGATGAATCACTAGGTTGGGTTTTTGGTCAAAACACATGGTCATGGTCCAAGGATGTTCAAAATGGTTGGGCAAGTTTGTTTCTGGTTCAAGGTTGTCAAATGGAGCAATTTTGCAAAAGGAACTATAGTGAAAATATTTATAGAAATTAATCTATGTAAAAAATACTCAAATAGACAACTTAATTCTAAAATCAATTTTAATTTGTTCAATTATTATTTTGGGACAGAGGTTATGGAAGTACACATCCTAAGGTTTCCAAATATATTTTATTTACAATTTTTGGATTTGTAGAATTTGAATTATGCCAAATTTCATCAAACAAGAATATTTGAATTTTAACAAATTTAAGTTTGTCAAATTTGAATTTGGCCAGTGCCAAAAGTTTCTAGATGTCAAGGGCTTTTCAAAAAGTCCAAGATTGCTAAATTTGGCTAAGTGGTTGAAAAGATATGATAGATCTAAGATGCAGGGACTAATCTGTAAAACTGCCAATTAATTCTAGCGGGAGAAAAATTGAATTTACAGGCTAGCCACGTGGCTCTTTCTGATTGGTCAAGGGTGATGACTGTGCGCTGGCGTGGCGTGCTGACTTGGCGTGCTTACGTGGATAAGTGGCCAGATCTGGGCGGTTGGATCTCGATCCAACAGACAAGATCGCGTACCCCTTCAGATCTAATCTGAGGCGTTCGCGCAGATCCAACGGTTGAGGGAGACAGGGGTGCTCACCGGGGTGGTGTGGCCGGAAAATGGCGCGACGGCGGTGGTGCTGTGCTCGGAATCTCGCCGGAGATGCCTTCCGGTGATCCGTGGGCTCAATGAAGACGTCGACGGGGCGGGGGAGAGCACGGCGGGGATGATGGTGACCACAGCGCGGGCTCGTGTTTCCCCGGGTGGCACCTGTGCGCGGACGAAAACGAAACAGACGCCGGCGAGCTCGGGCTTCAAGGCGTGGTCGAATCCCTGCGCGAAAAGTATGAACAGAAGGATGAGGGGGTGCGCAAGGATACGGGGGTCCAGGGAGAGGAGGTATCGGGCTGGGAGGGGGCCTCACCTTGCTGGAATTGAGCTCGAACGGTGGCGGCCGAGAGGATTCCTACGAGCCAATACTCGGGTGTGCGGGCATGAAACAGCGAGATTGGAGAGGGGAAACGGAGAGGAGGTAATAGGCTTTAAGGTGAGGTGCTCGGGCAAGAAATTAATCGTCTAAAAAGACGAGAAATCGTGGGGCGAAAATTCGGGAAGAAACGGTCTCCTGCCGTTTCCAGAGGTTGATGACGGGTGACGTCATGATGACGTCATCAAATTTTTTTCTTTTTCTTTTTATTTCTGTTTATTCAATTAAATCATAACTTATGTTTAAATCATCCAAATGACATGGAATAAAATTCTAAATTCTTGAAATTGAAAATACTTTCCAACAGTACAATTTTTGTAAACTTTTCAACATATTTTATTTTTGAATTATGAAATTTGAATAAATCATTCAAAAGTGACTTAATACCATTTTTAATACAAGAATCAAATAGAATTTTGAGAAAGGGTTTTATAAAAATACAGAAATATTATATAAGTCAAATATCATTTTTGACAATCATTTATACTTGTTTTTCTATTTTATATTTTGAATTAGAAATGATTTCACTAATAGCATATTAATGCCATTTTAAAAATATCAATTATATAAATGAAAATTATTGGTTGAATAAAATATCAGAGACAACAATGTGATCAAATGAAATTTTCCAAAATCATTTTTAATGGTTTTCATATTTTATGATTTTAAAATATGAAGAAACAATGATAGTCACTTAATAGAAAACATTAATTTTTATATGACTAAAACTATCTTTAGAAATATTTTCTATGGTTCAACTATTGTTTTCTAATACCCTTTTAGGAACTTTCGTATTGTATATTTTCAACATATTAGTGAAATCACAATTAGTCTCCTTTTTGTTATATTTTCAAACATAGAGAATTATTTAATAAATTTGGAAATGGGGTTTAGTAAAAGCAGAAAGGTTTTCCCAAATGAAAACATTGTTTTCTCAAAGTATCTTACTTGTTTTCATGAACAATTTATTTCTATAGCACTATATTATTTTGTTGATTGATATAACACTTGGAAAACAAGGATCCAACTTATATCTATTTTCGGGTTATCAATAATAGTGAAACCCTTTTTAAAGACAAGAAGAAAATATTAGAGATAACAATTCTATAGTTTTTATATATCAAAAATATTTTCAAGATCATAATTGGGTTGAAAACATGTTGGGTGTAAGGGTTTGCTTAAGAAGAAATATTTTCTTTATGTAGAAATATTTATTTTGAAATGACTTTAGGGTTTATGGAATAGAGGTATATTGGATTTTCATTTCCAAAACATTAGAACATGTATTGTTTTCTTTTGTTTCTTGCATCTCATTTGGTTTTTGGTGACTTGCATGACATGAAAACAAAAAGTTTCAAATTTTTAGTGATTTTTGGACTTCCCAAAAATCAGGGATGTTAGATAAAAGAGGAATATCAGCCTTGTATTTGACTATTTGATCATGCACAAATCCATCACAATTACCACCACTTTTCCACACTCATGGTACTGTTAGTTTATGGTTACTTAGTATATTTTATTGCTGCATCACTAACATTTACTTTCTTGTATTTATTATCTTGCAAAGTTATCTCTCATACCCGTATTATTGCTCTAGTATTATTTCCTAGTTAAAGTAAACGTTTAGTGTGCATAGAGTTGTATCAGTGGTTGATAGAACTTGAGAGAACATTTATCCTACCTTTAGCTCCTCGTTGGGTTCGACACTCTTACTTATCGAAAAGTTTACACACGATCCCCTATACTTGTGGGATATCAAGACCTTTTCTGGCGTCGTTGCTGGGGAGCAATAGCGTGGTGAATATTCTTTTGTGCACTTGTTTGCTATGTCTCTAAGTAGTTTTTACTTTCAGTTGTAAATTGTTTTATATCTTAGTTTGGATAGGGAATGCGAATTATAAAAGAGTGATTGGAAAAAGGTGCAATGGTTAAGTGGGGGTCGACCTTGAACACTTGTGTTCATGCCTATGAAACCAAATTTTTTTTCCATGGAAGCTTCTCAGCTAAAAACTAGTATATATTGTAAAATATTGTGTATATGCCTATGTACATAAAAAATAAAGTGCTAATATTAGTCTCTAGTTATTTGAAACTACACAAGTTTGGTTTACTGCGTAGAACATATTTGTTGTGCTTCACCGTATAACCTATTTAAAATCACCAGAACATTATTTGGATCTGCATTTTTTTCCATAAACCTGATCCTAGTACCTAACTTGCATTAGTTCTGACTTTTCTAATTTGAGTTACATAGCTATTTTGAAAAAATCGATTTTCACTGACTTATTTGTTTTTGGAAGATTTCTTGTGCTTCATGATACGTCCATTTTGCATCACTATTTATATCATAATTTTCTGTTATTCATCGATATATTTCATGTTATGATGCACCCCTTATGTTATTTTATATTATTTTGCATGTTTCATAATTTTTGGAGAATAAACACCGGACCGGAATTCTGATGGAAAAAGCACCATCGAGATACCATATTTCAGAAGATCAGAAGAAGGGGGACATCCAGGGTGCCTTAGAAGTTCAGAGGAGGAGTCCAGCCAGAAGGGGAGCTAGAGGAGGCCACCAGGGGCCCACACCATGAGGTGGCGTGGCCCCTGGCCGCGCCACCAGGTGGTGTGGACACCCTGGCCCACCCCTGGTGGATATTTTTGGCGTACTTAGCCCCTAAGAAACCCTAAGACTCATACCATCGTCGAAGAATTATTCCTCCGCCGCCTCGGGGCGTAAAACACCCGAGAGAGAAAAGCTCTCTGGCAGGGAGAAATCTGCCGGGGAAATTCCTCTCCGGAGAGGGGAAATCACCACCATCGTCACCGTCATCACTCTGGGCATCATCAATATCTTCATCATGATCATCATCATCACCCCCCAGCACCATCACCCTCATCATCCACCATCATCCCGCTGTAACAATTAGGGGCCTCTACCGTTGTTTTACGTTAGATCTCTCTCCCAGTCTGGATTACTTGTTAGCAGTTGATGCTTGTGAGATTTATCGGTGTTTGCACTTTATGACCAGATTGTTATCATCCATTATATCACCTCTGATTATGATCCATGTGATGTCTTGTGAGTATTACGTGTTGTTCTTGAGGACATGGGAGAAGTCAAGTTGTTAGTAGTGAAGTAATGTTGAGTAATATTTAATGTTTGATATTTAAGTTATGGTGTTATTCTTCTAGGGGTGTCATGTGAACGTCGACAACATGATACTTCACCATTTATGGGCCTAGGGGAATTCATCGTGTTTTTGGCTACTAATTCTGGGGTTGCCGGAGTGACAGAAACCTAAACCCCCGTTAGGAAACCTTTACACCAGGGAGCGTAGGATCCCGGAGTTTAAAGCTGTGGTTAGATTTATTTCTTAATTACTTTCTTGTAGTTGCGGATGCTTGCAAGGGGTATAATCACAAGTATGTATTAGTCTTGTATGGGACGGTACATTAGCATAGGTTCGCCCACACACAACACTTATCAAAACACCTAAGATTATTCAGCGGCATGGAACAAAAGCACTTGACAGAAACCTCCCGTGTGTCCTCGAGAACGTTCGTTAATCATAAGTAAACCCACCGGTTTGTCCTTTGCTAAAGAAAGGATTGGGAAACTTGCTGCAATTATTACTACTGCATTTTATTTACTCGCACTTTATTTATCTGCAATTCAAAAAACCCTACAAATCTATCTTTCAGTATTTACAGTTATTCGTTCATCGAAACTGCTTGTCAACACCTTGTGCTCCTCGTTGGGTTTGACACTCTTATTTATCGAAAGTACTACGATACACCCCCTATAATTGTGGGTCATCAAGACTATTTTCTGGCACCGTTGCCGGGGAGTGAAGCGTTATTGGGAAGTGGAATTGATAAAGGAAGCTTCTACTGTAAGTGCTGTTTTTATTACTGTGTACTGCTTTATTACACTATGTTTGGATCTCCTTTTGAGTCCTTATTTCCGAGCACTACTGCCACTGCTAGGGTAGTAAGTGACCCACCGCCTTATGATTTGGATCCTTATAAAATACCTATAAAGATTGTTAAACATGTTAGGAATAACTGCTATTCAGGTGATGGAACTGTCCATCCGGGTGATCATTTGCTCTTTTTACATGAATTATGCGAGTTGTTCAAGTGTGCAGGTATTACAATGGGCCAAGTTAAGAGGAAATTATTCTCTATATCATTGAAAGGCCGATCCGCTGAATGGTTCAAACTGCTGAAAAATAGCCAGACTATTGGATGGGAGGAAATTGTGCCTCTCTTTTATTCTAAATTCTATCCTACCAGTGAAATTCATAGAGATCGGAATTATATATATAATTTTTGGCCTCATGACGGAGATAGTATTTCCCAAGCATGGGGGAGATTGAAATTACTAATGCTCAAATTCCCCATTCATGAGCTACCCAGTAATATTGTTATTAATAATTTCTATGCAAGGCTTCCTCTTCATGACAAGGATTTATTGGATGCTTCTTGTTCTGGATCATTTACACGTATGAAGGATGGAGCTAAATGGGATCTTCTTGACCGTATTCAAGGAAACACTGAAGGATGGGAGAATGACAAAGGTAGAAAGTCAAGGTATAAACTATGATTATGAATGCATTAAAAAAATTATGTCATCCGATGATTTTCATAATGTTAGTATTGTTTATGGTCTTGATTCTCAAGTTGCTGCAAACTTATATAAGGCGTTCGCTTCTTATATTTATATTCCCAAAAAGGAATGGGATAAGTACCATGCACCTTATAAAGATACTGTTGATTGTGTTCCTGCTATAGATATAGAAGTTCATACCGTTGATTCTATTTTGCCTGAACCTTATATTGAGAAAATGCCTTTCCCTGCTAAGGTAAAAGAACATTCTATGTTAGGTAGTGTGGTTAATAAAAGTGCAAGGAAACCTATAGAGCCTGAGGAACAAATAACTATAGAACCTACAATAGCAATAGTAAAGGACCTTGTTTCTGAAAATATAGAAGAGGGACACATTATATTTTGTGAAGATGCCTCTAATATTGTCTCTCATCGTAGTAAATCTAGGAAACTTGGTGTTCCTGTGCTATCTGTTAGGATAGGTGATCATTTCTATTATGGTTTGTGTGATATTGGTGCTAGTTCTAGTGCTATTCCTTATGAGCTTTATAAAGAAATCATGCATGAAATTGGTTCTTGTGAACTTGAAGACATTGATGTGATTATTCAACTTGCTAATAGGGAAACTATTTATCCGATTGGCATTGTTAGATATATGGAGGTCTTATGTGGTAAAACTAAATATCCTCCTGATTTTCTAGTACTAGGCACTTCTTCTAGTGATACTTGTCCTATTATATTTTGTAGACCTTTCTTAAACACTTGTGGTGCTGTTATAGATTGTAAAAAGGAGAAAATCCTTACAAAGTTTGATGGAGAGTCTTATGAATTAAATTTCTCCAAATTTGCTAAAGCACCTTATGAAGCTGAATTGCCTAATGAAAACTATAGAGTTGAACAATTGGCTGCTATTGCTCTTGCTCCTAACAATCCTTTGCAGCAATACATGGAAGACCAGCAAAGTGATGTCTTTATGGAAGAAAGGAATGAAATTGACGAGATTTTCCTACATCAGCCAACGATGTTGAAACATAATTTACCGGTGGAAGACTTGGGTACCACATTACCACCTAAGGAGGATCATGTTTTTGATTTAAAACTTTTGCGTGACAATCTTAAATATGCTCATATTGATGATAAGAAATTATACCCTGTTATTATTAGTTCTAAACTTTCTGGTGAAGAAGAAGAGAGATTATTGGGAATATTGAGGAAACATAGAGGTGCTATTGGTTATACTCTTGATGATTTGAAGGGGATTTCTCCTGCTATATGTGAGCATGCTATTAATATTGAACCCGATGCAAAGCCAGTTGTTGAGACCCAACACTGTTTAAATCCTAATATGAAGGATGTGGTAAGAAACGAGGTATTGAAACTCCTTGATGCTGTTATTATTTATCCTATTGTTGATAGTAGATGGGTTAGTCCTATGCATTGTGTCCCTAAGAAAGGAGGGATGACTGTTGTGCCAAATGAAAATAATGAACTTATTCCTCAAAGAGTAGTGGTTGGTTATAGGATGTGTATTGATTTTAGGAAAGTGATGCATGTAAAATGCATAGATGAACTTTGCATGTTATTACTTGTTTTTCCTACATATTAGCAACTTATATTCATGTTTTATAATGATTTGGGGGATTTTCTGAACAATTCCCCTTCTTTTGGTTCTAACCCTGTTTTTCAGAAAACGTACTTTTTAGTGTTTCAGACTTTCCGGGAGCTTCGGGACTCCAAAAAGGGCGAGGCCAAAGAGCACGGTTCAGAATTTTCGAGACGAAGACCATGGGCCAAAGTAGAGGGCCAAAAGGCCAACCAGGTAGAAAAGAGGACCCTCCACGTGGCCAGATTCCTTGGCCGCGTGTGGGGCCCCCTTTTTGCCCCCGTGGCTCCGATGCCGTCGATCTTTCTTCTCCCGAGTGTCTTGTGACCTAAAAATGACTATATAAAGGGTCCCCTAGCCTTTTCAAGAAGGAGGCGACGCCGAGATATGAAACCACGAAACAGAGAGACAGAAGGCTGCCGCCAGAGATGATCGGAGGGGGGAAACGCCGCCGGGATCACCCCCGGAGGGCTCCAGCCCCCTCCGGCGTGTTCATCATCAACATCTACAGCAAGATCAGCTCCATCTCTCCACTTTAATCTCTTGGCAAACACGATGTATGATGCAATACTATATTCCCTTGATGTATTGTATCTCCCCGTCTATGTTTGAGTAGTGAATTGTTCTTGGCAATGGTGAAATAGTTCGTTGATTGGTTGCATACAAGTTTGTTATCTTCTATGATTGTCTTTATGTACAATATATGAGTACACACATATGTTGGGGAATGCATGTAAGGTGATCACCGGTAGCATAATGGAGTGGTGGTGACTTGGGAGTGACAGTAACCTGAGACCGAGCCACAAAGTTAAGTTATTGGGGGATATATATAGGGGACCTTAGAACGTAAGGCATTGGTGGGACTTTATGTCTTAATCAATCTTGTGCGGTCATTTACTTGGCCACATGATCCATCATAAGGGGTTGTAGATCATTTACTTGACTATACCTATTCATGGCTCCTTCCTAGAAGAAACAACTAAGACTAAAACATGTGCTTCACTAATTGTGACAACCACACGAACGAAACACCTATTGCTAGAACACTTGCTCCCTTGAGATACTTGAGATATTTGCTGCTTGCTACTTGTGAAACTTGCTTAGAAAGTTGCTTTAGAAACTTGCTCTAGGATTACTTGCATTTTAAACTTGCTTCACTAGTTACTAGACAAACCACACTCCACGTCACTTGCTTTTAATTAGTTAGTTACTTTTATTCAAACTTATTGCTTTGCATAAACAGCCATATAAGAGGGTTATAGGGCTTTAGAGAATAGATAGCTTACCTTCAGCTCCTCGTGGGTTCTACACTAAAATACTTATCGAAAGGTACTACAATTGATCTCCTGCACTTGGGAGTCATCAAAAAGTTAATAAGGTTACTAAGAAAGATCATTACCCTTTACCTTTTATTGACAAATGTTAGAAAGGTTGTCTAAGAAAACTCATTTCTGCTTTCTTGATGGTTATTCTGGGTTCTCTCAAATTGCTGTTAGGAAGCCTGATCAAGAGAAAGAAACTTTCACTTGTCCTTTTGGAACCTATGCTTATAGACTTATGCCTTTTGGTTTATGTAATGCTCCTGCTACTTTTAAAAGATGCATGTCTTCTATCTTTCATGGTTTTTGTGAAGAAATTGTGGAAGTCTTCATGGACGATTTCTCCGTCTATGGAACTTCTTTTGATAATTGTTTGCAGAATCTTGATAAAGTTTTGTAGAGATGTGAGGAGACTAATATTGTTCTTAATTGGGAGAAATACCATTTTAAGTTTAATGAAGGAATTGTTCTTGGACATAAAATCTCTGAAAGAGGTATTGAAGTTGACAGAGCTAAAGTTGAAGCTATTGAGAAAATGCCCTGTCCTAGGGATGTCAAAGGTATTCGGAGTATTCTTGGTCATGCTGGTTTCTATAGAAGGTTTATTAAAGATTTCTCTAAAACATCAAAGCCTATTACTAATGTTCTTCAAAAGTATGTACCTTTTGTTTTTGATGAAGATTGTAAAGAAGCTTTTGAAATTTTAAAGATAGCTTTAATAACTGCTCCTATTGTTCAACCTCCTGATTGGAATTTACCATTTAAAATTATGTGTGATGCTAGTGATTATGCTGTAGGTTCTATTCTTGGACAACAGATAGATAAGAAGTTAAATGTTATTCATTATGCTAGTAAAACTCTTGATGCTGCTCAAAAGAATTATGCTACCACTGAGAAAGAGTTTCTAGCTGTAGTTTTTGCTTATGATGAATTTAGGCAGTATATTGTTGATTCTAAAGTTACTATTCATACTGATCATGCTGCTATTAAGACCCTTATGGAAAAGAAATATGCTAAGCCTAGGCTTATTAGATGGGTGCTTCTCTTACAAGAGTTTGATTTACATATCGTGGATAGGAATGGTGCTGAAAATCCTGTTGCTGATAATTTGTCTAGATTAGAAAATATCTCTGATGATCCTATTCCTATTAATGATAGTTTTTCTAATGAACAGTTAGCTGCAATAAAAGTGAGCTCTCAAGAGAGTCCATGGTATGCTGATTATGCTAACTTTATTGTTTCCAGGTATTTGCCTCCTACCTTTACAGCTCAGTGATGCATGGAAAATGCATAGATGAATTTTGCATATTTTCACATGGTTTTCTATTACATATTGCATCATATAAGGGTATAATTCAATGTTTTATAGTATTTTGGGGTTAAATTACAAAGTCCCCCAACTTTTATGGAATTAACCCTGCCTGTCAGAAACCCCGTTTTCTATATTTTTGACGTTTCAGGGGGCAAACTTCCGCGAAATCACCTGAAAATCTGCGGGGGTCATTTTCTTAGAATGAGAAGACTTGCGGGCAAAGGATCCACGAGAATTGGGCAAGGAGGCCCAAAAGAGGACCCTCCACGCGGCCAGATTCCTTGGCCGCGTGAGAGGCCCCCTTTTGGCCCCTGTGGCCCCAATTCCTTCCATCTCCGACTTACCGACTCCGTCTTGACCTAAAACCGACTATAAAAAGGGTCCCCCGTACCCTTACGGAGGGGAGCGCCGCCGAAATACCGAAACACCAAAACAGAGACCAGAAGTTCCAGATTGGAGGGCGAAAACTCCGGCGGGGCGCCGCCGGTGTGATCTCCTACCCCTCCAACGGCATCTCCATCGACATCTCCATGAAGAGGGAGTAGTCCACCCCAGGGCTATGGGTTTGTGGAAGTAGCACTTGTATCTCTCTCTCTATGTGCTTCACTAATTAGATCCGTATGAGCTGCTTCACATGATTACGAGCACCGTTGTAATTCCTATGTGGTCGATCTTTTCTATGAGTTATTGAATCTGAGATTGCAATTGTTTCTCTTGAGTTATTTGAGTAGATGTATCTTATGTACCCCGTTCTTATTTGCTAGCTTTGATCAATCTAGTTCTTGAGAGCGTGTGTGGGGTGATGGATGCATTAGTTGGAGTAACGGGGGGTGGCTAGTGTTGTGAAAGTGACAGAAGTTCAGCGATCCACTTAGGTTTTGTTAAACCTTTCTTAGTTACCTCACTAGGGATAAAAAGGAGTACCTTGTTACCGGGGATTTGAAGTGACACTAATCAATCTCCATGACTAGATCTAGCAAGTTCTTACTTCAACTTCATTTCACATTGCTTAAAGCTATACTCTGGTTTTTCCTTAATTATCGAGGTGTTATGATTTATTTCGCATCTTGGTGGAGTATAAGAGGGATCAATATGACCGTAGAGATCTCTATGCTAGGACGTGATGCCCATATGAAAGTACTCAATGTTAAACATGTTATTGTAATATCACATGTATTTCTTTATGTCCACCGTCTACCACTTTATTTGAGAGAATGCAAGTGTGAAACCATGAACCCCGGTCCTATTTTAATTATAAGAAAACACTCTAGTTACTTTGCTGCAATTTACTTTACTTGCACTTTACTTTACTTGCATCTCCAATTCGAATTTACATTATCTCCATCACCACTTGCATCACAAAAATACAAAAACAATCCATTGCATATTTATTTTCTCATTTGCATTTAGTAGTAGATTTAATTATTGCACATTTACTTTAATTTTTGCATTGCAATTTAGAAGTCTCACACCTTGTGCTTGACAACCACTTGGTGAGGTTAAGGGCACAAAATTCTCTACTTGTTTGCAGGATCCTGGAGGAAGCTTGGAAGACAACTGCTGAAATACTGGCTCCCCAAGAGTTTGATATAAACCCTCGAGTCACCCTCGTGGGGAAGAAGGCTTGCCACTAGCTACACACTCTGCACTTGGAGTCTCAACCTAGCCATCAAGCGTTTTTCTGGCGCCGTTGCCGGGGAGCCATAGGCGAAGGAGTTGTCCAAGGGGGCTCACAAGAAGTCTTCATCACCAACAAGGTGTGCAAACACCTAAGCTTGGGGAGGTTGCACCTACGTGAGTACCGTCCTTTCTATCTCCACCTTCTTTCAAGTAGATTGTTTTGTTTCTTGTCTTGTTTTTGTTTTTGTGTTGTTTTTGTTCTTGTTTTTGTTTTGTCTTGCATATTTTATTTTAGTTTGCATTTTAGTTTTGCATTTAGTTATCTAGTTTATTTTAGTATTTCGAATTTTCCTAGTTACTTTACTTTTGTTTTGCATAAAAAATTAAAAACTACATAAAAACTGTTAAAATGGGTGATAGAACTAAATTAAGTGACTACACAAATACACCCAATGACCAATTCATTGCTAGGCCAATTACTACACCTGAAATACAAGCTGAAAGCTATGAAGTAAGTCCTAGTTTATTGAATTTAATTACTAGAGAGCAATTTGGTGGTAGTGTTATGGAGGATGCCTCTATGCATCTTCATGATTTCATGGAAATATCTGATATGCAAAAATTTAAAAATGTGGAAAGTAGTGTTTTAAAACTGAAATTATTTTCTTTTTCACTTAGAGGAAGGCTAAATAATGGTTACTTTCACTACCTACAGCTAGTATAAAGTCTTGGGATGATTTAAAAGAAGCTTTCATTAAGAAATATTATCCTCCCGTTAAAATTTTGCAAAATAGGAATAATATCCTCTCATTTAGGCAAAATGATAATGAACATGTAGCCATGGCATGGGATATAATTAAATTAATGATTAGAACATGCCCATCACATGGAGTAAATGAATGGACCATACTACACTCTTTTTATAATGGTTTAAACTACATGTCTAGAAATATACTTGATTCTGCTGCTGGAGGTGCCTTTATGAGTAAAACTGTAGGAGAGGCTAAGAGCATATTAGAAAGCATATTGCAAATTATAGTAAATGGAATACTGAAAGAGCACCCAATCCCACTAAGAAAATAAACTCAATTGAAGAAACCAATGATTTGTCTTCTAAAATGGACACTATTCTTGCTTTTATTAATAAACAAAATATGGAGAATGTGCCTTTGCAGGAGCTAGTTGGTAGTAATTCTGAAAGTGTGGATGTTAATTTTGTTAGGAATTATGGTAGCAATGGTTTTGGTAATGCTTACAATTCATATAGTAAACCTCCTTATGTGCCAAATAAACCTTTTGTTCCATATCCTAATGCTAATGAAAATAAGTGGAAGCCTTCTAGTGAAATTTTTGAATCTAATAAATTTCTTATGGAACAAGTTGCTAGTCAACAATGCTATGATACATGAGTTAAATAAGTATATTTCATCCATTAGTAGTGATATTAAAGGATTGCAACTTCAATCTTCGAATTTAGGTAAAGCATTGTCAAAATTAGCTGATAATCAAGCAACTCTATTAAGCATGTCAGCAGGAAAGCCACAAGCACAACCTAGTATAGGAATGAATTCTATTACTATTGATGCTCCTATTATTGAAAATATTGATCATATTGCTGAGAATACAGGTGAGCATGTCCCTACTAGCTTAGAAGAAACTTTGAATGAAATAGTGAAGTACCCTGAATATTTACTTCCATATGTCTTATCTTGCTAGCAAAGATGAAATTAGTCCTCATGAATCAAGAATGCTAGCTAAATTAGAGAGTAAAGTAGAGTAAATTATGATGCTTACTGAAATTAAGGATCCATTGCTTGATTTAGAAAAAACTAGCTTGCAAGAACTTATTGCTACTCTACAAAAATTTGCTAGTGATCCCACTATAAATGTTAATCAACCTGGCTTTGGATCTTATATTGATAATCATGTCTTGCAAGAAAAAATTGCTAGGTACAAGAATGAGGCCATGATACCTCCTAAGCTTGGGGATGCATGGATCCCCAAGGTGCTAGTTTCAATTGGAAAAGAAATTCACCATGCTATGTTAGATCTAGGTTCTAGTTTATCGGTACTCTCTAAAGAATTATATGAATTGCTAGAACTAAAAAATTTAGAAAAGTACTCAAGTGAATTTGTCCTTGCTGATAACTCTACTAAACATGCTTTAGTAAAAGTAAAAGATGTTATGATTGAATTGCACATGACTTTCATACCCGTTGATTTCATTATTATGGATATGGGGGATAAATCCCCTAGTCCTATTATTTTGGGTAGACCTTTTCTTCGTACTACAGGTGCAATCATAGACTCCAAGGAAGGGAATGTCAAGTTTCAGTTCCCTCACAAGAAAAGCATGGAGCACTTCCCAAGGAAGAGGGGCACGCTAAAGAACAAGCTCCCTCATGAGCTTTATCCCTCTTGATTATCAAGTAAGTAAAGCCTAGCTATATGGCTATAAAGAAAGCGCTTTACGGGAGGCAACCCGGTTGTTTTTGTTTGGATTTTCCTAGTGTACTCTTGCTGTATAAAGATATTAGTTTTTTTGTTTTAATTCTGGAGTTTTCAATAAAGAGTCAAGTCAAACCCATTTGGACTTATAGGTTGCTATCCTAGTTCATGAAATTTCTGTTTCAGCACGAGTCTGCTCACCGTATGATTTTACGTTTTTTATTGGTATGTCGGATTGAGATAATGTTTTAGTATGTTCTGCAACTTTTTGTCCTCTGTAAGCACAAAAATTGGCTTAATTTTTTGACGAGTCTAGCATAGGTAAAAACGTTCGTTTTTCTGCTGTTGCTTTTCTGGACAGATTCTGCCTTCTTTTGTTTTATGCACTCTTTGGGCTTGGGAATCGAATTTCTATGATTCTTTCAAGCAAGAGAGTGAACATACAACATAATTAATCTTATTGTCTATCTACTGGAGTATTTGATTTGGAATTTTGCACAGCAAGCATGTGATTTGTTTGTCCTTGCTAATCTCACCCCACAGAAAAAGAATGGGAGAAACATGTTTTGTGAAGTTTTTTCACAGGGAATAGAGGAGCTGCGCCTCAAAACATTCAAGAATGGTGAAAGACATAATCTTGGGGATGTGATGAACACCCCACTGGAGCTACACTCTTTTGGTTAGCACACGTCTACTTTCTGTTTTTCTAAGCAAAGCATTTATCGTAGAGACTTGAAGCGTCTAGTTTTTGTTTTTATTTTGGTTTTGATAAGACCACCACCATCATTTTATATGAGATTGAGCTACTGGAGTTTGGGGTTGGAATGTATTGGATGCTAGTATTATGACTTGGAATAGGGATGCCATGGTTGATTTGAAGAGCTACATATGTTTGCATGATTTATAGGCTTTTTATGTGTAGAAATTTGCAATAATGTTGTCTTGAGCTATCTCTTATTCATGTCCTTGATGTTAATTGCTGGTTTATTTAGTTTGTCATGAAATGAGTAGTTATATGGACATATGCATGCATAGTATCTGGTCAACTATCTCCCTCTTGCTAGCCAAAAATTTAAAAAATCCAACAAGTAAAAACTTGTTTCCAACACTCCTTAGCCAAGTATTTCCAGTGAGTCCACCATATCTTCCCATTAGCTTCATTGCTATTCCGAGTATGTTCACCATGTTATTGTGTTATTTATGTTCTAAATTAAGATATTCACTTTATTAATTGTCATGGGTTGAACTTGGGATAGGACTCTCACAAATTTTGAAGGCACACTTTACTTTTTATGCATCTAATAAACATGACCCAATAATGGGAGCCACAAGTTTTGCGTTTGACAAGTGTGTGGTTGGGAGCTAGCTATAAACGTGTATCACCGGAAACCTTTCAACATTGCACAAAAAATTTACATTTGGTTGATATCATGTACTTTTGTTTTTGGACTCCTGCCATGCCGAAATGAAATAGAGGAATAGTAAGTTTTGATGAGTAAGTATCTATATGACTAGAGAAACGCATTGGGCCGCTAACCCAAGCCATGCTTTATCATGGTGGAAATTTACTTACAGCTTGAGTGACTCTACAACACATCCTATAATAAAATAAGAAGCTATGCATAATAGTAAATGAAAATAAAAAGGATGATGAGTCTACTCCGTTTGTTCATCTTGTCATTGTAACATGGGCTTGTTTCCATGTCATGGGGCAAGAGGTACCTCTTTGCGGTTCTCTATGATGTCATTAATACTTATTATGATTTACAAAGCTTATTAGGAATCTTAAGTTGAGTAATCATGGAGTAGGTTTTCACACTCACGGGGCATGAGGCTTTCAACCACCTTACATTCTCATTACTTCAATACTCACAATTTTAAGATGCTAGTGATAAAGGGGCAATGAGAGTCCTATATCAATGGATACCA
Organism: Alopecurus myosuroides; assembly: GCA_028641055.1. Taxonomy (NCBI): domain Eukaryota; kingdom Viridiplantae; phylum Streptophyta; class Magnoliopsida; order Poales; family Poaceae; genus Alopecurus; species Alopecurus myosuroides. The sequence continues at coordinate 364,646,859 of CM054059.1, read as the reverse complement.
CATTTCAATTAGTAATTTTAGTTGAATAATTTAGAGGCTAAATAAGACTTGATCATGTTTTACCTCTACTCAATTTTCTCCAAAGTGTCAACTATATTTTCTATTCTCCATTATGCTATTCTTTGACCAATATAGGGTTTTATTTTTCATTTTGTGTATGCATTTGGTCCATAGTGATTTTATTTCATTATACACTTTGTGAACTTTCATGAAGCATCTTTGCTTGCATATTTAATATTTCTTACAACATGAATTGTATATTGCTACTCATTTCTAGTATTAATCATTTGATTATATGTAGCATGAATAATCCTCCTTGATATCCCATGATTGTTTCAATATGCAAAACCCATCTTAGTTTTATCACCTTCATACTCGAGGACGAGCATGGGTTAAGCTTGGGGATGTTGATGCATGTAAAATTCATAGATGAATTTTGCATATTTTCACATGGTTTTCTATTACATATTGCATCATATAAGGGTATAATTCAATGTTTTATAGTATTTTGGGGTTAAATTACAAAGTCCCCCAACTTTTATGGAATTAACCCTGCCTGTCAGAAACCCCGTTTTCTATATTTTTGACGTTTCAGGGGGCAAACTTCCGTGAAATCACCTGAAAATCTGCGGGGGTCATTTTCTTGGAAGGAGAAGACTTGCGGGCGAAGGATCCACGAGAATTGGGCAAGGAGGCCCGAAAGAGGACCCTCCACGCGGCCAGATTCCTAGGCCGCGTGAGAGGTCCCCTTTTGGCCCCTGTGGCCCCAATTCCTTCCATCTCCGACTTACCGACTCCGTCTTGACCTAAAACCGACTATAAAAAGGGTCCCCCGTACCCTTATGGAGAAGAGCGCCGCTGAAACACCGAAACACCAAAACAGAGACCCGGAGTTCCAGATTGGAGGGGGAAAACTCCGGCGGGGCGCCGCCGGTGTGATCTCCTACCCCTCCAACGTCATCACCATCGACATCTCCATGAAGAGGGAGTAGTCCACCCCAGGGCTATGGGTTTGTGGAAGTAGCACTTGTATCTCTCTCTCTCTCTATGTGCTTCACTAATTAGATCCGTATGAGCTGCCTCACATGATTATGGGTACCGTTGTAATTCCTATGTGGTGGATCTTTTCTATGAGTTATTGAATCTGAGATTGCAATTGTTTCTCTTGAGTTATTTGAGTAGATGTATCTTATGTACCCTGTTCTTATTTTCTAGCTTTGATCAATCTAGTTCTTGAGAGCGTGTGTGGGGTGATGGGTGCATTAGTTGGAGTAACGGGGGGTGGCTAGTGCTGTGAAAGTGACAAAAGTTCGCGATCCACTTAGGTTTTGTTAAACCTTTCTTAGTTACCTCACTAGGGATAAAAAGGAGTACCTTGTTACCGGGGATTTGAAGTGACACTAATCAATCTCCATGACTAGATCTACCAAGTTCTTCCTTAATTATCGAGGTGTTATGATTTATTTTGCATCTTGGTGGAGTATAAGAGGGATCAATATGACCGTAGAGATCTCTATGCTAGGACGTGATGCCCATATGAAAGTACTCGATGTTAAACATGTTATTGTAATCTCACATGTAATTCTTTATGTCCACCGTCTACCACTTTATTTGAGAGAATGCAAGTGTGAAACCATGAACCTCGGTCCTATTTTAATTATAAGAAAACACTCTATTTACTTTGCTGCAATTTACTTTACTTGCACTTTACTTTACTTGCATCTCCAATTCGAACTTACATTATCTCCATCACCACTTGCATCACAAAAATACAAAAACAATCCATTGCATATTTATTTTCTCATTTGCATTTAGTAGTAGATTTAATTATTGCACATTTACTTTCAGTTTTGCATTGCAATTTAGAAGTCTCACACCTTGTGCTTGACAACCACTTGGTGAGGTTGAGGGCACAAAATTCTCTACTTGTTTGCAGGATCCTGGAGGAAGCTTGGAAGACAACTGCTGAAATACCGGCTCCCCAAGAGTTCGATATAAACCCTCGAGTCACCCTCGTGGGGAAGAAGGCTTGCCACTAGCTACACACTCTGCACTTGGAGTCTCAACATAGCCATCACTCAGCAAAGAAGAAAATTCTTCTATGATTTGAGGCATTATTTTTGGGATGACCCACACTTATATAAATAAGGTGTTGATGGTATTATGCGAAGATCTGTTCCTGAAAATGAACAACGAGAGATATTGAGAAAATGTCATAGTAGTGCTTATGGAGGACATCATGCTGGAGATAGAACTGAACATAAGGTTCTACAATCATGTTTTTATTGGCCTACTCTCTTTAAATATGCTAGAAAGTTTATTTTATCTTGTGATCAATGTCAAAGGGTTGGAAATATTTCTAGACGTAATGAAATGCCTATGAATTATTCTTTTGTTATTGAACCGTTTGATTGTTGGGGTTTTGACTTTGTGGGTCCTTTCCCTCCTTCACAAGGCTACACTCATATTCTTGTTGTTGTTGATTATGTTACTAAATGGGTAGAAGCTATACCTACGAAAAGTGCTGATGGTGAAACCTCATTAAAAATGCTTAAGGACATTATTTTCCCTAGGTTTGGTGTGCCTAGGTATCTTATGACTGATGTGGGTTCTCATTTTATTCATGGTGGTTTTAGAAAGACTCTTGCTAAATATGATGTTAATCATAGAATTGCCTCACCCTATCATCCTCAAACTAGTGGGCAAGTAGAATTATCAAATAGAGAAATCAAATCTATCTTGCAAAAGACTGTTAACAAATCTAGAAAAAATTGGGCTAAGAAATTAAATGATGCTCTGTGGGCTTATAGAACTGCTTATAAAAATCCCATGGGCATGTCTCCTTATTAAATGGTTTATGGAAAATCTTTTCACTTGCCCCTAGAATTAGAACACAAAGCTTATTGGGCAGCGAGAGACCTAAATAGAGATTTTAAACTTGCTGGTGAGAAAAGGTTGCTTGATTTAAGTTCTTTAGATGAATGGAGGAGTGAATCATATGAAAATTCTAAGCTCTTTAAAGAGAGAGTTAAAAAGTGGCACGATAAGAGAATTATTAAAATAGAATTTCATGTTGGTGAGAAAGTGCTATTGTATAGGTCTCGTCTTAGATTTTTTGCAGGAAAATTACTCTCGAGATGGGAAGGACCTTTTGTTATCGAAGAGGTATATCGTTCGGGGGCAATTAAAATTGTTTCCCTTGAAGACAACTCTTCACAAGTGGTGAATGTCCAAAGACTCAAGCATTATATTTCTGGAGATCCTTACAATGAAAATGTTGATTGTATTCGAGCCATGATCCCAGAGGAATTTATTAAGAAGCATTTTTAAGAAACTGAGAGTAAGTTTTCGAATAGGTATCAGTTTTGGTAAGAAAATGTTCACGAAACATCTTCCAACTTTTATTTTTACTGTTTTTGGAAAACATGAAAAATTATGAGCCAGAAACGAGGCGGAGACGGAGCTCAAAGGCTCCACACCATGGGGTGGCGCGGGTCCACCCTTGACCGCGCCAGCCTATGGTGTGGGCGCCCCGGAGCCCCTCTCCGACTCGTTTTCGATATGGACTTTCTGTTCGTTATGAAACTTTTTGCTATATAATCCCCCGAACCCCCCGAGGTCCGTATATCGTTTTCTCGTCGTGTTTCTGTTTCGAGCTGTTTTCCTATCAGGAGTTCAGAGTTTCTAGACCAAGATGTCCTCCTTAGGCTCTAGCATTGAGGATTACGCTGCATGCTGTCTTCGACAAATCCAGCAAGACATCAACGAGGGTTCTTTTGCGGGATGGACGACGAAACAAGAGATAGATGCAAGGAGGGAATACATGGTTAACAACTTGAGGAAAGAGATCCGGAGGGCTGCACCAGCGCCAACGAGCAAGCCCACCTTTGTGGGATCCATTAACCCTCAACGTCGCTACTCTCATAATGTGCAGGGGACCGTGCCTCAGGATCAATACCCCAACATATTTCCTATGATAGCTGAAGCACACTGGGTCGCCGACCAATTCTGCGAACAATATCGTATTCTCAAGGCCGAGGTAGAAATTCTGGAGGCGGAGAACATTGAGCTTCATCGTTTCATCAAAGGCTTTCTGACTCCTATTCGAATGATTCCACCTTCATCACCGCCGAAGAAATAAATCATCATTGGTTTTGGCATTCCCTCGGCTTGTTCCAAGCTTGGGGGGAGTGTCGCGGTATCACACCACTATCTTTCATCTTTTTACTTTTTCAGTAGAGTCATATCACGAGTAGAGAAGTTATCATATAGGATGGTTTGCAGTATGGAAGTGTCTCTCCTTAGTTGGTTATCGTTGTATCCGTTGGTGTGAGTTGCCGGTTTGAAATATTAATGAGAAGTTCCATCATTTACTTTCTGCACACATTATTTTAGTTTTCAATTTCTGTCATATGGTTAAGCTTGTTGTTAATATTTGGTATCACTCTGGAGATCATCAAGTTAATCTAGTTGGTTTTGGCAAACTTAGCTTGGGTCAGTAGAAATAATAATTTGAGATTCTAGCATAAGAAAGAGAAATTTGCCTATTAGCTCATAAACTTGGTATTCACAAGTTAAGATCGCTTGGGCTTTCAATGAAGATTGCATGATTGGTTTCATCATATGTATATTTGTTTGTTTTCCCTCAACTCTTATGCTTGCTACCCAGCCTTGCTAGCCAAAAACCCTGTACTGAGTATGAGCTCTACTCGTCCATCCAAACCCTGAACCAAAACCTTGCCATTTGTGTCCACCATACCTTCCTACATGTGGTATTTCACCGTCACTCCGAGTAAATTGCTCATATGTTACCTTTCAAACCTTCAAGATTATCCCTGTTTTGTGTTCCTATTTTAGCTCATGAGGACGCAAATAGAGAATATTTATCTCACTTGTTGATTGGACTCACACACCTGGACTAGTGGCTTCAACCGCTTATCCAAATGCTAGAAGACCTGGCAGCGGGGTTCCCAGCCCCAAATAATAATACAAATTCTCTTCAATCTTTTTTCCCCTGATTTATCAGTCAAAGCATAATTGTGTAAACAAAAGAGAAAGAGGGTTGACCTTCTATACCAGTTGCGTCCTTCTATGGGAGCCGCTCTTGTGAAGTCTAGTTGGCTTGTGACGTACTGCATTTTCTATTTGCCATTCATTGACATAAACATACACCTCTCTCAAAATTTAGACACTCCTCCACGGTTTGTGATTGTTGGCAGGCACCCGAGGATTCGGTTAGCCATGGTTTGTGTAAGATGGATGGGAGGAGTGTCATGCATTTTATACCTTTGTTTATTAAAATAAAAGCTCTAGCACAGGAGTGATCAATGCTTCCCTCTGCGAAGGGCCTATCTTTTACTTATATGTTGAGTCAGTAAACCCATTCCTTTCTGTCTCCAGCAATCATTTGAGTTTTTGTGATCTCACAATCTATATGTTGATTTATTCAATCATGTTTTCTATACTCCTTTGTTTAGCACATGCTTTATTATCTGAATGAATATTACTTTGAAAGCTATGAATCACTGTAAAAGGATTGTTATAATTAAACATGTTAAGCTCTACAATATAAGCCTTGTTATAAAGACTTCACCTAAGATAAGTATGATATCATTAAATGTTCTCTGACCAAGAACAAAGTTTGCCATCACCAATTTTGATTCTCTCTTTTGCATCTTTGTTTGTGACTCCCATTACTTGTTTCAAGTTAAGTTATATGAGAGGAAGTTTTTGTCTATAATGATTGGTGTATATATAAATGTGATGCTTCTTGTCCGTATTTTATTTATCGACTCTTCACTCCATAAACCCGTGGTCATGTTTACTGAGTTCAGTTTCGCTTGGGGACAAGCGAGATCTAAGCTTAGGGGGAGTTGATACGTCCATTTTGCATCACTATTTTATATCATAATTTTCTGTTATTCATCTACATATTTCATGTTACGATGCATCCCTTATGTTATTTTATCTTATTTTGCATGTTTCATAATTTTTGGAGAATAAACACCGGGACCAGAATTCTGATGGAAAAAGCACCGTCGAGATACCATATTTCAGAAGATCAGAAGAAGAAGGGGGACATCCGGGGTGTGTTAGAAGTTCAGAGGAGGAGTCCAGCCAGAAGGGGAACCAGAGGGGGGCCACCAGGGGCCCACATCATGAGGTGGCGCGCCCCCTAGCCACGCCACCAGGTGGTGTGGCCACCCTGGCCCACCCCTAGTGGATATTTTTTGTGCATACTTGGCCCCCAGGGAACCCTAAGCCTCATAACATCGTCGAAGAGTTATTCCGCCGCCGCCTCGGGGCGGAAAACACCCGAGAGAGAAAAGCTCTCTGGCAGGAAGAAATCTGCCAAGGAAATTCCTCTCCGGAGAGGGGAAATCACCACCATCGTCACCGTCGTCACTCCGGGCATCATCAAGATCATCGTCATCATCATCATCACCACCAGAACCATCACCCTCATCATCCACCGTCATCCCGCTGTAACAATTAGGGGCCTCTACCGTTGTTTTACATTAGATCTCTCTCCCGGTGTGGATTACTTGTTAGTAGTTGTTGCTTGTGAGATTTATCAGTGTTTGCACTTTATGAACAGATTGTTATCATCCATTATATTACCTCTGATTATGATCCATATGATGTCTTGTGAGTAGTTCGTGTTGTTCTTGAGGACATGGGAGAAGTCAAGTTGTTAGTAGTGAAGTAATGTTGAGTAATATTTAATGTTTGATATTTATGTTGTGGTGTTATTCTTCTAGTGGTGTCATGTGAACGTCGACTACATGATACTTCACCATTTATGGGCCTAGGGGAATTAATCGTGTTTTTGGCTACTAATTGTGGGGTTACCGGAGTGACAGAAACCTAAACCTCCGTTAGGAAACCATTACACGAGGGAGCGTAGGATCCCGGAGTTTAAAGTTGTGGTTAGCTTTATTTATTAATTACTTTCTTGTAGTGGCGTATGCTTGCAAGAGGTATAATCACAAGTATGTATTAGTCTTGGATGGGACGGTACATTAGCATAGGTTCCCCCACACAACACTTATCAAAACACCTAAGATTATTCACCGGCATGGAACAAAAACACTTGACAGAAACCTCCCGTGTGTCCTCGAGAACGTTTGTTAATCACAAGTAAACCCACCGGCTTGTCCTTTGCTGAAGAAAGGATTGGGCCACTTGCTGCAATTATTACTACTGCATTTTATTTACTCGCACTTTATTTATCTGCAATATCAAAAACCCCTACAAATCTATCTTTCAGTATTTACAGTTATTCCTTCATCAAAACTGCTTGTCAACACTTTCCGCTCCTCGTTGGGTTCGAAATTTTCATTTATCGAAAGTACTACGATACACCCCCTATACTTGTGGGTCATCACTTCACTGTAAAAAAATTGATAAATCTCAGAATAGTTTTTGATATGAAAATTCTTGTGCATAAACCTGAGATTATGATATGTCTTTCATTAGTTTTGAGTTTTTTATTTGAGCTAAGTAACTATCTCATTGAGTGCCATCTTTACACGTTGTTCAGTTTTCGCAGATTTCTTTGTTTATTCAATATTGTACTTAGTGTTCTTAGTTTCCTTAGTTTTCCGACGGACATCGGAAATTTTATAAGAAATCTTGGTATATACAGTAGGTAATATTTAATAAATATCATGAAACTTTCCAATACTTGAACATGAGTGGATTTTATTTAATGGGTACTAATCCTAATAATGAATTTTGTGAAGTTTTATGTGGATATAGCTTATAATATCTAATCAATATGGTGATATGAGATGAACAAAAAGATGCAAAAGCTCAAGCTTAGGGATGTTTAGGTGCATCCCAAGAACATATTCAAGAAGATACAATCATCTAAACTTGGGGATGCCCGAGGCATCCCCCTATTCATCAACAAAAATGAGGTTGTCTCGTTCATGATCTATATCACCCTTTTCACATGATATGTATTGTCTTAACATGTATTTTAATCTGCTATCATTTATTTTTGAGTTTCTTTACTGTTAGTATGAAGTTTAGTTCTTGATTAGCCTCTGTTATTTTAGGTTCTAAAAAAACAAAGTACCAAGTTTTATGCATTTAGTTTTAGTTGGTGCATATTTAAGGGCTTTTTCTGTTTTCAACATTTCCTGCTCACTATAAAATGTGTCATATTTTACTAAAACTCAAAAAGTCACGAAAATTTAACTGGTTATGTATCATCTAACCCTCGGCATGCACAAAAATTGACTAAAATTTATGACATGTTTAAGTGCACCTAATAAATATGTTTTCTGGCTGCTGTTTTTCTAGACAGATTCTGACTTTTGTTGTAAGAGTGGCCTCTTTGCATTTGCATTTTATTCTTTTTGGGTCTTACCTTTAATTTATAAGTTGGTCACTTAAGCAACCTTTCTATAATTAAAAAACAAAATTTGATTTGTTTTAATAGAAGCACTTTGGGAATATTATCGGGCCTAGCTGAAAGACATTAAAGAAAAGCACTTCTTTGAAGATAACCCATATTTTTATTTTGCAATGTTTTATTATGTTTCCTTTGAGTCAAGGTGTTTATTACTTCTGTAGAAAATCCTTTTTATCTTTACTTTCTCATATTTGTTGTGCCAAGTAAAGTCTCTAGTGAAAAGTTGGTGCTAGATTTGGATTTCTGCGCAGAAGCATATTTTTGTTGTCCACTATTAAATTCGTATAAAATTTCAAAAAGGTCAAAATTATCGGATTTTTTTTCTTAATCCTCAGTTATTTCTGAAAACCTTTCTAGTTTTAAGTTTTTCGATTTGAGCAACGTAAGTGCCTCGAAAAAAATCGTCTTTACAGACTGTTCTATTTTTGATAGATTCTGCCTGTTTACTTTGCATTCTCTCTTTTACTATGTTGAGTGGATTTCTTTGCTCCATAAAACACCAGTGGTTGTAGCTAATATTTATAAAGTATTGATAATTCTTATGTACATGCATAACATGTGTTTTTTTTATTATGCACTAACCCTCTAATGAGAATTACTTCGAGTTTGGTGTGAAGGAAGTTTTCAAGGGTCAAGAGAAGAGGATGATATAATGTGATCAAGAAGAGTGAAAAGCCAAATATTGTGGATGCCCTCGTGGTTCATCCCAACAAATTCCAAGAAGACTCGAGCATCTATGCTTGGGGATGCCCAAGACATCCCCTTCTTCATCAGCAACTTATGAGGTCACTTCTTGTGAAACTATATTTTTATTCGGTCACAACATATGCACTTCAGTTGGAGCATATGTTTGCTTTTATTTTCCTTCTACAATAAACTTAGTTGGAACCTAGCATTCTTGTGTGGGAGAGAGACACGCTCCGCTTTTTCATCTGAATACTCGTATTCCTATCATACTCTTCGTTTTTCGTCTAGCTGTTGCAACTCCTCCTCTTTTTAGCTCTTGTTTTTCATGCATCTCTTATTCAGAGCTGTTAGTTCTTGTAGAGTAGTGTTACTCTCTTGTTTCATTGATATATCATTTGGATAGTTTTTGTTTAAATAAAGTGATGGTGTTGGAAAGAAATAAAATATTTCATGCTTATAAGGGTGCAAAAAGAAGCTTGTTTAGACTGTGGCTAGACTTTATCATGTCATGTTGGATATTATTTTAATTCTATACTTAGTAATTATTGATGTAGCATGACTTGTATCGAACATCTGAGAGTTCTTAATGTGCCACTGAAAGAATCATGAGTTGTTTTTATCACATCAAAGCATAACATTGTGGTATTCTCCTTTGAATGCCTTATTTGGTTGACTTGGCGCATGCTTACACCATGTTATGACTACAAACCAGTTACCTTTAGCCTCTATGATCATTTAGTTTTTGACTTGTAATACCATTTATGCTTTGATTAATAATGTTTTTGTCGCTATGCATGATTATGGCCATTATTGCTCTTTTAATTTGTCGCTCCCAGTATTTTGCTAGCCTCCACCTGTACTGAGTATGAGCTCTACTCGTGCAGCCAACTCCCAAAAACCAAAGTTTGCCAAATATTACCAACATACCTACCTACATGTGGTATTTAACCTCCACTCCAAAGTAAATTTATCATGTGCTACCTTTAAACCCTTCAAAAGTATACCTGCTTTGTGCCCCTGTTTTAGCTCATGAGGATGCAGATAGAAGATCTTTATCTCACTTGTTGATTGGACTTTACACACCTGGACTAGTGGCACATCCGCTTATCCAAATGCTATAAGAGCTGGCAACGGGGTGCGCAGCCCCAAAATGTGGTTATTATAAATTCTCTTCACTCCTTTTGCCCCTAATTTATCAGTCAAAGCATAATTGTGTAAATAAAAGAGAAGAGGGATGATCTACTGACCCCAATAGAAAAAACATCCTTCAATAGGAGCCGCTCTTGTAAAGTCTAGTTAACTTGTGACATACTGTATTATCTATTTGCCATTCGTTGACATAAATATACACCTCTCTAAAAAAATTGTTTTCAATACCTCTGTTTTAGTAAAATAAAAAGCTCTAGCACATTAGTTAATCCCTACTTCCCTCTGCGAAGGGCCTTTCTTTTACTTTTATTTTGAGTCTTCATCTTCTAACTTTATGCACAATTAAGAGAGCATAGTTGTCATTCTGAGTATAATGTGCATCAGTCCCAAAGCTTATTATTGATTGATTCATGATATGTTATTACTTGTTCTTAAATTATTTGTTTCTAGTCACCACTTGAACTTTGAAGGTGTTCTGGCATTTATGTTTTCCTCCCACTTTTAAGGACAAGCGGAATACCACTTTGCTATGTTTTCTTTATGCTCCAAAAAAACGTATATCTTTAAATGAATCATTATCATGATCTTTCGTTTGTGTTACTTTTGATGTTGCAACATGGTTTCTAAGTTATGTTGTTGACATTATATCTATCATGACTATGTTTAGAGTACTTTGATCTCAGCTTGCAATGCTTTTACAAATAATGATGATCAAGATGGTGTTGGTAGCATGTCACCTCAAAAACTATCTTGGTATCATTTTACCTACTCGAGGAAGAGTAGGAACTAATCTTGGGGATGTTGATATCTCCAAAACGTATCTATAATTTTTTATGCTTTCATGCTACTTTTATGCTTTCGATAATTGTTTTTATATTAAGTTTATGAATTTTTTGGACTAACCTACTAATAGTTGCAAAAGTGCACAATGTTCTTGTTTTACACTTTGATGTGTAGGAATTATCAAAAATACAAGAGGAAACCTTATTGGAGTCGAATTGGGACTTTCCTGAAATCTATCTAAAAAGTCTTTTTAAAGATTGCCACGGGTCGAAGACGATGTCAAATGGAAAAAGTGTGTCCGTGAAAGTTGTGGGGAATTTTGCGGCGTACGTCCAGACCTGATGAGAATCAAGAGGCGAATCGTGAAGCTCGTCTCTTCCACTCCTCCGTTAACCGGCATGGACACAATCATATGCTAGTTCGGAAGGCGGATTGAGCCCCTTGCTTATCGCGGAAAACAGCTCATGTGTGAATACACGGGCCCGGACGATGCGATGAGGGCAACGAAGAGCGCTTTGAACAAGAAGGAGTTCAAAAAGCGCGTGAACCAACCCGTCTCTACTCGTGACCAGTATGAAGAGAGCCGGGAAATGTATCATGCGAAGAATCCTGCTCCCAAGGTACGCTTTTGTCATTTGGGGAAATTTCTTGAGTTCCATCTTTTCTCGGATGTTTATACTAATCTGGAATTAGGGTTACTTCTTTTTCAGCTCCTCGAACTTGCTGAAAGCGAGCTTGCCACCTACGACGAGTTGACTATGCTACTAGACAACTTTTAGTCTGGAGGGCGAAAGCGCAAGAAGGCATCCGCCAGTCAGGAAGTCATCGACCTAGACGGTGTGGCCGTCGCCACTTCCAGGTAAAAACCCAGAATTTTTATATTTGCATGATTTTTTCTATATGTTCTTGTCTCTCGGAATCTCAATCTCGGATTTTCTTCCTTTTTTCTTTTCTAGCCTTGCCCCTGTCACCTTGAGGGAAAAGGCTGGAAGAAACTGAAATCTGCTGCCCACAGAGGAGCAAAGTCGTCTCCTGCCGCTACCCCAGATACCCCAATGGCGGCTAAAGAAGATAACTCGGCTGCTCAGGAGGAGCCTCTGCAGTCCGGCCAGCCCGTTGCATCTGACTTGGATGCGCGGGAAAGGGCGGCGCCTGATGAAGCTGGGCCTTCTAATCTTCCCAAGGAAGAGCCCATCCAGACTTTTGACGAAAAGTTCAAGGTAAAGCAAGAAGATTGTTTGACGAACACGGGTATATTCATCAATGCACGAAAAAATCTTTGCCCGCGCTCCTTTAATCTGTCCTTGGCCAAAAGGAGGACTTATTGTTAGGAATAATTACGTGTTCTCGCCTCAGCAGGTCATGCAAGACGACCTCCAGCATATGGGAATTAACTTCGCAGAATACGCTAAGGAATTCTCCGAGAATCTCACGGGCTTGCAAAGGATGAGCCAGGTAAATACATATAGCCCCCAAGTATTAAGACAAAACTATTCTTTCTGTTTTTCCTTAATGCTTTTCTATTTTGCCTGCTTATTTTTTGACTAAAGAACTTTTCCTTTGTGTATTTCTCAGCAAACCGCGGAGAACATTAATGTGGAATTTTTCGACAAGCTTACCATTAAGAACCAAGAGGTTAGATCTCTTCTTGGTATTCTTAATGACAAAGACTCGGAATCGGCCGCAGTTTAGCAGCAGCTGAAGGATGCAGCAGGTAAATGTCTTTCTCCATTCTTACTGTTGTTTTCAGAATTTTTCTAAGTCCTTTTTTCCGAGTTTTAAACTCTTCAATTTTCATTCTTTTCAGATTTTTTTGGCTAAAGCCAAACAAATTGCTGAAGATGCTCGCAACGCTGAAAACCTCCGCAAGGAAAATTCGGAACTTTACAAGATGACTGTAAAGCTCCAAAAAGACCTGGAGGCGAGCCAACTGGCTGTTGGTCTGGCCGAGTCCCGAGCTTCTTCTCAAGCTGACAAGGATAAGGCGACTATCCGGGACTTGGAGAATGCCCTCAACCAACACCTTGAAGAAGGCGTTGAGATGGATAAAATTCTCGGTAAGTTATGTTTCTTTACCAAGTTTTTTCTTATACTTTTGCAGTACGCCTCCCTTTTCCTCCTTCTGTGTTTTCTAACCTTTCTTGGATTTTTGAACAGAAGGGAATCATTTGCTCACCCGGATTGACAGAATCCGGGCTTTCGGGAAAATCGTCTCTGAGCTGAAGAATGCTGGGGATTACTCGGAAGTCAGCAAACTTTGAGAAGCCATTGAAGAGGTGGCAAACCAGAGGGAGTCCTAGCTCCAATCTGCCGTTCGAGGTGGTGCACGCATGGTCCTTGGAGTGATGCATATGCATTACACCACCTCAAAGTCCTGGCGTGTGGATACCGGTATCCCTCAAGGATATACGGAAGCACGGAGGGCGGAAATCTTCGAGTCAGTCAAGGGGCACGCCTCCAAGATTGCTCGGATGGTTTATACCTCCACGTTCTACCCGGAGGAAGAGATTCCGAAGACGCCGGAGAACCCGAGCGACAGCGATGAGGAAGACGATGAGGAGTATGAGGACGTCGTCTAGTTCCGGCATAGCCAGTTGAGAAAATAGAAGCATTACTGTTCTTACAATGTAATATCAATTGTAATGCATTCTATCTTTTGTATAAACAAGCACTTATCCTTTTGCAGTAGAATTTTAAGACTTTGCAAAGTTTTTCAGAGTTTTATTCATTTCCTTCTAAGTTCTCTGGTTTGTATGCTTTAAGTTTCCTTAGTGTTGAAGTGGCTCAAAAGTATGTAATCTTCATGCCAAGTGACTGGGTTCAGACCTATCGGCCAAAACTCGGAGTCATGGATTATACTCTGGCAATTTTACTTACTAATTCTAGTGACCCAACACACTAACAATCAGATAATACTTAGGAAAAATAAGAAATTTTGATAATACAGAGGCACAATCTAGGGTTCTTAAGCCTCCTTAGGCTAAAAGAACATTCATTTTTATAACTCCGGGCATGCAGGCACAATTCGGGTTAACATTGAAGCTAAATTTAAAGATCATTGGGAAATAGATAATTCAGAAATATGCTTTAAACAAACAAAACAATAATGCATAGATTTCCGACAACTTTATTTCATGATCCCAATGATGCTTACATAGAAAATGAACTAAGTGTAGAAGGGATGTATGTGGGGACCCTAGACTAGCAGTCCGAGACCTCCAGTATGCATACATTCACGATCCCATGATCAGTTAGTCGTGAACAACATAATCGAGCTGGGATTGCAGATTACAACAACCACTACACGAATACACGGCTTACACAACTGGTCACATGACTCAGTTGAAAACAATTGCCACGCAGGGAAGGAACACACACTAACAACAGCGGAAGTCTTCAAAAACACACTAGTGGTAAACCCAAGTCATGCCTTGACTACCTACAGGCTACTGACTCGGAGATGTTCCTAGTTCGCACAGCCGTCAGCGACACCATCTTCTTCAGGTTCTCCGAGTTTCTGCTCAAAGTCTGGCTAAGACAATAGCCAGGGACGAAACCATTGTGAGTACATTGGAATGTACTCACAAGACACCCCCAAATGAAAGCTAAACAAGAAAGTATGCATATATATAGGTGGTAGGAAGGCTGTAATTAAAGTTCAACTAGCCATGATGAATTGAAGACACATCATGGTTGCACAAGGTTTAGTTGTTCGTGTTGAAGAAGATACTTCAAAAGATATTTTATTTCTCTTGTAGATATTGCATGTCCACAAGGTTTTGACAAACCATTCTAAATAAAAGAAAGTTTTTCTTTGCAAAACTTCTTGGAAGATCACATCTTCAAGATCATCATTTTTCCAGTACCTCAAAGGTACAATCATTCCCTTTCAACGTACCTCCCAGGTACAAGTTCCAAAAGTTTTTCCAGTTTTTCAAAAACATTGACACAATGCTAGCTACATGGACATTCAACTGTCCATATCCGAGGACGCGGCTATTCTGAATAGTTTTACTCTGCAGAGGTGTACACAATCCACAAGATCCAGTACATCCGCCATGAACAACCACGGACTGTCCAAGACAGTATGCAAACATCAGATAACTGGTCCTAACTATCCACTATGCAAGGGCTACTAAATGGCTACCTCTTCAACTGGGTTTGTTCTCCCCGGCACCGAGTGAGTCAGCCGTATCGATCCGGTTTCCCCTGACAACACACCGCCATGACAGGAGACCCAACTGTTGCAACCGGTGGTGAACTTAATCACATACTCTGAATGTCCCATTGTTTCCTTTCTGGCGACAATTCGGTTCAGGGGACTCTAACCCCTATAGCACATTGAGGTAGACACGGACTAACACCGACAAGATTTTAGCTAGACCCCGTTCCCATATTGGGGTAATGTGGCAGCACGGCTTGGTTGTCCGGCGAAGACTAGGTTATGTGTCATTTTTTTTGGAAAACAAGTCGAAAACATTTTCCTTCTTCACAAACCTCCCTCGGATAAGGTCCCACCTTTCCTCGGGTTTTTTCCAAGCTTTTGCTTTCCAAAAACATCAAGTTAAAATGTCCACTAGGGTACTTAAGTTGATTAATAGATGATACTAAAATATATAAAGGGCTTGGTAACACCAAGATTATAAAGTGGACATAGCATAATAGGAACCTGAAATAGATAGTGGTATAGTCCACTTAAAAGAATAGTTTTTGAATAATAAAAACCTCAACGGGAAATAATACCGTCTTCGTTATCTAACGTCGTAACCTCAGAAATGGAAAACACCCAATCAGAACCAAACAAGGGCAAGAACTTGGCAAAAAGTAAACATACATCAAGCATTTCATCAAACAAGTACACTCACAAACAATATTACTAGGGTGCACACCATCAAGCAAAACATGCACAAACAACACACATGAATAACACTAGAAAAAATGCTATGGGTCCTCAACCAAAATGGCATGAGTTCAGTGGGTGTGACACTCTCATATCATGCTCAAATGAGGTTAAATGACTCTCTGGTCATTCATTAGGATGAGCAAAAAAACAAGAAAACAAGCTAGAAACAACTACACATGCATAGGAAAATATTAACAAGCAATACAACAAGCCCATAGTAACACATGCTTTTCTGAACATGGAGAAATAATATAAATAGTAGCTAAGCAACCTCATAACAGAGACAAAAAAAATACCAAACATATCATGGCATCACTCAATACATGAAAATAATAATGGAGCAAAACAACTGTTAAAACTAGACATGAAAAAGGGCTATTTAGACAAGCAGACATGCATAACCATAAGAGATCATCAAACAAGATTTACTCTAACATGATGGATATGTAATATGTCATCCAAGTAACAGATAAAACAACACCTACACATGCTAGTAATATCAATCTAAAAACTAACATAGCATGACAAATAACAACTTATGGCAGGGAATCATCTAAAAACTAACATAGCATGACAATTTGATCTTGAGCTCACTCAAGCATGCAAGCAAGTATAACATGCTAGAATAACAGTATCTATGCTAGGGAAAACAATACTAAAGCATTTATTCAATTCATCATACCATTATGAAGAATAACATAATTTCACCTATTATTACTGGGAAAAGCACCCTATGAGAATAAAACTATAACAAACATGGTTTTCCACACCCAAACCCTATCATGCAAATGAATCACTCAAAATACATCTCAATCATGTATTAATACCTTACACATGCTAGGAATCATTTTTATATCAAAAACAATATAACAAACAATTTTAATAAAGGCATAGCAATAGTATGCAGAAAAGGGCTAAACACTAAATAATGCACGACGCCTATTCTGTAACTCCTAAAATCATGAAATTATAGTATAAGGTGCTCCTATTCACTATCAGACCAACACAAGTGGATTCACATCAAATTCCATCACCAATAAAATTAAATAATTCACGGAATTGCTCTCTAACCTAAAACTAACATGCATGTGATTTTCAAACAACAACTCAAGTCAACACAAGGCCAATTGCCAAAGATAGAAATTTTCAAGGGCTACTCAGAATAGTTGAGTTTGCATGATTTGGATACTTAAAACTCAAGTTATTAAATAAAAGGTGTTAATGAGTGCTTCTGCCATTTATTTTAGTTCTCCTAAAATATAACACAAAAACTAGATCTGCAAGTTGGAGATGGTTAATAATTTGTATAGCTATAACTGTGATTTTTAGTATAGCAAGATTCACTGATTAACATTTTTATTTTGATTTAAACCAATCATCAGAAAATAGATCTGCAGAAAAAGGAAAATACAACCTGCAGAAAAAAAATTAGCGGGCCGGATCTGCTCCGAGCTGAGCGACGCAGAGCGCAGAAGGGAGATGGGCCGGCCCATGCTCATTTCCCACGTGGAGGGGATTTTAAGTGCTGAGGTTGCGTTTGAATCCGACGGCTCGTGATGGAGGCGCCGGCGAAGGGGTATCTTGCCGTTAGATTTGAATCCCATGGTCGGTAGGGGCTCGCTGCCGATGACCAAAAACGGGCGGCGGGAATCAGAGGGCACGACAGCCCGAGGTGGAGCTTCACCGGAATCTCGCCGGAGTGAGTTCCCGGCATCTCCTGGAACCGAGAAAAGGTCGAGGAGGACCCGGATGATGGCGCGCATCCGATGCCCTCATTGGAGCTTGCAGGGGAAGTCTCCCGACCGAAGTTCGGCGGGAACCCGTGGCGGCCGGACGTGCCATGGATGGCGACGGACCTGTGATGGACCAAGAAGGTATTAATGGTGTTCACGAGCAAGAGAGATGGTAGGGGAGGCCAGTGAAGCAATCATCGAGGGCAGAGGTGCGCTATACCTTCCGTTCGACGGCAAGGTTGCCGGCGGAGGGTTCCGATTCGATTCCTTCGATTAGGAGGGAAAGGGAGAGGGGTTTTGTGATTAAAGTGCTATTGGGGAGGAGTGGAGGTGGTGCGGTAGGGTATACATCAAGGAGGAGGCTCTGGGTGGCCTGGCCGCAGAGCTCGATGGACGGCGCCCACGGCGACCATGGCGGCTCGGTTGTTGGCTTCAAGGAAGAAGTAAGGGTTGCCTGGGTGGTGGAGCATGACCAGGAGGTCCTCTAGGAACAGATAGAGACGGAGGAGGTGGTTTGTAGCGAGCGGGAGCCTGAGCTCCGAGCTCCCACCCGCAGGTGTTCGACAGAGATGAGGAGGGGATCGGAGGGCGAATGAGGCCAAGGAAGAGCACGGGCATGCTCCTGGAGAGATCGTGGAGCGAGTAGACTCGGTCTCGAGGGTGAGCATGCGTCCCAAGTGTCGGAACGTGAGGGACGTGGCGAGCGTGTCCTGGGCGGCATGGACAGCTCACGAGCAATTTAGATGGAGGCAAGGAGAGAGCGAGGGCTCGTTCCATAGAGTTCACGGGTGTGAGAGGAGTGTCTTGGCGCGATATTTTCTTCTGGGATGCACTGTGGAGGTGGACTGAGAAGAGGAGGGTGATCACCATCTATGTCCCCATGTTGGTGGATGAGCTAGAGGAAGAGAGAGAGGTGTAGGGGCAGGTAGACCATGTCCAGGAGAGTGAGGGGGAGGTTTTCTATCTCACAGAACAGGAGAGAGGCAGAGAGAGCCCAATAATTGATCAAGACATGTATGAACTCAATAGTGTCCAGGAATAGCAGATATGGTTTTTGATTGTTTTCACCACAATTTTGAATAGAACACGTGTGCAACATCATGTCCATTGGATAGAGAATCAAAAATTGAGTCTAGGGGTGGTGGTCTCAAGGTTTTCTGAAAATATTTCTTTCACAAAATTTTGGGAATTCAAAAATGGCAGAAACAGTTTTTAAATGTTTTCTCCAAAATTTTCAACACAACTTCCAAATTTTTTTTTACAAATAAGTCCCACATGAACATAGGAATGTTGGGTAATTTTTCCAAGATTTTAGGAAATACTTTTCTTCACAAAATATTTTAAAGTTCATTTCTGGCTTTTTGGAAAATTGAAAATAATAAATAGTAAAATGTTTTTAAAACAAATATTTTTGAGTTAGGATGAGAGTACATAATATAGGTCCCAAAATTGATTTTTAATAAACAACTCCTTTGAAAATATTTGAGACACCAAGTGGAAAAAGGGTGAAAACAGGAGTTTATTTAATAGGCTAAAAACCATGAGAGATAAATAATTAAATGGCCATTGGAAAATAAATGGACCATATGGAGGTGATATATATTTCATGGATATGACAAGGGTAGGTTCATTGGGCTTGAAAACAATAAGGAGAGATTTTGAGTGACATGGACAAAGTGCTTCATATTAAAGGAGATGTGATCATTATTTGGGGATGCCTTCAAAAGGACTTTGAAAGAAGATACCAAAGTGTTTAAATATCCAAATTAATAACTTGGATTCATAGCATGAATATAGAAAATGAGATGTATGATGATGCATTGATGACTAGTTCAAGATTTGTCATAGAAGCATGTCTCCAAAGTTGGAGTTTTTTAAGAAAACAGAAGAGGATATGGACATGTGATGGAATATGATATTGATGCTTGATCTTGTTATTACTAGGTTTTATTCTCTTTAAAACAACACACAAACATAGGCAAACCATTATAATCACTTCAATGCAAAGGTAAGGGAAGATAACACATAAAGCAGGGAAAATAACAAGACACACAAGATCACTCAAACAACTGAGTTCTTCAATTTAATTTTCATGATGTTTTCTCAAGTGTTAATCAGAGGTAGTGATCAAGGCATACCATGACAAGAGGATTTTGTAAAGAGGATCAGCTCAAAATTTATTATTTCCAAAAGAATATAATTGAGGTAAAACACAGGGGGTACCATAGTCCCGTCTTTATTGTTTTTGCAAAAGATGGAAGTGAGAAGGAGTTTTTTTTTAAATACTTGCAAAAACATCTTGGTTGAAAATAGGTTGTAGATGATTAGCTCCAAAATACTTGTCATAAAGTTTTGGAAATTATCTTTTGTTTTTCTCAAAACTTCGCCTTTGGTTTCCTTCAAAAATCAAAACAATGTCAAAAAGGTTTTTGCCAAAAGGGTGTGATGGATGAAGATCGTAAGCTTTCTTGTCGTGACTTGATCACAAGGGTTGTGCTTTAAGAAAGTTATGATCATTGGTTTTAATGTTAGCTGTTAACAAGCAAAAACAAAAACACAATCAACAAGCAAATAGAAATGAAAACACAAGCATAAGTCAAACATATTAAAAAGTTTTTATTGGCCCTGATTTTTGGGTTATTGAAAACAAGTTTTCCCAGTCTTCCAAAAATTGGGCTGTTACAGCTCTTCCCCCCTTAAAATGAATCTCGTCCCCGAGATTCGTAAGTGGGTACTTAAGAGTGTAACTAAAAGCAAGAGTCTTGGTCTTCTTCAATTTTGTAAATGAAGATCCTTTGGAGGGGTGGTCTTCTGAGAACTCGAAGTGTTGATGTTGTCAGAATGTTGCTTGTCGAGGAGATGGATATGTTCACTTGACACCTCATGTCCTTGATGTTGATGTTGATAGGGCGGCGCAAGCTAATGAAGGGTCTTGATTTTGCTGCTTCATAGACCTTCTGTCATTGTCTGGACCCGCTCTTCTTTTAGGGGTATCGCAGATAGTTACCCACAGCAACCATCTGGCCTCACATGGCGTCAGGTCTATAGACTTGACTCTTTCCGATTACCGCTATGAAGTCTGTTAGAAACTCCTATATGCTCCTTTGCTTCTTGAGTGGTCGTCCGAGTTGAAGTGCTTCCCCCCTTTGATTATTCTTCGTAGGTCGTCAGGGAGTATCTTCATCTTTGCCTCATTTTTGCTTGGTGGCGATGGCAGGTTGTGGAAGAATTCATTGGGTCTTGATCTTCATGGAACTTTGTAGGCGTCTTCATAGGTGATTTAGGATCACATAGTTAGCTTTCCCTCGGGAAAACTTGCTAGTCCCTTTAGCAAACCTTCGGTTAGATGTTAATCTAGAATTAGATAGTTATGTTAGTAGTGTTAGACTAGTAGTATTTCTACTAGAGTTGCGAGACACATCTCGCTGCATCTTGGACTTGAATATGAATTCGTCGTCCTTCTTGATGGCTCTTGATGTAGTTGCATAAAATGTCGCATGAAGTCCGTTATCCGTCTTAAAGAAGATTTCAGACATCTTGGGCTCTCCGGTTGAAGTAGAGAGAGTCCCATACCTTGCACTTCTCATGAAGGTATGGGGGATAAAACTTTTTTAAAAGGTAGTTTTGCTAAGTCAGACTTTTGAAGAGATACCAAAAGTGTAACTCAGGCCAACATGGCAAAAAGGTTTTTGCAAACAATCAGGAACAAAGCAAGAGGTAAAAGTGTGGTGACTTTGTTTTGCCAGAAAAGGCGTGCTTGTGAGACACACATGAAAACAAGTCCAAAACACACACAACAAGGGAACAAGTAAAAACACCACGCAAATGTAAACCACACCAACAACGGACAAACGAAGGACAAACAAGGTACCTTTAGTACCAGCAAATGTCTATTACCGCAGAAGAACGGGTTAGCTCAATTAAAACAACTGAGCGAAACCTATCGAATCCTATGGGTATGGGTCGACAAAAGGGTTGTTGAAGTCTTCATGTCGTTAATCATCTTTGTAGATTTTGATACATGGCAGAGTCTTCGGTATTTGCATAGAAATCACCATGAGGTTGAGGCCTTCGGAAGAAAGATCCTTTTCCTTCGGGTTGCTAACTGCTAAGGTCTTCTCGGGATATCGCCAAGTATGTACTTTTAATCGAAAGATAGGAGAAGAATTTTTTTTGATAGAATTTTATATGAAAACCAAATTTTTATAAACTCATGTTTATTTATTTCGAAAATATTTTGAGCCATGAAAACAAAGGACAAAAAGATATGTTTACTATTTTCTATGTTTTTCTTCAAAATTTCTGTTTTATAAACCAGTCAATAATAAAAAAAATTGAGAATAAGAGAAGACTGGAAACCATGCTTAAGTTTCCTTAGATAAAACAATTTTAGGTAGTAATATAGTTTTTACCAAAATATTTTTATTCCCTATCTAACGTCCATGCTAAACTAAGGTCTCCTAAAGTCAGGATGGCTCTGATACCAACTTTGTGGGGACCCCAGACTAGCAGTCCGAGACCTCCAGTATGCATACATTCACGATCCCATGATCAGTTAGTCGTGAACAACATACTCGATTTGGGATTGCAGATTACAACATCCACTACACGAATACACGGCTTACACAACTGGTCACATGACTCGGTTGAAAACAACTGCCATGCAGGGCAGGAACACACACTAACAACAACGGAAGTCTTCAAAAACACACTAGTGGTAAACCCAAGTCATGCCTTGACTACCTACAGGCTACTGACTCGGAGATGTTCCTAGTTTGCACAGCTGTCAGCGACACCATCTTCTTCAGGTTCTCCGAGTATCTGCTCAAAGTATGGCTAAGACAATATCCAGGGACGAAACCATTGTGAGTACATTGGAATGTACTCGCAAGACACCCCCAAATGAAAGCTAAACAAGCAAGTATGCATATATATAGGTGGTAGGAAGGCTGTAATTAAAGTTCAACAAGCCATGATGAATTGAAGACACATCATGGTTGCACAAGGTTTAGTTGTTCATGTTGAAGAAGATACTTCAAAAGATATTTTATTTCTCTTGTAGATATTGCATGTCCACAAGGTTTTGATAAAGCATTCAAAATAAAAGAAAGTTTTTCTTTGCAAAACTTCTTGGAAGATCACATCTTCAAGATCATTATTTTTCCAGTACCTCAAAGGTACAATCATTCCCTTTCAACGTACCTCCTAGGTACAAGTTCCAAAACATTTTTCCAGTTTTTCGAAAACATTGACACAATGCTAGCTACATGGCCATTCAACTGTCCATATCCGAGGACGCGGCTATTCTGAATAGTTTTACTCTGTAGAGGTGTACACAATCCACAAGATCCAGTACATCCGCCATGAACAACCATGGACTGTCCAAGACAGTATGCAAACATCAGATAACCGGTCCTAACTATCCACTATGCAAGCGCTAGTAAATGGCCACCTCTTCAACTGGGTTTGTTCTCCCCGGCATCGAGTGAGTCGGCCGTATCGATCTGGTTTCCTCTGACAACACACCACCATGACAGGAGACCCAACTTTTGCAACCGGTGGTGAACTTAATCCCACACTCTGAATGTCCCATTCTTTCCTTTCTGGCGACAATTCGGTTCAGGGGACTCTAACCCCTATAGCACATTGAGGTAGACACGGACTAACACTGACAAGATTTTAGCTAGACCCTGTTCCCATATTGGGTTAATGTGGCAGCACGGCTTGGTTGTCCGGCGAAGACTAGGTTATGTGTCATTTTTTTGGAAAACAAGTCGAAAACATTTTTCTTCTTCACAAACCTCCCTCGGACAAGGTCCCACCTTTCCTCGGGTTTTTTCCAAGCTTTTTCTTTCCAAAAACATCAAGTTAAAATGTCTACTAGGGTACTTAAGTTGATTAATAGATGATACTAAAATATATAAAGGGCTTGGTAACACCAAGATTATAAAGTGGATATAGCATAATAGAAACCTGAAATAGATAGTGGTATATTCCACTTAAAATAATAGTTTTTGAATCAAACTTTTGTAAAACTTCAGAAGTAAAACATGCATGATAGATAATGATAAGTAAAACAACAGCAAGCATTTATAGTGGCTTGCCTTGGCACTGGTCTTGGTCTTGCTCTTGAAATAAACAAGAGTTGCAATAAAAACCTCAACGGGAAATAATACCGTCTTCGCTATCTAACGTCGTAACCTCAAAAATGGAAAAAACCCAATCAGAACCAAACAAGGGCAAGCACTTGGCAAAAAGTAAACATACAGCAAGCATTTCATCAAACAAGTACACTCACAAACAATATTACAAGGGTGCACACCATCAAGCAAAACATGCATAGACAACACACATGAATAACACTAGAAAAGATGCTATGGGTCCTCAACCAAAATGGCATGAGTTCAGTGGGTGTTCCACTATCATATAATGCTCAAATTAGGTTAAATGACTCTCTGATCATTCATTAAGATGAGCAAAAAAACAAGAAAACAAGCTAGAAACAACTACACATGCATAGGAAAATATTAACAAGCAAAACTACAAGCCCATAGTAACACATGTTTTTCTGAACATGGAGAAATAATATAACCAGTATCTAAGAAAGCTCATAACAGAGACAAAAAATACCAAACATATCATGGCATCACTCAATACATGAAAATAACCATGGAGCAAAACAACTGTTAAAACTAGACATGAAAAAGGGCTATTTAGACAAGCAGACATGCATAACCATAAGAGATCATCAAACAAGATTTACTCTAACATGATGGATATGTAAGATGTCATCCAAGTAACAGAGAAAACAACACCTACACATGCTAGTAATATCAAAATAACAATCTAATCAATGCCTCAAAAATTAAGCATGCAAATAACAACTTATGGCAGGGAATCATCTAAAAACTAACATAGCATGACAATTTGATCTTGAGCTCACTCAAGCATGCAAGCAAGTATAATATGCTAGAATAACAGTAGCTATTCTAGGGAAAACAATACTAAAGCATTTATTCAATTCATCATACCATTGTGAAGAATAACATAATTTCACCTATTATTACTGGGAAAAGCACCCTATGAGAATAAAACTATAACAAACATGGTTTTCCACACCCAAACCCTATCATGCTAATGAATAACTCAAAATACATCTCAATCATTTATTAATACCTTACACATGCTAGGAATCACTTTTATATCAAAAACAATATAACACACAATTTTAATAAAGGCATAGCAATAGTATGCAGAAAAGGGCTAAACACTAAATAATGCACCAAGCCTATTCTGTAAGTCCTAAAATCATGAAATTATAGTATAAGGTGCTCCTAGTCACAAACAAACCAAAACAAGTCGATTCACATCAAAATCCGTCACCAATAAAATTAAATAATTCACAGAATTGTTCTCTGGCCTAAAACTGACATGCATGTCATTTTCAAAAAACAACTCAAGTCAACACAAGGCCAATTGCCAAAGATAGAAATTTTCAAGGGCTACTCATAATAGTTGAGTTTGCATGATTTGGATACTTAAAACTCAAGTTATTAAATAAAAGGTGTTAATGAGTGCTTCTGCCATTTATTTAGTTCTCCTAAAATATAACACAAAAACTAGATCTGCAAGTTGGAGATGGTTAATAATTTGTATAGATATAACTGTGATTTTTAGTTTGGCAAGATTCACTGGTTAACATTTTTACTTTGAGTTAAACTAATCATCAGAAAACAGATCTGCAGAAAAAGGAAAATACAACCTGCAGAAAAAAAAATTAGCGGGCCGGATTTTAAGTGCTGAGGTTGGGTTTGAATCCGACGGCTCGTGATGGAGGCGCCGGCGAAGGGGTATCTTGCCGTTAGATTTGAATCCCATGGCCGGTAGGGGCTCGCTGCCGATGACCAGAAACGGGCGGCGGGAATTAGAGGGCACGGCAGCCCGAGGTGGACCTTCACCGGAATCCCACGGCCCAATGGATGCCGCGTAGGGGCTCGCTGCCGATGACCAGAAACGAGCGGCGGGAATCAGAGGGCACGGCGGCCCGAGGTGGAGCTTCGCCGGAATCTCGCCGGAGTGAGTTCCCGGCATCTCCTAGAACCGAGAAAAGGTCGAGGAGGACCTGGATGACGGTGCGCATCCGATGCCCTCATCAGAGCTTGCAGGGGAAGTCTCCCGACCGGAGTTCGGCGGGAACCCGTGGTGGCCGGACATGCCATGGATGGCGACGGACCTGTGATGGACCAGGAAGGTATTAATGGTGTTCATGGGCAAGAGAGATGGTAGGGGAGGCCAATGAAGCAATCATCGTGGGCAGAGGTGTGATGTACCTTCCGTTCGACGGCGAGGTTGTCGGTGGAGGGTTCCGATTCGATTCCTTCGATTAGGAGGGCAAGGGAGAGGGGTTTTGTGATTAAAGTGCTATTGGGGAGGAGTGGAGGTGGTGCGGCAGGGTATACATCAAGGAGGAGGCTCGGGGTGGCCTGGCCATAGAGCTCGGTGGACCGAGCCCACGGCGACCATGGCGGCTTGGTTGTTGGCTTCAAGGAAGAAGCAAGGGTTGCCTGGGTGGTGGAGCATGACCATGAGGTCCTCTAGGAACAGATAGAAACGGAGGAGGTGATTTGTAGCGAGCGGGAGCCTGAGCTCCGAGCTCCCACCCGCAGGTGTTCGACAGAGATGAGGAGGGGATCAGAGGGCGAATGAGGCCAAGGGAGAGCACAGGCATGCTCCTGGAGAGATCGTGGAGCGAGTAGACTCGGTCTCGAGGGTGAGCATGTGTCCCAAGTGTCGGAACGTGAGGGACGTGGCGAGCGTGTCCTGGGCGCCATGGACAGCTCACGAGCAAGGGAGATGGAGATAAGGAGAGAGCGAGGGCTCGTTCCAGAGAGTTCACGGGTGTGAGAGGAGTGTGTTGGCGTGATATTTTCTTCTGGGATGCACTGTGGAGGTGGACTGAGAAGAGGAGGGTGATCACCATCTTTGTCCCCATGTTGGTGGATGATCTAGAGGAAGAGAGAGAGGTGTAGGGGCAGGGAGACCATGTCCAGGAGAGCTAGGGGGAGGTTTTCTATCTCACAGAACAGGAGAGAGGCAGAGAGAGCCCAATAATTGATCAAGACATGTATGAACTCAATAGTGTCAAGGAATAGCAGATATGGTTTTTGATTGTTTTCACCATAATTTTGACTAGAACACATGTGCAACATCATGTCCATTGGATAGAGAATCAAAAATGGAGTCTAGGGGTGGTGGTATCAAGGTTTTCTGAAAATTTTTCTTTCACAAAATTATGGGAATTCAAAAATGGCAGAAATAGTTTTTAAATGTTTTCTCCAAAATTTTCAACACAACTTCCAAATTGCTTTGTACAAATAAGTCCCACATGACCATAGGCATGTTGGGTAATTTTTCCAAGATTTTAGGAAATACTTTTCTTCACAAAATATTTTAAAGTTCATTTCTGGCTTTTTGGAAAATGGAAAATAATAAATAGTAAAATGTTTTAAAACAAATATTTTTTGAGTTGGGATGAGAGAGTACATAATATAGGTCTCAAAAGTGATTTTTAATAAACAACTCCTTTGAAAATATTTGAGACACCAAGTGGAAAAAGGGTGAAAACAGGAGTTTATTTAATAGGCTAAAAACCATGAGAGATAAATAATTAAATGGCCATTGGAAAATAAATGGACAATATGGAGGTGATATATATGTCATGGATATGACAAGGGTAGGTTCATTGGGCTTGAAAACAATAAGGAGAGATTTTGAGTGACATGGACAAAGTGCTTCATAATAAAGGAGATATGATCATTATTTGGGGATGCCTTCAAAAGGACTTTGAAAGAATATACCAAAGTGTTTAAATATCCGAATTAATAACTTGGATTGATAGCATGGATATAGACAATGAGATGTATGATGATGCATTGATGATTAGTTTAAGATTTGTCATAGAAGCTTGTCTCCAAAGTTGGAGATTTTTAAGAAAACAGAAGAGGATATGGACATGTGATGGAATATGATATTGATGCTTTATCTTGTTATTACTAAGTTTTATTCTCTTTAAAACAACACACAAACATAGGAAAACCATTATAATCACTTCAATGCAAAGGTAAGGGAAGATAACACATAAAGCAGGGAAAATAACAAGACACACAAGATCACTGAAACAACTAAGTTCTTCAATTTAATTTTCATGGTGTTCTCTCAAGTCTTAATCAGAGGTAGTGATAAAGGCATACCATGACAAGAGGATTTTGTAAAGAGGTTCAGCTCAAAAGTTATTATTTCCAAAAGAATATAATTGAGGTAAAACACAGGGGTAACATAGCCCCATCTTTATTGTTTTTGCAAAAGATGGAAGTGAGAAGGAGTTTTTTTAAAATACTTGCAAAAACATCTTGGTTGAAAATATGTTGGAGATGATTAGCTCCAAAATACTCTTCATAAAGTTTTGGAAATTATCTTTTGTTTTTCTCAAAACTTGGCCTTTGGTTTCCTTCAAAAATCAAAACAATTTCAAAAAGGTTTTTGCCAAAAGAGTGTGATGGATGAAGATCGTAAGCTTTCTTGTCGTGACTTGATCACAAGGGTTGTGCTTTAATAAAGTTATGATCATTGGTTTTAATGTTAGCTGTTAACAATCAAAACCAAAAACACAATCAACAAGCAAAGAGAAATGAAAACACAAGCATAAGTCAAACATATTAAAAAGTTTTTGTCGGCCCGGATTTTTGGGTTATTAAAACAAGTTTTCCATGTCTTCCAAAAATTGGTTGTTACAACGTAACTGCCGGATGCTCCAGGGTCTCTTTGTCTCTCCTGGTTCTACATCTATTTTTCTTTTTCTCTTGCGATTCGGATTTTTTGGATCATCTTCCGTGTCTTGAATATCTACAAGGTAATATGACCCATTTTTCATAGCATTGCTAATGACAAATGGTCCCTCCCATACTGGGGCTAATTTGTGCTTCCTATCCTGTACCAATCTTAGCACCAAATCATCTTCTTTGAAAGAACAGTGTTTGATTTTCCGACTATGATAACGTCGCAGTCCTTGCTGATAAATGGCGGATCTTTGTAGCACAAGCTCTCGTTCTTCTTCTAAGAGATCGACGGCATTCGGTCATGCGTTTTCGGCATCTGAGTCATCGTACGCCTGCACTCTTGGGCTATCATGGATCATGTCCGTAGGAAGCACTGCTTCTGCACCATAAACTAGGAAAAAAGGTGTTTTCCCTGTTGATCTATTTGGCATCGTTCGAATACTCGAAAGCACAAAAGGTAATTCTTCTACCCATGCTCCAGCTGCTCTATGAAGAGGAAATTCGATTCTTGGGCGGATTCCTTGCAGTATCGAACTATACATTCTTTTGACTTGGCCATTGGATTGTGGGTGTGCCACAAATGCGAGATCTAGGTGAATTCCCATTTGTCGGCAATATTCACAACTCTCCAATTGAGAAATTTGTCCCGTTATCCGTGATTATGCTATGTGGAACACCGTATCGCATGGCTACGTCAATGACGAAATTTCTGGCAGTCACACTGTCAAGTTTTTTGATGGGTTTTGCTTCCACCCACTTGGTATACTTATCTACTGCAACGAGTAAATGTGTGAGTCCGCCTCTGGCAGTTTTGAACAGTCCCATCATATTTAGCCCCCAGACCGTAAATGGCCATGTAATGGGGATATTTTCAAGTGCTTGGCTTGCATATTCGTCTACTTGGCCTAGTACTGACATACGTCACATGTATTCACTATGTGCTCTGCATCTGTCTTGGCTGTGAGCCAGAAAAACCCTGCTCGGAATGCTTTTTTAACTATGCTTTGATTGAGCATGATGTCTGCAATCTCCTGCATGGATTTCTTGCAAAATTTCTCGTCCTTCTTCTGGCGAAATGCACCACCGAAAAATTCCGATAGTACTGCGCTTATACAGGCAACCATTGATTGCCATGAGTGTTGTATCTGCCTTTTCAAGACTTCGTATGCTCTATCCGGAAACTTCTGCTCAACTAAGAACTTTAGGTATGGAATTGTCCAATCCGGGTTAACAAGCAAGACTTCTATTGACTCGGAAACTAGAGGATAATCAACATCTACGCCTTTTATTGATGTTTCATGCAAAATGTTGGACAAACACACCAGGTGGTAGTGTCTTTACTCTTTCTGAGCCCATGCGGGCTAAAGCATCCACGTTCCAATTTTCTTCTCTTTTGATGTGAAGTACTTCAAATCCTAGGAAGCAAATGGCAAACTCGTCGACCGTTCTCCGATATTCGGCCATGATGGGGCTTTTGGCATCCCATGTTTGGTTCAGCTGGTGTCGCACCACATCTGAGTCATCATAACAAAGTATACGCTTGACACCTTTCTCTTTTGCAATATGCAAGCCATGAAGCAATGCTTCGTATTCTGCCACATTGTTGCTGGCGTTGAAATGTATTTGTAATACATATTCCATTATGTCGCCTTTTGGAGATTTAAGCACTACACCAGCTCCAGCACCTTCTTTCATTTTGGATCCATCAAAATGCATGATCCAATATTCCGATTCCGGCATTGGTGTGTTTTCCATTGATTCTGTCCAATCGGCCATGAAATCTGCTAACACCTGGGATTTAATTGCCGTCCGGGGTTGGTACTAAATGTCGAACGCAGCGAGCTCAATGCCCCATTTGGCTACTCTGCCTGTTGCGTCCGCATTGTTTATAATATCCCCTAGCGGTGCTTTACTTACCATTGTTATGGAATGTCCTTGGAAATAATGACGGAGTTTTCGAGATGCGAAAAATACACCTTATGCCAGCTTTTGATAATGTGGATACCTTTGCTTTGACTCGGAGAATACCTCGCTGACGTAATATACCGGATGTTGATCTAGAATACTTTGCCTGTATTTTCGTCTTTCCGCGATTATCGCTGCACTAATAACCCTATTAGTTGTTGTAAGGTACAGTAACATGGGTTCTTCGTCTTTTGGGGATGCCAAAATCGGAGCTTTTGTCAAGGTTTCTTTTAACTGAGTTAATGCTTTATCTGCCTCTTCTATCCATTCAAATTTGTCGGATTTCTTCAACAATTTGTATAATGACAGAGCTTTGTCACCAAGCCGGCTTATAAACCTGCTAACGGCGGCTGCGGAACCCGTCAGTCTTTGGACATCTTTTAGGCATGTAGGCCTTGTGGTGTTCAAGATTGTCGTGATCTTTTCCGGGTTTACCTCTATTCCTCTGTGAGAAACGATAAAACCCAGAAGCTTTCCTGAGGGAACCCCGAATACGCACTTTAATGGATTCAACTTCATCTTATAAGTGCACAAATTTTCGAAGGTTTCTCGTAGATCTTCAACTTCATCTTATAAGTATAGCCTTCCGACTTCTTCCATCAAACCGACGGAGACCTTGTTTGACGGGTTTTGATCCTGGAATTACTTTGAGTTGGTGCTGAGCAAGTTCCCTGGGCACACCTGGCATATCAACAGGACACCAGGCAAAAATGTCCCAATTCTCACGTAGGAACTTGATGAGCGCGCTTTCCTATTTGTTAGTCATTCCTGATCCCACTACGACAAATTTTGTCGGATCTTTGTGATCTAGGATGACCTGTCTTGTATTCTCCGAGGCTTTGAAACTATCTGCCGGCTTCCGGCTTTCTTTTCCTGCCGGCATTTCTGTCAGCGATACTTCTTTAGCTAGCTCCTTCAATTCTTCCTTCCAAATCACTTGTTTGGCATAGAGGGTGTTTCCTTTCTCCAGCTCGTTCGCCTATTTTAAGTCTCCAGATATGGCGATTACTCCTCCTTTTGGCCCTGGCATCTTCAGCTTGTTATAAATATAACATGATCTTGCCATGAATTTGGCGAAAGCCGGACGTCCGAGTATTGCGTGATAATCACTTTCGATTGGCACCACCTCGAACGGGATCCTTTCCTCACGGAAGTATTCTCTCTTCCCAAAGGTTACGTCTAGGGAAATTTCTCCTAGGGATTGTGCTTGTCTGCCAGGAACAATACCATGAAAGTGTATGTTACTGGAATTGAGATGGGTCTCGAAGATATGTAGCTGCTTCAATGTACTTAAGTACATGATATTGATACTCGATCCTCCATCCATCAGCACTCTTTTGAGCCTAGTGTTTTGAACAATAGGGCTTACGACCAAAGCATGTGTGCCGGGTTCTGGGATGTTTTCGGGATGATCAGACTGATCCCAGGTAATTGGCGTATTTGAATACTTCAAGTACTTTGGGGTTGGAGGTACAATCGCGTTGATTTCTCGAAGTGTTCTTTTCGCATGTTTTGCTGAGGGAGTTGCCAGGAAAGCTAGGTAACATTCTCCTTCAACTATCGAGAATTTTGGTTCGCCTTTCCGCTGGTTGTTCCTGGATTTTATCATCTGTGTCCGATTCACTTTCTTCGTTTTCAGCTTCCGGATTTTGCTTGTTGAACTTCCTTTTGGAATTCTTTCCTTTGCTCCCGGATCCTGCAGTGCCTTTCATGTGCTTGTTGAGGCGGCACTGCGCATTGGTGTGGGTACCCTTCCCGAATTGCGAATGGTGGACACAGTTTTCCGACTTAATCTTCTCCCATTCTTCTTTAGAATAGGAGACGGGCTCTGTGTTTTTCCCTTTCCATCTACTACCATTATCCTTTCCAAAGGTTAAGTTTACTTCCTTCGGTTTTGGCTGTGCTTCTGGAGTAGCCTTCTAGTCAGAACGAGACGCCTTTTTGGCTTGGACCAAAGCATCAATATTTCCACCTCTCGCTCTGATATCATCTTTGGCCACTGCGTGCTCATTGGCGGTGCTAAGCATAGATCCGAGATCTTTGTGCTCTTTCGAACCAACCATGAATGGTACGAGCCTGGCTTTCAGGCCGTTGATGAAAGCATGCATTGCTTGTACATCACTTACTCCAGAGCAACTATTCTTCATTGTAGTCCATCTAGAGATAAAGTCGACATATGACTCTTTGCTACGCCTTGGTGGTGCCTTGACGGGGAGTCTTCTTGATGATGATGACTTTTAAGTCCCGGCAACGGCACCAGAAATTCTTGATGCTTGTGATGGCGTGTTGGGAACCCCAAGAGGAGGGTGTGATGAGTACAGCGGTAAGAATTTCCCTCAGTTAAGAACCAAGGTTATCAATCCAGTAGGAGAAAGAGGATCTTCGGAAGGTTGATGCCACTGACGGTGGTGATGGCGCCTCACCGGTGTAAGCAACAACGCGGAACCTGCACACAACACAACCAAAATACTTTGTCACAATGGTACAGTGAGGTTGTCAATCTCACCGGTCTTGCTGAAAACAAAGATTAGACGCATAGTGTGGAAACTGGTGTATGCTTGTAGTAAGTAAAGAAAGTAAGGAATTGTAGTGGGTTTTTTAACAGTGTAGGAAAATGGACCGGGGTTCATAAGTTCACTAGTGGTGTCTCTCCATAAAAGATAGCATCCTGGGTGAACAAATTACAACTAGGCAATTGACAAATAGAGGTTGCACCGTAGTGCAAATTCATGACATGATGACTACTATGATATTTAGTACGGGCATTGCAACAATATACATAGACCGTAATCCAACTGCATCTATGACTAATAATCCACCCTCAGGTTATCATCCGAACCCCCTTAGGTATTAAGTTGCAAGCAACAGATAATTGCATTAAGTAATGTGTGTAATGTAAGTAATGATTGTGCACGCATGCACTCACAGCGCTGTTTTCTCCCTAGTGGCAACAACACATCCTCCCCCGTCACGTTTCTGTCACTCGAGCACAAGCGAAAAGGAGGCATGAACCCAACTATCGAGCATAAATACTCCCTCTTGGAGTCACTAGCAACTACTTGGCCAGAGCAACCACTAGCAAAAATAAAGCATGCAAGATCACAAATAACATATGCAATAAAGACTATAATCAACTTGGCATAAGTTCAATATTCATCGGATCCCATCAAATACAACACATAGAATTACATAAGAACAATCTCGATCATGTTAGGACGCTCACGATATCTAAACATTGAGGTATAGGAGGATAAGGCAACCATCTAGCTACTGATATGGACCCGTAGTCAAAGGATGAACTACTCACGCATCACTCCGGAGGCAGGCATGGTGATGAAGAGGCCTCTCGTGATGATCTCCTCTCCGGCAGGGTGCCGGGAGACAGCTTCAGAACCCCCCTGATCGAGGGTTGACGACGACGGCGGTTGTGGAACTTTTCGGGGATTTTTGATCAGGTACCTGGTTTTTCCTTTGGAGGGGAATAAATACGCGAAAGGGTGACGTCGGTGGGCCACCAGGGTGGCCTCACCACCCCCAGGCGCGACCAAGGGGGCCCACGCCTTGCTATGGTGAGGGCCCCCTGGTGCCCGTCTTCGACTCCTCTTCGGACTTCTGGATGCTTTCGGGGAAAATAGGAACTTCGGGATTCCTGGGGTCCAATTCCGAGAATATTTCTAGAACAACTTTTCTGAAATAAAAAACAGCAGAAAACAGGGAACTGGCACTTGGCATCTTGTTAATAGGTTAGTCCCGGAAAACGTATAAAAATGCTATAAAGAAGGGAGAAAACATGTAGCAATTGGCATAATATCAACATGGACCATCCGAAATTATAGATACGTTGGAGACGTATCAAGTATCCCAAGCTTAGTTCCTACTCGTCGTCGAGTAGGTAAACGATAAAACTAAATAATTTCTGAGGTGACATGTTACCACACAATCTTGATCATAATATGTAAAGCAGAGCATGTAAACTAGGATCAAATGAACTAAAGCTCTGATTTATATTTGATATCAACAAGTAATGCATAAACAAATAAGAAGAAAGAAGCAAAAAATTTAATGAATAAATACTAAAAGACTATCAAACGTGCACAGTTTATTAGAGATGATTTAAGCTTTCGAGAACAACAATATCATGCACGCCAAACGATCTTCACAACCCCTGTTAGGATCAAGTGAAGCTTTCCACACAGTGCAATGCTTGAATCTTAAACTATTTGCGCACTAAAAACAAGCAAGTGTTCTGCGTTGGTCCCTGGCATCGGGATGTTATGGCAAAGATAAGATTATGGGGGGGGGGGTTGGAAGGTCAATGGAAGAAAGGCTCACAAAGCTGAAAGTGGTCATTAGACAAGAGAAAGTCTTACAAACGAAGCTATGCAAGGAGTAGGGATTGCCACACAACGGATGCACATAGAGCTATAAGTGTATGAAATCTCTCCAATGGAACTAGTGGGGGTGCATCAAACTTGCTTGCTCACGAAGACCTGGAGCTCATTTGAGGAGGCTCATCATTGGAATATACAAGCCAAGTTCTATAATGTAAAATTCCCCACATAGTTATGAATGAATGATAATATGAAAACTTTCTCCAAACTGAAGCATTGGTGCTAAACATGAAGCAGAAGTGTGGTATAAAGGATAGTGACGCGCCCCCTCTCTATTTATTCTCTCTTTGGCCCTTTTTTCTTTTTGGGCCTTTTCATTATTATTTTTATATATCCTCACCGGTAGGGGCAACATCCTATATTACAATGAATCATCACACTTTTAGTACTCATAACTCATAATGGAATATCTCTGATGTATCCAACTGCATGCTCCTGCCAGTGTAGCAGTATGCATAAATAACCATGAAGCTCATCATCAAGTAACATAATGGAGGTGGATGTTGTGCAACAATATATCTCGGAATGGCTGTGGAAATGCCATGATAGGTATGTATGGTGGCTGCTTTGAGGAAGAATATATGGGCTTATGTGTAGGAGAACAAAGTCCTCCCACGGGATTTGGATGCAATGGCAAAGTTTGCACCAACTCTCAATGTGAGAAAGGGCAATGCACGGTGCCGAAGATGCTAGCAAATATGGATGGTGGAAGTGCCAGGAACCGCAACATAGACTCGCGAGTTAAAAGGTTGCAACAAGCAAATCATATTTACAAGGCACAATGCAAATCACTCCAAGAGGGTCCATGGGAGTGACAAGTCACTGTTAGCTACCCCGACCGTAGCGCATATCAAAAGGCCGATCAGAAATGTATCACTCGTAGCAATCATACACCATTGTTTCTATCAGCTGGTAATTTTAAGTGTGGCACAGTTTCAAGTTTCTTAGACCAACCATTAAAAGTTTCTACTTACTAGTCCTTCCCGTTTATCCATTAAGCAAATTAATATCTCAAACAACAAAAGTGATTCAATGTAACATCCCTGATTTTTGGAAAAACTCAAAAATCACAAAAATTTGAAACTTTTTGTTTTCATGTTATGAAAGTCACCAAAAACCAAATAAGATGCAAGAAACAAAAGAAAACAATACACATTTCAATGATAATGAAATTAAGAATCCAATATACCTCTATTCCATAAACCCTAAAGTCATTTCAAAATAAATATTTCTATATAAAGAAAATATTTCTTCTTAAGCAAACCCTTATACCAAACATGTTTTCAACCCAATTATGATCTTGAAAATATTTTTGATATATAAAAACTAGAGAATTGTTATCTCTATTATTTTCTTCTTATCTCTCAAAAGAGTTTCACTATTATTGATAACCCCAAAATAGATATAAGTTGGATCCTTGTTTTCCAAGTGTTATGTTAATCAACAAAATAATATAGTGCTATAGAAATAAATTGTTTATTAAAAACAAGTAAGATACTTTGAGAAAACAATGTTTTCATTTGGAAAAAAAAAACAACATATTCATTTGGGGAAACCTTTCTGCTTTTACTAAAACCCATTTCCAAATTTATTAAATAATTCTCTATGTTTGAAATATAAAAAAAGGATACAAATTGTGGTTTCACTAATATGTTTAATATATACAATATGAAAGTTCCTAAAAGGGTCTTAGAAAACAATAGTTGAACCATAGAAAATATTTCTAAAATTTGTTTTAATCATATAAAAATTAATGTTTCTATTAAGTGACTATCATTGTTTCTTCATATTTTAAAATCATAAAATATGAAAACCATTAAAAATGATTTTGGAAAATGTCATTTGATCACATTGATGTCTCTGATATTTTATTCAACCAATAATTTTCATTTATATAATTGATATTTTAAAATGGCATTGATATGCTATTAGTGAAATCATTTCTATTTCAAAATATAAAATAGCAAAACAGGTGTAAATGATTTCCAAAAATAATATATGATTGTAAAATGTCTCTGAGATTTTATTTAGACAATAACATCAATTTATTATTTTCTAAATTTTAAAATGGCCTTAAAGTATTATTAGTGTTTTATTTCAAAATATAAAATTGTGAAAAACAAGATGAAATAACTTTCAAAATTATGTTTTCAACATCTATAATGTCACTAAAATTTAAATTGACCAATAACAATGTTTCATAAATTTTTAAATTAAAAATCACATTTTGTGACAATTAAGGAATTATTCAAATCTCCAAAATTCAAAAATATAAATATGTTGAAAAGTTTACAAAAATGGGACTGTTGGAAAGTATTTGAAATTCTAAGATTTTAGAATTTTGTTTCATGTTGATTTGATTATTTAAACAGAAGATATAAATTAAATAAGAAAACAGGAAAAGAAAAAAAAAATGCTGACGTCACCTGACGTCACCCGTCATCAACCTCTGGAAACGGCAGTGACCGTTTCTTCCCAAATTTTTTCGCTTTGATTCCGAGCGTTTCAGAGAGGGATTGAATGCCCCGTTTCCTCCCCCTTTAAGCCCTTGGCCCCCTCCGTATTTTCCCTCTCCCCTCCTCTCCAATTGCGCCATGTTTGCCCCACAATTCCTCGCCGGAGTACACCTTTCCCGCGGCCTTTCTTCGCTGATTCCGGCGACACCCGTGAGTCCCCTCCTCCCTTTTCTGGCCACCTCTCCTCCCCTAGTTCGTGTGCATCGATTGATGCATTTGCTCGATTTTTTTTCGCAGCAGGATAGCCGCGCCAAGCACGCCCGGGACTCGCCGGAGCTGGTGCATCTCCGTCCGTGCTACGCGGGCATTCCGGGAAGCGGGAGACATCTCCGTCATCACCATCATTTTCATTGAGTCGTTGTGCGTGTCCTCGTCACCTCCGCTATGGCCGGAACCCCTTGGTTCTCCGCCGACGTGAACGCCCGTGGCCAGCACCGCCGTCAGCGCCATTTCCGGCCGTCTCGCCGCCGGCAAAGGTGAACCCTAACTCCCGTTTTAATCCAGGCCCTTAGATCTTCATCTTGTGGCCAGAAACAAATCATTTAATCGAACCGGTATCAGCCAATAGGAAACGGCCACGTCAGCGCAACCTTATCCGCAGGAAAATTCGATTTTCTCCCGGAATAAAATTAAATGGCAGATTTACAGAAAAGTCCCTGCAACTTCAAATCATCATATCTTTTCAACCACTTAGCCAAATTTAACAATCTTGGACTTTTTGAAAAGCCCTTGACATCTAGAAACTTTTGGCACTGTCCAAATTCAAATTTGACAAACTTAAATTTGTTCAAATTCAAATATGCTTGTTTGGTGAAATTTGGCATAATTCAAATTCTACAAATCCAAAAATTATAAATAAAATATATTTGAAAACCTTAGGATGTGTACTTTCATATCCTCTGTCCCAAAATAATAATTGAACAAATTAAAATTGAATTTAGAATTAAGTTGTCTATTTGAGTATTTTTGGCATAGATTAATTTGTATAAATAATTTCAATATAGTTCCTTTTGCAAAATTGTTCCATTTGATAACCTTGGACCAAAAAAAAACCTTGCCCAACCATTTTGGACACCCTTGGACCATGACCATGTATTTTAGCCAAAAATCCATCATAGTAGTCCATCTAGTTATTATGTCTTAGATTTTGTTTCTATTTCTTTCTACCATTGTTTGTTGTGGCCATTTTGAATCCAAGACCAAGTCCCTTGTATGTAAACCATCTAAGAGACCAAGTAGTGAACCTCAAGCACTAGTACTATAGGTTTCTATCTACTCCTCCATCCCCCTATTCTTGCTTCAAGAATCCATCAAGTTAGCAAATGGAAAACAAGACTCAAGAAATAGAAGGTTCTTCACTTTCAACTTGGTGGCAACATGAAGAGCTACAAGAATATAATTGAAGAAATTCTTAATAAAAATACTTGGACTCCACACCTAGAAGAAACTCAAGGAAGTACAAGTGTGAAGAAACCCAGAAGAAAACATCTCCCTCTCACTTTCTATCCTTCATCTTAAATTTTCTTTCAAATCTACTTAGTGGTATTTGTGTCCATCCCATACCTAAACCAAGTAGTGAAAATCATGAAGATTTATCAAGTACAAGAGAAGCTTCACAACAAGGAGGAAACTACAATAGAAGCATGAAGATGATCTTCAAGAAGGCAATCATATGAGGCCTAGAAGCAATTCATACAAGTTGAAGGATAACAAGTTGTTTTTGTCCAACCATTGAACCAAATGGAAAACCCAAGACTTAGTAATATTTTTCCCTTTGATGATGAAGTTAGTAGACCTACCCTAACCACAATGGAAAATACTAACATAGTTACTCAAATATTTTTTTTGAAGGTGAATATGACCAAGTGTTGCATGTATTACTTTAGTTGAAGAAGTAATATGTTTATTCTTAGTGAACTCTTGGAACTTCCTCGACAAGTATGGTTATAATAAAGTTTGATCACTACAAACTCAACCTAGTCCATCCCAAGTAAAACCTTGGAAACTCATTGGAATGTATTGAACCATTAGAAAATAAATTATTAAAAAATCAAACCTTGACCTTGTCCTAGCCAACTTGGTTAAACCTCCTTACCCATGGTTGTTGCTTTGTATGTTTTCTTCACTTGCTTGTTTGTTTGATAGTATGTTTGTTATTGTGTTTTCAATGAATAGATTGTACGGAGAGCAACGATCTTTTGTGAAGAGAGTGTAAATTCTTCACCAACTTCAACAAGGCAAGTAACACATCATCAAATACCCATTATTTTCTATATGCATTAGTTGATTTTGAGTAGTATGCATGATAGGAAATTTTTAATAAGTTATATTATGCTATGCTATATCCTAGTAGTGTGTAGCCATCCTTATACCTTGTTATTTTGATGCCTTGGTACTTATTTAGATGCTTAGCCATGTTACAAAAATTGTTTTACTAGATGTTGAGGAAAAATTATAAGTATAACTAATGAATGAACCACCTGGGTGGAAGTGGTAAGACTGGTTTATGTTGAGTGTTGCCTCAGGGCCCTTGTCTAAGGGTTATTCCACTTGAGGTTGTCACTTGAGGATGGCCACCCAGGAACAAAAAGATTACTATGTCCTTCTAAGTTTAGTAGCTTCCCGTGCAGCCTTTTGAC
Organism: Alopecurus myosuroides; assembly: GCA_028641055.1. Classification (NCBI taxonomy): domain Eukaryota; kingdom Viridiplantae; phylum Streptophyta; class Magnoliopsida; order Poales; family Poaceae; genus Alopecurus; species Alopecurus myosuroides. The sequence goes on along the minus strand of CM054059.1, from coordinate 364,606,836 downwards.
ATTATGGGCTCTGTCTTGATCAATTAAGTTGTGAGGGTTCAGCCCAGGCTTGACAAGCAGATGTAGCAAAATTATAGGTGGAACGGGTCTTGCCGGTGGGTTTGGACTTCTTCTTCTGAAAGATCTCGTCTCAATTCTCTCCTTTCCATGATGCACTCCGGGTGTATAGGATGTTTGGGCTAATTGAAGACAAAGGGTGAAAGTGCACAACCTCTGCAGAGTTACAAACTAAGATCTTAGCCGTGTCCCCGGTTATGGACAACTATGAGCAGCTGGACAAGGATTGACAGAAGAATCTCATCATCAATTTCAATAAGTAAAATTTTTACCAAGTGAACAGTAGTTGTGGTGCTTGGATCTTAATTCAATGTTGCCACCCTTTGAAAAGAAAAGTTTATTTTACAAAAGTGATAGGATAAAACTGGCTTTATGCAAACTTAGCCTAAACTCCACTCAGCCAAATAAGCATATAGTATTAGTCTTGCCATTTATATCCACCATAGTGTTTTTTGCCAATACATTAAATTGTATTGACTCCCTTGTGGCTGCATATTCCATATTGCAGATATTTCTGAAGACGAGTGAGGATTTCGTTTAGGATCTCGAGACTATCGCCAACATGTTTTGCCTGTGGCACATGAAGAAGATGGGCTCAATGTTGTTCTATGTTTTCCGCTGTTTTTCTTTGTTTTCTGCTAGTCTTCTAAGACTATGCAAGTTGTAATCCTATTTTGTAAAGACTGGATCATGCGATGTAATAGAATTTGATGCATTTGCATGATATTTCATTTTGTACTGTGGTGCTAGCAATTGATCCAGGGACTAGCACAATAACACAGGTATTCCATCTTTATTAAAAGTTGGGATGCTACAAAATGGTATCAGAGCATTGTGTTGCCTGTAGGAATTCGAGACCCTTAGGTTTGGAAGCCATTTTGATCATGTTATTATCTCCTTAGAGTATTTTGGATCCTAGCGGCATAGTGAGATGAAGCGGCCCGGACAACTTTACGTGTCCACGGACACGAGACCGTTCCCTGATTGGCTTGCGGGTGCCAGTATCTCTCACTATAGTGAATATCCAATTTGCAACAAGTTGTTAATAACCCCTTGATCACCCTAGGATTGAAAAATTTCTATGTTCAAACTTTCTATAAACAAAACAATTATCTTAATTCTTCTCATATCCTCTCATCTATAATTCACCTTCAAAATTTTCTAGATGACCTACCTTTTGAGTACCCTCAAGGCAAGATTGTTGATGACCCTTCCATGAAGTGCAAGAAGTATTTTCATCATATGAAGCCTTACACTCAAGATTTTTGAAGAATCTGAAGAAAAACTTATACTTCACAACAATCAAGAACACCCCAAGATATTGAGAGAAGAATTTGAAGAAACTCAAGAAGATATAGATGAGACCACCAATATAGTTACTTTGTTAGAACAACGTTAATGTGTTAGAGTATTGATCATACCAATGAGTGTGGTATGACAATATTAGTTGTTTTATAAAACCTTGTTGTTTGGTGTGAAGATTGTTTGTTATGTGTTGTTTGTAAGATGAGTTTCCTTGATCTGCTATTTTGGATAAGAACCTTCCTTAGCCATCTTTCTAAATCTCTACTCCTCCCTACTAGACCAAATCCAACACCATACTCATTCACCAACCAAAGTGAGAACCACATGGAATCATACAACCTTTACCCTATTGATACACAAGCCATCCCATTTGAGGAATGCTAGTATCAAATTTCTTTCTTCTGTGTGAAGGAACAATCACATCCATGATCAATGCCAACTACCTAATAAGGAGTATCCAGCCCATCCACAAGTGAAAAAAGGACAAGTGAACCCCAAGTTGCATGAGTTATGAAGATTCCAGAGCCAAGAGAAGAAATAATGAAGAAACACAACTACCCAGTTTGTGTTACATGAGAGTTTGTTTAGAAATAGCATGACGTTTGCCTTCAAGGATGACAACAACAAGATGGAAGATTGTAAGGATATCAAAAGACCAAATAAGAGAGTGAACCAAAGATTTTTTATTGACCCAAAGAGTGACCCCTCAGTGTCAAAGGTAGTCCAACATGCCTATGTTGGTCTACACCTCTACCACAAAGGAAAGATCTACTCAAGCTAATCTAGAATCCATCTACACTCCAATCTAATGAAAATAGACTACCCACAAAAGCTTCTTTTAAGGGTGGTAGCCCACCCAGTTGTTTTGGAATCCAGTTACCCAAATCTTTCTTTCTAACCTCCCCAAATCTCGGGACGATATTTCTTTTAAGGGTGGTAGTCTGTAACATCCCTGATTTTTGGAAAAACTCAAAAATCACAAAAATTTGAAACTTTTTGTTTTCATGTTATGAAAGTCACCAAAAACCAAATAAGATGCAAGAAACAAAAGAAAACAATACACATTTCAATGATAATGAAATTAAGAATCCAATATACCTCTATTCCATAAACCCTAAAGTCATTTCAAAATAAATATTTCTATATAAAGAAAATATTTCTTCTTAAGCAAACCCTTATACCAAACATGTTTTCAACCCAATTATGATCTTGAAAATATTTTTGATATATAAAAACTAGAGAATTGTTATCTCTATTATTTTCTTCTTATCTCTCAAAAGAGTTTCACTATTATTGATAACCCCAAAATAGATATAAGTTGGATCCTTGTTTTCCAAGTGTTATGTTAATCAACAAAATAATATAGTGCTATAGAAATAAATTGTTTATTAAAAACAAGTAAGATACTTTGAGAAAACAATGTTTTCATTTGGAAAAAAAAAACAACATATTCATTTGGGGAAACCTTTCTGCTTTTACTAAAACCCATTTCCAAATTTATTAAATAATTCTCTATGTTTGAAATATAAAAAAAGGATACAAATTGTGGTTTCACTAATATGTTTAATATATACAATATGAAAGTTCCTAAAAGGGTCTTAGAAAACAATAGTTGAACCATAGAAAATATTTCTAAAATTTGTTTTAATCATATAAAAATTAATGTTTCTATTAAGTGACTATCATTGTTTCTTCATATTTTAAAATCATAAAATATGAAAACCATTAAAAATGATTTTGGAAAATGTCATTTGATCACATTGATGTCTCTGATATTTTATTCAACCAATAATTTTCATTTATATAATTGATATTTTAAAATGGCATTGATATGCTATTAGTGAAATCATTTCTATTTCAAAATATAAAATAGCAAAACAGGTGTAAATGATTTCCAAAAATAATATATGATTGTAAAATGTCTCTGAGATTTTATTTAGACAATAACATCAATTTATTATTTTCTAAATTTTAAAATGGCCTTAAAGTATTATTAGTGTTTTATTTCAAAATATAAAATTGTGAAAAACAAGATGAAATAACTTTCAAAATTATGTTTTCAACATCTATAATGTCACTAAAATTTAAATTGACCAATAACAATGTTTCATAAATTTTTAAATTAAAAATCACATTTTGTGACAATTAAGGAATTATTCAAATCTCCAAAATTCAAAAATATAAATATGTTGAAAAGTTTACAAAAATGGGACTGTTGGAAAGTATTTGAAATTCTAAGATTTTAGAATTTTGTTTCATGTTGATTTGATTATTTAAACAGAAGATATAAATTAAATAAGAAAACAGGAAAAGAAAAAAAAAATGCTGACGTCACCTGACGTCACCCGTCATCAACCTCTGGAAACGGCAGTGACCGTTTCTTCCCAAATTTTTTCGCTTTGATTCCGAGCGTTTCAGAGAGGGATTGAATGCCCCGTTTCCTCCCCCTTTAAGCCCTTGGCCCCCTCCGTATTTTCCCTCTCCCCTCCTCTCCAATTGCGCCATGTTTGCCCCACAATTCCTCGCCGGAGTACACCTTTCCCGCGGCCTTTCTTCGCTGATTCCGGCGACACCCGTGAGTCCCCTCCTCCCTTTTCTGGCCACCTCTCCTCCCCTAGTTCGTGTGCATCGATTGATGCATTTGCTCGATTTTTTTTCGCAGCAGGATAGCCGCGCCAAGCACGCCCGGGACTCGCCGGAGCTGGTGCATCTCCGTCCGTGCTACGCGGGCATTCCGGGAAGCGGGAGACATCTCCGTCATCACCATCATTTTCATTGAGTCGTTGTGCGTGTCCTCGTCACCTCCGCTATGGCCGGAACCCCTTGGTTCTCCGCCGACGTGAACGCCCGTGGCCAGCACCGCCGTCAGCGCCATTTCCGGCCGTCTCGCCGCCGGCAAAGGTGAACCCTAACTCCCGTTTTAATCCAGGCCCTTAGATCTTCATCTTGTGGCCAGAAACAAATCATTTAATCGAACCGGTATCAGCCAATAGGAAACGGCCACGTCAGCGCAACCTTATCCGCAGGAAAATTCGATTTTCTCCCGGAATAAAATTAAATGGCAGATTTACAGAAAAGTCCCTGCAACTTCAAATCATCATATCTTTTCAACCACTTAGCCAAATTTAACAATCTTGGACTTTTTGAAAAGCCCTTGACATCTAGAAACTTTTGGCACTGTCCAAATTCAAATTTGACAAACTTAAATTTGTTCAAATTCAAATATGCTTGTTTGGTGAAATTTGGCATAATTCAAATTCTACAAATCCAAAAATTATAAATAAAATATATTTGAAAACCTTAGGATGTGTACTTTCATATCCTCTGTCCCAAAATAATAATTGAACAAATTAAAATTGAATTTAGAATTAAGTTGTCTATTTGAGTATTTTTGGCATAGATTAATTTGTATAAATAATTTCAATATAGTTCCTTTTGCAAAATTGTTCCATTTGATAACCTTGGACCAAAAAAAAAACCTTGCCCAACCATTTTGGACACCCTTGGACCATGACCATGTATTTTAGCCAAAAATCCATCATAGTAGTCCATCTAGTTATTATGTCTTAGATTTTGTTTCTATTTCTTTCTACCATTGTTTGTTGTGGCCATTTTGAATCCAAGACCAAGTCCCTTGTATGTAAACCATCTAAGAGACCAAGTAGTGAACCTCAAGCACTAGTACTATAGGTTTCTATCTACTCCTCCATCCCCCTATTCTTGCTTCAAGAATCCATCAAGTTAGCAAATGGAAAACAAGACTCAAGAAATAGAAGGTTCTTCACTTTCAACTTGGTGGCAACATGAAGAGCTACAAGAATATAATTGAAGAAATTCTTAATAAAAATACTTGGACTCCACACCTAGAAGAAACTCAAGGAAGTACAAGTGTGAAGAAACCCAGAAGAAAACATCTCCCTCTCACTTTCTATCCTTCATCTTAAATTTTCTTTCAAATCTACTTAGTGGTATTTGTGTCCATCCCATACCTAAACCAAGTAGTGAAAATCATGAAGATTTATCAAGTACAAGAGAAGCTTCACAACAAGGAGGAAACTACAATAGAAGCATGAAGATGATCTTCAAGAAGGCAATCATATGAGGCCTAGAAGCAATTCATACAAGTTGAAGGATAACAAGTTGTTTTTGTCCAACCATTGAACCAAATGGAAAACCCAAGACTTAGTAATATTTTTCCCTTTGATGATGAAGTTAGTAGACCTACCCTAACCACAATGGAAAATACTAACATAGTTACTCAAATATTTTTTTTGAAGGTGAATATGACCAAGTGTTGCATGTATTACTTTAGTTGAAGAAGTAATATGTTTATTCTTAGTGAACTCTTGGAACTTCCTCGACAAGTATGGTTATAATAAAGTTTGATCACTACAAACTCAACCTAGTCCATCCCAAGTAAAACCTTGGAAACTCATTGGAATGTATTGAACCATTAGAAAATAAATTATTAAAAAATCAAACCTTGACCTTGTCCTAGCCAACTTGGTTAAACCTCCTTACCCATGGTTGTTGCTTTGTATGTTTTCTTCACTTGCTTGTTTGTTTGATAGTATGTTTGTTATTGTGTTTTCAATGAATAGATTGTACGGAGAGCAACGATCTTTTGTGAAGAGAGTGTAAATTCTTCACCAACTTCAACAAGGCAAGTAACACATCATCAAATACCCATTATTTTCTATATGCATTAGTTGATTTTGAGTAGTATGCATGATAGGAAATTTTTAATAAGTTATATTATGCTATGCTATATCCTAGTAGTGTGTAGCCATCCTTATACCTTGTTATTTTGATGCCTTGGTACTTATTTAGATGCTTAGCCATGTTACAAAAATTGTTTTACTAGATGTTGAGGAAAAATTATAAGTATAACTAATGAATGAACCACCTGGGTGGAAGTGGTAAGACTGGTTTATGTTGAGTGTTGCCTCAGGGCCCTTGTCTAAGGGTTATTCCACTTGAGGTTGTCACTTGAGGATGGCCACCCAGGAACAAAAAGATTACTATGTCCTTCTAAGTTTAGTAGCTTCCCGTGCAGCCTTTTGACATTATGGGCTCTGTCTTGATCAATTAAGTTGTGAGGGTTCAGCCCAGGCTTGACAAGCAGATGTAGCAAAATTATAGGTGGAACGGGTCTTGCCGGTGGGTTTGGACTTCTTCTTCTGAAAGATCTCGTCTCAATTCTCTCCTTTCCATGATGCACTCCGGGTGTATAGGATGTTTGGGCTAATTGAAGACAAAGGGTGAAAGTGCACAACCTCTGCAGAGTTACAAACTAAGATCTTAGCCGTGTCCCCGGTTATGGACAACTATGAGCAGCTGGACAAGGATTGACAGAAGAATCTCATCATCAATTTCAATAAGTAAATTTTTTACCAAGTGAACAGTAGTTGTGGTGCTTGGATCTTAATTCAATGTTGCCACCCTTTGAAAAGAAAAGTTTATTTTACAAAAGTGATAGGATAAAACTGGCTTTATGCAAACTTAGCCTAAACTCCACTCAGCCAAATAAGCATATAGTATTAGTCTTGCCATTTATATCCACCATAGTGTTTTTTGCCAATACATTAAATTGTATTGACTCCCTTGTGGCTGCATATTCCATATTGCAGATATTTCTGAAGACGAGTGAGGATTTCGTTTAGGATCTCGAGACTATCGCCAACATGTTTTGCCTGTGGCACATGAAGAAGATGGGCTCAATGTTGTTCTATGTTTTCCGCTGTTTTTCTTTGTTTTCTGCTAGTCTTCTAAGACTATGCAAGTTGTAATCCTATTTTGTAAAGACTGGATCATGCGATGTAATAGAATTTGATGCATTTGCATGATATTTCATTTTGTACTGTGGTGCTAGCAATTGATCCAGGGACTAGCACAATAACACAGGTATTCCATCTTTATTAAAAGTTGGGATGCTACATTCAAGTGAAGCAGCTTAGTGATCTACAAGACCATGCGAATTTTTCCACTATACCAACTACCACATAAGCATTTCTATTCTCAACCAAGCACATATATGAGACAACAAAAACTCTCTCTAAGCATATAGCAATGAAAACTAGAGAGTACTAACAACTCTGAATAAGAGATTAATGCAAAACAGGAGCTAAATAAATGCAGCAGCCAGACAAAGATTAAGAATACAAAGCATTCCCATGAAAAAGCGGAGCGTGTCAGTCTCCAATCAAAGAATGTTGGGGTACAACCAAGCTTATTGCAAAAATAAAACAAACTGAAAGCAAAAATAAAAGACGCTCCAAGTAAAGCACATAAGATGTGACCGAATAAAAATATAGTTTCACTAGAAGTGACCTGATAATTTGTCGATGAAGAAGGGGATGCCTTGGGCATCCCCAAGAATATACACTTGAGTCTTCTTGGAATTTGCTGGGATGTACCACTGGGGCATCCCCAAGCTTAGTCTCTTCACTCTTCTTGATCACGTCATATCATCCTCTTCTCTTGACCCTTGAAAACTTCTTTCACACCAAACTTCTCACAATCTTCATTAGCAATGTTAGTGCAATCGAAATAATAAATTCACATGGTTCAGTTTCAACACAAGCCTAACACTCATAAACATATTAGCTACTGTCACAACTTATTTTAAAACTCTTTTTCTCAAAAGAACGCCAAAAGAAATAGATTAAGATGCAAATGCAAATATTGGCAGAAATCTGTCAAAACAGGACAGCAGGTAAAGATGATTTTTTCGAAAATCTTATGTTGCTGAAATAAAAAAAGTGTTCAACTAAGAAAAGTTGCATATATAGCCCAGGATTACGCACAAAAAAACTCAAGTTCTTTTGAATTTTCTGTGATTTTATACGAATTTTAACATTGGACAGAAGAAATCTGTTTCCTGCGCAGAAATCCGAATTATAGTCTCAACTTTCCACTAGAGGCTTTACTGACACAAAAGAAAAGATACAGCTGGGTTGCTAAGGAAATAGACAATACCCAGATGCAAATCACACAGAAAGAAACGACGGAAAATGGGTTGAAAACGGAGAAGTAAAACGGGTTGTCTCCCGGTAACGCTTTTCTTTAACGCCTTTCAGCTAGGCATAGAAAGCAACTCAAGTATTTTCAAGTGAAGAAGCATCAAAATTAAGCTTAGAAATCTCCTAAAAATGAATTGTATTTCCTCTATAGAAGTTTTAGATGTCCCTTTATCAGCACTTTTAGGCACACTACTTTTATCAAATGGGTTTGCAGGAACAATCCAATCAAAAAAAAATTCTAGAGCTTTCATCAAATTGGCTTTACCCAGTGTGCTATTAACATCTACACATGAGCCTGACATCTCAAATCGGTTAAAAACTTTTCTAGCCTCAATGGAAACATCACCAAATTCTTTAGACAAAGTTTCTAGAATAAACTCTTTTTTTTGTTATGCTTAATGTTATCAAGGTTGAGGAACATTTGTTGTATTATGGGATTAAGGTTAACAAACCTAGCTTCCAGCATACGAACTAGAGATGTTGCAGTGGTTTCATAATCTGGAGCAAGTTCAGCTAAGGATCTATCCTCAAATTTTTTGTGCTTACAAACATAATTAAAGAACTCTCCAATATTATCTTTCCCAATTATATCACCGCTACCTATTGGTGCGTCTTTCAAGGTAAACTTGGCTAGAATCATGATTAGAGATTAAACTAAGAGCAGAAAAGCAAAAATAACAGCTATGAAGCAAAACAAGACAAAAATAAAAACAAGACAATGAACAAAATAAAGAGGTTGAGAGTGAGAGACTCCCCTTGCCAGAAGACTTCTTTCTCCCCGGCAACGGCGCCAGATATTCTTTGCTACGCCTTGATGCTGCCTTGACGGGGAGACTTCTTGATGATGAATTTTAAGTCCCCGGCAATGGCGCCAGAAATTCTTGATGCTTGTGATGGCGTGTAGTAAACCCCAAGAGGAGGGTGTGATGAGTACAGTGGTAAGAATTTCACTCAGTTAAGAACCAAGGTTATCAATCCAGTAGTAGAAATAGGATCTTCGGAAGGTTGATGCCACTGATGGTGGTGATGGCGCCTCACCGGTGTCAGCAACATCGCGGAACCTGCACACAACACAACCAAAATACCTTTTCACACACTACAGTGAGGTTGTCAATCTCAGCGGTCTTGCTAAAAACAAAGATTAGACGTATAGTGTGGAAAATGGTGTATGCTTGCAGTAAGTAAAGAAAGCAAGGAATTGTAGTGGTTTGTTTAACAGTGTAGGAAAAATGGACCGGGGTTCATAGGTTCACTAGTGGTGTCTCTCCATAAAAGATAGCATGATCGGTGAACAAATTACAACTAGGAAATTGACAAATAGAGGTTGCACCGTAGTGCACATTCATGACATGATGACTACTATGATATTTAGTGTGGGCATTACAACAATAGACATAGACCGTAATCCATCTATGACTAATAATCCACCCTCAGGTTATCATCCGAACCCCCTTAGGTATTAAGTTGCAAGCAACAAATAATCGCGTTAAGCAATGTGTGTAATGTAAGCAATGATTGTGCACGCGGGCACTCACACCGCTGTTTTCTCCCTAGTGGCAACTGAAAGTGCATTTTCGATATCTCGATGTTTTGTGTGTTTGTTAACAACATAAAGAAGTTACTAACCGTATGTGCTATTTTGTCAAAGGATATGGTCTTAAATCAGCACATATACGGTGTCGAAGAAATGGTGAAGAAGTTGAAGATCAACGGATTTTTTCTCGCCTGAAAAAGAGCTCCAAAGTGCAGCCCAGAATTATTCCGGACCAGCCCGGAATTATTCCGGGCCATTCCGACTTGACTGCAAAATCCTCTGTTGCCATCCAGAAAATTCCGGGTGATTCCGGGTGCCGGAATTATTCCGGGCCATTTTGACTTGAACGAAAATTTCTCTGTTTCCATCCGGAATCATTCCGGACCATTCCGGAGCAATCCGGAGCAGCCCGTAATTATTCCGACTTGAACGTGAATTTCTCTGTTGCCATCCGGATTGCTCCGGAATTATTCCAGGCCATTCCGGAATGGTCGCAATCTGAGCAGAAAAACGGCTAGTTTGAGTGGGGACTATAAATAGAGGCTCTCTTTCTTCCCCAAGGGTTAGCTCCTCTAGCATTGAAGACTCCATTGATTGAGCTCACCCACCAAGCTAGATCTCCCTCCTCCTCCACCCAAACTTGTTGAAACTTTGAGGATTGAAAGAGAAGCCCCGGATCTACATCTTCACCAACCGGTTTTCCATTTCCCCCTCATTAGCTTGAGGGATCTTGGCCTAGGGTTTCCTCTTGTGGAGAACCTAGGCTTCTTGCTACTATTGGTGATTTGTGATTGTTGGGAGCCCCCAATTTAGTTGTGGGTGTGTGCCCCAAGCTTATTCGTAAAGGATTCAATCCCCGCCTCAAAGGGGTTCAATAGTGGAAGGTGAACTAGTCCTTTGAGGCGGAGTTCATCAGAGAATAGGGTGAGGCCTTTGTGGTGTTGAGTAGGCCTTCGTGGCGAGCTCACACCCCTCCAACGAGACGTACTCCCTTAACAAGGAGGAACTCGGGAATACATCGTGTCTCCATGTGCTTCCATCGGTTACCTCGTTCCCTTACCTTTTACTTACTTGTACTTGTAGCATTTATTGTAGTACTTGTTGTATTAAGTGTTGTCCTAGTTGCATTAATTGCTTGTCTTGCCATATAGGTAAATTCACCTTAGTTGCACTATCTAGAGAATTTACCTTTGTGTCAAGCCTAAACTTTAAGAAAAAATAAAATTGGTCGTAGCACCTATTCACCCCCCTCTCTAGGTGCCCATACTTTACTTTCAATTGGTATCAGAGCCTCGGCTCTTATATTGGGCTTAACCTCCTAAGAGTTTAAGTATGGCGGAAGAAACGGATACCGAATCGTCCAAGGCTATGGTGTCCATGGATGATATCAATGAGTTGAGAACTTCATTGACCTCATCCATAGAAGCTAAATTTGATGAGTTGCGTCAAGTCTTGTCGCAACTCCTCAAAGCCAATGGACCGGAGGTATCCGAGATTTCTCCTCCGGAAATTATTCCGGAGGGCGCTAAGAAAGGGGTTCATGGTGAACCACATAAAAATGCTTCCGCCGAAAACTTCACTAAGAAGGGTACGGAAGGTGATGGAGAATTTCACGCCGTTCCCGGAAGTTATTCTCCCGATCCTCCCGTCCCACATCCTCATATATTCCCTAGAGGATATCCACCTAAAATTGATGTCTTTTCTTTTCGTGAATGGCAATATTACATGGAGACTCACTTGAAATCTTCTTGTATATATCTTTGGAGGATCACTCGTGATGGATACAAGCCATTTGATCCCAAGAACCTAACAAGAAGAGAAGCCGTAGATTGCCAACTCAACTACACCGCTTTGTCCATTCTTCAACAAGCCGTGGGTCCTAACCACATGCCGCATCTTCAACAATATTCCACCGCCAAGGAAACATGGGATGCTTTGGTCACCATGTTTGTGGGCAATGAGAGCATGCAAAGGAATAGATATGATGCCTTGACCAATGAGGCCGAAGGGTTCTATATGCATGATGGAGAGGATCACGTGGACATGTACCGGAGACTCAAGACTCTTGCCACTGCCTTCTCAAATGTTGGTGTCAAGTACATTGATGATGCTTGGATCAAGAGGAAGTACATGATTTCCATAATGCCATTTGAGGGCACGGACATGAAGAGCATTCAAGGAAGACATGACTTCTCCTCCATGACCTCAACTCTAGTGATGCAAGAAATGTGCTCCTATAAAGTGCAAACCAAGAATGCTCTTGACAACCATGCTAGGGCCATTGGAATGCATCAAGGAGCATCTGTTGCTTTGAAGGCCAAGGTTTTGTCAAGAGAGGTTGAGAATGAAGAAGAAGTAGAAGAGGCATTGCCTCCTTTGAAGGAACATGACTATGATACCGTTCTAAAGGATCTCATAGCTCTCACCGTGCAAAAGTTTTGGAACAATCCTCCCAAGGGCAAGAAATTTGTTGAGGAGAAGACAAGGTCTCGCTATGGCAATGATGTGGCTCAAAAAGTGATGTCTTGCTTCAATTGTCAAGATAAGCACCACTTCATTGTGGAGTGTCCTTATGAGAATAGAGAGCTCCATAGTGGCAAGCTCATTCGCAAGGACAAGTCCAAGGTTGAGTACAAGAAACCTCACTTCAAGAAGAAATCATTCAACAAGAAGTCTCCCACCAAGTTTGTGCTCTTGACTCAAGAGGAGTATGATTCCGGGAGTGATGAAGAAGAAGAAACCACAAGTGAAGTGGCCTCTCTTTCTATTGCTTCTATTCCATCATCTTCATCCCTCTTTGAATCCCCCAATGACGATCTTCCTCAACGAAATGACAAGTGCTTCATGGCTAAGGCCACGGAGGTATCACCTTCTTCCAACTCTAAGACCCCTAGTGAACTAGAACATCTTACTACTCTTAGAGTAGAAGATGAGAGGGTCTCCTTGGAATATTTTATGTCTAACATGCAAGGGGAGACCAAGAAGTACTTTGAGTATCTCATGAGGCAATTGGGAGAGGCCCAAGATGCTCTTGAGAAGAAAGGTGAGGTTGAAAGAAGGGATGCGGATGAAATTGCATCCATCTTTATGACTCTTGAGGAAGAGCATGATGGTAGAGTTTCTCTAGAGGATGGACTTGAATCTATTGAATTAACTCATAATGAACTTGTCTCTAACATCACTAAGGAACGTGATCTTGCTATTGCTAAATATAAAAAGGCTAAAAAGGATAAGGTCGAGTTTGGGGTTGGTCATGGAAAACTAACCGAGTTGCATGAACAACTTCAAACTCAACTTAATCAACCTAACAACCCTAACACCTCTACTTCTTCTTGTGATCATGCAAATATTATTGAGGAAAATGCTAGGTTGAAGGATGACCTAGCAAGGCTCAAGGGCAAAGGCCCTCAAGTTGAGAAGGTTGTGATTCCTACCCCACAAGTGGTTGCCCCTAGCTCTAATGTGGTCATTTCTAGACCACAATTGAGTGCTCCAAGGCAACAAGTGGGCAAGCAAGGTCTAGGCTATGTTGCCAAGAATAAGAACAAGAAGAAGACCAACAATGGTGCTTCTGGTGCTATTGTCATTAGGGACAACACTACTCTTAGCACACCCGCTCAAGCAAACAATAATTCCTCGAGTAGTAGTGTCATGAGGGACAACACTACTCGTAGCACCTCCGTGAGAACTAACAATCCACACCATTTCTTATATGTTGATTATTATGGTGTTGTGCAAGCTAAATATGTTGGTCCTATTGAGGGTTTCATTGACTATACTATTTGGGTTCCAAAGACCCTTGTTGCTAACATGAAGGGACCCTCCTCGGGTCCTAACTCTAGTCAATGATCTCTTGCAGGACTATGCTTCCGGTGGGACTAAATGGATAATTGATAGTGGATGCACTAGCCATATGACTGGAAGCAAAGAACTTGTGACGGAGTTGCGCCCAAATGACATACAAGCAACCGTCACTTATGGAGACTCGTCCTCGTCTAAGGTATCCGGATTCGGCAAGGTTGTGGTCGCTCCCGATATCACTATCGTGAACGTCATGCTTGTCGAATCCCTTGGTTATAATTTACTTTCCGTCCGCTCTCTTGGAAAGATGGGTTTCTCCGTATTTTTTGATGTTGATATTGTGGTCCTTTTGAGGAGCAAGACTCTTGACGTTGCTTACGTGGGACATGTTGAAAATGAGTTGTTCGTGGTGGACTTTTCGAAGTCTACCAACTCTCAAGCAATGTGTCTTTTCGGAAAGGCGGACTTGGGATGGTTGTGGCATCGCCGCCTATCCCATGTCAACATGAGAACTTTGCAAAGTCTTCACAAAGGTGGCCTTATTTTTGGACTAAAAGAAAATGTTTCCTTTTCAAAGGATCGCGTTTGTAGGTCGTGTGTTGAAGGAAAGATGCATGACAAGGTGCACAAGGCCAAGACTATTATTTCATCAAAGAGGATCTTGGAGCTTCTCCATGTTGATCTCTTTGGTGTCGTGCCCGAGGCAAGTCTTGGTGGCAAGAAGTATTGCTTGGTGATTGTCGATGATTATTAAAGATACACTTGGGTTTATTTCTTCAAGTTCAAGAGTGAAACTCAACAAACCATCATCGATTTCTCCACCGAAGTGCAACATCAACACAATGTGCAAATAATGGCTATTAGGAGTGATAATGGTTCGGAGTTCAAGAACTACACTTTGAATGAATTCCTTAGTGAAGAAGGCATTCATCATCAATACTCCGCCACTTACACTCCTCAACAAAATGGTGTTGCCGAAAGGAAGAATCGCACTCTCTTGGATATGGCAAGGACCATGTTGGCGGAGTACACTTCTCCCCAATACTTATGGGCCGAGGCCATATCCACCGCATGCCACTCCTCCAACCGCCTCTACATCCGCAAAGGCTTTGACAAGACTCCATATGAGATCCTCACCGACAACAAGCCCAACGTCTCCTACTTCCGTGTATTCGGTTGTAAGTGCTTTTATTTGATCAAGGGTGTTAGGTTGTCTAAATTTCAATCCAAAACTATTGAGGGTATATTTGTTGGTTACGGTGCCGAATCCCACACTTATAGAGTCTTTGACAAAGCCTCACCGATTGTCATAGAATCTTGTAGTGTGGCTTTCGAGGAAAATGATGGCTCCCAAGTGGCGCAATTTCATGTTTCTAATGTAGATGTTGAAATACCTCAAGAAGCCATAGGAAGGATAGGTGTGGGATATTTCCGCGCCATTGAGGGACACCTTATGGCGACTCGAGAAGGACTATGCTCTACTCAAGTGGAGTCCTCCTCTACAATAGAAGAACAAGCCAAGGATCCAAGCGTTACACCTAACCAAGAACATGTTCAAGACCCTCCTCTCATTGACCAAGACACTACGCAAGTCGTACCCACTCCTACTACTAATGCGAGTCAAGGTCAAGGCCAAGATCTACCATCCTCTTCATCCTCTCCTCAAGTGGAAGCAACTGTTGAAGATATTGTTGTTGATGATGATGATGTTGATCAAGGCCAAGTTGGTCAAGATGGGGACCCAAAGGATCAAGATGATCAAGTGATTCCTCCGCGCAATAATGCGGAGATCGAAGCCCGTCGTGTCAAAAGTATAAGAATAGCTTTGAAGCATATTGATGCCCAAGACAACAAGGTCTTGGAGGATATTCAAGCTAGAAGATCCACAAGAAGGCAATTGGCACATTTTAGTGAGAATCAAGCTCATATCTCTATGGTGGAGCCTAAGAAAGTGTTTGAAGCTCTTAAGGACTCCGATTGGGTTGAAGCTATGCATGATGAGCTCAATAACTTTGAGCGCAACAAAGTTTGGAGATTGGTTGAGAGGCCCAAAGATTGCCACAATATTATTGGCACTAAGTGGATTTTCAAGAACAAGCAAGAGCATGGCATTGTCATAAGGAACAAGGCAAGATTGGTTGCTCAAGGTTACACTCAAGTTGAAGGCATTGACTATGATGAAACCTACGCACCTGTGGCTCGCCTTGAGTCCATCCGTATCATCCTTGCTTATGCATCTTCTCATAATTTCAAACTGCAACAAATGGATGTGAAAAGTGCTTTCTTGAATGGTCCACTAAAAGAGGAGGTATATGTTAAGCAACCTCCGGGGTTCGAAAATCTCAACTTTCCTAACCACGTTTACAAAATCGACAAGGCTCTCTATGGTCTCAAACAAGCACCTCGTGCTTGGTATGAGCACCTTAGGGAGTTGTTAGATGATCGTGGTTTCGAAGTTGGGAAGATTGACCCCACTCTCTTCACTAAGAGAGTAAAGGGAGAGATTTTCATATGCCAACTATATGTGGACGATATCATCTTTGGCTCAACTAACCAAGATTTCAATAATGAGTTCTCTAAGCTTATGACTGACAGGTTCGAGATGTCTATGATGGGTGAGCTTAAATTCTTCCTTGGCTTTGAGATCAAGCAATTGGCTCGTGGGACTTTCATTTCTCAAGCCAAGTATACCCAAGACATGATCAAGAGGTTTAATTTCCAAGATGCTAAGATCAAGACATCTCCTATGCAAGTCAAGTGCCACCTATCACGTAATCCGAAGGGTAAAGATGTGGATCAAAAGTTGTATCGTTCTATGATTGGTTCTTTGCTCTATCTTTGTGCATCTAGGCCCGATATCGTTTTGAGTGTAGGTGTGTGTGCAAGGTATCAAGCGGATCCTAAGGATAGCCACTTGGTGGCGGTCCATAGGATCTTTCGTTATTTGGTTCATACCCCAAGATTTGGTTTGTGGTACCCAAAGGGGGCACAATTTTCTCTCAAGGGATACACGGATTCCGATTGGGCGGGTGATCAAGATGATAGGAAGTCTACTTCCGGGGCTTGCCAATTTCTTGGTAGGTCCTTGGTGAGTTGGTCTTCCAAGAAGCAAAATTGTATATCTCTCTCCACCACCGAAGCCGAGTATGTAGCCGCCGCAAGTGCTTGCACTCAATTGCTATGGATGAGGCAAACTCTCAAGGAATATGGAGTTCATTTGGATAAGGTGCCTCTTTTGTGTGACAATGAAAGTGCCATCAAGATTGCATACAATCTCGTGCAACATACAAGAACGAAGCACATTGAGATTCGCCACCATTTCATCCGAGACCATGTGGCAAGAGGGGATATTGCACTATCTTATGTGGCCACCAAGGACAATCTTGCGGATATTTTCACGAAGCCACTTGATGATGCAAGATTCTTGTTCTTGAGGAATGAGCTAAATGTCATTGATTCTAGGAGTTTGACTTGAAGATCTTGCACACACCCCTATAGGTTAAACGTGTTCGAGTTTAGGTGTAGGCATGGACATAGGGGGAGTGTTATCCTAACACATTGGGTTCTCCCTCCCCCCATTATGCCCAAAGAAAAAATTCATTGTTATCTCTCTTTTTCTAATGTTGAATTGTGAGCTTCAATGTTGAGTAATGGCAATGCCCCCAAGATATATGTTCGCGGTTGCATACCATGAACTCTTACATGGTGGCTTAGGCCACCAACCTCTTCTATTTTTGAAGAGTTGGTTCTTAGTTGGATATCTTTTGGTTTATTGTGTTATCTTTCCGAACACTACTTCTCGTTGCTATTTCAATCTTATTTTCATCTTCCTCGAGAATAAGACTAGGAAATCTAACCCCTTTGTGTTTTGCTCTATTTTTCCCCCTCCTCATGTTCATCTATGCATATGCCTTACTCCACACAAAGTCACATCATTCCTAGCCTTTCTAAACTGTCATTTCTGGAATAGTTTGGAGATTTTCTGGTCTGCCCGGAATTTTTCCGGCCGAGCCCGGAATTATTACGGCTAGGTCGGATTGTTCCGGAATAATTCCGGCAACCGGAAATTTTCCGGGCTATTCCAGACCTGCCAGTTTTTTCTCTATAAATAGGCCCTCACGCACGGGGGACTGTTTCCTTCTTCTTTTTCCTCCTCTCTCCCGTGCCCTAGCCACCATACTCCGAAGATTTCGTCCCTGTTGCCCCTAGAGTGGATTTTTGATCCCTCCTTGGACAAGGACATCCCCCATGGAAGGTATTGTGATTGGCATCTCATTTTTTCGTTTTGGTTGGTTGATTTTGGTTCTAGATGAAATCTCACCTAGGGTTTGATCTAGATCCGAGTTCTATCAACTTGTTCATCGTGCTAATCCCTACCTAGATGCCATGGATTCGTAGATCTAGTCTAATCACTTACCAATCTAGACTTAGATCCATCTCATATCTTTTGTCACTCCCACGATTTCCAGCACTTAGATCAACTCTAGGATCATCTCTGTGGTACCCCTAAATGTTTGGTACAGTTTCTAAGTCAAGTTTTTGATTTTTTGGGCTTTTTCTCAAGTTAGATCGAGGAGCCCGGAATAATTCCGGACGATTCCGACCCAGTCGGAATAATTTCGGGCTCAGCCGGAATAATTCCGGGCCTCGGAATAATTCCGGGCCTCCCGAACTTTTCCGGTTGCTGCCAAAATTTCGAGAACTTGCACTGTATCAAATCTTTTGGAGTTCCTTTGTCCCGTTTGGCATATGCACTTATCTTTTGCTATTCCTATGTCCTCTATTCACAGGTTCTGGCTCACGCACTGGGTTGAAGAGGAAATCCTCTGGTGGGAGGGGTGCTCTCCCTACAAGGGGTCGCACCTCCGGTTCTCGTGGAGGGTATCGTGATGATGATCAGACTGAGAGGGTGCGCGAAGGTGATCTGAATTCCTACACCGTTGCTCAGTGGAAGCATATCAAGCGGAATAATCCATACCTATTCATTGAGTCCACTTGTGAGGATCCTCGCTTCCGTACCAACCTTCAGCTAAAGTGTTGGGAGAATTTCTATTCTCTTCGGAAACCACTTGTATGTGAGCAGGCTCAGCTTGACATGGACTTCTATCATCGGCACAAAAATGGTGATCTCCGTCATGTGCATGCTTGCCTGTTGAAGCTGGGATTGATACCTCTTCTGGATATTGAGTGTGAATATTGCCCAGACTTGGTTGCTCAGTTCTACTGCAGTCTCCACTGCACGGGTGATGCGACGGGTACTATGACTTGATGTGTGGGGAGCAGAAGATCTCGAGCAACTTGGGTGAGTTTGCTGAGGCACTAGGATACAGGTGGACTGCCACGTATGCTAATCATGGTTTCAAAGTTCATGACAACCCAGAGTATTGTTGTATTTGTGTCGAATATTATGTACGAGTAGGGTTACGGTAGGACTTGGAGTTGTAATAGGTGTGGACAGGGTACGGTAGTGTTGTAGTCGAACAGGTGTATCCTAGGGCCTCTCATATAATGAGGAGGCACCACATGTTGTAACCCATGGTGACTTGATAGCAGCAGGCGCGCAAGGGGAGCCGGCGGTTTGTGCCGGCGACCGAGGCGGCCGGTGCAGCGGTATCGATGGGGAGGAGCGCCCATAGTCATGCCCCACAGATGTAGGCGAGTTCGCCGAACTGCGTTACCAAATCTCGGTGTCGCCATCGTGCTGTGATTGTTTGGTCCTCGGTAGATCGACTAAGCGCCTACGAATTGTAACAAGTGGTATCAGAGCAAGGTTCGAAGGTCGCGGTTTGTTGATCTAGAGGAGTCGAGGAAATTGATAAAGTCGATGTGGACTGGCGGGTGCAATTCCAACGAGTGTTTCCGTCAGGTCGGCAGGGATTGGAAATTTTTTTGGACAACAAAAAAGCAGTGCAGCAGGATTGATCCGTGGACCAGGGCTAGATACATGTATGTTTCGTGCATGTGGCTAAAAGGCAAGTGTGCGTGGAAGGCTAGGGCCACAACCAAGAAAGGCAAGTGTGCATGCAGCAGGCTAGGTCCCGTACACGCCTTTGCTTGGCCATGGGGAGAGTACGTACGAAAAGCTAGCTCACGATGGATCGACCAGCAAGGACGAGTTTGGTATGGAAACAAAACGGGACCGAGTCCCGGGAGGAAAGGAGTCCTCGGGTCGCGTCGGAGATGGAATCGTCAGCGTGTTTAAAAGCACAGGCAGGACAAGCTGTAGGGAGACGAGCCGGGCAAACCAATTCAACGGGAATAATCTGTCAAGAGATACAGATCCATTGAAGTAGTAGGCGAGATCAAGGCAAAAGCCAGCATCGGAAGTTGAGAGCCAGGAGGAGCAGCAGTACGTGAATCACAGGCAAAATTGTTGCTACGTGCGCGCGAGTACAACAGCTCGGTTATTTCTTCGCGGGTCAGCCATACAGGAAAAATCATGGCGCCAACGGGTACCAGATTTGAAGTGCAAAAAGTTTGATGGGACTGGAAACTTCGCGTTATGGCAGACAAGGGTGAAGGATTTGTTGGCACAACAGGGATGCTTGAAGGCGTTGCGGGATGTCAAGCCAGCTAAGATGGACAATGACGACTGGGAGGAGTTGCAGATTCAACCAGCCGGGACCATACGGTTGTGTCTGCCGGACCAGGTCATGTATCATGTGATGGATGAGAATTCGCCGAAAAAGGTTTGGGAGAAATTGGAGAGTCAGTTTATGTCAAACACTGCGACGACCAAGGTGTATTTGAAGCAAAAATTATACACACTGAAGATGCAGGAGAGGTTGGATTTTGTGGAGCACATGAATACCTTTAATCAGATTGTCACGGATCTAGCACGTCTGAGTGTGAAGATTGACGACGAGGATAGGGTTATTCTCCTTATTTGTTCATTGTCGCCGTCCTATGAGCATTTGATCACTACGTTGACATACGGCAAGGAGACTGTTCAACTTGAGGATGTCACTGCGGCGTTATTTTCCTATGATATGAGGAAGAAGAACAAGGCAGAGGAAGGCGCTCATGGTGAAAGTTTGCTAGTCAATGGTGGGCAAGGCAGACAAGGATACGAGGCAGGGAAGAACAAGAAAAAGAAGAAGGTGCAGTGTCACAAGTGCAAGCAGTGGGGACATATCAAGAAGGACTGTCCAGATCTCAGTGGTGGGTCAAGTGCTAATGTAGTAACTAAAAGTGATGACTCGGACAGCGATATTCTCTTACTGTCAGATAGACGGTCAACTAAAGGTGAAGCGTGTATGTTGGATTCGGCTAGCTCTTTTCATGCGATGCCCAATAGGGAGTGGTTCTCTTCGTACAAGTCTGGTGAGCTTGATACAGCCTACATGGGCGATGACACGGGCCACCGTGTTGCTCGAGTAGGTGATATCAAAATCAATATGTTTGACGGAGTAGAGCGGATGCTTCGGGGAGTCAGGCATGTGCCAGGGCTAAAGAGGAATCTAATTTCGCTTGGAGTTCTTCATGATGGTGGTATGATATTCCGTTGTGATCGGAATAAGAAGACCATGAGAATCATGGAAGATAAGGTGACCGTGATGATGGGAGAGAGGACATCTTCGCATCTTTACAAGTTGCGAGGGAGTAATATTGCAGGTGGAGTCATGGAGACTGGAGTTACGGGAGTAGCAGCTGTGTTCCATGGAGGCGGCGGATTTGCGGCACACTCGTCGAGTAGCTCTCGGTAAGCTACGAAGTAGACAACCCAAGTCCGGAGTACATGTAAGTTTGACGCTTGGACGAACTCAAGGTGGTGGAGGATATTCGCCAAGGTGGAGTTTGTTGTATTTGTGTCGAATATTATGTACGAGTAGGGTTACGGTAGGACTTGGAGTTGTAATAGGTGTGGACAGGGTACGGTAGTGTTGTAGTCGAACAGGTGTATCCTAGGGCCTCTCATATAATGAGGAGGCACCACATGTTGTAACCCATGGAGACTTGATAGCAGCAGGCGCGCAAGGGGAGCCGGCGGTTTGTGCCGGCGACCAAGGCGGCCGGTGTAGCGGTATCGATGGGGAGGAGCGCCCATAGTCATGCCCCGCAGATGTAGGCGAGTTCGCCGAACTGCGTTACCTAATCTCGGTGTCGCCATCGTGCTGTGATTGTTTGGCCCTCGGTAGATCGACTAAGCGCCTACAAATTGTAACAAGTATGACAACTCAAGCTTGGAGTTCTGCTATCCTCCTGATGCTCAGGGCAAGACTAGGCTATCCTCCTGATGCACAAGGCAAGACTAGGCCCTTCAACTCCAGCATGTACCCCTACTACAATCTGTTGTCCAAGATCTTCCGTGCCACCATAGTGATCAAGGCAAGTGACTACTCTGCTATTAGGGCCTTTGTGGTGAACCTCATGTTCCTCACCAGGCCTCAGAACTAGAGGAAGATTGATGTGATGGACTTTGTGTACCGTGAGATTTGCATTGGGGTCATGGAGAAGAGGAAGTCTGCTTTTGGCCCACTGACTCAGAGGTTCATTAATGCCAAAGTGGGGGTTGAGATCATGGACAACTATCCAGTGACCAAGGGCAAGAAGTTGGTTCCTTCTCTCATTCGTGGAGTGGAGATTCCGGAGTACACAAGGGCCAAGTCCAAATCACCTATGGCTACTCCTTCTACTTCCACGAGTGGTGCTTCTCAGCGTCCCTCTAGTGGCATTGCAAAGTTCTTCAGGGCAATGTTCAGTATGTGCAGTGACACTAGGGCGATTTCCCATGAGGCTAGGGAGTTGGCCAAGGAGACTCGGCGCATTCAGAACACCGACCGCAGAGCTGCTGGGTTAGAAGTGTCTGCTGATCCTCTCTCTCTTGCTGCTGCTGAGTATGTTCCCATTGAGATGCCTGAGATCCATGATGATGACTTCTACTTCGGGGTGCCTCTAGCTGATGTTGATGATGAGGAAATGTCTGATGAGGATGAATTTGATGATGCTGGGATGGGAGCTCATGATCATGAAGCTGAGGAAGAGGAAGATGAAGATGAGCACGGCGGAGGAGATGACTTCGAGTGATCTCTTGGGACGCTAGTTGGACTTGTTTTTCCCTTTTTGGCGTCTTGATGCCAAAGTGGGAGAAGGAGTCCCCATATTAGGATTCCACGGGCTTTGCAAGGGTGGGAGCATGAGTCTTTTGCCTTTTGATTTCGATCTTATAGGCTTGTGCTCTGGTATCTTTAGTTTGTTTTCTTAATTTGCAAACTTCGTATTATTTGTGTGGAACCTTGTGACGTAATTGTGTCACCCTTCCCGTGGTTATGCTACTATCTTGCTTGCTATTATCTCTATTATTATCTATATGCATATTGTATGAACTTGCTTAGACGGCTTGGTGTCTAAAACATAGGGGGAGCAAAGCCTATGAATTGTGTGCCTCACGACACACATCGAGGAAGAACTCCGTCTATTTTTTGGACACCATTTCTTTGTGTTCATCTTGTTTATCCCCGTGAAATCTTTATGTTGTCATCAAACACCAAAAAGGGGGAGATTGAAAGGGCATTTTCGATATCTCGATGTTTTGTGTGTTTGTTAACAACATAAAGAAGTTACTAACCGTATGTGTTATTTTGTCAAAGGATATGGTCTTAAGTCAGCACATATACGGTGTCGAAGAAATGGTGAAGAAGTTGAAGATCAACGGATTTTTTCTGGCCTGAAAAAGAGCTCCAAAGTGCATCCCGGAATTATTCCGGACCAGCCCGGAACTATTCTGGGCCATTCCGACTTGACTGCAAAATCCTCTGTTGCCATCCGGGAAATTTCGGGTGATTCCGGGTGCCGGAATTATTCCGGGCCATTCCGGCTTGAACGCAAATTTCTCTATTGCCATCCAGAATCATTCCGGACCATTCCGGAGCAGCCCGGAATTATTCCGACTTGAACGTGAATTTCTCTGCTGCCATCGGATTGCTCCGGAATTATTCCGGGCCACTCCGGAATGGTCGCAATCTGAGCAGAAAAATGGCTAGTTTGAGTGGGGACTATAAATAGAGGCTCTCTTTCTTCCCCAAGGGTTAGCTCCTCCGGCATTGAAGACTCCATTGATTGAGCTCACCCACCAAGCTAGATCTCCCTCCTCCTCCACCCAAACTTGTTGAAACTTTGAGAATTGAAGGAGAAGCCCCGGATCTACATCTTCACCAGCCGGTTTTCCATTTCCCCCTCATTAGCTTGAGGGATCTTGTGTCGCACCCTGACTTCTAGAGGATACTCACCGTACGAACTGAACAGTATTTTGATTGGATTACGGGGCTTACCGGCACCCGCATCTCTTACGAGTAGGCCAACACTTATGTGTGACAACCAATCTTTACTATTCACCGTCGATGTAAACTATCCCGTAGAAATCAGGACACTACCATTGACGTACTTCATACCATACACACATGGTACGTCAACGGCTTTGAACAAGATGATAACATAA
The DNA here is from genome assembly GCA_028641055.1 of Alopecurus myosuroides. Taxonomy (NCBI): domain Eukaryota; kingdom Viridiplantae; phylum Streptophyta; class Magnoliopsida; order Poales; family Poaceae; genus Alopecurus; species Alopecurus myosuroides. The sequence goes on along the minus strand of CM054059.1, from coordinate 364,582,679 downwards.
CATATCTCTAAGACACAAAAGATAGAAATAAGTTGCAACTGGCCCTCACTAGGGCAGAGAATAGCAAATACAATCATCCAGAGGACACGTGTCCCAACATAACATCATTACCACTCAGCGGAAGCATTCAAAGGGTCTGAATACAGACAAATCCAAATAGGCTTCAGAAGCCGGGAATGAAAAGAAAACGGAGCCCATCCATGATGTCTCGGATCCTGCCCGGGTCCGCTACCTACTCGTCAGCAGCCTCGTCAAACTCCACGTAGTAGCCGTCACGGGGATCCTCGTAAGCGTAGTCTGCGGAAACCACAGCCCCAAAGGGGTCAGTACATAAACGTACTGGCAAGCAAGACTCACAGTTCACCAAAGTGTAACCCGTCAACACCAAGCACAGATGCCTTGGGATCAACGGAAGAAAGGGTATAAAAGATGCTGCAACTGGCTGCACCAACCATCTACAGAACAAACTACAACTTCCGGCTATCAGAAGGGGATAAGATAGCGTATCGTAACCAACTACAACTAACCACCAAACAAACCCATCCTGGATCTCGCCCCTTATCCAAAGAAGCAATCCGAGGATTACTCACACAGTTGGATTAATGATGGATCAAGTTGTTGTGTCAATAAGCCTATTACTAGTCAAGTTATCATTAGTTAGGTGTAAGTTGTTCTGAGTACTTGTTAGCCAGTACTTTCACCAAGTCAACCATAACCGCGGAAAACACGGCTTCTCGAGAAGATTTATCCCTGCAGGGGTGCACCAATTTGGCCGTACACGTAAAAATAACCCGCCAGATGGGAAGGCCTTTCCCACCAAGCGGGGCACTCAACACAACTCAACTCTTCTTCGCGTCAAGCCCAAAGCACCACGTGCTGTGCGTGCGCGGCTAATCGAGCCCCACGAAGAAAATGGGACCCTCATAGCACTGGAAGACCACGCCGCCCTAAATGCCGACTACAAAAGTTCCACCCTGGCCTCGGGTTCGTACCTGCATATGCGTGCATCAAATGGAAAGCCCGAACTAAGTGTGGTGATTTGGACGAGATGCGAATCGAATCAAATTGAGGGGGCGCCCATACACGCTTCCCACATGCGGATAGTGCGCTCATCATGGATCAGTAGACAAGACCCTTTTCCTATTAGGGTCGACACTAGCAGGCCCCAAAACCACGCCGGGCCTCCTGCCGGTGCCTTATCAGCAAATTATTATTACCTCAAATTAACAGGTGGTTGTTTAACATCGAGCCCTAGAATATAATAGAATATGATAACAAAAAGTAACGGGTAACAGACTCGAGCAAAACAACCCTAAGCATGCTAGTAAGACACGGGCTCAAGCAACGGGGTTATAGGACTGGAGGTGAGGCAATATCAGGGTTCAGGGTATCATGTGATAGGTTCGTAACAGAAGCAACAATACATAGGGCTAGCAGAAATAGACAACGGAGAGTATCGGTAACCCATGTTGAAAGGAACACAATGGTTCATGTGAGTGATAACTTGCCTGCAAACTCAGTAGCCGGGTACTGGGCTAGATCCTCAGAAGGGGTGTCGTAAAGATCGTCGGTCTCAACGTCGTCGTCTATCCGAGAAGAAGCAAACAAAAAATACAGGAAAATAAACAATCAATATTCATGGCATAGTGCACAATCATGGGATGATGCATGTCAAGTTAATAGATGTACCAAAATAAACTAATTGACATGTAACACAATTTAAATGGACACATATGCAATTTTTGAGTTGCATATGAAAAGCCCATGGATTTTGGTTAGATTATTTGTTTTCCAACTAGTCAACAGGTGAAGGTGGATTAGTATGATGCTTGGATGAGGAAAACAACAAAATAACAACAATAGAACCAATTTGAAATGAGGTTTAGCAATTTAGAATTTTATTTATTAAGTTAAGGAATTTTTGGTTCCTTAAAGGTGACACACAAGTAATGGTTGTTTTCAGCCACTTAACTTGTGCAAAAATAAATAACAAAATTCATATTTGAAAAGATCATGAAACTTTGGGTGGATTACATGTTTCAAATATTGAAAAGGCATTAGGATGAATTTATTATGACTTAAACAAAATTAAACAAGTTTTAAATGAATCTAAAACAAGTTTGAATATTATTTGAATTTTATTTGTTCAAAACATAAATTCACTCATATTTGAAAAGTTTATGTTTTTCTAGTTTGAAAACATATTTTGCATGTTCAAAAATAATTTAATTTGAGCAAGTTATGGTTTTAGCAATTTTAAATGATTTAAATAAGGTTTAAATTATTTAAGCAATTTAAATTATTCAAACCATGAAACAAAATTTATATTTGAATAGGTGGTTCAAAATGGTATGGAAAACATATTTTATTTGCATTATTTGGATTAATTATGAATTAGTTATGGATTTTAGAAAATTGCATTTGAATTCTTCAAATTTGAAATTTAAATGCATTTGGAAATTTCAAAACAGTACACAAATGGATTAATTGGATAGACAATTTAATTTAGAACAACAAACATATTTAGAGTTTATTATTTGGAATTATATTTTAAAAGTTATTAAGGTTTTTGTTTTAGGGATCAATCTGCAATTTTAAAAGGATTTGATTTTTGAAACAGAAACGTGCAGAAAACATTTTGCACCGCACTGTGGGCTAGCCACAGCCACTGCCCGTGGGCCTGGGACAGCGTGGCATGCTTGCGAGGCTGGCGTGGCAGCCAGGGCCACAGACAGGTGGGCCCTGCCTGTCAGCCGCGCGGGGAAAAAGGTTTGGATTAATTCGCGGCCGCGAGGGATCGATCCCACGACCTCGCTGCACGCTCGTTAGCTCTGAACCAGTGCGCTGTTTCCGTTTCGTTGTCAGTAACAGAGACGCAGCAAGGTTATGCTTCAGATCTAACACTTAACTGAACTTTGCGCGCGCTCGCGACTGAACCTGACAGAAGCAAGATCGCCGGCGACGAGCTGATGCGTGGCTGCTGCGATATGGTGGTGCGTGCGTGTGCTGGATGCGCGCGGATGCTTGTGCAAGCAGAGGGAGAGAGAGGATGGAGGGACGGTGAGCTCACCACCGTTGGAGTCCTGCAGAGGCCCGGTGACGATCTCGTCGGCGACAGCGGCGTGGACGAGGACGGCGGCGAGGCTACAGAGGCCCTCTGAGGTGGCTCTGGTGTTTAAACGGACGAGGGGGAGGTGGAGGTTCGATTCCCGGGGGCTAGGTGGGTAGATGGAGTGCCGAGGCGGCGGGGCTCATCGGGGTTCAGAGAGATGGTCGCCGGAGGGAGTTTCAGAGAGGGGAGCCTGAGCAGAGAGAGGGTGAGCGGCGGCGATCGCGAGGGGAGGAGGAAACCTAGGGGCTAGGGTTGCGGTGCAGAGCCCTAGGGCGGCTTTATAGGGTTCCAGGAGCTTGCATCGCCGTCTGCTGGCGAAGGTGTCGCCGTGGCGCTACGGATGCGACGCCGTACCGAAGGAAGACGACGGATTAGAACGAACGAAAAAAAAACGAACCGGTACGGTGCTTAAGTAGGTGGGCTGGGCTGCGCGCGGAAAGAAAACGAGGTGGGCTGGGCGCAGCCCACTCCCTTTGGCGCCAAAATTCTTTTTAAATTTTTATTTCTCCTGTTTTTTTTTGCTGAAATAGTAATTGGAAGGATTTGATTGGTTTTAAATTAGTAAAAATTTTGGAAAAAATTAGGGTAACCTTTTTAGGTCATTAGCAAACAAATGCTAAGTTTTATTTTCAGAAAGTTTGAAATTTGTTTGCTGTTTGAATTTAAACCAAATTTGGGTGAATTTTAATATTAAATGATCATTAATAAAAACAAACTTTTAAATAGGGTGACCCCTATGTTAATTATAAACCATTGATTAAATTTGTTGTATAATTTGCATGAATTCAAATTGGTTGCTGTTTGATGCTTTGATTTGAATTTTAAATGTGATTTGGAATTTAATGATTGATTAAAACCATCAATTTAATAAGTGATCATTATGGAATAAAATGAAACCAAATTGGTTGTTTTTATTTGTGATTTTTATTTCAAATGTTGTAACAGAGCAAGTATGAAATAAATGCTTGAATAAGGTTTAAATTTGAATTGTGAAAACAGGGAAAAACAGATGCAAACTAAATGAAACAAATGCAAACAATATGATGACATGATGCAATACTTTAATAAACATGAAACAAACATTCTAAGGGGAGTTTTTTCATACTTGGGATGTTACAAAACGCCCCCCCTTGAAGGAATCGCGCCCCGAGATTCCTACTGAGAAAGGAAAAGGTCCGGATACTTCTTGCGAAGATCCTCTTCGGTCTCCCACGTTGCCTTTTATCGGAATGATGCGACCACTGCACTTTCAAGAACTTGGTGCTCTTGTTGCGAGTCTTACGCTCGGTCTCATCGAGAATACGAACAGGGTGCTCCTCATAAGATAGATCATCTTGCAGTTCAATGGAATCATGATCAACTGCACGATCTGGATCCTTGAAACACCTCTTGAGCTGTGACACGTGGAACACATCGTGCACCTTGGATAGTTTTTCTGGAAGTTCAAGACGATAGGCATTTTCTGCACGCCTTGAGAGAATGTTGAAAGGACCAATGTATCTTGGTGCAAGCTTTCCTTTCACACTGAAACGATGAGTGCCTCTGAGGGGAGTTACACGGAGATATGCCTTGTCACCAGGTGCATAGATCATATCCCTGTGCTTGCTGTCATAGTAGCTTTTCTGACGAGACTGAGCAATTTTGAGATTGTCGCGAATGATACGAACTTTCTCCTCGGCTTCCTTAACAATGTCAGGGCCTAAGAGTGAACGTTCACCAGCTCCAGACCAATTGATTGGACTCCTGCATCTGCGGCCATAGAGTGCTTCAAATGGTGCCATGCCTAGGCTTGCCTGGTAGCTGTTGTTGTAGGAGAATTCAGCATATGGAAGGCAATCCTCCCATTTCATGCCAAAGGAGATACCACATGCTCTGAGCATATCCTCGAGAATCTGATTGACTCTTTCTACTTGCCCCTGAGACTGAGGGTGATAAGCTGTGCTGAACAGAAGTTTGGTGCCCAATGCTTCTTGAAAGCTTTTCCAGAAATGAGAAGTGAATATACTTCCACGGTCTGAGCTTATTTCCAATGGAACACCATGAAGAGGAACAATCTTTGCTGTGTAGAGCTCTGCTAACTGGCTAGCTGAGATTGTTTCTTTGATAGCAAAGAAGTGAGCTACCTTAGTGAGACGATCAATAACAACGAAGATTGCATGCCCTTCTTGGACTTTGGAAAACCAGTGACGAAGTCCATTTCAATCATGTCCCACTTCCACTCAGGGATTTTCAGAGGTTGGAGTAGACCGGCTGTTTTCTGATGGACTGCCTTAACACGTTGACAAACGTCGCATTCAGAAACGTATTGAGCAATTTCACGTTTCATGCCAGGCCACCAATACAGCGTCTTAAGATCCTGGTACATCTTTGTACTTCCAGGGTGAATGGAAAGAGGAGTTTCATGAGCCTCCTTGAGAATGACATCTTTGAGACTTTGAACTTGAGGAACTGCAATGCGTCCTTCGAAGAACACAGTTCCCCTGTCATCAATTGAGAAGGACTTAAATTTCTCCTTGCCTTCTTTGATGTGTTCTACCATCTTCTTGATTTCAGCATCACGAAGTTGTTCAGAACGAATCTTATCCTCGAGAGTTGGACTGGCTGTCAAGCTAGCAAGATAGCCTTGAGGAACAAGACCAAGGTTCAGCTTCTGGAATTCTTCATGAAGTGGAGGTTGGCTTTCCATGACCATGAGATTATTGCAATAGGACTTGCGACTGAGAGCATCGGCCATAACATTAGCCTTGCCTGGAGTGTAAGAAATGGTGAGATCAAAGTCCTTAATCTTTTCAATCCATCTCCTTTGCCTGAGGTTTAGATCTGGTTGAGTGAAGATGTATTTCAGACTCTTGTGATCGGAAAAGATTTCAGTGCGATTACCCAACAAGTATTGCCTCCATTTCTTGAGGGCAAACACAACTGCTGCCAGTTCTAGGTCATGTGTGGGATAGTTTTGCTCATGTGGGTTCAACTGACGTGAAGCATAAGCCACAACTTGACGTTCTTGCATAAGAACTGCACCTAGACCTTGGAGAGAAGCATCACAGAATATCTGGAAAGGTTTGGTAGTATCTGGGCCAACCAGAACTGGGGTAGAAGTGAGTTTAGTTTTCAGGAGATTGAAACTTTCATCACACTGTGGAGTCCAAATGAACTTCTTGTCCTTCTTTGTGAGATCAGTGAGAGGTTTGGCAATCTTGGAAAAGTTTTGGACGAAACGACGGCAATAGCTAGCCAAGCCAAGAAAGCTTCTAACTTGTTTTACCGTCTTAGGAGGTTTCCAATCAACAATTGCTTTAACCTTTTCTGGATCAATGGCTATGCCCTTGGCGGATATGACATGACCAAGGTAAGCAACTTATGGAATCCAGAACTCACATTTGGAGAACTTGGCATACAGACGATGCTCGCGAAGTTTCATGAGAGTGAGACGAAGATGTTCTCCATGCTCTTCCTCAGACTTTGAGTAGACCAGAATGTCATCAAGATATACCACAACGAACTTGTCGAGGTATTCATGGAAGACAGAATTCATGAGTCTTGAGAATGTCGCCGGTGCATTGGTGAGACCAAAGGACATGACGGTGTATTCATATAGACCGTGCCGAGTGGTGAAAGCTGTTTTTGGAATATCTTCCTTTCTGATCTTTATTTGATGGTAACCCATCCTCAAGTCCAACTTTGAGAATATTGAGGCTCCAGCAAGTTGATCAAAAAGATCATCGATACGAGGAATTGGATACTTGTTTTTGATGGTTTTCTCGTTGAGAGGACGATAGTCAACCACGAGTCTCTTTGTTTGATCCTTCTTGGCAACGAACAGAGTTGGGCAACCCCAAGCGGAAGAACTAGGTTGAATGTAACCTTTCTCCATTTACATATCGATTTGCTCCTTCAACAATTTCAGTTCAGGAGGAGCTATCTTGTATGGATGCTTAGATATTGGAGCAGTACCTGGTTCAAGCTCGATCACGAACTCAACTGCTCTGTCCGGAGGCATCCCTGGCAACTCTTCTGGAAAGACGTCAGGGAATTCACAAACCACTGGAACATTCTCAAGTAGAGGTAGAGGTTTAGCATCGAGGGTGTACAGCTGAACAGAACTTGATTCATTTGGAGAATAGACTATCTGGCCAGAAGGGTGGAACAGAGTTATTGACTTCTGAGCACAATCAATCGTAGCTTTATTGGCCTTCAACCAATCCATGCCCAGAATGACATCAATGTCAGAATTGCCAAGCAGAATGAGGGAAGCAAGGAATATGTGACCTCCAATTAAGATCTGATTCTCGTGACTGATCTTGGAAGTTTGCATAGTTGCTCCAGGGGAGTTTACTACTAGCGGGGAACCCAAACCAACAAAAGGTAGTTTAACTGCTGTTGCAAAGATCTTTGACACGAAAGAATGCGATGCTCCGGTATCAAACAACACTTTAGCTGGGTTAGAGTTAACGGGGAATGTACCGAGAACGACGTCGGCAGCTTCCTCAGCTTTGTCGGCCTTGATATGATTCACCCTCGCGGTCCTCCCGACAGGCCTGTTGTTGGAGTTGAAGGCTTTAGCCGGAGGAGCACGCACCATTGCCTGGTTGGTGTTGGGGCGAGGTGGTGGTGGAGGTAGCTGCCTCTGAGTGCACTTATCAGCATAGTGCCCTGTCTGCTTGCATTTGTAGCAAGTGACGACACGAGGTGCATCTGACCTTGGCTGTCCCATTGAGAACCTCTGAGCCTGCATCTGAGCTGGGTTGGGTGGGCGGGAAGCGAAGCCTGGAGAAGCTTGGGCATATGGAGCCCTAGTGACAGCACCATTTGGCACCCAGATGCGGCGCTTCTGCGGAGGGGTGGTCATGTTGGAGGAGGAACCACCCTCACGCGAGTGCTTGCGGGACTCTTCGAACGCCTTGCGCCCATTTTCCTCATTGAGCGCGGTGTTCACGAGCTCCTCGAAGTCTTTGCACTTGATGTTGGTGAGGGCGTACTTGAGCTCCGGGTTAAAACCTCGGCGGAACCTTGCCATCTTCTTGGCCTCAGTGGACACCTCATCACCAGCATAACGAGCGAGGCGATTGAACTCATTCTGGTAGCCAATGACGTCCAGCTTGCCCTGCTTAAGAGAGCAGAACTCTTCACGCATCCTTTCCATGAGACCATCTGGGATGTGGTGCTTCAGGAAGGCATCCTTGAAACAGCCCCAGGTGATTGGGTATCCAGCTCTCATGGTCTGGTAGTTCTCCCACCAGGTAGCTGCCTGACCCTTCAGTAGGTAGGTGGCATACTTGACTTTGTCTTCCTCAGCAACGTGAGCAATGTCAAGAGCCCTGGCCATCTCCCTGATCCAGTCATCAGCATCCAGAGGCTCACGTGTTGCCACGAAAGCTCTCGGCCCCAGACTCAGAAACTCCTTGATGCTGACTCGCGGAGCATTCTGGTTGTTGTGCTGGTTATCCTGGATCTGGGCCATCTGCGTCACGACCTGAGTCATCTGAGTCAACAGCTCCGTGATCGGAGGTGGCTCAGGCGGGTTGCTCCTTGTTGGCGGCATCCTGAATAGACATGCATTTTAGCACAACAATAGAAAAGGATAGACTTGGTAACCGAAATAGAGATTATTCCGACGCATGAATAGATAACCAACAGGTACATCATCACATGTTCAAATACATCAGAATATCCAACACACCATTACATGGTTCGAAAGCCAAAGGATAACTAAACATAGCTAGGAACGGATACATCGGTACTCCCATGCTCATCACGCAGGACGGCGGTGAGTAGTACGACGAGAGATACAGTGAGGAGGAGGCCCACGAAAGTAGGTAGATCGACGATCCACATAGATCTGACGTGGCCTGAGAGAGACTCTAGGTGTGGTGAAGTACATAGGGTCGACTCCCTGTGCTCCAAAGCGTGGAATCCCAGTGTAACCAGCTCCGAGGTTGAGGAGTAGACCTCTGATCGGCTCGTAACCTCCAGCATCTGGCAGACGACGACCAACTGGCTGATCGAAACGTGCAAAGCGCTCATCTCCAACAAAGTCTATGGTGTACATCGCCAGACGAGTCAAAGCAAGGTAGAGCTGCTCTCTGACTGAAGCCAACTCCTGAAAAAGTGTGGTGGCAACGGCGTCACTGTGCCTCACAAACTGAGCGGTGGTGTGCAGCCTGGTGTTATCATGCTCGTAGACATCCAGGTTGTCGTAGCGGGTGAAGTGAGCTCCCTCCGAAGTGATGTAACCACGGGGGATGTGGCGATAGATAGAATCGTCAAATCCCCAGTAGTCAGCACGAAGGACGGTGAGACTCACGTAAGCTGCCTGCTGCACGGCCATATCCACTGTGGAACCTACTGCCTCGTAGCGGTGGACAACGCTCATGCCATAATCTGACAGAATGTAGACGATAGCCTGGTAGTATGTCTGGTCAAACTCTCGCTGCTGCTTGTAGACCTGGTACTCTGGTGCCCAACGGAACCCCAGATAAGTGACCATGTCTCTCAGCATCTCCGGATAACCGGCAGTGCTCTCGCAACGAGTCATCCGAACCACCTGCGGGTAGAACCTGAGATCCATCTGCAGATGATCGGGGAAGTTTTGATTAGACGCCGGTAGAAGAACTAAAGTGGAAAGCAACAACAAGGTTTGAACGGACGAAAAGGATGTTGAGAAAAACAGGATATCGAAGCAACATCGGGAAACACGAGACCAAATCTCCTGAGGTACTACGGAAAAACCCATCCGGGCTTCTAAAGGATCAATATCTACTGCTTAAGGGATAGAGGATTTGCTTCCGGGGCTTACACGCCTCCGTTCTCATTCATGAGTAGGCAACATGATAAATCATGTCACAATCACCTCCATTCCAATGGACTAGTAGATATAACTATCCTAGAGAAACCAGGATCCGTGAAAACCTAACTTGAAAGTTTAGGTGAGAAAAGAAAACAACGTTGCACTTCCTTACCAGAAAAGGGTGGGTGGGTGGGGAAAGAAGAAAATGGAAGAATTCCTACTCTCACGTTTAATTTTTTCCTACATAGCTACAAAAATAGTTTCTAGACTCAACTGCGACCAGTAAAAGGGATCCTACAGGCAGACAGGCTCTGATACCATTTGTCGCACCCTGACTTCTAGAGGATACTCACCGTACGAACTGAACAATATTTTGATTGTATTACGGGGCTTACCGGCACCCGCATCTCTTACGAGTAGGCCAACACTTATGTGTGACAACCAATCTTTACTATTCACCATCGATGTAAACTATCCCGTAGAAATCAGGACACTACCATTGACGTACTTCATACCATACACACATGGTACGTCAACGGCTTTGAACAAGATGATAACATAACATATCTCTAAGACACAAAAGATAGAAATAAGTTGCAACTGGCCCTCACTAGGGCAGAGAATAGCAAATACAATCATCCAGAGGACACGTGTCCCAACATAACATCATTACAAGTCAGCGGAAGCATTCAAAGGGTCTGAGTACAGACAAATCCAAATAGGCTTAAGAAGCCGGGAATGAAAAGAAAACGGAGCCCATCCACGATGTCTCGGATCCTGCCCGGCTCCGCTACCTACTCGTCAGCAGCCTCGTCAAACTCCACGTAGTAGCCGTCACGGGGATCCTCGTAAGCGTAGTCTGCGGAAACCACAGCCCCAAAGGGGTCAGTACATAAACGTACTGGCAAGCAAGACTCACAGTTCACCAAAGTGTAACCCGTCAACACCAAGCACAGATGCCTTGGGATCAACGGAAGAAAGGGTATAAAAGATGCTGCAACTGGCTGCACCAACCATCTACAGAACAAACTACAACTTCCGGCTATCAGAAGGGGATAAGATAGTGTATCGTAACCAACTACAACTAACCACCAAACAAACCCATCCTGGATCTCGCCCCTTATCCAAAGAAGCAATCCGAGGATTACTCACACAGTTGGATTAATGATGGATCAAGTTGTTGTGTCAATAAGCCTATTACTAGTCAAGTTATCATTAGTTAGGTGTAAGTTGTTCTGAGTACTTGTTAGCCAGTACTTTCACCAAGTCAACCATAACAGCGGAAAACACGGCTTCTCGAGAAGATTTATCCCTGCAGGGGTGCACCAATTTGGCCGTACACGTAAGAATAACCCGCCAGATGGGAAGGCCTTTCCCACCAAGCGGGGCACTCAACACAACTCAACTCTTCTTCGCATCAAGCCCAGAGCACCACGTGTTGTGCGTGCGCGGCTAATCGAGCCCCACGAAGAAAAGGGGACCCTCATAGCACTGGAAGACCACGCCTCCCTAAATGCCGACTACAAAAGTTCCACCCTGGCCTCGGGTTCGTACCTGCATATGCGTGCATCAAATGGAATGCCCGAACTAAGTGTGGTGATTTGGACGAGATGCGAATCGAATCAAATTGAGGGGGGCGCCCATACACGCTTCCCACATGCGGATAGTGCACTCATCATGGATCAGTAGACAAGACCCTTTTCCTATTAGGGTCGACACTAGCAGGCCTCAAAACCACGCCGGGCCTCCTGCCGGTGCCTTATCAGCAAATTATTATTACCTCAAATTAACAGGTGGTTGTTTAACATCGAGCCCCAGAATATAATAGAATATGATAACAGAAAGTAACGGGTAACAGACTCGAGCAAAACAACCCTAAGCATGCTAGTAAGACACGGGCTCAAGCAACGTGGTTATAGGACTGGAGGTGAGGTAATATCAGGGTTCAGGGTATCATGTGATAGGTTCGTAACAGAAGCAACGATACATAGGGCTAGCAGAAATAGACAACGGAGAGTATCGGTAACCCATGTTGAAAGGAACACAATGGTTCATGTGAGTGATAACTTGCCTGCAAACTCAGTAGCCGGGTACTGGGCTAGATCCTCAGAAGGGGTGTCGTAAAGATCGTCGGTCTCAACGTCGTCGTCTATCCGAGAAGAAGCAAACAAACAATACAGGAAAATAAACAATCAATATTCATGGCATAGTGCACAATCATTGGATGATGCATGTCAAGTTAATAGATGCACCAAAATAAACTAATTGACATGTAACACAATTTAAATGGACACATATGCAATTTTTGAGTTGCATATGAAAAGCCCATGGATTTTGGTTAGATTATTTGTTTTCCAACTAGTCAACAGGTGAAGGTGGATTAGTATGATGCTTGGATGAGGAAAACAACAAAATAACAACAATAGAACCAATTTGAAATGAGGTTTAGCAATTTAGAATTTTATTTATTAAGTTAAGGAATTTTTGGTTCCTTAAAGGTGACACACAAGTAATGGTTGTTTTCAGCCACTTAACTTGTGCAAAAATAAATAACAAAATTCATATTTGAAAAGATCATGAAATTTTGGGTGGATTACATGTTTCAAATATTGAAAAAGGCATTAGGATGAATTTATTATGACTTAAAAAAAATTAAACAAGTTTTAAATGAATCTAAAACAAGTTTGAATATTATTTGAATTTTATTTGTTCAAAACATAAATTCACTCATATTTGAAAAGTTTATGTTTTTCTAGTTTGAAAACATATTTTGCATGTTCAAAAATAATTTAATTTGAGCAAGTTATGGTTTTAGCAATTTTAAATGATTTAAATAAGGTTTAAATTATTTAAGCAATTTAAATTATTCAAACCATGAAACAAAATTTATATTTGAATAGGTGGTTCAAAATGGTATGGAAAACATATTTTATTTGCATTATTTGGATTAATTATGAATTAGTTATGGATTTTAGAAAATTGCATTTGAATTATTCAAATTTGAAATTTAAATGCATTTGGAAATTTCAAAACAGTACACAAATGGATTAATTGGATAGACAATTTAATATAGAACAACAAACATATTTAGAGTTTATTATTTGGAATTATATTTTAAAAGTTATTAAGGTTTTTGTTTTAGGGATCAATCTGCAATTTTAAAAGGATTTGATTTTTGAAACAGAAACGTGCAGAAAACATTTTGCACCGCACTGTGGGCTAGCCACAGCCACTGCCCGTGGGCCTGGGACAGCGTGGCGTGCTTGCGAGGCTGGCGTGGCAGCCAGGGCCACAGACAGGTGGGCCCTGCCTGTCAGCCGCGCGGGGAAAAAGGTTTGGATTAATTCGCGGCCGCGAGGGATCGATCCCACGACCTCGCTGCGCGCTCGTTAGCTCTGAACCAGTGCGCTGTTTCCGTTTCGTTGTCAGTAATAGAGACGTAGCAAGGTTATTCTTCAGATCTAACACTTAACTGAACTTTGCGCGCGCTCGCGACTGAACCTGACAGAAGCAAGATCGCCGGCGACGAGCTGATGCGTGGCTGCTGCGATCTGGTGGTGCGTGCGTGTGCTGGATGCGCGCGGATGCTTGTGCAAGCAGAGGGAGAGAGAGGATGGAGGGACGGTGAGCTCACCACCGTTGGAGTCGTGCAGAGGCCCGGTGACGATCTCGTCGGCGACAGCGGCGTGGACGAGGACGGCGGCGAGGCTACAGAGGCCCTCCGAGGTGGCTCTGGTGTTTAAACGGACGAGGGGGAGGTGGAGGTTCGATTCCCGGGGGCTAGGTGGGTAGATGGAGTGCCGAGGCGGCGGGGATCATCGGGGTTCAGAGAGATGGTCGCCGGAGGGAGTTTCAGAGAGGGGAGCCTGAGCAGAGAGAGGGTGAGCGGCGGCGATCGCGAGGGGAGGAGGAAACCTAGGGGCTAGGGTTGCGGCGCAGAGCCCTAGGGCGGCTTTATAGGGTTCCAGGAGCTTGCATCGCCGTCTGCTGGCGAAGGTGTCGCCGTGGCGCTACGGATGCGACGCCGTACCGAAGGAAGACGACGGATTAGAACGAACGAAAAAAAACGAACCGGTACGGTGCTTAAGTAGGTGGGCTGGGCTTCGCGCGGAAAGAAAACAAGGTGGGCTGGGCGCAGCCCACTCCCTTTGGCGCCAAAATTCTTTTTAAATTTTTATTTCTCCTGTTTTTTTTTTGCTGAAATAGTAATTGGAAGGATTTGATAGGTTTTAAATTAGTAAAAATTTTGGAAAAAATTAGGGTAACCTTTTTAGGTCATTAGCAAACAAATGCTAAGTTTTATTTTCAGAAAGTTTGAAATTTGTTTGCTGTTTGAATTTAAACCAAATTTGGGTGAATTTTAATATTAAATGATCATTAATAAAAACAAACTTTTAAATAGGGTGACCCCTATGTTAATTATAAACCATTGATTAAATTTGTTGTATAATTTGCATGAATTCAAATTGGTTGATGTTTGATGCTTTGATTTGAATTTTAAATGTGATTTGGAATTTAAATGATTGATTAAAACCATCAATTTAATAAGTGATCATTATGGAATAAAATGAAAACAAATTGGTTGTTTTTATTTGTGATTTTTATTTCAAATGTTGTAACAGAGCAAGTATGAAATAAATGCTTGAATAAGGTTTAAATTTGAATTGTGAAAACAGGGAAAAACAGATGCAAACTAAATGAAACAAATGCAAACAATATGATGACATGATGCAATACTTTAATAAACATGAAACAAACATTCTAAGGGGAGTTTTTTCATACTTGGGATGTTACATCTTGGCCTAGGGTTTCCTCTTGTGGAGAACCTAGGCTTCTTGCTACTCTTGGTGATTTGTGATTGTTGAGAGCCCCCAATTTAGTTCTGGGTGTCAGCCCCAAGCTTGTTCGTAAAGGATTCGATCCCCGCCTCAAAGGGGTTCAATAGTGGAAGGTGAACTAGGCCTTTGTGGTGGAGTTCATCGGAGAATAGGGTGAGGCCTTTGTGGCGTTGAGTAGGCCTTCGTGGCGAGCTCACACCCCTCCAACGAGACGTACTCCCTTAACAAGGAGGAACTCGGGAATACATCGTGTCTCCGCGTGCTTCCATCGGTTACCTCGTTCCCTTACCTTTTACTTACTTGTACTTGTAGCATTTATTGTAGTACTTGTTGTATTAAGTGTTGTCCTAGTTGCATTAATTGCTTGTCTTTCCATATAGGTAAATTCACCTTAGTTGCACTATCTAGAGAATTTACCTATGTGTCAAGCCTAAACTTTAAGAAAAATTAAAATTGGTCGTAGCACCTATTCACCCCCGTCTAGGTGCCCATACTTTACTTTCAGCAACAGCACATCCTCCCCCGTCACGTTTCTGTCACTCGAGCACAGGCGAAAAGGAGGCATGAACCCAACTATCGAGCATAAATACTCCCTCTTGGAGTCACTAGCAACTACTTGGCCAGAGCAACCACTAGCAACGGAAAGCATGCAAGATCACAAATAACATATGCAATAAAGACTATAATCAATTGGTATAAGTTAAATATTCATCGGATCCTAGCAAACACAACACATAGAATTACATAAGAACAATCTCGATCATGTTAGGCAGCGCACGAGATCTAAAAATTGAGGCATAGGAGGAGAAGACAACCATCTAGCTACTTCTATGGACCCGTAGTCCAAGGATGAACTACTCACGCATCACTCCGGAGGCATGCATGGTGATGAAAAGGTCTCCGGTGATGATCTCCTCTCCGGCAGGGTGCCG
Source organism: Alopecurus myosuroides (assembly GCA_028641055.1). Taxonomy (NCBI): domain Eukaryota; kingdom Viridiplantae; phylum Streptophyta; class Magnoliopsida; order Poales; family Poaceae; genus Alopecurus; species Alopecurus myosuroides. The sequence goes on along the minus strand of CM054059.1, from coordinate 364,567,010 downwards.
GGAGACAGCTTCAGAACCCCCTGATCTAGGGTTGACGACGATGGCGGCTGCGAAACTTTTCGGGGATTTTTGATCAGGTACCTAGGTTTTTCCTTCGAAGGGGAATAAATAGGCGAAAGAGCGACGTTGATGGGCCACCAGGGTGGCCTCACCACCCCCAGGTGCGGCCAAGGGGGCCCGTGCCTGGCTATGGTGAGGGCCCCTGGTGTCGCACCCGGACTTCTTGAGGATACTCGCAGTTCCGTTGAACAGTAGTTGGTTGGATTACGGGGCTTACCGGCACCCGCATCTCTTACGAGTAGTCCAACACACGTATGTGTGACAACCAACCCCTATCTGTTCATCGTCTACGTAAACCATCCCATAGAAATCAGGATACTACCATTGACGTACTTCATACCAAACACACATGGTACGTCAACGGCGTTTAACAGAATGATAACACAACATATCTCTAAGACACAAAAGATGGAAATAAATTGCAAATAGCTCTCACTAGAGCAGAGATAGCAAATACAATCATCCAGAGGACACATGTTCCAACATAACATCATTACATCTCAGCGGAAGCATTCAAAGGGTCTGAGTACAGACAAATCCAAATAGGCTTAAGAAGCCGGGAATGAAAAGAAGACGGAGCCCATCCATGATGTCTCGGATCCTGCCCGGGTCCGCTACCTACTCGTCAGCAGCCTCGTCAAACTCCGCGTAGTAGCCGTCACGGGGATCCTCGTAAGCGTAGTCTGCGGAAACCACAGCCCCAAAGGGGTCAGTACATAAACGTACTGGCAAGCAAGACTCACAGTTCACCAAAGTGTAGCCCGTCAACACCAAGCACAGATGCCTTGGGTTCAACGGAAGAAAGGGATATAAAAGATGCTGCAACTGGCTGCACTAACCAACTACAGAACATACTACAACTTCCGGCTACCAGGAAGGGGATAAGATAGCGTATCGTAACCAACTACAACTAACCACCACACAGACCCGATCCTGGGTCTCGCCCCTTATCCAAAGAAGCAATCCGAGGATAACTCACACAGTTGGATTAATGATGGATCAAATTGTTGTGTCAATAAGCCTATTACTAGTCAAGTTATCATTAGTTAGGTGTAAGTTGTTCTGAGTACTTGTTAGCCAGTACTTTCACCAAGTCAACCATAACCGCGGAAAACACGGCTTCTCGAGAAGATTTATCCCTGCAGGGGTGCACCAATTTGGCCGTACACGTAAGAATAACCCGCCAGATGGGAAGGCCTTTCCCACCAAGCGGGGCACTCAACACAACTCAACTCTTCTTCGCATCAAGCCCAAAGCACCACGTGTTGTGCGTGCGCGGCTAATCGAGCCCCATGAAGAAAAGGGGACCCTCATAGCACTGGAAGACCACGCCGCCCTAAATGCCGACTACAAAAATTCCACCCTGGCCTCGGGTTCGTACCTGCATATGCGTGCATCAAATGGAAAGCCCGAACTAAGTGTGGCGATTTGGACGAGATGCGAATCGAATAAAAATTGAGGGGGGCGCCCATACACGCTTCCCACATGCGGTTAGTGCGCTCATCATGGATCAGTAGACAAGACCCTTTTCCTAATTAGGGTCGACACTAGCAGGCCTCAAAACCACGCCGGGCCTCCTGCCGGTGCCTTATCAGCAAATTATTATTACCTCAAATTAACAGGTTGTTGTTTAACATCGAGCCCCGGAACATAATCAAATATGATAACAGAAAGTAACTGATAACATACTCGAGCAAAACAACCCTAAGCATGCTAGTAAGACACGGGCCCAAGCAACGGGTTATAGGACTGGAGGTGAGGCAATATCAGGGTTCAGGGTATCATGTGATAGGTTCGTAACAGAAACAACTATTCATAGGGCTAGCAGAAATAGACAACGGAAAGTATCGGTAACCAATGTTGAAAGGAACACAGTGGTTCATGTGAGTGATAACTTGCCTGCAAACTCAGCAGCCTGGTACTGAGCTAGATCCTCAGAAGGGGTGTCGTAAGTATCGTCTGTCTCAACGTCATCGTCTATCCGAGAAGAAGCAAACAAACAATACAGGAAGATAAACAATCAATATCATGGCATAGTGCACAATCATGGGATGATGCATGTCAAGTTAATGGATGCATCAAAATAAACTAGTTGACATGGTAACACAATTTAAATGGACACATATGCAATTTTGAGTTGCATATGAAAAGCCCATGAATTTTAGTTGAAACAATTGTTTTCCAATTAACCAACAGGTGAAAGTGGATTAGTATGATGCATGGATGAGGAAAACAACAAAATAACAACAATAGAACCAATTGGAAGTGAGGTTTACCAATTTAGAAATTTATTTATTAAGTTAGGGAATTTTTGGTTCCTTAAAAGGGATTACACAAATAGTTGTTGTTTTCACCAATTTAAAGTATGCCAAATAAATAACAAAATTCATATTTGAAAAGAACACAAAATTTTAGTTGGATTACATGTTTCAATTATTGAAAAAGGAATTACAATAAATTAATTATGAATTAAACCAGATTAACAAGTTTTAAATGAATTTAAACAAGTTTGAATATTATTTGAATTTTATTTGTTCCAAACAGAAATTCAAACTCATATTTGAAAAGTTTATACTTTTCTAGTTTGAAAACATATTTTATATGTCCAAAAATATTTTAATTTGAGCAAGTTATGAATTTAGCAAATTTAAATGATTTAAACAAGGTTTAAATTATTTAAGCAATTTTAATTATTCAAATCATGAAATAAAATTTATATTTGGAAAGATGGTTCAAAATGGTATGGAAAACATATTTTATTTGCATTATTTGGATTAATTATGAATTAGTTATGGATTTTATCAAATTACAAATGTATTGTTTGAATTTGAATTTTGATTGCATTTGGAAAATTCAAAACAGAAAACAATTGGTTTAATTAGATAGATAATTTAATTTGGATCAACAAGCATATTTTACTTTAATTAATTGGATTTATAAAATGAAAGTTATTAGCTTTTTAAAACTAGGGACTAATCTGTGAATTAAAAAGATTTAATTAAAAAAGAAAGGGTTGAAAAACATTTGTTACTCTGCAGTGGCCAGCCAATGCCACTGACAGAGGGCCCCCAGGCCAGCGTGGATGCACGCGTGGCACCAGAGCCACAGACAGGTGGGGCCTGCCTGTCAGGGCCCAGCGCAAAAGGTTTGATTTTATTCCGCGGCGCGAGGGCTCGAACCCACGCCCTGCCGTGCGCTCGCTAGCACTGTAACCAGTGCGATATCGAAACGTTCTTGTCAGTATACGCTGTGCAACAAAGATGAGGTTCAGCTAGCGTTATCTGACGAAACTGAAAAAGTTTCAGTCTTGCGACGGCGACTGACAACGGCGGAGAGGGACGAGGGGCTACCGGCGTTGTGACCACTAACTGGCGGTGCTGAGCAGATGGATGTGCGTGCAGTAGGTAGGGGAACGTGACCATGTGCTTGATGTGCTCGTGCACGCACAGATGCGAGCCCAACGGCAACCATGGCGGCACGGTGGTGGATGCCGCCGGGGATTCAGACGTGGACGCGCGCGTACAGGAAACGAACGAGCGCTACAGAGGGCGGGATCGCTGCGGTAGCTCACCGGGAGTTTGTCGGAGGCGAGAGGGAGACGGGAAGCAGATGGTGGCGACGACGCGGTGAAGAAGTTCAGAACAGGAGCGGCGGCGTCAAGCTCGTCGTCGTCGATCAACGTCCCCTGGGCCCTGCTGCTGTTGCTGTAGAGGACGTAGGCGTTCAGGCGGTGGCGTAGGTACCCCTAGCGTGGACGGAGGCGATCCATGGCGGCTTGTCGACGGCGAGCTCCTCCGCGGTTCTTCCACCCCCGACAACTCCGGCAGAAAATTGGCGAGGAAGAAGGAAGGAGAGGGTGGTTGGCGGCGGCAGGGAGGAACAGGGACCATGAGCTAGGGTTTGGTGGGATAGGGGGTAGATATAGGCTCGGGAGGGAGCAGGTGGAGCTCGGGTGCGTGCGAGCTGGCGTCTGATGACGTCAGCCGTACAGAGCTGGAAGAAAGGGCCAGCAGGCCTGCGCGCGCGGTTGTGCTGGGGTGGTGGGCTGGGCTGCCCACTGCCCCTGGCGCTCGTTTTTATTTTTTAAAATTTTTCTCCTTCTGTTTTTTTTGCAGAAAATAGAATAGGAAGAAAAATGAGGTTTTTAAGTTAGTAAATTTTTTAGAAAAATTAGGGTGAGTTATTTAGGTCATCAACAAGCACTTGCCACTTCTGTTTTCCAAAAAGTTCCAATTTAAAATGCTGTTTGCAAATTGGTTTAAAATTTAAGTGGATTTGATTATTAATTGATTATTATTGAAAACAACATTTTTAATAGGGTGAACCCTATTGTTTAATTAGAAACAATGAGTTAAATTGTTTTGGCAATTTCATAAATCCATATTGGGTGCTGTTGTAACATGTGATTTGAATTTGAATTGAATGCAATTTATATTAAGTGGATTATTAAAGAACAAATAATAGTTGAGCTATTTATTATTTCATGGAAACAAATGGAAGTGTTATTTGAACCATTTTATTTGGAGAGTTGTAACATAACAAGTATGAAGTAAAGGTTTTAATATTGATTGAATTTCCATTGTGAAAACAAAGTAAAACAGCTGCAAACCAAATGAAAACAAAGTAAAACAAATGCAAACAATTCAATGAGTATGATGACATGATGCAAAACTTAATAAAACAAGGAACAAACATGCTAGGGGTGGTTTTTCATACTTGGGATGTTACACCTGGTGCCCGTCTTCGACTCCTCTTCGGACTTCTAGATGCTTCTGGGGAAAATAGGAACTTCGGGATTCGTGCGGTCCAATTCCGAGAATATTTCCAGAACAACTTTTCTGAAATAAAAAACAACAGAAAACAAGGAACTGGCACTTGGCATCTTGTTAATTGGTTAGTCCCGGAAAATATGTAAAAATGCTATAAAGAAGGGAGAAAACATGTAGCAATTGGCATAATATTAACATGGAACATCAGAAATTATAGATACGTTGGAGACGTATCACTCATCCGCATATTGCACGGAACCTTTCAGCTGGTTGATACTCTTAGGGCGTTTATATGTGCCCCGGAAGTGCTGAGCGAATGCTCTCGCCATATCTTCCCAACTGTCCATTGTTCTTGACAGTAGCCCATTGATCCAATCCCTGGCTCCATCCAATAACTTTAGGGGAAGAAATTGTATAGCCTCTAAATCTGTCCCTTTGTTAATCTGGACGGGAGTATAGTAATCTGAAAGCCATGTATCCGGGTTGGTACTTCCGGTATATTTTTGATAAGTTGGAACAACTTTGGTGAAGCCGGAGTGTAGTCTTCATAGTTGTCAGAATCGTGATTCTACCACGCGATTCTACGAATTTGCGACCCAAATTGAGCTGAACTATTATGTGAGTCTACTAGGTAGAATATAAGATTTTACGATTCTTTAAGTTGTGATTCTAATGTTTGCGATCCTACCATAGAGGTTCCGATCCGATTCGGAATCATGATTCTGACAACTTTGGTAGGCTGATTCTTCGGATCCTGTCAGTGAAACACTTAGGTCCAAAGTATAGACCATCTCTTTCCACCTTATCGACGTGTGCGAAATACCTTCCGGCTGAATGGACAGAATGGGATCTGCTTCGTTCTGGTCCATTGTTGCGTGAGTGTTCTCTTCCAGGATTATCCATATTTCTTCCGTTGTTGTATTCTTTGGAATAAGGTGGAGTTCTACTCCTTGGCCTTTCTTTGTTCCTAGGAGGAGTACGGGATCTCTCACGCCTGTGAGGATTGTCATATCTTCCGGATTTATTAGTTGGGCGTCTCGGAGGCGGCATTACTTTTCTGTCTTTCCAGTTTTGCTCCTCCCGTTCTTTGCAGTCATGGGGATTATTTTCGCCTTTCGGCAGATGGGATCCTGTTCTGGACGCTGCATCCTTGTTATCCGGGATTTTCTTGTCCTTCTTAGGATCTCCTTTCTTTTCCTTAGAATCGCCTGAATCTCCAGGTTCACCAGGCCTAGGTGCTCCAGCGACGCATGTGGCACTTTTGCATAGAGCTGAGTCATCATGTAACTTCCCTGATCTTGTCTGCCCTCGCTGTTGCTGCTGTAATGCTTTTCCTAGGAAAGCATACACTCCCTGAAGTTTTTCGTCATTGGAGTACAGATCGTCGTTAAGGATGGCAAACGCGGCTTCCGCGTTTTCAGCTGCGGTTTTATATATGCGTTCGCCCTTGGCGTTAGTGTCGTTAACCTGCCTTTGCCAAGAAGGGTTTTCAAACCTCTTTCTTGCTTGCAGTTCTTCCGGCTTTGAAATTCCGGGTAACCGCGTAGGTTGAATTCCAGACCTATTCCTTCTCTCGTATTCCTCTATTTCTTCATGCTGCAATTTAATGTCAGCCTGGGTTTTGATGAGGTTTTCTCAAGCGCGGAATAGATGTTGCTGCTGCCGCTGTAGATCTCGTCTCCTGGCTTCCAGCACTTTCGGGGGCTCGTATCATGCCACCGGGGTTTGCATCAAATCAATTTCATCATGTTCCGACATTTTGGGAACGGGGATTTCATTCTTTTTCTTCTCCGCAGGTTTGACTCTGCTGCTTACTCCTACTTCTAGGTTTTGGTTGGCAATGGTGCCAATTTTCCATCTTTTTCTTCTGGAGTTTATATTGGAGTTTCTTAGCAGACTTCTTTTCCTTCTTGGAAGAAGGAGGTTTCTTGCTAGGTTCTTCCTCCGTCAGTTCTCTGACATCAGGGTAAGTTGGACTAGGTTCGCCATCCTCTTTTTCCTCATCTGACGGAGGTGTTTTGGGATCTTCATCTTCCTCAGCATCTGAATTTTTAGTCGGTTTTGCCATAAGTACTTCGTGAAAGCTCTCTTGCATGGATTTGACCTCTCTTTCGAAAGCGTCTTTGTCTTTGGAATCTATGTCTTCAGATCCGGGTTCCGACTCTAACCTTGCTTCTATAGCAGCTAAAACAGAGTCGGCTTCCGAGTTCATCGTCTGGTCGACGGATGCCGGATCTTCCACTTTTTCTGTGGGATCATGGTTTTCTGCCTTTTCCACGGGATTTTCGTCTTCCGTGTTTTCAGCGATCTCAGACTGCACCATACCCATGAAGTGGGATCTAGTTACAGGCATCTCCGAGGAGGAAGCAAATCCAGATGTATTTTGACGGTATGCAAGTATGGAAGTTTGATCTGCTCCTATGTATGAATAGGGTAAATCTGAGCAAAATCCGGCATTGAAGGCTTCATCTATTGGGCATAGGGCGGGTGGGATAAAATTACTTCCACCACGGAATCCCATAGATTTTGCTATTAAACCGATAAAATATTAGTAGATCCAATGGATAAAACGCAGGCAATTACGAGGTTATTCTGTGCCGGCATATACGATTCGTTGTCGAGGAAGCATCCGATGTTTCCGTCGAATTGCAGGTTTCCGAGCGTAATCAAGCTGCCGATTCCGTCAAGTATTCCCGCTCGGAACATGACTGCTGACGCCGCTGGCCCCACGGTGGGCGCCAACTGTCGAGACATTGTAGTAAGGTTCATGGACGGGGATGCCATAAGCCTACTGGTAGAACCGCGGGGGGACGTGATAACACTGCAAACGAGAACACCGAGTTTACCCAGGTTCGGTACGACGCAACTAGGCAGCATTCCTACTCCTGCAATCTCACTAAATCAGGGCTGAAGCCTGAAGTAGGCAAAGTACAATGTGAGTATGGTTTCTCTAACTCTGCGAGTATCAACTTCTCGGCGAGTTGGCTTCTAGCTAATTTTCTGTCTGTTCTTGCTCCTGTACGGCTTTATATAGATAGTCGGATTAAGGCTTACAGAAAGACAACCTAGAAGACTATGGAAAGTATCTAACTTGGAAAGTAAGAAATCCGTCTTCTGCTCCAAGCCGCACCACTTTGGGCTGTGGTCCGGGTTCTTCTAGAATCCGGCTTTCTGCACGTCAGCTTACTGGGCCGCCCAATGGACTATGTTCCATTGCCTGTGGGCCACCCTGGTAATCCGGCCTTTAGGCCAATGACGTACATACCCCTAATTGGCATATGTTTGACACAAAATCTTTTTGGATTTTTGAATATTAAACCAAAACTAGAAAGTAAAGCAAACTAATAAAAGAAAATAAAGAAACAGATAAAGAGAAACAACATTTTTTTTGGTCCTTTTGTCTTTTAAAAAGCAGAAACTAAACAAGAAAAACAAAGGAAGCAAAAGAAACAGAAACATGGATATACAAAGAACCGACAGAATTATGATATGTAAATCGGTGTGATGTCGGCATACCTCCCCCCAAGCTTAGGCTTTTGGCCTAAGTGGAGATCAATCCCAAGAGGGCCAAGAAGTGGCTCCCCCATAGTACAAACGAGGAAGGACCATCCTCCTGATATGAACTCGAGGACGCCCCGGTATAATGCACGGTGTAGTCCTCAAAGGGTGCATCGTGCCCTGCCTGATACTCGAGGTCCTGCTGCACATGGAAACCAAGAAAATGTAGCTGCTCGTCTAGCTCCTCCTTTGGGCACGACCACGGCCTTCTGTGAATACTGAACAAACCAGGTTGCGGCAACGGAACTTCCCTTTCATCTCCATCAGTAAATAAAACTCTATAAGCTAGGTTCCCCGCACTAGACTTAGTGGTAACAAAATGATAGGCTTTCATAGAAGCAAGATCAAGTCTCTGTGGGGCTAACAACTCATCATTGGGAGCAACAAAACGTCCTAGAGAAGTTATAATACACGCATCAATAATACCCCATAAATGGGTCATCTAGCAGCTAAACGGCGAGAAATCAGAGTACCAAGATTGTACTTATTGTTATTATTAAGTGCAACAGCGAGAAAAGCTAAATGGTAATTTGAAATATTACTAGTGTTTTCCCTACCAAGAACACTAGTAGCAAGATAATAAGCAAAGTATCTAATGGTTGGGAGCTGAATGTTCCTTATCTTGCCACGATGAGTTTCGCGGTCATCATCATTTGTCACCCCTCGGTAGAGCTCTAGCAAATCAGCAGGTCGCCCTTGAATCTTCCTTGCCATCCCAGACGAATTAATACCTATGCAAGTGCAAAATCTTTCCAAGGGCATGGTAAAAGGCCTATCATAGATTCTAAATGCAATAGATGGATTATAAGAGGAGTTATCAAAAGTAAAGCTCTCAACAAAAGTTTTGGTGAGTATAGCATATTGGCGCTTTCGTCATTCATATACTCAGTTAGACCAGCCCTACTAACAAGAAGCAAGAAATCATCAAGGATCCCTGCATCACTCAAAATTTAACACGATGGAAAGTACATGGATATGCATCTCCATCAACCCCCTCATCACCAATACTTGGTGCAATAAGATTTTCATTATAGGATGGCCTCAATCGAGTAGTTGATCTTGAAGGCCTTGCCCTCCTTGGTGCATCACTCTCAATTTTTTTTGCCATAGGTGTGGTTATGCTTCTTACTTTTCTGATTTTTTTAGCAATCATCATAAAAAATGATTTTGAAGTAACTATATGAATGAAACTACTATAAAGACTTGTAAGAGGGCTATACATGCATGAAAACTAATTTATCTACACATAAAAAAAGCATGCAAGCTCACATAACCTGTTACCTACATTACCAAAATACTCAAGAAATACTCCACTAAACAAAATTCTACTTGGATAATCGGAGGAGTCACATAGTGGAGAACAAATGCTCCAAAAATCAGCAGCAAAGATGGGTTGAGCAAGGAGATCGAAAATCGCGAGGAAGAACTGCAAGAACACGGGTTTGAGCAATGGTTTGGTGTTTGGTCGGGAGAGAGAGTGAGTTGGTAGGTGAGAGAGCAAGTAAACGGACATGGGGACCCACACCATGTCATGGAGCGCCCTAGTACGTCTCAAATGTATCTCTAATTTTCGATGCTCAATGCTTGTTTTCTATCCAATACCTTTTTGTTTACACATATTTTCCTTCGTTTTCCGGACGTTTTCATGGACTAACCTATGGAGATGCCACAGAGCCAGTTCCCATTTTCTGCTATTTTTGGTTTCGGAAAAGTTGTTCTGTAAATATTCTCAGAATTGGACAAAAGCCAAAAGTCTTAGAATTCCCGACACGTCAAGGAAGTCCAAAGGAGACCCGGAGGGGGGCCCTAGAGCCCCCACACCATAGGCTCGCGCGGGCTCCCCTGGTCGCGCTAGCTAGTGGTGTAGGCCCCTCGGGTGCCCACCTATGTTTCCCTTTTGCCTATATATTCCCCATGATGCATAAACCCTAAATATATCGGTCACCTTCCACGAAAAGTTTCGTAGCTCCACCGCCGCCGCCGACAAGTTTCGGGGGACAGAAATCTCTGTTCCGGCACCCTGCCGGGACGGGGAAGTGCCCCCGGAGCCATCTCCATCGACTCCACTGCCATCTTCATCGCTGTTGCGTCTCCTATGTCGAGGAGGGAGTAGTTCTGCCCCGAGGCTGAGGGCTCTACCAGTAGCTATGTGTCTCATCTCTCTCTCCCATGGTGTGATCTTTATGTGATCATGAGCTTTGAAATCTAGTTGAGTAAGTAGACGATACTCTTCATATGTTATGCTACTCAAGTGATTTTGTTATGAGATCTCCGTAAACACTTTGATCACGGTGTAAAGGTGACAGTGTGTGCACCGTGTGGTTTAGCATGATATTTATATCTTGTGTTGGATGACCCTATGAAATTGTGGCGTTTGTTTAGTACTAATTTGGGGCGCTCATAGTGACAGTGTGGGGTGCCCTATGGAGGGAATACAGACTTGAGGAGTGTTGTTATAGCCATACGCATTGATTGATGTTTGTTATCTGACCGGAGATTGGTTCGGAGTAGCGTAGTGAAGAGTTGATGTTTATGCATTAAATTATGTTATTATTGTTGAGAGTGTTTACAAGTGAAAGTATGATCCCCCAGGCCTTGTTTATAAGCATTGAAACACCATTTTCAACCAGTTTTGTTACATTCCTTCCATTTTTGTTTCAGATTGCAATTACTACTTATAATCATCCATATTACTTCTATTTCACTCTCTCTTCGCCGAACTAGTGCACCTATACAACTGACAATTGTATTAGGTGTGTTCAGGACACAAGAGACTTCTTGTATCGTAATTGCAGGGTTGCTTGAGAGATATAACTTTGACCTCTTCCTCCTTGAATTCGATAAACCTTGGGTAATCCACTTAAGGGAAACTTGCTGCTGTTGTACAAACCTCTACACTTGGAGGCACAACACTGTCTACAAGAATAGAAGCGTGCGTAGACATCACGCCTAGGGGGTACCCGCGCCCCATTTTCAACGTAAAAATTTAATGTAATTTTTGTGGAATTTTTAGAGAAACTTTATTTTCGGGTCATTTCCAGAATTTCATAAATGATTAAAAACCAGGAAAACAATCATAGAACGATAGAAAACAAGTTCAAAACCAAAGCTACATAAGTTCTAAGACACTCTAATAGGCAAATAACCATAGGAAATATAGGAAAACAAAGTGAAAACATAAATGGGGATGGTGAAAACATGAGCAAACAAAAGTAAACATGGTGAAAACATAGTGAAAAAATGTTTTCTTCATTCAAAATCACTTTGTTAACAAGGTTTATCAAGTATTGTTACCAAAACAATTTTACATGAACTTTGATAGACATAGTCCCAATCATGACAATTTCATATTCTTTCTGTGGCATTGGAATAGAACAATAGAATTCTCCAATCTTGATGGTCTCAATGTTTTCAATTGAATTTAGATCATATTTATTATCAATCTTCTTGGGAAAATAAACTGTGTGCTCTTTGTCATTAACATTAGAAGTTGCTTTTCCTTGGTTGCAATCAATAACAGCCCCTGCAGTGTTAAGAAAAGGTCTACCAAGAATAATATACATATTATCATCTTTGGGCATTTCCAACACAACAGAGTCGGTTAATATCAAACAATTATTATCCACTTGAACAGGAACATTCTCACATATACCAACATGAATAGGAGTAGATTTATCAACCGTTTGCAAGGATGTCTCAGTTGGTATCAATTTTTCTAGAAGAAGTCTCTTATAAATAGATAAAGGCATGACACTAACTCCTACTCCTAAGTCACATAAAGCAGTTCTAACATAATTATTTTTAATGGAACATGGAATAGTGGGTATACCGGGATCTCCAAGTTTCTTGGTAACCTTGCCATTGAAAGAGTAATTAGCAAGCATAGTGGAGATCTCCTCGTTAGGAATCTTCCTTTTGTTAGATACAATATGTTTCATATATTTCGAATAAGGAGGCAATTTAATAGCATCAGTTAAAGGAATTTGCAAAAACAAAGGTTTCATTCAATCACAGAACTTGTTATAATGTTCTTCTTCCTTTTATTTGTGTTTCTTATTAGGAAAAGGCATTGAATTTTGTACCCAAGGTTCTCTCTCATTACTATGTTTATTAGCAATGAAATCCTTCTTAGTGAATTTTGCATTTTTAGTTTTCTTTTCAGGTTCCTCTTCACTTTGTTCTTTATCAGAAGCATCATTCTTATCATTACCACTTTCAGTTTCAGCATGAGAGACAGATATACTTTTAGGATCTTTAGTAGGTTCAGGAGGTTCTATAACAATTTTATGTTTCTTTTTTTAGAAGGAATACTATTGTTTTTAGCTAGTTGAGAATTTTATTCAATTCTTTTACGATGTCCCTCAGGATACAAAGGATCCTGAGTAGAAACACCACTTATAGTGCTTATTTTATAAACATGTTTTTCTCTAGAAGCATTAACTAGCGAATCTTTTTGCACCTTAGTGAGTTAATCAATTAGAGTTTGAACCATATGGAAATTTTTAACAAGCATTTTAACTTCATTTGAGGTTCTCTCCATAATACCATGCAAATTATTAATAGCTCTAGAGTTTTCCATTAGATGATTCTGCACTCTCATATTAAAGTTATCTTGCTTAATAATATAATTATCAAATTCATCAAGGCATTGATTAGAAGGTTTAGAATAGGTAATATCTCTACTATCAAAACTTTGGATAGAGTGTACCTCAATTTTGGATGGATGAGGAGTTGGCTTACATAATTCTTCTATAGGTGGTAGATTATTCACATCTTCAGATTAAATACCCTTCTCTTTAAGAGATTTCTTGGCTTCCCTCATCACTTCATCATTAATTCAATCATTCCCCTCATCTTTGGTGTTGGTGTTGGGGTTGGTTCAGGTATAGTCCAATCATCGTGATTTTTGCTTATTTTAGCCAATAATTCCTCAACTTCTTTAGGAGTTCTTTTCCTGAAAACACAACCAATACAACTATCCAGGTATGTCCTAGACTGAACAGTTAGTCCTAAAATATATCTAGGAGTTCATTTTTGATGTCCAGGCCTAGATCTAAGTAAATAAAAAAATCTTGCACAAGATTAAGGCATTTTCTCGCCTTCAATTTTCTTAAGTTAAAGATTCTCTACAAAGCAACATGTTGAGCACTAGCAGGAAAATATTTATGAAAGAAAGCGTTAACCAAACCAATAGGACAATCAATATATCTAGGTGAAAAATTATCAAACCAAGATTTAGCTTCATCTTTCAATGAGAAAGGAAATTTGTTTAGCAACAAAGTAACTACGTTTCTTAATATCATCAGAAAATAAACTACTCAAAGATGAGAGTTCATTCATATCTCCTGCAACACTTTTATTTTTAGTACCACAAAAAGGTTCTTCCTCAACAATAGATATGTAAGATAAATCTAGAGAGAAATCATAATCCTTATCTTTAATGTTTATGGGAGATGTAGCAAACTTAGCATCAGGAGACGATTTATATCTAACAACACGTCTTGCAAGAAGACTCTTAGCAGCACTTGCACCAGTAGTAGCATGACATTCTTCAATAAAGTCATAATCAAGTTCAATGCAAGTTTCCTCAAGATCATCACTAGGACTTTCCCTAAACTCAGGTGAACTAACAGGTGTACCAATGTTTTCATTAGGAATTTTAGCGTTTTCAATTTTTTTAGCTCTAGAAATTGTAGTATCTAGAAAAGGACCTAATGAACCAGTCTCATCAAGCACAGTAGAAGCATCATCAAAATTATCAGAAGTATTTTCAGATTCAGCAGAAGTAGCGGTATGTGTAGCATGTGTATATGGTGGTGTAAGAAGTTTACTCATTACACATGGTGAATCAAGAGCAATAGAGGTGTTCTGAGTTGTACATCTCCTTGTAGTGGATGGAAATATAGGAAATTTCGCATCACGAGTTTTACCCGTGATGAATAACTTGCAGCGAACAATATCACATTCAAGTGAGCTTACAATAAAGATATGCTCCCCGGCAACGACGCCAGAAAATAGTCTTGATGACCCACAAGTATAGGGGATCGCAACAGTCTTCGAGGGAAGTAAAACCCAAATTTATTGATTCGACACAAGGGGAGCTCAAGAATATTTATAATACTTAACAGATGAATTGCCAGTTCAGCTGCACCTGGAAAAATACTTGCTCGCAACAGTTTATCCGTAGTAACATTTTTATAGCAGTAGAAGTAGTGAAATAATAGCAAGAATAAAATAAATACATCAACAATAATTGTAGTAGACACCATGATTAAAATATTGTAGGCATAGGGATAGATGAACGAGCGTTGCATGGATAAAATAGTTCATATAATAATCAAAACATATGCAATTGCAGATAAATAATAATAAAACATCCAAGCACTAGGTAACCATAGGCATGTGTTCCAAATTTAGTCGTACGTGCTCGCAATGAGAAACTTACACAGCATCTTCTGTCCTACCAGCCTGTTTTAACCGGGGCCTCAAGGGAAACTACTGGTAATTAAGTTGTTGCTACGCCTCGATGGTGCTAGGAATTCTTGCTGCTTGTGATGGTGTGTTGGGAACCCAAAGAGGAGGGTGTGATGAGTGTAGCGGTAAGAACTTCCCTCGGTTAAGAACCAAGGTTATCAATCCAGTAGTAGAAAGAGGATCCTCGGAAGGTTGATGCCACTGACGGTGGTGATGGCTCACCGGTGTCACCAACAACGCGGAACCTGCACACATCACAACCAAAATACTTTGTCCCAACGGCACAGTGAGGTTGTCAATCTCACCGGCCTTGCTGAAAACAAAGATTATACGTATAGTGTGGAAAATAGTGTATGCTTAAAGTAAGTAAAGAAAGCAGGAAATTGTAGTGGTTTGTTTAACGTTGTAGGAAAATGGACCGGGGTTCATAGGTTCACTAGTGGTGTCTCTCCATAAAAGATAGCATGTTGGGTGAACAAATTACAGCTGAGCAATTGACAAATAAAGGTTGCACCGTAGTGCATATTCATGACATGATGACTACTATGATATTTAGTGCGGGCATTACAACAATATACATAGACCGTAATCCAACTGCATCTATGACTAATAATCCACCCTCAGGTTATCATCCGAACCCCCTTAGGTATTAAGTTGCAAGCAACAGATAATTGCATTAACCAATGTGTGTAATGTAAGCAATGATTGTACACGCAGGCACTCACACCGTTGTTTTCTCCCTGGTGGCAACAACACAACCTCCCCCGTCACGTTTCTGTCACTCGAGCACAGTCGAAAAGGAGGCATGAACCCACTATCGAGCATAAATACTCCCTCTTGGAGTCACTAGCAACTACTTGGCCAGAGCAACCACTAGAAACGGAAAGCATGCAAGATCACAAATAGCATATGCAATAAAGACTATAATCAACTTGGCATAAGTTCAATATTCATCGGATCCCAGCAAACACAACACATAGAATTACATAAGAACAATCTCGATCATGTTAGGCAGCTCACGAGATCTAAACATGGAGGAATATGAGGAGGAGACAACCATCTAGCTACTGCTATGGACCCGTAGTCCAAGGGTGAACTACTCACGCATCACTCCGGAGGCAGGCATGGTGATGAAGAGGCCTCCGGTGATGATTTCCTCTCCGGCAGGGTGCCGGGAGATAGCTTTAGAACCCCCTGATATAGGGTTGACGACGACGGCGGCTGCGGAACTTTTCGGGGATATTTGATCAGGTCCTAGGGTTTTCCATCCGGGGGGAATAAATAGGCCAAAGGGCAGATGCGGTGGAGCCCTGGGGGTCCCACACCACCAGCTGGCGCGGCCAAGGGGGGCGCCACCCCATGGTGTGGGCCCCCTGGTGCCCGGCTTTGACTCCTCTTCGGTCTTTTGGATGCTTTCGGGGAAAATAGGCACTTCAGATTTTGTGGGTCTAATTCCGAGAATATTTCCAACAACTTTTCTGAAATAAAAAACAGCGGAAAACAAGGAACTGACACTTGGCATCTTGTTAATAGGTTAGTCCCGGAAAACGTGTAAAAATGCTATAAAGAAGGGAGAAAACATGTAGCAATTGGCATAATTTTACCATGGAGCATCAGAAATTATAGATACGTTGGAGACGTATCAATCATCCCCAAGCTTAGTTCCTACTCATCCTCTGTAGCATCCCAACTTTTAATAAAGATGGAATACCTGTGTTATTGTGCTAGTCCCTGGATCAATTGCTAGCACCACAGTACAAAATGAAATATCATGCAAATGCATCAAATTCTATTACATCGCATGATCCAGTCTTTACAAAGTAGGATTACAACATGCATAGTCTTAGAAGACTAGCAGAAAACAAAGATATACAGCGGAAAACAAGGTACAACATTGAGCCCATCTTCTTCATGTGCCACAGGCAAAACATGTTGGCGATAGTCTCGAGATCCTAAACGAAATCCTCACTCGTCTTGAGAAACATCTGCAATATGGAATATGCAGCCACAAGGGAGTCAATACAATTTAATGTATTGGCAAGTAACACTATGGTGGATATAAATGGAAATACTAATACTACATGCTTATTTGGCTGAGTGGAGTTTTGGCTAAGTTTGCATAAAGCCAGTTTTCTCCTATCACTTTTGTAAAACAAACTTTTCTTTTCAAAAGGGGGGGGCAACATTGGATTAAGATCCAAGCACCACAATACTGTTCACTTGGTCAAATTTTACTTATAGAAATTGATGATGAGATTCTTCCGTCAATCCTTGTCCAGCTGCTCATAGTTGTCCATAACCGGGGACACGGCTAAGATCTTAGTTTGTTGACTCTGCAGAGGTTGTGCACTTTCACCCTTTGTCTTCAATTAGCCCAAACATCCTATACACCCGGAGTGCATCATGGAAAGGAGAGAATTGAGACGAGATCTTTCAGAAGAAGAAGTCCAAACCCACCGGCAAGACCCGTTCCACCTATAATTTTGCTACATCTGCTTGTCAAGCCTGGGCTGAACCCTCAGAACTTAATTGATCAAGACAGAGCCCATATTGTCAAAAGGCTGCACGGGAAGCTACTAGATTTAGAGGGACATAGTAATCTCTTTGTTCCTGGGTGGCCATCCTCAAGTGACAACCTCAAGTGGAATAACCCTTAGATAAGGGCCCTGAGGAAACACTCAACATAACCCAGTCTTACCACTTCCACCCAGGTGGTTCATTCATTAGTTATACTTAGGATTTTTCCTCAACATCTAGTAAAACAATTTGTAACATTGCATAGCATCTACTAAGTTCAAAGGATATCAAAATAATAAGGTATAAGGGATGGCTACACACTACTAGGATAATAGCATAGCATAGTATAACTTTGTAAAATTTCCTATCATGCATACTACTCAAAATCAACTAATGCATATAGAAAATAATGGGTAGTTTATGATGTGTTACTTGCCTTGTTGAAGTTGGTGAAGATATCACACTCTCTTCACAAAAGATCGTTGCTCTCCGTACAATCTATTCATTGACAACACAATAACAAAATAAACAAACATGCTATCAAGCAAACATACAAGAGAAGAAAACATACACACCAATTGACATACCAAAAAGGGGTTTAACCAAGTTGGCTAGGACAAGGTCAAGGTTTGATTTTGAGAAGATTCATTCATTAATGATCCAATACTTGTTAAGTAAATTCCAAGGGCTTACTTGGGATGGACTAGGTTGAGTTTGATGGGATCTAACTTCATCATCAAAGGGAAAAATATTACTAAGTCTTGGATTTTCCATTAGGGTCAATGGTTGGACAAAAATAACTTGTTATTCTTCAACTTGTATGGAGTGCTTCTAGTCTTCACATGCTTGTCTTCTTGAAGATAATCTTCATGCTTCTATTGTAGTCTAGTTCCTTGGATGGATTCTTATCTTGTTATTGATAAATTCTTCATGGCTTTCACTAATTAGTTTGTGTATGGTATGGGCACAAATACCACCAAGTCAAAAAGAAGAGAAAGAAAATAAGAAGAAGAATAGAAAGAGAGAGGGAGATTCTTTCTTCTGAATTTCTTCACACTTGTATTTCCTTGAGTTTCTTCTAGGTGTGGAGTCCAAGTATTTTCTTCAAATTTCTTCATTGATCTTCCTTGTAGCCCTTCACGTTGCCACCAAGTTGATAATGAAATTCCTTCTTGTGCTTGAGTCTTGATTTCCATCTTCTAACTTGATGAATTCTTGAAGCATGAGGGGGGAGTGGAGGAGTATATAGGAAACTAAGGTTCACTACATGGTATTATATGTGATTGACACACACTAGGGACTTGGCTTGGCTCCAAATAGACATAACATCAAGGAATAACAGTTGAAAACAAATCCTAAGACATGGTAAAGATGGATGAAACACTAGGTTGGGTTTTTGGTCAAAAACACATGTCCATGGTCCAAGGATGTCCAAAATGGTTAGGCACTAATTTCTATGGTTCAAGGTTGTCAAATGGAACAATTTTGCAAAAGGAACTATATTGAAAATATTTATGGAAATTAATCTATGTCAAAAATACTAAAAATAGACAACTTAAATCTAAAATCAATTTTAATTTGTTCAAATATTATTTTGGGACAGAGGTTATGAAAGTACACATCCTAAGGTTTCCAAATATATTTTATTTACAATTTTTGGATATGTAGAATTTGAATTATGCCAAATCTCATCAAACATGCATATTTGAATTTGAACAAATTTAAGTTTGTCAAATTTGAATTTGGCCAGTGCCAAAATTTTCTAGATGTCAAGGGCTTTCCAAAAAGTCCAAGATAGCTAAATTTGCAATTATAGATCTAAAGTTATTTACAAAACAATATTTACAAAGATCTACAAATAACAAGTGTGTGCACGTATCAAATTTTAATTTATTTGAATCTACTCTGTTCTACACATTGTGCTGATTTCAAAAAGTACAAAATCATCTAATTTGAATTTATGGTTAAAAAGTTATTGCAATTCTAAGTTGGGGGGCCTTTCTGTAAAATTATAGGGACTGTTCTGTTTTAAAAGAAAAATAGGCGATCCGGGGCAGAAAGAATGGAGCCTCCTGATTGGTCCGTATCGCTTCGGCGTGGATCGATGTTGTCAGCCGTTGGATTTAAGTGGAGTGGGACGGCTCAGATCTAAAGGTGACGCAGGTTTTTGTGATCTGTCCGTGGTCCTACGATCTAGATCGGACGGCCAGGAAAGAATGAGAGGAGGACTCACCGGCGGGAGGCGTTGGATCGCGCCGGAGATGGCGACGCGGTGGTGCTGACGCTCGGATTTTTGACGGTGTTGGTCCCCGATGGCCGTACGGGCTCGGAAAAGAAGCGGGGAGTCGCGGAACAACGAGGCGAAGTCGATGGTGGAGGTGGCTTCTGTCGAGGAGCTCTCAGGCGACGGCGCGATGGAGATCCCGCGGTGGCTATGGACGTCCTCTTCCGACGAGCTTCCCCTCGTCGTTTCACTGCGAAAGAAAAGGGCAGGAGGGGTCACTGAGGTGCGCTTTTACTCGGGGAGTCGAATGGGACAAGGCAGAGAGGCAGTGGCTCACCGTGGCGTCCGTATGCCAAGGTGGACGGCGGCGGCAGTGCAAACTCCGTCGAGGGATTGCGGGAGAAGGGTGGCGTGATTCAGATCTCGGGGAGAGGGGAAAAGGAGAGGGGGACTGGGGCTATAAGGAGGAGGATACGGCACATTGATTCGCGGTTTAAATCTCGCGCAATCAAGGGATTCAATTTTCGGCAGAGGCAGTTTCTTCAGGAAAGGAAGGTTGAAGATGATGACGTCATTCATGACGTCATCAATGAATTTTTATTTTCTGTTTTCTTATTTATTTTATAACTTCTGTTTAAATAATCCAAATGAGCTCAAATAAATTTCCAAACTCCTGTAATATTAATATCTTTCAACCCAACCCATTTTTGTAAACATTTGAAGATATTTTTATTTTTGAATTTTGAAATTTGAATAATTCCTTAATAGTAACTTAATGTGATTTTTAATTTAGAAAATTATAAAATATAATTATTAGTCCAATAAAATTTTAGTGACATACTAAATGATGAAAACATATTTTTGAAATTCATTTCATCTTGTTTTGCTATTTTATATTTTGAAATAAAAAAGATTTCACTAATAGCATATTAATGCCATTTTTAAAATATCAATTATATAAATGAAAATTATTGGTTGAATAAAATATCAGAGACATCAATGTGATCAAATGACATTTTCCAAAATCATTTTTAATGGTTTTCATATTTTATGATTTTAAAATATGAAGAAACAATGATAGTCACTTAATAGAAAACATTAATTTTTATATGATTAAAACAATTTTTAGAAATATTTTCTATGGTTCAACTATTGTTTTCTAGGACCCTTTTAGGAACTTTAATATTGTATATATTCAACATATTAGTGAAACCACAATTAGTATCTTTTTGTTATATTTCAAACATAGAGAATTATTTAATAAATTTGGAAAATGGGGTTTAGTAAAGGCAGAAAGGTTTTCCCAAATGAAAACATTGTTTTCTCAAAGTATCTTACTTGTTTTCATAAACAATTTATTTCTATAGCACTATATTATTTTGTTGATTGACATAAAACTTGGAAAACAAGGATCCAACTTATATCTATTTTGGGGTTATCAATAATAGTGAAACCCTTTTTAGAGACAAGAAGAAAATATTAGAGATAACAATTCTCTAGTTTTTATATATCAAAAATATTTTCAAGATCATAATTGGGTTGAAAACATGTTGGTTTTAAGGGTTTGCTTAAGAAGAAATATTTTCTTTATGTAGAAATATTTATTTTGAAATGACTTTAGGGTTTATGGAATAGAGGTATATTGGATTTTCAGTTCCAAAACATTAGAACATGTATTGTTTTCTTTTGTTTCTTGCATCTCATTTGGTTTTTGGTGACTTGCATAATATGAAAACAAAATGTTTCAAATTTTTGTGATTTTTGCATGTTCCAAAAATCAGGGATGTTACATCCTCGAGTAGGTAAACAATAAAACACAATAATTTATGAGGTGACATGCTACTAACATAAAATTGATCATAAAAATGTAAAGGCATATGCAAGCTGAGATCATAGAACTTTTAACACAAACATGATAAATAGAACTTTAATAATAAAGCAAAGCAATCACTTTTCGTCATGAAGAGTATCTCAAATAAAGGATCATGAATAATAATGCAAAGAAAGATAAACATTTGTTTCAAGTATAGAGAAAGCATTGCAAAGTGGTATTTTGCTAGTCCTTAAGAGTTGCACAAAACATAAATGCAAGGACACCTTCAAATTTCATGAGGAAGACTAGAGAAAATAATTTAAGAACAAACAATATCACATCATGAATCAATTATTGATGTTTATGGGAAAAATGCACATAGAACTCAATAGGGCAAAAATGCTCTCTCAACTGTACATAAAGTTAGAAGATGGAGACTAAACATAAAAGTAAAAGAAAGGCCCTTCACAGAGGTAAGCAGGGATCACTCATGTGCTAGAGCTTTTTATTATCTTAAACAGAGGTATTAAAAGTTTGACACTCCTCCCATCCATCTTTCACAAACCATGGCTAACCGAATCCTTGGGTGCCTGCCAACAATCACATATCGTGGAGGAGTGTCTATATTTTGGGAGATGTATGCTAATGTCAACGAATGGTAAAAAGAAAATACAGTATGCCACACGCCAACTAGATTCACAAGAGCGGCTCCCATATGAAGGACGCATCTAGGTAGAAGGTCATCCCTCTTTCTCTTTTGTTTACACAATTATGCTTTGACTGACAAATCAGGGAAAAAATAGTGAAGAGATTTTGTGTGTATTAATTTAGGGATGGGCATCCCGCTGCGAGCTCTTCTATCATTTGGATAAGCGGATGAAGCCACTAGTCCAGGGTGTGAAATCCAATCGACAAGTGAGATAAAGATTCTCCATTGACGTCCTCATGAGCAAAAACAAGAACATAAAGCAGGAATAGTTTTGAAAGTTTGAAAGGTAACACATGAGCAATTTACTTTGGAGTGGCAGTTAAATACCGCATGTAGGTAGGTATGGCGGACACAATGGAATTTTTTTGGTTTAAGGGAGTTGGATGCACGAGTAGAGCTCATACTCAGTACACGTGGAGGCTAGCAAAAGACTGGGAGCGAAAAATCAAGAGAGCATAGGAGTCATAATCATGCATAGCGACATAAACATAATTAATTAAAACATAAGCGGTATCACAAGTTCAAAAACTAAGTGGTCATGGAGGCTATTCGTGACTGGTTCATAGTCATAAACATGGTGTGAGCATGCGCCAAGTCAACCAAATAAAACATTCAAAGGACAATACCATAAATTTATGCTTCCTTATGACAAGAACAACTCGTGAATCTTTCAATGGAATATTAAACACTCTCAGATATTTGAGGCTATTCATGCTACTCAATAACCACAAGTCTTTAAAACTAAAATAACATTTAGCATGGCATGAAAAAGTTCTAGCCACCGTCTATACAAGCTTCTACTTGCACTGTTATAAATTCTACTTCAAGCAACAGTTTCTTTTCCCAACAAGCACCATACAAGATCTGTTTTAACAAAAAATACTTTTTATGATACAACAATAAAAAATGAGAGCACTCACATAATACTACTAAAACTAACAGCTCTGATAAGAGATGCATGCAAAACAGGATCTAAATACATGCAGCAGCCAGACAAAGATTAAGAATACAAAGTATTCCCATGAAGAAGCGGAGCGTGTCACTCTCCAATAAAAGAATGCTGGGGTCCAACCAAGCTTATTGAAGAAATAAAAACAAACTGAAAGCAAAAATAAAAGACGCTCCAAGTAAAGCACATAAGATGTGACCGAATAAAAATATAGTTTCACTAGAAGTGACCTGATAATTTGTCGATGAAGAAGGGGATGCCTTGGGCATCCCCAAGCTTAGACGCTTGAGTCTTCTTGGAATTTGCTGGGATGTACCACCGGGGCATCCCCAATCTTAGGCTTTTCACTCTTCTTGATCACGTCATATCATCCTCTTCTCTTGACCCTTGAAAACTTTCTTCACACCAAACTTCTCACAATCTTCATTAGCAACGTTAGTGCAATTGAAATAATAAATTCACATGGTTCAGTTTCAACACAAGCCTAAAACTAAAAAACACATTTTCTACTGTCACAACTTCTTCTAAAACTCTTTTTCTCAAAAGAACACCAAAAGAAAGAGATTAAGATGTAAATGCAATTATTGGCAGAAATATGTCAAAATAGGACAGTAGGTAAAAATGATTTTTTCGAAAATCTTCTGTTGCTCAAAAAAGTGGTCAACTAAGAAAAGTTGCGTATACATCCCAGGATTACGCATAAAAAACTTAGGTCATTTTGAATTTTCTGTGATTTTATACGAAATAAACAGTGGACGGCAGAAATCTGTTTCCTGCGCAGAAATCTGAAATATAGCCTCAACTTTCCACTAGAGGCTTTACTTGGATAAAAAAAGCACAAAAGAAAAGATACAACGGGGTTGCTAAGGAAATAGACAACACCCAGGTGCAAAGCACACAAAATAAAATAAAGGAAAACGGGTTGAAAACAGAGAAATAAAGTGGGTTGTCTCCCGGTAGCGCTTTTCTTTAACGCCTTTCAGCTAGGCATAGAAAGCAACTCAAGTATTTTCAAGTGAAGAAGTATCAAAATCATAACTTTCTCTAATAATAGAGTCAAAAGGTAGCTTCGTCCTCTTTCTAGGAAAGTGTTCCATACCTTTCTTGAGTGGGAATTGATATTTAATACTCCCCTCTTTCATATCAATAATAGCACCAACAGTTCTAAGAAAAGGTCTTCCCAAAACAATAGGACAAGAAGCATTGCATTCAATGTTCATAACAACAAAATCAACAGGTACAAGGTTATTGTTAACCATCATAAGAATATCATCAATTCTACCAAGAGGTTTCTTCTTAGCATTATCAGCAAGATGAACATCTAAATAACAGTGTTCCAACGGTGGTAGATCAAGCATATCATAAAGCTTTTGAGGCATAACAGAGATAATAGCACAAAGATCACACAAAGAATTGCAATCAAAATCATTTACTTTTACCTTAATGATAGGCTCCCAACCATCATCTAATTTCCTAGGGATAGATGTTTCAAGTTTCAGCTTTTCTTCCCTAACTTTCATGAGAGCATTGGTAATATGTTTAGTAAAGGCCATATTCATGAAACTAGCATTGGGACTTCTAGAAAGCTTTTGTAGGAACATAATAGCTTCAGAAATATTGCAATCATCAAAAGTAGTGGGACCATTATCGCCTACATCTCTAAAAATTTCAGCACTTTTATTAGAAGCAGTTTCAGGAATTTGAGGCAATTTAGCACGTTTCACCGAAGGGGTGGAGTCTTTGTTAACACCAACTACTTTACCATTGATAGTAGGAGGTTTACTAGCACTTGGAGCTTGAGTTTTACTAGTGGTGGTGATAGTGCCAACTCTAGCAATATTGTTCTTTCTAGCCAATTCATCTTCTCTTTCCCACCTAGCACGTAATTCAGCCATCAACCTAACATTATTATAAATTCGAACTTGGATGGCATTCAAAGTTTTATTTTCTTTAACATCATGTGGCAAAACCTTCAGTTTTTGAAAATCAACATCAATAGCTAGGCTGTCCACTTTAGAGGCAAGAACATCTATTTTACCAAGCTTTTCCTCAACAGATTTATTAAAAGCAGTTCGTTTGCTAATAAATTCTATAAGCATGTTTTCAAGATCAGAGGTAGAGCTTTTATTGTTATTGTAGGAATTGCCATAAGAATTAACATAACCATTGTTAGGAGGATAGGGCTTATAATTGTTTCCACCAAAATTATTTCTATAAGCATTGTTGTTAAAATTATTGTTTCTAATAATGTTCACATCACCATGCTCTTCTTGAGAAACCAAAGAGGCTAAAGGAACATTATTTGGATCAACTTGAGCTTTACCATTAACAAGCATAGACATAATAGCATCAAGCCTTTCACCCAAACAGGACGTTTCCTCAACAGAATTTACCTTCTTACCTTGTGGAGCTCTCTCAGTGTGCCACTCTGAATGATTTATCATCATATCATCAAGAAGCTTTGTTGCATTGCCCAAAGTGATGGACATAAAGGTACCTCCAGCAGCTGAATCCGATAGGTTCCTTGAGGAGAAATTCAGTCTTGCATAAAAGGTTTGTATAATCATCCAAGTAGTCAGTCCATGAGTGGGACAATTCTTCACCATAGTTTTCATTCTTTCCCAAGCTTTAGCAACGTGTTCATTATCAAATTGTTTAAAATTCATTATGTCACTTCTCAGGGATATAATCTTAGCAGGAGGATAATATTTTCCAATGAAAGCATCTTTACACTTAGTCCATGAATCAATACTATTTCTAGGCAAAGATAGCAACCATTCTTTAGCTCTTCCTCTCAAAGAGAAAGGGAATAATTTCAGTTTAATAATATCTCCATCCTTATCTTTATATTGTTGCATCTCACATAGTTCAACAAAATTATTAAGGTGAGCAGCAGCATCATCAGTACTAACACCAAAGAATTGCTCTTTCATAACAATATTTAATAAAGCAAGTTTAATTTCATAGAAAGCAGCAGTAGGAGCACATAGAGCAATAGATGTGCAAATAAAATCATTGTTGTTGTGCTAGTGAAGTCACACGACTAAGTATTCTCAGAGGAACTCATTTTAGAAAAATAAAAGCAAGCAAATAAATAACAACTATAAAGTAAACTATATTGTTTGTGTTTTTGATAAAGAGAAGCAAAACAAAACAAAAATAAAAACAAGACAATAAACAAAATAAAGAGGTTAAGAGTGAGAGACTCCCCTTGCCAGAAGACTTCTTCCTCCCCGGCAACGACGCCAGATTTTTTTTTTTGCTAAGCCTCGATGGTGCTAGGAATTCTTGCTGCTTGTGATGGCGTGTTGGGAACCCAAAGAGGAGGGTGCGATGAGTGTAGCGGTAAGAACTTCCCTCCGTTAAGAACCAAGGTTATCAATCCAGTAGGAGAAAGAGGATCTTCGGAAGGTTGATGCCACTGACGGTGGTGATGGCTCACCGGTGTCAGCAACAACGCGGAACCTGCACACAACACAACCAAAATACTTTGTCCCAACGATACAGTGAGGTTGTCAATCTCACCGGCCTTGCTGAAAACAAAGATTAGACGTATAGTGTGGAAAATAGTGTATGCTTGCAGTAAGTAAAGAAAGCAGGAAATTGTAGTGGTTTGTTTAACATTGTAGGAAAATGGACTGGGGTTCATAGGTTCACTAGTGGTGTCTCTCCATAAAAGATAGCATGCTGGGTGAAAAAATTATAGCTGGGCAATTGACAAATAAAGGTTGCACCGTAGTGCACATTCATGACATGACGACTACTATGATATTTAGTGCGGGCATTGCAACAATATACATAGACCGTAATCCAGCTGCATCTATGACTAATAATCCACCCTCAGGTTATCATCCGAACCCCCTTAGGTATTAAGTTGCAAGCAACAGATAATTGCATTAAACAATGTGTGTAATGTAAGCAATGATTGTACACGCAGGCACTCACACCGCTGTTTTGTCCCTAGTGGCAACAACACATCCTCCCCCGTCACGTTTCTGTCACTCGAGGACAGGTGAAAAGGAGGCATGAACCCACTATCGAGCATAAATACTCCCTCTTGGAGTCACTAACAACTACTTGGCCAGAGCAACCACTAGCAACGGAAAGCATACAAGATCACAAATAGCATATGCAATAAAGACTATAATCAACTTGGCAGAAGTTCAATATTCATCGGATCCCAGCAAACACAACACATAGAATTACATAAGAACAATCTCGATCATGTTAGGCAGCTCACGAGATCTAAACATGGAGGCATATGAGAAGGAGACAACCATCTAGCTACTGCTATGGAACCGTAGTCCAAGGATGAACTACTCACGCATCACTCTGGAGGCAGGCATGGTGATGAAGAGGCCTCCGGTGATGATTTCCTCTCCGGCAGGGTGCCGGGAGACAGGTTCAGAACCCCCCTGATCTAGGGTTGACGACGATGGCGACTGTGGAACTTTTCGGGGATATTTGATCAGGTCCTAGGGTTTTCCATCCGGGGGGAATAAATAGGCGAAAGGGTAGAGGCGGTAGAGCCCTGGAGGCCCCACACCACCAGCTGGCACGGCCAAGGGGGCGCCACCCCATGGTGTGGGCCCCCTGGTGCCCGTCTTTGTCTCCTCTTTGGTCGTCTGGATGCTTCCGGGGAAAATAGGCACTTCGGGCTTTGTGGGGGTCTAATTCCGAAAATATCTCCAGAACAACTTTTCTGAAATAAAAAACAGCAGAAAACAGGGAACTGGCACTTGGCATCTTGTTAATAGGTTAGTCCCGGAAAACGTGTAAAAATGCTATAAAGAAGGGAGAAAACATGTAGCAATTGGCATAATATTATCATGGAGCATCAGAAATTATAGATACGTTGGAGACGTATCAGGTGCTCCTTTTAATAAAGCACCGGAGTAAAGCATAAGACTTTGTGAACACACGTGATCCTCACATCACAACCACCCCTCCGATTATCCCAATTGTTGTCACTTTGGACCTCGGGTACCAGACAACGATATGTGTAAACAACTTGCAGGTATGATAAAAAACATAATTATCCTCATGAAACCATAACATGTTCAAATCTTAGATCATGACACTCGGGCCCTAGTGACCAGCATTAAGCATAAAAAGTTGCAGCAACGATAGATAACACTAACAACGGATACTAGGCACCATGCCCTAACAATCTGGCAATTATTACATGAACTATCTCATCCAATCCCTACCATCCCTCTCAGCCTACAACGGAGATTACTCACACATTGATGGGGGAATCATGGATGGTTGATGGATAGGTGGTGGCAATGACGATGGTGATGATCTCCTCTGAATCCCCGTCCCGGCAGGGTGCGATGTGAGGATCACATGTGTTCACGGAGTGTTAATGCTTTGCTCTGGTGCTTTATTAAAAGGAGCACCTTAATTACCAGTAGTTCCCTTGAGGCCCCGCTGAAAATGGGCGAGTAGGACAAAAAGATGTTGTGTAAGTTCTCATTGCGAGCACGTACGACTATTTACAGAACACATGCCTATGGTTACTTAGTGCTTAGATGTTTTATCTTGTTTATCTGCAATGCCCCTGACATCATCATTATTTGAACTTTATTATCCATGCAACGCCCGTTCATCCATCCCTATGCCTACAGTATTTAATCCCGTTGTTTACTTCAAACACTACTGCTGCTGTTTTCATTCCACTGCTGCTATTATTTCACTACTGTTGTTACTATAAAACTGTTACTATTGATAAACCACTGCGAACAAAAGTACTTTCAGTGCTGCTATTATTTCACTACTACTGTTACTATAAAACTGTTACTACTGATAAACCACTGCGAACAGAAGTACTTTCAGGTGTAGGTGAATTGACAACTCACTTGTTAAGGCTCACAAATATTCTTTGGCTCCCCTTGTGCCGAATCAATAAATTTGGGTTTTACTTCCCTCGAAGATTGTTGCGATCCCCTATACTTGTGGGTCATCAAAACTATTTTATGGCGCCGTTGCCGGGGAGCATACCTTTATTTGTGAGCTTACCGGAAAGTACTATTATCTACTGCCAATCATTCATCATGGGTCAGTCTCATGATGGAAGATTTCCTATATTACCATCCACTACAAGAAGAGGTACAACTCTGAACACCTCTGTTGCTCTTGATTCACCGTCTGTTATGAGTAAGCTGCTTACACCACCACATGCCACACATGCTACTTCTACTGAATCTGAAAATGCTTCTGATACTTTTGATGATGCTTCTACTGTGCTTGATGAGAGTGGTTCTCTTGGTCCTTTCTTAGATGCTACTATTGCTAAAGCTAAAAATATTGCAAACACTAAAACTCCTGATAAAAACCCTGTTACTCCTGCTTTTTCACCCGAGTTTAGAGAAAACCCTAGTGATGATTTTGATGATGCCTATATTAAACTGAGTGATGATCTTATTGATGAAATACATGCTATGAAGGATAAAGATGCCGCAATACCTCTTATGGAAAGTCGTGTTGTTAAATATAAATTATCCCCTGGTGCTAAGTTTGCCACTTCTCCTATTAATATTAGGGATAAGGATTATGATTTCTCTCTTGATTTATCTTATATATCTATTATTGAGAAAGAACCTTTTTGTGGAACTGAAAATGAAAGTGCTATGAAACATATGAATGAGCTCTCCTCTTTGAGTAGTTTATTCTCTGATGATCTTAAGAAAGGTAGCTACTTTGTTGCTAAAATATTCCCTTTCTCATTAAAGGATGAAGCTAAAATTTGGTTTAACAATTTGTCTCCTGGATCTATTGATAGTCCTATTGGTTTGGTTAATGCTTTCTTTCAGAAATATTTTTCTGCTAGTGCTCAACATGCTGCTTTACAAGGTATATTTAATTACAAGCAATAGGAAGAAGAGAAATTGCTTGTATCTTGGGCAAGGTTCTGTTCTTTAGTAAGGGCTACACCTGGGCATAAGCTAGAAGATAATAAACTTCTTGATATATTCTATAATAGACTAACTGTTGAATCTAGGACATACCTGGATAGTTGTGTTGGCTGTGTTTTCAGGCAAAGAACTCCATAAGAAGCTGAGGAATTAATGGCTAAAATAAGCCATAATCATGATGATTGGACTATGGTTGAGCCTGAGCCTACCCCTATTCCAGTACCTACACCAACACCAACACCAACACCCAAGAAGAGGGGAATGGTTGAATTAAATGATGAAGTGATGAGAGAAGCCAAGAAATCTCTTAAAGAGAGGGGTATTAAATCTGAAGATGTGAAGAATCTTCGACCTATAGAAGAATTATGTAAGCCAATCCCTCACTCATCCACCATTGAGGTACACTCTCTCCAATATTTTGATAGTATAGATATTCCCTATAACAAACCTCCTGATCAATGTTTAGATGAATTTGATAATTATGTTATCAAGCAAGATAATTTTAATATGAGAGTGCAAACCCACCTTATGGAGAACTCTAGAGCTATTGATAATTTTCCTGGTATTATAGAAAGAACCTCTAATGATGTTAAAATGCTTGTTACACATTTTCAAATGGTTCAAACTCAAATTGATCAACTTGCTAAAGTGTAAAAATATTTGCTAGTTAATGCTTCTAAAGAAAACATGCTTATGAAATAAGAACTAGAAGTGGTATTGCTACACAAGATCCTCTATATCCTGAGGGGCATCCTAAACAAATTGAACAAGATTCTCAGCAGACTAATAATGATGTTATTCATACTAAGAAGAAAAAGAAGAAGAAACATAAAACTGTTGTAGAATCCTCTGAACTTGCTAAAGATCCTAATAGTATATTTATCTCGGATGCTGAAACTGAAAGTGGTAGTGAACAGAATGATGCTTCCGATAAATAAGAACCTGTAGCTGAACCTGAAAAGCAAGCTAAAACTGCAAAGTATACTAAGGAAGATTTCATTGATAATAAACATGGTAATGAGAGAGAACCTTGGGTACAAAAACCAATGCCTTTCCCTGGTAAGAAACACAAATCTAAGGAAGAAGAACATTATAACAAGTTTTGTGAATGGATCAAACCTTTGTTCTTGCAAATTCCTTTAACTGATGCTATTAAATTGCCTCCTTATGCAAAATATATGAAAGATATTTTTCTAACAAAAGGAAGATTCCTAATGAGGAAATCTCCACTATGCTTGCTAATTACTCTTTTAGTGGCAAGGTTCCTGAGAAACTTGGAGATCCTGGTATACCAACTATTCCCGGTTCTATTAAAAATAATTATGTTAGAACTGCTTTGTGTGATTTGGGAGCTGGAGTTAGTGTCATGCCTTTTACTCTCTATAAAAGACTCCTCCTAGAAAAATTGATACCAATTGATATATCTTTGCAAATGGCTGATAAGTCTACTGATATTCCTGTGGGTATATGTGAGAATTTTCTTGTTCAAGTTGCTAATAATTGTCTGATATTAACTGACTTTGTTGTGTTTGAAATGCCTGAAGATGATAATATGTCTATTATTCTTGGAAGAAATTTTCTTAATACTGCAGGGGCTGTTATTGATTGCAATCAAGGAAAAAGTTATTTTTAATGTTAATGATAAAGAGCACACTGTTTATTTTCCCAAGAAGATTGATAGAAAATATGGTCTAAATTCCATTGAAAATGTTGAGACCATCAAGATTGGAGAATTTTGTCTTCCTATTCCAAAGCCACCCAAAGAATATGAAATTATTATGATCAGGACTATTCCTATCAAGGTTGAGGAAACATTATTATTTAGTGAGAAACAAAGTTTTGTCTCATATAAAATTATTTTGGTAGAAAGACTTGATCGCCCTTGTTAACAAAATGATTTTAAATGAAATGGACAATGTTTTCACTATGCTTTCACCTTCCTCATTATTGTTTTCACCATGTTTACTTATGTTATTACATTGTTACTTGAGTACAATCATGTTTTCCACCATTCTTATGCATGTTTTCCTAATGTTTTCACTCTGATTACTGAGGTTATGCATGTTTTCACCACCCATACTTTTGTTTTCACCACTACCACCTTTTTTTCTTTAGACATTCTTTCATTAAAGTGTCATAGAACCTATGTAGTTCTCGTTTTGGTTTTTTTTCCATGTTTTCACTTCGTTTTCCCGGTTTTTATTAATTATTAAAATTCTGGAAATACTTCAAAAATAAAGTTTCTCGAAAAATTCCAGAAAAATTATAATAAATTTTTACGTCAAAAATGAGGCAGAAAGCCACCTGGGAGACCCCAGGGAGACCCACCAGGCAGGCACACCCTAGGGTGGCGCGGCCAGCCCCTGGTGGCGCCAGCACATGGTGTGGGCCCCCTGGCCCTCCACTTACTCTCTCCACTGCCCAAGTCCTCTCTCTCACCTACCAAACTGAAAACTTTTCTTGTATCCCATGTTCTTGGTGTTCTTCCTCTGGATTTTCAATCTCCTTCTTCAGCCCATCATTTGTGCTGATTTTTGGTGTGTTTGATCTCCGGTATGTGACTCCTCCGATGATCCAAGTAGAATTTTATTTAGTGAAATATTTCTTGAGTATTTTGGTATTGTATGTGACAACTTATGTGAGTTTGCATGCTTGATTTGAGTAGAAATAATATAGGTTTGATGTATGTTTAGCTCTCATATAAGTCCCTATGGTAGTTTCCACCTTATAGTTGCTTCAAATTAATTTTTGTGATGATTGTTGAAAAATTTCAGAGATGAAACACAATGCCTATCAACTAAACAAGCATGAGTTGGAGGTGCATGAGGTCATGCTCATGCACCGCGAAGAAAGGGTGTTCTCATCAATCTATCTGTGTCGGGAATTTATGCAAGTTTCAGGAATTCTGCAGGATTTTAACACTCTAGTGCATAATGCAGGTTTAGAGCGTTTCGTTGAGGATGAGACCATCCAATATGTGAAACTAACTATGTCTGTGGTGCAGGATTTTTGTTTTAAATGGTCTACAACTAACCCAATGGTCCACTATAAGATTTGTAATAAAGCTGTGAGCCTGCCTTTTAGTGTTTTCTGTGCAGCTATTAAGGTACCTGAGTGGGGGTCTTGTGAGAAAATAAGTGGGCAGCCCAAACCACTACTGGATTTATATGGAGAGATTTGCCAAGGCAGAAGCTTCACATGGGAGAAGGGTAAAATTCGTGAAATTCAACTCCCTATCATTCGATACTTTGCCTACTTCATTTCTAAATGTGTATTAGCTAGGAAAAATGCCAGCAAGTTATCTGTTTATGATTTGGCGTTTATTGCTGCTGCTTTGAGACACGATATGTCTTATAACTTTGGACCTTTGATTTCTTACCGTCTCTTAGATAACCGTGAGAAGGGCGGAGTTTGTGGAGGTCTTATTGCCTCGCGCTTGTTAGCTTTGCATGGTTTGGAGCCACACCCTCTAGACTTTCAGTTTCCTATAGAGAGGCTTAATCTTGTTTCCATGGTTCAACATAAGTTTCTTTCTACCCATGCTCACTTACATAATTTATCTCTTGAATTAACTTTCTCCAAACGATCCATGTGGAGAGTTGTTAAAACTGTTAGAGAAGTACTTTTGCCTGCACCTCTTTTGTTTGATCTTAATAACAGGCAAGGATGGGAGCTTTCTGAGAGTGATCTGGACACATACCTTGAGCATCACCCCCAGCAAGGGGAGGATGCCGACGAGGGGGACGATGGTGATTTCGTCCAGCCCTACGACGCCATGGGGATCCCATACCAGCACCCCGGTTATGACTATGCGCCAGCTGCATCTTCCTCTGCTTATGCGCCAGAGTACGACCACGCGAGGGATGACCCGCCGCAATGGGGATATTTCCCGCGTTTTGATTGATCTCCACTTAGGCCAAAAGCCTAAGCTTGGGGGAGGTATACCAACATCACACTCATTTATATATCATGTTCGGTCGGTTCTTTGTATATCCATGTTTATCATTTCTTTCGTTTGTTTTCGTTTCTTTTTATTTCTTTCGCTTGTTTTTGTTTCTCTTATTTCTCTTTGTTTTTATTGTTTTGTTTTTGCTTTCCAAAACACAAAAAGACCAAAAATATTTTTGTTGTTTCTCTATATTTGTTTCTTTAGTTGGTTTTTTTTATTCTTTAGTTGTGTTTTAATATTCAAAAACCCAAAAATATTTTCTTTTGTTTGATGTTTGCTTTCTTTTTTTCTTGTTTCATTTTGAAAACCCAAAAAGATGTTTGCTTTGTTTGCTTGCTCTCTTTTTGTTCGTGCCTTAATTGAAAGAACCAAAAATATTTGTTGTTCTTTCTTGGTTTTGTAAAGTTTGTTGCAGAGTTCAACAGTTGTCCGTGATTCCATTGGAGCTTGGTTTTCAATATATATTATTCGAGCTACAAGTGAAGAGCAATAATGACGATCTACGACAATTCAAGTGTGGTGAGAGGCTGGTATGAATTCTATTTGCTTTCATTTTTGTACATATATCCATCTATGTGAGCATGCTTAGTTTATCTGTATAAGATATATGTGACTTAATGGTTGCTTAATAGTTCGTGCTCTCTCATGTTTTGTTCCAATTTATTAATAGTAAATGACATGTCACATAAATATTTGTTCGCATTGTTCTATTCATGAGAAGAGTATGACATTGTGGTAGACTCCTCTGACCGTTTCATTTTAATCGACTTGGCACATGCTCACGCATGGTAAGACTGAAAACAAAAAGTCAATAAGCCTCGATGATTTATTTTGCCTCAGAGTTCTAGTATCAATTTTATGCCTCAGTTAGTTTTACTTTGTCGCAAACATGATCATGATAGTTGTTGCTCTCTTGATTGTTTCTTCCTGTCTATTGCTAGCCTTCACATGTACTGAGTATGAGCTCTACTCGTGCATCCAAATCCCTGAAAACCAAAGTCTACCAAATGTGTCCACCATACCTGCCTATATGTGGTGTTTAACCGCCACTCCAAAGTAAATTTCTCATGTGCTACCTTTAAAACCTTCTAAAAATGAGTCCTGTTTTGTGCCACTGTTTTAGCTCATGAGGACGTAAATAGAGAATCTTTATCTCACTCGTCGATTGGATTTCACACCCTGGACTAGTGGCTTCATCCGCTTATCCAAATGATAGAAGAGCTGGCAGCGGGGTGCCCAGCCCCAAATTAATACAAACAAATTCTCTTCACTATTTTTGCCCCTGATTTATCAGTCAAAGCATAATTGTGTAAACAAAAGAGAAAGAGGGATGACCTTCTACACCAGTTACGTCCTTCACCATGGGAGCCGCTCTTGTGAATCCAGTTGGTTTGTGACGTACTGTATTGTCTGTTTACCATTCGTTGACATAAGCATACACCTCTCTCAAAATGCTTTCAATACCTCTGTTTAATAAAATAAAAATCTCTAGCACATGAGTGATCCATGCTTCCCTCTGCGAAGGGCCTTTCTTTTACTTTTATGTTGAGTCTCTGCCTTATTCTTTGAGCACTTTCTTGAGAGCATATTTATCATTCTTAGTGCAATATGTTTGTCCCAAAGTACGGTTGATTGTGGTATAGCTTTGATACCTGTATCTTTGATATCTTTACTTCTAGTATTCCCTTGAACTTCAGAGGTGCCCTGGCATTTATGTTTTGACCCACACTTAAGGGCAAGCGAGGTACCACTTTATCAGATCATATTATGAATATTTCAATCTTGCAAACAGTTATACTTCATGTTGTTTATTATTAATATGTTGTTATCTCTTCATGGTTTGCATAGCTATTAAGTGACATTATCTTGCATGTATCTTATCATGAGCATAATTAAGTATTTGATCACATAGTGAGTATATTTACATCATATGAAACAAATGTGTTCGTAAAAGTCTTTTATCGCACTCAGTTGTCACTGAATTGCTTGAGGACAAGCAATAAGCTAAGCTTGGGGGAGTTTATACGTCGAAAACACATCTCCTTTTCCAAACACTTTTCTTATTGGTTTCCTCTAACTTGTGTGTTTTGAATACAACTAACACGGACTAACGTTGTTTTCAGCAGAATTACCTTGGTGTCTTGTTTTTGTGCAGAAAAATCAACTTTTGGGAAAATGCCCAGAAAAGAGCCCATTGACGTTTTCACCCCGGAAGACCCCGGGAGCCAGAAGGGGGCCAGGAGAGGGGCCACAGGGTGGCCACACCCCCTGGCGCGGGTCCCCCTGGCCGTGCCAGCATAGGGTGTGGGCCCCCTAGAGCCCCCCTCGGACTCCCCTTTTGACTACAAGTAGCCTCCAAACCTAAAACCCGAGGGGGTTCGTCATATTCCACAGAAACACAACAGAGCGCCGCCGCCGTCCTGAACATCGATTCGGGGATCAGAAGTTCCTATTCTGGCACCCTGCCGGGATGGGGAAGTGGAGGATATCATCGTCATCGTCATCACCAACGCCTCTCCATCGACCATCCATGTTTCCACCATCCATGTGTGAGTAATTACCCGCTGTAGGCTGAAGGGGATGGTAGGGATTGGATGAGATCGTTCATGTAATAATGTCGTGATTGTTAGGGCATAGTGCCTAGTATCCTCTATTAGTGCTATTGACATTGTTGCAACTTGTTATGCTTAATGCTTGCCACTTTGGGCACGAGTGCCATGATCTCGGATCTGAACATGTTATTGAATCACGATGATAATTAGTGTTTCTTGATCATACCTGCAAGTTGTTTACACACATTGTTGTCCGGAACCCGAGGACCCGAAGTGACAGAAATTGGGACAGCCGGAGGGGATGGCTGCGATGTGAGGATCACATGTGTTCACAGAGTGTTAATGCTTTGCTCCGGTGCTTTATTAAAAGGAGCACCTTAATTACTAGTAGTTCCCTTGAGGCCCCGCTGAAAACGGGCTGGTAGGACAAAAGATGTTGTGCAAGTTCTCATTGCGAGCACGTACGACTATTTACGGAACACATTCCTATGGTTACTTAGTGCTTGGATGCTTTATCTTATTTATCTGCAATGCCCCTGACATGGTCATTATTTGAACTTTCTTATCCATGCAACGCCCGTTCATCCATCCCTATGCCTACAGTATTTAATCCCGTTGTTTACTTAAAACACTACTGCTGCTGCTGTTTACATTCCACTGCTGCTATTATTTCACTACTGTTGTTACTATAAAACTGTTACTACTGATAAACCACTGTGAACAAAAGTACTTTAAGGTGCAGGTGAATTGACAACTCACTTGTTAAGGCTCACAAATATTCTTTGGCTCCCCTTGTGTCGAATCAATAAATTTGGGTTTTACTTCCCTCGAAGACTGTTGCGATCCACTATACTTGTGGGTCATCACGCAGTTACCTCAAAATTACTCTCTCTTATCAAACGGAAAGTGTTTGGACCTGTCGGTCTAACTCCTCCCCATAGTCGCTCTGTTTTCCATAAGTGCGTTTTTGTTCGTAAGAGAAATAAAGGGAATGAGATGGTTTGGTACAAAGCAAGACTTGTTGCTCAAGGGTTCACTCAACGACCAAGTGTCGATTTTGAGGAAACTTACTCCCTAGTCATGGATGGTATAACCTTTAGATACTTAATCTCAATGGTAGTAAATTTGGACCTAACAATGAAATTGATGGATGTTGTTACAACTTACTTATATGGTAACTTGGATTCATATATTTACATGAAGGTATCGGAAGGATCCCCATTCCAAACCAAGATAGAGCCAATCAGGGTCCATACAATGTTCTTCTCAAGAAGTCATCATACAGACTTAAACAATCTGGTAGGATGTGGTATAATCGCTTAAGAGATTTCCTTCATCAAAAGGGCTACACGAGCAACAAGGTTTGCCCATGTGTCTTTATACAACAATCCCAAGATGGATTCTGTATAATTTCGCTGTACGTGGACGATTTGAATAGTCTCGTTACACCTGGAGATATTGAGGAAGCGAGTTCCTACCCGACGTTAGACCCCACCTTTATCTATGTAGATAATGCAGCTTGTGATGCAGAAGTGCAGTCAGGGTGTGTGAAGAGTAATCTCACAGAGCATATCAACCCCAAGTTCTTCTATGCGCATGAGATGCAGAAGATGAACGAGGTGAGGATCTTGCATACTAAGTCATGTGACAATCTCGCTAATTTGTTCAAAAAATCATTACCGACATCATCTTTTGAGAAGTGTGTTCGTGGAGTCGATATGATAAAAATTAGAGAAATGCCAAACTCAAGGGGAGATTCTTCACACCCCATCTGTAAATCTTGATCCACATGATAGAGTACTCAACCTGATGTTGAGTGGATTGTACTCTTTTTCTTTTATGTGAGTTTTCCTGATGTTTCTCACAACAAGGTTTTTGATGAGGCAATTCGTGCAACCTGAGAAGACATATTCTATGCTCTCTTTCTTCATATTTTTTCCACGGGATGAGAGCTTTTCCTATCTTCCTGTATAGTGATACGCCCAAAACGTATCTATAATTTTTTATGGTTTCATGATATTTTAATGCTTTTTATAATTTTTAGATTAATTTTATGACTTATTTGGACTAACCTACTAATAGTTGAAAAAGTGCACAATGTTCTTGTTTTACACTTTGATGTGTAGGAATTGCCAAAATTAGAAGAAGAAACCTTGTTGGAGTCGAATTGGGACTTTCCTGAAATCTGTCTGAAAACACTTTTTAAATATGTCCACGTTACCGGTCGAACACAGCGTCAAACGGAAATCTAACAGAAGACAAAATTGTGGGAAATTTCACGGCATACGATCTAGAGTTAAAAATCGCCTGATTCCGAGTCCGGACGGCCGAGATACGCCCGATTTAACGCTACCCTAGATGGGATGACGGAAATCTGTGAGACTATATAAAGGGAGGAAACCTAGGTCGTGGGAGACACCCCATACCACGAATTTCCGGCCACCAATGTCAAGTTTTAGCTTCCCCCATGGATCCTGTGCCACCGCCGGCGCCGTCGCCGCCCTACGCCCTGCGTTGTCCTCTCCGCCGTCTTCACGGCCATCTCCATCGCCAATTCCTCCTTGTCTACAGTGGTTTATTATCCCACACACCTCTGTACCTCCCTATGTAAACATGGTGTTTGACGTTATAAATTATTTGCAGATGATCTATTGCATCTATGTCATGTTTGTGTAGATCTCTTTTGTTATATGATTGATTGTTGAATCTCTATGGATGGTCTGAGCTATATATTGAATTTGTTACAGTCCTATGGTTCCATCGTATGTTTATGTGTGCATGGATCACATTATAAGGTTTGTAGTATGTGTAGAAACCTAGAGGGAGGGCTGCTTGAGTGACAGAAACATGAGACCCAATCTAGTGATTGAAGCATATGGGATAAAGAGGACCTTTTGATCTTAATCCTATGGTTGGGTATTTTTACCTTAATGTATCTTCTAGTAGTTATGGATGTTTGCTAGAGTTCCAATCATAAGTATTTGCAATCATTGGATAGTGAGAGCTTGTTAGCTTTGCCTCTCCCACATAAAAGAGGAATATCAACCATGTATTTGACTATTTGATCATGGATAAATCCATCACAATTACCACCACTTTCCCACACTCATGGTACTGCTAGTTTATGGTTACTTAGTATACTTTATTGGTGCAGCACTAACATTTACTTTCTTGTATTTATTATCTTGCAAAGCTATCTCTTATACCCGTATTATTGCTCTAGTATTATTTTCTAGATAAAGTAAACGTCTAGTTGCGTAGAGTTGTATCAGTGGTTGATAGAACTTGAGAGAACATTTATTCTATCTTTAGCTCCTCATTGGTTTCGACACTCTTACTTATCGAAAAGGCTACACACGATCCCCTATCTTGTGGGATATCATATAGCTGCCCAAACCTAACCCCTCCCGCGACCCATGTGCGGCAGCGCCGCGCTGAAAGGATATTTGTCCATAATCTTGTTTTTGGTGTTTGATCACAACAAATGGAAGATCTAATATTTTCGCTAAGTATGTTCAGAGCCTATCATGGAGAAATACAATCATACACCTCGATGGCCATCCATATGATCCATAGCAAAATGGAAGAAAAGAAGAGAAAAAGGAAGAAAAGAAATAGGAAAAGGAGAAGAGAAAACAGGGGAGCCGGCCTCCCTGGCCGGCCTGGCCGGGCTCCCAGTCCGGGATGCTCGGGCGCTGCCCCGGCCCCGCTTCGTCCCCACGCCGGCCACTAGGCCGAGCTGCTCGGGCGCTGCCCCAGCCTCGCTTCGTCCCGACGCCGGCCCCAGGCCGGGCACTAGGCCGACTGGTCCGGGCGCTGCCATGGTCCCGCCTCGTCTCCACGTCGGCCCCAGGCCGGGCCATCTCCAGGCCGGGGTGGGAAGGGCGGCGCCGGCCCAAGAACGACTGCCAGCTGGCCCTATAATGGCTCGAGGTCGGGGTGGAAACGTGGTGTTGTCCCGGCCGCTCTAGCCGGCCTGGCCGGTCCCCTAGGCCGGGGTGGGCTGCAGTGGGGTGGTTGCTATAGGTTGTTGGGAACCCCAAGAGGAGGGTGTGATGAGCATAGCGGTAGGAGTTTTCCCCTTATGTAAGAACCAGGGTTATCAATCCAGTAGGAGAAAGAGAATCTTCGGAAGGTTGATGCCACTGACGGTAGTGCTGGCGCTTCACCGGTGTCAGCAACAACGTGGAAGCTGCACACAACACAACCAAAATACTTTGCCCCAACGGAACAGTGAGGTTGTCAATCTCACCAGTCTTGCTGAAAACAAAGTTTAGACGTATAGTGTGGAAAACAGTGTATGCTTGCAGTAAGTAAAGAAAGGAGGAAAATGTTGTGGTTTGTTTAAAAGTGTGGAAAATGGACTGGGGTTCATAGTTTCACTAGTGGTGTCTCTCCATAAAAGATAGCATGCTGGGTGAACAAATTACAGCTGGGCAATTGACAAATACAGGTTGCACCGTAGTGCACAATATAACATGAAGATTATTATGGTATTTAAGGCGGGCATTACAACAAGATACATAGACCGACATCCATCTGCATTTATGACTAATAATCCACCCTCAGGTTATCATCCGAACCCCCTTAGGTATTAAGTTGCAAGCAACAGATAATTGCATTAAACAAAGTGTGTAATGTAAGCAATGATTATGCACGCGGGCACTCTCACCGTTGTTTTCTCCCTAATGGCAACAGCACATCCTCCCCCTTCACGTTTCTGTCACTCGAGCAAGGCAACAAGGAGGCATGAACCCACTATCAAGCATAAATACTCCCTCTTGGAGTCACTAGCAACTACTTGGCCAGAGCAACCACTAGCAACGGAAAGCATGCAAGATCACAAATAACATATGCAATAAAGACTATAGTCAACTTGGCATAAGGTCAATATTCATCGGATCCCACCAAACACAACATGTAGAATTACATAAGATCAATCTCGATCATGATAGGCAGCTCATGAGATCTAAACATGGAGGCATATGAGGAGGAGACAACCATCTAGCTACAACTATGAACCCGTAGTCCAGGGATGAACTACTCACACATCACTACGGAGGCAGGCATGGTGAATTGGTGATGTAGAAGCCTCCGATGACGATTTCCTCTCCGGCAGGGTGCCGGAAAATAGCTCCAGAACCCTCCTGATCTAGGGTTTACGGTGACGGCGGCTGCGGAACTTTTTCGGGGATTTTTATCAGGTGCTTAGGATTTTCCATCCGGGGGGGGCCTAAATAGGCGAAAGGGCAGAGGCGGTGGAGCTCGAGGGGCCCCACACCTATAGGCGGCGTGGCCAGGGGGACCCGCACCACCCTATGGTGTGGCCCCCCTGTTGCCCCTCTTTGACTCCTCTTCGGTGTTCTGGATGCTTCCGGGGAAAATAGGAACTTCGGGATTTCTGGGGTCCAATTCCGAGAATGTTTGGAGAACAACTTTTCTGAAACCAAAAACAGCAGAAAACAGGGAACTGACACTTGGCATCTTGTTAATAGGTTAGTCCAGGAAAACGTATAAAAATGCTATAAATAAGGGAGAAAACAAGTAGAAATTGGAAAAATATGACCATGGAGCATGATAAATTATAGATACGTTGGAGAGTGGAGACATATCAGGGGTTCCCTCCCCTCAACGACCGTTTTCTCCCTCTCCGGTATAAAAGGAGCTGATACCCGACCTTTAGAAAGTTTCAATTAAACTCACTCTCTCCACCATTCATTGACCAAGCTCAAGCTCAAGCATCTCCCCAAATCCCCAACCAAAGCTCGTGATAGTTTGGGATTTGGAGGAGACATCCCCGTCTACAACTCCACCAAGCCGATTAGAAATCACCCCACTCATCCCTTCGGGATCTTGTAGTTCTTAGTTCATCGGAGCCAAGAACCTTGTTTCTCTTAGCTCATTGGAGCTCGGAGCCTTGTTGATATCCCAGGAGCTCTTGTGCTCGTGGATCTTGGTTCTAGAAGTCTTGGTGGCTCTCGGGATTTGGTGAGGACCCTCCAAAGTTGTGGAGTGTGCCTCATCCTTGTTAAGGTTCTAGTTGTCAACCTCAACGACAACATAGTGATTCGAGCCTCTCCACATCGGTGGAAGGACTCGAAGAAGATACGGTGTGCCATTTGAGGGCTACTCGGTGTTCCACATTGGTGGCACCGCACCGCTCCAACGGAGATTAGCTTCCATTGGGAAGTGAACTTCGGGATACATCTCCGCGTCATTATGTTCGGTTATCCCTCAACTTACCTTTACTTGTTGCTACTAGCTTAGTTATATATTCACCTTGTGCTAGTTGTACTTGCTCAACATATAGGATTGTTCACCTAGTTGCATAATCTAGACAATCTATATTTGAGCACTATCTTGTTAAATCGAAAAAGAAGCTAAAATTTGTAGTTAACCTATTCACCCCCTCTATTTAACCTCTCGATCTTTCAATTGGTATCAGAGCCTCGTCTCTTTATTAAGGGCTTTACCGCCTAAAGAGGAGGAAAGGATGGCTAATGATCCCGTCACCATGGAGGGGATTCAAAAGCTAATCCAAGCTATGATTGATAGCTCCGAGAAAAACATGGAGGGACTAATAAAGGAATTGGCATCTTCATCTAATCAATCTAGAGAAAATGTTGTCTTAGATGAACATGGAAACCCCATTCCATCTAAGGAAGGGTCCGCTACATTGGCATAGTGGTGGAAATTCTTTTGGCTTTGCTTATAACAATGCTCCAAATGTTCAACATGCACATGTTAATCATCTTGGTCTACCTCCTATGGTAGATAGGAATCGTTTTACTAATTGGAAAGCTTCCATGAAGTCTTAAATGTGCATCTCTTCAATGCAAATATGGATAATTGTTGATAAGGGGTATGAGCCAAAGGACCCCAAGAACTTAAGCTCATGTGACATCATAGATGAGCAACTCAACGCTCATGCCATGCACATGTTGGAGAAGGCAATGGAAAAGGAAGGAGTTGAGCACATCCGGTCCTTCTCAAGTGCAAATAAAGTTTGGCATTGCCTTGTCGATATGTATGACGGCAACATCAATCTTCAACGAACCAAGAAGTCAATCATCCAAATAAAAGTTGAACACTTCCATTTGGGTGATGGAGAGAACATTGAAGACATGTTTAGAAGACTCAAGGATCTTGTAAATGACATGAGAGATTGTGGCTTCAAGGATTGTACGGATGATTGGGTCAAGGAGAAATTTCTACTCACCTTGATTCCATACAATGAAAACATGGTGATGAATGTGCAATCAAGGGCCGATTACTTGGATCTACCCCCAATGATGTTTTGGGCCTCTTCATCACTCTAAAAGTCATGAAGCAAAACTTCGATGATGTCATGGCCCGTGTAAACGGAATAAAGAAACCATCTCTTGCTTTGAAGGCCAAGGCCATCCCCTATGAAGAGAATGACTCAAGTGATGATGGTGGATCCACACATGAGGTCTCCGAGAAAGAGATGAAGACATCACATGAAGAATGCTTGGCCCTTGCTCGACACAAGTGGTGGAAGAAAGGAGATTTTAGATCAAATGCCAACAAGAACAAGGGAAAAGAAGTCTCAAGCGTGAAGAAGGAAAGGACTTGCTTCAATTGTGGAGATACTGAGCACTTTGTTGCCGACTACCCCTTCAAGAGTAGAATTGAAAATGGTGGAAGACTCATCAAGAAATCCACCTTCATTCCCAAGTCCAAGAACTTCATCAAGAGAGGCCCTCCAAGGGCAATGATTGTAAAAGAAGTTGAGTACACGTCCGGTGGTGAAGAGAGTGATGGTGATGATGAACAAGTAGGTATGGCGGTCATGTCTAGGGGCATGGTACCTCCTAACTTAAGCTCTCTCTTCTCCAACCCTAATGACAACAAGGATCCCTCGAGTCACAAGTGCTTCATGGCCAAGGGTATATCCCTAAAGGGT
This sequence comes from Alopecurus myosuroides, assembly GCA_028641055.1. Taxonomy (NCBI): domain Eukaryota; kingdom Viridiplantae; phylum Streptophyta; class Magnoliopsida; order Poales; family Poaceae; genus Alopecurus; species Alopecurus myosuroides. The sequence continues at coordinate 364,522,592 of CM054059.1, read as the reverse complement.
TGTTCTTCCGGAGGAACATCATGGATGATTGATAGTGGTTGTTCCACACACATGACGGGAAGCAAGGAAGTTTTGAATGACTTAAAACTCCAACTCCTCAAATTTGCTCATGTAACTATTGGTGATCGCTCACAACTTAAGGTATTGGGACATGCCAAGGTGGTCATTTCTCCGGATTCATCCATTGAGAAAGTCCTCCTTGTTGAGTCCCTTGGCTATAATCTTATTTCCGTATTGCAACTTTGTGAATGCAATTTTACATGTGTATTTTGGTGACATCACGTGCTTGTTCTTCACACCATTTCTCTTAAAGTAGCCTTTGTAGGATTTGTGGAAAACGGTATGTATATAGTGGATTTCTTGAAGGAAACTACACATATCGCCACTTGTCTAATGTCTAAATCCGACGTGGGGTGGCTTTGGCATCGCCGCTTGGGCCATGTCGGTATGAGAAATTTACAAACTCTTGTGAAAGGTGAGCACGTGGTAGGACTAGCAAGTGTGAATTTTTCCAAAGATCGCCCTTGTAGCTCTTGTATTGCCGGAAATATGCATGAGAAGAATCATCCCAAGATATCAATCATCTCCACAACAAGGCCCTTTGAGCGTATTCACTTGGACTTATTTGGGCCTCCCACATATGATAGTCTCGGTGGCAAAAATTATTGTTTGGTGATTGTTGATGATTATACAAGATACACTTGGGTATTCTATATCAAGAGGAAGAGTGAGACTCAAGAAAGGTTCATATCTTGGGCCATGGAAGTGCAACGCCAATATGACACCAAGATCTTGTCAATTAGGAGTGACAATGGGTCCGAGTTCAAGAACTACACCATGGATGAATTCTTGAGTGAAGAGGGGATAAGATATCAATATTCTACTGCGTACACCCCTCAACAAAATGGTGTAGCGGAGAGGAAGAATCGCACACTTATTGATATGGCAAGAACTATGATGGCTGAGTTTAAATCCCCATATAACTTTTGGGCCTAAGCCATCAACACCGCTTGTCATCTATCTAACCGACTCTTCCTTCGTCCGATGATTGGTATGACTCCATATGAACTCCTAACCGGTAACAAACCCAACCTCAAGTATCTTCGAGTCTTTGGATGCAAATGTCAAGTTTACATTAAAAGGGACTAGATTGTCTAAATTTGATCCTAGAACTTTTGAAGGTATATTTTTTGGTGATGCCACGAACTCTCACACTTATAGAGTCTACAACATATCCATCGGGTGTGTTCAAGAATCTATGAATGTAGAGTTTCATGAGGATAATGGATCCCAAGTGGAGCAAAATGATTGTGATTATGTAGGTGATGAACCTTCCTCCATATCCATATGAAGAATGGGTATAGATCCCCTTATACCAATTGAGGGAAAACTTGTGGCAAATATGGATGGGACTTGCTCTACGCAAGTGGAGCCCTCTACATCTACCACCAATCAAATGGTAGACCAAGAACAAGAACAAGCCCTTCAAGTGGACACCTCTCATCAATAAAGTGATCAAGATCCACCCAATGAAAATGGTGGAAATGATTTTGGTGATTCCTCACCAAGAACTCCATGCCGGATGGATCATGGTCTTGATGAAGAAATGATGAGGATATCCCTCCAAAATGAGAATCTCGATGACGCACTAGTTCGTATCATGAATCGTCAAGCCTCAAGACTGCAACAAAAGTCACATTATCAAAATAATATTATTGATGGCTTGGGAAGAAGTGTCTCCACTCGTGGACAAGTGCTCAAGTTTTGTGGTATTCATTCATATGTCTCTCATGTTGAACCTATCAAAGTGTATGATGTTCTTGAAGATGAAGATTGGGTTCAAGCCATGCATGAAGAGCTCCATAATTTTGAGATAAACAAAGTATGTTCACCAGTGGAAAGACCCAAGGATCATAATGTCATTGGAACAAAATGGGTGTTCAAGAACAAGCAAGATTCTCATGGGCATGTGATTCGCAACAAGGCTCGATTGGTTGCTCAAGGCTACTTTTAAGTCGAAGGACTTGGCTACGGTGAAACTTTCGCTCCCGTAGCTAGACTTGAATCCATTCATACATTACTTGCATTTTCCACAAGCCATAACTTCATCTTGCATCAAATGGATGTTAAAAGTGCTTTTCTAAATGGTCCTCTAAGTGAATTGGTATATGTTAAACAACCCCCGGGGTTCGAGGATCCCAAGTATCCTAACCATGTCTACTTCCTCCATAAGGCTTTGTATGGCCTGAAACAAGCCCCATGTGCTTGATATGATCATCTAAAGGAATTCCTAGTAGATCGTGGTTTCGTACTTGGGGTAATTGACCCCACACTTTTTACCAAAAGTGTAGATGGACATTTCTTCGTTTGTCAAGTATATGTTGATGATATTATATTGGGATCTTCTATTGTGAGCTTTATAGACCAATTTTCCAAATTAATGACAAGTGAGTTTGAGATGTCTATGATGGGAGAATTGAAGTTCCTTCTTGGTTTTGAAATCAAGCAATATTATGAAGGAACTTTTATTTGTCAAGCAAAATATATTCAAGACATGCTCAAGAAATTTGATATGAACAATGCCAAGCCACTAGCTTATCCAATGTCAACAACCGTGAATCTTACTATGGATCACGAAGGTATACCGGTTGATCCCAAACTTTATCGTTCTATCATTGGATCTTTGCTTTACCTTTGTGCATCTAGACCGTATATTATGTTTAGTGTGGGTTTGTGTGCAAGATTTCAATCTAACCCTAAGGAAAGCCATATGATTGCGGTCAAAAGGATTCTTAGGTATTTGGTTGACACTCCTACATATGGACTTTGGTATCCATCAAACACAACTTTTGATCTTGTGGGATATTCAGCTGCGGATTGGGGAGGTGACAAGGTGGATAGAAAATCAACCTCAGGTGCTTGCCAACTCCTTGGTAGGTCACTCGTGTGTTGGTCTTCCAAGAAGCAAAATTGCATTGCCACCTCCTCCACAGAATCAGAGTATATTTCCGCCGCTAGTTGTTGCTCTCAACTTTTATGGATGAGGCAGTGTCTTAAGGATTTTGGAATTGAGATTAAGACACTGCCTCTTTTATGTGACAATGAGAGTGCTATAAAGATTGTCACAATCCGGTACTTCATGGCAAGACCAAGCATATTGAGATTCGGTATCATTTCATTTGAGATCATGGCGCCCTCTTGGAGGAGATCCTCTCCTTTGACTTTGTGGGTTTTTTTTCAAGATGGCCTCCAACTCGAGTAATCTCTAGGGATCCTTTTCTATACCGTGTTTTATTTGCTATATCTCTCTTGGTATGATGGCTTTGTTCATTGTTTGTGGGTTTCAAATCGCATCTAGTATTTATGATAGATCTCACATAGGGTTCCTCATCTAGTTCATATGTCACCCTAGCCATACCCTAGACTTATCACTTTCATCTAGTCGTGATCCTCACGATGTAGTGCCAACTTGCCATGCTATGATGTAGTCCCAACTTGCTACTACAACAAAAAAAATCTTTCATGCTATGCTATGGTGTAGTTCCAACTTGCTAAGCTATGATGTACTCACAATGTACTCTCTAGATGATTTTTGTTCCCGCTCTCGTCACTATCACTCCTCACCATGGAACAATTTTTATTAATACAACAACGACCATGCGCACTTACTATAATTGTCCATATCCATGCATCATTCCTCTCAGGTGATGCCGATGCACCAAGTGGCAAGGGACCACATGCTCTTCGTCCCCGCAAGAAAAGTGCTGCTACTGTTGCTGGCTCTACTCCTTCTCAGAGACAGGGTGCTCCACTTCCTGTCAATCCAGCTTAGCCCGTGGTTACTAATTGGGGCGGTCTGAGCGCCGATGATTTTGAGATTGCTCGTTTGAAGTTCAATCCTTATGATTTTAGGCAGAGTACTTGCGCCGATCCCTGGTTCTACTGCAAGATGCATCAGGTTATGTATGAGTTCATTCTGGGTAAACTTCAGAACAGTTATGTTGATCAACACTTCTTTGATGTGGACTCAGCCCGCAAGCATTGGCCAGGGGTCATGGAGCTTATGGATTTTCATGGTATCACTGCTCTCATGGGGACCACTAACTCTCACCCATTTGCACCCGAGCTGCTTAAGGAATTCTATGCTACTGTTTTCTTCTCCAATGAGGGCCCTCGTACTTTGACTTGGATGAGTGGCGGTGTCAAGTGTACCGCGACCATGACTGAGTTGGGCTCCCTTCTCGATCTTCCGCCGGTTATCTTTGATGCCATGAACTTCATTCGCATCCATGGTGATCCGAAGTACCTTATGAAGGCTCAAGACGGTCCGCGTCATTGCTACCCACCAGGTACTGGAACTCAGCACATTCCCAAGATCAAGTACTTCACTGAATTTTGGTACTTTGTGCACACCATTCTACGGAACACTATCAATGTCAAGTTTGGTGAGAAGGGTGAGATCCGCAAATGGTTGGTGAATCTCCTCTTTCATATTGGCACTGCTATGCGGAACAAAAAGCCTTTGGATATTCTGGATTACATGTGGCATCAGATGAGGACTGTGGTTCGTGATAAGAGGGTACCCATCTATGGCTCATACCTTTAGATACTCATTGAGTCAAAGATCCCAGCTGGTCTCATCAACAACTACTCCAAGGTGACTCCTAAACAGTCTGTTCTTCTCTCGGCTGCTGAGGCTGAGATAGTTGCTGCTCAACGCCCCAAGCGCACCCGCACATTGTCCACTGGCCCTAGTACATCTCATGGTATCCCCAGCTCTTCTTCTCCAGACCCTATTGTCCCAGCTTCTGGCACATTCAACATCAAGAGGGCTCTTCAGAAGATGAATTGCTTCTTCATTGACAAGAAGAAGCAAGACTATCAATCCTATAGCAAGGGAAAGGCCTCTCATCGCAACCAGCGGGCTATCATGACAACTCTTCAGCTTCCACTCGGCTCCCTAGCTCGGAGGAGCTCACGGAGGACACATGGAAGTCAAAGCACACCTTCTAGCTTGGTGATGATGCTAGTTCTCTCGGGCCCTTTGGGGCCTCCTTTGCAGCTGCAGCTAGTTCCAGTCAGACACCTACTAAGGACGTTCCAGCGCCGGATGCTGAGATGGATGATGACGAGTGATTGGACATGCATCAGTTTCTCCCTTTTTGGTGTCTTGATGCCAAGGGGGATAAATATTAGGATTCTCAACGCATTGCATTGCATATCTTGCATCCATTTGCGTTTTATCATCGCTATTGCTTTCCTCGATCTTAGTTGATCGTACTATTTGTGCGTTTCGTTGAACTTTATTGCTATTGTAAGACTTTGTCTCTACTATCGTACTATCTATCTACTATGTGACGGATATTTGATGTGTTGAAGATCATAGTAAGGTTATCATACTATCTATCTACCCACTACTTGATGTTATGAAGACCATAATGAGGTTATTCTTTATCTATCTATCTACTATGAGATGAAAGCTATGGTGAGATTTATTTTGTGAGCAATACAATCATCTTCACACTTCACATATGAATATCATGTTAGCATCACATATCCTATTGACCTATAAAACATAAAGGGAGATGAGAATCATAATCATTGCCCTCCATTTGTTCATCAAATATATATCTAATGTTTGGGCACAGAATAGGGGGTGCCTCTATAAGTCTTATCTCCTTGCAAATAGCCATGATAAATTATTCGTAATGCAAATCCATGTGTTGTCATCAAACATCAAAAAGGGGGAGATTGAAAGGACATTTGTCTCTAATCTTGTTTTCGGTGTGTTATCACAACATATGGAAGATCTAATATGTTCGCTAAGTATGTTCAGAGCCTATCATGGAGAAATACAATCATACACCTCGATGGACATCCATATGATCTTGTAACATCCCAAGTATGAAAAACACCATTACAATGTTTGCTTTTTGTTTAAATTAAGTTTGCATCATTCCATCATGAGCATTGATCTTGTTTTCACTTGTTTTCCATTTGAATTTCAAACCAAAATTCAAATCCTTGTTTCATACTTGTTCTGTTACAATTTTTTTCAAATGAAACATCCAAATCAAACCATTCAATTGCTTCCAATAAACTAGATTTTCCAAACTATTAACTTGCTTAATTTCTCAATAATTCCATTATTGCAAATTTCATTCAAATCCATTTGAATTTCAAACAGCAATATAATTTAAAAATTTGGAAAACAGAAAGTTGCACAACTGGGCTTTTGTAATAAATAAATTATACAAAATTATCCCCACAATTTTTTCAAACCCCAAAACCCTATTTGAATTTTAGATAACAATTTCAAATTTTTAGAAATAAGCCCACATACTTTTGAATCTTGCTGTTTTGGTAATTCAATAAAAATTATTGCTAAACTACAAGCACCAAATCCTATTTATTTTTCTCTTTTCTTTCCTACAAAAAAGAAAAGGTGAACAAAAAAAATAGAAACAGAAAACAGAAAACAAAAAAAGGGGGGAGGGCAGGCCAGCCAAGTGGGCTGAGCCCACCACACCCCCACGAGGCCAGCCCATCCCACTTGCCTTCGTCATCCTCCGTACGGAGGCGCACATGGGAGGAGCCGGATCTCCCGTGGAGGAGCTTGCTCCACGTCTCCTCCCCCTCCTCCATAAAAGCCCTCCAAGCGGCCAAGCCCTAGTTCCTCCTCCCTCCTCCGTTCTCCTGCCGCCGCCGCCATTTTTCCCCTCTCCCTTTTCTTCCCTCCTGCTCTCTATTTCTCTGAAGCTCCACCACCGCCGACAGAGGAGGAAGGCCGGTGATCGCCGCGGCCATGGCGCCCCTCCGAGCCGGCTAGCTGCGGGAACGGAAAGGCCGCGTCCTCCTCTTCCGTTTCGCCTCCAGGGAGGAGCCCCTGGGGCACGGGATCGCCGCCGGCCAACACCGACCGCCTCTCCTTCCCTGTCGCCGCTCCCGCTCGAGCCCGCGGTGAGCACGCCCTCGCCCCTGTCTCTCTCTTCCTCCTACCCCTCCGCACGCACGGCCACCACACGCGCCCACGCCCGAGCGCACGCCCAGCGCGGCGCGCCCACGCCGGCAACGGCGCTGCAGGTCGACGCCGTCGTCTCCTTCCGATCGGGTTCAGTAACTGAACGCTGATTCAGTTTCGACAGTATAGCCGGGAGCCCTACCTCAAAACCCTGCGCTCCCTATTCTAATCAAAACCCGAGCAGCAGCCCACTGGTAGCGTCCCGTGCGCGCGCGCTGGAGATCGCAGGATCGAATCCCCCCCGCGCAGTTAAAACCCACCTTTTTATTTTCTTTTTTCCAGATCCAGATCCATTCCTATTTCACACACAGGTCCCTGTTAATATTTTTCCTAGTCCCTGTAATTTAATAAAATTGGCAGATTATCAAATAAACTTTGTAATTTAATAACTTTTGTTTGGAAACTCAAATTGCAAAACTTTCAACATGAAAAACACTCCATTTTAAATACTCTACCACATTATCAACTTTATTTCTGTTTTTGAATAATTGAAAATGCTGAAAACATTTATTACTTGTTAAATGCTTTAAATAATGCAAAATTCATAATTTGGGCATAAAAATTCCAAAATCAACAAATAAAATATGTTTTCTATACCAAATAAATTTCTCTACATGTTTAAACCATTTGTATACTGTTTTGAACATTTCAAATGGTTTCAAAAATTCAAATTCAAACAACTCTTTCAAATTTGGTCAAATTCATAACTAATTCAAATTTAATTCAAATGGCACATGTAAAATATGTTTTCCATGCAAAATTGAACAAGTTTTCCAAATATAAACTTTGTTTCCTGTTTTGAATAATTAAAATTGGTTAAATAATTTAAATCTTGTTTAAACCATTTAAAATTGCTAAATTAATAATTTGGCCAAACTAAATTCTTTTTGAACATATAAAATATGTTTTCAAACCAGAAAAATATAATATTTTCAAATATGAAATTTATTGAATGTTTGGAACAAATAAAATTCAAATAATTTTATAATTGAATTAAATTCATTTAAATCTTGTTTTAACTTGTTTAATTCATAATTAATTCATTTTAAATCCATTTTCAACAAATGAAATGTGTATTCCATCTAAAATTTTGTGTTCTTTCCAAATATGAATTTTGTTATCTATTTTGAACAATTAAAATTGGTGAAAACAACAAATGCTTGTGTAACTCATTTAAGAAGCCAAATTTCATAACTTAATAAATAAAATTCCAAACTTGGTAAACAACAATTCAAATTGAAGCTATTGTTGTTTTCTTATTGTTTTCCTCATCCATGCATCATTCTAATCAACTTTCACATGATGGTTATTTGTAGATCATTTATTTCAACCTTAATTCATGGGCTTTTCTATATGCAACCCAAATTGCATATGGTCCCATTTAATTATGTTACCATGTCAACTAGTTTATCTTTGATGCATCAATTAAATTGTCATGCATCATCCCATGTTGTGCATTATCCCATGTTATTGATTGTTCGTCTCTCTTCGTTGTTTGTTTTCTTCTTCCCGAATAGACGACGACGTTGAGACAGACGAGGTTTACGACACTACTTCAAAGGAGTTAGCCCAGTACCAGGCTACTGAGTTTGCAGGCAAGTATTCACTCACCTGAACCATTGTGTCCTTTCCACACTGGATACCGATACTTTCCGTTGTCTAATCTGCTAGCCTTAAGATTCGTTGCTTGTGTTCCGATCCTATCACATGTTATCCTATAACCCTGATATAGCCTATCCTCCACACCTATAACCCAGTTGCTTGTTGCCTGTGTCTTACTAGCATGCTTAGGGTTGTTTATGCTCGAGTCTGATGTCCGTTATTTCTGTTACCATATCTATTATGTTCTGGGGGCTCGATGTTTAAACAACAACCTGTTAATGTATGAGGTAATGCTAATCTGATGATAAGGCACAGCAGGAGGCCGGGTATGGTTTTGAGGCCTGCTAGTGTCGAACTCAGGAAAAGTTCTTGTCCTCTGGATCCATGTTGAGCGCGCTAACCGCATGTGGGAAGCGTGTACGGGCGCCCCCCCGCAACTCTGATTCGATTCGCATCTCGTCCAAATCGCCACACTTAGTTCGGGCTTTCCATTTGATGCACGCATATGCAGGTACGAACCCTCGGCGCCAGGGTGGAACTTTTGTAGTCGGCATTTAGGGCGGCGTGGTCTTCCAGTGCTATGAGGGTCCCCCTTTTCTTCGTGGGGGCTCGCTTAGCCGCGCACGCACAGCACGTGGTTCTTTGGGCTTGATGCGAAGAAGAGTTGGGTTGTGTTGAGTGCCTCGCTTGGTGGGTTTGATCTCCGTCTGGCGGGATATTCTTACGTGTACGGCCAAATTGGGGCACCCCTGCAGGGTTAAATCTTCTCGAGAAGCCGTGTTGTCCGCGGTTATGGATGACTTGGTGATAGGGCTGGCTAACAAGGATTAGACAACTTACACCTAATCAATAATAAGTTGACTAGTAATAGGCCTATTGACACAATAACTTGAACCTTCATTAATCCAACTGTGTGGGTTATCCTCGGATTGCTTCTTTGGATAAGGGGGCGAGATCCAGGATGGGTTTGTTTGAGGTTAGTGGTAGTTGGTTCCGATACGCTATCTTATCCCCTTCTTTTAGCCGGATGTTGTAGCGTGTCTCTGTAGTTGGTTAGAGCAGCCCGCTGCCGCATCTTTATATCACCTATCTTCCGTTGAACCCAAAGCATCTGTACTTGGTGTTGCCGGGTACACTTTGGTATCTTGTGCGTCTTGCTTGCCAGTACTCGTCTGTACTGACCCCTTTGGGGCTGCGTGTTCTGCAGACTACGTTTCCGAGGATCCCCATGGTGGCTACTACGTGGAGTATGACGAGGCTGCTGACGAGTAGATAGCGGACCCGGGCAGGATCCGAGTCTTCGTGGATGGGCTCCGTACTTTTCGTTTCCGGCCTCTTAGGCCTATTTGGATCTTGTCTGTACTCAGACACTTTGGATGCTTCCGCTGTGATGTAATGATGACTTGTTGGGACATGTGTCCTCTGCATGACTGTATTTGCTATCTCTGCTCTAGTGAGAGCTATTTGCCACTTATTTCTATTTCTTTGTGTCTTAGAGATTTGTTGTGATATCACTTGTTCAAATGTCGTTGACGTACCATGTGTGTATGTATGAAGTACGTCAATGGAAGTAGTCGGATTTCTATGGGATGGTTTACGCAGACGATGAATAGTAGAGGATGGTTGTCACATGTTTACGTGTTGGCCTACTCATATTGAGATGCGGGTGTCGGTAAGCCCCGTAAGCCATTTATCTACTGTTTAGCGGGCTGTGAGTATCCTCTAGAAGTCCGGATGCGACAAATGGTATCAGAGCCTGTCTGCCTGTAGGATCCCTTTTACTGGTCGCAGTTGAGTCTAAAAACTATTTTGTAGATATATAGGAAAAATGAAACGTGAGAGTAGGAATTCTGTTCTTTTATTTCTTTCCCCACCCACCCTCCCTTTTTCTGGTAAGGAAGTGCAACGTGGTTTTCTCTTCTCGTCTAAACTTTCAAGTTAGGATTTCACGTATCCTGGTTTCTCTAGGATAGTTATATCTACTAGACCATGGGAATGGAGGTGGTTGTGACATGATTTTCATGTTGCCTACTCACGATTGAGAACGGAGGCACAAAAGCCCCGGAAGCAGATCCTCTATTCCTTAAGCAGTAGATATTGATCCTTTAGAAGCCCGGATGGGTTTTCCGTAGTACCTCAGGAGTGTTTTGGTCTCGTGTTTCCCGAATGTTGCTTCGATATCCTGTTCTTCTCAACATCCTTTTCGTCCGTTGAAACCTTATTGTTGCTTGCCACTTCAGTTCTTCTACCGGCGTCTAATCAAAGCTTCCCCGATCATCTGCAGATGGATCTCAGGTTCTACCCGCAGGTGGTTCGTATGACTCGTTGCGAGAGCACTGCCGGTTATCCGGAGATGCTGAGAGACATGGTCACTTTTCTGGGGTTTCGTTGGGCACCAGAGTACCAGGTCTACGAGCAGCAGCGAGAGTTTGACCAGACCTACTACCAGGCTATCGTCTACATTCTGTCAGATGATGGCATGAGCGTAGTTCACCGCTACGAGGCAGTGGGTTCCACAGTGGATATGGCTGTGCAGCAGGCAGCTTATGTGAGCCTCACCGTCCTTCGTGCTGACTATTGGGGATTTGACGATTCTATCTATCGCCACATCCCCAGTGGTTACATCACTTCGGAGGGAGCTCACTTCACTCTCTACGATAACTTGGAGGTTTACGAGCATGATAACTCCAGGCTGCACACCACCGCTCAGTTTGTGAGACACAGTGACGTAGTTGCCCGCACACTATCTCAGGAGTTGGCTTCAGTCAGAGAGTAGCTTTACCTTGCTCTGACTCGTCTAGCGACTTACACCACAGACTTTGTTGGAGACGAGCGCTTTGCACGTTTCGATCAGCCAGTTGGGCGTCGTCTGCCAGATGCTAGAGGTTACGAGCCGATCAGAGGTCCACTCCTTAACCTTGGTGCTGGTTACACTGGGATTCCACGCTTTGGAGCACAAGGAGTCAACGCTATGTACTTCACCACGCCTAGAGTCGGTCTCAGACCACGTCAGATCTATGTGGATCGTCGCTCCACCTACTTTCGTGGGCGTGCTCCTCAACGTACCTCTCGCCGTACTCCTAGCCGCCGTCCTGCGTGATGAGCATGGGAGTACCGATGTATCCATTCTTAGCTATGTTTAGTTATCCTTTGGCATTCGAACCAATTATGGTGTATTGGATATTCTGATGTATTTGAACATGTGATGGTGAACCTTGTGGTTGTCTATTCATGCGTCAGAATAATCTCTCTTTCGGTTGCCAAGTCTATCCTTTTCTATTGTTGTGCTAAAATGCATTTCCATTCAGGATGCCGCCAACAAGGAACAACACGCCTGAGCCACCGCCAATCGCGGAGCTGTTGACTCAGATGACCCAAGTCATGACGCAGATGGCCCAGTTTCAGGCTAATCAGCACATCAACCAGACAGCTCCACGAGTCAGCATCAAGGAGTTTCTCAGTCTGGGCCCAAGAGCTTTCGTGGCCACACGCGAGCCTCTGGACGCTGATGACTGGATCCGTGAGATAGCCAAGGGTCTGGAGATTGCACACGTAGCTGAAGAAGACAAGGTCAAGTATGCCTCCTATCTGCTGAAGGGTCAGGCAGCTACTTGGTGGGAAAACTTCCAGGCCATGAGAACTGGGATGCCAGTCATGTGGGATTGTTTCAAGGAAGCCTTCCTGAAGCACCACATTCCAGATGGTCTCATGGAAAGGATGCGTGAAGAGTTTTGCTCTCTCAAGCAGGGCAAGCTGGACGTCATCGGGTATCAGAGTGAGTTCAATCGCCTCGCTCGGTACGCTGGAGATGAGGTGTCCACTGAAGCTAAGAAGATGGCAAGGTTCCGCAGAGGTTTTAACCCGGAACTCAAGTATGCCCTAACCAATGTCAAGGCCAACAGCTTCGAGGATCTCGTTAACACCGCGCTCAATGAAGAAAATGGGCGCAAGGCGTTCGAGGAGTCTCGCAAGCACTCGCGTGAGGGTGGTTCCTCCTCCAACATGACCACCCCTCCGCAGAAGCGCCGCATCTGGGTACCAAATGGTGCTGTCACTCGGGCTCCATACGCCCAAACTTCTCCAGGCTTCGCTCCCCGCCCACCCAACCCTGCTCAGATGCATGATCCAAGGGCTTCGATGGGGCAGCCAAGGCCAGGGCCTCCTCGTGTCGTCACATGCTACAAGTGCAAGCAAACGGGGCACTACGCCGACAAGTGCACGCAATGGCAGCTACCTCCACCACCACCTCGTCCTAAAACAAACCAGGCAATGGTGCGCGCTCCCCCGCCTAAGGTCTTCAACTCCAACAACAGGCCTGTCGGGAGGACCGCAAGGGTGAATCATGTCAAGATCGACAAAGCTGAGGAAGCTCCTGACGTCGTTCTCGGTACATTTCCCATAAACTCTATTCCAGCTAAAGTGTTGTTTGATACCGGAGCATCACATTCTTTCGTGTCAAAGATCTTTGCGACAGCAATTAAACTCCCTTTTGTTGGTTTGGGTTCCCCGCTAGTGGTCAACTCCCCTGGAGCAACTATGCAAACGTCCAAGATCAGTCACAAAAATCAAATTCTAATTGGAGGCCACATTTTCCTTGCTTCTCTCATACTGCTTGGCAATTCTGACATTGATGTCATTCTTGGTATGGATTGGCTGAAGGCCAATAAAGCAAGAATTGACTGTGCTCAGAAGTCAATAACTCTGTCCCACCCTTCTGGCCAGATAATCTATTCTCCACATGAATCAAGTTCCATTCAGCTATGCAACCTCAATGCAAAACCTCTACCTTCACTTGAAAATGTTCCGGTGGTTTGCGACTTCCCTGACGTCTTTTCAGAAGAGTTGCGAGGAATGCCTCCGGACAGAGCTGTTGAGTTCGTGATCGAACTTGAACCAGGTACTGCTCCAATCTCTAAGCATCCCTACAAGATAGGAACTCCCGAGCTGAAGTTGTTGAAGGAACAAATTGATATGTACATGGAAAAAGGTTACATTCAACCTAGTTCCTCGGCTTGGGGTTGCCCAACTCTGTTCGTTGCGAAGAAGGATCACACAAAGAGACTCGTTGTCGACTATCGTCCTCTGAACGAGAAAACCATCAAAAACAAGTATCCAATTCCTCGTATCGATGATCTTTTTGATCAACTTGCTGGAGCCTCAATATTCTCCAAGTTGGACTTGAGAATGGGTTACCATCAAATAAAGATCAGAAAAGAGGATATTCCAAAGACAGCCTTCACCACTCGCTATGGTCTATATGAATTCACTGTCATGTCCTTTGGTCTCACCAATGCACCGGCGACCTTCTCTCGACTCATGAATTTTGTCTTCCATGAATACCTCGACAAGTTCGTTGTGGTATATCTTGATGACATTCTTGTCTACTCAAAATCCAAGGAAGAGCATGAAGAACATCTTCGTCTCACTCTCATGAAGCTTCGCGAGCATCGTCTCTATGCCAAATTCTCCAAATGTGAGTTCTGGATTTCAGAAGTTGCTTACCTTGGTCATGTCATCTCTGCCACGGGCATAGCCATTGATCCAGAAAAGGTTAAGGCAATTGTTGATTGGAAACCTCCAAAGACGGTGAAGCAAGTAAGAAGTTTTCTTGGCTTGGCTAGCTATTGCCGTCGCTTCGTCCCAAACTTCTCCAAGATTGCCAAACCTCTCACTGACCTCACAAAGAAGGACAAGAAGTTCATCTGGTCTCCACAATGTGAAGAAAGTTTCAATCTCCTGAAGACTAAACTCACTTCTACACCAGTTCTGGTTGGCCCAGATCCTTCCAAACCTTTCCAAATATTATGTGATGCTTCTCTCCAAGGTCTAGGTGCAGTTCTTATGCAAGAACGTCAAGTTGTGGCTTATGTTTCACGTCAGTTGAACACACATGAGCTCAATTATCCCACTCATGACCTTGAACTTGCAGCAGTTGTGTTTGCCCTCAAGAAATGGAGACAATACTTGTTGGGTAATCGCACTGAAATCTTTTCCGATCATAAGAGTCTGGAGTACATCTTCACTCAACCAGATCTAAACCTCAGACAAAGGAGATGGATTGAAAAGATCAATGACTTTGATCTTACCATTTCTTACACTCCAGGCAAGGCTAATGTTATGGCCGATGCTCTCAGTCGCAAGTCGTATTGCAATAATCTCATGATCATGGAAAGCCAACCTCCTCTTCATGAAGAATTCCAGAAGCTGAACCTTGGTCTTGTTCCTCAAGGCTATCTTGCAAACTTGACAGCCACTCCAACTCTCGAGGACAAGATTCGTTCTGAACAACTTCGTGATGCTGAGATCAAGAAGATTGTAGAACACATCAAAGCAGACAATGAGAAATTTGAGTCCTTCTCAATTGATGACAAGGGAACGGTGTTCTTCGAAGGACGCATTGCGGTCCCTCAAATTCAAAGTCTCAAAGATGTCATTCTCAAGGAGGCTCATGAAACTCCTCTCTCCATACACCCCAGAAGTACAAAGATGTACCAGGATCTCAAGACACTGTATTGGTGGCCTAGCATGAAACGTGAAATTGCTCAATACGTTTCGGAATGCGACGTTTGTCAACGTGTCAAGGCAGTTCATCAGAAAACAGCCGGTCTTCTCCAACCTCTAAAAATCCCTGAGTGGAAATGGGACATGATTGAAATGGACTTCGTCACTGGTTTTCCAAAGTCCAAGAGGGGCAACGATGCAATCTTCTTTGTCATTGATCGACTCACTAAAGTAGCTCACTTCTTTCCTGTAAAAGAGACAATCTCAGCTAGTCAGTTAGCAGAGCTCTACACAGCAAAGATTGTTCCTCTTCATGGTGTTCCATTGGAAATAAGCTCAGACCGTGGAAGCATTTTCACTTCTCATTTTTGGAAAAGCTTTCAAGAAGCCCTGGGCACCAAGCTTCTGTTCAGCACATCCTACCACCCTCAGTCTCAAGGGCAAGTCGAAAGAGTCAATCAGATTCTCGAGGATATGCTCAGAGCATGTGGTCTCTCTTTTGGCATGAAATGGGAGGAATGTCTTCCATATGCTAAATTCTCCTACAACAACAGCTTCCAGGCAAGCCTAGGCATGGCACCATTTGAGGCTATCTATGGCCGTAGATGCAGGAGTCCAATCAATTGGTCTGGAGCTGGTGAACGTTCACTCTTAGGCCCTGACATTGTTAAAGAGGCCGAAGAGAAAGTTCGCATCATTCGTGACAATCTAAAGATTGCTCAGTCTCGTCAGAAAAGCTACTATGGCAGCAAGCACAGGGACATGGTCTATGCACCTGGAGACAAAGCATATCTCCGTGTAACTCCCCTCAGAGGCACTCATCGTTTTGGTGTCAAAGGAAAGCTTGCACCAAGATACATTGGTCCCTTCAACATTCTCTCAAGGCGTGCAGAAAATGCCTATCGTCTTGAACTTCCAGAAAAGCTATCAAAGGTGCACGATGTGTTTCACGTGTCACAGCTCAAGAGGTGCTTCAAAGATCCAGGTCGTGCGGTTGATCATGATTCCATTGATCTGCAAGAAGACCTCTCTTATGAAGAGCATCCTGTTCGCATTCTCGATGAGACCGAGCGTAAAACTCGCAACAAGAGCACCAAGTTCTTAAAAGTGTAGTGGTCTCATCATTCCGATAAAGAGGCAACGTGGGAGACCGAAGAGGATCTTCGCAAGAAGTATCCGGACCTTTTCTCTTCTCAGTAGGAATCTCGGGGCGCGATTCCTTCAAGGGGGGGCGTTTTGTAACATCCCAAGTATGAAAAACACCATTACAATGTTTGCTTTTTGTTTAAATTAAGTTTGCATCATTCCATCATGAGCATTGATCTTGTTTTCACTTGTTTTCCATTTGAATTTCAAACCAAAATTCAAATCCTTGTTTCATACTTGTTCTGTTACAATTTTTTCAAATGAAACATCCAAATCAAACCATTCAATTGCTTCCAATAAACTAGATTTTCCAAACTATTAACTTGCTTAATTTCTCAATAATTCCATTATTGCAAATTTCATTCAAATCCATTTGAATTTCAAACAGCAATAGAATTGAAAAATTTGGAAAACAGAAAGTTGCACAACTGGGCTTTTGTAATAAATAAATTATACAAAATTATCCCCACAATTTTTTCGAACCCCAAAACCCTATTTGAATTTTAGATAACAATTTCAAATCATTTGGCAATTTCAAATTTTTAGAAATAAGCCCACATACTTTTGAATCTTGCTGTTTTGGTAATTCAATAAAAATTATTGCTAAAATACAAGCACCAAATCCTATTTCTTTTTCTCTTTTCTTTCCTACAAAAAAGAAAAGGTGAAAAAAAAATAGAAACAGAAAACAGAAAACAAAAAAAGGGGGGGGGAGGGCAGGCCTGTCGTGGGATAATCACGGCAAACGTTACCGGGGGTAACTTATCTTGGGGCAAGACGTCACAGATGTTTGGGAGAGGGTTTAGCTCAGAAGAGAACATGATGATGAGCGATCTGGAAGCCTGCGGAATAAGTCACCGGGTCTCCGATCTCGATATATTAATCTCAACTCTCGTGTTACACTGGATACTCGATACCTAGCGATATTGTTCTAATTCTCTCTCTTGGGTCCCTAAACCTAACCTAAGGGCCGGCTTATAAAGCATCCGGATCCCTGGCCTGTTCTCCAAGGCATACTCTGAGTCCTACCCGGACACTGCTCACAAAACCCTAAACTTCCTTACCGGAACCCACAATCCGGGTTGCCAGGCCTACGATCTTGGGCCTTCTAGAAGCTCCTTTATCATAGCCGGGTCTTTGCACAGCGTCCTTTGGGCCGAGTTACCCCTTGGAGTTGGGCTACCGGGTTATCATCCCTCCATCAGTAGTCCCCAGAATAGCCTGGGCTTCACGGGATCCTCCTTGAAGCGCTTGCTATTCCCTGTAAAAATATCAAACATACAAGTCCACAGAGGCCGGGTTAAGGTGCTTTGATAAATAGCTAGGCCTAACTCCAAGGTGGCCATATAGCAACCCAGCTTTCTCTAGGTCCTTCTGTTACTTTTTCCGGATCAATAGTCCTGATAGAAATGTCAAAGACCCGGCTCACTTTACTCGATAATTGACCCCGATGTTGCAAAGAAGATCTACTTCTTATCTCTGTCCAGATATCTCGTCCAGCACTTAAAGCGTATCTCGCAAAATCCGGATAAATAGCCGTTATCCCAAAATTCCTGGCACTTGCCCGTTGGACTAGGTTTATCCACCCGCACCCTTATAAATAGGCACTTAGGGGTCAACCTAACCCCAACGGCTCATTTCCCCCCTTTTCCTCTTTTCTTCACTCCCGCGCTCGAGCTCGCAGAGCACCATCACGGAGACCTCACGCGTGTCACCGGAGCCAATCCGCCGCCGGCTACGCTCCGCCACGATTCGCCCCGCGCCGCCGCCAAGATCCGCCGCCGCGCCCTCAACCTGCCCGCCGGGAATCGCAAGGGGGCACCAAGACTGCGCCATTTGCCGTCGTCGCGTGCTGCTCCAACCTTCCCCAGTAAGTTCCTTGTATCCATTAATCCAACCCCACAATTTTTCGATTTACTCTAGATTAGATCTAGGTCAACCCGCGGGCCACTTTTCTTGTCGCGCCGGATTAGGTTGCTTAAGTGCCCGCTAATTCCTCCAATAGCTCAATTGACGGTCACATACCACCTTCCTATCATCACCAATCATCGATTTCTCCGTAGAATCGTTCGCAACTTTTTCAATCTAGATCCATTTCGCCAAAATTTTCCGCGCCTGTCATGTACACCCGGAAAATCCCCGTTTTCCGGCTCTTTTGCTTGTAGTAGGCACATGGGAAATCACCCGTCTTCCTCAAGCACTTCTCAATACGTAAGTACCCGATAGTTTCCATGCTGATACTTGATACCCGGATAACTTGCAATCTTTTGCACCACCCAGCGATACCCGGATACTTCTTACTTTTCATGTCATCGATACTGCTTGCACATACTCGGGTAATTCATGGTCCCCGAATCTCATTTCCTGTACCCCCTTGTCTTGCGCTTCACAGGTTGATCCGATGGCTCCCAAGAAGCAAGGGAAGCCGCCAACCAAGGCCAAGTCCACCCAGTCCATATCCGCCAATTGGGCGCGATCCATGGTGACAAAGGCCAAGCTAGAAGAGCTGGCCGAGTTGGGGGTTCTCCCCCCTCAGAAGGATATCCACTGGAGGGTGCCGGGTGATGAGACCCGGCCCACTCCCGCCGACAATGAGGTAATCTGCTTTGTAGAGCACGTGACTCGGGGATTTCGTCCTCCGGGTCACCCTTTCTTTAGAGAAGTTCTAAGCCATTATGGCCTCCGGGTATTCGACATAGGGCCTAACTCTATGTTGAATATAACCCATTTCATCGTTCTGTCCGAGTCATACTTGTGCACTCCGCCAAGTTTGGCTCTCTTTATTGAGCTTTTCCAGTGCAAGCCGTGCCGCGAAAGCGGTGACGGAGCACTTCTCGCTTGCGGCGGGGTCTCCATCCAACGTCGCAAAAATTCTCCCATGCCACCTCTCACACTCAATTCCCACGTCAAACACTGGCAACTAACATACTTTTACTACCGAGACACCTCTCCACCCGGCGAAAAGAAGCTGCCGGGTTACTCGGAGGGCCTCCTCGATATCTCCGAGACCTTCAACGCTTTTGCCCCTGACTCGGACAGGGAGGCAATCCAACCTTTATTGGATAGAATTGCTATTCTTTCGGCCCAAGGTCTCATTGGGCTTAACCTGGTGAAAAGTTGGGTCGATTTCGGGATCCAACCCAATTCCATCCGCAAAAAATTAATGTGCGAGTACTCGGGGCACACCACGGACGCGCTCCGATACTCCACCCACAGCTTTGCAGCAGGTGACACCAACAAGACTATCAAGGGCTTCTTGACAGAAAAGTTGGAGGTAATCCGGAATATAGCCGGGTTACAGCCCTTTACACGCGAGAACCCGGCCCCTGAGGTGAAGATCCGGTTTCCATATTCTTATCTTCACACTTTCCACTTGATACAACTGTTAACACTCATCCTCATGTTTTCATTTCAGGCCAATGATGTCTTCTGGAAGATTGAAACTCCCCCTAACTCTGAAAGCCCAGAGGAGAAAGAAGACGCCGTTAACTCGGATGAAGGTACATTCCGAGTCTTACTTAGTTTTTTCCAGCTCGTTGTTGCTCCTCCTTCATTTTCCGACTGTAAACCTTGATAATTTTCAGAACAAGAGGACAAGGACGAAGAAGAAGAAACTGAAGGCAAGGTAGAATCCGCAAGCGACGAAGACGAAGCCGAGCCGACGATCAAGGCCGGAACAAAGAGAAAACCCCGAGGGGTCGTCTTCAAGGTTCCATACCGTTCCCTCACCTCTAAACCATATTCGTTTGATAACATGTGCAAGCTAAACCTGGAGTTATCCCGCTGGTCGTACCTGAAGGAATCGCCCATGACCAAGCGCAGAATGACTCGGAATTTTCCGGGTGATGGCGCTCTTAATCCGGGTGTTTCGTCGTCTCCGGCTCGATGTGCTGGTACTCACCTAATCCTTTCTTGAATATCAAAGTTTTTCCAGTTTACCCCTTAGTAGGGCAGCTCCACATTTTACTTGCTTTGGTACTTTCAGCTTCGGCTGGGTCTAGCAGTGAGCTCCCCTCGGATTACGTGGTGAATCCCGGGTAAGGTTCTTCTCCTTGATGCTCTATCGCCTTTCCACAATCTTTCCCCAGTCGTACACTAACTGCTTATATATACTGCTCATAGAGCCACGGTCACCACCAGCGAACAAGAAAACACAGAAACTGATGAACCGGGTAAGGAGAACCCGTTTGATGATAGGACTACCGCAGTTGGCGGAGAAGAACAAGTGCCACCAGTAAACCCAGCCGATCAAGAAGCCGAGTATCCAATAGCCTCGCACACACGCGAGGAGGATGAAGCTGCAGCCTTGGGCACGGGAGGAGGAGCACCAGACTCCGATACTCGGACGACCCGGATACCTTCTCCCACCAAGGCGAGAGCTCCTTCTCCGAGTCTCCAAGATCCCGGATCTTCCAAATTGGGCAACGATACATTCGATCAGATGATGAGCGCTCTCCTTGCTATGAAGGCCTCAGAGAGCAGTATGCTGGAGCGTCTGGCAGTGGAGCACCAGGTAATCGTTACTTGATATCTAATAACATCCATCTAGTCCCCAAGTTCCGAGTCTAATTTGTAAAAATTACACTCGGTACTTCTTTCAATACTCGGCTGGCTGCAATATCCGACTAGTTTTTAACTTTCCATATCTTTAGGCGCACGCGTCTCGGTCCGGGGAGATTTTGGCCAAGACCAATCAACTCCTGGACGCTGAGGTTAAGCTAAGAGAGGCGCTTGAAGCTGAGGTGGCAACCTTGAAAAAGGACGTCGCGAAATACAAAGAGAGATACACCACCGTCCAAGCTACGCTGAAGGAGCTATCGGCTCAGATTTCCGACACTTATCGTGTCCTTGTTGGTGAGATTTTGCTTCTTACCGGTTCGTGTCTTGGTTTTTCGTTTCTTGATACGTGTCACCCGGAATACTTTGAAGTAATATTTTTGTTGTGTCCTGCAGATTCCAATCTTGCTCCCTCGGAAAAAAATGATATCCAGAAGATAATGAACTTGAGGAATGTCCTCCGGAGGTTCTGTGCCGGCACTAAGTGGATTCTGGATGCCATTCAGTGGCCTACTGAATCATATCCGGGTATGGAGACCCTAATCCTGCATGTTCCACCGTTCCTGCATGGATTGAGCTCTGGAAGCGTTCATCGTGCCGAATTGGCATGACCCGGGCCTTTATGCTGGCTAAAGCTTACTTTCCCAAATTTGAGCCGGCAAAAGTGATAGCCGGGTTCCCGGAGTTCAAAGCGGATGGCACAAAGTTTGGGGCTAAGGACTTCAAGGCCGTGCAAGCTGAGGTGCGACACTCGGCAACTACTCTTGCCGACAGTATGGATTTGAATAAGTTTATGTCCTCGTACGACGCTAAGGGCAAGGCTGTGATGGGAGAAACGCCCGTGCCATTCGATATCCTGGAAAAATGGAACGCTGGCTCGGCCAGGCGAAGGGAGGAGGCTGCGAAGAAGAGGGACGGTTTGGAATCGGCACCAACTACTTCTACGCCAACCGTTCTTCCACCTGTTCGTCCTGATGCTGAAATTCCGGATGATGATGGCGCGAAAGCTTGTATTGAGCAAACTCATGATCAAGACCCGGAGGACAAGGCTGGAGGTGTGGACCCCACCCGGGAGGCCTAGTAGGTTATTATCTGATGTCATCTTGATACTTTGCTTACGCGATGTCTTTGTAAAAGCAGATATTCTTTTGATAGTGCGTGTGTGCCATTTTGATATTGCCATCGCATTATGTAATCGCATTGCGAGACTTGTAACGGCTTAAAAGCCCTTTGTGGACTTTGGATAGGCTTGATGTACATCTGCCTTTAAGCTTGTTTATTCCCGACTTACTTTATGGTTCCGTATGTGAGACTCGGTTTCCGGGTCTCGTGGGTTTGACAGGTGGATTTTTCTCTAAGTCCCCAAGTCCCCAAGACCCGGATGTTTTGGGTTCTTTGGGCTTAGTGACTTAAGCAACTTTGTTTCATTTTGCGAAATCCCGAGTCCCCAAAGCCCGAAAGTCCAGGCCTGGGATACGCGGTTTTCCAGGGAGAACAAGTTGTCTTGCGCTAAGCCCGAACCTAGAGCCGTTTCACATAGGTATTGAAGTTATGCTTAATAGACATTGAGTTTCCGGCTATTAGCCCTGTACTCTGCATAACTTGTGGTTTAGATGACCCTTTTGACTATCTTGTACTGTAAGCCGGCTTTCGTGTGGATATCACGTTGTTACATCTATACGAAAACAGGGTCAGGCAAGTCCCATTGGGCTTCATGGCTGAATGTAATCGTAAGCGAGCAAATCGTGCCACTTTAGTGCGAGTCACATCGAGCTTAAGTAAGAAAAGTCAAGAAATTTTGGCTCCTTTGTCCGGTTATAAGATTGCAGCCATACTCGTTTGCGAGTAATCGGCCCTTATAACTCATAGGCATCAAGGCCGGGTCTGTGAGTTTGTAACTGTGCTATTCAAGCAATCAGCCCTCAAGACCTAGATATATGCGACATTCTTAGGGAAACTGATGTACTGATAATAAACGACACTTACCTGTAAACGAAGTAGAGATCACAACAAAATAAGACTTGATAACGCGTGTGAAGGAGATATATTTCTTAACCATCTCTTTATTGATATGAGAAAACTTGGGTCAGCAGGCCGCCTCATTAAAAACCCTCCAGTCCCCTCAGGTACCCTGGATAGGAAAAGAGTGCGTCTGAAACCTGCTGCCCGTTACATTGTTTAGTTCGTCTTGGGGATCTGTCTGGAACCAACATAATCGATACACATTCTCCACTTGTTGGTCTTTTTTATTATGAGTGTCGGGTTCGCTAGCCAATCCGGGTGAGGAGTTTCGTTGACGCGGGTGGTTGTGAACAATCATGTGATTTCTTCTCTTGCAGCAGATTGCTTGGAGGGGCCATGCTCGATGAACGCCACCATCTTGGTTTCTTGTGCTGCCTTGAATTTTGCCCTTTCATCTTCAGTACTTGGTCTTTTCAATGCCGTTCTGTCATCCGGGTCTGCTTGAGACCGGTAATGCTTGAGTTCCTCTTTTCTGCAAGCTTGCTCAGCCATTGCTGCGTCTCCTTCATCGCACTCAGCCGCTATAACCCGGCTTCCATGTATGGTGATGGTCTGCTTAGGACCCGGGATTTTTAGCTGTAGATACACATAACACGGCCTGGCCATGAATTTAGCATAAGCCGACCTTCCGAACAACGCGTGATAAGGACTGCGCAGCTTGAGCACCTCGAAAGTGAGCCACTCAACTCGATAATTGTCCTTTGATTCTCCGAAAGCTACCTCCAATGCGATTTTTCCCTCGGGGCACGCTGAGTGACCCGGCACTATCCCATGAAAAATTGTTGAGCTCTTCTGTAGCTGAGACTCCTTGAGACCCATGCGTAAAAAGGTTTCCCAATATAGGATATTGATGCTACTTCCACCATCCATCAGGACCTTTTTCAGCTCATACCCATTGACCTGCGGTGCAACTACTAATGCTAAAACTCCCGGGTGTTCTATTCTTTCCGGGTGATCTCTTCTGCTCCATGTTACATCCTGCTCTGACCACCTCAGGTATCTCGGCACAGCCGAGGAAACCGATTTTACCGCTTGCTTCAATATCTTTTTGTCCTTGTTAGAATTTCCTGTAGTATGCACGTGATATTGACCCAACTGCTTGGGGTTAGCCTGGAAACCTCCGGCTCCCCCTTGGTTGTTACCTTGACTTCCTGCTGCCGGGTTACCAGCTGGGGGTGGGCCGTTGCCCGGGTTTCCACCTGGACCCGGTCCTCCTCCCCGACCTGCACCTCGCATGGCTCTGTTCACTTCCTCGTTCTTCCATCTCTGTAGGTCGGCGCACTGCTCCAAGGAGTGGTTAGCCGGCCTACCGTTCCTGCTGTGTTTTGGGCATGCCATTCTGAAGATGTCCCAATTGTTACTCGGCCTTGGCGGTCCTTGATAGTTTCCTCCATTGTGATTTCCAGTATTGAAATTTCCTTCTGCCCTGGGTCTTGAAGATCCGGCTTCTGTGCTGGCGACAAACTCGGAGCCTCCCTCAAACGGGCGCTTGTTCTGGATGTTTCCGTTATTACCCGGCGCTGATCCATTGCCGGCTCTTCCATTATTACTTGTGTTCGCTTTTGCTTTTTTGTCATCAGCTTCCTCTTCTGTAGTGTCCGTTGCCGCGTGTTTGTTGCATGCATCCATCAGTTCCCTCATCGTGACCTCTGAAGCATTCCGACTAGATTTCATGCGGGTTAACTTTTGCACTAAAGGTGTGTACTTGCACGTTTTTGCCATAGCTTGTAACGCATCCTTGGGCTGAATATCTGTGGATGAATGCAGTATTTCCATAACCCGGCGCACCCAGCTGCGCGCCGACTCACCCTTCTTCTGGACGCATCGTTCTAAGTCATCAATAGTGAATAACTTTCTGCATGTCCCATGGAAGTGCTTGATGAACGCAGTTTTCAGCTCCTCCCATGACTTGATAGATCCCTCTGGTAGGGTATTGAACCATAATTTTGCTGCCCCTTCTGACATCATTAAGTACATAAACTTGGCTTGAAGATTTTCCGTTGCGTTGCGAATCGACATTGCCATCTCATAACTGCCCAACCATGTTTCCGGATCCATAGTCGGCTCGTAATTCACTACTTTACCCGGTTCCTTGAATTTATCCGGGTAAGGCTCGGCCCTGATGTTGTCCGACAGGCACTTAGGCCCGGCAAGATTAGCCGGGACCGGCCTTACTCGAGAAACGTGTGATCCTGCAGGGGGTGCGGCCGGACGCGGGACTGCTGGTGGCCCATGCGCTGCAGACCCGGCTGCAGCTCTCCTGGCTCTGGAACTGTCCACGATAGCTTGGGCTGCTGATGCTGCTGGTACTGCCTGAATGCGGGGAGGAGGCGGCATTTGCTGCTGCTCTTCCCTCCGCCGTGCTGAACTTGTCTGGATATTGCCGGTGTTGCCTCGTTGCTGACTGATGTACGGCGTCCCATGCATTCCACTTCTGTGATCCGGGTAGTTAACTTGCTGTGCCACCGCGGTGCGCAATAGATCTATCGCCCGCCGGGTCTCCTCTGCGTGGGGTGACTCTCTCACGGGGATTTGGTTTAACGTGAGTGTTGCTGCGTACACGTTATCCATGGGGTTGTTGTAATGACCCGCTGGTGTGCGAAAACGTGATGGTGGTGGTGGTGGTGGTGGTGGTGGTACAGTATTGCCGGTAGTAACTCCAGTCTGTGGTACGGGTAACCCGGCCTGCGTGTCTACCGGTTGTACTCCTCCGGTTGTTGGCTGAGGGGCGGTTCCTTGATTTGCCGCTGGGATCGGCTGATCCTGAGGCGTGATAAATAGCGCAGCCGGGTTTATGACTCCTCCCAATGCTGGCAATCTGGTTTGGTGCCTTTGATGTATTCTAGTCGTTTCCTCTCGGAGCCGGGTTTCCAGTGCATCCAGCTCGCGTTGTCGTGTGGCCATCCCTTGTCTTTCTGCTTCTACTTGTCTTCTCTGTTGCTCCAAAGCACGACGGGCTACATCCAGGTCCCTAACACGTTCCGCCGCGTTTTCTGGAGTGATAACGGTGGCAAGAACCGTGGGATCTAGGATCAGATTGTTGTCGAACAGAGCCGGGTGTTGTGGGTTGGAGGGACCCGCTCCTGGTGTCCGGTTTGCTAGGAATCCAAATGTGTTCGCGTGCAACTCATTTTCCGCCGCTTGACTGGTAACCGATGCCGACTCTCCGTCAACCCGGACCAAAACCGGATCTTGCT
This sequence comes from Alopecurus myosuroides, assembly GCA_028641055.1. NCBI lineage: Eukaryota > Viridiplantae > Streptophyta > Magnoliopsida > Poales > Poaceae > Alopecurus > Alopecurus myosuroides. Next base: position 364,496,546 of record CM054059.1, on the reverse strand, counting down.
GCTGGGCCAACGCTTGTGCCGCTCCGACCGCGGCTGCGGTCCCGTTCTCCTGGTTGAGATTGGTCGCGGGAGCCGTGTAAACTGCAACCCGGCGCACGATGCTTGGCGCGAATTCATACTGTTCCTCTTCACTGCTGTTTTCCGCATACCGATTCTCTAGTAGATGCAGGATAGACTCGGTACCGTCTTCTTTTTCGACCCAGCCACGCGGGGTCCACGCCGGCTCCTCCAGATGTTCCCTCTTCGGGGTGGGTTCTTCTGTTGGATTTGTCGTCCCAACTGATTCTTCTCCATCTGATTGAATGTAGGTGGCCTCCCCTGACACAGAATCAAATCCAAAGTCGTCAGGGATCGAACCGGAAGTACGTACCATACCGATGAAGACGTTGATCTGGCCGATTGTCACGATAGATCCAGATTCGAGGTGATCCGACTCTGGCCCCCAGCCGGAATCGTCCACCATCTTCTCTCCTTCGTGGTCGGTGTAGATCTCGCCGATGACAAGATTCTCCATGTTCTTCCGAGCTTCTCCCGTGATGTAAACACCTTTGGACGCAGGCCCCACGGTGGGCGCCAACTGTCGTGGGATAATCACGGCAGATGTTACCGGGGGTAACTTATCTTGGGGCAAGACGTCACAGATGTTCGGGAGAGGGTTTAGCTCAGAAGAGAACATGATGATGAGCGATCTGGAAGCCGGCGGAATAAGTCACCGGGTCTCCGATCTCGATATATTAATCTCAACTCTCGTGTTACACTGGATACTCGATACCTAGCGATATTGTTCTAATTCTCTCTCTTGGGTCCCTAAACCTAACCTAAGGGCCGGCTTATAAAGCATCCGGATCCCTGGCCTGTTCTCCAAGGCATACTCTGAGTCCTAAACCCACAATCCGGGTTGCCAGGCCTACGATCTTGGGCCTTCTAGAAGCTCCTTTATCATAGCCGGGTCTTTGCACAACGTCCTTTGGGCCGAGTTACCCCTTGGAGTTGGGCTACCGGGTTATCATCCCTCCATCAAGGCCAGCCAAGTGGGCTGAGCCCACCACACCCCCACGAGGCCAGCCCATCCCACTTGCCTTCGTCATCCTCCGTACGGAGGCGCACATGGGAGGAGCCGGAGCTCCCGTGGAGGAGCTTGCTCCACGTCTCCTCCCCCTCCTCCATAAAAGCCCTCCGAGCGGCCAAGCCCTAGTTCCTCCTCCCTCCTCCGTTCTCCTGCCGCCGCCGCCATTTTTTCCCTCTCCCTTTTCTTCCCTCCTGCTCTCTGTTTCTCTGAAGCTCCACCACCGCCGACAGAGGAGGAAGGCCGGTGATCGCCACGGCCATGGCGCCCCTCCGAGCCGGAAAGGAAAGGCTGCGTCCTCCTCTTCCGTTTCGCCTCCAGGGAGGAGCCCCTGGGGCACGGGATCGCCGCCGCCAAGCCTTCGATCGCCGCCGGCCAACACCGACCGCCTCTCCTTCCCTGTCGCCGCTCCCGCTCGAGCCCGCGGTGAGCACGCCCTTGCCCCTGTCTCTCTCTCCCTCCTACCCCTCCGCACACACGGCCACCACACGCGCCCACGCCCGAGCGCACGCCCAGCGCGGGGCGCCCACGCCGGCAGCGGCGCTGCAGGTCGACGCTGTCGTCTCCTTCCGACCGGGTTCAGTAACTGAACGCTGATTCAGTTTCGACAGTATAGCCGGGAGCCCTACCTCAAAACCCTGCGCTCCCTATTCTAATCAAAACCCGAGCAGCAGCCCACTGGTAGCGTCCCGTGCGCGCGCGCTGGAGATCGCGGGATCGAATCCCCCCCGCGCAGTTAAAACCCACCTTTTTATTTTCTTTTTTCCAGATCCAGATCCATTCCTATTTCACACACAGGTCCCTGTTAATATTTTTCCTAGTCCCTCTAATTTAATAAAATTGGCAGATTATCAAATAAACTTTGTAATTTAATAACTTTTTTTTGGAAACTCAAATTGCAAAACTTTAAACATGAAAACCACTCCATTTTAAATGCTCTACCACATTATCAACTTTATTTCTGTTTTTGAATAATTGAAAATGCTGAAAACATTTATTACTTGTTAAATGCTTTAAATATTGCAAAATTCATAACTTGGGCATAAAAATTCCAAAATCAACAAATAAAATATGTTTTCTATACCAAATTAAATTCTCTACATGTTTAAACCATTTGTATACTGTTTTGAACATTTCAAATGGTTTCAAAAATTCAAATTCAAACAACTCTTTCAAATTTGGTCAAATTCATAACTATACAAATTTAATTCAAATGGCACATGTAAAATATGTTTTCCATGCTAAATTGAACAAGCTTTCCAAATATAAACTTTGTTTCCTGTTTTGAATAATTAAAATTGGTTAAATAATTTAAATCTTGTTTAAACCATTTAAAATTGCTAAATTAATAATTTGGCCAAACTAAATTCTTTTTGAACATATAAAAAATGTTTTCAAACCAGAAAAATATAATCTTTTCAAATATGAATTTTATTTAATGTTTGGAACAAATAAAATTCAAATAATTTTATACTTGAATTAAATTCATTTAATCTTGTTTAAACTTGTTTAATTCATAATTAATTCATTTTAAATCCATTTTCAACAAATGAAATATGTATTCCATCTAAAATTTTGTGTTCTTTCCAAATATGAATTTTGTTATCTATTTTGAACAATTAAAATTGGTGAAAACAACAAATGCTTGTGTAACTCATTTAAGAAGCTAAATTTAATAACTTAATAAATAAAATTCCAAACTTGGTAAACAACATTTCAAATTGAAGCTATTGTTGTTTTCTTATTGTTTTCCTCATCCATGCATCATTCTAATCAACTTTCACATGATGGTTATTTGTAGATCATTTATTTCAACCTTAATTCATGGGCTTTTCTATATGCAACCCAAATTGCATATGGTCCCATTTAATTATGTTACCATGTCAACTAGTTTATCTTTGATGCATCAATTAAATTGTCATGCATCATCCCATGTTGTGCATTATGCCATGTTATTGATTGTTCGTCTCTCTTTGTTGTTTGTTTGCTTCTTCCCGAATAGACGACGACGTTGAGACAGACGAGGTTTACGACACTACTTCAGAGGAGTTAGCCCAGTACCAGGCTACTGAGTTTGCAGGCAAGTATTCACTCACCTGAACCATTGTGTCCTTTCCACACTGGATACCGATACTTTCCGTTGTCTAATCTGCTAGCCTTAAGATTCGTTGCTTGTGTTCCGATCCTATCACATGTTATCCTGTAACCCTGATATAGCCTATCCTCCACACCTATAACCCAGTTGCTTGTTGCCTGTGTCTTACTAGCATGCTTAGGGTTGTTTATGCTCGAGTCTGATGTCCGTTATTTCTGTTACCATATCTATTATGTTCTGGGGGCTCGATGTTTAAACAACAACCTGTTAATGTATGAGGTAATGCTAATCTGATGATAAGGCACCGGCAGGAGGCCGGGTATGGTTTTGAGGCCTGCTAGTGTCGAACTCAGGAAAAGTTCTTGTCCTCTGGATCCATGTTGAGCGCGCTAACCGCATGTGGGAAGCGTGTATGGGCGCCCCCCGCAACTCTGATTCGATTCGCATCTCGTCCAAATCGCCACACTTAGTTCGGGCTTTCCATTTGATGCACGCATATGTAGGTACGAACCCTCGACGCCAGGGTGGAACTTTTGTAGTCGGCATTTAGGGCGGCGTGGTCTTCCAGTGCTATGAGGGTCCCCCTTTTCTTCGTGGGGGCTCGATTAGCCGCGCACGCACAACACATGGTTCTTTGGGCTTGATGCGAAGAAGAGTTGGGTTGTGTTGAGTGCCTCGCTTGGTGGGTTTGATCTCCGTCTGGCGGGATATTCTTACGTGTACGGCCAAATTGGTGCACCCCTGCAGGGTTAAATCTTCTCGAGAAGCCGTGTTGTCCGCGGTTATGGATGACTTGGTGATAGGGCTGGCTAACAAGGATTAGACAACTTACACCTAATCAATAATAAGTTGACTAGTAATAGGCCTATTGACACAATAACTTGAACCTTCATTAATCCAACTGTGTGGGTTATCCTCGGATTGCTTCTTTGGATAAGGGGGCGAGGTCCAGGATGGGTTTGTTTGAGGTTAGTGGTAGTTGGTTCCGATACGCTATCTTATCCCCTTCTTTTAGCCGGATGTTGTAGCGTGTCTCTGTAGTTGGTTAGAGCAGCCCGCTGCCGCATCTTTATATCACCTAACTTCCGTTGAACCCAAAGCATCTTTACTTGGTGTTGCCGGGTACACTTTGGTATCTTGTGCGTCTTGCTTGCCAGTACTCGTCTGTACTGACCCCTTTGGGGCTGCGTGTTCTGCAGACTACGTTTCTGAGGATCCCCATGGTGGCTACTACGTGGAGTATGACGAGGCTGCTGACGAGTAGATAGCGGACCCTGGCAGGATCCGAGTCTTCGTGGATGGGCTCCGTATTTTTCGTTTCCGGCCTCTTAGGCCTATTTGGATCTTGTCTGTACTCAGACACTTTGGATGCTTCCGCTGTGATGTAATGATGACTTGTTGGGACATGTGTCCTCTGCATGACTGTATTTGCTATCTCTGCTCTAGTGAGAGCTATTTGCCACTTATTTCTATTTCTTTGTGTCTTAGAGATTTGTTGTGATATCACTTGTTCAAATGCCGTTGATGTACCATGTGTGTATGTATGAAGTACGTCAATGGAAGTAGTCGGATTTCTATGGGATGGTTTACGCAGACGATGAATAGTAGAGGATGGTTGTCACACGTTTACGTGTTGGCCTACTCATATTGAGATGCGGGTGCCGGTAAGCCCCGTAAGCCATTTATCTACTGTTTAGCAGGCTGTGAGTATCCTCTAGAAGTCCGGGTGCGACAGATCTACAGCAAAAAGGAAGAAAAGAAAAGATAAAAGGAAGAAAAGAAATAGGAAAAGGAGAACATAAATCAGGAAAGCCGGCCTCCCGGCCGGCCTGGACGGGCTCCCAGGCCGGGCTGCTCGGGTGCTGCCCCGGCCCCGCTTCGTCCCCACGCCGGGCACTAGGCCGGGCTGCTCGGGCGCTGCCCCGGCCTCGCTTCGTCCCCACGTCGGCCCCAGGCTGGGCACTAGGCCGGGTGGTCCGGGCGCTGCCCCGGCCCCGCCTCGTCTCCACGCCGGCTCCAGGCCGGGGTGGGAAGGGGGCGCCGGCCCCAGACCGGCTGCCATCCGGCCCCATAGCGGCTCGAGGCCGGGGTGGAAACGTGGTGCTGTCCCTACCGCTCTAGCCGGCCTGGCCGGTCCCCTAGGCCTGGGTGGGCTGCAGAGGGGGGGGAGGGGTTCCCCCAACGACCATTTTCTCCCTCTCCGATATAAAAGGAGCTCATCCCCTACCTTTAGAAAGTGTCAATTAAACTCACTCTCTCCACCATTGATTGACCAAGCTCAAGCTCAAGCATCTCCCCAAATCCGCAACCAAAGCTCGTGATACTTTGGGATTTGGAGGAGACATCCCCGATCTACAACTCCACCAAGCCGATTAGAAATCACCCCACTCATCCCTTCGGGATCTTGTAGTTCTTAGTTCATCGGAGCCAAGAACTTTGTTGCTCTTAGCTCATCGGATCTCAGAGCCTTGTTGATATCCCCGAAGCTCTTGTGCTCGTGGATCTTGTTTCTCGAAGTCTTGGTGGCTCTCGGGATTTGGTGAGGACCCTCCAAAGTTGTGGAGTGTGCCTCATCCTTGTAAAGGTTCTAGTTGTCAACCTCAACGGCAACATAGTGATTCGATCCTCTCCACATCGGTGGAAGGACTCGAAGGAGATACGGTGTGCCATTTGAGGGCTACTCGGTGTTCCACATTGGTGGCACCGCACCGCTCCAACGGAGATTAGCTTCCATTAGGAAGTGAACTTCGGGATACATCTCCGCGTCATTGTGTTCGGTTATTCCTCAAGTTACCTTTACTTGTTTCTACTAGCTTAGTTATCTATTCATCTTGTGCTAGTTGTGCTTGCTCAACATATAGGATTGTTCACCTAGTTGCATAATCTAGACAATCTATATTTGAGCACTATCTTGTTAAGTCGAAAAAAGCTAAAATTTGTAGTTAACCTATTCACCCCCCTCTAGTTAACCTCTCGATCTTTCACGCGCTGCACCAGGGAAACCCATCCCGCTGGTGCTAGCTCCCTCCCCCCAATCCTCCGTCGCCGGAGGCACTACCAGGCATGGCCTGCACGATGTGGCGGTGGTGGGCGCCTGCTGGTAGCATCCAGGGGTGGCGACGTCGGCGGCTTGGGCCCATTCCTCCGGATGCGGTGGTGGGGGACGGCAGCGGCCTGAGGCGCGGTGGTGGAGGGCTATGCAGCGGCGGAAGGGACGACTCGGCCTGGGGAGGGCTCCAATCTGCTCCCTGTATGATCCGTCCTATATGTCAACGACTGTATGCGGCTGTACCTCCATCACTTGGGCGGCGACCTCGGGCATGGCGGTGGCGGCCCTCCATCAGCTAGTGGTGGGCAGCGAGATATGGTTGATCTCGGGATCTCATGTCTTGCAGAATAATCGGGCATGCGAGGGTCCTAGTGGTCTTTGCGCAAAGACTCCGATCTACCCGCGATCCTCTTCGATTTGGTCATCGGTGAGTTCTGGACCTCTCCGTCGAAGGAAAACAAGGACTGGAGCAACGACGCTCTTTGGAATCCTCTATTGGATTGGGGCCGATCGTGTGCACCCGCATTATCAACTTATCTAACTTAATCGGAATATCGCGAAGCTTTGTTTGTGGTTGTCAACTTGGGAAATGTCTGCTACAAGATTTCCGAGGGTCCAATACATGAGGAGAATGCCATGGAATGATTGGAGGATCTGCAAGTGGTAAAGACGGTTTTTCGATGCGTTGAAGACTTTACTTCGGAGGGAGCACAGTGACACGTGACTTGCAACAGTGGCATCCGCAAGTGGGGGCAGCAACATTGGAGGACTTCTTTGTTGGTGGTGCTCCTGTGAGTACCAAGTCCTGATTTTCAGGGTGAAAGCCCAATGTCTGACCTTTATTGGTTGTGCCTCAAAGTGGCCTTGTTGAAGGCATTGTTTTTTTATAATGCGGTCTTTCTCCAGGGTGAAAAACTACGATTTTTGATCGGGCAACGACAACACATTTATTTGTGTCCTCCCTGAAGGCGTTGCTCTTGGAAAACCACCTTTGTAGTCCGGGTGTTATCGTTGGTGGTGGTTAGAGTGTTGCTGCTGCGGGTCATTGATCACCATCGTGGGGGTCTTTTCTCTCTCTTTATTTTCTTTTTTGGCTGTGCATTCTCGATGTTTTACGCATCTTGTTAGTGCATAGGCTGGATGTAATTGGTATCTGCGCGATATTAATATATTCGTGTTAAAAAAAACGCAATACATGATGACGAACCAGAGGAAGTGTTAGGAAACCGACCCGGGCGGGTCTCGTACGGCCTCACCCTTTCTTGGGTGAGGGTTTAATCTAGGTTTTGGTCCTCTTCACCTACCCTCTCCCCTTTATATATCCAGTCATTATACGGAGAGAGACACACAACTGATAATAAAGATCAGTGACGTCTATATACTTTGTCTACTTTAATTTTCGTATCTGTGATCATTCCGCGTGTACGACTATTTCGACTATGCCCTCGCTCTATGCCATTGAACCAGGCTTGCCGGTAAAGGTTGTAGAACAGAAAAAAAAAAGGCCGAACCAGCTCGGGCGGAATTTTTGGGGATCCGGTAGAATTGCTCTGACCAATATTTTGTGAACTGGAAAACCAATATATGACCTACTGGTGTTAAGCAATGGTTTCCATGTGTTGAATTAAGCAGGGAAAATAAACGGTGAGGTTTCTCATTTCTGGTCTTCCAGCCTCGCAAGCGCTCGCTAATAAACGGCCGGCACTAATCTCGGGGACGCGCAACGTGGGGAAGCGGAGAGCGCGAGAGAGAGGAAGGAGGGGCAGGGCGAGAGCTTCGGGGAGACTCCCACCCATACCGCGCCACCGAGCGAGCGAGATCCCGCCCCTCCCCCTTCTCCACAAACCCGCCCAGCCGGACCCGATTCCCGATCTGATCTCGCCGCCGCCTCCGCGCGCCGGACAAGATGGCCCCCGTCTCGGCTTTGGCCAAGTACAAGCTGGTCTTCCTCGGCGACCAATCCGTCGGCAAGACCAGCATCATCACCCGCTTCATGTACGACAAGTTCGACAACACCTACCAGGCATGGCCACCTCCTCGATCACCTGCCCCTTGCTTGTTTGAATTTTACCGTTTGCTTGTTTGATTTTTACCGTTTGCTCGTCACGATCCGTATGGCTGGATCTATCGATCTGATCGAGGTGAGATCCGGCCCGAGCGTTCAGGCCGGCCATTTCGTTCGATCTGATTCTGCCAACATGTGATTGGATCTGGGATGTATCACGGGGCGACGAAATGCTCATGATCCCTAGTCGAGGAAGATGAATTGGCGTCTCCCGGGTTGGTGTGTGATCACTGCAATGTTACTTTGGAGAAATAAGGAATTTAGGGCGTGAGGAATTATGCAGCCGACAATGGTGTCATTGGAGGATCACAGCGGTGAAAATTTTGGGCTGCTCAGGCCAAGCTTATGACTCGTTAGTGCATTGGCACAATGATCGGGTGAGAATGTTGTGCTGGAGGATTCTGGCTGGTATAGTATAGGGAATGATAGCTAGTATTCATTGACCTGTTGCAAACTGAGGGATCCCAAATTGATAGGAACATTTACCGTTTCACAGAATTGTTGTGAGACCTTCAAGCCAGTGTAGAATAGATGCACAATCTGAAGTTTGAAGGACCATTGCACTTCTTCATATGTATGCCGGTATACCTCGTCCACTAGACTCTGTTCTCAGTGGTGACAATGATAGCTGTTGACGCTGTACTGTATTGTTGTGGGAGTGACGATGACGTTCTAATTATTGTTTTCGTTAGACACACTTGAGGATGAAATGCTTGCTCATAGTAATGTTTCTAAGTTATTTGTCTTATCTTCTGTTCTTCCCTAAACAGGCTACAATTGGTATTGACTTCCTGTCGAAGACGATGTACCTTGAAGACAGAACTGTGAGACTTCAACTCTGGTATGGACACACCTTTTACCGCATTACTTCCCGTTGAACTAGAGGAGTGCTGAACTGCTAATCATAATCATCATATGTATTCGTGCTCCGTTTCCAGGGATACAGCTGGTCAGGAAAGATTCAGGAGTTTAATTCCAAGCTATATCAGAGATTCTTCAGTTGCTGTTATTGTATTCGATGTTGCAAGTATGCTCTGAATTTCTTCTGATGTGCAGAATTTGCAAATTTTACTGGCAACACATATTTTCTTAATGTCAGATTGGAAGTGTCCCCTTTTCACTTGTTTTTTCTTTCACGCTTTTAGGCAGGCAGTCTTTCTTAAACACTTCGAAGTGGATAGAGGAAGTCCGCACTGAGAGGGGCAGTGATGTCATCATTGTGCTTGTTGGGAACAAAACTGACCTTGTCGACAAGAGGTGAGTTGGGTTTCACATAGCTATACATTTAATGAGTTTGTTTTATTTGAGTAATTCCATTTGATACCACTTGGCCATATGTGATGTACTTCTCCAGATGTCTTGTTTTGTCAGCCCTTTGTGTACCAAAATTTTGATTGTCTTGTATAACCAATTGATTGAACCAGGGTAAAGTTACTCAGCACAACAAATATGTGTAGCAAAGATAACTAGCACGATTCTGATTATTTTGTTAAATCTCACCCTAAAGTTCAGTTTGATCAGAAAATGACACGCACTTTGAGTATGACAAGTGGACTTCAGTGTGATCCACACGTCAGCTTTTTAAGCGAGCTGCCTTTTTGTATACAGTTGCATGGCGTGTCAATTTATTGCACATGGGCATATGGTCAGAACCTCAAATTTCATGGCCACAACTTAAGTGTTTTCTATCCCCCCTTTCACAATATGTTAAACTGGCCCGTGGATATTTGAATATAGGAAGTGTGTTTATAAATTATGAATGTGTCCAATCTGCCCTCTCAAAGCTCAGAGATCCAAATTGTACCTTATGTACGGCTGTCAAACTACCTTATACATCTGAGTCAATAAGTTAATTTAAAAAGGTACCACTTTAACGTGCTGATGGGGGGGTGGGGTTGATTTGGATGGCACATAATCCGTCCATGCGGCAAACTCAGCTAGTTTTTTTTTTCTGAGCCACATTTGCTAAATTACCAACGATTGCGTTTGTTATTAAGGTCCTAATATGTCAAATAGTATGTTCACGCATCTTGCTGAATTTCTGTGTTTTCTGATGCAACAGGCAAGTTTCCATCGAGGAAGGAGAAGCCAAGGCAAAAGACCTAGGTGTGATGTTTATTGAAACCAGTGCTAAGGCTGGTTTTAACATTAAGGTGTGCTTCAAAAATAGATATTTATTCTGTATTTCATCTAAGCTGGCCTCATGTTGGAGATAGTTTTTTTTTGTTGTTGTTGCGAAACTCAAAAGCAGTCTTTTCCTTCAAAATGGGTAAATGGTTTATAAAGTCATGTGCCAGTCATTTCTTCTTGCTTTGTATTAGCCACATTCTCAAAAAGGTTTTGTATTGACCACCGCAAATGTTTGGCCAGGCTCTGTTCCGCAAGATTGCTGCTGCACTGCCTGGAATGGAGACCCTTTCATCAGCAAAGCAGGAAGATATGGTTGATGTCAACCTGAAGTCCGGCAACGCAAACTCATCCCAGTCACAGGCTCAGGCTGGGGGATGCAGTTGTTAGCTCCAGTACCTAACATTGGCAGCTCATGATGTCAAGACACCAAGCCCATCAAACAACATCTACATTACTGCTCCTGTCTCTCTCGGTCTCAGGAGGATCGATTGTCTTACAACAGTGAGTCCATGATTCGAGTCAATGAACGAGAACCATTTCCGTTGGAAAGATACGTTTTTATGAGTTTCTAGTATTTTGTCAGTGGCCTAAGCTAGCAACAGTGTATAGTTGGGTTGGCACTGTGAACTCCTATCTCGCTCGAGCTGAGTATTAGAGTTAGTGATTGGTTTATGTTTCGACCTATATTTCTGTTGCCCATCTTGTTGCAGTCAGCCCGAGTCTGTTTTTCTATGGTGTACTGAATATATATTGGAATTTTTTGCATGCTAATAAGTCCAATGTTACTCTAGATAGTGAACATTGGAGTATTTGGTTTATTGCTGCATTCCGGATAGCCGTGTCTAAATAAACAAGCAACCAAGTGAGAGATCTGCCTCCTTTTCCTTCCTGCAAAGTTGGTGTTTGATAGCTTAATGATCACAGGTGAAGTGAACATTTGAATTTGCTTCATTTTCAACTGGTTCTCGCTGGTTTGTCTGGGCACGACCAGGGATTGCTGTTCATCAATTCTAATACTCCATCCGTCCACCTTTATGAGTCACACTACATATGGTGTGCCACTACATATGGTGTGCCTTATAAAAGTGAATGGAGGGAGTATAATTTAATGCACATTGATAAATTTTAAATCAGAGCACTACTCTTTAACTGAAACTCAAAATTTGGGCTTTATTCTCTAAATAATGGAGCATCTCTTTGCTTACATCTAACACTGCCACCAGAATCATAAGATCTGTCACATACTAAAATTTAAACACGCACACAACACACGGAAATGTATACGTACGAAATGACGTAAACATGGTGTAGATCAATTCCTTGGTAAACGTAACACGTATGCAGTTTATTTTTATCTGTCTTCAACTTTGATTCATGGAATTACTATTTTTTGTACAACAATTACAACACAACGCTCATCTTCTGCCTGCTCGTCTCTCTCTTTTTCAATCGTTGCTCTTAAGATTGCTCCATGACGTTCTCCTCACCAACCTTCTTCTCTTGGAACCCGCGTGGTCTTGGCGCGTCTCTCAAATGCGCCGATGTTCTAGCGGAACTAATTGATATGAAACCTCACGCTATCTTTCTGCAAGAAACATAACTTAGTTCGATTGACACATCCAAAGCTAAATCCTTCCTCCCCAAGAACACGTCTGCCTTCACGTACAAACCCGCGGCTGGTTCTTGTGGCGGTATTCTCAATGCCTTCTCCCCCAACAATTTTACCTGCATCTCATCCTCCTCCACAGACTACACTCAGTCCTCCACGACCTCCTGTCTCGCATCCCCCAAACCCCTCATGCTCACCAACATCTACGGTCCTGTCGGGCCTATGGATACCGGGTATCCCGGCCCGCCCGCTGCAGCATAGCCTGCCAGGTGCTTGAGGGTTCATCAAACTTGATTCTCGACGAGGGATCGCCTCAAGAGGTTTAGCCCTCGCCCGAGTCCTGTCATCAGGAGGCTGACTACCCTGGGCGAAGCTCCATCGCCTCGCTCTTGGGGAGGAACTCTACCTCGCCATCCGCTCCTCCCCAAGGGCCTTATCCTCTGAAGAGGAGACAGAGCATGTGCAGCTGACACGCGCACCACTGCACGCTAATGGAGGAGCCGCAGAGGTCGCTTTGGCGGTAGTTGCCGATCTCATGTATAAAGCATGGGCGACAGTAGCAGACACCAGAGCGCCGCCCCAGGCTTTCCTCTTTGGTGCAAGGAGACCAAGACGACGCTACAAGACGGATGAAACGTCACGGGACTCCCTCACTATCCTGCCATGGGCGGTGCCGTTGTCCTCGACGACCAAGACCAAGGAGACAGCCAGAGCCCGGCTGGTCTCCACTTTGGCACTTTGTGCCTAGCCCTTTCCCGCTAAATGAGCGGAAAGAGGTCCAAACGCCAGTATAAGAGGAGCCCCTTGACCCTCGTAGAAGGGGAGCTCAATTCACTCGGAGCCCTCCTTAGTCTGTCCTGAGCATAAGCTCACATCTTGTATTGTAACTACAACAGTTCAATCCATCAGACAAGCATGAGTAGGGCTTTACACCGCAAGGTGGCCTGAACATGGGTAAACTCCTCGTGCCACCATTGTCGCCGGTCACAAGCTTCCCTCGCGAAGCCTTCTCGAGAGGTGTAGGTAGTGCGGTTAGCTCCCAGTGTTCGAACCTCAAGAGAGATCCTGTCACCTGATAGACCACTCTCCGACATTTAGCGCGCCGGGTAGGGGGCTAAGGCACTCCTTCACTTCCTCGTCGCCATGGCACCCGCCACCCAGAGCATCCCTCACCTCACCCGAGCCGAGCGTGCTCGCCGCAGGAACCAGGTTGATCTGGCCGACAAAGAAACAACGGCGACACACAACGACGTGACCCCACCGGCGCTGATGGCGCACTCGACGTCGAGGACAAACCCTCCTCCCACCCGTCGCAGCAAGACGCACCTATGTCTCAGCATCCGCCACCACCGCCGCCAGGAACGCAGGGACGCCAGTAGCAGCCCACTCCCGCCGCATCCCTACTGTTGGCTCAGGAGCTGCTCGCACCCGCTCGCACCAGAAGGGCATGCCGCATGGCTCGCCCGACTCTAGGAGCTCGCCACCACCGCAAACGTCCCCCCGCGGCAGTCACGGGGAGGCAGCGCTGACCAGCCTAGGAGTGCGGCAGCTCATGAGGCGCCACCCCTTCCCACAGTGTAACTTCGCCGGTGCAAGGCGATCCCCGCACCAAGTTCCCTGACAAGGCACCCAACACCAAGGTGCCTGACAAAAGCAACAACAACTATCAGATCTTGCGCACCCGCCATACGCGCTCGTACAGATCGAACAACACAACCACGAGCGCGAGCGCCGCACCATCCGCAACCTCGCCAGAGCCGGCCACGCCAAACGCCCGGCAGACCACGACGTCCGTGCCATGGTCTACATCGGGGGCTCCCTCACGTTCACCAAGCAGATTCGCATGGTCGCATGGCCGCCAAAGTTCAAACCGGTGCTACCATCTCTCTATGACAACACTACTCCTCCCCTCGACTTCCTACAGCTGTACAACCTCAACGTGTTGATACGTCTCCAACGTATCTATAATGTCTGATGTTCCATGTTGATATTATGCCAATTACTACATGTTTTCTCCCTTCTTTATAGCATTTTTACACGTTTTTTGGGACTAACCTATTAACAAGATGCCAAGTGCCAGTTCCCTGTTTTCTACTATTTTTTATTTCAGAAAAGTTGTACTAGAAATATTCTCGAAATTGGACCCCACGAATCCCGAAGTTCCTATTTTCCCCGGAAGCATCCAGAAGTCTGAAGAGGAGTGGAAGACGGGCACCAGGGGGCCCTCACCATAGCCAGGCGCGGCCCCCCCTTGGTCGCGCCTGGTGGTGAGGCCACCCTGGTGGCCCACCGACGTTGCCCTTTCGCCTATATAATCCCCCCGATGCAAAAATCCTAGGAGAATCGGCGAAATTCCACGAAACCTTCCGCAGCCGCCGTCATCGTCAACCCAAGTTTCAGGGGAAAGATCTCTGTTCTGGCACCCTGCCGGGACGGGGAAGTGCCCCGGAATCCATCTCCATCGACTCCACCGCCATCTCCATCGCTGTTGCTGTCTCCTATGATGAGGAGGGAGTAGTTCTCCCCCGAGGCTGATGGCTCTACCGATAGCTATGTGGTTCATCTCTCTCGCCATGGTGTGATCTATATGTGATCATGAGCTTTGTAATCTAGTTGAATAAGTAGATGTTACTCTTCATCTTGTGCTACTCAAGTGTTTTATTAATATGAACTTTGGAGTCACCTTGTCCCGCGGTGTGAAGGTGACAGTATGCACATCGTGTGTGTCTCCTCTATGAATTGTGGTGTTTGTCTAGTACCTTCTAGGACGCTCAAGTTGATAGTGTGGGTGTAACATCCCTGATTTTTGGAAAAATGCAAAAAACACAAAAAATTGAAACTTTTTGTTTTCTATTAAAGTAAGTCACCAAAAATAAATAAAACTCAAAACACAAAGGTCATATTAATTGTTTTACAATATATAATCCAATTTTGCCTCTGTTTTCAAAGCCCTAAGAATTGTTTTCGCCATCTTTAATAGTTTAATTAAACTCGAAAATAGTTTTGTAACCACATTAATGTCTTATCAAACCCTAATAATATAAGATAGTTTCACTATACACATGTTTTCCAAAGGGTTGTTTTCAACTCCTACTAATAACAATTTTTCATCTTCTAACTATTTGATTGCTGGAAATATTTTCAAACCAAAAATTAATTATACCACCATTCAACTACAATATGAAGTATGAAATAACAAGATGTTTTCCACCAATCTATTTGTGAAAAAGGGACCTAGAGGAAACATGTTTTCACTTGTTATATGTCTTAAAAAAAACTTGGCCTTATTATAATTAATTATTTTTCTTTTTAGAAAATAACAAAAGTTGCTATTAGGATTACCCCTATATTAAATATAAAACTATGAAAAATAAGTTGTAATGACTATCAAAAATAGGTTTTCAACATTTAGTATGTCACTGAAATTTTATTTGACCCATAACTATATTTTATATTTTTCTAAATTAAAAATCACATTAAGCTTCTATTAAGGTTTTATTCAAATTTCAAAATTCAAAAGTAAAAATATGTTGATTTGTTTACAAAAATGTTATGGTTTGAAAGATATTAATATTTCAAGATTTTATAAATTTATTTGGTACCAATTGAATAATTAAAATAGAAGTTATTAACATTTGAATTAAACAGGAAAAATATAAAAGAAAAAGGAAAAAAGAAAACAACACAAAAAAAGAGAAGCAGGCCAGCAGCGCCCAGCCCAAATCCCCTACCCCACCTCTCTCTCGCACACGCGCAGCACACAGAGGCCCAGGCCCAGCAGCAGCAGCCCGCGGCCTCCCTCTCTCTCTTCTATGTCCGACAGGCGGGTCCCATGGTGACATCAGCGATGACGCAGTCGTCATCAACCTCCTGCCAAAACTAAACGCGTCCGTTTCAAGCCGAAATTTTCTCGCGTTGATTGTGGGTGTTTAAGGCCATAACTCTTGCCCCTCCTCGGCCTTATATGTAGCCCCCGAGACCTCCCTCCTTTACCCTCTCCTATTTCTCTCAATGGCGCCCTAAGACCACCGCAATTCCTCATCGGAGCCACCACAGCCGCCACCGCTCCTCCTTGTTTCCGGCCAGGTGAGCCCAAGCGGGAACTCGATACCCCCTCTCCCTGGACCCCCGTACCATTGCGCAGCCCCTCACCCCTTTGTTTCCTTTATATCGCGAGAGAATCCCCCGCGCCGTTGTTTTAGAGCTCGCCGGAGCCGAGCCTCTCCTCCCGCACCGCGCCGTCGATAGAGGCGACGGGAGACGACGGAAGCCACGCCATCGAGCTCTCCGTGTCGCGCCAAGACTCCTCGTCGCCCCTCCGCAAGCAGGAGGTCACCGTAGCGCTGTCGCCGATGAAACTCCGGCAACCCACGCCCCCGCATCTCCATCTCCGACGGGAAATCTCCGGTAAGGCCCCTCCCTTCTCTCAGCCGTTAGATCCACTCGACGGATGCGATTAGATCTGAGCCGAAGGGGTACGCTGTCGTTGGATCTAGATCCAACGCTCCAGATTTAATAAAACCTGCACAGTCAGCCTTGCCCAATCAGCAGCCACGTAGCGCACAGTCAGCACAAGTAGCCAATCATCGCACACCACGTGGCTAGCCTTTAATTCAAATTTTTCCCGCTGGATTTATTTGGCAGTTTTACAGATTAGTCCATGCATCTTAGATCTATCATATCTTTTGATCCATAAGGCCAAATTTAGCAAACTTGGACTTTTTGAAATCACCAGAACATGTAGAATATTTTGGCTTTAACCAAATGAAAATTTGACAATTTAAAATATGACCATTTTCAAATATGCTTGTTTGATGAAATTTGACATAATTCAAATTATATAAATCCAATTTTTGCAAACTAAATTGTTTTGGGTTCCTTATAATGTGTACTAACAGATCCATAAGCCCAAAATATTATTTGAACAAGTTTAAAATGGATTTAGAATTATATGGCCATTTGAGCTATTTTGACTTAGTTTAAATTCTATAAATAATTCTAATATGTTTTGTTAAGCAATATTGCTCCATTGGGTAACCTTGAACCATAGAAATTAGTGCCTAACCATTTTGGACACTCTTTAACCATGGACATGTGTTTTTGACCAAAAACCCAACATAGTGATACATCCATTTTCACCATGTCTTAGAAATTGTTACCATCATCTACTCTTTGATGTTATGGCTATTTGGAGCCAAGACCCAGTCCTTAGAATGTGTCAATCACATATAAGACCAAGTAGTGAACCTAAAACACTAGTATCCTAGTCTTCTATCTACTTCTCCACTCCCCTATTCTTGCTTCAAGAATTTATCAAGTTAGCAAGTGGAAAACAAGACTCAAGCAAATAGAATGCACTTCATTCTCAACTTGGTGGCAACATGAAGAGATACAAGGAAGATCAATGAAGAAGTTTTGAAGAAAATACTTGGACTCCACACCTAGAAGAAACTCAAGGAAGTACAAGTGTGAAGAAATTCAGAAGAAAGCATCTCCCTCTCTCTTTCTATCCTTCTTCTTAAATTTTCTTTCAAATTAACTTAGTGGTATTTGTGCCCATCCCATACCTAAACCAAGTAGTGAAGATCATGAAGATTTATCAAGTACAAGAGAATCTTCACAACAAGGAGGAAACTACAATAGAAGCATGAAGATGAACTTCAAGAAGACAAGCATGTGAATACTTGGAGCCATCCACACAAGTTGTTTTTGTCCAACCATTGAACCAAATGGAAAACCCAAGACTTAGTAATATTTTCCCTTTGATGATGATGTTAGTATACCTACCCTAACCACAATGGAAAATACTAACATAGTCACTCAAATATTTTTGAAGGTGAATATGACCAAGTGTTTGCATGTATTACTTTAGTTGAAGAAGTAATATGTTTATTCTTAGTGAACTCTTGGAACTTCCTCGACAAGTATGGTTATAATAAAGTTAGATCACATCAAACTCAAACCTAGACCTCGTCCTAGACCACTAGGTTAAACTCCTTTGGCTATGTTAGTGCTTTGTATGATCTCTTCACTTGTATGTTTGCTTGATATAGCATGTTTGTTTATTTTGTTATTGTGTTTTCAATGAGTAGATTGTACGGAGAGCAACGATCCTTTGTGAAGAGAGTGTGATATCTTCACCAACTTCAACAAGGCAAGTAACACATCATCAACTACCTATTATTTTCCTATGCATTACTAGATTTTTGAGTAGTATGCATGATAGGTGATTTTTCTCTAAGTACTATGCTATGCTATATCCTAGTAGTGTGTAGCCATCCTTATACCTTGTTATTTTGAAGCCTTGTTACTTAGTTGATGCTTAGCCTTGCTACAGAAATTGTTTTACTTGATGTTGTGGAAAAAATTCTAAGTAACAACTTCAATGAACCACCTGGGTGGATTGGTATTGCGGGGCTGTCGAAAGTTGAGTGTCTCCCCGAGGGGAGTTCACTTGAAGGAATGCCACCCAGGAACAAAGTGATTTTGATGTTCCCCAAGTTTAGATTGCTTCCAGTGCAACCTTTAGTCATATGGGCTCTGTCTTGATTAATTAAGTTGCGAGGGTTCAGCCTGAGCTTGACAAGCAGATGTAGCATAATTATATGTGGAACGGGTCTTGCCATTAGGTTGAATTCTTGCTTCTGAAAGATCTCGTCTCAATCTTCTCCTTTCCTTAATGCACTCAGAGTGTATAGGATGTTTGGGCTGATTTGAGTCTGAAGGTGAAAGTGCACAAGCTCTGCAGAGTCAACAAACTAAGATCTTAGCCGTGTCCCCGGTTATGGACAACTATGAGCAGCTGGACAAGGAAGGACGGAAGAATCACATCACCATTTTCAATAAGTAAAATTTTGACCAAGTGAACAGTTTTTGTGGTGCTTGGATCTTAATCCAATGTTGCCACCCTTTTGAAAAGAAAAGTTTATTTTAAAAAAGTGATAGGAGAAAACTGGCTTTATGCAAAACTTAGCCAAGACTCCACTCAGCCAAATGAGCATGTAGTATTAGTTTTGCCATTTATATCCACCATAGTGTTACTTGCCAATACATTAAATTGTATTGACTCCCTTGTGGCTGCATATTCCATATTGCAGATGTTTCTTAAGACGAGTGAGGATTTCGTTTAGGATCTCGAGACTATCGCCAACATGTTTTGCCTGTGGCACATGAAGAAGATGGGCTCAATGTTGTTCTATGTTTTCCGATGTACTTCTTTCTTTTCTGCTAGTCTTCTAAGACTATGCAAGCTGTAATACTATTTTGTAAAGACTGGATCATGCGATGTAATAGAATTTGATGCATTTGCATGATATTTCATTTTGTACTGTGGTGCTAGCAAATGATCCAGGGACTAGCACAATAACACAGGTGTCCTAACATTATTTAAATGTGGGAACGCCACAAAATGGTATCAGAGCATTGTGTTGCCTGTAGAATTCGAGTCCCTAAGTTTGGAGAAGACCCTAGGATAGAAAATTTCCTGTGTTCAAAATTTCTAGAAACAAAAGAACCATCTTAATTCTTCTCATATCATCTCATATATTATTCACCTTCAAAATTTTCTAGATGACCTACCTCTTCAATACCATCAAGACAGGAATGTTGATGATCATACCAAGAAGTGCAAGAAGTATTTTCACCACATGAAGACTTACACTCAAGATTACTGAAGAATTTGAAGAAAACTAAAGAAGATATAGATGATACCACCAATCTAGTTACTTTGTTAGAACAACGTTAACGTGTTAGAGTATTGATCATACCAATGAGTGTGGTATGACAATATTAGTTTGTTTTCGAAAACCTTGTTGTTTGGTGTGAAGATTGTTTGTTAGATGTTTTTTCTAAGATGTTGTGTTGGGTAGATTTTTATGTAGCTTTCTTTCTAATCTCTAACTCATCCATGCTAAGCCAAATCGAATCCCATACCCATTTACCAACCATAGAGATCTACCATATGAAGTGCAACAACAAAAATTCACCCAAGAATGTCATTGTTTTCATGATCCTTTTGTGTGAAGGAACAATCACATCCATGATCAATGCCAACTACATCATAAGGAGCAGCAAGCCAATCAACAAGTGAAGAAATGACAAGTGAACCCCAAGTTGCATGAGCTATGAAGATTTCAGAGCCAACTACAACAAGAGAAGAAATAATGAAGAAACACAACTATCTAGTTTGTGTTACATAAGAGTTTTACGCAACCCACTAGTTGAGAAATGATAGTTTAGCTCAAGTTTGTCTTACAGATTGGAAACTTTCTGTTAGACAAGTGAGGTGACCTAGTGTTATTAAACAAGATTCATCAATCCAAGTACAAGGTAATGATTGAGTGCAACATGGATTGGCCCCGTTGGTGACTACTCACATTATTTACTTTTGCTATGAGGAATGTCAAATCTGAGTGACATACCTATTAGAGAGATGACAATGTTAAACCTGAACCATAGGATGGTAGAATATAATAATGACCCTATGTTAGTATTACTGAAAACGTACTATTTTTCGGTGAGGATCAAGCCAACCTTGGAGCTATCAAGCAATGGAAGGTTTTACCTACCAAGATAATTTTGTTAGAAATAGCATGGTGTTTGCCCTCAAGGATGACAACAACAAGAAGGATGATTTCTAAGGACATCAAAAGACCAAGTTGAGAGTTTTGATTGACCCAAAGAGAGACCCCTCAGTGTCAAAGGTAGTTCAACATACCTATGTTGGTCTACAACTCTACCGCGAAGGAAAGTTCTACTCAAGCCAATCTCAAATCAATCTGCACTCCAACTCTAATGAAAATAGACTACCCACAAAAGTTTCTTTTAAGGGTGGTAGCCCACCCAATTGTTTTGGAACCCAGTCACCCAGACTTATATTTCTTTCTAGCCTTCCCAAATCTCGGGACGAGATTTCTTTTAAGGGTGGTAGTCTGTAACATCCCTGATTTTTGGAAAAATGCAAAAATCACAAAAAAATTGAAACTTTTTGTTTTCTATTAAAGTAAGTCACCAAAAATAAATAAAACTCAAAACACAAAGGTCATATTAATTGTTTTACAATATATAATCCAATTTTGCCTCTGTTTTCAAAGCCCTAAGAATTGTTTTCGCCATCTTTAATAATTTAATTAAACTCGAAAATAGTTTTGTAACCACATTAATGTCTTATCAAACCCTAATAATATAAGATGGTTTCACTATACACATGTTTTCCAAAGGGTTGTTTTCAACTCCTACTAATAACAATTTTTCATCTTCTAACTATTTGATTGCTGGAAATATTTTCAAACCAAAAATTAATTATACCACCATTTAACTACAATATGAAGTATGAAATAACAAGATGTTTTCCACCAATCTATTTGTGAAAAAAGGGACCTAGAGGAAACATGTTTTCACTTGTTATATGTCTTAAAAAAAATACTTGGCCTTATTATAATTAATTATTTTTCTTTTTAGAAAATAACAAAAGTTGCTATTAGGATTACCCCTATTTTAAATATAAAACTATGGAAAATAAGTTGTAATGAATATCAAAAATAAGTTTTCAACATTTAGTATGTCACTGAAATTTTATTTGACCCATAACTATATTTTATATTAAGGTTTTATTCAAATTTCAAAATTCAAAAGTAAAAATATGTTGATTTGCTTATAAAAATGTTATGGTTTGAAAGATATTAATATTTCAAGATTTTATAAATTTATTTGGTACCAATTGAATAATTAAAATAGAAGTTATTAACATTTGAATTAAACAGGAAAAATATAAAAGAAAAAGGAAAAAAAGAAAACAACACAAAAAAAAGAGAAGCAGGCCAGCAGCGCGCAGCCCAAATCCCCTACCCCACCTCTCTCTCGCACACGCGCAGCACACAGAGGCCCAGGCCCAGCAGCAGCAGCCCGTGGCCTCCCTCTTTCTCTTCTCTGTCCGACAGGCGGGTCCCATGGTGACATCAGCGATGACGCAGTCGTCATCAACCTCCTGCCAAAAATAAACGCGTCCGTTTCAAGCCGAAATTTTCTCGCGTTGATTGTGGGTGTTTAAGGCCATAACTCTTGCCCCTCCTCGGCCCTATATGTAGCCCTCGAGACCTCCCTCCTTTACCCTCTCCTATTTCTCTCAATGGCGCCCTAAGACCACCGCAATTCCTCATCGGAGCCACCACAGCCTCCACCGCTCCTCCTCGTTTCCGGCCAGGTGAGCCCAAGCGGGAACTCGATACCCCCTCTCCCTGGACCCCCGTACCATTGCGCAGCCCCTCACCCATCTGTTTCCTTTTTATCGCGAGAGAATCCCCCGCGCCGTTGTTTTAGAGCTCGCCGGAGCCGAGCCTCTCCTCCCGCACCGTGCCGTCGACAGAGGCGACGGGAGACGACGGAAGCCACGCCATCGAGCTCTCTGTGTCGCGCCAAGACTCCTCGTCGCCCCTCCGCAAGCAGGAGGTCACCGTAGCGCTGTCGCCGATGAAACTCCGGCAACCCACGCCCCCGCATCTCCATCTCCGACGGGAAATCTCCGGTAAGGCCCCTCCCTTTTCTCAGCCGTTAGATCCACTCGACGGATGCGATTAGATCTGAGCCGAAGGGGTACGCTGTCGTTGGATCTAGATCCAACGCTCCAGATTTAATAAAACCTGCACAGTCAGCGTAGCCCAATCAGCAGCCACGTAGCGCACAGTCAGCACAAGTAGCCAATCATCGCACACCACGTGGCTAGCCTTTAATTCAAAATTTCCCCGCTGGATTTATTTGGCAGTTTTACAGATTAGTCCATGCATCTTAGATATATCATATCTTTTGATCCATAAGGCCAAATTTAGCAAACTTGGACTTTTTGAAATCACCAGAACATGTAGAATATTTTGGCTTTAACCAAATTAAAATTTGACAATTTAAAATATGACCATTTTCAAATATGCTTGTTTGATGAAATTTGACATAATTCAAATTATATAAATCCATTTTTTGCAAACTAAATTGTTTTGGGTTCCTTATAATGTGTACTAACAGATCCATAAGCCCAAAATATTATTTGAACAAATTTAAAATGGATTTAGAATTATATGGCCATTTGAGCTATTTTGACTTAGTTTAAATTCTATAAATAATTCTAATATGTTTTGTTAAGCAATATTGCTCCATTGGGTAACCTTGAACCATAGAAATTAGTGCCTAACCATTTTGGACACTCTTTAACCATGGACATGTGTTTTTGACCAAAAACCCAACATAGTGATACATCCATTTTCACCATGTCTTAGAAATTGTTACCATCATCTACTCTTTGATGTTATGGCTATTTGGAGCCAAGACCCAGTCCTTAGAATGTGTCAATCACATATAAGACCAAGTAGTGAACCTAAAACACTAGTATCCTAGTCTTCTATCTACTTCTCCACTCCCCTATTCTTGCTTCAAGAATTTATCAAGTTAGCAAGTGGAAAACAAGACTCAAGCAAATAGAATGCACTTCATTCTCAACTTGGTGGCAACATGAAGAGCTACAAGGAAGATCAATGAAGAAGTTTTGAAGAAAATACTTGGACTCCACACCTAGAAGAAACTCAAGGAAGTACAAGTGTGAAGAAATTCAGAAGAAAGCATCTCCCTCTCTCTTTCTATCCTTCTTCTTAAATTTTCTTTCAAATTAACTTAGTGGTATTTGTGCCCATCCCATACCTAAACCAAGTAGTGAAGATCATGAAGATTTATCAAGTACAAGAGATGTTGGGAATATGCCCTAGTGGCAATCATGTATGATGTAATTCCCACTGTATTCATAAAGTTATTAAGCTGTCCTTGTTTTGAACATCTGATACATGTCATTGAATATGTGATTCGATTGTGGAACTATGTATTCATGTTGTTCATACTAGATTGTCCTTAGTCTTTTAGGTTGTGCTGGACACACACCCTAGACTAATGTGAGTGTTGGCTGATGACACGGTTCCACTTGTCATGGGCATGGTGATGCCATTCCAACGTTCACGGACTTGGCTAAAGAGTTTAGCAAGTCGGACTGACCCACATTGAGATGCAACGATCAAGTCGTCATTTGCATGTCTCAATCAATGTAATCCTTAGACCTGAGGTTGTCGCACAATCCGAGTTGTGGATCACCGACTTAGGTTCTGTCAAACGTTGTTCTGTGACAAGGCAACTATAAAGGCAGAGTTCGGGTCGAATGAGAAGCAAGCTGCGTGATGTGGATAATCAAGATGGGATTTTGCCCCTCCGAATGGAGAGATATTCTCTGGGCCCTCTCGAGTGATATGATTCAGGAAGCATGGCCATGCGCAACTCAGTTAAGTGTTAACTGTGTCTGTTGGCTAAGAGTTAGTCAGGTGAATCACATATCACGGATCGAGAAGAGAGTTGAGCTATTTAAGGGATGACGATAAATCGCCTATAGCTCGACAAGGTATATCGTGAGGCAAAAAGGACTAAGATGAATATCACATTGAAAGGTATGTCGTCATGACTCAATGGGACTTGGGAGTCGGCACGTTCTGCTAGGAGCCGCTACCGATTGATCGATTGAGAGTTGGACTCTAATCGTGTCCAAGTCGCCATGAGCCTGCAGGGTCACACACTTAAGAGCGGGAGCAAACATTGGTTGGGTTGGACCCGAACCGGAAATGGACTGAGTAAGTGAGTCGGACTCACGGAGGGAATGGGCCACAAGTGTTGTGCAGCCCATTACCGTACGCTATATAAAGAGGGGCCAAGGTTGCCCAGCGGGCACGTTAGTCCACTCTCCCATGCGTTGGGAACCCTAGCCCCACTCAGTCCAGCCGCCGCACCGGACCTAGCAGTCCGCCGTCGGAGCTCCTCCTCGTACGTGTGGATACCGGCAGAGGTGCTGTACGTTCAGCACTTCGACGTTCGAGGGATTGGATCGGCCGGACCGGATCGTGGGACTGCACTGCCCCGACGCGCTGCACCGATAATCCGCACCTGCGCGTCTAGTGGTAATACTCGTGGTCTTCTACCTCGGCTAGATCTTGGGAGCATTGCGTAGGAAAAAGTTTTCGTTTATCTACGCGCGCCCCAACAAGAGAAGCTTCACAACAAGGAGGAAACTACAATAGAAGCATGAAGATGAACTTCAAGAAGACAAGCATGTGAAGACTTGGAGCCATCCACACAAGTTGTTTTTGTCCAACCATTGACCCAAATGGAAAACCCAAGACTTAGTAATATTTTCCCTTTGATGATGATGTTAGTAGACCTACCCTAACCACAATGGAAAATACTAACATAGTCACTCAAATATTTTGAAGGTGAATATGACCAAGTGTTTGCATGTATTACTTTAGTTGAAGAAGTAATATGTTTATTCTTAGTGAACTCTTGGAACTTCCTCGACAAGTATGGTTATAATAAAGTTAGATCACATCAAACTCAAACCTAGACCTCGTCCTAGCCCACTAGGTTAAACTCCTTTGGCTATGTTATTGCTTTGTATGATCTCTTCACTTGTATGTTTGCTTGATAGCATGTTTGTTTATTTTGTTATTGTGTTTTCAATGAGTAGATTGTACGGAGAGCAACGATCCTTTGTGAAGAGAGTGTGATATCTTCAACAACTTCAACAAGGCAAGTAACACATCATCAACTACCTATTATTTTCCTATGCATTACTAGAGTTTTGAGTAGTATGCATGATAGGTGATTTTTCTCTAAGTACTATGCTATGCTATATCCTAGTAGTGTGTAGCCATCCTTATACCTTGTTATTTTGAAGCCTTGTTACTTAGTTGATGCTTAGCCTTGCTACAGAAATTGTTTTACTTGATGTTGTGGAAAAAAATTCTAAGTAACAACTTCAATGAACCACCTGGGTGGATTGGTATTGCGGGGCTGTCGAAAGTTGAGTGTCTCCCCGAGGGAGTTCACTTGAAGGAATGCCACCCAGGAACAAAGTGATTTTGATGTTCCCAAAGTTTAGATTGCTTCCAGTGCAACCTTTAGTCATATGGGCTTTGTCTTGATTAATTAAGTTGCGAGGGTTCAGCCTTGGCTTGACAAGCAGATGTAGCATAATTATATGTGGAACGGGTCTTGCCATTAGGTTGAATTCTTGCTTCTGAAAGATCTCGTCTCAATCTTCTCCTTTCCTTAATGCACTCAGAGTGTATAGGATGTTTGGGCTGATTTGAGTCTGAAGGTGAAAGTGCACAAGCTCTGCAGAGTCAACAAACTAAGATCTTAGCCGTGTCCCCGGTTATGGACAACTATGAGCAGCTGGACAAGGAAGGACGGAAGAATCACATCACCATTTTCAATAAGTAAAATTTTGACCAAGTGAACAGTATTTGTGGTGCTTGGATCTTAATCCAATGTTGCCACCCTTTTGAAAAGAAAAGTTTATTTTACAAAAGTGATAGGAGAAAACTGGCTTTATGCAAAACTTAGCCAAGACTCCACTCAGCCAAATGAGCATGTAGTATTAGTTTTGCCATTTATATCCACCATAGTGTTACTTGCCAATACATTAAATTGTATTGACTCCCTTGTGGCTGCATATTCCATATTGCAGATGTTTCTTAAGACGAGTGAGGATTTCGTTTAGGATCTCGAGACTATCGCCAACATGTTTTGCCTGTGGCACATGAAGAAGATGGGCTCAATGTTGTTCTATGTTTTCCACTGTACTTCTTTCTTTTCTGCTAGTCTTCTAAGACTATGCAAGTTGTAATACTATTTTGTAAAGACTGGATCATGCGATGTAATAGAATTGGATGCATTTGCATGATATTTCATTTTGTACTGTGGTTCTAGCAAATGATCCAGGGACTAGCACAATAACACAGGTGTCCTAACATTATTTAAATGTGGGAACGCTACAGTGGGGCTAACTAGACATTAGAATGCTTACTTCATGGAATGCTTTTTTGCAGCCCTACGCAATGATTAGTGTTGTTATCCAACTGGAGAGGGTTAAGAGTAGCATAGTGAAGAGAAGATATTTAGTTATTCAATTATGTGATCATTGTTGAGAGTGTCCACTAGTGAAAGTAGGATCCCTAGGCTTTGTTTCCAAGCATTGAAACACCGTTTTCCGCCTGTTCTGCTACATGTTTGCTTGCTGCCATATTTATGTCAGATTGCTATTATTACTTATAACCATCCATATTACTCGCATTTCACTATCTCTTTGATGAACTAGTGCACCTATATACCTGACAAGTATATTGGGTGTGTTGGGGACACAAGAGAATTCCTGTATCTTAATTGTAGGGTTGCTTGAGAGGGATATCTTTGACCTCGAACTCCCTGAGTTCGATAAACCTTGGGTGATCCACTTAAGGGAAACTTGCTGCAGTTCTAAAAACCTCTGTACTTGGAGGCGCAACACTGTCTACAAGAATAGAAGCGTGCGTAGACATCAAGCTCTTATCTGGCGCCGTTGCTGGGAGGTAGGGGTAAAAGGTACTCACATCCTCGGGTGTGAGTGCTCAAAGTTACTTCCTTTAGATTCTGCAATTATATCTTTTTGTTTTTTGTTTTTATTTTCACTAGTTAGGCTTAATATAAAACAACAAAAATCTGAGAGAGCTTTATAATCTTTATCCTTAGTTAGGAAACCTATGGAGCTTTATTTGCATGCTAGTAGCAATGTTATTAGTATGAATTATTTGAACACCATTATTGCTAATGCTATGGAAAAGTCTAAGCTTGGGGAACTTGGTTTTGATGAATTTAATATTTTTAGTCCCCCCAAGTTTTGAGGAGGAAATTTTCTTTGATGATACTTCGCCTCCAATATATGATGATTATAATGATTTTGGTATTCTAATTCCACCTACTATGAATGATAAATTTTATTGTGATCATGATATGCCTTCTATATATGATGATTACAATGATGAACATGATATTTTCAGTCCACCTACTATTGAGGAGAAAGTTAATTATGATTATAATATTCCTCCTATATTTGATGATTATGGTGATGAGAATAATAATGATAGCTATTTTTTTGAATTTTCTCCCACTACTATTAATAAGAATGACTATGCTTATGTGGAGAGTATTAATTCTTTTATGCATGTGGCTCATGATAAGAATGTTTTATGTGATAGCTATATTGTTAATTTTACTTCATGATGCTACTGAAAGTTATTATGAGATAGGGAAACATAGTCTTAAACATCTCAACAATATCAAGTTAGCTCTCTTTATGTTGAAATTTTTGAAGTTGTACTTGTTGTGCTTTCCTATGCTAGCCACTTTGTGCTTTATTGACTTGTTTTTCTACAAGATTCGTTTTCATAGGAAGTGGGTTAGACTTAAATTTGTTTTACATTTGCTTCTTGATGCTCCCTTTTTCTTTAATTCACATTTCTCATGTGAGCATTTTCTCAAATTATCATGCCTAGCTAAAAGGCTTTAAAGAAAAGCACTTCTTGGGAGATAACCCATGTTTTTATTTTTGCATTGTTTTTCTCTATTTTCTTTGAGTCAAGGGGTTGTATAATTTTATAGAAAATCCTTTGTATCTTTATTTTCATGTATTAGTTGAGCCAAGTAAATTCTCTAGTGGAAAGTTGAGACTATATTTCGGATTTCTGCGCAGGAAACAGATTTCTTCTGTCCACTGTTAAAATCGTATAAAATCACAGAAAATTCAAAATGACCTGAGTTTTTTGGTCGTCATCCTGGGCTATATACGCAACTTTTTTTAGTTTAACACTTTTTTATTTGGGCAACAGAAGATTTTAGAAAAAAATTATCTTTACCTGTTGTCCTGTTTTGACAGATTTCTGCCAATAATTGCATTTGCATCTTAATCTCTTTCTTTTGGTGTTCTTTTGAGAAAAAGAGTTTTAAAAGAAGTTTTAATAGTAGATAATGTGTTTATGAGTGTTAGTCTTGTGTTGAAACTGGACCATGTGAATTTATTATTTCGATTGCAATAACGTTGTTAATGAAGATTGTGAGAAGTTTGGTGTGAAGGAAGTTTTCAAGAGTCAAGAGAAGAGGATGATATGGAAATATCAAGAAGAGTGAAGAGCCTAAGCTTGGGGATGCCCCGGTGGTACATCCCAGCAAATTCCAAGAAGGCTCAAGCATCTAAGCTTGGGGATGCCCAAGGCATCCCCTTCTTCATCGACAAATTATCAGGTCACTTCTAGTGAAACTATATTTTTATTTGGTCACATCTTATGTGCTTTACTTGGAGCGTCTTTTATTTTTTGCTTTCAGTTTGTTTAGTTTTATTTGCTGTAATCAATAGTTGGTTCTTATCATACTTGTGTGGGAGAGAGACATGCTCCGTTTTCATTGCTTAGAACACTCTAGTTTTCATTCTTATTGTTCTGTGAGTGTTCACTTTTTGCTAGTACTGCGTTTAGCCTTTGTTTTCATGCATCTCTTATTCAGATCTGTTAGTTTTAGTATTGTTATGTGAATACTCTCATGTTTGCTTGCTGAAGCATGTAGAGAATTTTTGTTAAAGCATATCTTGTATGGTGCTTGTTGGGAAAAGAAACTGCTGCTTGAAGTAGAATTTTTAATGGTGCAAGTAGAAGCTTGTATAGACTGTGGCTAGAAGTTTTTCATATCATGCTAGATGTTATTTTAGTTTTAAATCCTTGTGGTTATTGAGTAGCATTATTAGCCTCAAATAGCTGAGAGTGTTTAATGTGCCATTGAAAGAATCATGAGTTGTTCTTGTCATATTGAAGAATGAATTTGTGGTATTCTCGTTTGAACGTTTTATTTGGTTGACTTGGCGCATGATCACACCATGTTTATGAATATGAACCAGTCACTAATAGCCTCTATGATCATTTAGTTTTGAACTTGTGGTACCACTTATGCTTTGATTAATGATGTTTATGTCGCTATGCATGATTATGGCTCTTATGCTCTCTTGATTTTTCGCTCCCAGTCTTCTGCTGCCTCCACCTGTACTGAGTATGGAATTCTACTCGTGCATCCAACTCCCTAAAACCAAGTTTTCCCATTGTGTCCACCATACCTACCTACATGTGGTATTTAACTGCCACTCCAAGTAAATTGCTCATGTGTTACCTTTAAAACCTTCAAAATTACTCCTGCTTTGTGTTCCTGTTTTTGCTCATCAGGACGTAAATGGAGAATCTTTATATCACATGTTGATTGGATTTCACACCCTGGACTAGTGGCTTCATCCTCTTATCCAATTGATAGAAGAGCTGGCAGCGGGGTGCCCAGCCCCAAATTAATACACGCAAAATCTCTTCACTATTTTTGCCCCTGATTTATCAGTCAAAGCATAATTGTGTAAACAAAAGAGAAAGAGGATGACCTTCTACACCAGTTGCGTCCTTCATATGGGAGCCACTCTTGTGAAATCTAGTTGGCTTGTGACGTACTGTATTTTCTGTTTACCATTCGTTGACATTAGCATACATCTCCCAAAATATAGACACTCCTCCATGGTATGTGATTGTTGGCAGGCACCCGAGGATTCGGTTAGCCATGGTTTGTGTAAGATGGATGGGAGGAGTGTCAAACTTTTAATACCTATGTTTAATAAAATAAAAGATCTAGCACATGAGTGATCCATGCTTCCCTCTGCGAAGTCTCTTTCTTTTACTTTTATGTTGAGTCTCCATCCTCTAACTTTACGCACAGTTGAGAGAGCATTTTTGCCATTCTGAGTTTTATGTGCCTTTGTCCCAAAAACATTATTAATTGATTCATGATGTGTTATTGATTGTTCTATAATTATTTGTTCTAGTCTTCCTCATGAACTTTGAAGGTGTCCTAGCATTTATGTTTTGCCCCACTCTTAAGGACTAGCGAAATACCACTTTGCCATGATTTCTCTATACTTGAAACAAACATATATTTTCTTTGCATTGTTATTTGTGATCTTTTATTTGTGTTACTTCTCATGATGCAAGGTGATTGCTATGCTTTATTATTAAAGTTCTATTTATCATGTTTGTGTTAAAGTTCTATGATCTAAGCTTACATATGCTTTTACATTATGATGATCAAGTTTATGTTGGAAGCATGTCACCTCAGAAATTATTTTGTTTTATCGTTTACCTACTCGAGGAAGAGTAGGAACTAAGCTTGGGGATGCTTGATTCTCAAACGTATCTATAACTTCTGATGTTCCATGTTGATATTATGCCAATTACTACATGTTTTCTCCCTTCTTTATAGCATTTTTACATGTTTTCCGGGAATAACCTATTAACAAGATGCCAAGTGCCAGTTCCCTGTTTTCTACTGTTTTTTATTTCAGAAAAGTTGTTCTAGAAATATTCTCGGAATTGGACCCCACGAATCCCGAAGTTCCTATTTTCCCCGCAAGCATCTAGAAGTCCGAAGAGGAGTCGAAGACGGGCACCAGGGGGACCTCACCATAGCCAGGCGCGGGTCCCCTCTTGGCCGCGCCTGGGGGTGGTGAAGCCACCCTGGTTGCCCACCGACGTTGCCCTTTCGCCTATATAATCCCCTCGATGCAAAAACCCTAGGATAATCGGCGAAATTCCACGAAAATTTCCGCAGCCGCCGTCATCGTCAACCCAAGTTTCAGGGGACAGATCTCTATTCTGGCACCCTGCCGGGACGGGGAAGTGCCCCCGGAAGCCCCTCCATCGACTCCACTGCCATCTCCATCGCGGTTGCTGTCTCCTATGATGAGGAGGGAGTAGTTCTCCCCCGAGGCTGAGGGCTCTACCGGTAGCTATGTGGTTCATCTCCCTCTCCCATGGTGTGATCTATATGTGATCGTGAGCTTTGTAATCTAGTTGAATAAGTAGATGTTACTCTTCATCTTATGCTACTCAAGTGTTTTATTAATATGAACTTTGGAGTCACCTTGTCCCGCGATGTGAAGGTGACAGTGTGCACATCGTGTGTGTCCCCTTGACAGTGTGGGGCTAACTAGACATGGGAATGCTTACTTTAAGGAGTGCTTTTTTGCAGCCCTACACAATGATTAGTGTTCGTTATCCAACCGGAGAGGATTAAGAGTAGCATAGTGAAGAGAAGATATTTACATGTTCGATTATGTGATCATTGTTGAGAGTGTCCACTAGTGAAAGTAGGATCCCTAGGCTTTGTTTCCAAGCATTGAAACACCGTTTTCCGCCTGTTCTGCTACATGTTTGCTTGCTGCCATATTTATTTCAGATTGCTATTATTACTTATAACCATCCATATTACTCGCATTTCACTATCTCTTCGCCGAACTAGTGCACCTATATACCTGACAAGTATATTGGGTGTGTTGGGGACACAAGAGACTTCTTGTATCTTAATTGCAGGGTTGCTTGAGAGGGATATCTTTGACCTCTACCTCCCTGAGTTCGCTAAACCTTGGGTGATCCACTTAAGGGAAACTTCCTGCTGTTCTACAAACCTCTGCACTTGGATGCCCAACACTGTCTACAAGAATAGAAGCGTGCATAGACATCACGTGTGCGTTGCAAAGGGGGACGACAAGTGCATGGAGAACTGGCTACCCATGGCCCTCTAGGGAGATGCTCTTGTCTGGCTCATGAACCTACCAGAGGGGTCCATCGGGTCATACGAGGAGTTGTGCCTCTACTTTTTTGCTAACTTCAAGGGATCCTACGAATGCCCCCTCACTTATAATGACTTCCACGCTATACGCTAGCTCGCTGGCGAAATGCTTCGCCCATAACTACAACGCTTCAGCCAGACGCGCAACAAGATCGCCCGCATTGTGTCGCACCCGGACTTCTAGGGGATACTCACAGTCCGTTAAACAGTAGATAAATGGCTTACGGGGCATACCGGCACCCGCATCTCAATATGAGTAGGCCAACACGTAAACGTGTGACAACCATTCTCTACTATTCACCGTGTGAGCAAACCATCCCATAGAAATCGGGATACTTCCATTGACGTACTTCAAACCATACACACATGGTACGTCAACGGCATTTAACAAAATGATAACACAACATATCTCTAGGACACAAAAGATTGAAATAAGTTGCAAATAGCTCTCATTAGAGCAGAGATAGCAAATACAATCATCCAGAGGACACATGTCCCATCATATCATCATTACATCACAGCGGAAGCATTCAAAGTGTCTGAGTACAGACAAGATCCAAATAGGCCTAAGAGGCCGGAAACGAAAAGACGGAGCCCATCCACGAAGTCTCGGATCCTGCCCGGGTCCGCTATCTACTCGTCAGCAGCCTCGTCATACTGCACGTAGTAGCCACCATGGGGATCGTCGGAAACGTAGTCTGCGGAAACCACAGCCCCAAAGGGGTCAGTACATAAACGTACTGGCAAGCAAGACTCACAATTCACCAAAGTGTAACCCGTCAACACCAAGCACAGATGCTTTGGGTTCAACGGAGAGGAAGGGGTGATACAAAAGATGCGGCAGCTGGCTGCTCTAACCAACTACAGAGTTGCTATAACTTCCGGCTATCAGAAAAGGGATAAGATAGCGTATCATAACCAACTACCAACTAACTCCAAACAAACCCATCCTGGATCTCGCCCCTTATCCAAAGAAGCAATCCGAGGATAACTCACACAGTTGGATTAATGATGGGTCAAGTTATTGTGTCAATAAGACTATTACTAGTCAAGTTATCATTAGTTAGGTGTAAGTTGTTCTGAGTACTTGTTAGCCAGTACTTTCACCAAGTCATCCATAACCGCGGAAAACACGGCTTCTCGAGAAGATTTAACCCTGCAGAGATGCACCAATTTGGCCGTACACGTAAGAATAACCCGCCAGATGGGAAGGCCTTTCCCACCAAGTGGGGCACTCAACACAACTCAACTCTTCTTCCCATCAAGCCCAAAGAACCATATGCTGTGCGTGCGCGGCTAATCGAGCCCCACGAAGAAAATGGGACCCTCATAGCACTCTAAGACCATGCCGCCCTAAATGCCGACTACAAAAGTTCCACCCTGGCGCCAAGGGTTCACACCTGCACATCCATGCATCAAATGGAAAGCCCGAACTAAGTGTGGCGATTTGGACGAGATGCGAATCGAATCAAATTGAGGGGGGCGCCCATACACGCTTCCCACATGCGGTTAGTGCGCTCATCATGGATCAGTAGACAAGATCCTTTTCCTAATTAGGGTCGACACTAGCAGGCCTCAAAACCACGCCGGGCCTCCTGCCGGTGCCTTATCATCAAATTATTATTACCTCAAAATTAACAGGTTGTTGTTTAACATCGAGCCCCAGAACATAATGAGATATAGTAACAGAAAGTAACGGGTAACAGACTCGAGCAGAAACAACCCTAAGCATGCTAGTAAGACACGGGCAACAAGCAAGGGGTTATAGGTGTGGGGGTGAGGCTATATCAGGGTTAAAGGATAACATGTGATAGGTTCGTAACAGAAGCAACGATTCATAAGGCTAGCAGAATAGACAACGGAAAGTATCGGTATCCAATGTTGAAAGGAACACAATGGTTCATGTGAGTGAATACTTGCCTGCAAACTCAGCAGTCTGGTACTGAGCTAGATCCTCAAAAGGGGTGTCGTAAGTATCGTCGGTCTCAACATCGTCGTCCATTCGAGAAGAAGCAAACAAACAACGCAGAGAGACAAACAATCAATAACATGGCATAGTGCACAATCATGGGATGATGCATGACCATTTAATTGATGCATCAAAATAAACTAGTTGACATGGTAATATAACATGATTAAATGGACCCACATGCAATTGGGATTGCATATGGAAAGCCCATGAATTAAGGTTGAAATAATTGTTCTACAACTAACCAACAGGTGAAAGTGGATTAGCATGATGCATGGATGAAGAAAACAGAAATAAAACAACAATAGAAACAATTTGAAATGAAGTTTACCAAGTTTAGAATTTTATTTATTAAGTTTTGGAATTTTGGTTCTTAAAGGTGTTACACAAGCATTTGTTGTTTTCACCAATTTTAATTGTTCAAAATAGATACCAAAGTTCATATTTGATAAGAACACACAATTTTAGGTGGAATACATGTTTCACTTGTTGAAAAAGGATTTCAAATAAATTATTTATGAATTAAACAAGTTTAAGCAAGAATTAAATGAATTTAATTCAAACATGAACTTATTTGAATTTTTATTTGTGCAAAACATTAAGTGAGATTCATATTTGAAAATTTAATTTGAACATATTTAATAGTTTCAAAAATAATTTAATTTGAGCAAGTTATGAATTTAACAAATTTAAATGATTTAAACAAGTTTTAAATCATTTAACCAATTTTAATTATTCAAAACATGAAATAAAGTTTATATTTGGAAAGGTGGTTTAATTTAGCATGGAAAACATATTTTATTTGTTGAAAATGGATTTAAAATGAGCAAGTTATTAATTTGACAATTTTAAATGCATTAAATAAGAAACAGTTGTTTTCAGCAATTTAAATTATTCAAAACAGCAAACAAAGTTGATATTTGGAAAGTACATGAAAAATTGAATGGAAAACATATTTAGTTTGTTGAATTTGGAATTTTTATACCCAAGTTATGATTTTTGCAAAATTAAGTGAATTGAACAAGAATTCAAATATTTCACCAATTTAAAATATTCAAAACAGTAAACAAATTTTATATTTGGGTAGAGAATTTAATTTGGAGTGGAAAACATATTTAAAATGTGTTATTTGAAATAAGTTTGAATTAGTCATGAAATTAACCAAATTTAAAAGGAGTTGTCTGAATTTGAAATTTGAAACAATTTGAAATGTCCAAAACAGAAAACAATTGCTTTAAACATGTAAAGAATTTAATTTGGATCAGGATACATATTTTATTTATTTTATTTGAAGTTGTAATTCAAAAGTTATTCAAATTTGCAATTTGTGGGCTAATTTGGAATTTTAAAAACTATGCAGATTGGTCCAGGGACTTGTTTTTATTTTTGCACCGTGGGCATGTGTACCCACAGTGACTGCCGTGTGGGCCACTGCCACGCAGGCGCTGGCGTGGCAGCTGCGCTGGCCTACAGGGCCCATGACGGGTGGGCCAGTCACTGCGGCTAAAACCTGGAAAAGAAATTGCGCGAGGGGGGGGGGATCGAACCAGCGCCCTCACGGCTTTGCGCGCAGTGCGCTGCCACTGCACTGTGGTTGCGTTTGTTGACAGGTAAGGCGACAGTGGGAGGAAAAGGTTCAGCAGCGGGGCGTTAACTGAATTTTTAAGGTTCAGTTAACTGAACCCAACTGAACCACGAACGGTGGCCAGCGGCGATCGGGTGCTGCGTGCGTTGGCCGTGGTTCGCTGCCGTGGGTGTGCTGTGATGCTCGCGGGTGTGCTGGTGCTTGCGCAGGTGCGGAGAGGAGGGAAGGAGGGAGATGGCCGTGTGCTCACCGTGGGGTAACCGGAAGGCGACGGCATCGGGGATGGCCGGCGACAGCGAGGTGGTTGATGGCGTGGCTACCGGCTCTCCCGTGCCATGGCGATGAACCGAGGATGACGGCGACAGTACGGGGACCCAATTCCCGTACCTAGCCATCGAGGAGGGAGGCTCACCCTGCGGCGATCACCGGAAGAACAGGTGTGGGGGCTCGGTGTGCAGAGGTTCAGAGAGGGAGCTGAGGGGGAAGGAGAAGAAATCGGTGGCGCTCGAGGGGGGAGAGATGGAGGTCTAGGCTAGGGCCGAGGAGAGGGCCGCGACATGGTTAAAAAGGAGGAGGGGAGCCGCTCGGATGGCCGTCTGCTCCCCGCTCTGCGACGTGGACACGCGCGATGTTCAGCCGTACAGGTTGAAGATGACCCCGAGGGGTATTGGGCCGTGGGGAAAAGTGGGCCGGTGGGCGCAGTCCATCTGGCTGGCCTGCCCACCCCTCTCGGTTTCTTTTTATTATTTTGTTCTGTTTTTTTTGCTGAATAGAAATAGGAAGAAAAAGATATGTTTTGGGTTTAGGAAAATTTTAGAAAAAATTGTATAGGTTAGTTATTACCACAACAACAACTTTCCAACTTTTGTTTTCAAAAATATTTTGAATTTTGGTACTATTTGCAAGTTGTTTGGAATTTGATTAAATTTTAATATTAATTGAAATAATTGAACTTAAGCAAAATAAGTTTTAAAATTCAAGTTTAATTGGAAACAAGTGAATGAATTGTTTTGTAATTTTGATAAGTTCAAATTGGGTGCTGTTTGTAATTTGCAATTGAATTTGAACATCATTTGAATTAAGTGAAATATTAAAAGCCATCATTTTAAATAGTTTTGAACCTTATGGTTTGATGGAAACAATGATGGAAGTGTTTTGGTCATTTTCATAATTTTCAAAGGGGGTTGCTGTTTTGGAAATTAATTGAATTTGCAAAGGGTTTGGTATTAAATGAATTTTTTATTAGAAATAAATCAACAGTTTTGAAATCACAACTTTAATGGAAACAAATTATTGTTTTGATTTGAAATATCATTTTGGAAATTGTAACATCACAAGTATGAAACAAAAGGTTTGAAATTTGATTTGAAATTCAAATAGAAAACAAAGGAAAACAAATGGAAAACAAAGCAAAACAAATGCAATGAACATGATGTCATGATGCAAAACATAAAATAACAGAGAGCAAACATTCTAATGGCTATTTTTCATACTTGGGATGTTACACATTGCTGATGCGAACATCATCTCCGCCTTCCGCGAGGCGGTCACCAACGAGCACATGCTCAAAGAGCTCGACATCAGGGACGACCTCACTTCCGCTGTTGAGCTAGGGGACATGGCTGAAAGATGCGCCAAGATCGAGGAAGGCAACCTCTTCAGGCATAACGCTCCGCGCAACGAATCCAAGACAGTGGCTTCCAAGGCCAAAGCCAAGACACGGAGCGACGACATAGGCTCCAAGTGCAAGGCTCCGACTGTCCTAGCAGCAGAGCCAGAGCGCAAGCACGACCGTAGCGACGCTGCTCCCGTGGCAGACAACCGCCCCTTCTGCACGTTCCACAGAATGCACTCCCACTCTACGGAGGACTGCTTCCAGCTGGAGAAGCTACGAGGCGACTGCCTCATGAGGAGTGGACAGGAGGGCTACTCTTGAGGAGGTGGCTGTCACAATCCTGGACGAGGAGGCGGCCGCGATAGCGGTCGCTGGGAAGAACATGACCCGAACAAATACAACGGGTATCTGGGCCCATTTGCTCTTCTTGACAAACAGTTTATGTACCATCCACAAACAATTCTCGCAGATGCTTCACATGCAGTTCCAGTGTTGGGCTATAAATCAGCATATCGTCTAGGAATACCAGCATACTTTTGCACAACAATGGTGCTAGGATTCGATTCATTGTGCTCTGGAACATTACAGGCGCGGATGTGAGACTAAAGGGCATCACCAGAAATTCATACAACCCCTTATGTTTATGGAATGCAATTTTGTATTCATCTCCCGCTGCGATATGTATCTGATGGTACCCCGACCGTAGATCCAATTTACTAAACACTATTGCCCATGCGAGTTCGTCCAGTAATTCATCGATATTGGCAGTGGGTGTTTATTCTTGACTGTCAATTCATTTAGTTGGCGATAATCGACACAGAATCGTCAGTGTCCATCTTTCTTTCTCACCGGCAGCATTGGCGATGCAAAGGGGCTTGTACTAAGCTGAATCACTCCACTCCACAACATATCATAGACCTTCCGCTCAATTTCATCTTTCTGCTACGGTGTATAGCAATAGTGTCTTGTCTTTACTGGCTATGAGCCTAGAATTAAAATAATCTAATGGTATTGTTCTCTGTGAGGGGGTAACTCTGTAGGTTGATTGAAAATTGCTTCATATTCTTGCAATAACTATGTAATCAGTTCAGGCATTGGACCTTGTTCAACTGTAACTGTCCCACTTTCTTTCAATGCATACACTGCATCACATCTTCCTCCTATTACCTGAACAATATGTGTCAGAGCTCCTCGCTTCATCAAGTGACGTGGGGGTACCCGAGAGACCCTCCAATATGAGCATAATCGATGCGGCCCACTAAGGGGTGCCTTGGTGGACTCCGTGAGTAACCACATGAAGGCCCATGGAGGGAATCTATACAAATCAGAAGGAAAGACTTAAGCAGCAAGAATAGGAAAGGATGACAACCGACTCAAAGTCGAGTCCACCTCATGTACGGCCCTTGAGACCCTGCTATCTATATAAAGCACGGGAGGGTGTCACAAAAAAGATAGACAATCTTAGATTCAGAACTACGCCAGATCTCATCGGCGAACAACACCCCCTGTAACCGATACTTTTCACCCCATCGTAATAAACCCCAGCGGCAGTAACCCGTCGAGTCGAGTAGTCCACCAGCGTCCTTTTCTCTCTTACGAAACCCTAGGTCCCTCACCATGGAGATTGTTGAGGTCACCCCCTCGACATTGGCGCCGTCCGTGGGGATCTGTGCACTGGATCCGTGACTTCCTCGACTTCAACACCGCTAGGCTACGACTCGACGATATTGTCAGACTCGATCCGCTTTGGGTCAATCGACTTCACCAGGCTTCTGCAAGTACAAACGTACCAGATGTCCATAAAACCAACGCCGGGTGACCCCCGCGGAGAAGTACACGAGGAGATGCTATGAGGCCTCAGCATGGCGAGCGTGGAGTTAGTTCAGAAACCCGTCCCACGAGTGGCAGCACCCGCAAAGCCGCCGAAGGAAAAAATCCAAACCAAGTCGAGCCACACGTCATGAGGAGGACCAGAAGATCCGCAAAATTGGTTCACACTGAACAAGGTTGATAGGTCACGTAGGGAAAGAGCGGCAGAAATACCGCCGCCAAGGACAACTAGAACTGTAGTGGAGAACCCGAGATAGGATTCGACCGACTCAGCCGATGAGGAACTATGTGGGCCTCCTTGTTTCACTCGAGAAATTCGCCAGGCCAAGAAGCCGAAACGATTCAAGCTGACAACTGAAACGCCAAGTACAACGGCGATCAGGAACCCGAAGCATGGCTAAACGATTACCTGATAGCCGTAAGGTTCCAAAAGGGTAGCAAGGAGATGACAATGCAATATATACAGCTGTAGCTTGTGGGCGCGGAAAGGAATTGGCTAAAAGCCAACCCAAGTAAAATACAGTTGTGGGAATAATTCGAGTACGATTTCATCCAGAATTTCAGATCCACCTGCAAACGACCGGTAACAGCCGGGAAGCTAAAGCATGTAGGCAAAGATCAGACGAAAATATTCACGAGTACTTATAGAGGTGGAACAAACTGAAAAAAACGCAGAGGAGATCTCTGACGAAACATCAATTGACAACTTGAGAGATAGGCTCACCGAATGGACTTAAAGGAGTACATTGGTCGGGTTTGAGTGAGGACCGTGAGCAAACTCATGGAAGTAGATGATACGTCCATTTTGGATCCCTATTTTATATTGTAATTTTCTGTTATTCATTGATATAATTCATATTATGCTGCATTACTTATGTTATTTAATCTTATTTTTCATGTTTAATAATTATTGGAGAATAAACATCGAGACGAGAAATCTGATGGCAAAAGCACCGTCAAGATACCATATTTCAGAAGATCAGAAGAAGAAGGGGGGCATCTGGGAAGTCTTAGAAGTACGGAAGAGGGAGCTATCCACAAGGAGACACGGAGGGGGGGCCCCCTTGGCCGCGCCTGGGGTGGTGTGGCCACCCTTGCCCCCCTTTAGTCGCCTCCATTCGCGTACTTGACCCCTCGGGAACCCTAAGCCTCAGAGAACCATCGAGGAAATATTCCGATGCCTCCTCGAGGCAGAAAACAACAGAGAGAGAAAAGCTCTCCGGCAGGAAGATATTTGTCGGGGAAATTCCTCCCTACAGAGGGGAAATCGTCGCCATCGTCACCGTCATCGCTCCGGGCATCATCGATATCGTCATCATCATCATCATCATAACCAGCATAACCATCACCCTAACCATCCATCTCCATCCCTCTGTAACGATTAGGGTTCTATATTGTTGTTTTCCACTAGATCTCTTTCCCGGTGTGCATTACTTGTTAGTAGTTGATGCTTGTGAGATTTATCGGTTTTTACACTTTATGACCAGATTGTTATTCATCATTATATCACCTCTGATTATGATCCATATGATATCTTGTGAGTAGTTCGTTTAGTTCTTGAGGACATGGGAGAAGTCAAGATGTCAGTAGTGGAATTATGTTGAAGTAATATCTAGTGGTTTGATATTTAAGTTGTGGTGTTATTCTTCTAGTGGTGTCATGTGAACATCGGCTACATGATACTTCACCTTGTTGGGCCTAGGAGGACGCATTGTGTATTTTTCTACTAACTGTGGGGTTGCCGGAGTGACAGAAACCTAAACCCCCGTTAGAAAACCGATGCACGAGGGAGTGTAGGATCCCAGAGTTTAAGACCGTGGTTACATTAATCTTAATTACTTTCTTGTATTTGCGGATGCTTGCAAGGGGTTTAATCACAAGTATGTATTAGTCCTAGTTGGGTGGTGCATTAGCATAGGTTCACCCACATAACACCTATCAAAACAATAAATATTAATTAACTGTATGAAACGAAAGCGCTTGACGAAGTTCCCATGTGTCCACGAGAACGTTTGGTAATCATAAGTAGAAAAACCGGCTTGTCCTTTGCTCTCAAAAGGATTGGGCCACTCGCTGCAATAATATTTATTTTCTTTTATTTACTCGCACTTTATTTATCTGTTATATCAAAAACCACCAAAAACCTGTTTGCTAGTGTTTACAGTGAATCATCTATCCAACCTACTTGTCAACACCTTCTGCTCCTCGTTGGGTTTGACACTCTTATTTATCGAAAGTACTACGATACACCCCCTATACTTGTGGGTCATCAAGACTATTTTCTGGCGCCGTTGCCGGGGAGTGAAGCGCTATTGGTAGGTGGAATTGGTAAGAAAAACTTTTACTGTGAGTGCTGTTTTTATTTATGTCTGTTGTTTTATTTCATTATGGAGAATCCTTTTGGTTCTCTGTTTAGGGGTACTACTACTGTTACTGCTAGGGTAGTAGATGACCCGTTATCTTTTGAATTGGATCCTTTTAAAATAACTATGAAAATTGTTGGACGTGTTATGGATAACTGCTATTATAGAGATGGAACTGTCCATCCCGGTGAATATTTGCTCTTTATACATGAATTATGGGAGTTATTCAGGTGTGCAAGTATTACAATTTATCAAGTTAAAAAGAAATTATTCTCTTTATCGCTGAAAGGTAGAGCTGCTGAATGGTTTAAAATGCTGAAGAATGGTGAATCTATTGGATGGGAGGAACTTGTACCTCTCTTTTATTCTAGATTCTATCCTCCCAGTGAGATTCATAAAGACTGGAATCAAATATATAATTTCTGGCATCATGATGGAGAGAGTATTGCCCAAGCTCGGGGGACAATGAAGTTATTAATGCTTAAATGTCATGTTCATGAGCTCCCGGGTAATATTGTTATCAATAATTTTTATGCAAGGCTTTCTCTTCATGATAAGGATTTATTGGAAGCTTCTTGTTATGGATCATTCACACCTATGAAGGAAGAAGCTAAATGAGATCTTTTTTACCGTATTTAAGAAAACACTGAAGGATGAGATAATGACAAAGGTAGAAAGTGAGGTATAACTTATGATTATGAATGCATTAAAGCTTTTATGGGAACTGATGATTTCTATAATGTTAGTGCTGTTTGTGGTCTCGATTCTCAAATCTTTGCAAATTGTCTTAAAGCCTTTGCCTCCTATCTTGATATTCCCAAAAAGGAGTTGAGAAAGTACCATGCACCTTATAAAGATATTGTTCCTGCTAGAAATATAGAAGTGCATGTTGTTAATTCTGTTGTGCCTGAGCCTTATATTGAGAAAGTGCCTTTCCCTGCTAAGGTAAAAGAACACTCTATTGTAGCTAGTGTGGTTAACAAGAGTATAAAGACATCAATTGAACCCGATGAACAAATAACTGTTGAACCCGCAGTAGCAATAGTAAAACACCTTGTATGTGGAAATGTAGAGGATGAACATATTTTCTTCTATGAGGATGCTTCTAATATTGTTTCACATCCCAATAGACCTAAGAAAACTATTGCTCCTGTTCTTTCTGTTAAGATTGGTGATCATTGCTATTATGGTTTGTGTGATATTGGTGCAAGTTCTAGTGCTATTCGTTATGAGCTTTATAAAGGAATCATGCATGAAATTGGTTCTTGTGAGCTTGAAGATATTGATGTGGTTATTCAGCTTGCTAATAGGGAAACTGTTATTCTGATTGGTATTGTTAGAGATGTGGAAGTTTTATGTGGTAAAACTAAATATCCTACTGATTTTCTAGTGCCGGATGAAGCTTCTAGTAAAACTTGTCCTATCATCTTTGGTAGACCTTTCTTGAACACTTGTGGTGCTATTATAGATTGTAAGAAGGATAAAATATTGACTAAATTTGATGGAAAATCTTATGAGTTTAATTTTTCCAAATTTGCTAGAGCTCCTTATGAATCTGAATAGCCAAATGAAAATTTTAGAGTTGAAAATCTTGCCCCTATTGCTCTTGCTCCTAACAATGCTTTGCAGCAATATATGGAGGACCATGAATGTGAGGTATTTATGGGAGAGAG
Source organism: Alopecurus myosuroides (assembly GCA_028641055.1). Taxonomy (NCBI): domain Eukaryota; kingdom Viridiplantae; phylum Streptophyta; class Magnoliopsida; order Poales; family Poaceae; genus Alopecurus; species Alopecurus myosuroides. Next base: position 364,452,959 of record CM054059.1, on the reverse strand, counting down.
AAATGAGATTGATGATATTCTTCTTCGTCAACCGGTGATACTGAAACATAATTTACCCGTGGAAGACTTGGTACCACATTACCACCCAAGGAGGATCATGTTTTTGATTTAAAACCTTTACCCGATGATCTTAAATATGCTTATATTGGTGATAAGAAAACATATCCTGTTATTATTAGTTGTATTCTTTCAGGTGAAGAAGAGGAAAGATTATTAGGAATATTGAGGAAACACTGTGGAGCTATTGGATATACTCTTAATGATTTGAAGGGGATTTCTCCTACTATATGTCAGCATGTTATTAATATTGAACCAGATTCAAAGCCAGTAGTTGAACATCAACGCCGTTTAATCCCTAAGATGAAGGAAGTGGTAAGAAATAAGGTATTAAAACTCCTTGATGCTGGTATTATTTTTCCTATTGCTGATAGTAGATGGGTAAGCCCTGTGTATTGTGTCCCTAACAAGGGAGGAATGACTGTTGTGCCTAATGCAAATAATGAGCTTATTCCTCAAAGAGTAGTAGTTGGTTATGGAATGTGTATTGATTTTAGGAAAGTTAACAATGTTACTAAGAAAGACCATTATCCTTTACCTTTCATTGATCAAATGCTAGAGAGGTTGTCTAAGAAAACTCATTTTTTGCTTTCTTGATGGTTATTCTGGGTTTTCTCAAATTGCTGTTAGGGAAACTGATCAAGATAAAACAACCTTTTATTGTCCTTATGGTACTTATGCTTATAGATGTATGCCTTTTGGTTTGTGTAATGCTCCTGCTACGTTTCAAAGATGCATGTATGCTATTTTTCATGGTTTTTATGAGGAAATTGTGGAAGTATTCATGGACGATTTCTCCGTCTATGGAACTTATTTTGATAACTGCTTGCACAAACTTGATAAAGTTTTGCAGAGATGTGAGGAAACTAATGTTGTTCTTAATTGGGAGAAATGCCACTTTATGGTGAATGAAGGAATTGTTCTTGGGCATAAAATAGGTATTGAAGTTGATAAAGCTAAAGTGGAAGCAATAGAGAAAATGCCCTATCCCAGAGATGTTAAAGGTATCCGTAGTGTTCTTGGTCATGCAAGTTTTTATAGGAGGTTTATTAAAGATTTCTCTAAAATATCAAAACCTCTTACTAATCTTCTTCAAAAAGACGTACCTTTTGTTTTTTGATGATGATTGTCAAGAAGCTCTTGAAACTTTAAAGAAGGATTTAACTACTCCTCCTATTGGTCAATCACCTGATTGGAATTTACCTTTTGAAATTATGTGTGATGCTAGTAATTTTGCTGTAGGTGTTGTTCTTGGACAACGAGTAGATAAGAAATTGAATGTTATTCATTATGCTAGTAAGACTCTTGATGTTGCTCAAAAGAATTATGCTACCACTGAAAAAGAGTTCTTTGATGTAATTTTTGCTTATGACAAGTTTAGACCTTATATTGTTGATTCAAAAGTTACTATTCATACTGATCATGCTGCTATTAGATACCTTATGGAAAAGAAAGATGCTAAGCCTAGGCTTATTAGATGGGTGCTGCTTTTACAAGAGTTTGATTTGCATATTTTGGGTAGGAAGGGTGCTGAAAATCCTGTTGCTGATAACTTGTCTAGATTGGAAAACATTGCTTATGACCCTATTCCTATTAATGATAGTTTTCCAAATGAACAGTTGGCTGCAATAAAGGTAAACTCCCAAGATAGTCCAAGGTATGCAGATTATGCTAACTTTGTTGTTTCCAAGTATATGCCTCCAACATTTACAGCTCAAAAAAGAAGGAAATTCTTTTACGATTTGAGGCATTATTTTTGGGATGACCCACACCTATATAAAGAAGGAGTAGATGGTATTATGAGAAGATGTGTTCCAGATCATGAACAACGTGAAATATTGAAAAAGTTCCATGGTAGTGCTTATGGAGGACATCACGCTGGAGATAGAACCGCACAGAAGGTTCTAAAATCAGGTTTCTATTGGCCTACTCTCTTTAAAGATGCACGTAAATTTGTTATATCTTGTGATGAATGTCAAAGAGTCGGCAATATTTCTAGACGTAATGAAATGCATCCGAGTTATTCTCTTATTGTTGAACCTTTTGATTGTTGGGGATTTGACTTTATGGGTCCGTTTCCTCCTTCAAATGGTTACACACATATTCTTGTTGTTGTTGATTATGTTACTAAATGGGTAGAAGCTATACCTACAAAAAGTGCTGATGGTGAGACGTCTTTAAAAATGCTTAAAGATGTTATTTTCCCTAGGTTTGGTGTGCCTAGATATCTTATGACTGATGGAGGTTCTCACTTTATTCATGGTGGTTTTAGAAAAACCCTTGCTAAATATGATGTTAATCATAGAATTGCCTCAGCTTATCGTCCTCAAACCAGTGGGCAAGTAGAATTATTAAATAGAGAAATTAAATCTATCTTGCAAAAGACTGTTAATAAATCTAGGAAAATTGGTCTGATAAGTTGAATGATGCTTTATTGGCTTATAAAACTGCTTATAAAAATCCTATGGGTATGTCCCCTTATAAAATGGTTTATGGAAAAGCTTGTCACTTGCCTTTAGAATTAGAACACAAAGATTATTTGGCATTGAAAGAACTTAATAAAGATTTTAAACTTGCTGTTAAGAAAAGAATGCTTGATTTGAGTTCTCTAGATGAATGGAGATGTGAAGCTTATGAAAATGCTAGAGTCTTTAAAGAGAAAGTTAAACAATGGAATGATAGGAGAATTCTTAAAAGAGAGTTTGATGTTGGTGATAAAGTTCTATTGTATAGGTCTCGTCTCAGATTTTTTGTAGGAAAATTACTCTCAACATGGGAAGGACCTTATGTTATTGAAGAGATGTACCGTTTGGGTGCAGTCAAAACTGCTTCTCTTAAAGATAACACTACACAAGTGGTGAATGGGAAAAGACTAAAAAATTATATTTCCGGTGATTCTTATGATGAAGATGTTGATATTATTCAAGTGATGACTCCGGAGAAGTTTATTAGAGGGAAGATTCTAAAAACTGTAGAGTCCGTTTTCGAATAGGTAATAGTTCTGTTAAGAAAAAGTTCGCGTATCGCTTTCCAACTTTTATTTTTATCTTTTATGGAAAATATGAAAAATATTGAGCCGAAGAGGGGTAGGAGACGGTGCCCGAGGGCACCACACCATACCTGGGCGCAGGCCCACCCCTGGCTGCGCCTAGCTATGGTGTGGGTGCCCCAGAGCCCCTCTCCGACCCGTTTTCGACTTGCACTTTCCTTTCGTTATACATATTTCTGCTATATAATCCCCCGGATCCCTCGAGGTCCGTATATCGTTTTCTCGCCTTGTTTCTGTTTCGATCTGTTTCTGCCAGGATCTGTTTTCAGTTTTAGAAGCACCATGGTCTCCGCCAACAACAACAAGGGCAAAGGACCGATGAAAGATGATCTCCAAGACCGGAAGCCGGAGGAGGAGATTAAGAGTGGAGCTGAAGGAGATGTAGAAGAAGACCCGCGTGTGCACCCACGCGCCACCATCACAAGCATTGGAGTGGTTGCAATACCCTTGAAGCAAACAACGAGGATGAGCACTAGAGGGAAGGCCCCACGTCACTGATTAGCTTCAAGTACACCACTTTCAGGCATTAAGAAACCTTTCCATACCTTAATTCATGAGTATCGATCTATGAGGGTTCCCAAGTCCAATTTGCCTTCTCGCTGGGATATGGATCATTCTAACCGTGCACGTGAGGAAAGCCCATGATCTGATATAGTGTGGGGGAATAATTCCAAGAGCTAGGATTCACCGATGGAAAAGTTCCAGTACCGTATTGAGAGCAATATGGAGCTGATAAGGAAGCTCATCAATGTGATTGATGATTTGAAGGAGTCAGTTGACAAGCTTATTGAGAAGGATTCACCACCACCACCGAAGAAATAATCCGTCATTGGTATTGGCATCCTCTTGGCTTGTTCCAAGCTTGGGAGAGTGTCGCGGTATCACACCTTTATCTTTCACCTTTTAACCTTTTAGTAGAGTCATATCATGAGTATAGAAGTTATCATATAGGATGGTTTGCAGTATGGAAGTATCTCTCCTTTAGTTTGTTATCGATGTATCCCTTGGTTTGAGTTGCCGTTATGGAATATTAATGAGAAGTTTCATCATTTACTTTCTACACTTTACTTTAGTTTGCAAAAAAAATTATATGGTTTATCTTGTTATTAGTATTGGTATCAATATTGGAGCATCAAGTTAATCTAGCTGATTTTGGCAAACTTAGCATAGGTCAGTAGCAACAATACGTTGATACTTAAGTAGAAAAGAGGCAGTTGCATGTAGCCAAAAACCTGTTCTGAGAGGGAGTGCTTCTCGTGCATCCAAACCGTGAGCCCCAAAGCCATGCCATTTGTGTACACCATACCTACCTATATGTAGTATTTAACCCCCACTACAAGTAAATTGCTTGTGTGCTACCTTTAAACCTTCAAAATTACACCTGTTTTGTGCCCCTGTTTTAGCTCATGAGGACGCAAATATAGAATCTTTATTTCACTTGTTGATTGGACTTTACACACCTGGACTAGTGGCTTCATCCGCTTATCCAAATGATAGAAGAGCTGGCAGCGGGGTGCCCAGCCCCAAACTTAATACTACAAATTCTCTTCTATTTTTGCCCCTGATTTATCAGTTAAACCATAATTGTGTAAACAAAAGAGAGAGAGGGATGAACTTCTATACCAGTCGCGTCCTTCAATGGGAGCCGCTCTTGTGAAGTCTAGTTGGTTTGTGACGTACTGTATTTTCTGTTTGCCATTTGTTGACATAAACATACACCACTCTCAAAATTCTTTTCAATACCTCAGTTTATTTAATGAAAAGCTATAGCACATGAGTTAATCTCTGCTTCCCTCTGCGAAGGGCCTATCTTTTACTTTTATGTTGAGTCAGTAAATCTACTCCCTTTTGTCTTAAGTAAGCATTTGAGTTGTTGTGATCCATCCATCTATATGTTGATTTACTCAATCATGTTCTTTATTGTGCCTTATTTATTGCAAATGTTTTTATTTGATTGAATACCACTTTAAAAGTTATGAATGACTGCAAGGAGAATGTTATGATTGAGCATGATAAACTCTGCAATATAAGCTCTAATATAAAGACTCTGATCGAAAGATAAGTACAATCTGTTAATTATTCTCTTACCAAGAACGAAGTTTGCCTTCACTAATTATGATTTCCTTTTGCAACTTTATTGTGATTCCCTCTACTTGTTTCAAGTTTAATTATATGAGTGGAAGTTGCTGTCTAGAATAACTTGTGTATTGATAGATGTGATGCTTCTTGTCCGTATTTTATTTATCGACACCTCACTTCATAAACCTGTGGTCATGTTTAGTGAATTCAGTTTTACTTGGGGACAAGCGAGATCTAAGCTTTGGGGGGGGGGGGGGGGTTGATACGTCCATTTTGCATCACTATTTTAAATTGTAATTTTATATTATTCATTGATATATTTCTTATTATGATGCATTACTTATGTTATTTCATCTTATTTTGCATGTTTAATAATTATTGGAGAATAAACACCAGGACTAGAAATCTGATGGAAAAATCACTGTCAAGATACCCTATTTTAGAAGATCAAAAGAAGAAGGGGGGAATCGGGGAAGTCTTAGAACTCTAGAAGAGGGAGCTAGCCACGAGGGGACCCGGAGGGGGGCCACAGGGAGCCCACACCATGCCTGGGCGCGCCCCCCTTGGTCGCGCCTAGGGGTGATGTAGCCACCCTAGCCCACCTCTGGTCGCCTCCTTTCGCGTACTTGACCCCCAGGAAACCCTAAGACTCAGAGAACCATCGAGGAAATATTCCGCCTCCTCCTCGGGGTGGAAAACAACAGAGAGAGAAAAGCTCTCCGGCAGGGAGAAATCTGCCGGGGAAATTCCTCCCTGGAGAGGGGAAATCATCGCCATCGTCACCGTCATCGCTCCGGGCATTATCAAGATCATCATCGTCATTATCATTACCACCAGCACCATCACCCTGACCATCCATCTCCATCCCTTTGTAACTATTAGGGTTCTATAGTGTTGTTTTCCACTAGATTTCTCTCCCGGTGTGGATTACTTGTTAGTAGTTGGTGCTTGTGAGATTTATCGGTGTTTACACTTTATGACCAGATTATTATTCATCATTATATCACCTCTGATTATGATCCATATGATGTCTTGTGAGTAGTTCGTTTAGTTCTTGAGGACATGGGAGAAGTCAAGATGTTAGTAGTGGAATTATGTTGAAGTAATATCTAGTGGTTTGATATTTAAGTTGTGGTGTTATTCTTCTAGTGGTGTCATGTGAACATCGAATACATCATACTTCACCTTTATGGGCCTAGGAGGATGCATTGTGTATTTGGCTACTAATTGTGGGGTTTCTAGAGTGACAGAAACCTAAACCCCCCGTTAGGAAACCGATGCACGAGGGAGTGTAGGATCCCAGAGTTTAAGGTTGTGGTTACATTTATCTTAATTACTTTCTTGTATTTGCGGATGATTTCAAGGGGTTTAATCACAAGTATGTATTAGTCCTAGTTGGGAGGTGCATTAGCATAGGTTCACCCACACAACACATATCAAAACACTAAATATTAATCAACTGTATGAAACGAAAGCGCTTGACGAAGTTCCCATGTGTCCTCGAGAACGTTTGGTAATCATAAGTAGAACAACCGGCTTGTGCTTTGCTCTCAAAAGGATTGGGCCACTCGCTGAAATTATATTTATTGTCTTTTATTTACTCGCACTTTATTTATCTGTTATATCAAAAACCACAAAAAACCCGTTTGCTAGTGTTTACAGTGAATCCTCGATCCAACCTGCTTGTAAACACCTTCTCTCCTCGTTGGGTTCGACAATCTTATTTATCAAAAGTACTACGATACACCCCCTATACCCGTGGGTCATCAGTAGCAAATAGCTGGGTGGAAGGTGAAGAATCAGCACGCAACACCCACCCACCCTCACCCTAGGAAGATCGCATGGTGACCTCCTATGCTCACGAGAGGAACAGAAGATACAATAATGACCAGAACAAAAGGAGGAAGCGCAAAAACCGGGCATTCGATGAAACATAACCCGAATTAGTCGCGATTGAATTCCTGGGCCGTCGCAGTAACGACTACCGTAGGCAAGGGCGAGAGCTTTCATGAGAACGGGAGTGTGAACACGGACAAGAACATAAGCGCGAGTGGCAGCCACAGAAGTTCGGGCAGATGGGCTACCGCCCGTGTCAATAGAGCAGCAACTCGAAGGACCGTGTCCAAACCACATGTACAACGATGACAACGGAATACGCAAATCCACCCACAAATTGAAGGAATGTCGTAGATTCAACCTACTCATGGAAGCATCTTTCAAAAAAATAGAGGGAAGCACGGCATGTAGGGTTCCCAGCTGTTCCAGGGGCACTGGCAATAGGTGCACCGCCGCCTCCCCAAGTACCAGCAGTCGCCCAGCCTCAACAACAACCCTCAGCACAAGGAGCACCTAGAGCACAACAAGCCGCGACAATACATCATCAGTATAGGGTGGGTTACCGAGAGAAAGACAGATACCCGAAGCCAAAAGGAAAAGTATACATGATACAGAAAGGTGCTCTCTCCAAAAGAAGCCAAAAGCACATTACCAGGCATGTGAACCTAGCAGAAATATCACCCCTACAACACCCGAGTTCCTGGACTGGTCAGATGCAAACATCGCATTTTCCAGAGCCGACCATCCGCTTCGAGTCCCGTTCCCAGGAAAGGCAACGCTAGTACTCGAAGTGCAAATTGGAGGCTATGATCTGAATTGAGTGTTCATGGACGGACGAAGCGGGATCAACTTCATCTATACAGAAACACTAAAGGAAATGAATGCACCAATAAGTAATCTGAAGCAGTTAGAGAACTCATTCCATGGTATTGTGCCTGGAAAAGCAGCCAACCCTTGGGTACAGTAACACTCGAAGTGGTTTTTGAAGAACGTGACAACTATAGGAAAGAAAAAAATCAACTTCGAAGTAGTCGATTGGCCATCCCAATATAACATAATACTCGGCAGGACATCATTCGTAAGATTCATGGATGTACCCCACTACGCGTACCAGATGCTCAAAATGTCAGGACCTAGGGGGTAATCGCAGTGCACAGAAACTACAAAAAAATCCGACAGTTGTGATGTCAAATTCAACAGAATATCGTAGCCATTCGGAATGCAGCAAGAATTGGCAGGCATAGCCGCTACGAGTAATCACTCGATTCTTCATATGACAAAGAAAACAACACCAGATATGGAGTTTGACGTGAAGAAGGACACAACGGAATATCAAGTTCACCTCACTGATCCAGCAAAGAGAGTACTCATGTCCAAAATGTTGCCTACTGCATAGGTAAGCGCGCTCGTCGAATTTCTCCGTGAGCACTGGAAAATCTTTGCATGGGCCCCAGCGTACATGCCAGGAGTACCTAGGAAATTCGCCGAGCACTCACTCGAAATCTACAAGGACGCAAAGACAATGCATCGGTCCACTCGTCGTTTCTTAGAGCCAAAGCAGAGAGCAATAGGAGAAGAAATCAATAGGTTACTCGCAGCAAAATTTATTCGGGAGATCAAAATTGCAACTTGGCTCGCAAATCCAGTGCTGGTAGCCAAGAAAAATACTGAAATTCTACGGATGTGCATAGACTATACGTCATTGAACAAACACTGTCCTAAAGACTGGTTCCCACTACCACGCATCGATCAGATCATCGACTCGACCGCAGGTTGTGAGAGGCTCTCCTTCCTCGACGCATACTCAGGGTACAACCAGATCTTTATGAAACGAGAAGATGAGGAGAAAACAACATTCATCACCCCGTTTGGCGTGTACTGCTACACCATGATGCCTTTCGGTTTGAAAAATGCGGGTGCTACGTACCAACACATGATGCAAAATTTCCTGAAGACGCAAATTGGAAAAAACGTGCAGGTGTACGTAGATGATATCATGGTCAAGTGGAATAAGGTAGAAACCCTCATCGACGACCTCCGAGGGATATTTCTAGCACTCGACGAGTATCAGATCAAGCTGAACCCGAAGAAGTGCGCGTTCGGAGTACATAAAGGAGACTTACTCGGGTATCTTCTGTCCGCCAGAGGCATAGAGGCTAACCCAGTAAAAATTAAGGCTATCATTTCGATGAAGGAACTAGTAAATGTCAAAGGATTACAACAACTTGCAGGGAGAATTGCAGCACTCGGGAGATTTATAGCAAATCTTGGAGAGAAATCACTCCCTTTCTACAAATTACTAAAGAAGTTACATAAGTTCGAGTGGACACCCGAAGCATGGGAAGCCTTCCACGAACTCAAGCGAACCTTGTCGACTCCACGTGTCTTGGTGGCACCTTAGGAAAAGGAGCCACTGTATCTATACATTTCAGCAACAAGACAGGTGGTAAGCACAATATTAGTAGTCGAACGACCCCAGGAAGGGTCCATCTATAGGGTGCAGCGACCGGTATATTACCTCAGCGAGGTACTATCAACATCCAAGCAGCAGTACCCGTACTATCAGAAATTGGCATACGGAGTATACATGATGGCTAAAAAACCGAGGCACTACTTTCAGGAGCACCCGGTTACCGTGGTATGAAGAGCCCCCCTGTCAGACATACTGAACAATTATAATGCAACATGACGAGTGGCAAAGTGGGGGATCAAGCTTGGACCACGAGATATAACCTACGAGATACAGAAAGCAATCAAATCATAGGTACTACCGGATTTTGTATCAGAATGGCTCGAGTTGGAACAACCGAGATTGCCAGATATGTCAGGTAGCTGGACAATTTACTTCGGTGGTTCCAAGAGAGCACCCGAAGCAGGAGCAGGAGTAATACTCATGTCCCCAGAGGCGACAGATTATTATACGTACTTTGGATGAACTTAAAAATGCATCAAACAACAAAGCCGAGTACGAAGCACTCATCCACGGGATGAAAATGTCCAAAGCATGCGGAGCAACTCAACTCGTCATCTACGACCACTCGAACCTCGTAGTACTGCAAACCATGAAGGAGTGCGATGCGCCAGCAGAAAACATGACAACATACAAATATCTATATAACAAACTCGAGGGCGAATTTGATGGATGCGAACTGCAGCACATTGGTAGAGGAAGAAATTCAGAAGCGGATGCCTTAGCAAATACTTGGTCCACTTGTGCGCCGATACCACCCGATGTTTTATACGAGGAGATTGATCAACCCTCTATAAAACGATAGGTAGCAGCTACAGAAAAAGCTGAGGACTCAGAGGTAAACAAAGCAGAACAGCCGGAAGAGGAGTAAAAACCAACAACCATGGACACAATAGAACAAGTCAATCAAGTGGAAACCACCTGGATGCAGCCATTGATAGATTACATGACCCGAAACAAACTCCCTGAGGATAAAGCAGAAGGACGTCGGGTGATGGGCAGAGCCAAGGCGTTCACAATTCATGATGGACGACTTCACAAGCGCGGTATATCAGACATACTGCAGAGGTGTGTCACCCCAGAGGAGGGAAGATAGATACTCTTAGATATACATCAGGGAACTTGTGGACATCATAAAGGGAGCATAAACCTTTTCCGCAAAGCTTTTCGAGCCGGTTTCTACTGGCCAACAGAAAAATATGACGCCAAGGAAATTGTACGGCGATGCGAGGCGTGCCAGATGTTTGCAACACGCCCGAACATACTAGCTATAGAACTTCATATGACACCACTCGTGTGGCCCTTCGCACAATAGGGACTCTACATGGTTGGGCCACTTAGTCGATCATCCAACGGCGGATACACTCGGTTTCTCGTAGCAGTCGACAAATTCACCAAGTGGAATGAAGCTATACCAGTAACATCACAGGATGCAGAGTTAGCAATAAAATTCATCAGGTCTACACAGGTTTGGAGTACCGCACAACATCACCACAGATAATGGAACCAACTTCATGTCAGAAGAATTCCAGGACTACTGCAAAGAGCTAGTGATCAACGTCAGCATGCATCGGTCGCACACCCACAAACCAATAGGCAGGTGGAACGATCGAACAAGTTCATTACGACAGGATTAAAAAGCGGCTACTCACACCACTCAAACGTGCAGCCGGTGCATGGTCAGAGGATCTATCTTCATTACTTTGGATCTTGCGAAAAACACCAAGCAGACCCACAGAGTAGACTCCATTTTTCATGGATTATGGAGCTGACACAGTATTACCAGCAGAAGTACGGCACAATGCGCCTCGAGTCGCATCTTACACAGAAGAGAACTCGAATCAAGCACTCGAGGACGCTCTCGACCTGGCAGATGCGGCTCGGGATAAAGCACTCGCACGTACATATGTGTCGGGGGGTTACCCCCGAGTAGGGTAAAGACAGGTGGTAAAGGCAGCTTACAGAAGAGAGGTTTGGTCGAGTAGCCGACTACCTGGTACTCGCTACCCGGTCGACTGCTACTCGGTCTCACCTCAAGATGGCCAGAAGGAGATATCAATCAAGTTCTATCCTTTCGAGTAGAAGGATTGGCCCGAGTACAATTGGCGGGAAACTACTCGGGCCAGAAAGTCAAAGGAGCCGTTCTGACACAGGATCCCGCGTATCCTGGGTCCGTACTTGGCAGCATTCGAACTACTGTTCACCTGGGACCGGCCTGCCTGACAGTGACAGCATGGAAGCAGGCCGTGGCAGGATAAGGGGGGCCTACTCTGTGCCTAGGTACAGTGATACCAGTCTGTCCCCTAGTTTTGCCCAACGACTTTACAGAAGCAGCCAAGGTTAGGAACCAAAGCTGTCAGCGGGTACTCGGAGAAAGGACGATGTGCACACTATGTCGACACTTGTCTAGATTTGGACGTATCCGGCTGGGCACCGTGTATATAAGGTGCCCCGCCGCCTCCTGCGCGGGACACGCTAACAGTTGCTCACTGGAAACCCTAGAATCCCTAAGTTCTTGACCTAGCTCTACTCGGAGAGGAGAGAGAGGCTACTCGGTAGAGATACCATTTGTACTGTGGCTACTCGGAGAGACATCATAATACATAGAGAAAGGCAGGAGTAGGGGTTTTACCTCCTCACGAGGGCCCTGAACCTGGATACATCGTGTTGTTTGTGTTGTGTGGATCTTACCTCACGCGGCTACTCGTCGCGTGATCCCTCCCCGGACACCTCCAGCGTCCATCGTCCCCACATCTTTAGCCATCCCATGGCATCTGCCGTGACACCACCACGACAGTTGGCGCCCACCGTGGGGCAACCAGCGGCGCTGGCTGGAGTTTCTGTTCGGACGGGATCTTCATCAGCGGAGCGCGTAGTTTGTGGCCTTGTCCACAGATTCGGCTCCTTCGACTTCGTCACCGACAACGCCGGCTGTTTCGGCGGCATGGCCATGCCCGAGGGTGGCTCGGTGATCTCCTTCGGCTCTCACCTCGTCTACGTCGCCACCGTCGCCAACAGCGCCTACCCCGAGCTGGTGCATGACGCGGAGGATCCTCCCGCGGTGGTTGCTGCTCGCGGAAGGTCTGCATGCAGCTCTGCATGCTGCGCTGAGGTGATGGTGACGGGTTTGGCGGCGAACGCTGGCGCAGCTGCTACTGGCGCTGCGGCCGTCGTCGAGGAGGTTGACGACCCGCCCGCTGGTGGCAGGAATCACCGGCCCTACGAGAAGGAGAGCAACTTGCCACCTTCCACGTCTACGGTCATCCCCGCGTCTGCTGCGCGAACCGGCATGCCCACTCCCACCGACATCGAGCTCCTAGCCGCGAGGGAGCAGCTCGAGCGGCAACGCCAGGAGCTGCTTGCCGAGCAGGCGGAGTTGGAGAAGATCAGGCTTGAGCTGAGTTTGGACCAGCTCGAGTACAACAAGGCTCACGGCTTCACGCCGGTCGCCAGGAGGCCCAGCAGAGTAGGCGCTACGCGGCGCAACCTGGGTGCCGAGATGGCGACAGTTGCGGAGGTGCCCGCGCAGTCCGCCACCGCGAACACCTTCACAAGGCCAAGGTACAGTACGCCCGCCAAGACGCTCAGAGCTGCTCAGGCCGTGGCTGCCGAGTTGCCGCGCCTGGATGGAGAGGCGCGTCTCAGGCAACAGGAGAGGCTCAATGAGTTGGTGTTGGAGGCCGCCAGGCAGAACGAGGAGTTCCGGAAGGCCAACCCGGGAGCTGGAGCTTCGCAGGTGGTTCACTCGCACGCGGCTAGATCTAACGATCAGGCCTCGTCTCCGCATCCCAGCCGCGAGAAGAGCCGCAGCGGGCGCTCGGGTAGAGACAGGCAAATGCAGGTGTATGACCCGGCTGCTGCCGCGAAACAGGTTGCTGTGCCGCAGCAGCCCGGGCAGGAACACAACGCTGCAAGAGCAGGCTCTCAAGCCCATCAAGCTCAAAGCCGTGCCCGAGAAGCCGCGCGCCCGGGTACTTCTCGGCAACCCGCAGCTCAGCCTACTCGGCAGAGGCAGCAGCCGCGCCCAGTGGCACCAGTCGCCAACCCGGTGGAGCAGCCCGCAGCTATGCAGGTGGATAGGTATGACGATGGCTACTCGGCTATGGAGATGGCTGGTTATGACATTCATGACCGTGTTGGTGAGCGTGTGTTGGCGCCTGGAGATGCAAGGCACCAGCTGGACCGTATCAGCTTGTCGGCGCGGCTTGAGAGCACGGGTCCTCCTGGCCCCGAGTGCTTTGGCCCGCGCATCATGAATGAGCCTTCCGTGAAGGGCTTCCAGCTCGCAAGAGGCACCAAGAGCTACAATGGTAGCACCAAGCCCGAAGATTGGCTCAATGACTACGTCACCGCGGTCCACATTGCGGGTGGCAACAGGAGATGGGCAGTGCGGTACGTCCCGCAGATGCTAGAGGGTCCAGCTCGCACTTGGCTCAACAACTTGCCCAAGCACAACATAAATTGCTGGCTGGATTTCTCGGACGCCTTCGTCAGCAACTTCACGAGTACATACAAGAGGCCGAATAGGCCACAGCAGCTGTCGGCTTGCAGGCAGCGAGAAGATGAGACGGACCGCGAGTACCTTACTCGGTGGAGCACCTTGAGGAACACCTGTGAGGGTGTGAATGAAGCACAGGCCATCACTTGGTTTGCGCAGGGTTGCCGACATGGCAGCATGCTTTGGCAGAGATTGCAGAGAGAGATGCCGAACACCCTGGCCGAGACCATCAAGATTGCGGATCAGTACGCACTCGGTGATCCTACTCAGCCATTGATGGACTCCTCTGAGCCGAGAAGAAACTTCAACAGCAGCAAGCGCAACGAGTTCCGCAACAAGCGCCGAGTAGATACTCGGTATGATCCCGAAGAGGTGAATGCAGTGAATGTTGGAGGCGGTGGTGGCCAAAGGCAGAAACCTGCTGGAGCCTACGGGCAGAACCAGAACCAGGGCCAGGGCAACAAGAAACCGTTCCGCACTGCGCAGTCGGGAAGCGGGAACTCCGAGCAGCCGAAGAAGTTTGTCTTTGATGACATGAAGGATGGCCCATGCAGCTTTCACACTCATCATCCCTCGAGGCCTGCTAACCACACTACTCGGCAGTGCGAGTGGTGGGATGTGATCAAGAATGATGGCTTGCCTCCTCCTCCTCCTCTGCCAGCCGCCAATGCTACTGTTCAGCCTACTCGCGCGCCCGCAACTCGGCCTCCAGTCTACCCGAGAAGAGAGAATGTCAACCAGGTGGCTTTAGGAGCCAACCGGAACTTCAACAATGAGAGATACCGCAACAACAACAACAACTACAACCGCAACAACAACAACAGAGGCAACAACAACTATCAGGGCAACAACAATGGCAACAATGGCAACAACGGGGGCAATGGCTCCAACCAGTACCAAGAGCACCATGAGAGCTATATGATCTTCACTTCTGAGGCAGTCGACAAGCAGTCACAGCGCAGGCGGGCCATGGAGGTCAACGCAGTGATTCCGGCTGTCCCTCACTACATGTATTGGTGTGACCAGGAGATCAGGTGGACTCGGGCAGATCATCCCAAGGTGATGCCCAACCCGGGCACCTATGCTTTGGTGCTGGATCCTACCTTCCTGGGTCCCGAGAAGAATGTGAGGTTCAGCAAGGTGCTAATCGACAACGGCAGCAGCATCAACATTGTGTACAAGGACACACTCGAGAAGCTTGGCCTGGCCGAGAACATGATGCTGCCCAGCAAGACTACCTTCCATGGCATTGTGCCCGGGATCTCGTGCAACCCGATTGGCCGAGTGTGGATTGATGTGCTATTCGGTACTCGGGAGAACTGCCGCACAGAGCGCTTGCAGTTTGAAGTGGTGGATCATCAGAGCCCCTATCATGCTCTACTCGGCAGGCCTGCTCTGAGCAAGTTCATGGCCTCTACGCATGTGGCTTATCTGAAGATGAAGATCCCTAGTCCCAATGGCATCATCACCATCTCGGGAGATTACAAGAAGTCCATGGAGTGTGCTTCTGCTAGCTCCCAGCTGGCGGAATCAATGGTGATTGCTGCCGAGAAGAAGAAGATGTACGAGGTGGTGGCCATGGCTCAGTCCGCACAAGCTGGCGCACAAGGTGTGCCGAGTACCCAGCATGGTACTGCTTTCCAAGCCGCCAAGGAGACCAAGACAGTCCGGGTTGACCCCGAGTTCCCGGAGCGCGTGGCCATCATTGGTTCCGGGTTGGCGGAGAAATAGGAAAGCGCGCTCATCCACTTCCTCCGTGAGAATCGGGATGTGTTCGCCTGGACCAATGAAGATCTACCAGGAGTCCCGAGGGAGTTGGTTGAGCACTCTTTGCATGTGCGTCCTGACGCCAAGCCCGTGAAGCAGGCTTTGCGCCGTTTCGGAGATGAGAGAAGGAAGGCCATCGGTGATCAGATCACCAAGCTGCTGATAAGTAACTTCATCATGGAAGTGCTGCATCCGGATTGGTTAGCCAACCCGGTCATGGTCGAGAAGAAAAAGGAAGATCCCAAGGCTGCCACTGCATGGCGCATGTGCGTCGACTACACCGACTTGTACAAGGCATGCCCCAAGGATCCTTTCCCGCTACCCCGCATCGATCAGGTGATCGATTCCACTGCTGGCTGTGAATTGTTGTCTTTCATAGATGCCTACTCTGGTTTCCACCAGATTGCACTCAACCCTGCTGATCAAATAAAGACTGCTTTCATTACCTCGTACGGGGCTTATTGCTATCGTGTCATGTGTTTTGGCCTGAGGAATGCGGGTGCAACCTATCAGAGATGCATGCAGAAATGCTTGCATGACCAGCTCGGCAAGAATGTGCAGGTGTACGTAGATGACATTGTCATCAAAACGAATAAAACACATACTCTGCTTGCCGACCTGGAGGAAACCTTTGCTAACCTACGCAGGTACAAAATGAAACTGAATCCGAGTAAGTGCACCTTTGGTGTACCAGCTGGAAAGCTACTCGGTTTTCTGGTTTCTAGTCGGGGCATTGAAGCCAATCCTTCTAAGATAAAAGCTATTGAGAGCATGTCTTTGCCGAGATCATTGAAGGAGGTGCAGAAGTTCACGGGTTGTCTGGCATCTCTGAGCCGTTTTCTGGGCCGAATGGGCGAGAAGGCTCTGCCTCTATACCAGCTGATGAAGAAAAGCGACAAGTTTGTCTGGACTCCGCAAGCGGACGTGGCATTCAATGAGCTAAAAGCAATGCTGGCTAGCGCTCCCGTCTTGGCTAGTCCGCTACCCAAGGAGCCTATGCTGTTGTACATTGCTGCGACTAACCGAGTAGTCAGCGTGGTGATAGTGGTGGAGCGAGAAGAAGAAGGCAAGAGTGTGCAGCGCCCAGTCTATTATCTCAGTGAAGTGCTGTCCAGTTCGAAGCAAAACTATCCGCACTACCAGAAGATGACATATGGTGTGTACCTGGGCGCCAGGAAGCTGAAACATTACTTCCATCTCGGATATCTCACGGTTGTAAGTTCTGCTCCCATCTCGGATATCATGGGAAACAAGGAGGCGAGTGGCAGAGTAGCCAAGTGGGCAATCGAGCTAGCCGCGTACGCTCCCGCGTATGCGAGAAGAGAAGCAATCAAATCTCAGGTCCTGGCGGAGTTTCTCGTGGACTGGGCCGAGATGCAGTATGAACCTCCTGCTCCAGTTTCCAACTATTGGAAAATGCACTTTGATGGCTCAAAGGTGAAAGAAGGCCTTGGTGCTGGCGTTGTGCTTACATCACCCAAGCGGGATCAACTCAAGTACGTGCTGCAGATTCATTTCAAGGCATCCAACAATGTAGCCGAGTACGAGGCAGTGGTGCATGGTTTGCGAGTAGCAAAGGAGGTTGGTGTGCAGCGCATTATATGCTATGGCGATTCAGATCTGGTGGTGCAGCAAGTCTCGGGTACCTGGGATGCGTTGGATGCCAACATGGCATCGTATCGTTTCTTGGTGCAGTCAATGACTGGGTTTTTCGAAGGCTGTGAGTTCCAGCACATTCACCGAGCAGAGAACGAAGCGGCCGACGAGCTATCCAAGTTGGGATCTTCTCGGCAGTCCATCCCGGCAGGGATTGCCTTGGAGCATTTGAGGAAGCCATCCATCAAGCCTTCCCCCAACTCGGAATCCATCTTTGTTCCTTCTCTGCCAAGTGAAGAATCTGACCCAATGGAGATCGACTGGGAGAGTGCTGCAGGGAACCCGGGCACTGCCGTCCTATACTCGGGAATTGCCATTCCCTACTCGGGGACTGCCGTTCCCTACTCGGGGACTGCCGTTCCCTACTCGGGGACTGCCACTCCCTACTCGGGGACTGCCACTCCCTACTCGGGGACTGCCACTCCTTACTCGGGGACTGCCACTCCGTACTCGGGGACTGCCGCCCTCAACCCAGAAGCTGTTGCATTCATTGAAGAAGTTCTCGCCAATCGGTCTGGGCTGCAAAGAAGCGCTCCTACTCCTCCTGTGCAACCACCAGAGCCTGTCCCAATGGAACTGGACGAACCAGTGTTTCCCATACGGGAGACACCGAGTTGGGCTATGCCCATATTATCCTTTCTAAGGGACGACACTTTACCTGAAGATGAGGTGACTGCGAGGCAGATTCAGAGAAGGTCCAAGGGCTACACCATAGTCCGAGATGTGCTGCACAAGAGAAGTGCCACTGGTGTGCTGCAACGTTGTGTAAGCCCGGAAGAGGGAGAAGAAATCCTGGTGGAGATACATCAAGGGGAATGTGGGCATCACGCCTCTTCTCGAGCATTGGTCAAGAAAGCTTTTCGACATGGCTTCTACTGGCTCACTGCACTGCAGCAAGCTGAAGATATTGTGAGGAAGTGCACCGGCTGCCAGATGTTCGCAAGTAAGATTCACATGCCAGCTTCCGAGTTGAAAACAATTCCTATCACATGGCCATTTGCTGTTTGGTGCTTGGATATGGTTGGTCCTTTCAAGCCGGCTAAAGGCAATATGACACATATCTTGGTCATGGTGGACAAGTTCACCAAGTGGATCGAGGTGAAACCTATTCGGAAGTGCGATGGGGTCACAGCTGTGAAGTTTGTGAAGGATGTGATCATGAGATATGGCTACCCGCACAGTATCATCACCGACAACGGCACCAACTTTGCAGAGGGGGCAATGGTGCGATTCTGCAGAGATAAGCATATCCGACTAGACGTTGCGTCAGTCGCGCACCCTGCCTCCAATGGGCAAGTTGAGAGAGCCAATGGAATGGTACTGGAAGGCATCAAGCCAAGGCTGATTGAGCCATTGCTGAAAACACCTGGGTGTTGGCTAGAAGAGTTGCCAGCGGTGTTGTGGAGTCTAAGGACTACCCCTAACCGGTCAACCGGCTACACGCCATTCTTCTTGGTATACGGGGCTGAGGCCGTGTTGCCAATAGACCTAGAGCATGACTCCCCCCGAGTAGCCCTCTACACTGAGGTGGAGGCGAGAGAAGCTCGAGAAGACGACGTTGACCTGCTTGAAGAAGCAAGAGAGCTGACTCTGTCACGTTCGGCTATCTACCAGCAAAACCTGCGGCGTTATCATAGCCGAAAGGTGAACCCAAGGGTTTTCCGAGAAGGAGACATGGTCCTTAGGCTGGTGCAGCGCACAGCCGGGATGCACAAGTTGTCTCCTCCTTGGGAAGGGCCTTTCATTGTCAGCAAAGCGCTGCACAATGACGCGTACTATCTTGTAGATGTGCGCCCATCGCAGGCGAACAGGGCAGATAAAGCTGGAGAGGAAACCAAGCGTCCCTGGAATGTAGCTCTACTTCGTCGTTTTCATTCGTAAGCAATGATGTGTATGTACCCTCTTATCCGAGTTGAAATTCTACTCTGCAATCTGAAATTGTTCTCGGGGACTGCCCTCGTCCAAATTTGCTCTAAGTGTTTTTTACTCGGCTTGATCCTTTGTCTATTCGGTTGCTCCACTTCAGAACTCATAAGTGTATTGAGTAGTGTGTTTAAACCTATATGCCAACTCTTCGACTCTGCTGCTGTCCGAAACCCGGCTTCATGGCAAGCAAGAGAACAAGCAAAAGGTCAATGAGCACACGAAAATCGCTAAGGAAGAAAGAGTGCAGGAACCGAGTAGATTGTTTGTTACTTTTGTTCCCTGTTTTCGTCTTCTCGGCTAAGTGGTGGGCTGCGTTACCATGATTGTTTCTAGCGGCTAAGTATTTGCAGCCCTACTACTTGATTCTTGTGACTCGAATACCAAAAAAGCGACAAGTCGCAGGTAGAGCAGAGATGAAAAGACAGGGTGAATAAGAAATGCAACTCGGGGACTCGCATGGAAACGCAACTCGGCATTAAGCCAGTGTCGTTCAAATTGATTAATGTCGAAATAAACAAGAGTGGGCATAAAAACTGAGTAGCAAGCAAAACAAAGATAGTCTGTTACATCTGCTCCCGGCATCCCGGGGATCTGATAAGTTTTCGAGTAAAAGAGAGTGCAGGTGGCTTCAAGATGAGGAGGCAGTGTTCTCGGCGCTGGCCTTGGCTGCTGTTTCTTCGGCGGCGGTCTTAGCAGCAGCTTCTTCGGTGGCGGTCGTGGCAGCTGTTCCTTCGGTGCTGGCATGGGTGGCATCCGCTCCCGTCTGGACGGTGGCGGATTCCTTCATCTCGGCATCATCCTGGGTGGCCGCCTGCTCAGAAGTGGCCGTGGCCACCGAGACGGGTCCTGGAGCCGAAGAGGAGCCTGAGGCTTGGCCAGGAGGGGGCACCGTGTCGTCGAGAGCAGCACCTGAGGAGGTGCCAAAGTCGAGTGCGGCGGTGTCGATGTGGGCGTACTCGTCCTCATCGCTACTCGCGACGGCGACGTTCTTCCCCTTCCCGGCCTTGCCCTCAGGAGATTCGAAGAGGCCTTCCAAGTCGGATTCCACTTCGTCGTCCTCTTCCTCTTCCTCTTCGTACTCGGTGTCGGGCTCGGGGAGGCCATCGATGAAGGTCTCCGTCTCAGCGCACTCCGCGACCTCGTAGGCGATCTGCTTGCGTGTGGCCACGCAGTCGGGATCTACCTCCCACCTGGAATTGTTGCGCTTCCCGCGGATGAGCTGCATGTTGAGGTTTTCATACCAGGACGCTATGCAGAGAAGCATCACGTCTGCACCAGCACGGGCGCCCGAGGCACGCCACTTCTTTAACTCTTTCTTCACATTCTTCAGCTTGAAGGCTAGGCCCTTCATGGTGGTTGGACGATCATCATGAGGCCAAAACAGCCTGTGGAGCTCAAAGCCCTCGTGCACCAAGTCAGTTCCGACGCCAGCCAGCTGTTCGAAATAGTCCTTGAGCACCAGCAAGCTGTCCTCGATCCCGGCTCTGGTATCTGCTGCCTCACCTTTTGCAAGGCGAGCTGCTTGGGCCTTGGCCACCTTAGGCGCAGAAGGGGAATCAAGATGAGGCCAGATCTCTGAAATAGCATGTGGTAACTTCAGAACCGGGAAGAGAAGAACCGAGTAGAGGAAAACCGAGAAGAAATACGACCGAGAAGAAAAGAAGCAGCGAAGAAAAGACTTACCGGACAGTTCGTTGCGCAGCCGCTGCAGCTGGGTCCTCCAGGATTCCTCGTTGGAAATGTGCTTTTCTTGGATCAGGCGCAAGCTATCCATCTGAGCAAAGAGATCAGCGTTGGTCTTCTTTAAGGTTTCGCATTCCTGCTCAAGGGCCCTCTCCTTGGCTCTGAAAGTGGTCTCGGCCTTGGCCTTCTCGGCGATTGCTTTGTCCCTCTCGGCGCCAATCTTGACGGCATCCTGGAGTGCCTTTTGCAACTGGAGTTGCAGCTTCTCGGTCTCCGTGGTGTGGTCCTTCAACAGCTCAACGGCCTGGTCGGACAGCTGCTTCTGCACCTCTGCTGGCTTGACACAGTCTTGGTGTGCCTCAGCAAACAACTTGTAATCTTCTGCGAAGAGATAGATGAGGTTAGCAGAGGAGCAGAGAAGAAGCAAACTCAAAGTCAAACCGAGTAAACAACAAGCTTACCTTCTAGCCTTTTGATGGTGGCCTCGGAGTTCTCCACGAAGCTGCGGCACTTCTCATGTTCGTCTGCTAAGGCCTTCAGTTTTTCTGCAGAGAAGGAGAGGTTAGCGCATAAGAAAGCATAAGCGAGCGTAAACAAAAACGCATGAATCGCACAGCTAAAAGCGTACCTTGCACTTCAGTCAGCTGCTGGGTGCTGTCCTTGGCGGTCTTGCTGGCTGCCTCCGCAGCTGCCTTTTCCTTCTCTAGAGCAGCAATTCGCCTCCTGGCGATGGAATGGTTCCAGAGAAGAATGCGGTATAAGTGGGTCCGCTTAAGAACGCTATCCTGAGAAACGAGAAGAAAATGAGTTAGGCAAAGCAGAGAAGATTCAGCCCGAGTAGGAGGCTACTCGGAGAGTATCCGTCTACTCGACCCGAATCTCGGGGACTGGGGGTGATGGTAAGAAAGAGGGTGATGGTAAGAAAGAAGAAAGGCGAGTAGAAGAGAAGAAAATTCAACTCGGAAAAGGCAAGAAGGACTTACTGCATAGGACTGCTCGATGTCTTCAGCGTTCTTACGGTGCAGGAACATCTTGGCTGCGAGGGTTGCGGTCTCGGTGGAGACGGACATGGGCCTGTGTCCCAGGTCGATCTTGTTCCAATCCACGCGCATGTGGTCGATGCCGCCAAGGGTCAGGCCGTGCCATTTCTCCTCCCCGAGAACCCTGCTGTCCCACCTGGCGTTGATGTGGCCAACGGTGTCCAATACCTGTTCAAGACCCTTGGAAGTTATTGGTTTGTCTTGGACTCCACGAGAAGCGATGTTGACAGACTGGGGTTGGCTTGGATCTGGAGGAGGGGAGTTCATGGCTACAACCTTCCTTCCCCTCTGGATAGCTAAAGCTTTGTCCTTGGGAGGGAAGCCGATTGAGTGCTGATGGCTAACCTCAATCATGTACTCCGGGTAGCAAGGCTGGCCAGCAGCGCGAGCGTCTGCAGAGAGCGCAGCAGGAATCGGGCCGGACTCGTGGATCACGAGCGCTCCGCCTGAGGATGTACTCTGGTCTCTGGCCCGCTTCTTCGTTTGCTCCTTCTCAACCCTCTGCTTCTCGGGATCCTCAGTCTTCTTCCCGTCAGTCTTGGCCTTCGCCTTCTCGGCGACTGCCTTCTCGGCAGCTTGCTTCTCGGCCTTCTTCTGCTCAGCACTGGCTTTCTTCTGCTCAGCCTTGGCCTTCTCAGCAGCTTCCTTATCAGCAGTTTCCTTCTCGGCCTTGGCCTTCTCAGCAGCTTCCTTCTCGGCTGCCCTTCTGTCAACCTCACCCCTCAGAGCATCCAGGGCTCGTTGCCTGGTTACTCGCCCGGCAGGAGGGCTGGATGTATCCTTGGTTTTCGGCGGCGAGGAGGAGGTTGGCGGTGTAGGGCCTTGCGCAGTTGGCGGTGTAGGGCCTTGCGCAGTTGGGGGTGTAGGACCTTGCGCAGTTGGTGGTGTA
Source organism: Alopecurus myosuroides (assembly GCA_028641055.1). NCBI lineage: Eukaryota > Viridiplantae > Streptophyta > Magnoliopsida > Poales > Poaceae > Alopecurus > Alopecurus myosuroides. The sequence continues at coordinate 364,430,009 of CM054059.1, read as the reverse complement.
GGGCCTTGCGCAGTTTGTGGTGCCGCAGATCCGTCGCCCTGTGCAGCTCCTGGCTGGGCGCTACTCGATGTCACACCCGGTTGCACGCTGCTCAATGGGTAAGCGTCAGTCATGGTGGCATCCGCGGCGGTGGTGTCTTCTACTCGCTGCTCGGCAGCGAGGCTCTCTTGTGCAGCAGCCCCTGTGGCGGGCTGCTCTTGCTCTGCTTCAGGCTGCTCGGCGGCGGCGTTGTCTTGCATCTCTTGATCTTGGTTCTCCTCGGCATTGCTAGCCGGAGGAGAAGGGGGTCTCTCATCGTGGACGGCAATGTCCTGTGCTGCTGGTTCTGACGCTGCTCCTTGTGCTGGATTGGCAGCAGCAGCATTGGCGGTGTGGTCCTCATCATCATCGTCCAGATTGACCAGAGGTACTGGTTTTTCCTTAGTATGGTCAGACGCGAGAGCTGCGTTTGCGTCCATAGGAGGTCTGCAGAGAAAGGGAAACCAGAAATTAGAAGGAATTTGGGGAAAATAGTACCGCGCGAGAAGGGAAACGACCGAGAAGAGGGCTTACGCGGTGGTGCACTTGAGTTCTCGTCTAGACCTCTTCACAACCACCTTCTTCTCGGCGGGCTTCTTTCGCTTGGCAGGAGGCGCTGGTGCTCCGCTACCAGCCCGTTTGCGGGTCTCAGGAGCGGCGACGGACAGGGGCTTGACGACTAGGGGCGCATCGCCCTCGTTCTCGTCTTCGTCCTCGTCGTCCTTGTCCGCGGCAACTTCATCTGGGAATCAAAGAGAAAAGAGGAAAGAATCAGAAACAGCAAACGAGGGATTGATGCTTCTCGGAAACAAACAGAATGAAAGGGTAGTTACCGTCAAAATCCTCGTCGGACCAGGTGCGGAGAGCGTCGCGCTTATCAGTGATGGGGGAGCGAGAGAGGTTGGTCTGCTCCGCGGCATCGAAAGAGGGCACATCGTCCTCCTCACGGTCAGGAGACCAGTTGCCCTCAAAAACCTCGCAGCTCTCAATTATCTGGCGAGTGAGAACCTGAAAAGCAGAGAAGGATCACAGACTAGCCGAGTACCAGGAAGGAATTCTACTCGGATAGGCGTGCAGGTACAAAGCACACAAAGCCTAGGCAGTTTACTAAGCATTCTACCCGGATAGGCGTGCAAACACAAAGCATACTAAGCCTAAGCATGTTTGCCGAAAGGTATTACTCGGAAGGGCGTGCAGGTATAAAGCACATCAAGCCTAAGAATCATTCTCGAGTAGGCTATCCGGCAAGGCGTGCAAACACAAAGCATACTAAGCCTAAGGCGACTCGGCTAGATGATCTACTCGGAACGCAAGGCAATTGCTAGTTGATGCAAGAAAGAGAAGTTATCTACTCGGAAAGTGTATGCAAAGAGCAAAGTAAGGAAGGCGTACCCGCTCAATCGGCTTTGTGCGGCTGTACGGGACGAACCCGTATTGCCAGTGGTCGCCAAGGTTTGTCGTCAAGATGTTCCTTGCGTGCCAGGGAACATCGATGTTGTCGATCTCGATGGTGGTTGTCCTGGTGCAGTCGCGAGGGCCTCCCATGTAACACATGAGATGGCACCGCTCCTGCAAGGGCAGCACTCGGCGCTGGATCCAGCAGGCCACCGGATCGTCGTTCTTGAGGCCCTGCGCCTTCAGCCAGCCGAGTCGATTCTCCATCTCGATGGCGTCATCGTCATTGACGGGCTTGTCCTTCCAGTACATCCCGATTGGAGCGCGATTGCACCAAACGGGCAAGTTGATTCGATCATTCACCGGGGCTCCTTCCGCGGCGGCAACGTTCCTGACGTAGAGGAACGTCTTCTACCATAGCTTGACGGAGTCCAGCCCCTTGATGCGGGGGTGGTTCGTCCCGGACCGCTGCACCATCATGGCGCAGCCGGTGTCGGTGGCGCGGGCGACGCCCGCGGAGTCCTTCTTCCCGGTAGATTGCTGGCGCAGGTGGAAATACCTGAGCCACGTCTCCCACGTGGGCCGGATGCCGAGGAAGGCCTCGCAGACCACGGCGTGGTAGGCGAGGAAGACGACGGCGTTGGGCGGCAGATGGTGCATCTGGATGCCGAAGTGGTTGAGGAATTTCCGCAGGAAATCGGAGGCGGGCAATCCGAACCCGCGCTCGAAATGCGCCAGGAAGACGACGCGCTCTCCCTCCCGCGGGGACGGCACGATTTCACCGTCCGGCGCCCGGCACTCCACGCCGGGAGGGACTCGCCTGGTATTGACGAGCCAGGCGCAATCTTCCGCGGTAACGCAGGAGCCGGCCCAGCCAGACTTGGCCATTGTGGCGAGTTGGGAAGGTGGAAGATTTCGAGGGGAGTTGGTTGGTGGATTGAGCCCGCGGCGGCGCGAGAGCTTGCGCGGCGGCGGAGAGCTCGGTGGCGCAGAAGAGCAGGAGACGAAGAAGGAATAGTGCGAGGGAAGGGGAAAAGGAAGTTACCGGCGGGGGTATTTATATCTCCTCCGCGAGGTTACCGTTACCGTCGTGGAAGTGGGATCGATTGTGGCGTGTGGTGGATCCTGTGGCCGGCTAGAAACGCACACAAGCGCCGGTTGCGCGCGTAATGGCCACAGTTGATCCCACCACCGAATCGTGGCCTATAACTACACTTGATGGGACATGACGGCCGGTGGGCCCACTGCGTGAAAACTGGACGCGTGGCAGGTCGTGTCCTGGGCAACGAAACGACAAGGTCGTGGATGCTTGACACGTGTGCAGTTGCTGCGCGAAGGGCTGGATTGTGCTCTGTGCTGCAGAGGCTCAATCTGAGAAATTTCTCTAAGTCTTTTTACTCGGTTACAGAGTAGAAAGCCAGTGCTACTCGGGAAAGAGGAAACTCAAGGTACTTTCCAGATAGCTACTCGGAGGTTCTACTCGGCATCTTGAGGTTCAAGGGCTGAGATGCAAAGGCTGGTTTTAAGCTGGCAGAGCCTAGTGAACAAGTTCGCCAGACTCAACCAGCTTCGGGGACTGCTGTCGGGGGGTTACCCCCGAGTAGGGTAAAGACAGGTGGTAAAGGCAGCTTACAGAAGAGAGGTTTGGTCGAGTAGCCGACTACCTGGTACTCGCTACCCGGTCGACTGCTACTCGGTCTCACCTCAAGATGGCCAGAAGGAGATATCAATCAAGTTCTATCCTTTCGAGTAGAAGGATTGGCCCGAGTACAATTGGCGGGAACAATTGGCGGGAAACTACTCGGGCCAGAAAGTCAAAGGAGCCGTTCTGACACAGGATCCCGCGTATCCTGGGTCCGTACTTGGCAGCATTCGAACTACTGTTCACCTGGGACCGGCCTGCCTGACAGTGACAGCATGGAAGCAGGCCGTGGCAGGATAAGGGGGGCCTACTCTGTGCCTAGGTACAGTGATACCAGTCTGTCCCCTAGTTTTGCCCAACGACTTTACAGAAGCAGCCAAGGTTAGGAACCAAAGCTGTCAGCGGGTACTCGGAGAAAGGACGATGTGCACACTATGTCGACACTTGTCTAGATTTGGACGTATCCGGCTGGGCACCGTGTATATAAGGTGCCCCGCCGCCTCCTGCGCGGGACACGCTAACAGTTGCTCACTGGAAACCCTAGAATCCCTAAGTTCTTGACCTAGCTCTACTCGGAGAGGAGAGAGAGGCTACTCGGTAGAGATACCATTTGTACTGTGGCTACTCGGAGAGACATCATAATACATAGAGAAAGGCAGGAGTAGGGGTTTTACCTCCTCACGAGGGCCCTGAACCTGGATACATCGTGTTGTTTGTGTTGTGTGGATCTTACCTCACGCGGCTACTCGTCGCGTGATCCCTCCCCGGACACCTCCAGCGTCCATCGTCCCCACATCTTTAGCCATCCCATGGCATCTGCCGTGACACCACCACGACAATATGTATATCAGCAAGGCTTCCGCAACTATCATGTCCGTCGAGTGCGGAGCAGAACCTTCAATGTGGGTGATTTGGTACTGCACCTGAAGTAGGGGAGCCACGACAAGCTAACATCACCATGGGAGGGTCCTACGTGATAGGAGAAGTATTCGGAAACAACACATACAAGCTCTAGGACAAGAAGATTGATAACTTCTACAAGAATCTATGGAATGTCTCGCAGCTACTGTAACACCTGGGGTGTTACCTGCTTGTTTTGCTTGCATCATATGCATCACATTGCATTGCACCATGTTTGCATCACCACTGAAATTTCAAAACAATTTAAACTTCCACACCTTGCTCAACATTTCCAATTTCAAAATTTTCAAAAACTAAACCACTCAATTGTTTTTCACTGGTTGAATTTGCTCTAATCAAATTGTTTGGTAATACAAATCTCCCTGTTAGTAAAACCCTAATGACTAATTCAAAAATTCAAATCAATCTTATTTCTCATGTTTCAATATGGGTTTAAATATTAAAAATTTGGCAAACAAATTAAATCAAATAATGTTGGTATGCTTGCTTGATATTTGTTAAATAAAACTTTGTTTATTTCTACAATTCCCAAAATCAAACCTTATTTGAAGTCCAACTAACCATTTAATTCCAACTAATATTTTCAATTTTGAAATAAAAACCAACCTTGCTTTCAATTATTGTTTTGCAACTTAATAGCAATTATTTATCAAATTAAAACCCCAAACCTTTTCTATTCCTCTCTCTCTCTTTTCATTACAAAAAAAAAGAAGAGAAAAGAAAAAGAGAAAGGGAAAAATCAGGAAAGAGAGAGGCAACCCACCCTTTTTCTCCAAGCCCACCACCCCATCTAGCCCATCTCCTTTCTTTCACCACCCAGCCCACCTTTCTAGCCCACTACCTTTCTCTGTCGTCTTCCTCCTAGCAGACTTCAGCGACAGTACGAACAGAAGCACACCGTGCGATCTCCCCCTCCCTCGCTCGATGTGCTGCCGTACACGCTCACCTGCCACCATATAACAAGCACCCATCTCTCCCTCAATGCCCCCTCCAAACCCTAGCCACCACTCCTTCCTCTTCTCCCTCCATCGCCGCCGGCCTCCCTCCCTCCTCCTCTGCTTATTTCTTTTCTGAACCCTTTGAACCGTTGGAGACAACCGAGTGGTGGAGTTTTGCCGGCAGCGGCGCCGCCACGGTGGTCGTCGACGAGGGCTTCTTCTTGCGGGAATGGAACCCGCTCCCATCCACCTCCAATTTCTCTGAAGACTCGGAGGCGGGAGGAGGCCCGTGCCGGCCGCGCCGTCGCCGGACTTCCGTCCGTTCTGCTGATCGTCGACAGCGAGCAGCAGGTGCGCTCCGCCCCCTTTCTCTCCTGTCCCTCTCGCTCTGTCCGCAACCACGCCAAGCACCGCGCACACGCCACCCACATCCACGCACTCGCCAGCACCCGCCGTGGCCGCCGGAGAAACCCCCGTCGCTCGCTCCTGTAAGTCGCAGAACAATTCCGTTCGTCAGATTCGTCAGTCAGTTAAACTGACGGAAATCACACTGTAAAAACAAACGCGCACCCGTATCCTAACAGCAACCACGACCAGCCGCACTGGTTAGCAGAGCCGCACGCACAGCACAGGGAGAGGGGTTCGACTCCCCCCTCTCCCAATTAAACCAAACATTTTGTTTCCTTTTTGTTTGGTCACAGAACTTTCACAAAATCACCAATAGGCCCTTACAATTTATTTTAGCCCCTGGAAAATATTTTTCTAAGTCCCTAGTTACAAAAAATGGCAGATTTGCATCAAATGTTCTAAAATGCATAAGAAATTCATCCCAACTCCAATTTTAACTTTTTAAATATGTTTTCTGTCCCAAATTAAATGTTCTATCCAAATATAAAATTTGTTTACTGTTTTGAATATTTTAAATTGGTGCAATATTTGAAAACTTGTCAAATTCACTTAAACTTGCAAAATTCATAACTTGTTCATAAAAATTCCAAATTTCACAAACCAAATATGTTTTCCAATCAACTTTTCATGTACTTTCCAAATATAAATTTTGTTTGCTGTTTTGAATAATTTAAATTGCTGAAAACAACTGTTTCTTGTTTATTGCATTTAAAATTGCCAAAATAATAACTTGCTCATTTTAAATCCAATTTCCACAAATGAAATATGTTTCCCATGCAAAATTAAACCACCTTTCCAAATATAAAATTTGTTTCATGTTTTGAATAATTAAAAGTGGTTAAATAATTTAAACCTTATTTAATTCATTTAATATTGTTAAAGTTATAACTTGATCAAAACAAATTCTTTTGAGACATATAAAATATGTTTTCAAACCCTAAAAGTATAAACTTTTGAAATATGAATTTGGTTTAATGTTTTGAACAAATAAAAATTCAAATAAGTTCATGTTTGAATTAAATTCAATTAAAATCTTGTTTAACTTGTTAATTCATAAGTAATTCATCCTAAATCCTTTTTCAACAAGTGAAACATGTATTCCAACTAAAATCTTGTTTTCTTTTCAATTATAAACTTTGTGATCTGTTTTGAACAATTTAAATTGATGAAAACAACAAATGCTTGAGTGACACCTTTAAGTAACCAAAATTTCCTAGCTTAATGAATGAATTTCCAACCTTGGTAAACCTTATTTCCAATTGCTTCTATTGTTGTTATTTTGCTGTTTTCCTCATCCATGCATTATGCTAATCCACCTCCACCTGTTGCTTAGTTGGAAAACAATTGTTTCAACCATAATTCATGGGCTTTTCATATGCAACTCAAATTGCATATGGGTCCATCTAAATTTGTTTAACTTGTCAACTAGTTTATTTCTATGCATCAATTAAATTGTCATGCATCCATGTCTTGATCATGCTGGATCTTTTGCCGTAGTAGTAATTGTTGCATCCGGTGTTTGTTCGAGGTTCGTTGCTTCTTCCCGGATAGGACGTTGAGATGATGTGAGCAACGACAAGTTCTGCTACCTTGCGGGATCTCAGGCAAGTATACTCACTTGCTGCCATATGGCTGCCTTTCATCACTTGTTACCGATTCTTTCCGTTGATTCTTTTCTGCTATCCTTAGTAGTAGTGGTTTCTGTTACGATCCCATCACATGAATCCCTTAACCTTGATATTGCCTCACCTCCATACCTATAACCATTGCTTGTTGCCCGTGTCTTACTGTCATGCTTAGGTTGTTTGCTCGAGTCTGTTACCCGTTACTTTCTGTTACTATTTCATTATGTTCTGGGGGCTCGATGTTTAATCAATCAATCAATCATGCTACTGTTATTGTTTAATAATAAATTTGATGATAAGGCACCGGCAGGAGGCCCTTTGTGGTTTTGAGGCCTGCTAGTGTCGACCCTAATAGGAAAAGGGTCTTGTCTACTGATCCATGATGAGCGCACTACCCGCATGTGGGAAGCGAGTATGGGCGCCCCTCTCAACTGACTCGATTCGCATCTCGTCCAAATCGCCGTACTAGTTCGGGTGTTCCATTTGCTGCATCATATGCAGGTACGAACCCTTGGCGCCAGGGTGGAACTTTCGTAGTCGGCATTTAGGGCGGCGTGGTCTTCCAGTGCTATGAGGGTCCTCCTTTTCTTCGGGGGGCTCGATTAGCCGCGCACGCACAGCACGCGGTGCTTTGGGCTTGATGCGAAGAAGGGTTGGTTGTGTAGAGTACCTCGCTTGGTGGGTTAGCTCCCCATCTGGCGGGTTATTCTTGCGTGTACGGCTAAATTGGTGCAACCCTGCAGGGATAATCTTCTCGAGAAGCCGTGTTTTCCGCGGTTATGGATTACTTGGTGAAAGTACTGGCTAACAAGTACTCAGGACAACTTAAACCTAATCATTAACAATCTTTCACCCCATGATTAACAACTTGACTAGTAATAGGCTTATTGACACAATAATCTGAACCATCATTAATTCAACTGTGTGAGTTATCCTCGGATTGCTTCTTTGGATAAGGGGTGAGATCCAGGATGGGTTTGTTTGAAGTTATCTTTCAGTTGGTTACAATACTCGATCTTATCTCCTTTCTGTTAGTCGGAAGTGATAGAATCTCTGTAGTTGGTTAGTGCAGCCTGCTGTCGCTTATTTGCAATAACCCCTTCCTTTTCCGTTGATCCTAAAGTATTTGTATCTTGTGATGACTGGCTACGCCGGTAACTTGTGAGTATGGGTTTTATCCCCCTTGCCAGTACTTAACCGTACTGACCCACGAATCTCGTTCGTGGCTGCAAATTCCAACTTGCAGTCAACAGGTATGAAGTCTGACGACGTTAGCTTGGGAATCCCTCCGGCTTGGCCTAGGCAGGGATTGGACGCTCTCGGTTACCTTCAGGACTCTTAGTCCAAGTTGTATCTTGTCCGTAGCCGGACGTTTGTTTCTTCCGCTGTTATTTGGATCTTTGTAATGTATCAGTTGTATCCCTGGCTCGTTTGAGTCATCTTGTAACTATCTGTTTCTGTTGTAATTGTGGAATATTCGTGAACTATTGTAATGTTATCACAAGTGACAACCTGGAATCGGTTATTATGTGGATTTTTGGCGGGAATGCTGAAATCTGCATAGTGCCCGATCTCGGGGCGTCACAAATGGTATCAGAGCCTTGGTTCCGATTCCCGATATTGTTTCGATACGAATGGTTATCGAAGCAACGGGTCCGCAAAGCCTGTAGGTTAACCTAGCTAACGGTCGTTGTTTCTAGAGTGTCGAAAACTATTTCTGCTAAACTATTTTGGAAAAACATCTCAATAGGGTTCTTTTTTTCTTCTTATCCCTATTCTGTTTCCCCTCCCATCTCATTTGTTTTGGAGTCTTTTCCCCTTTGTCTATCTTTCAAAGTATTAGGAACCTACGTGGGTGGACGTTTTCTGAGCCCTTAACCTAATAGGTTCGATCATCGGAAGATTACTGGTGGAAGAACATCGTCATCAGCCCGAGCAAGAATCTCTTGTTAGTGGTGTCGAGAAACCCTTGTTAGTGGTGTCGAGGAGATCAACCGGAAGCCCGGAGAATCGATAGTCGAACTTCTTTCCCCTTCCGGGTTAGCAGGTGGATTGCGAGGGCGCAATCCCTTGTTAGTGGTGTCGTCTGTAACACCTGGGGTGTTACCTGCTTGTTTTGCTTGCATCATATGCATCACATTGCATTGCACCATGTTTGCATCACCACTGAAATTTCAAAACAATTTAAACTTCCACACCTTGCTCAACATTTCCAATTTCAAAATTTTCAAAAACTAAACCACTCAATTGTTTTTCACTGGTTGAATTTGCTCTAATCAAATTGTTTGGTAATACAAATCTCCCTGTTAGTAAAACCCTAATGACTAATTCAAAAATTCAAATCAATCTTATTTCTCATGTTTCAATATGGGTTTAAATATTAAAAATTTGGCAAACAAATTAAATCAAATAATGTTGGTATGCTTGCTTGATATTTGTTAAATAAAACTTTGTTTATTTCTACAATTCCCAAAATCAAACCTTATTTGAAGTCCAACTAACCATTTAATTCCAACTAATATTTTCAATTTTGAAATAAAAACCAACCTTGCTTTCAATTATTGTTTTGCAACTTAATAGCAATTATTTATCAAATTAAAACCCCAAACCTTTTCTATTCCTCTCTCTCTCTTTTCATTACAAAAAAAAAAGAAGAGAAAAGAAAAAGAGAAAGGGAAAAATCAGGAAAGAGAGAGGCAGCCCACCCTTTTTCTCCAAGCCCACCACCCCATCTAGCCCATCTCCTTTCTTTCACCACCCAGCCCACCTTTCTAGCCCACTACCTTTCTCTGTCGTCTTCCTCCTAGCAGACGTCAGCGACAGTACGAACAGAAGCACACCGTGCGATCTCCCCCTCCCTCGCTCGATGTGCTGCCGTACACGCTCACCTGCCACCATATAACAAGCACCCATCTCTCCCTCAATGCCCCCTCCAAACCCTAGCCACCACTCCTTCCTCTTCTCCCTCCATCGCCGCCGGCCTCCCTCCCTCCTCCTCTGCTTATTTCTTTTCTGAACCCTCTGAACCGTTGGAGACAACCGAGTGGTGGAGTTTTGCCGGCAGCGGCGCCGCCACGGTGGTCGTCGACGAGGGCTTCTTCTTGCGGGAATGGAACCCGCTCCCATCCACCTCCAATTTCTCTGAAGACTCGGAGGCGGGAGGAGGCCCGTGCCGGCCGCGCCGTCGCCGGACTTCCGTCCGTTCTGCTGATCGTCGACAGCGAGCAGCAGGTGCGCTCCGCCCCCTTTCTCTCCTGTCCCTCTCGCTCTGTCCGCAACCACGCCAAGCACCGCGCACACGCCACCCACATCCACGCACTCGCCAGCACCCGCCGTGGCCGCCGGAGAAACCCCGTCGCTCGCTCCTGTAAGTCGCAGAACAATTCCGTTCGTCAGATTCGTCAGTCAGTTAAACTGACGGAAATCACACTGTAAAAACAAACGCGCACCCGTATCCTAACAGCAACCACGACCAGCCGCACTGGTTAGCAGAGCCGCACGCACAGCACAGGGAGAGGGGTTCGACTCCCCCCTCTCCCAATTAAACCAAACATTTTGTTTCCTTTTTGTTTGGTCACAGAACTTTCACAAAATCACCAATAGGCCCTTACAATTTATTTTAGCCCCTGGAAAATATTTTTCTAAGTCCCTAGTTACAAAAAATGGCAGATTTGCATCAAATGTTCTAAAATGCATAAGAAATTCATCCCAACTCCAATTTTAACTTTTTAAATATGTTTTCTGTCCCAAATTAAATGTTCTATCCAAATATAAAATTTGTTTACTGTTTTGAATATTTTAAATTGGTGCAATATTTGAAAACTTGTCAAATTCACTTAAACTTGCAAAATTCATAACTTGTTCATAAAAATTCCAAATTTCACAAACCAAATATGTTTTCCAATCAACTTTTCATGTACTTTCCAAATATAAATTTTGTTTGCTGTTTTGAATAATTTAAATTGCTGAAAACAACTGTTTCTTGTTTATTGCATTTAAAATTGCCAAAATAATAACTTGCTCATTTTAAATCCAATTTCCACAAATGAAATATGTTTCCCATGCAAAATTAAACCACCTTTCCAAATATAAAATTTGTTTCATGTTTTGAATAATTAAAAGTGGTTAAATAATTTAAACCTTATTTAATTCATTTAATATTGTTAAAGTTATAACTTGATCAAAACAAATTCTTTTGAGACATATAAAATATGTTTTCAAACCCTAAAAGTATAAACTTTTGAAATATGAATTTGGTTTAATGTTTTGAACAAATAAAAATTCAAATAAGTTCATGTTTGAATTAAATTCAATTAAAATCTTGTTTAACTTGTTAATTCATAAGTAATTCATCCTAAATCCTTTTTCAACAAGTGAAACATGTATTCCAACTAAAATCTTGTTTTCTTTTCAATTATAAACTTTGTGATCTGTTTTGAACAATTTAAATTGATGAAAACAACAAATGCTTGAGTGACACCTTTAAGTAACCAAAATTTCCTAGCTTAATGAATGAATTTCCAACCTTGGTAAACCTTATTTCCAATTGCTTCTATTGTTGTTATTTTGCTGTTTTCCTCATCCATGCATTATGCTAATCCACCTCCACCTGTTGCTTAGTTGGAAAACAATTGTTTCAACCATAATTCATGGGCTTTTCATATGCAACTCAAATTGCATATGGGTCCATCTAAATTTGTTTAACTTGTCAACTAGTTTATTTCTATGCATCAATTAAATTGTCATGCATCCATGTCTTGATCATGCTGGATCTTTTGCCGTAGTAGTAATTGTTGCATCCGGTGTTTGTTCGAGGTTCGTTGCTTCTTCCCGGATAGGACGTTGAGATGATGTGAGCAACGACAAGTTCTGCTACCTTGCGGGATCTCAGGCAAGTATACTCACTTGCTGCCATATGGCTGCCTTTCATCACTTGTTACCGATTCTTTCCGTTGATTCTTTTCTGCTATCCTTAGTAGTAGTGGTTTCTGTTACGATCCCATCACATGAATCCCTTAACCTTGATATTGCCTCACCTCCATACCTATAACCATTGCTTGTTGCCCGTGTCTTACTGTCATGCTTAGGTTGTTTGCTCGAGTCTGTTACCCGTTACTTTCTGTTACTATTTCATTATGTTCTGGGGGCTCGATGTTTAATCAATCAATCAATCATGCTACTGTTATTGTTTAATAATAAATTTGATGATAAGGCACCGGCAGGAGGCCCTTTGTGGTTTTGAGGCCTGCTAGTGTCGACCCTAATAGGAAAAGGGTCTTGTCTACTGATCCATGATGAGCGCACTACCCGCATGTGGGAAGCGAGTATGGGCGCCCCCCTCAACTGACTCGATTCGCATCTCGTCCAAATCGCCGTACTAGTTCGGGTGTTCCATTTGCTGCATCATATGCAGGTACGAACCCTTGGCGCCAGGGTGGAACTTTCGTAGTCGGCATTTAGGGCGGCGTGGTCTTCCAGTGCTATGAGGGTCCTCCTTTTCTTCGGGGGGCTCGATTAGCCGCGCACGCACAGCACGCGGTGCTTTGGGCTTGATGCGAAGAAGGGTTGGTTGTGTAGAGTACCTCGCTTGGTGGGTTAGCTCCCCATCTGGCGGGTTATTCTTGCGTGTACGGCTAAATTGGTGCAACCCTGCAGGGATAATCTTCTCGAGAAGCCGTGTTTTCCGCGGTTATGGATTACTTGGTGAAAGTACTGGCTAACAAGTACTCAGGACAACTTAAACCTAATCATTAACAATCTTTCACCCCATGATTAACAACTTGACTAGTAATAGGCTTATTGACACAATAATCTGAACCATCATTAATTCAACTGTGTGAGTTATCCTCGGATTGCTTCTTTGGATAAGGGGTGAGATCCAGGATGGGTTTGTTTGAAGTTATCTTTCAGTTGGTTACAATACTCGATCTTATCTCCTTTCTGTTAGTCGGAAGTGATAGAATCTCTGTAGTTGGTTAGTGCAGCCTGCTGTCGCTTATTTGCAATAACCCCTTCCTTTTCCGTTGATCCTAAAGTATTTGTATCTTGTGATGACTGGCTACGCCGGTAACTTGTGAGTATGGGTTTTATCCCCCTTGCCAGTACTTAACCGTACTGACCCACGAATCTCGTTCGTGGCTGCAAATTCCAACTTGCAGTCAACAGGTATGAAGTCTGACGACGTTAGCTTGGGAATCCCTCCGGCTTGGCCTAGGCAGGGATTGGACGCTCTCGGTTACCTTCAGGACTCTTAGTCCAAGTTGTATCTTGTCCGTAGCCGGACGTTTGTTTCTTCCGCTGTTATTTGGATCTTTGTAATGTATCAGTTGTATCCCTGGCTCGTTTGAGTCATCTTGTAACTATCTGTTTCTGTTGTAATTGTGGAATATTCGTGAACTATTGTAATGTTATCACAAGTGACAACCTGGAATCGGTTATTATGTGGATTTTGGCGGGAATGCTGAAATCTGCATAGTGCCCGATCTCGGGGCGTCACAAATGGTATCAGAGCCTTGGTTCCGATTCCCGATATTGTTTCGATACGAATGGTTATCGAAGCAACGGGTCCGCAAAGCCTGTAGGTTAACCTAGCTAACGGTCGTTGATTCTAGAGTGTCGAAAACTATTTCTGCTAAACTATTTTGGAAAAACATCTCAATAGGGTTCTTGTTTTCTCCTTATCCCTATTCTGTTTCCCCTCCCATCTCATTTGTTTTGGAGTCTTTTCCCCTTTGTCTATCTTTCAAAGTATTAGGATCCTACGTGGGTGGACGTTTTCTGAGCCCTTAACCTAATAGGTTCGATCATCGGAAGATTACTGGTGGAAGAACATCATCATCAGCCCGAGCAAGAATCTCTTGTTAGTGGTGTCGAGAAACCCTTGTTAGTGGTGTCGAGGAGATCAACCGGAAGCCCGGAGAATCGATAGTCGAACTTCTTTCCCCTTCCGGGTTAGCAGGTGGATTGCGAGGGCGCAATCCCTTGTTAGTGGTGTCGTCTGTAACACCTGGGGTGTTACCTGCTTGTTTTGCTTGCATCATATGCATCACATTGCATTGCACCATGTTTGCATCACCACTGAAATTTCAAAACAATTTAAACTTCCACACCTTGCTCAACATTTCCAATTTCAAAATTTTCAAAAACTAAACCACTCAATTGTTTTTCACTGGTTGAATTTGCTCTAATCAAATTGTTTGGTAATACAAATCTCCCTGTTAGTAAAACCCTAATGACTAATTCCAAAATTCAAATCAATCTTATTTCTCATGTTTCAATATGGGTTTAAATATTAAAAATTTGGCAAACAAATTAAATCAAATAATGTTGGTATGCTTGCTTGATATTTGTTAAATAAAACTTTGTTTATTTCTACAATTCCCAAAATCAAACCTTATTTGAAGTCCAACTAACCATTTAATTCCAACTAATATTTTCAATTTTGAAATAAAAACCAACCTTGCTTTCAATTATTGTTTTGCAACTTAATAGCAATTATTTATCAAATTAAAACCCCAAACCTTTTCTATTCCTCTCTCTCTCTTTTCATTACAAAAAAAAGAAGAGAAAAGAAAAAGAGAAAGGAAAAAAATCAGGAAAGAGAGAGGCAGCCCACCCTTTTTCTCCAAGCCCACCACCCCATCTAGCCCATCTCCTTTCTTTCACCACCAAGCCCACCTTTCTAGCCCACTACCTTTCTCTGTCGTCTTCCTCCTAGCAGACGTCAGCGACAGTACGAACAGAAGCACACCGTGCGATCTCCCCCTCCCTCGCTCGATGTGCTGCCGTACACGCTCACCTGCCACCATATAACAAGCACCCATCTCTCCCTCAATTCCCCCTCCAAACCCTAGCCACCACTCCTTCCTCTTCTCCCTCCATCGCCGCCGGCCTCCCTCCCTCCTCCTCTGCTTATTTCTTTTCTGAACCCTCTGAACCGTTGGAGACAACCGAGTGGTGGAGTTTTGCCGGCAGCGGCGCCGCCACGGTGGTCGTCGACGAGGGCTTCTTCTTGCGGGAATGGAACCCGCTCCCATCCACCTCCAATTTCTCTGAAGACTCGGAGGCGGGAGGAGGCCCGTGCCGGCCGCGCCGTCGCCGGACTTCCGTCCATTCTGCTGATCGTCGACAGCGAGCAGCAGGTGCGCTCCGCCCCCTTTCTCTCCTGTCCCTCTCGCTCTGTCCGCAACCACGCCAAGCACCGCGCACACGCCACCCACATCCACGCACTCGCCAGCACCCGCCGTGGCCGCCGGAGAAACCCCCGTCGCTCGCTCCTGTAAGTCGCAGAACAATTCCGTTCGTCAGATTCGTCAGTCAGTTAAACTGACGGAAATCACACTGTAAAAACAAACGCGCACCCGTATCCTAACAGCAACCACGACCAGCCGCACTGGTTAGCAGAGCCGCACGCACAGCACAGGGAGAGGGGTTCGACTCCCCCCTCTCCCAATTAAACCAAACATTTTGTTTCCTTTTTGTTTGGTCACAGAACTTTCACAAAATCACCAATAGGCCCTTACAATTTATTTTAGCCCCTGGAAAATATTTTTCTAAGTCCCTAGTTACAAAAAATGGCAGATTTGCATCAAATGTTCTAAAATGCATAAGAAATTCATCCCAACTCCAATTTTAACTTTTTAAATATGTTTTCTGTCCCAAATTAAATGTTCTATCCAAATATAAAATTTGTTTACTGTTTTGAATATTTTAAATTGGTGCAATATTTGAAAACTTGTCAAATTCACTTAAACTTGCAAAATTCATAACTTGTTCATAAAAATTCCAAATTTCACAAACCAAATATGTTTTCCAATCAACTTTTCATGTACTTTCCAAATATAAATTTTGTTTGCTGTTTTGAATAATTTAAATTGCTGAAAACAACTGTTTCTTGTTTATTGCATTTAAAATTGCCAAAATAATAACTTGCTCATTTTAAATCCAATTTCCACAAATGAAATATGTTTCCCATGCAAAATTAAACCACCTTTCCAAATATAAAATTTGTTTCATGTTTTGAATAATTAAAAGTGGTTAAATAATTTAAACCTTAATTAATTCATTTAATATTGTTAAAGTTATAACTTGATCAAAACAAATTCTTTTGAGACATATAAAATATGTTTTCAAACCCTAAAAGTATAAACTTTTGAAATATGAATTTGGTTTAATGTTTTGAACAAATAAAAATTCAAATAAGTTCATGTTTGAATTAAATTCAATTAAAATCTTGTTTAACTTGTTAATTCATAAGTAATTCATCCTAAATCCTTTTTCAACAAGTGAAACATGTATTCCAACTAAAATCTTGTTTTCTTTTCAATTATAAACTTTGTGATCTGTTTTGAACAATTTAAATTGATGAAAACAACAAATGCTTGAGTGACACCTTTAAGTAACCAAAATTTCCTAGCTTAATGAATGAATTTCCAACCTTGGTAAACCTTATTTCCAATTGCTTCTATTGTTGTTATTTTGCTGTTTTCCTCATCCATGCATTATGCTAATCCACCTCCACCTGTTGCTTAGTTGGAAAACAATTGTTTCAACCATAATTCATGGGCTTTTCATATGCAACTCAAATTGCATATGGGTCCATCTAAATTTGTTTAACTTGTCAACTAGTTTATTTCTATGCATCAATTAAATTGTCATGCATCCATGTCTTGATCATGCTGGATCTTTTGCCGTAGTAGTAATTGTTGCATCCGGTGTTTGTTCGAGGTTCGTTGCTTCTTCCCGGATAGGACGTTGAGATGATGTGAGCAACGACAAGTTCTGCTACCTTGCGGGATCTCAGGCAAGTATACTCACTTGCTGCCATATGGCTGCCTTTCATCACTTGTTACCGATTCTTTCCGTTGATTCTTTTCTGCTATCCTTAGTAGTAGTGGTTTCTGTTACGATCCCATCACATGAATCCCTTAACCTTGATATTGCCTCACCTCCATACCTATAACCATTGCTTGTTGCCCGTGTCTTACTTTCATGCTTAGGTTGTTTGCTCGAGTCTGTTACCCGTTACTTTCTGTTACTATTTCATTATGTTCTGGGGGCTCGATGTTTAATCAATCAATCAATCATGCTACTGTTATTGTTTAATAATAAATTTGATGATAAGGCACCGGCAGGAGGCCCTTTGTGGTTTTGAGGCCTGCTAGTGTCGACCCTAATAGGAAAAGGGTCTTGTCTACTGATCCATGATGAGCGCACTACCCGCATGTGGGAAGCGAGTATGGGCGCCCCCCTCAACTGACTCGATTCGCATCTCGTCCAAATCGCCGTACTAGTTCGGGTGTTCCATTTGCTGCATCATATGCAGGTACGAACCCTTGGCGCCAGGGTGGAACTTTCGTAGTCGGCATTTAGGGCGGCGTGGTCTTCCAGTGCTATGAGGGTCCTCCTTTTCTTCGGGGGGCTCGATTAGCCGCGCACGCACAGCACGCGGTGCTTTGGGCTTGATGCGAAGAAGGGTTGGTTGTGTAGAGTACCTCGCTTGGTGGGTTAGCTCCCCATCTGGCGGGTTATTCTTGCGTGTACGGCTAAATTGGTGCAACCCTGCAGGGATAATCTTCTCGAGAAGCCGTGTTTTCCGCGGTTATGGATTACTTGGTGAAAGTACTGGCTAACAAGTACTCAGGATAACTTAAACCTAATCATTAACAATCTTTCACCCCATGATTAACAACTTGACTAGTAATAGGCTTATTGACACAATAATCTGAACCATCATTAATTCAACTGTGTGAGTTATCCTCGGATTGCTTCTTTGGATAAGGGGTGAGATCCAGGATGGGTTTGTTTGAAGTTATCTTTCAGTTGGTTACAATACTCGATCTTATCTCCTTTCTGTTAGTCGGAAGTGATAGAATCTCTGTAGTTGGTTAGTGCAGCCTGCTGTCCCTTATTTGCAATAACCCCTTCCTTTTCCGTTGATCCTAAAGTATTTGTATCTTGTGATGACTGGCTACGCCGGTAACTTGTGAGTATGGGTTTTATCCCCCTTGCCAGTACTTAACCGTACTGACCCACGAATCTCGTTCGTGGCTGCAAATTCCAACTTGCAGTCAACAGGTATGAAGTCTGACGACGTTAGCTTGGGAATCCCTCCGGCTTGGCCTGGGCAGGGATTGGACGCTCTCGGTTACCTTCAGGACTCTTAGTCCAAGTTGTATCTTGTCCGTAGCCGGACGTTTGTTTCTTCCGCTGTTATTTGGATCTTTGTAATGTATCAGTTGTATCCCTGGCTCGTTTGAGTCATCTTGTAACTATCTGTTTCTGTTGTAATTGTGGAATATTCGTGAACTATTGTAATGTTATCACAAGTGACAACCTGGAATCGGTTATTATGTGGATTTTTGGCGGGAATGCTGAAATCTGCATAGTGCCCGATCTCGGGGCGTCACAGCTACGTCTTTTTATGCCTAGTTTATAATTCAACACAATTAGAATAATGCTATTCTAGCCATTTATGTATTCCGGTCGAATGAATCAAACAATATTACACCTATGTTGTGAGGAGTTTCTTTTGTCTGTTTTACAATTATAATCACAAGTCAATTGCAGTCTTACCCGAGCACAAGCTCAAGCACAAGCCACGAGCTTAGCTATACTCGGGGGCTGCACAACAAAAAAATCAAACAGAAAATTCGGGGCGACTTCCAGCCGCAGTCACACTCGAAACACTCGGGGGCTGCGCGACAAAAAGTTCAAACACAAATTTTGGGTGACTCCCGGTCGCAGTCGCACTCGAAACACTCGGGGGCTGCGCAGCGCAAAGTTCAAACAGAAAGTTTGGGGTGACTCCTAGCCACAGACGCACTCTAAGCACTCCGGGGCTGCACATCAAAAAGTTCAAAAAGAAATTTTGGGGTGACTCCCAGCCGCAGTCGCACTTGAAACACTCGGGGGATGCACAGCAAAAAATTTCAAACAAAATTTTTGGGGTGACTCCCAGCCGCAGTAGCAATCGAAACACTCGGGGGCCGCGCAACAAAAAGTTCAAACAGAAATTTTGGGGTGACTCCAAGCCGTAGTCGCACTCGAAACATTCGGGGGCTGCGCAACAAAAAGTTCAAACAAAAATTTTGGGGTGACTCCCAGCCACAGTCGCACTCGAAACACTCGGAGGCTGCACAGCAAAAAGTTCAAACAGAAATTTTGGGGTGACTCCCAGCCGCAGTCGCACTCGAAACACTCGGTGGCTGCACAGCAAAAAGTTCAAACTGAAATTTTTGGGTGACTCCCAGCCGCAGTTGCACTCGAAACACTCGGGGGCTGCGTGCTTTAGCCGCATAGCAGCGGTAATCGAAGAACTACACAGACATATAACTCAAAGGAACTTTGCACATGGAAAAGTACTCAGGAACAACGAAAGATACATGAACTCAATTAGAAAAATTGGGATTTCATTCATATACAACATAGATAGTTACAATATTATTTACAAATACAACAAAGGTAACCACTATCTAAACGTGAGGAGTCCGTCCACCCTCCAATTGGATATCAGTCTCTTCTTCTGCCAAGCGCATGAGTGCGACTGCCGCGGGGGTAGCTGCCTCCTAGCGAGCAATCATATTGACACGCTGGCGACCACGAGGAGCACGAGGACCCCTGCCAATCTTCAGCAAGTTCATATGCGGGCATCGAGTCTTGGAAACAGTGGTGCAACCTTCGCTCCCCCAACAAGATGACGACGGCTGAGTGCCTTGGCGTGATCAAAGATGCTAAACTTCCGCATCAAGTTGAACAGACCTTCGGGTAGATTGTTAAGTGGGAAAAGGGCTCCATAAATATGGCAGAAGGTAGCATGACAAGAACCAATCACCCCACCAACCTGCTGAGCCGGAGTCCTCAGAGCCATTAGCACTCGAGACTTTTCTCGATCTGCCCAGAAAGATGATGAGCTATAAGCAGAAAGTTTCAGGTGCTCCTCTTCAATATACCGAGTTTCTTCCGCGGCATTTTCTTGAACACCTACAAGAGATTGTTTACCCATATCAGATGAAGCAAAAAAATCACTCGGGTCAAGCTAGAGAGAGATAGCTAAAAACTTACATGCTAAATCTGTAGTTATAGCAGTTAGTTCAGCTAAGAGGAAATCCTCACGGTCTGCATCAACTTAATCTTTGCTCTTTGAAGCATCGAGTTGGGCCCTCAAGGTTCTGAGTTCCTCCTGCTTGCTTAAAAGCTTAGCACTCAGTAATTGCACTAAGCTTGTTGTAGAAGAAGTCAAAAGATTTGAAGTCGATGGATCAACGGAATTAGAAGACCCAAGTTCCTAAAGAAGAGAGAGGGATATCGTGAAGGCTCTGCCATTATTTTTCTCGAGTGTTCATCAGTATTCTATTGCATCACACTCGGGGGCTACTCCCATTGAGAGAAAGTATAAAACAGGAACGCAAGTCATGCAGGTCAACAAGAAAAAATAACTTCGACTTAAAGAAGGATAGCCAAGCATATTTCATTCATTACTAAAGGCACAAGGTTCATTACAAGCAAAAGAGCGGATTTACTGCAGTCAGGCACCGGTACTACTAAAACTACTCGAAGAAAGAAAAACTAGTTCTATGTGGCTGCCTCCTGAGCATCTTCAGCGACCTCAGCAGCCTGGGCTCAAGCTTCGAGCATTTTCAGGAGGCCCTCAGCTAACCTAATAGATTCTTTATTGAAGGCTTTGAGGTCTACCTCTAGCCCGTCCGAATCCACTAGAGGTCCGCTTAGCGTAACTTCAAAATCGCCTTGAATGCCATGCGCTCGGATGAGTGTTAACATTGTTTCTACTCCAGAAATAGACTGTTTTGGACTAAATTCAGCCAAGACGTACGTGTCGTGAAACACGCCCTTGAAATGCATCCAGAGTCGAAGGCACCTTTTCCTTATGGAACAGGCACTCGTTGAAGAACACGAGTACCCTCCGGAGCTTCTCAAGTGAACCTTTGGCTTGACCACCTGCTCCTCTAAAGAAGTAACAACGTCTAGAAGTAGACCCTCCTGCAGTCGAGCGGATAATGAAGGAGGACTACCTAGAGTGGCTGTAGCAGCGTAAGGAAATCATTAGCAAGGGCACAGGAAATACCAAAAGGAAAACACAAGCACCAAAATAGAGTGCAAATACTTGTTGAACCATTTGTTAGTGCATGAAGTCAAGGAACAACAACTTCCACCAGGTCGGCAAAATGCTTAAGGGACTCTTTCTCCTTTTCCCCAGACTCGTATGATTTTGAAATAGCAGCTTCAGTCCTTTTCTTGGTAGTCGTGGCCTCAAAATGAAGAGCCGCATTCTGCGCCTCGAGTTCTTTCACTCGAGTAAGCGCAGAATTCTTCTCAGCAGCAGCCGCAACCAGGAGTTTTAAGATAGGCGAAAGAAATCAATAAGAAGCACAAGTCCAAACAGAAGAAAGCGGTTCACCAGAATAAGACTTACCTTTGGCCTTGGAAAAATTGGCCTGAGCGATGTCCCTCTCCCTCCCAATACCAAGGAAGCCGGTGAAAGAGGTATGCCCTAGAAGCAAATAATAAAGAGTATTTATTATCACAGCTCTTATGTTCATAATGTTTTATACCATGCTATAACCATATTAAGCGTTAACATTAATACACGTGTGGTATATAAACAAACCAGGTCCCTAGTAGACTCTAGTTATACTAGTCCGTTGGGCAACAGATGATCAAGGTTTCCTAATCATGGGCATTTATGTCATTGACAACGGAATCATGTCATTGGATAATGATGTGATGGACTTACACCCATTATTTTTATCATAATGAGATCTAGTCATTTAAGTTCAATGTTATGATAACGAAAACATAGTACCATGACCTTCATCAAACGTCACACCGTGACAAGGTGATTATAAATGTGTGTTTGGGTAATGAAAGGGATATGTTGAGGCAATCCATCAAGAGTGGGACTTGCCAATCCTAATGACGGATAGATACTCCTGGTCCCACTCGGTGGAGTTGCATCAATTAGCTTGCAAGCATGTGACATAGTCATGAGGATGCAACGACACAGAACGAGTAGAATTGTTATGTCGAAAACGAGACTGAACGGGGCATGAAATACCGGAAGATCAAGTCTCGGACTAATAGATTATCACTAATAAAAGAGGTATGGGGACTTTCATTTAAGGTTCAAAGCGACGCAATACTTCAATGGGTACACAGGGGCCATTATGGATGTCCGCTATTGGTCATTGGTCGTAGAGAGATCTTGGCCATGTCTGGAGTAGCCCGAACCGTAGGGTGTCACACTTAAGGGTAGATGAGGTTTTAAGAGAGATCTTAGTACCAAAGAGAATAATAAAGAGAGCAAGAATCGTTTTGGTATTTATCCTACAGGAATTGGAGAGTTTCGAAGAGGTATCAGAATTAAGGGAGAAATGCCCGATTGTAATTGGAGAGTACAGAAAGTGGTTCTGGAACTCTAAATAAATAAGAGATGTATATTTATTATTAATTAGCTTAACTAATAATTAAATATCATTTTATTTTATTTTTAAAGGCATTTATTCCATTAATGGGCCTTCCAGGAAAAAGAGGCCCATTAGGGGAAAAGTGGGAGAAAGGGGTGCGACTAGCAAAAGGGCGCCCTCTGAGAAGGGAAAAAAGGGCTAGCGAGGAGCGCTCCGGTAGCGACAAGTGTCGCGCGCGGAGGGCACCGCGGAGCGAACCGTTATTCGGGCTCGCGGGCTTTTTCCCCTTTCTCGGTACGGATGACGGACCCGCTAACCCGCTAGCGGGTGGTTTTCCCTTTTTTTGTTTTTCCCTTTGGCACACGCGCGCACACACTGATTTTTCAAACTTTTTCAAAGCAGATTTTTCCCGCCCTTTTCCCTTTCCCTTATTCTCTTTGTCATTTTCGGGCAGGAAGTTTTCAGGGGAAGTAACGGGAGGGAGGTAGCAACCAAATACAAATTACTATTTTAAAATTACAAAAAAATAAAAAAATAATTAAGACATAATATGAATTTATTTATAAGGCTCATTATTTTTTGAAGGCTACGATGCAAACAAAAGAACAAGTGCGCCTACGGCACACACCGGCTCGGCTTCGCCTCGATAACCATTTATAAAGATCTTTAAGGGGTAACATATGTCGTTGTGTGCATATGTCGAAGCGTGTATTGGTCGTAGTGCGTGCTACGGCTCGGCGTTGCCTCGTAATACTGCTCGGCTTCGCCTCGGACAAAGCGTCTAAGACGCTTCATCTAAAAAGTACACGCATGTTGTATGTGAGAGTATAAAAAACTTGCTAGTGAAAGTATACATACACATGCTGTTTCTGAAAGCCTGGGCGTACACCAGGCGTTCACATGAGTGTACATCCTCTTGGGCGTGCACCCTTGTTGATATGGGTTTACAAAGTTGCTAGTGAAAGTATACATACTATGCTGTTTCTAAAGTCTGGGCGTACACCCGCGGTTCACATGAGTGTACATGCTCTTGGGCGTACACCCCTGTTGATTCTATGTGTACAAAGAAGTATAGACTACGAGTATGACTGGATGTACATATTGTTAGCTTGAGGAGTACAAGATATTAACATGAGAAGTATAGTTTATGAGAATATATGGAATTATGCACTATTAGCATTAGAAGTATAGAGGATGATCTATTTGAAGTACAAACCACAAGAATTAGAATTTATATCATGTGAGCATTAGAAGTATAGGCTGTGAGACTATTATCATTTAATGATTGATTGAGTAATACTGGAGTTGATTTAACAAACAACATGAATTTCACGAAAGTAGAAGCATAAGTTTTCAAACAAAGTAGAATTAAAAGTACAAACTATGGTCCATAGAGTAGTACTGGAGTTCATTTAACATACGACAGGAAGTTCAACAAAATACAAACATAAGTTTGGAAAAGCATTCTCTGCTTCTCTTACATCAAGTTGCTTCTCAAGTGAAACTTAGATAGTTTTCCATTATTTTATCAAGATCGGCTGTTTTATTTTCTCTATTATTGACCAAACTTGTATTTATCTTGATCCGGAAAACATACATATCTGTGTTGAACTTGTTCATCCTCTTGCCATTGAAATTTTCCATAAACAACATGTATAAGTATCCGCAATCTTGGCTGTAAAATCATCAAAGATATTTCAGTAACATTATTACGTGCAAACTGTTATATAAAATTTATAGTTAAAAAGAAACTTACTTTGTTGTCTGGTGTGGATGCTCTGGAGTGAAACGCGTGAACTTTTCACTGTCCATCTTGGATATTTTTGACTCCTTGACTAGTGTGATGAAGTTTTTTAACCGATTAAAAAATAATTGTGTCCTATTAGTACAATCATCTAGTCCACTTGTCAGAAAAAAAATTATAATAAGTTATGTTTAGCAACTAACCATATTTTATGCTGCATCTTCCAACACGCTAGTATTGTCTTGTTTCATCATGGAGTAAAAAACGTGGAACTGGTTTTGAGGCAAGTTTAAGCAACATACAATCCAGTGTTCCTTTTGAACAATTGGAAAGTATAGCTACATGGTACAAACAAAAAACTTTCAAGTTATGAATGAAAAAAACGTAACATGTCAATAAAAGCATCGACATAACAAGTTTTTTTAAATTTAAAACTTACAAGATCATCATTTAAAAGTTTGTACTCCTTGTTTAGATCCTTAAGCTCTTTGATGTGATCTTTTGCTTTGAAACTTGCAGGATCAACAATAAGCTTTTCGTGTTGTATGGGAATTTTACATATTAACGTTTTATACTTGCTGATTTGAATGTGTCAACAAATGGTGTTTATACTTACAGTCATGGAGCAAGAGAAAGCATATTTCTTCTCGTCTAATTCTTTTGCAATTTTATTGAAATCCTCTAACCACACACCCATCACTTCAGAGTTTAAGAATTATCGCGGTCTCAGAGATTCTAAGAAAGGTTTATACGTGCAATATGTACGACCAATATGGATGAAAATGGGCCTGCAATATGATTAAAAAAGAGTAAAGCTTATGTTATATAGCACACAAATGATGATCATGTTATCGAAAACTCATGTTATCGCAAACTCTTTGAGATAGTACTTACTGTTGTTCCTTTTGTTTTTTCTTACTTAACCTTTTCAATTTGCACCCATGGGTCACATACTTTCCCCAGTTTTGAAATTCTTTGTCGGTGGTCGGAAATGTTATATCTGGTAATATTTTCTTCTCGCTTTTTTCCCCTTTCCTTGAGTCTTTGTTTTGTCATCCCCTTCTTTCTGCTGAATTTTTTCATATTTTGAAAGAACCATATGAAAAATAGTAAGCCTTATATATTTTTTAAAAATAGGTTAAAGCTACTTTTCTATGTAATTTATGTATATTAATTGAAGCATCAGAAATCTTTTGTCTAACATGTTTCATTGGGCTCACCTGGTGTTGTAACTTTTGTGAAATCATGTTTTCCTTCTTCAGTGTTTCCTTCTTTGATGGTTGCTGCAACCTCACTTGAGACAGTTGTAGTATATTCCTTTTCTTGGCCTATGTTAGAGTATCATGTAGTTGTTTGTAAGAAAATATATAATCATAATTTAATTATTTATACGCTTTTCAGAATCATATCTATTTGATCTGTCTGTTAGAACCTTTTGCCTTGGTCACAACTGTTGTTGCAGCAGATGGAAGAATATCTTTTCCTACTTCATCGATGATATGTGTTGTTCCAGATTCTTCAACCTCTCTGGAGTCACCAGTTGGTTTGGTTGTATCTGTTAATAGTTCAAATGTTAGTAATTTTTTTAATTGCACAATACTTACAAACAGTTTTAATCAAAAGCCATTTGTAGTCACCAGTCCCTTTCCCTGTATGTGCTGGAACAAGGGTTCAATCATTTGCTGTTTCCACAATTCTCTCCTCTACAACTGGTGGCAAAACCTTGTCTGTGTATTCTGCTGCATGTTGTTGTCGACGTCACAGGTTAGAAAAAACAGATCTATATCACACATTTCCCATTACCTGTTGTTGTTGGTGCTACAGCCGCTGTCGGTCGAGTATGGCGCAAATCAGTTGTTGCTTCAACGCTTTTATCTATTGTTTGACAGTGTAGATCCTTTCTTGAATCATCTCGTCCTTTGTTATTCTCGACTCCTATTTTATAGTAACATTTATTTTATGTAAAATTCTTATGGAAACTAACAATTATATAAAACGGAAACTTCAGTTAAATGCAAGGAAACGATATGTTTGTAACCTGACGCTGTAGGCATGTCCGGTGTTGCATCGTTGGCCGAGACATCTTCCACAATTATCTCGTTTTGTTCTTCGCTCCCTTTACCTTCGCTTTGTATTTCTTCCTGGATGCTACCAAACAACCTAAAAGATTGGTGCAGATGGAATGTTGTCTTGTGTAGGTGACTAAGAAACTCAACATTCTTTGTCAGGTTTTCTTCTACACCATCTTTGTTGGAACCACTTTTCTCCTTACTTCCATTTTTTTCTCCCATGTTTTGTGTTAGCTCTAATGTTCTTGCAAGTAGAGAATCAATCTCTCTCAGTGCTGAAGCTGGTTCATCCACTCTGCTCTCCTTAACTGGAATTTCTGCTGCAATTTAACTGCTTGCTATTTTCTGCTTCTTAGAAGATCTCTCTTCCATATAGTATTGAGCTGCTCTTTTCGTTTGAGAGATCTTTTGGTAGTAAACAATGTCGCCTACATCCTTCCACTGCATTATTTCAAAAGGCAGATTTGGTTATAGTGTGAGAACAATCTGACTGTTTGGTATTAATATTTTTGAAACATTGCACACATAATGTAATTTCACATATTCACTTACCTGTAAGAAGCCGTAATCCAATGGTTTTAGTTCATCATCTTCACTTTTTCTTATGTCTGCTGTTGCAATCTTCTTATGTTTCTCTATGTTCATGTAGTGTGTTCGAGGTGTTCTCTTGTCAGCTTCAAAAACATTAACTTTGTTGCAACAGTCAAGATACATCAACAAAGGAGCTATGGTGCAACCTGGTACTGCTTTGTTTTTGGCACTTGCTCCTATGTATTTCACAAGTGCTATCTTAAGTTCATCAACAAACAACTGGCATATATTCATGTCTTTCATTTCTTCCACCACCAGATCTCAAACCATCCGTGCTTCTGTCGAAACTCGTGTTGTTGTACCTGGGCAAATGACCTTCATGTACATTATCAGCACGAATACTCTAAGTGCCAGGTCATCTTTTGTCTCGTCTTCCACCAGCTGTTCTAACTTACGACGTAGGTCATCTGTTTTTATTGTTGTTTTCTTCTCAAACCCAAGCTCATCCTTTAATTTATCCAATATGTCATCGTCATTGGCCTTTTCTGAAGGTCTTGGAGTTGTTTTTGTTCCATGTGGAAGCCCGAACAGAAGATGTATTGCATAAGCGATGATCTCTATTTGCTTGTTTGCTGTACCAACCCGAAGTTTCATTGTCTTTGGGTCTATATCGTTCATCAGCAAGCATGCAAGGTGTGCGTTAGGGCATTCTCTGATTTTTCCATCTATCATAGGTCCCAATCCTCCTTTTTGAAGCCTCTCCAAATGGCGATTTTTCAACAGTTTGACACACTTATAGAACTCCTTTAGTGAACACTTCATAGTTCTTGTGTTCTTCCTGTCCAATTTCTTCTTCCCCTGTTTCCTTTTGTTAGCTTTTTTCTTTGTATCTTTCTGATCATTGTTCCTTTGTACCTGCATTTGAAATTGGATGTAAAGGGAAATCAGAATAATGTAATACAAGTATTGTTGAACTGAATAACCCTTTCTAACACTTCTGTACATCTTGCACAACAATGCATGTACAACATATACCTTTTGCTCACAGTCCCCTTGTTCGTAGTCTTCATCGTCGCTGACATCTGTATCTTTTTGTTGTTTTTCTCCATACTCTTCATTGCTTGAATTTTCCCCCATCATCCTCAGTAGTACTTTTTTCAATGTTTTGAAAGCGTGGGCTCTTTCTCTTGTTTGAAACATTTGCAGCTTCTTGCGGCTTTGCGCTGACATATGTTTTCTTACTTGCTCTTGTAGTTCTGTTCTCTGGACTAGATCGTACTTGCTCAGCATTGGTTGCTTCTTCTAACTCTAGTGCCTTTTTTTCTCTTGCTTTCTTAATGGATTTGGCTTGTTCTTCTTCAGTTGTATTTTTTTATCAGGCTTCGGGGGTATAACAGCCAGCGGCTCCCACTCTGATATCTGAGGAATGGAAATTTCATCCCCATTTTTCGATTAAAAAATTCCACCATATTCATAATGGGAAATAAAATTACCAACATTATCTTACAGTTAATAGACAAAAATCCATATTCCAGTAAGTAATTAGCTATTATAATTATTCTCTCTACTAATTTTCTAATAATAATTAGCTAATAGTTAAACTTTAGACTCAGGTAAACCCTAGGTTCCAGTAAATATCCGTGATACGACCTATTTTCATAGTCGAAACAACCTGGTTACGTCTGATGATAGATTTAAGTTTGTACTGATGAATCTAACCTTATTTCTGTTAATCCCCATTGAGATTTGCAGTTCCGCCTCCTGTATTGCCTGCGGTCAAATCGATTTGACGCGGTAGCTCTTGTTCGACAGCCTGAGGAAGGGGATGACGGCGCCGGAGAGGACAGCGCGCTGAGCTCTAATCGAGTGCAGCGCGGCGTTGAAGAGAGGTTAGAGTTTGCTCTTCCGCCGCACGGAATGCTTGCCCTCCGAGCTATGCTCTCCCTCCGTACTGAATCTGTTGTCTGAGTAATGCGACCACCCCAACGGCGAAGGCAGATCGTTGTTTGATAGTACTGGATTTGTGGGGGAGGGGGGTTTGGGTGAATCCGCCTCCTTGTCATCCCGTGGTGTGTGTTGTTCGGTGCTTGTCGTTATTTTACTCACTTAGTGATTTGGCCAGGTTTTTTTGTTTGTTGTTAGTCTATTTATGATTCATTGACATCTGGGTCCTGTAGCTTCTTGGTCCCACCATTTATACACCCAAACTCTTAAGAACATAAGCGAAGGAGGATTAGTGGTGTACATTTATTAGCAGATAAGATATACGTTCAGTAGTTGTGTGTGTACATGTTGAAAAAACTTGTGTACATTTTCTGTGACAGTTACCGTGTATATTCGGTATCGACTAATCTGTACATTCCACTAGCTGTTTTCATCTGGTGGCATGTTGTTTCTATGTAATATGTCGATTCTTATGTACATCAAGTAGCTTAGTGGATATACAGGTAAACATTGTGTGCGTGTACAACAGGATAGAACGTGTTACCAAAAGTACAAACGATCTACTGCCGTTATGTACACAATAACTGATACTGAACGTACAAGATATTAGTTGCTAGAAGTTCATACACGATTTTTTCCATATATACCCCAAAATGCTATAAGTAGTACAGAAAAACATGTTACGAAATGTACATTTTACAAGAAGTTGGTGCGTTGTTTACATAATGCCCGTACGTTATATAGACAGTTTTGTGTACAACCAGAGGATTACTGGATATACACTCAGTAGCCTTTTTTTTTTGAAATTATACACTCAGTAGCCTCGTCTGTGAAACATGCAGTACACTGCGCGTGTTCATTCTGTAGCATAGCGAGTGTGAGTGTACAGGCAGAAGAAGTTTTCGGATCATGATTGTACATGTTTTTTCTCGGTGTAATTTTTCAATGTCTTGTCGACTCCGCTATGGATTAAATCACCAATCCTATCAACTTGCCAACCGAACGGTGTATAACTGCTCTTCACTGCAATATTTTTATCATCGAAAATACACATTCGACGAGCGTGAACTTCTAGTCACTGCTATGGTGTACATTGATTGTGAGGTAATGTGTATATTCCGACAGTAGCGCGTTTGTACTTTGGGTAACATACTGTCCGCACGTCTTATAGACGTTTGTATGTACATCCAGTAGCATATTGGATGTACATTCAGAAGTTGCACTTGTGAGGGTGAGCGTTAGTGTACATGCAGAAGTAGTTATGTGAACCCACGACGCCCACTAACTACAACCGTTACTTTTTTTCGGTGTAATTGTTTAATTTTTTTCAACCCCGCCACAGGATATATCACCCCACGCACTAACTTCCCTTCCAAACCTTCTATAAATGCTCTTCACTGCAGTTTTCATCATCATAACTACACCTTCGTCGAGCACTGTTTTTGTTTTTGTTTTTTCAATCAATCACCGTTCTGCCGTCGCCATGGATGAAGGTAGAAGTAGCAAGGCCGAGCGTGTTGTTCCTGAGATTGCTTCTGGTCACTTGGAAGGCATCACCAAGAACTCCGACCTGCTGTCCATTGCTAGGATTTCTCGTGGTGTTCCTGGTATGCGCCAGGCTATCGAGGATGACGCGCGGTTTCCTTTTCATTCCTCATGCCTCATGCATTCTGACCGCATAGAATGGCCTAATGACCGTAACAAACATGTATTCTCGAGAAGATCTGTGTTCTATTCAGTCAGAATCCCTTTTTTAATACAAGTTTGCACACTTTATAATTCGTGGTGTTTTCCTTGTAGGGTATTAACGTGATGTTGATGCTGTTGGACGCACCTTCTGCAAGAGTTTTGTTCCTTCTGTTGCTGCCGGCGCTGGACTGGAGCATTGGGTTGGCGCAAATGATGAATGGGTTGCATTTGTCAGGAGGATGCACGTTGGTACCTTCTTAATGTCTACACAAATGTAGAAATTGAAGTAGCTTCAGTTCAAAATGTTGGTATTTTACCTCGCCATCACGCGTTCATGTACAACCACGACATGGCTCGTATCCGTCTGCAGAAGATTCAGATTGCTTGTACTCCCTTTTTCCATGGAGATAGGTGGAGGTATGATCTGATTGCAGTTTTTGATAAGTTCATTGCTATCATGCGAGGCGGGATCAATGCGAATTGGAGGATCCTTCATAATGATTTCCTTGTTCCATCGAGATATGTTGATGCCATTCTCGTTGGGGAAAGAATCATCGCTATCACTGCTCCTAACGGTGATGTGATTGTTTGGGAACCAACTATTTGGGGTGAGCTTAACCGTTCTCTATCTCTTCCCCCTCCCTGTTTTTTTTTGTTCCTTCGGTTTGAAAATGTAGTAATTATTGCTTAGTATTACGTATTAATTGTTCTTATAATCCATGCATCTTTTATATATCAGTGTATGGCTATTTTTTGTAATAATCGTGTGTACTCGAAAGGTAGTCTGAATATAGCACTGCAATTTCACCACCAACATTATCAACAAAACAAGATTTTATTTATCTTTGCCATTTATAATTTATCGTTTAGATATATATTAAATTCATGATGTAAGTTCATAATTAATTGGTATTGATATGTTATCATACTTAAAATTTATCAGGCGTTGATGCGGCTCCATGTGTCATTCCTCCTCCCACTATTGTGGATGTTCCAAGCATTCAAGCACCTGCTGATGGTGAAGATGTTTCATCTCGATGCTGGTTTCTTGCTTCTGCAGTGGATCATCATATTCTATGGGTTCATATCAGGGGTCGGCGAGTTAGTGAAGGAGTAGAAACAAATCACATGGGAAGGGAGCTGTTGTCCTATGCTTCTCTCCACTAACATGTTTATGCAAAATCTATGTATGACCTTTACAACCTTGTTGACTAGTCTGGGTTAGGAAGGACAGTCTAGATGGAGGCTCCCTGTTTGTTGGGATGAACTATCCTTTCATTCTTTCTATGCACAGTAGAGCTGCTGTCAACCCCGGTGTATCTGTTGTTAATGCTGGTGTTGAACTCCCTATTTTCAGACCAAATTGTGCGGTTGCTTCGCACGCATGAGGCAGTCAGTATCTTAAACCAATTCCATACTGGTGTCATCTTGCAGTGGATGGTAGACTTTCTACGATTGGTTCATCTTTCGAGTATGCTCCACCAGGTTGGGGTCAGATGGTTGATTCACCTGTGTGGTTCGTGCCCGAGATTCCGTAGGTATGGTTTTGGTTGGGGTCAGCAGCATTGATCTTCTTGCAGCTTTTGGTGCCTACTAGTCTTTTGCATAGAGATCACGAAGGCGCTAGATTGTTAATTGAAGAACTTAAGAAGACCCACCCTTCGTGCCTGATATGGTTTCAGTTTGTATGTTCTTTTAGTATGGTGAAAGCTATTTGTCGCATCATTAGTTTACTTTCATTTGGTTAAGGTGTATGCCGTAGCATTTGTTTGGCTAAGCTGTATGCCATAGCATTGTATCAAGTTGTTGGACATGTGTTTCTTTGTTGTTTCATTCAGACCAATATGTTAATGTTATGCAAATCAAATCAGCCAATGTTCTCTCTTATTCTTTTTCCTCTTATTCTGCTAACAATAATAGGTTAATGTGTCAGCTAATATGTACATTCTAGTACAAGCGAACATGTACTTTAGCTTGCATGATGTCCGCACGTCATATAGTGCTTTGTTGTTGTTTATACATCTAGTAGCCATGTGTGTGTACATCTTGAAATATCATGTGTAAACTTCCAAAGACATGTAGGGGGTACATTCTAGCTGCAACGCACAAGCACTTTGATAGTATGGTGTATAATTTTGTATCGTATAGTGGTCACTTTTGTGTATGCTTAGAGAAAATAATATATTTGTAAAACGTGCAGCAACATCTTCTGTGTGCATAGAGCCTAAGTTAGTTTGTACATTCCAGAAGCTACTCACGTGTATTTTGGGGGCCACAAGGCTTGTACGACATAAATACCTTTATGTGTACGTCAATTGTATTTGCTAGTTGCTGTTATACATCGGTAGCAGACTGGATATATGCATAGTAACAAAAAAAAACGGATGTAAACTTGTAGTAACAACTATTGTGTACATGCAGTGTCGGTGTTTTTGTACACTCAGTGGATGTGTAGTTATACATTGAGTAATGTGTTGTCTGTAAGTCATACAACGTTCTTGTGTACCATACGTGTATTACAAACTTCATATGTCGCTTTTTTTTAAGGAAATAATTTGAAAAAAACGGCATACATCGCTTATTTGTTGAATTAAAAGGAGGTAAATGTTGTACAAACCATAGCAGTCAAATTTTTTGAGTTATAAAAGACATCTTAAATTTTCTGGAATTGTAAAAGACTGCCTTAACTCCTCACATACCACCGCATTTTTTATTTTCACTCATATCCTTTTTTTATCTGTCCACGTTCTGACTCCACGGGCAGTTATCCAGAACGTGGGGTCTCCAAATTTGCACTACTATTAGTAACTGCTCTATTCCGCAGGTTTTAACTCCCACACATACACTCTTGGTATCATTCCTTGCATAGCATTGCTCGTCATTTCTTTTCTTGCACAACCTGAATCCACCAATGGAAATTGGTGGAAGTAGCACGCAGGCCTCTGTGACCGGTGTTCTTGCTTCTGGTCCTTTCGGAGACATCATCGATTGTTCTGATGTCTTCACTGTTGCACGTATGTCTCATGATGTACCAGAAGTTCGTCAAGCAATTAGAGACCATTTTGGGCTTCCGTTTGGTTTGCCTTCTTTGCTTCACTGTGAGACTCCCCAGGAGTCTTTTGATGCTCGTTATTCGCCGGTATTCATAGTTTGAACTCTGTTGATCTATTTTTCTTCCTATCTATTGCGGTCTGAATGTTGTATCATCTGTCATCTCTCTTACGAATTCCATGTAAAATATGTCAGGGCATTGATGCTTCTCTAATGCCATTGGATGCGCCGGCGGCAAGAGCATTCATTCCTTGTAGATCTCTTGGGCGTGCAAACAAGCACTGGGTTGGGCATATGGTGAATGGCTGGCACTTGTTCATGATGGTGAACGTTGCTATCTGTTCAACGTCTACACTAGGGAGGAGATTGAAGTTCCAACTATCCGTAATTTTGGTATTCATTCATCTGATCCGTTCAGGTATCGTTTCAACATGATGCATATTCTGGAACTGCTGAATATGCAGATAACGAATGAGCCATTCGTTGTGAATGGTGTATGGCACTACGATCTTGTAGCAGTGTTTGAAAAAGTTGTTGCTATCATGCGGGGTGGTCTTGATCCTAAGTGGAAGATTCTTAAGAATAATTATCTCGCACCATCAACGTATGTCGATGCTATTATGTACAATCAAATAATATATGCTGTCGTCGAGCCACAAGGGGATGTTCTTGTGTAGGATCCTCTGGAATGGGGTTAGTTTCCAACTTTTACACATCTCAATATATTTTTATTTTATTTTTCTAATGATCTGCCTGTTGAATCCATATTTTTATGTTTCTACCCAGTTTTCGTAATTGTGATTCTTTTGTATAGATTGTTCATTTTATTGTTTTGTTGACAGTATTCGTTAACTTTCTATGGGATGAATTTAATCTCTTATTAGTGTTTTTACTACCAAAATCAATACTCTGTCAGTGTTGTTCATTTATTTTAGTGTTTTTTTTTCCTTTGTTGGCATTAATCAATTTTTTCCTCTATAACAGGATGTGGTGAAGCCCCCCGTGTCATACGTGCTCATGTATTAAAAGACATTGAAGCAATGCAGAGAATTGCTCATGGTGCCATTGATATTCCAGCAAGTCGTTGGTTCCTTTCTTCTGATCTTGGTGGCGTTTTTGGTGGCAACATCGTTTGGGTTCGTATCATTGGCTATCCAGAAGTTGAAGGTTCTCCAATAGTTCATATGGAAGATAGAGGGCTCCATAGCTATCCATCTGTTCGTTGTTTTGTCTACTCGAAAGATGTCCATCTTGTTGACCCTGTAGATGGTTCTGACTGGGTGAGGGAGGAAGATATTCAAGGTGGTTCTCTCTTTCTTGGTTTAAAATACCCCTTTTTCCTTGATGCTCCACATGAACTTGGTGAAAATGTTGGGGCGATCGTCCCTGTGTTCAGAGCTAACTGTATATTTGCTTCGCACGAGCGCTGTAACGGGGGTCCGTCCCTTTACCCTGATTGGTCTCGTATACCTATCAACAGAAGCGTTGTTATTGGATCTTCTTGGTTTTACGGTGCGATTGGCTGGGGTCAGTATCATGAGTCACCTATCTGGTTCATGTCGATAGTTGGCGCCCACCGTGGGGCTTTCCTCCCTAGAACGCCTCCGCCAGAGGAAGAGAGAGAAGAAGGAGAAACCTCTCCAAAATTCCCCGATGTCAAAGAATTGACAGAGGAAGAACCCTGCAGGAAACCTCCCTCTTCCAAGAAGAAACACAAAGCTGCTAAAAAGCTCCAGTATAAACTCCGGAAGAAGAAATTGGCTGATCCAGCCAATGAAAGCCCGGAAGTAGGAGACGCAAGCGGAGTGAAAACGTCGGAGAAGAAAACAAAAGAAATCCTTGTTCCGCCAATGACAGAACAAGAAGAACAGGAATTACTGCAAACACCAGTGGGATTGCATGAACCCCCTAAAGTGCTAGAAGCCAGGAGACAAGCTCTCCAAAGGCAGCAGCAATATCTATTTTGAACTCGTGAACACCTCCCAAAAACCCAGGATGACATCAAGCTCATGAAGGAAGAAATCGAGGAATACGAGAGAAAGAATAGATCTGGAATTAAACCTACAAGGTTACCCGGAATTGTAAGACCGGAAGTACTGCCGCCAAAAGAAAGGTTTCACAATCCATCTTGGCAAAAGCAAGTAAACGGCAAAGATGCCAGAAGCGAACCTATATACAAAACCGCAGCAGAAAATGCGGAAGCATCTTTCGCCATCCTCAACAATGATATGTACTCCAACGGTGAAAAACTTCAAGGGGTGTATGCTTTCTTAGGAAAAGCATTGCAACAACAACAGCGGGGGCAGCAGCGATCAGGGAAGTTGCACGACGACTCAGCCCTATGTAAAACAGCTACATGCGCCGCTGGAGCACCTGGACCGGAAGAACCTGGAGATTCAAGCAATTCAAAAGAGAAGAAAGTGGATCCGATAAAAGACAAGAAAAATCCCGACAACAAGGATGAAGCGTCTAGAACCGGATCCCATCTCCCGAAAGACGGACTTAATCCTCGCGATCGGGAAGAAAAGCACCGAATGACGGAAAAGCAATGCCGCCTCCGAGACGCCCAGCTGAAAAAGCTGGAAGACAGGATATACCTCACAGGCGTGAGAGATCCCGGACACCCCCCAGAAATAAGGAAAGAAACAGGAGTAGAACTCCACCTTATCCAAAGGGGCAAGATCTCGGAAGAAACAGAGAGAATCCCGGAAAAGCGCGTTCGCGCCACAATTGAAAAGAAAGGAGCAGGCCCCCTTCTGTCCATTCAGCCGGCAGGTACTCCGCACACATGGATAGAGCGGAAAGATACAATTTATACTTTGGACCTAAATGCTTCACAGATAGGATCCGAAGGATAACCCTACATTCTGGCTTTGCCCAAGTTGGTCCAACATACCAAAAATATACCGGTAGTACAAACCCGGATACCTGGCTCGCAGACTACTATACAGACGTCCAGATCAACAATGGGACAGACTTGGAAGCTGTAAAGTTTCTTCCCCTAATGTTACTGGATGGAGCCAGAGATTGGATCAATGGATTACCCTCCAGAACTGTCGACAACTTGGATGATATGGCTCGAGTATTTACTCAGCATTTCCGGGGAACCTACAAACGCCGGAATAGCATCAACCAACTAAACCGTTGCACTCAATTTGAGGACGAACCATACGTGGATTTCATCTCAAGATGGACGGCAATGAAATAGTTGCTCTGGAGTAACTGACGTTCAAGCAATGCATGCTTTCGTCAATGGCCTAAAACCCGGACTTGTATCGTTCATGATTGGTTCCAAAAAGCACAAAGATCTCGGATCTATGCTTACAACTGCCAATGAACACGCTGCAGCCGAGGACGACATCAGGGCAAGAGGAGGCAATATCGATACACTGATACAGGCCAAAAAGAACCCTCGCCCTGAGAAAAAAGGAACTCCAGATGCAGCACAAAAGCCCAAAGAGGTAAACATAGCCTTTGGAAGGGAAAATGGGAATAGGTGGAAAGGACGCAGTACCGAACCGATAAACTACACCAAAGAAGAGTGAGAGAAAATAAAGTCGGAAAACTGTGTCCACCACTCGCAATTTGGGAAGCCCACCTATACTAACGCACAATGCCGCTTAAACAAGCATATGAAAGGCAGTGCAGGATCCGGAAACAAAGGGAAGAATTCCAAGAGGAAGTTTTTCAAGCAAAAGCCAGAGGCTGAGAAAGAAGACAGTGAATCGGACACTGACAAAAAAATCCAGGAACAGCAGCGAAAAGGCGAGCCTAAGTTTCCGAGAGTTGATGGAGAATGCAACCTAACTTTCCTGGCAACTCACTCAGCAAAGGTGGCAAAAAGAACGCTTCGAGAAATAAACGCGGTTGTCCCTGCAACCCCGAAATTCTTGAAGTACTCAAATACACCAATTACCTGGGATCAGTCCGATCATCCCGGGAATATCCCTGAACCCGGCACACAAGCTCTAATCGTAAGTCATATTGTTCAAAACATTAGGCTAAAAAGAGTGCTGATGGATGGAGGATCCAGCATTAACATAATGTACCTGGATACACTGAAGCATCTGCGGATCTCGGAGACCCAACTCAATCATAGCAACATACGTTTTCACGGCATCGTCCCTGGAAGACAAGCACGATCCCTAGGAGAAATTTCCCTAGATGTAACCTTTGGAGACAAAGATCACTTCCGGCAGGAAAAAGTATCCTTCGAGGTTGTGCCGTTCGAAAGCGTATATCACGCGATACTCGGACATCCAGCTTTTGCCAAATTCATGGCAAGATCATGTTATATTTATAACAAGCTGAAGATGCCAGGGCCCAAAGGAGGAGTAATCGCCATATCTGGAGACTTCAAATTGGAAAACGAGCTGGAAAAAGAAAACGCCCTTTGCGCTGAGAAAGTCATAGCAAAGGAAGAGTTGAAAGAGCTGGCCAAAGTGGTATCGCCGACAGAAATGCCGGCAGGCAAAGAAAGCCGGAAGCCAGCAGATAGCTTCAAGGCTTCCGAGAACACAAGACAGGTAATCCTATATCCCAAAGATCCGACAAAATTTGTCGTAGTGGGAACTGGGATGACTGACAAATAGGAAAGTGAGCTCATCAAGTTCCTCCGTGAGAACTAGGATATTTTCGCTTGGTGTCCAGCGGACATGCCAGGTGTACCCAGGGAACTTGCTGAGCATCAACTCAAGGTGATTCCAGGATCCAAACCCGTCAAACAAGGTCTCCGTCGATTTGACGGAAGAAGACGGAAGGCTATTGGCAAGGAGATTATCCTGCTTTTGGCAGCAGATTTTATCCGGGAAGTTATACATACTGAATGGTCTGCAAATCCAGTATTAATCCAGAAGAAAGATACCACTACCCTTAGAATGTATATAGATTACACCGGCCTGAACAAACTGTGTCCAAAAGATAGGTTTGCGTTACCGCGAATCGATCAAATAATAGATGCCACTGCAGGCTCTGAGCTTTTATGCTTTTTGGATGCATATTCCGGGTATCATCAAATACGCATGAAAAAGGAAGATCAAATCAAAACTTCGTTCATAACCCCCTATGGGACGTACTATTACATAACCATGCCATTTGGCCTGAAAAACGCAGGTGCAACCTACCAGCGTTGCATGCAATGGTGTTTGCATAGTCAGATTGGCAAAAAAGTCCACGTTTACGTGGACGACATTGCTGTCGTTACGAAGGAAAAAGAAACACTCCATGAGGATTTGCGAGAAACCTTCGAAAATTTGCGCGCTTATAAAATGAAGTTAAATCCATTAAAGTGCGTATTCGGGGTTCCCTCAGGAAAACTTCTAGTTTTATCGTTTCTCACAGAGGAATAGAAGTAAACCTAGAAAAGATCAAAGCAATCTTAAACATCTCCAAGCCTACGTGCGTAAAAGATGTGCAAAGATTGACGGGTTCCGCTGCAGCCGTTAGCAGGTTTATCAGCCGGCTAGGGAACCTATCTGGTTCATGTCGATAGTTGGCGCCCACCGTGGGGCTTTCCTCCCTAGAACGCCTCCGCCAGAGGAAGAGAGAGAAGAAGGAGAAACCTCTCCAAAATTCCCCGATGTCAAAGAATTGACAGAGGAAGAACCCTGTAGGAAACCTCCCTCTTCCAAGAAGAAACACAAAGCTGCTAAAAAGCTCCAGTATAAACTCCGGAAGAAGAAATTTGCTGATCCAGCCAATAAAAGCCCGGAAGTAGGAGACGCAAGCGGAGTGAAAACGTCGGAGAAGAAAACAAAAGAAATCCTTGTTCCGCCAATGACAGAACAAGAAGAACAGGAATTACTGCAAACACCAGTGGGATTGCACGAACCCCCTAAAGTGCTAGAAGCCAGGAGACAAGCTCTCCAAAGGCAGCAGCAATATCTATTTTGAACTCGTGAACACCTCCCAAAAACCCAGGATGACATCAAGCTCATGAAGGAAGAAATCGAGGAATATGAGAGAAAGAATAGATCTGGAATTAAACCTACAAGGTTACCCGGAATTGTAAGACCGGAAGTACTGCCGCCAAAAGAAAGGTTTCACAATCCATCTTGGCAAAAGCAAGTAAACGGCAAAGATGCCAGAAGCGAACCTATATACAAAACCGCAGCAGAAAAATGCGGAAGCATCTTTCGCCATCCTCAACAATGATATGTACTCCAACGGTGAAAAACTTCAAGGGGTGTATGCTTTCTTAGGAAAAGCATTGCAACAACAACAGCGGGGGCAGCAGGGATCAGGGAAGTTGCACGACGACTCAGCCCTATGTAAAACAGCTACATGCGCCGCTGGAGCACCTGGACCGGAAGAACCTGGAGATTCAAGCAATTCAAAAGAGAAGAAAGCGGATCCGATAAAAGACAAGAAAAATCCCGACAACAAGGATGAAGCGTCTAGAACCGGATCCCATCTCCCGAAAGACGGACTTAATCCTCGCGATCGGGAAGAAAAGCACCGGAATGACGGAAAAGCAATGCCGCCTCCGAGACGCCCAGCTGAAAAAGCTGGAAGACGGGATATACCTCACAGGCGTGAGAGATCCCGGACACCCCCCAGAAATAAGGAAAGAAACAGGAGTAGAACTCCACCTTATCCAAAGGGGCAAGATCTCGGAAGAAACAGAGAGAATCCCGGAAAAGCGCGTTCGCGCCACAATTGAAAAGAAAGGAGCAGGCCCCCTTCTGTCCATTCAGCCGGCAGGTACTCCGCACACATGGATAGAGCGGAAAGATACAATTTATACTTTGGACCTAAATGCTTCACAGATAGGATCCGAAGGATAACCCTACATTCTGGCTTTGCCCAAGTTGGTCCAACATACCAAAAATATACCGGTAGTACAAACCCGGATACCTGGCTCGCAGACTACTATACAGACGTCCAGATCAACAATGGGACAGACTTGGAAGCTGTAAAGTTTCTTCCCCTAATGTTACTGGATGGAGCCAGAGATTGGATCAATGGATTACCCTCCAGAACTGTCGACAACTTGGATGATATGGCTCGAGTATTTACTCAGCATTTCCGGGGAACCTACAAACGCCGGAATAGCATCAACCAACTAAACCGTTGCACTCAATTTGAGGA
Organism: Alopecurus myosuroides; assembly: GCA_028641055.1. NCBI lineage: Eukaryota > Viridiplantae > Streptophyta > Magnoliopsida > Poales > Poaceae > Alopecurus > Alopecurus myosuroides. The sequence goes on along the minus strand of CM054059.1, from coordinate 364,389,523 downwards.
CGAACCATACGTGGATTTCATCTCAAGATGGACGGCAATGAAATAGTTGCTCTGGAGTAACTGACGTTCAAGCAATGCATGCTTTTGTCAATGGCCTAAAACCCGGACTTGTATCGTTCATGATTGGTTCCAAAAAGCACAAAGATCTCGGATCTATGCTTACAACTGCCAATGAACACGCTGCAGCCGAGGACGACATCAGGGCAAGAGGAGGCAATATCGATACACTGATACAGGCCAAAAAGAACCCTCGCCCTGAGAAAAAAGGAACTCCAGATGCAGCACAAAAGCCCAAAGAGGTAAACATAGCCTTTGGAAGGGAAAATGGGAATAGGTGGAAAGGACGCAGTACCGAACCGATAAACTACACCAAAGAAGAGTGAGAGAAAATAAAGTCGGAAAACTGTGTCCACCACTCGCAATTTGGGAAGCCCACCTATACTAACGCACAATGCCGCTTAAACAAGCATATGAAAGGCAGTGCAGGATCCGGAAACAAAGGGAAGAATTCCAAGAGGAAGTTTTTCAAGCAAAAGCCAGCGGCTGAGAAAGAAGACAGTGAATCGGACACTGACAAAAAAATCCAGGAACAGCAGCGAAAAGGCGAGCCTAAGTTTCCGAGAGTTGATGGAGAATGCAACCTAACTTTCCTGGCAACTCACTCAGCAAAGGTGGCAAAAAGAACGCTTCGAGAAATAAACGCGGTTGTCCCTGCAACCCCGAAATTCTTGAAGTACTCAAATACACCAATTACCTAGGATCAGTCCGATCATCCCGGGAATATCCCTGAACCCGGCACACAAGCTCTAATCGTAAGTCATATTGTTCAAAACATTAGGCTAAAAAGAGTGCTGATGGATGGAGGATCCAGCATTAACATAATGTACCTGGATACACTGAAGCATCTGCGGATCTCGGAGACCCAACTCAATCATAGCAACATACGTTTTCACGGCATCGTCCCTGGCAGACAAGCACGATCCCTAGGAGAAATTTCCCTAGATGTAACCTTTGGAGACAAAGATCACTTCCGGCAGGAAAAAGTATCCTTCGAGGTTGTGCCGTTCGAAAGCGTGTATCACGCGATACTCGGACATCCAGCTTTTGCCAAATTCATGGCAAGATCATGTTATATTTATAACAAGCTGAAGATGCCAGGGCCCAAAGGAGGAGTAATCGCCATATCTGGAGACTTCAAATTGGAAAACGAGCTGGAAAAAGAAAACGCCCTTTGCGCTGAGAAAGTCATAGCAAAGGAAGAGTTGAAAGAGCTGGCCAAAGTGGTATCGCCGACAGAAATGCCGGCAGGCAAAGAAAGCCGGAAGCCAGCAGATAGCTTCAAGGCTTCCGAGAACACAAGACAGGTAATCCTATATCCCAAAGATCCGACAAAATTTGTCGTAGTGGGAACTGGGATGACTGACAAATAGGAAAGTGAGCTCATCAAGTTCCTCCGTGAGAACTGAGATATTTTCGCTTGGTGTCCAGCGGACATGCCAGGTGTACCCAGGGAACTTGCTGAGCATCAACTCAAGGTGATTCCAGGATCCAAACCCGTCAAACAAGGTCTCCGTTGATTTGACGGAAGAAGATGGAAGGCTATTGGCAAGGAGATTATCCTGCTTTTGGCAGCAGATTTTATCCGGGAAGTTATACATACTGAATGGTCTGCAAATCCAGTATTAATCCAGAAGAAAGATACCACTACCCTTAGAATGTGTATAGATTACACCGGCCTGAACAAACTGTGTCCAAAAGATAGGTTTGCGTTACCGCGAATCGATCAAATAATAGATGCCACTGCAGGCTCTGAGCTTTTATGCTTTTTGGATGCATATTCCGGGTATCATCAAATACGCATGAAAAAGGAAGATCAAATCAAAACTTCGTTCATAACCCCCTATGGGACGTACTATTACATAACCATGCCATTTGGCCTGAAAAACGCAGGTGCAACCTACCAGCGTTGCATGCAATGGTGTTTGCATAGTCAGATTGGCAAAAAAGTCCACGTTTACGTGGACGACATTGCTGTCGTTACGAAGGAAAAAGAAACACTCCATGAGGATTTGCGAGAAACCTTCGAAAATTTGCGCGCTTATAAAATGAAGTTAAATCCATTAAAGTGCGTATTCGGGGTTCCCTCAGGAAAACTTCTAGTTTTATCGTTTCTCACAGAGGAATAGAAGTAAACCTAGAAAAGATCAAAGCAATCTTAAACATCTCCAAGCCTACGTGCGTAAAAGATGTGCAAAGATTGACGGGTTCCGCTGCAGCCGTTAGCAGGTTTATCAGCCGGCTAGGGGACAAAGCTCTGCCACTATACAAATTGTTGAAGAAATCCGACAAATTTGAATAGACAGAGGAGGCAGATGCAGTGCTAACCCAGTTGAAGGAAACTTTGATGAAAGCTCCGATTTTGGCATCCCCAAAAGACGAAGAACCTATGTTATTGTACCTTACGGCCACAAATCGGGTTATTAGTGCAGTAATTGTTGTGGAAAGGAAAAAATACGAACAAAGTATACCAGACCAGCATCCGGTATATTACATAAGTGAAGTTTTCTCCGAGTCCAAACAAAGGTATCCACACTGTCAAAAACTGGCATATGGCGTATTTTCGCATCTAGAAAACTTCGCCATTACTTCCAAGGACATTCCATAACAGTGGTATGCAAAGCGCCACTAGGGGATATAATAAACAATGCGGAGATGACTGGTCGAGTAGCCAAATGGGGCATCGAGCTAGCAGCATTCAACATTAAGTACCAGCCTAGAAAGGCAATAAAATCCCTGGTTCTGGCAGATTTTGTTGCCGACTGGACGGAAGCAATGGAAAAAACACTGATGCCGGAGTCCGAGTACTGGATCATGCACTTTGACGGATCCAAGATGAAGGAGGGCGCTGGAGCTGGTGTAGTCCTGAAATCCCCTAAAGGAGATACAATGGAGTATGTATTACAAATACACTTCAACGCCAGTAATAATGTGGCAGAATACGAAGCTTTGCTTCACGGCTTGCATATCGCAAAGGAAATAGGTGTCAAGCGCATCCTATGCTATGGCGACTCAGATTTGGTACAGCACCAGCTCAACCAAACTTGGGACGCCAAAAGCCCTATAATGGCCGAATACCTGAGAACTATGGACGAGTTTGCCATCTGTTTCTTTGGATTCGAAGTGCTCCATGTTAAAAGGGAGGAAAATTGGAACGCGGATGCCTTAGCCCGCATGGGATTAGAAAAGGGTAAAAACCCTACCACCAGGTGTATTCGTCCAACATTTGTACGAACCATCGATAAAAGGTGGAGATGTTGATTATCCTCTAGCTTACGAGTCAATTGAAGTCATGCTCGTTAACCCGGATTGGAAAATCCCATATTTAAACTTCTTAGTTGATCAGAAGTACCCGGATGAAGCAGACGAAGTCTTGCAAAGACAGATTCAGCGTCGATGCAAAGAATACACGGTAATTAATAATTGCCTGTATAAACACAGCACTACCGGAATTTTTCTGCGATGTATCTCACCAGAATAAGGACGAGAAATCCTGCAAGAAATCCATGCCGGAGATTGCGGACATCATGCTCAATCAAAAAGCATAGTCAAAAAAGCATTCCGTGCAGGGTTTTTCTGGCTAACAACCAAGATAGATGCTGAGCACATAGTAAACACATGTGCAGGGTGTCAATATTACGCCAAGCAGACAAATATGCCATCCCAAGCACTCAAAACTATCCCCATTACATGGTTGTTTGCGGTCCGGGGGCTAGATATGATGGGACCATTCAAGACTGCAAGAGGCGGACTTACACATCTACTCGTTGCAGTGGATAAATATACCAAGTGGGTGGAGGCCAAACCCATCAAAAAACTTGACGGTGTAACTGCTAGAAATTTCATCATTGACATAGTCATGAGATACGGCGTTCCACACAGCATAATAACCGACAACGTGACAAATTTCTCTATTGGAGAGTTGGCAAAATATTGCCGACAAACGGGAATTCGCCTAGATCTCGCATCTGTGGCACACACGCAATCCAATGGTCAGCTTGAAAGAATGAATAGCTCAATCTTACAAGGAATACGCCCAAGACTCGAATCTCCTCTTCATAGAGCAGCTGGGGCATGGGTAGAAGAGCAACCTTCCGTGCTTTGGAGCATTCGAACAACACCAAACAGGTCAACTGGGCAAACCTCGTTTTTCCTAGTTTATGGTGCAGAAGCAATTCTTCCAACGAACATGATCCATGATAGCCCAACAGTGCAGGATTTCGATGAATCAGATGTCGAAAGCGCACGACAGGATGCCGTCGATCTCTTAGAAGAGGAACGAGAACTTGTGCTTCAAAGATCCGCCATCTATCATCAAGGTTTACGACGTTATCATAGTCGGAAAATCAGGCATCATTCTTTTAAAGAAGGTGACCTAGTGCTAAGATTGGTGCAGCAAAGAAAGCAAAAACTGGCCCCAGTATGGAAGGACCATTTGTCATCAGTAAAGCCATGAAGAATGGATCATATTATCTTGTAGATATTCGCGATACGGAAGATGATCCCTGAGAAGCCAAATCCCAAAAGAAAGAGGAAGATAGATGATGAACTAGGAGAGACAAAGAGGCCCTGGAGTATCCAGCAGTTACGTCCCTTCTATACTTAGTTCAATTTCTATGTAAACATCTTTGAGATCATGAAATAAAGTTGTCGGAATTCTTACATCCATGTTTTTACAAGTTTATTATAGTACAAAGCATGATTCCGCCTTATCTATTTCCCAATGATCTTACAAAATACTCAATGTTAACCCGAATTGTGCCTGCGTGCTCGACGTTTAAAAACTGAATGATTTTCAGCCTACTAAAGGTTAAAGGAAACTCGGATTGTACCTGCGTGCCCGAGCTTTATTCAAAAAATTCCTTAATATTCTCTAAGCATTATCTGATTGTCTATGTGCTGGGTCACTGGAGCTAGTAAGTAAAAATGCCTTTAGTATGATCCATGTTTCCGAGTTCAAACTGATTGGTTTTACCAAGTAACTTGGCATGAAGATTAAAGTACTACCGAGCCATTTCAAACACTAAGGACAGTTAAAGCACATAAACCAGAGAACTTAGAAGATAAAGGAATATAAAACCCGGAAAACTTGCAAAGGATTTCATAAAAGTTAACTGCAAAAGGCGAAGTACTTGTTCATACAAAAGAATAGAAGCATTACAATATAAATTACATTGTAAAGTGCAGTAATGCTCATATTTCCTATTTCTCCTATCCAGGGTAGGGAGAATTCTTCAAGCATCCGAGTCTTCTTCACTGCTGTCATCCTTGGGGCCTTCTGGAATCTCTTCTTCCGGATAGGTGATGGAGATATTCACCATAGAGGCGATCTTGGTGGCGTGACCCTTGATTTCATCAAATATGGTGGTCCGCTAGGTCTCCGAATATCCAAGAGGGATACCGGACGCCACGCGCCAAGATTTGGCACTGGGGTAATGCATACGCATAAGGCCTAAAGCCATGCGTGCACCACCCCGTGCTGCGGAGCGCAAGGTGGATTCCTTGGATTCCGCCACCTCCAAGATAGCTTCCGGAAGTTTCTCAACTTCCGATAATTCCCCAGTTCTTGCGGGAAGGTACTTGTTGACCAGCTGCGTTCCTGCAGCTCTGATCGCAGTGAATACCTTCCCAAAAGCTCGGATTTTTTGAATCCGAGTAAGATCTGGGTCATCTCCTGTTTTTTCAGACAAACAACCGAAGGGTTAGTGAAAATGCATAGAAAGAATTTAAGACATGGAAAATCCGGTAAAAGTTGATAACTTACCAAGGATCTTGTCCATCTCGGAGACTTCCTCCAGGCGCAGGTTCAAGGCGTTCTCCAAATCTTGGATAGTGGCCTTGTCCTTGTCCGCTTGTTGGGAGGCCTTGGATTGAGCAATTCCAAGAGCCAGGTTGCTGGTCTCCAGATCCTTCTGAGCCTTCATAAGTTCCTTATGAAGGTCCAAGTTCTCCCGGCGGAGATTCTCGGCATTGCCGGCATCTTCAGCTATTTTCTTGGCTTTCGCCAAAGCAGCTGGAAAGCAAGGAAAAAATTCTGGGTTAAGAAAACTCGGAAAAATTACTTAGAAAAAATTATGGATAAGGAACTTCAGAGAATTAAAAGTATACCTGTTGTTTCCTTCAGCTGTAGCTGAGATGATGCCAGCTCCGTTTCCTTAACTTCAAGAATAGAGAGAAGGCTTCTAACCTCCTTATTCTTGACAGTTAGCTTGTTGAAAACTTCCATATTTATGGTTTCAGCGGTTTGCTGAAACATGGAAATGAACCAGAATGCTTAAGTTAGAAACAAGCATGATAAAGATTAAAGCATTAAGTTAAAAGCATGCATTCTTCTCATTGCTTGGGGGCTAGAGATATTACCTGTCTCATTCGCTGTAAACCTGCCAAGTTTTCAGTGAACTCCTTTGCGTAGTCGGCAAAAAGAGTCCCAACTGTGCTAAGGCCCTCGTTGATATTTTTGATTTCTTTAGCAAAGGTGGGAATTTCCTCCTCAATTATCCGAGAAGGACCTCCCACCTCAGGGACCGCCCTTTCCCTCGTGTCCGTTTCCGGCACAATGGGTTGGCTGGTCTGTTGGGTTTCGACGTTGGGGGTAGCAGCGTGCTCTTCTTTTGCGACTACCGGTGTATCCGGAGCAGTAGCAGGGGAAGGATATGGGCCTCTGCTGGCAACAGCTTTGTGCCTCTTTAGCTTTTTCGGCTTCAGAGTAGAGGGAGGCAGGCTAAAAAAGAGAAAAGCCGGAAAGTTAAAACTCCGAGAAAAAGGGAGAAATTCCGGCAAAGTAAAACAACCCAGATGTTCGAACCTGGAGGTGACAATGGGGACCCCGTCAAGATCAATGATTTCCTGGGAAGCGGAAATCTTCTTGCGCTTACGTCCACCCGCAAAGGTGGCACGTAATGCCTCTAGCTCGACATCGGAAGCAAGTTCCGACTCAGGAATTTCGGCAATCTGTTAAGAAGGCAAAAGCTGAGATAAAAACACGAAAACCAAGAAAACAAAAAGGATTTAAACCCAAAAGGCAAAGAATTATACCTTGGGAGCCGGATTCGCGGCCGTTTACATTGGCCGGCTTTCTTCATATTGGTCACAGGATGCGACCAATTGATTTGCGCGTTTTCGCAAATCCTTTGCCGACCAAACCTTGCTGGTTGTCCGCATAGCATCGTCGTCTCCCGAGTAGTCGCAGAGAAGGCGAGCGCCATGATTAGCCAAAGGTTGAATCCGCCTTTCTAGCCAGCAAAGGACTGTGTCCATGCCAGTTAGAGGCGGATCGGAAGTGACGAGCTTTGCGATGCGCCGCTTGATCCTGAGAAGATCCGGCGGCAGGGTCTGAACTGCTTCAGTTCCCCAGTTTTCTTGGGGAACAGCGGCGGTGTTCGAGAAAGGTGGAACCTCGGTGGTTTTCCCAAGGAAGGGAACGTCGGGATGATAAAAGAAGGATCCCATCCAGAATTTGACGGATTCCGATGTCTTAATCTTAGGGAACCAATCCTCCCTGAATCTGTGCAGGGTAAAGGATATGGTCCCACAAGTTGGGAGTGCGCCCTCCGAAGAGTTTCGCTTAACCCCAAAGCAATAAAGCCAGAAATCTAACCTAGGGGCTATACCTAGATATCGCTCGAAAAGGGCCTGAAATCCGGCTATATAGAGGATGGAGTTGGGTGGCAGATTGTGGGGTTGGATGTTGTAGTGGGCTAAGATCTGGAGAAAAAAGGCGGATGGTGGAAGACCCATACCTCTAAGTATATGGGAGGTGAGGAGGACGCGTTCCTCGTCCTTTGGCGCGGGCTCGGATTCGTCCTCCGGGATCCGCCATTTCCCTTTCAGCACAAGCCCCTCCTTCTCCATTGTCGGAAGGAGGGATGGCGGAATACTGCTGGCACTCCAGTTGCCGACAGTTTCCGCCTCGTCGTCTGCTCCGGCGGCAGCGGACGCTGCGGCCTCCGCGGCCGCAAGCTCGTCTCCGACGAGCGTAAGTTTCTCTTCCGCTGTCTCGGGCGCGAATGGCGAAGGAGGCGCGGAAGAAGACCCCGCAAGATCTGCGGCGACGGGACGGCTTTCCTCGCCCGCCGCCAGTGGCCTTCGCCGGCTCGTCGCCGGAGACGTGCACCGTTGAATCCAGTTGTGGACCCATCGTGTTGATGATCTCGTCGATGTCTTTTGCGATGGTGCGTGCTGGGGAAGAGCTTGGGGATGCCATCGATGGGCGGCGCGCGGTTGCTCCGGTGAGGTCTCGGGTGCGTTCGTGCGCTCGATGGACGATGCGTGCTAACGGCTCTTTTGACCGTTGGATGATCAACGCGTGTCACTCGCCGGAAATTCCGGGAAATGAAACGACGGGTGATTATTGCTATCGCCTCGTTTCCCGCGAGAATCTGTCAGAGATTTGTTTCTGGGTTTCCCTCCTGTAACCCAAACGTCCCTTACGTCAGCAAGATTAAAGCGCTGACGTAGGAAGTTCCTTCTCCGCGAAGATTCGTGTAAGAAAAGCCGGATTTTCTGGATTCCAAGTTTTGCGTTACAACATCCTTTGAGGAGATAAAGAAGAATCAAGACTGTAGGCCGATATTTCTTGGAAAATATGCATTTGGGGAAAGACGGCGAATCCGAGTCTTAATCCTTCTTGGGGGCTACTGTCGGATATATACCAACTAGGGGTATATCAGGTGGCAGTCTAAAGTGCCGGATTACCAGGGTGGCCTAAATGGTAATGGGCTATGGTCCATTAGGCGGCCCAGTAAGCTGATGCACAGAAGCCGGATTCTAGAAGAACCCGGATCACGGCCCACATGATCTGGCCTGGAATAGAAGGCGGATTCCTTACTTTCCAAGTTAATAGTTACCGTAGTCTTCTCGGTTTCCTATTCTGTATGCCCTAATCCGGCTATTATATAAAGCCGGACGGGAGATAAGATAAGATAGACAAGAAGAAAAAGGCTAACTCGCCGAGAGGTTGATCCTTGACGAGAAGCTAACAGAACCTCACATTGTACTCTGTATTTACAGGCTTTAGTCCTGAATAGTGAGATTGCAGGAGTAGGAACGTCGCATTACTGCGTCGTACCGAACATGGGTAAAAACCCTGTGTCATTGTCCTTCGCACAATCACGTCCCCCCACGTCTCTATCAGTAGTATTATGGCACTCCCGTCTATGAATTCTACTACGATGTCTCGACATCGACACTCACTCGAGACCTTGAGGCTGGCTCCGTCAGTGACTCTGAGTAGATACTCGCACTGTTGGTTATATGATGTTTTACCCAAAAGTATCCATGAAGTATATACCTATATGATAGTGTTATTTGTATCTAGTGTAGTTTGACATACAGTTCTTCATTTGTTTGTGTCGAGTGACAGTCTCTTTGTAAGTTTTAAATTACCCTGAACCTTTTTATTGTATTGTATTAAGTATTATGAATTACGTTGGTTTACATGGTTGGTAGTACCTTCTTCCCCTTGTTGATTTATGGTTGTTGTACCTTTTGGTCTGTTTATTTTTATGTCGTAACGTTTGATGTGTACATCGAGAAACAGATAAGATATACAACTTCTATCCTCGGTGTTGTAACACCTAGGGTGTTACCTGTTTGTTTTGCTTGCATCATATGCATCACATTGCATTGCACCATGTTTGCATCACCACTGAAATCTCAAAACAATTTAAACTTCCACCCTTGCTCAAAACTTCCAAATTCAAACTTGCAACCAAAACCCCTCCATTGTTTTTTTTCAATGGTTGAATTTGTTTTAATCAATTGCCTGTTAATACAATTTCTTCCCTTTTGTTAAAAACCCTAATGGCAATTTCCAAGCATTCAAATCCAATCAATCTTATTTATCATATTTCAATATGGGTTTGAAAATTAAAATTTGGCAAACCAAATAATCTCAATAATGTTTGCATAATTGCTTGTTGCTTATTAAATAAAATTTGTTATTTCCAAAATTTCCAAAATCAAAACATTATTTGAAATTCCACTAACCACTTAAACATCAAACTAATATACCACTTTTGAAATCATTAACTAACCTTTGCTTTGTTTATTGTTTTGCAACTTAATAAAATTAATTATCAAAATACAAACCTCAAAACCCTATTTGGACATTCTTTCAACTAAACAACTTTAATTCAATTAAAATTTTCCACCTTGTGAACATAATGCTAACATTGCTTTCATTTCATGTTTCGGAAAAGTAATAAAATTATTTAATGAAATAAACCACCCCAAAACCCATATCCTTTCTCTCTCTCCCTTTTATTTCTTTTACAAAAAAAAATCAATCAACTAATACAAAAAAAAATAAGAGCATTGGAGAAAAGGCAAGCCCACCACTTCTTTTTCTTTCTCCCCAGCCCATTACCTTTTGGCCCACCCCCTTTTTCTCTGTCGTCTTCTACCTTCCGTACGGCTGCACACAGAACCGATCGATCAATCCCTCCCTCGCTCGATGTGCTGCCGTACACGATCACCTGCCACCATAAAACAAGCACTCACCACCGATCCCTCTGCTGCTAACCTAGAACCCTAGCGCCGCCACTTCTTCTTCTCCTTCCCCCACCCGAACGCCTTCAGTCTCTGAACCTCAACAGAACCGAGACCACCACCTTAGCCCCTCACCGCCGGTAGCTAGGGCCACCTCGAGGAGTAGTTGGTGACGGGAATGGAACCGCCGAGTTTCCCCGAGCCTCCCCGTCCCCTCGCTGCTCGCTGGGATCCACGGCGTGAACCGCGCCGTCGCCGTCTTCCGCCCGAGCGCCGTCGTCCTCACCTGCAACCTGCTTCCGCTTCGACAGCGAGGTGAGCGTCCACCTCCCCGTTTCCCTCCTCCTCTCTGCGTCTCGCACGGCGGCCTGCACCCGGCCACGGCCCGCAAGCACGCGCGCCACCGCGGGCTCCCGAGCGCAGCGCTGCGAGCAGCCATGGTCGCTGGCCGCCATCGCTGTCGAGAAGCAGTACTGAACCTGCAGTTAAAGTTCAGAGATCGGCTGTGCAAATTCAGTTAACTTCGCTACCAACTGTTAACCTGCAACCTACCCCCTCACGTTTCACACAACCGAGCAGCGCCGCAGTGGTAGCGTTCCACTGCTTGCGGCCTAGCGACCCCGGGATCGAATCCCCAGCGGCGCAAATTCTTTTGGGGATTTTTCCCCTCACCGCGGCCCACCTGTAAGCCCCTCTAATGGACACGCGTGCTGCTGCGTGGTCCACGCTGTCCAGGCCCACGGGCAGTGACAGTGGGTAGAGTGAAACTGAGTAACAAATGTTTTCTGAAAATTCCTGGGAAATTCCAAATTCATTTTTATTGGCAGAATTAAAACAAAACTTTAAAATTCAATATCTTTTGTTTTATAATTCCAACAAATACAAACTTTATATGAATTCTGATCCCAATTTCTTAAACTTTCCAAATATCCAATTTGTGTACTATTTTGAAAACTTCAAATGCATTTAAAATTCAAATTTAAATAATTCAAATGTTAATTTGTAAATTCCATAACTAATTATTTATTAATCCAATAAAAGCAAATAAAATATGTTTCCCATCCCATTTTGAATAACCTTTTCAAATATAATTTTTTTTTTCTGTTTTGAATAATTAAAATTGCCTAAACAATTTAAATCTTGTTTAATTCAATTAAAACTTGTTTAATATTGCTTAATTCATAATTAAATAATCCTAAGTCCAATTTCAAAATGTGAAACATGTAATCCAACTAAAATTTGATGTTCTTTTCAAATATCCACTTTGTTATTTGTTTTGAACATTTTTAAATGGTTGAAAACAACAAGTATTTGTGTGTCACCTTTAAGGCACCCAAAATTCCCTAAGTTAATAATAAAATTCTAAATTGCTACACCCCATTTCAATTTAATTCTAATGTTGTTATTTCGCTGTTTCCCTTTTGCATGCATCATACTAAACCACCAGCACCTGTTGATTAGTTGGAAAACAAATAACCTAACCAAAATCCCTGGGCTTTTCATATGCAACTCAAATTGCATATGGGTCCCTTTAAATCTGTTTAACTTGTCAACTAGTTTATTCCTCTCCATCAATTAAACCTGTCATGCATCCATATCTTGATCATGCTGAATCTTTTGCCGTAGTAGTAATTGTTGCATCCGGTGTTTGTTCGAGGTTCGTTGCTTCTTCCCGGATAGGACGTTGAGATGATGTGAGCAACGACAAGTTCTGCTACCTTGCGGGATCTCAGGCAAGTATACTCACTTGCTGCCATATGGCTGCCTTTCATCACTTGTTACCGATTCTTTCCGTTGATTCTTTTCTGCTAGCCTTAGTGGTAGTTGTTTCTGTTACGAACCCATCACATGAATCCCTTAACCTTGATATTGCCTCGCCTCCCTACCTATAACCATTGTTTGTTGCCCGTGTCTTACTATCATGCTTAGGGTTGTTTTGCTCGAGTTTGTTACCCGTTACTTTCTGTTATTACTTCCTTATGTTCCGGGGGCTCGATGTTTAATCAATCAATCAATCATGCTAATGTTACTATTAATAATAAATTTGATGATAAGGCACCGGCAGGAGGCCCTTTGTGGTTTTGAGGCCTGCTAGTGTCGACCCTAATAGGAAAAGGGTCTTGTCTACTGATCCATGATGAGCGCACTACCCGCATTTGGGGAGTATGGGCTCCCCCTCAGTTTGACCCGATTCGCATCTCGTCCAAATCGCCTCATTTAGTTCGGGTTTTCCATTTGCTGCATGCATGATCTTGCGAGCCCTTGGTACCCGGGTGGAACTTTCGTAGTCGGCATATAGGGGGACACGTTCTTAGAGTGCTATGAGGGTCCATTTTCTTCTGGGCTCGATTAGCCGTGCGCCCAAGGTGCTTTGGGCTTGATGCGAAGAAGGGTTGGATTGTGTTGAGTGCCCCGCTTGGTGGAGTGGCCGCTCCATCTGGCGGGATATTCATGAGTGTACGGCTAAATTGGTGCAACCCTGCAGGGATAATCTTCTCGAGAAGCCGTGTTTTCCGCGGTTATGGATTACTTGGTGAAAGTACTGGCTAACAAGTACTCAGGACAACTTAAACTAATGATTCACGATCTCACCCAATGATTAACAACTTGACTAGTAATAGGATTATTGACACAACAACCTGAACCATCATTAATACAACTGTGTGAGTTATCCTCGGATTGCTTCTTTGGCTAAAGGGGCGAGGTCCAGGATGGGTTTGTTTGGATTTACTTTCAGTTGGTTACAACCCTCGATCTTATCCCCTTTCTGTTAGTTGGAAGTGGTAGTATTCTCTCTGTAGTTGGTTAGTGCAGCCTGCTGTCGCTTATTTGCAATAACCCCTTCCTTTCCGTTGAACCTAAAGTATTTGTATCTTGTGATGACTGGCTACGCCGGTAACTTGTGAGTATGGGTTTTATCCCCCTTGCCAGTACTTAACCGTACTGACCCACGAATCTCTTTCGTGGCTGCAAATTCCAAATTGCAGTCAACAGGTTTGAAGTCTGACGACGTTAGCTTGGGAATCCCTCCGGCTTGGCCTGGGCAGGGATTGGGCGCCTTCGGTTATCTTCAGGACTCTTAGTCCAATTTGGATCTTGTCCGTAGACGGACGTTTGTTTCTTCCGCTGTTATTTGGATCTTTGTATTGTATCAGTTGTATCCCTGGCTCGTCTGAGTCATCTTGTATCTATCTGTTTCTGTTGTAATTGTGGATTATTCGTGAACTATTGTAATGTTATCATAAATGGCAACCTGGAATCGGTTATTATGCGGATTTGGCGGGAATGCTGAAATCTGCATAGTGCCCGATCTCGGGGCGTCACAAATGGTATCAGAGCATGGTTCCGATTCCCGAGATTGTTTCGATACGAATGGTTATCGAAGCAACGGGTCCGCAAGCCTGTAGGATAACCTCGCTAACGGTCGTTGTTTCTAGAGTGTCAAAAACTATTTCTGCTAAACTATTTTGGAAAAACATCTCAATAGGATTCTTGTTTTCTCCTTATCCCTAATCTATTCCCCCTCCCATCTTATTTGTTTTGGAGTCTCCCCCTTGTCTATCTTTCAAAGTGTTAGGATCCTACGTGGGTGGACGTTTTCTGAGCCTTTAACCTAATAGGTTCGATCATCGGAAGATTCCTGGTGGAAAAACATCGTCGTCACTCCGAGCAAGAATCTCTTGTTAGTGGTGTCGAGGAGATCAACTGGAAGCATGAAGAATCGATAGTCGAACTTCTTTCCCCTCCCGGGTTAGCAGGTGGATTGCGAGGGCGCAATCCCTTGTTAGTGGTGTCGTCTGTAACACCTGGGGTGTTACCTGTTTGTTTTGCTTGCATCATATGCATCACATTGCATTGCACCATGTTTGCATCACCACTGAAATCTCAAAACAATTTAAACTTCCACCCTTGCTCAAAACTTCCAAATTCAAACTTGCAACCAAAACCCCTCCATTGTTTTTTTTCAATGGTTGAATTTGTTTTAATCAATTGCCTGTTAATACAATTTCTTCCCTTTTGTTAAAAACCCTAATGGAAATTTCCAAGCATTCAAATCCAATCAATCTTATTTATCATATTTCAATATGGGTTTGAAAATTAAAATTTGGCAAACCAAATAATCTCAATAATGTTTGCATAATTGCTTGTTGCTTATTAAATAAAATTTGTTATTTCCAAAATTTCCAAAATCAAAACATTATTTGAAATTCCACTAACCACTTAAACATCAAACTAATATACCACTTTTGAAATCATTAACTAACCTTTGCTTTGTTTATTGTTTTGCAACTTAATAAAATTAATTATCAAAATACAAACCTCAAAACCCTATTTGGACATTCTTTCAACTAAACAACTTTAATTCAATTAAAATTTTCCACCTTGTGAACATAATGCTAACATTGCTTTCATTTCATGTTTCGGAAAAGTAATAAAATTATTTAATGAAATAAACCACCCCAAAACCCATATCCTTTCTCTCTCTCCCTTTTATTTCTTTTACAAAAAAAAATCAATCAACTAATACAAAAAAAAAATAAGAGCATTGGAGAAAAGGCAAGCCCACCACTTCTTTTTCTTTCTCCCCAGCCCATTACCTTTTGGCCCACCCCCTTTTTCTCTGTCGTCTTCTACCTTCCGTACGGCTGCACACAGAACCGATCGATCAATCCCTCCCTCGCTCGATGTGCTGCCGTACACGATCACCTGCCACCATAAAACAAGCACTCACCACCGATCCCTCTGCTGCTAACCTAGAACCCTAGCGCCGCCACTTCTTCTTCTCCTTCCCCCACCCGAACGCCTTCAGTCTCTGAACCTCAACAGAACCGAGACCACCACCTTAGCCCCTCACCGCCGGTAGCTAGGGCCACCTCGAGGAGTAGTTGGTGACGGGAATGGAACCGTCGAGTTTCCCGAGCCTCCCCGTCCCCTCGCTGCTCGCTGGGATCCACGGCGTGAACCGCGCCGTCGCCGTCTTCCGCCCGAGCGCCATCGTCCTCACCTGCAACCTGCTTCCGCTTCGACAGCGAGGTGAGCGTCCACCTCCCCGTTTCCCTCCTCCTCTCTGCGTCTCGCACGGCGGCCTGCACCCGGCCACGGCCCGCAAGCACGCGCGCCACCGCGGGCTCCCGAGCGCAGCGCTGCGAGCAGCCATGGTCGCTGGCCGCCATCGCTGTCGAGAAGCAGTACTGAACCTGCAGTTAAAGTTCAGAGATCGGCTGTGCAAATTCAGTTAACTTCGCTACCAACTGTTAACCTGCAACCTACCCCCTCACGTTTCACACAACCGAGCAGCGCCGCAGTGGTAGCGTTCCACTGCTTGCGGCCTAGCGACCCCGGGATCGAATCCCCAGCGGCGCAAATTCTTTTGGGGATTTTTCCCCTCACCGCGGCCCACCTGTAAGCCCCTCTAATGGCCACGCGTGCTGCTGCGTGGTCCACGCTGTTCAGGCCCACGGGCAGTGACAGT
The DNA here is from genome assembly GCA_028641055.1 of Alopecurus myosuroides. Lineage (NCBI taxonomy): Eukaryota > Viridiplantae > Streptophyta > Magnoliopsida > Poales > Poaceae > Alopecurus > Alopecurus myosuroides. The sequence continues at coordinate 364,373,505 of CM054059.1, read as the reverse complement.
GGGTAGAGTGAAACTGAGTAACAAATGTTTTCTGAAAATTCCTGGGAAATTCCAAATTCATTTTTATTGGCAGAATTAAAACAAAACTTTAAAATTCAATATCTTTTGTTTTATAATTCCAACAAATACAAACTTTATATGAATTCTGATCCCAATTTCTTAAACTTTCCAAATATCCAATTTGTGTACTATTTTGAAAACTTCAAATGCATTTAAAATTCAAATTTAAATAATTCAAATGTTAATTTGTAAATTCCATAACTAATTATTTATTAATCCAATAAAAGCAAATAAAATATGTTTCCCATCCCATTTTGAATAACCTTTTCAAATATAATTTTTGTTTTCTGTTTTGAATAATTAAAATTGCCTAAACAATTTAAATCTTGTTTAATTCAATTAAAACTTGTTTAATATTGCTTAATTCATAATTAAATAATCCTAAGTCCAATTTCAAAATGTGAAACATGTAATCCAACTAAAATTTGATGTTCTTTTCAAATATCCACTTTGTTATTTGTTTTGAACATTTTTAAATGGTTGAAAACAACAAGTATTTGTGTGTCACCTTTAAGGCACCCAAAATTCCCTAAGTTAATAATAAAATTCTAAATTGCTACACCCCATTTCAATTTAATTCTAATGTTGTTATTTCGCTGTTTCCCTTTTGCATGCATCATACTAAACCACCAGCACCTGTTGATTAGTTGGAAAACAAATAACCTAACCAAAATCCCTGGGCTTTTCATATGCAACTCAAATTGCATATGGGTCCCTTTAAATCTGTTTAACTTGTCAACTAGTTTATTCCTCTCCATCAATTAAACCTGTCATGCATCCATATCTTGATCATGCTGGATCTTTTGCCGTAGTAGTAATTGTTGCATCCGGTGTTTGTTCGAGGTTCGTTGCTTCTTCCCGGATAGGACGTTGAGATGATGTGAGCAACGACAAGTTCTGCTACCTTGCGGGATCTCATGCAAGTATACTCACTTGCTGCCATATGGCTGCCTTTCATCACTTGTTACCGATTCTTTCCGTTGATTCTTTTCTGCTAGCCTTAGTGGTAGTTGTTTCTGTTACGAACCCATCACATGAATCCCTTAACCTTGATATTGCCTCGCCTCCCTACCTATAACCATTGTTTGTTGCCCGTGTCTTACTATCATGCTTAGGGTTGTTTTGCTCGAGTCTGTTACCCGTTACTTTCTGTTATTACTTCCTTATGTTCCGGGGGCTCGATGTTTAATCAATCAATCAATCATGCTAATGTTACTATTAATAATAAATTTGATGATAAGGCACCGGCAGGAGGCCCTTTGTGGTTTTGAGGCCTGCTAGTGTCGACCCTAATAGGAAAAGGGTCTTGTCTACTGATCCATGATGAGCGCACTACCCGCATTTGGGGAGTATGGGCTCCCCCTCAGTTTGACCCGATTCGCATCTCGTCCAAATCGCCTCATTTAGTTCGGGTTTTCCATTTGCTGCATGCATGATCTTGCGAGCCCTTGGTACCCGGGTGGAACTTTCGTAGTCGGCATATAGGGGGACACGTTCTTAGAGTGCTATGAGGGTCCATTTTCTTCTGGGCTCGATTAGCCGTGCGCCCAAGGTGCTTTGGGCTTGATGCGAAGAAGGGTTGGATTGTGTTGAGTGCCCCGCTTGGTGGAGTGGCCGCTCCATCTGGCGGGATATTCATGAGTGTACGGCTAAATTGGTGCAACCCTGCAGGGATAATCTTCTAGAGAAGCCGTGTTTTCCGCGGTTATGGATTACTTGGTGAAAGTACTGGCTAACAAGTACTCAGGACAACTTAAACTAATGATTCACGATCTCACCCAATGATTAACAACTTGACTAGTAATAGGATTATTGACACAACAACCTGAACCATCATTAATACAACTGTGTGAGTTATCCTCGGATTGCTTCTTTGGCTAAAGGGGCGAGGTCCAGGATGGGTTTGTTTGGATTTACTTTCAGTTGGTTACAACCCTCGATCTTATCCCCTTTCTGTTAGTTGGAAGTGGTAGTATTCTCTCTGTAGTTGGTTAGTGCAGCCTGCTGTCGCTTATTTGCAATAACCCCTTCCTTTCCGTTGAACCTAAAGTATTTGTATCTTGTGATGACTGGCTACGCCGGTAACTTGTGAGTATGGGTTTTATCCCCCTTGCCAGTACTTAACCGTACTGACCCACGAATCTCTTTCGTGGCTGCAAATTCCAAATTGCAGTCAACAGGTTTGAAGTCTGACGACGTTAGCTTGGGAATCCCTCCGGCTTGGCCTGGGCAGGGATTGGGCGCCTTCGGTTATCTTCAGGACTCTTAGTCCAATTTGGATCTTGTCCGTAGACGGACGTTTGTTTCTTCCGCTGTTATTTGGATCTTTGTATTGTATCAGTTGTATCCCTGGCTCGTCTGAGTCATCTTGTATCTATCTGTTTCTGTTGTAATTGTGGATTATTCGTGAACTATTGTAATGTTATCATAAATGGCAACCTGGAATCGGTTATTATGCGGATTTGGCGGGAATGCTGAAATCTGCATAGTGCCCGATCTCGGGGCGTCACAAATGGTATCAGAGCATGGTTCCGATTCCCGAGATTGTTTCGATACGAATGGTTATCGAAGCAACGGGTCCGCAAGCCTGTAGGATAACCTTGCTAACGGTCGTTGTTTCTAGAGTGTCAAAAACTATTTCTGCTAAACTATTTTGGAAAAACATCTCAATAGGATTCTTGTTTTCTCCTTATCCCTAATCTATTCCCCCTCCCATCTTATTTGTTTTGGAGTCTCCCCCTTGTCTATCTTTCAAAGTGTTAGGATCCTACGTGGGTGGACGTTTTCTGAGCCTTTAACCTAATAGGTTCGATCATCGGAAGATTCCTGGTGGAAAAACATCGTCGTCACTCCGAGCAAGAATCTCTTGTTAGTGGTGTCGAGGAGATCAACTGGAAGCATGAAGAATCGATAGTCGAACTTCTTTCCCCTCCCGGGTTAGCAGGTGGATTGCGAGGGCGCAATCCCTTGTTAGTGGTGTCGTCTGTAACACCTGGGGTGTTACCTGTTTGTTTTGCTTGCATCATATGCATCACATTGCATTGCACCATGTTTGCATCACCACTGAAATCTCAAAACAATTTAAACTTCCACCCTTGCTCAAAACTTCCAAATTCAAACTTGCAACCAAAACCCCTCCATTGTTTTTTTTCAATGGTTGAATTTGTTTTAATCAATTGCCTGTTAATACAATTTCTTCCCTTTTGTTAAAAACCCTAATGGAAATTTCCAAGCATTCAAATCCAATCAATCTTATTTATCATATTTCAATATGGGTTTGAAAATTAAAATTTGGCAAACCAAATAATCTCAATAATGTTTGCATAATTGCTTGTTGCTTATTAAATAAAATTTGTTATTTCCAAAATTTCCAAAATCAAAACATTATTTGAAATTCCACTAACCACTTAAACATCAAACTAATATACCACTTTTGAAATCATTAACTAACCTTTGCTTTGTTTATTGTTTTGCAACTTAATAAAATTAATTATCAAAATACAAACCTCAAAACCCTATTTGGACATTCTTTCAACTAAACAACTTTAATTCAATTAAAATTTTCCACCTTGTGAACATAATGCTAACATTGCTTTCATTTCATGTTTCGGAAAAGTAATAAAATTATTTAATGAAATAAACCACCCCAAAACCCATATCCTTTCTCTCTCTCCCTTTTATTTCTTTTACAAAAAAAAATCAATCAACTAATACAAAAAAAAAATAAGAGCATTGGAGAAAAGGCAAGCCCACCACTTCTTTTTCTTTCTCCCCAGCCCATTACCTTTTGGCCCACCCCCTTTTTCTCTGTCGTCTTCTACCTTCCGTACGGCTGCACACAGAACCGATCGATCAATCCCTCCCTCGCTCGATGTGCTGCCGTACACGATCACCTGCCACCATAAAACAAGCACTCACCACCGATCCCTCTGCTGCTAACCTAGAACCCTAGCGCCGCCACTTCTTCTTCTCCTTCCCCCACCCGAACGCCTTCAGTCTCTGAACCTCAACAGAACCGAGACCACCACCTTAGCCCCTCACCGCCGGTAGCTAGGGCCACCTCGAGGAGTAGTTGGTGACGGGAATGGAACCGTCGAGTTTCCCCGAGCCTCCCCGTCCCCTCGCTGCTCGCTGGGATCCACGGCGTGAACCGCGCCGTCGCCGTCTTCCGCCCGAGCGCCGTCGTCCTCACCTGCAACCTGCTTCCGCTTCGACAGCGAGGTGAGCGTCCACCTCCCCGTTTCCCTCCTCCTCTCTGCGTCTCGCACGGCGGCCTGCACCCGGCCACGGCCCGCAAGCACGCGCGCCACCGCGGGCTCCCGAGCGCAGCGCTGCGAGCAGCCATGGTCGCTGGCCGCCATCGCTGTCGAGAAGCAGTACTGAACCTGCAGTTAAAGTTCAGAGATCGGCTGTGCAAATTCAGTTAACTTCGCTACCAACTGTTAACCTGCAACCTACCCCCTCACGTTTCACACAACCGAGCAGCGCCGCAGTGGTAGCGTTCCACTGCTTGCGGCCTAGCGACCCCGGGATCGAATCCCCAGCGGCGCAAATTCTTTTGGGGATTTTTCCCCTCACCGCGGCCCACCTGTAAGCCCCTCTAATGGCCACGCGTGCTGCTGCGTGGTCCACGCTGTTCAGGCCCACGGGCAGTGACAGTGGGTAGAGTGAAACTGAGTAACAAATGTTTTCTGAAAATTCCTGGGAAATTCCAAATTCATTTTTATTGGCAGAATTAAAACAAAACTTTAAAATTCAATATCTTTTGTTTTATAATTCCAACAAATACAAACTTTATATGAATTCTGATCCCAATTTCTTAAACTTTCCAAATATCCAATTTGTGTACTATTTTGAAAACTTCAAATGCATTTAAAATTCAAATTTAAATAATTCAAATGTTAATTTGTAAATTCCATAACTAATTATTTATTAATCCAATAAAAGCAAATAAAATATGTTTCCCATCCCATTTTGAATAACCTTTTCAAATATAATTTTTGTTTTCTGTTTTGAATAATTAAAATTGCCTAAACAATTTAAATCTTGTTTAATTCAATTAAAACTTGTTTAATATTGCTTAATTCATAATTAAATAATCCTAAGTCCAATTTCAAAATGTGAAACATGTAATCCAACTAAAATTTGATGTTCTTTTCAAATATCCACTTTGTTATTTGTTTTGAACATTTTTAAATGGTTGAAAACAACAAGTATTTGTGTGTCACCTTTAAGGCACCCAAAATTCCCTAAGTTAATAATAAAATTCTAAATTGCTACACCCCATTTCAATTTAATTCTAATGTTGTTATTTCGCTGTTTCCCTTTTGCATGCATCATACTAAACCACCAGCACCTGTTGATTAGTTGGAAAACAAATAACCTAACCAAAATCCCTGGGCTTTTCATATGCAACTCAAATTGCATATGGGTCCCTTTAAATCTGTTTAACTTGTCAACTAGTTTATTCCTCTCCATCAATTAAACCTGTCATGCATCCATATCTTGATCATGCTGGATCTTTTGTCGTAGTAGTAATTGTTGCATCCGGTGTTTGTTCGAGGTTCGTTGCTTCTTCCCGGATAGGACGTTGAGATGATGTGAGCAACGACAAGTTCTGCTACCTTGCGGGATCTCAGGCAAGTATACTCACTTGCTGCCATATGGCTGCCTTTCATCACTTGTTACCGATTCTTTCCGTTGATTCTTTTCTGCTAGCCTTAGTGGTAGTTGTTTCTGTTACGAACCCATCACATGAATCCCTTAACCTTGATATTGCCTCGCCTCCCTACCTATAACCATTGTTTGTTGCCCGTGTCTTACTATCATGCTTAGGGTTGTTTTGCTCGAGTCTGTTACCCGTTACTTTCTGTTATTACTTCCTTATGTTCCGGGGGCTCGATGTTTAATCAATCAATCAATCATGCTAATGTTACTATTAATAATAAATTTGATGATAAGGCACCGGCAGGAGGCCCTTTGTGGTTTTGAGGCCTGCTAGTGTCGACCCTAATAGGAAAAGGGTCTTGTCTACTGATCCATGATGAGCGCACTACCCGCATTTGGGGAGTATGGGCTCCCCCTCAGTTTGACCCGATTCGCATCTCGTCCAAATCGCCTCATTTAGTTCGGGTTTTCCATTTGCTGCATGCATGATCTTGCGAGCCCTTGGTACCCGGGTGGAACTTTCGTAGTCGGCATATAGGGGGACACGTTCTTAGAGTGCTATGAGGGTCCATTTTCTTCTGGGCTCGATTAGCCGTGCGCCCAAGGTGCTTTGGGCTTGATGCGAAGAAGGGTTGGATTGTGTTGAGTGCCCCGCTTGGTGGAGTGGCCGCTCCATCTGGCGGGATATTCATGAGTGTACGGCTAAATTGGTGCAACCCTGCAGGGATAATCTTCTCGAGAAGCCGTGTTTTCCGCGGTTATGGATTACTTGGTGAAAGTACTGGCTAACAAGTACTCAGGACAACTTAAACTAATGATTCACGATCTCACCCAATGATTAACAACTTGACTAGTAATAGGATTATTGACACAACAACCTGAACCATCATTAATACAACTGTGTGAGTTATCCTCGGATTGCTTCTTTGGCTAAAGGGGCGAGGTCCAGGATGGGTTTGTTTGGATTTACTTTCAGTTGGTTACAACCCTCGATCTTATCCCCTTTCTGTTAGTTGGAAGTGGTAGTATTCTCTCTGTAGTTGGTTAGTGCAGCCTGCTGTCGCTTATTTGCAATAACCCCTTCCTTTCCGTTGAACCTAAAGTATTTGTATCTTGTGATGACTGGCTACGCCGGTAACTTGTGAGTATGGGTTTTATCCCCCTTGCCAGTACTTAACCGTACTGACCCACGAATCTCTTTCGTGGCTGCAAATTCCAAATTGCAGTCAACAGGTTTGAAGTCTGACGACGTTAGCTTGGGAATCCCTCCGGCTTGGCCTGGGCAGGGATTGGGCGCCTTCGGTTATCTTCAGGACTCTTAGTCCAATTTGGATCTTGTCCGTAGACGGACGTTTGTTTCTTCCGCTGTTATTTGGATCTTTGTATTGTATCAGTTGTATCCCTGGCTCGTCTGAGTCATCTTGTATCTATCTGTTTCTGTTGTAATTGTGGATTATTCGTGAACTATTGTAATGTTATCATAAATGGCAACCTGGAATCGGTTATTATGCGGATTTGGCGGGAATGCTGAAATCTGCATAGTGCCCGATCTCGGGGCGTCACAGGTGTCGTGGGTTGTACGTGTGGACAAAAAACGTGGGCAAACTTCCATTAACAGATATGTTGTACATGCAGTATCGGGTAACACGTACATTCTAGCAGCACCGATGGTGTCCTTTGGGTAACTTGTCGCATGTACATGGTTTTAACGTTATGTCTGTACATCCATTAGCATAGTGGATACACATCTACTAGCTTTGATGTTGTACACGCTGAGAAAAACACGTGTAAATTTCCTTTAACATATAGAATGTACAAGCAGTATGAGTTAACATGTACATTCCAGCAGGTGTCCTTTGCGTAACTTGTCTTACGTACATGGTTTAACACTTGGTGTGTACACCCAGTACCACCGTCGATACACATCTACTAGCTTCGTGGTTGTACACCTGGAGAAAAACGTGTGAAAAAATCCAATAACATGTAGGGCTCCTTTGATTCATAAGATAGGAAATGTATATGAATAGGATTGTTGTAGGATTGGGATGCCATATCTAAGTGAATCCTATGGAGACAACATTTCCTTTGATTGTGGTGAAGGAAATTTTCCATGAGGTTGGACCTCATGTTATTTTCCTATGGGATTTGTACTACAAAATTCCTATGGGAAATTTTCCTATAGGATACAAACCTATGAATCAAACAACTTTTATAGGAAATTTTCCTACAGGATCCAATCCTAGAAAATTCTTGTGCTATTCCTTTGAATAAGTTGGCCGTAATGTGTACAAGCAGCATCGTGTAGTGTGTACTTTCCAGCAGCAGCGCTGGTGACTTTTTGGTAATTTGTCGATTGTACGTGGTTCAACGCTAGGTGTGTACATCCAGGAGCATAGTTGATACACATCTAATAGCTTTGTGGTTGTACACATGAAGGAAAATGTGTGTCAAGTTCCTGTAACATATATCGTTAATATGCAGTGTCACTTAATGTGTTCATCCCAGCAGCGACGCTGTTGTGCATTGTGTGTATATCTAGTAGAACAGTTTGTATACATCTACCACCCTCGTGGTCGTTGGTGTAATGTCGACATAAACGTTTGCGCACTTCCATTAAGAGATAGTTTATACATGAAGTATCGGGTAACGTTTTTGGCTGTTGTTAGTCCTTGTTGTATGTACACCTTGTCCTAGTTTTTCTTCCGTCGATTATGCTTCCTGGAAAAATTGTTCTGAAACTTGTTAGTCATGTTTATTCTTGTGACGGGTGTGAAGAAAATAAACCTAGCTTTCAACTAACTTACAGGGTATTGGTGGACACAAATCGAGAAATTCTTTTAGCAGTTGAACCTTGTTGTGGTTGCTGAATAACGTGACATACAAGTATTCTGCTCTCCAATCATCTATGTTGGGCTGCAAGTAGAAATATTAGCGATTAACAGAAAACAAACTTGTTGATCTTACGTCGTTGTCAACGATTTCCTTGTACCTCCCTTTGTACTATGGTCTTTCATACACCATAACTTCTCCATCGTAATGGTATGCATAGAAGTCACACTGGTTATTTCGTTTTACTGGGTATTTCTTTTGTGCTCTTCTCTTTGATGTCACATACGAGTTTATATCGCCATATTTTCTATGTTTACTATCGCCATAGAGCAGTTCAGCAGTTCGTCCATCCTAGTCATCTGCATCAATGCATTTTTTTTATATATCTTCTCTTCTTTCAGAATTCACGGTAGGTAAATAATTTGGGGTGTGTGTTTTGTAATACTTACTATCTTCACTATGTGATAGTTGAATGTACTGAATGTGTCAACCACACCTTTTCCTGCTTGGTACACCTTCGAGTCAATTATCTCGACTGTCTTTTTATATATGTTCATGATATAAAGGCAGTAGTGCCCGCATTGAAAATATGGAAGCAAACCCTGTATGTATAAGGATGTTTAGTAGGTATTGGAGTTAATTCTTTATGAATACAACTATTGAGTAGGCAAGTAAACCTATCAGTCTCGCTTTGAGCAGATATTTTCCGTTCATATAATAGTTAAGCAGATTCCTTGATTCCTTAATATCAAAGCCATCTAGTAACTTACTTCTCTGCGGGAATCTATTATTTTTAATATCTTTCTTTATTTGTTCCCTCTCTTTAATAGATTCCTGATAAACATGTACTTGCAACACGTTCTGCATCAGGAAGCAAAAAAGAAAATAAAAAATGTTAAATTGATTGTTAAAACTGTATGCATACATTTTCATATTTTTAATGTCATTTTGTGCACAGTATAAATCAGGATGAAAATGTAGTATGAATATTGTTAGGGACCAGTTCTTACCGTGATAAATCCTGGACTTAACAACACTCTTTCGCCAGTTGAGTAGTTTTTGGACGGTTTCCCTTTAGTCCAAAAATCTATAATGTAGTCGATGATTGGAGCTTCCAAACATCTTGTGTAACTGTTGTCCGGTGAAAGAATGTATAATTTCAGAATCATGAAAGACAACATCTTTGCCTTCGAAGAGAGTAACTTTGCGGTATGAATAACAATGTTAGGTATTCATCTTATTTGTCTTGTACAATAGCGATGAAGTAGGTGCATACAACAAAAAAGTTATACTTACTCTTTGTATTTTTCGCGCGTTTTTTCTCCAAAAATTAGCTTCTTCACCTTTCTAGCTCTTTCCAAGTTCTTAAAGACGAATGGTTTATAATCTTTGACTGTTTCGCATAGCTTGGTTGCAGAAGCAATTGGTCTTACTCCTGACAGTATGTCTACTGAGTTGACATAGTTATTCTAGTATTGTCCGGGTAGATCTTGCTCGACGTTGTACTCATGTGTTCCTTGTTCAACAGCATCTCTAGGTTCATGCATCACATGTTTTATTGGAGTTCCTATGATAATTATCTTTTGTTTGTCCGATGTCTTCGGCGGACCTCTCTCTATAGCATTTTGCTGTAAACCAACTTCTTCTGGCTTGTTCTTTCTTTGGTACTCCATGCTATAATCTGCTTTCTAGGTACCATTGTCGGTGTATTCTGATGTTCCATCAGCTTCGTTATCATAAGTTATTTCTTGAATGTCTTTTTCGCTGCCATTAGATGCCATACTTTTGCTTCCATTGTCACTCTCAATCTCGTCATCACTGTCCATTGTCTCAACGGGTGAGATATATTTCTTCCGAGCAACAAAATAATAGTATTCTCCAACGCAGGGCATGTCAACTACATAAAATGAATATAATAATTAAACGATAAAAAATTTATATATATAATATCGAAAGGTTTTTCTAGCAAAATTTTCCTACAACATGTCAACTGTACAAAAAATCATGGTGTACTGAACAAGCATGCTATATTTTCTCATTATATTGACTGCTTCCGTTGGTGTACATCGACTATTCTATATGGTGTACATTCCATGCCATTGTGAAAATACAGCACAACAGTTACTTCCTCGCATAAGAAACGAGTGTGCCAGCTATATAGAACCCTAAACATGCTTGTTTTGAAGTCATTTACCCAAAATATGTTGTATTAGTTTACCAGTGTACTTTGTTAACACTTAAATTTCATACCAACATCTATACAACATGTATGCTTTTTACGATAGAGTGAATGAAAATATCCATGTGGTGTTATTCGAGCTTAGAAAATGCAGACTGTCTTACCTTCCTTGCGACCGATCAGGTCGAGATCAACTTTTAGTATATCCGACTTAATAATCATGTAAAGAATTTTCCTATGGATTTCAAGCATTTTACTTTCATCAAACTCTAGCATCCTCGAGCCATTCCAATAAGTCAGGAATATGATCATGAAAAATCCACAGTTTAACCTGCTTTAACCGTACGATATATCTCCCTGTCGTGGGACAGTAATCCTACAGTAGCCTTAATCATTGATATTTTGCGGCTCTATATTGTTCTTTTTTTTCTTGGATGCTTGCTTCCAAATCTTATTTAACACTCTAGTAATCTTATAGAAGGTCCCATCATAGAGATTGCCTTCTAAAGAATCTAGCAGTTCGAATCTTTTTGCTTTCCTATTCACTGTCACCATGAAAAATGGCCTGTCTTGCCTTTGACCTCATTTTCCTCAAAATAAGGGATCTTTATCTCCAAAAATTTCGTTTTTAAGATTATTAGTTATCTCTGTACAACAATTCAGTTTATGAGTGCAAGGATATATCGTGTACTACTTCAATACACTTACTATGTTGTACTTGTTGATACCAGCGTTGTTTCCTGGATCCATTGTCGACAGTAATTTTGTGAGATTCTTATCTGTTAATCTTTTTCGTCTGTGTACTCTATGAAGTTAGATAAAATCAAACATTGTCAGTTCTGCTTGAACTGAGTTGGTCCAAAATAATATGCCGGAAAGGCTATTAGAAATCACTAAACAATTATGTAGCTAATCACTTGGTACTCACCAGGGCCAGCATAGGCACCAACAGTTTCTTTGAGTCCTTTTTTGCTTCCCGTAAGATTTGAACTATTACTGTTGCTAGTGCTGAACTCAAAGCACCACCATCTGTCATAGATTTTGCAACAGGGTAAATGTCAATGCATTCTTTATATCCACCTTCCTCGTATGTGATGAATGTTTTTGTTTCCTTGTTCCTTCAAGCACCATCATAGATATGTACACGATGTTAAATGTAATTTGTTGAATGTTTTACGCAACATGTGTAAAATAGTTTACGTTTCTTTTTCTTCATCGTCGGCATGATTGTACGAGCACACTTCTGTGTGCACCTTCTGTATTGTTTCTTCTAGTACACTCACTTGGTTTGAGCACTCTTTTTGTTTCGGTAGAATTTCATCCGTGCCTACAAAAGAATTTATTACAGTGAAAGTAAGATGCACATATACATAGGAGGTACAAAAAAAATAGATTGGACTTTCCTTTGCCCTTTTTTGTGAAATCATGATGTAATCGAGTTTCGTTTCTTGAGACATCTCAAACCGATCTCTTTATTTTCAAGCACAAAAGGTACCACAAAGGGACAGGAAAGATAACAATGTTCCATGAAGTACATTGGTAGTACAACATGAAAAATATACTCATTTTCCCCTTCTCATTGTCTAGACTGAACTCATAAAAAGAAAATACGAATGCATATATTATATCTTCTTGCCTAAGTCTTGGTATTGAACAATACTCAGGATATCTTTCTGAACTTGGTCCAAAATGATTTGTTCCTGTTTTTCTTCAGAGTCTTCACTTGGTTTTGCAACTTCGGTAAGATTTTTTACTAGCTCCACAAGCTGGACACAATTAATTATTACATTATCGCCTTTTGTTATTTTAAGTGCATCCAAAGTAGTATTTGCGAGCTGGATGTGAATTCCCTGCAAATATATATATATATATCAACATTAAACTTTTGGTTGACTCATTTTTCATAAAGTTTCAACCTTTTTAAGACACTGTAATACCTCATGGTTTATTGTTTGTTGTGGATCATTCATGCTACTCTCAGTTGGTGGTGCTTTTTCTTCAATATTTGTTTTATCACAATTTTCTGTCAGAAAAAAGAACAAACCATTGCAAATTTTTGTTAGAATCAGACAATATTGGTTTACTACAAAAAAAACAAACAAATATCATGGAGTATAAAATATTTGCCTTGTAATTCCCCATGAATTTGTTGCTCCTGTTTTTCTTTATCTTCACGTTCGTTGTCGGTTGCAAATGCCATTGGGTTGAGGAATTACGATACATCAACAGCTTGTAAAGCTTATTCTGAAACCTCTTTTTCCTCCTCTACTGTCCCAGTATTAAGTGATCCATCTGATATATCTTTTAGGTAAGTAAAATTAGACACTTGTTTATTGAAATTTTCATACAGAAAAGAGCATCGGATTTTACTGAATTTGTATAAACATTAGACAAATTCTTGCCTGTCCGTTCAGTACCGTCAGGTTGCTTGTCCTGTATGTCATCGTTTTGTATTGTTTCTAGAACCATAGTTTGTCTGTGTCCTATGGTCTTAGTCGCAGATACTATCGAATCAGCATTGAGAGATGTCTCAAAAACTTCCTGGCATTTCTCTTCAGTATTTTCATTGTTGGTGACCTACACAGAAGAAATTAAAACCATCTCGAGAGGTTATAAACAATTTTTTAATAATTTTTGTTTTACTACAAGTCATGTTTTGTAGTCAACTCGTGCAATATGTAAACATTTTTAAGTAGTATCTTGAGTTCATTCTCATCCTACCTTTGTACTTTGTGGAATATCTCTCTCGTTCAACGTTTCATTGATTTGTTTATCCTGCTTTACCACAAAAAAAATATAAGTTATGATTAGTTGGCATGCGACTATATATACTAAAGAGGGTATTAGAGTAGTAATAGTTGCACAGATTAAATTGTCATCAAATTGTACCATAGTCTCAATATCTGATTTGGTTACTTCTGATCGTGTTAGCTTTTCTTATTCAATCAACTCTCTAGGTCCCTGTTGATTCAAACAGTCACACATGCAAAAAGATTTAAATACTCAAACTATTGATCCTGAAAATAGTTGTTGCGTGTAGAGGAGCTTTTTAGTGAAGAAAATTACCTCGAGACTGGTCTCGCTCACAACCTGACCTAACTTTTCAGGTTGTCCAGCTATTTTCTCTCTACATACAGAGGCTGTAGATTGCGTTACTGTTTCTACATTCTCTTCATGAAGTGCCTCGTCCCTCTGTCCTTTTTGTAAATGGACATCGCCCTCAAGAGGTGAAGTAGGCTCATTTATTTCCGTTTTTTCATGCTTATAACATATAAAGAAACATAATAGTTACCGTTAATCCAATATATAGAGTAAATTTAGTATATAACAGATCATTGCATAGATATGGAGGTTACCGCGACACTTGATTGTGGAATGTTGTTGCCTCCTACCTGGAGCTCACTGTCATGTTGTTGCTTTTCAATGACATTATGGTTTGTCTTTATCTTTTCCTTCTTTGTCTTCGTCTTCTCAATTTCCGATCGTTTCACCCTTTTAGGATTTGTTTGATCCGCAGTAGCTGGTGGCAGAATATCCTCCTGGATCTTTTTCCTCTTCGTCTATTTAGGCAGAATATATTTGTAAATGGTTGCAATTATATTTGTACACGAGTTACACTGAAAAGAAGTACAATAAAGGCGATCATTGTTGATTTTCACTTACATGTCCGTTTGTCTTAGTATTATCTTTCTTTATCTTTATTTTCTCATTTCCTAATTGTTTCAGTTTCTTATGATTTTCTTGACCGTCAATACTTGTTGGCAGAGGTCGAACATCGTCCTGGATTTCTTTCTATTCTTCTGCTTTGCGTAAATAAGATGATAAATAATTTGTAGGTAGTTGTCAGAAGGCGAATACTAAATGGTTGCAGTTTAATCTCTTTACACGCGTGACACTGAAAAAGAAGTACAAGATAGGAAATCATCGGTGTACGTATTCCAACTTATCACGGAGTAGATGGCTACATTGTAGTTGTACATGGAGTTGTTTGAATAGTAAAAAAACAAATCTATATCGCAATTGACCGTGAACTATATAAAACAGAATACAAGCAAATGTTATTTTACGTGTCTGGTCGTTGTTTTACAAAAAAAAAGTTCTCAAGTAACTTGGTGTAAAATAGTAAACTAAACGGTAGCACATGTTTTGCATTCTCTGATTTTTTTTGTTCACTAAAAAATAGAAAAATGTATGAAATTTACCTTTCGAGTAGCTTCCCGAAACTTTGTTGACTTAACCTTTCTAGTTAAATTCATCTCTGCACTTTTTGTTGCTTCCACAAGCGATAATGAGTCAGTTTGTTTTTTTAGTTGCTTCTTCTTTTGCTTGACATTCCCAGCATCATATTAACTTATGTTTATAGCTTGCAACTGTCCGAAATTTGTGTATAGACCAATTAGATTGTATGTATAGTTTCTTAGACAACCTATACTGCCCTCTTCGATCAAAATGTCAGCACTGTCGATCTGAATTTGAGCTTGTTCATTGATGCCTAAAATATCAGCCGTTGTCGATATTCCATCTGCCAATGTCTTGACCTCCTCCAATGGATGCACTCTTGCTCTGATTCTATCGTTGCTGCATTCATGATTATTAGCTACAGTTCTCCTTCTTTTAGTCAATCGTGCTTCTAGTGGCTGGACTTCAAGTGTTGCTACTGATATAACAGTACTCGGCTCAGTTTCAGAGACTCCAGATTGACTTCCTCCCAACATTTTACGACGCACTGATGGACGAATGTGCGCTCTGTCAGCTGCACCTTTCCATCCCCTGAAATAAAATCAATTTCAGTACACATTTTTAGGAAAAAAGTTGTTTAGCAGATAAGGGACCATACACAAACCATAGACATCAAATATTTATCGACAACATGGCTATAATTGTACTTACAAGGATTTCTCCAAATTCTAGATTAACATTGTATGTCTCATCTCTGTTCTTGCAGTCAGCTAGTGCTATTGCCTCTAGATTTGCTTGCTTCAGATACAACAATCTAGGTATTCTATCACTGTGTTCGGTGAATTCATCGTGAAGCGAAGTATCAAGATAAATCAACAGTTGTCCAAGACAGAATGATTCGAGATACTTCCAAGGTGTTCGAGGTCTTTCCTGCCACTTTTTTGTTGATCTGCTTATCTCCTCACAAGCTAATTGGCAGTAATCCATTCCATTCATCTGCGATTATCAAGGTCCTTCACCATCCTTGGCTCTCTCATTATTCGATCTGATGATCCACCGCATATAAGCTTGTTAAAGAATATAAGGAAAAAGATCCTCATTGCAGTTTTCTCCGTAGATTGGATATCACCACTCTTGTTAACATCATCTTTTTGTTCTTTTACTATCTTCAACATCAGATTTTTTAGAATTGTTGGTGTCACAAATTCATCATGACCTATCCCAAACTCTTCCTTTAGAAAACTCAAACTATTGGTATATGTATCTAGCGACGGACTTGGGGATGTGATATTTTCGTTCGGCATTCCAGTCAGAGCGTGGATAGCATAACTATCTATTTTAATTTGCCGATCAGCACTACCAAAGGTTATGGTCAACGTCCTAGGGTCAATATGATCCATCAAGTAACACATGCATTTCTTGCATGGAACATTGCTTAGATCTGTATCTATAAAAGCACCGAACCCTGAAGTCCTGACGTTCTCCAACCATTCAGGGACGTCTTTGAGAATTTTTGTTACTTCTTTTATCATTTTCAGAGACGAGTAGGTCTGCACTCTACACCTCTTATCACATTTGCCTTCTGTCAAGAATGCTTGCTTGATTTTCTTTCTTGCTGGTATGATTGGTGTGTCCTGCTCCCCTGACTGAGAATGATGCAGCACAATTTGACTATTATTCTCTGTCATGTCTTCTTCGTTTGGTTGAGCGATGTGATCAGAATCGCCTTTGTCTCCTTTTCCTTCTCCTATTCCAGCTTCTTCTTGAGCTGTCTCTTCTTCTCCTTGTGTTGCTCCCGGTTCTTTTGCTGAATTTTTAATTGCATTCATACGCCTGGCCCTACTTCTTGTCAATGAAGTGTTTGTTGCTATGAGAGGGGAAATTCTGACTGACGTATCGGCCTTCTCTGTAATTTTTTGTTTGCGAACTTTCCTCCTACTACTCTTAACATCATTTGCTAACCCTGTCTTCTTCGAGGACTGAGCAGGGTTCTTTGTTTTTTGAACTTGCGCATGTTCTGGGGCAGTATCTTCAGTCTGTCCTCTACACAGAGGAAGAACATCACCAGGTTTTCCTTGTCCATCATCTTTCTTATCGGAGTTTCCTGTGTTAAGACATTGCATATCTTCATTAGCAGGGTTTCTTGTGTTAAGACATTGCATATATTCATCGTTAGTGCCTCTGTTCCTGTAACGACCGGGGTTCTCCCAAATAGTTCGTTGCCTGTTTGTTTCCTTTTCTGCATGTCATCGCATCTGCATCGTTGTGCATTTTTAACATTGGTAAAATAATTAAAATTGCATAAAATTTTGTTTTCTAAGTTTTTCTGAAATTAATTTGTGCCCCAAAAATTATTTTACATCAAGCAGTTTTTATAAACAATCAAAAACGAAAAAAAAACGTTGAGGGCCGGCCAGCCCACAGGCCAACCTGCCTGTTAACACACACCTAACCCTAGCCCACCACACAACGCACGCAACACACGCACGCAGAACACCCACACGCACGCACGGGAGATACAGGGGATCGATCGATCCCCTTCTCCTCGATCGATCCCCAACCTCATGCGCCGCCAGCCCTCCCAGGTCGCGAACCCACGCTCACCTCGCCCTCCTCCGTTCCGGCCGACGGCGCACGGCGCCGCTGCTGCTCCTCTCCCTGCGTGGATGGCCGCTGTCCCTCCTCAGCCGCCTCCTGGCCTCCCTCTCCCGCGCCGGCCACACCAGCGCGGCCACCGACGCCGGCATCCTCCCCACCTCCGAGCAGCGCCTCCCTCGACCTCTCCTCTGTCCCGTCTGTCGCCTCCCTCTCACCTCGCCGACGACGGGCGACCGGAAGGAACCAGGCCGCCGTCGCCATCTCCGCCCTGCCCCCTCCCGTGGCCTCCTCTCCATGGCCGGAAGCCGCGCTCCCGTCGCCGGCATCCTCTCCTCCCCGACCACCTCCGCCTTTGCAGCATCCCCGGGCCGGCCAGGAGCTCGTCCCCGCCAATCCCCGCCTCGAGTCCCCGCGGCGGACGTCGCCGACCCCGTCGCCCTCCTCTCTCTACTCACAGCTCGGCGCCGCCGCAACTCCTGCTACCGTGGGTTCCCATGGCCGAGCCTACATGTCCGCTGCCCGTCGTCCTCCTCGACCTCGGTGTGGAGCAGCTCCGCCACTCGTGCTCGTTGGTTGTTCGACACAAGTCTCGCAAGAAGAGTGGTGCCTCCCGGGTATCCGTCTGTGCATGTGCTACGTTGTTGTGACCGAGGCCTTCGTGCTCGTTTCTTCGTGACCGTGACGCTGCCGAGTTGTACACCGAATGGTACCGCATCGACAAGATCATCGCCAACAAGAACCGCCACCCCGAGGACCTCGGACCAAACCTCGACCACGACTACTCCCTCGACGAACCGTGAACGACTACATCGCGTTCGTCGTGTTCTCTTGCGTTGGCCGCCTTCGTGCGTGCCGTGAAGATTGGGACCGACATGTCCGCCACCAACCTCGAAGACAACGATGTTGCGGATCGCCCACGACTACTATGACTACTTCGGAGACGATGACCGCGTGATTCGGGAACGACTACTTCCTCTACGGCATGAACGACTACCTCCATGACGATGACCCTGGAACGACTACTTCCTCGACGTCGTCTACTTCCTCCACGTTCCGAAGTTTCCGGCGTTGACCCCGGCGATCCTCTTTCCAACGTGCGAACCCAAACCCCAACCCTATAACCTATATGCCTATTTTCTAAATGTCATCTATATCGTGCATATTAAATCATTCATCGTGTTGCATTGCATATTGTGGGTGCGGGTAATAATAATATCATCTAATAATTAAATATGGAATGAGTTGGAATAATTAAATATTGTCCCGGGTCCATTTAAAATTGCATAGCTCATCTTTATGTTATCTCGCCATGCTAACTCAACGTTTAATATTGATGTGTATATAAATAACTCGAACCTCCTAAATTAGATGTTGGGCTTCCGGCTCAATTTAAATTGACTAAATTGCATAAATCATAACTAATTCATTTTAACTCCAACTTGGAAAAGTAAAATATGTTTTCCAATCAAAATTCTCTAAACTTTGCAAATATCAACTTTGTTTCCTGTTTTGAATAATTAAAATTGGTTAAATAATTTAAATCTTGTTTAATTCATTTACAATTGCTAAATCAATAACTTGGTCAAACTAAATTCTTTTTGAACATATAAAATATGTTTTCCATCCAAAAATTCCATGCTCTTTCCAAATATAACATTTTTTCTGTTTTGGATAAATAAAACTAATGCAATTACTTAATGCTTTAATTAAATCATTTAAATGGTGAAATTCATAACTTGCTCAATTAAAATCCAATTTCAACAAATAAAATATGTTTTCCATGCAAAATTGAACAAGCTTTCCAAATATCAACTTTGTTTTCTGTTTTGAATAAATTAAATTGCTGAAAACAACTGTTTCTTATTTAATGCAATTAAAATTGTCAAATTAATAACTTGCTCATCTAAAATCCAAATTCAACAAATGAAATATGTATTCCATCTAAAATTTTGTGTTCTTTCCAAATATGAATTTTGTTATCTGTTTTGAACAATTAAAATGGGTGAAAACAACAAATGCTTGTGTAACTCATTTAAGAAGCCAAATTTCATAACTTAATAAATAAATTTCCAAACTTGGTAAACACCTTTTCAAATTGAAGCTATTGTTGTTTTCTCATTGTTTTCATCATCCATGCATCATTCTAATCAACTTCCACATGATGGTTATTGGTAGATCATTTAATTCAACATTAATTCATGGGCTTTTCCAAATGCAATCCAAATTGCATATGGTCCCATTTAAATATGTTTACCATGTCAACTAGTTTATCTTTGATGCATCTTTAAACTTGTCATGCATCCATATCTTGATCATGCTGGATCTTTTGTCGTAGTAGTAATTGTTGCATCCGGTGTTTGTTCGAGGTTCGTTGCTTCTTCGCGGATAGGACGTTGAGATGATGTGAGCAACGACAAGTTCTTCGGATGTACCTCTTCTTGCTGGATTCCAGGCAAGTATAATCACTTGCTGCCAAATGGCTGCCTTTCATCACTTGTTACTGATTCTTTCCGTTGTTCTTATTCTAGCCTTATGATTCGATGCTTGTGTCTCGATCCTATCATATGTTACCTTATAGCCATGATATAGCATTCCTTCCACTTCCTATTAACTGTTGTTTGCTTACCCTGTTGGCCCTCGTGTCGTAGTTGCATGCTTAGTGTTGTTTGCGCTCAAGTCTTGTTGTCCGTCTTATCACCTGTTTAGTTTGATAGTTGGGTTTCATTTCAATCAACAACATGTTAATGTTTTGGGTAATAATAATTTGATGATAAGGCACCGGCAGGAGGCCCGGCGTGGTTTTGAGGCCTGCTAGTGTCGACTGATCCATGATGAGCGCACTAACCGCATGTGGGAAGCGAGTATGGGCGCCCCCGCAATTCTGATTCGATTCGCATCTCGTCCAAATCGCCTCATTTAGTTCGGGTTTTCCATTTGCCGCATGCATATGCAGGTGCGAACCCTTGGCGCCAGGGTGGAACTTTTGTAGTCGGCATTTAGGGAGACACGTTCTTAGAGTGCTATGAGGGTCCCCTTTTCTTCGTGGGGCTTGATTAGCCGTGCGCTCAATTGCACGGGTTTCTTTGGGCTTGATGCGAAGAAGAGTTGGGTTGTGTTGAGTACCTCGCTTGGTGGGTTTGATCCCCGTCTGGTGGGATATTCTTACGTGTACGGCCAAATTGGTGCACCCCTGCAGGGTTAAATCTTCTCGAGAAGCCGTGTTTTCCGTGGTTATGGATGCCTTGGTGAAAGTACTGGCTAACAAGTACTCAGAACAACTTACACCTAACTAATGATAACTTGACTAGTAATAGTCTTATTGACACAATAACTTGAACCATCATTAATCCAACTGCGTGAGTTATCCTCGGATTGCTTCTTTGGATAAGGGGCGAGATCCAGGATGGGTTTGTTTGATGTTAGTTGTAGTTGGTTACGATACGCTATCTTATCCCCCTCTTTTAGCCGGATGTTGTATCGAGTCTCTGTAGTTAGTTAGTGCAGCCTGCTGCCGCTTCTTTGCAATAATCATTTTCCTTTCCGTTGAACCCAAAGCAGTTGTATCTTGTGATGACTGGTTACGCCGGTACTGACCCACGAATCTTTTCGTGACTGCATATTCAACATTGCAGTCAACAGGTTTGAAGTCTGACGACGTTAGCTTGGGAATCCCTCCGGCTTGGCCTGGGCAGGGATTGGACGCTCTCGGTTATCTTCAGGACTCTTAGTCCAATTTGTATCTTGTCCGTAGTCGGACACTATGATGTTTCTTCCGCTGTCATTTGGATCTTTGTATTGTATCAGTTGTATCCTTGACTCATTTGAGTCGTCTTGTATATATCTTTTCTGTTGTTGTTGTGGATTATTCGTGAACTGTTGTAATGTTATCACAAGTGGCAACCTGGAATCGGTTATTATGTGGATTTTGGCGGAGATGCTGAAATCTGCATAGTGCCCGATCCCGGGGCGTCACAGTTCCTACCTTCTTTATTTGGACAATCTGCATTTCTTTTTTTCCTTGTATACACAAGGCGATCAGTAGAAGCTCTTTGTTTCGAGGAATCATCCGCGTTCTTCCCATCCGCGCTTGGAACTCTATTCTCCTTGTTTACACTACTTGTTCGCACTGGAGAACCATTATTAACAGAAGTCAGAAGTTCACCAATGGACTTGCTGACTCGAGATCTTGAAAAAAAAGTCTGCAGACCAAAGTTTTGTCAGATTAGTCAAATTTGACAAGATCCCTGTAACGGAATACAATTGAAACCTAGACTCGCTAATCAAAGGAGCATAGGGAAATTTGACAAAAAATACTATGATGCAGGAATGTATGCGTGACATGAAGTCACGGGTAATGGCTGAACTTTCAGAAAAAAAAGTGGTTACAGAAGAAGCTGCAACAAACAATGACAACAAGAAAGTACATGACCCACTAATAACAAGGATGAAAACAACTAATAGAGGAAATAGACCAAAACTAGGGTCAGAGAAAAGAGGGAAAGCAATCAGACGCGGACAATGCAAATAACTAGGGCATAAAGACATGTTGAAGAGGCTGATGAAGCACGAAGCGAAGATCACGACAGTCCCACGTCCCAAACGGATGAACGACAGCATCATAGTGTCACCCTTGTGGACAAAGTGAATATTTTTTTATTTTAAAACTACTTACAAAATGTGATACGAAACACAATAAATTATATGCTTGATTTCATTATTTACCACTAGAGCATAAAGTTACGCATGTACTCACTTTCATCCGAAAACTTAAATTATCCGAGAATTCGTGATTCCTTATGTGTTAGCATCGAATTGTGCACACGATCAATCCGATTGTACTTTCTGAATAAACCAAGCAGTGTAAGAAGTACACACAGTATGATGTACATCCTACGATTCAGTGGTGAAATCTCACCAAAGTATACAACCTATACTTCTGAAACTTGAAATAGTGTACGATGTAAACACAGTACGGTGCACATCATACGATTCAGTGGTAAACTCCCACCAAAGTATACAACCTATACTTCTGAAACTTGAAGCAGTGTACGACGTAAACACATTACGGTGTACAGTCAGGAAAATGTTCAACACAACTGCCTTATGTTGTACTCCCTCCGTTCCATAATATAAGATGTTTTAGCTATTTCACATGTTGTCTACATACAACTAAAGTGAGTGTACATATACACTAAAATATGTCTAGATACATGTGTATGTATGTGAATGTGGAAAAAGTCTAAAACATCTTATATTGTGGAACGGAGGGAGTACGTCCTAAGTCTAAAACTCTGCAGGATATACTTTCTGTAGAAAGAAAGCAGTGTACGAAGTAAACACGCTATGATGTACACAGAGAAACCTACGACAGAACTGCCTTAACTTGTATGTCCTACGATTCAGAGGTGAACTCCCACCAAAGTATACATCGATGAACAAAAATTTGTCAAATTTGAAAAAGGCCTTGTGTAAGGACCCCAGACCGGCAGTCTGAAACCCTACGTATGCATACATTCACGATCCCAGAAAGATCAGTCGTGAACAACATACACAGTTGGCACACAGAAATACATCATCCATTACACGAATACATAAAGGTATTACAAAAAGATCACATGATCAAGTTTAACGCAACTGCCACAAAGGCAGGCAACTTAACAAACACAGCGGAAGACAATTAAAACACAACGTAGTTGAGCCCAAGTCACGCCTTAACCTACAGGCTGCTGACCCGGAGACGATCCTAGTTCGCAAAGCCGTCAACTCCGTACTTCTCTTCATAGATATCCTTCGGAGGCTCCTTCTCAAAGTCTGGCAAGTAGATACCAGGGGCGAAACCATAATGAGTACATTTGAATGTACTCAGCAAGACATCCATCATGTCATACTAAACATGCAAATATGCTTATATGGTGGAATAGGTAGGCTATAAATAGGGTTCACTATCAATGGTGTTCATACATGATGACACCACAGTTGCAGTCAGGTTAATTTGTATCTTCGTTGAAGAAGATACTTCAGAAGAAAATAAAATAATATAGTTTTATTTCTCTTGTAGATCTCACATGTACAAGAGGTTTTGTAAAGTTTTGTTAAAGAATATTTTCTCTTTGCAAAACTTCTTGGAATCAGTTTCCAGAATTCTTGCTTAGAGTAGAAAAGGTTTTCTTTGCAAAACATTTTGTTTTGTATCACATCATCTGGCTTTTCATCATCGACGATACCTCCACGGTATACGTTTTCCTTCCTTTCCGAACTTCACAAGTTCAACACTTCCTTTCCAAAATTTCCCTTTCAAAAAACATCCTTTTTGAAAACATTGACACAATGCTAGCTACATGGCCATTCAACTGTCCATATCCGAGGACGCGGCTTCTTCGAAAAAGTTGTACTCTGCAGAGGTGTACACATCCACCAGATCCAGTACACCTCCCGTGAAACAACCACGGACTGTAACAACAGTATGTAAACATCAGGTATCTGATCATAACCATTCACTATGTTCAAGCTAGTATATGTCTATCTCTCGATTGAGTTTTGTTCTCCCCGGCACCAAGTCCCACCCTGCCTAGCCGGGAGCCTCAATGAATGCATTCGGAGGGAAAATTAATCCCACACTTTATATGCCTCAACATTGGGAGTTTTGACGACATTCGGTTCGAGGGTACGACGCCCCTTATAGCAAGTGAGATAGCACACACTAATAAGACCAAACTTCAAGTTAAGCCCCGTGCCCATGTTGGGGTAGGGTGGCAGTACGGTAAAGGTTGTCCGGCGAAGACTAGGTTATGTGTCATTTTTGAAAACACCACTTTCTCAAAAATGACCACTTCCACATTCCTCCGGAGAACAAGGATCCGCCTTTTCTCCGGGTTTTTCCGTAAAGCCTTTGTTTTGTAGAATCACAATTTTAGGGTGTCCACTTAGGGACTAGTATATTTGATGGTAATAAATACCATAGGGTGGCTTATGGGCTTGGTATTACCAAGTTTAACTACTGGCATGATAGTAACCTATAATATAGTATAGTAGTAAATTCCACATCAAAAATAGTTTTGATAATCAAGTTTTTGTAAAACTTCAGAGGTAAAACATGCATGATAGATAATGATAAGTATTGTATCAGCAAGCATCAGGATGGCTTGCCTGGTATCTCCTGGTGTCCCTGGTTTTGGAGTGACTGGAACTTGAAACAGAGCTTCCCGACACTTCCTTCCTCTTCGTTTTCTAACATCGTAAAAAGAATAAAGGACACACATTCAGAACCAATCAAGGCAAGCAACCATATGTAACAATACATACAGCAAGGAAATCTAATAATAACCTATCACACAATTATTAATGGAGGCAAACAATCAAACAAACACACTTGACAGAAATGCCATTTAATAAGACAGCTCAAGGTTGGAGGAACATATCTCACAACCTTAATATCATGGATTCAGTGGGTGTGCCACTCTCATACCAAGATATTAATAAGCCCAAAATAAACTTAGTTTCACAAAGGTGAGACTACTAAAATTATATAAAACATGCACAACAATAAGCATGGCAATGGGTCTATCAACCATACCACAAAAAGAACAAGATAGCTAATCTACTAAGCCTAAATTCTCATCAAGAATAAATAAGGCACATGATTTGCAAAAGTTACTTTTACAAATCAGTGAGCCTACACAAGAGTAACAAGGTAATAG
The DNA here is from genome assembly GCA_028641055.1 of Alopecurus myosuroides. NCBI lineage: Eukaryota > Viridiplantae > Streptophyta > Magnoliopsida > Poales > Poaceae > Alopecurus > Alopecurus myosuroides. The sequence continues at coordinate 364,348,296 of CM054059.1, read as the reverse complement.
ACTCATCACAAAACACACAATTTCTCATAGTGAGAACAATAGAAACAATGAATAAAAAGGAGGAATCCTATAGACATGCTTCTACTAAAAGTTTGCTATGCAAGCAAGCATAATAAGTAAAGTACTAAAATGCAAACAAGGAACCATGTTATCATAATGGTAAATGAAAACATGTCATTATGCAAGGATACATAAACATCCACCAAACACAAGTTGGCAGGAAAAACAATTCAACACAAAAACTGCTAAGGAAACTAGTACTACTCATACATGAAGAATCAATGGATGAATTTCAATCAAGTAATTGAAATACAACCAGAGGGTCCATGTGATAAAAACAGTAGTGAAAAACATCTCTACTTACTATACCAAAATATCCCATTTAGCAAAACAATGCATCAAATTGCAGGGCAACTCCTACATACTAGTGGTAATAAAAAGGGCATTACTCAGAGGAATCAATCAACACTTCAGAGATGAATTTTTCCTAGCAAGCCACGCATGATTACAACCACTTACAAACAGAAGCATACCCATTTTTGTTTAGCACAAAAATTCCCAAAGCAAAAATACTAGGCACTCAATAGTTATGAAACTATATAAAAGAAACACATCTAGTGTGGGGGAAATAATGTTTCCACCAAAAATGCAATGACACCAGTGGGTGTTCCACTAGAATAACAAAGCATTTAGAGGTCACAAAGCCTCTGGTCATACTTGACAAAAATTAGCAAAAACCTAAACTAGCACCTAGTGCAATAACAATACTAGCAGAAAATAATAGGGTGCAAAAATAAGCAAGGTAATGATACTCATGCTATTGTTTTCACACAAGTGAAAAATCTAGGGGTCAAGTACTCATAAGAACATAACCAAAATGCTACTGTTCCTATGAATACAACACATAAATATGAGGCTACTCAACCACAAATGTTTATGTCAAAAATTCCACACATGAGGGAATTTTTCCATAACATTTTCATAGTCGTGACAAAGCTACTCATGCTTTTCTACCAATTCAAATGCAAGCTAGCAGAGGTGATACCAACAAAATATAAGTACCAACATGGTACTGAATCTAATATCTCAACACAACAATTCAATCACTTGCACACAAATTAATCAATCAAAAATTATATGCAAGTAATAAACTAGAGATAAAACATATGCTACTAATATAAATCCTATTTCTTCTCAACTCAAGTCCACACATTCTAACATGCTAAAATAGCAAATTAACACTTAGAAAACAAGTTCACACAACTTATACATGCTAGAAAACAATATTGCAACACAAAAATATCATCACACAAATTAATTAACTAAAATGCCAAAATGGCAGATTCATGCAAAATAAAGATCTGTCCACCAAATTATATATGATGCTCTAAAATTTAAACCAAGCTAGGTTTGGATATCCCTTAACATATACAAGACCATCCAGTTGAGTTTGCATCAAAAATCATTTTTAATTATTTTATAAAAATCACCAAAGTGCTCTCTGGTGTTTTACCAAATTGCATGCCATTTCCAAAATATTAGGAATTTGGAAGCAAGGTTAATTGCTCCTGTTATTAAATTTCAAGGGCTTTCCAATGCAATTGGCCTCACTTCATTCTGAGTTGTGAAACAAAAATGGTGCTCATTTTGGTGTTTCTGGTACCTGTTGCCAAATCATTTTTCATTTCAAAACTATACATCCAAATGTAGATCTACAAGTTGGAGGTGGTTTAGATTTTGCTTAGGTACCACTGTGATTTTTAGTTTGGTCAAATTCAGTGTTTTGGTTGCCTTTTAAGCCCAAAAGTAAACCTACAAGTTTCTGTAAAAAAATTAAATAGAAACCAATGTTGTTGGGCCAGATCTAGAGATGGGCCGGCCAGATCTGGCTTTACCGCGGGCAGATCTAGCCCGTGAGGCTGACTCGCGGGCCAGGGCGCCACGGGGGCAGCCACGCGGCACAGCGAGGCCCCACTGGCCAGTTTGACTCTATGCGCGCGGGGTCAAGGCAGCTGCGTCGGCGTGACGCAGCCACGACGTCATCGCCGGCGGGAATAACTCCGGTGAGCTCCAATCTGGCGAATCCGGCCACGAAAATGCAAATTAAAAACATCCACTCGAAGCTCTCGACGCGGGCTACCAAATACGAACGGCCTCGTTTCCTGGGAGGCCACCGGAGGACGGCGGCAACGTCGGCGCGCGGTCACCGGAAAACGAGCACGGCACGGAGACGGTTTAGGTGGTTAGGGAGAGGGGAAAAACTGCGGCGAGGAGCGCCTGCTCACCCCAGACGTGCGTGGAGGCTCGACGAGGTCGGAGGGGGCTCGACGCGGCGGGAATCTCACGCCGGAGTGCGCCGGGCTCGGAGACGAAACCTGGATGGCGCGGCCACCTCGATGTGCTTTGGCCCGATTCCTTGTGCACCGAGCACCACCACGACAAGACGGAGCTGATGGCGTCAACGGAGAGCGGCGGCGAGCTCGGCAGTGGCCTAATCGACGGCGAGTGTTTCGGCTAGGGTTTCGGTTTGGATATTTTTAGAGAGAGAGAGAGTGGATGAGCTCGAAGAGAGAGGGGGCAGGTAGAGATGCACTTGAGGGGTTTTTATCTACCTAGCAAGCTTCCCTTCGAAGCAATGGGGCATGGGCAGCCATGCCCTCTACTGCTTGCTACAGGAAGAAGAAGGACATGTGACTAGGATTACATTTTAGTCCCTGCCAATTTTACAAGTAGGTCCTTTTCTCTCTGAAAATGGTTGTTTTCCCTAAGCAAACAAAGTTATAAATTGAAATTCCTTTTGCCCAAAATTCTTATTAGTTGAGATGCACAACATATGTGAAAATTGGCTCAATTAGATAAACTTGATAATTCAAAGTTGTTCAAATTTGAATTCTTACATAAATGGACATTGAATTTATTAACCTACTTAGGAGCTTCCAAAAATTATAATTTTTGGCACACATTCCTTCTTTGATGTGTTCCTTATGTGGTAAAAAATTCAAGTCATTTTGAGTTACTTCATAGAACAAACTTGTTCAAATTTCAAAAATGTGCTGTCAAGAAAACAGGGGTTTTTGGCAACTTAATCAATTCAAAAACTTGTGCCCTTTTGGTTTTCATCCTTATTTATGATATAGAGGATGTGGTATTTATTTCATGGCATTTTGAAAAAGTTTGTAGAACAAACTTGTTCAAAATTCCAATTGTTGCTGTGGAGAAAAATCATGTTTTCAGGACTTTAATGGATTCAATTTTTGGTCTCCTCTTGTGTGTGTTCCTTATTTGATATAAGGAAGCAATGGTATGAATTTCAAATCATTTTAAGAAAGTTTCCAATAGTAACTTGTTTTAGTTTTCTGTTTCTGGAAATATTGGAATTTCTATTTAATAAAGCATTTGGCTTTTCTTTAACAATGCTTTGCCAAAATATTTATGTGACTAGGGATAGCAAGTCAATGCTCTCCAATACCTTTGTTTTTAAGCTTGCAAGGTTGGAAAAACATTTGATAAGATTTTGGTGAAGCATCTAAGAATGCCTCTTTTTCTGATAATCCTTTAGGGAAATTTATCTAGTGTTTCCCCTTTCTTAATTTAGGTCTTGGAATAATATTCAACAAGTATGAGATTCGTAAGATGTTTTTGGAAAACTCTTTGATCAATATTTACTTTAGAAAATATTGCCAAGGTCATTGGAACAATATGTTGAATATTTTTATCATTGGAACAATATGTTGAATATTTTTAGTTTACTGCTTTGCTATCCTTTTTAAGTTTGTTTAGTTGCACTTAAACAAACACAAACAAACACAACCAAGGTTTATTAGTCAAGCAATTAGCAAAACAACTGTGTTAACAGGTATTCCAAAATTGGGATGTGACACCTTGTAACGGTATACAACTGAAACCTATACTTGCGGTTCAAAAGACGATAGGGAAAATTTTCGGATTTACTTGAACGGACTTGAATTCTTGGATTTCTCAAAATGTTTGGGTTTCGGGGATCTGCAATCGGAAGGTTTTACCTGAGTTTGTTCCTTGATGTGGTGGCGACGAAGCCATCCCTTGGAAGATCACTGGCCGGAGTTATCGATCTTCGTCGACGTCAATGAAACCCTAGTCTAGTTCGCGGTATCGGAGGCGGCTGGCGGTTTCTCTGATGGCGTCGATTATCTGCGGCGATTCCTCTTCGTGTCTTTCCCTCTACTCTTTTTTGAAATCCCGGGAAATTTCGAGATGGTACGGGGCATCGAGCCAGTGGAGGGGAAGGGGGTCTTTTGTGGTGGGAGCGAATGTCAAGAAAGCTAATCGGTTGGTCCTCTGGGCCGGCGAGCCAATGGAGGCGAAGAGGGACTCTTCTGTTTTCTTCTAATAATAAAATAAATAATGAAAGCAGAGGTTGATTGCCCAAGCAACATACACTGTTTCATATTTTTGGTGTACATAAAACGCATAAGCTAGTACAGATGCACAAAACAAAGTCAGGGTGTAATTTGTTTCAAGTTTTCAGTGTACATACAACGCATGAGCTAATACCAATGTACAAAACTAAGTCAGTGTGTACACTGTTTCATATTTTCTATGTACAACACAACGCATAAGTGTCGTACAACACTAAGTCAGGGTGTACGCTGCTTCATATTTTCATTGTACGTAGAACGCATGACCTAATACCGACGTACAAAACTAAATCGGGGTGTGCACGGTTTCATATTTTCGGTGTACGCGTGCTAGTTCAAAAAATACGAAATATTAATAAACCCGTATGACCCTTTATCTACAGCGAGTGGAATCTGGCATGGATCCATCAACGGTGATGTACATACAGTACCAGAGTTGATGTAAACCGAGTTCACCAAAAGGATAACAGAAGTACACACGATAATTGTTATAAGAACTTCAACATCCATGGTTCTAACAAACTAAAATGTTGCATAAACATTCATAAGTCCCCCCCCCCCCGCTTCCACCCCTTAGTTCGCAACAATATCGGAAGTCATGAGAAATTCATCGCCATCATTCTCGAACAATGTGACAACCATCATCCCGACTTCCAGTCTGACATCTTCCGCAAACTTGAACCATGCGTCGCTAAATCTGATTCTTCTGTCCTTAGTCAGGGAGTATTCTGCTTCCTGGGCACTTTCTTCTTCATGACACAACAGTGTGATTTTTCCACTTGCAGGAATATCAAGCACTGATACAATGCTCTTGGGGATGCGCTATCAAAAAAGAACAGTAACTGTGATGTCATTTGGAAAAAATAGCAGAACTGAAAATCCAAAAACTACAGTATGACATCAAAAAACATATGCAATATAAAACAATATATAAGCCACTACATACTGAACATGAAAAGAAAAGGCATACTACTACATACCAAACCATGTGTATTCAAGTCTGTCTTGGTTAGCCTGTGAACAAAGACAACTCCAAGCCCTAACCCATTTTCAAGAGTGACATTGTTGACTATGCACATCTCTCTTTTTGTTAGTTTTGGATGTTTTGGCAGAAAAAAAGCAGTGGCGCTCTCCTCTAAGTCAAAAACTTCTGTTCACATGTACAAATACACAACAGAGAAATTAATAAAAATAAAAGACAAATTAGCTTCACTAAAACGTTAGAAAACGTGAACAAACAAGGAGCAATTCTGAACCTTGCAGCTTCTCTTTTGGGACACCGTCGGCGTGTTTTGGCTCCATGAACATGTAGTTGCTCGAGTTGTCAAACTTTAGCCTAACTATGTCACGATGTTGCATGTCATAATCTTCGAGGAACTCTTTGTAGTCAGCACCATGAATACGAGTCTTGTATGTTCTCTGGTCAAGATGAAAGGAGTACATTGTTCCATGTTCAGTCTTGACGGGCATAGTAGTACGCATTTTTTCGTTGACTTTTTCCCTAACGTAACAAGGGACATTCTGCAATGTATTGGTTGAAGAAAAAGCAAAAATTTAGGAAAAATTTGAAAAAACAACATAATCTTGTACTTCATTCGTAAAAGAACACATATACCAAAAAAAAAGACTATTGGTACGAACCATGTGCTCATCGAAGTTGGATCGCAAAGTCATCTCGAATGTAGAGACAGTTTTCCCCTTGTACCTATTGCAAGCACGAGCAGGGTTCCCACACACAAGACACTTCACCTGATATACAACCATAAAAAATAATTAAAAAGAGGAAAAAGATATAATCAACAAGTTACATACATGTCTTACGTATCTAACTCTGAAAATTAATAAACTACTGTATGATTCCTTATTTGTAGAAACCATAGATTTTCATGCAATTTTATTTTTATATCAGACAGAAATATGTAAAATCTATAGCCAGTTTTGTTAGTCCAAAAAAGCAGATGACAACATAATATACGAAGTATGAAGTTGCTGGGATAACAAAAAGAACACAAACTGCACACTTATTAGAGATAGTAAACTAACATATACTTTTGTTAGTATGATGACACAAACATATTGTTTTACTTTGGTTTTAGTAGTATAACATCTAGCACTTTCAACAAATCATTTGCCTGTCTATTATTCAACCAAAACTGAAAGGAAAAAGTTAAGAATCTTATCTTTTGTTTACTGATATAGCCAAAAAGAAAACAACAAAAGGCTAAAATTAAAGAAGCTTAGGCTGGATATGAATGATCACTAGTGCAAGGTAATGCCAAGAAAAATATATACATGGTTGTGGAGTGTCGAGAATATACATCGCAGATGTAGAACATGCATCTTGTAAGCAAAAAAATAACAGGTTCACAAAAAAGAAAAAAGGAGCAGGACCAAAAAAGATTTCTACATTAGGAACAATTGTCCACATGCAAAACATACCTTGCTAGCTGACGACATGGCAGATCTGAACTACTTTCAACCCCACGAGATCTTTGCTAGGGCTTCTCCTCGGAAGTTGCATCTTTTGGATGTAGGACAAGGTGGAGAGAACACTGTGGATCTGAGATCTGAACGAGTATTTACGGTTAAAAAGGTGAAAGTTGGTGTGTGTGGCAGTCAATACATGAAATAAATGCAAGAGTAGGTGAGTTGTTGAGTAGTTGGCCGTCTAAGTACGAATCTTTGACTGCATATACTGTGTACGCCTGCAAACACCGTGTGTGCACATCCATTAGCACGGTTGTATACACTAGTAAATAAAGCATGTGTACACCGGATAGCATCGGTGATGTATGTAAGGTCCTATACGTGCATCAATTAGTACAGTGGATGCACAACTATCAATGATGATGTGCACGAGAAGATACATAGAACGCGTATATAATGGGAACTCTGCCCACAAATAGGTTTGATGTACGTTTAGTAAGCAGTAGCGCTCTTGTGCATTAGGTAAAATAGACTGTGTACATTAGGTAAAGTAGACTGTGCACATCCGGTAGCATGGTTGATACAACGGTTAGTAATGTGTGTATACATCACCCAAATGGAAGAAATAAGGTGTCTAGTACATACTTTTCATGAGTAAACATACACAAAGCAAGGTTCGTGAAGTTCAAGCTTCGTACCATGGTGTGTACATGCCAATAAAGAAAATGGCGGGAAAATTGATGGGAATGTACACGTTTTCTCGCCATTTTCCGATATAATAAACTACTGCCAACATTAGAAGAATACTTCCGTAGCCAAAAATCCACCTTCTCCTCCACCATCTGTTTGACACCACACCGCAACCTCACCACAATGGTTCGACGCCTCGCCAGCGGTTCCGCCCGCGGCCATCCGTATGTGTGGGCAAAAACTTACGACGGAAGGTACCCTCGCTGCTCCAACAGTTCCAAGGGCTATTCGAGTTTCTTTCGATTCTCCTCCTTCTTGGCGTCTTCAGCCAGCCGTCCTACCAGCCGTCGCCACCAGTCGTCCCATCTCATGTACATACTATGGAGGAGGCTGGGATCGTAAATATCGATCCTGACGAGCAGCCAAGGACAAATCTGGTGAACTCAAGCGAAGCAACGACATATCTCGAAGATGAAGAGCCTGAGGTCCCTGATGAGGAAGACCTAGGTATCTGTCTTCCTACTGTCGGAACAAGCTCGAGCTTACATGAGGAAAAAAAGGGGAAGGAGCAGTACAAGGAGGATGGCAAGATAATGGAGGATGCTGAAGGAGAAGAGCCAATGGTTCCAGATGAGCCAGTGGAACAAAAGGATGATGAAGTGGCAGAGAGGAAGAATCAACGGTACAGAGGGAATGGTTAGCTTATCAATACCATCGCATCCCTTCTGGGGTTTTTGAGCGTTGACCGAAGGAACCGGTACGCTCAAACTGATGTCCAGATCATGGAAGATGTTGAAGACGTCATGGAAGAGGAGCCAATGAATCCAGATGAGCCAATGGAGGAAAAGGATGGTGGAGTGGTAGAGAAAGAAAATCAGGAGCATACATATAATGATCGACGTATCCATAGACTCGCATCTCTGTTGGAGTTTTTGAGTGTTCACCGAATGAGCCAGCATGCTCAAACCGGTGTACACATCATGGTCGGCGTTGAGCCTTTTGTCGATGAAATTGAAAGAGAAGAGGGACCAATGGTTGCAGATGAGCAAGCAGAAGAGATGAATGATGAAATGCAGCAAATTGACCAAGCTATTGATGAATCATTATCGCCACTTCCACTCAGTGAAAACATATCGTCTCAATCTCATAGGTTAACTGATCGTGATTTGGCGCTGGTTTGCATTGAATCAGAAAAGACCCTTGTATCACACAGCCTTGCATGTGCTGATGCAGAACAAGCAGACAGGGATCGTTTTGAGGCTAAGTTGCCTGTTGCAATCAGAGACTCGCTGATGACATGTGTTTCTGACCAGGCAGTTAGGAGCAATGGGCGTTCAACGTACATTGATGTGGAATCATCGACTTCAGGGAGATTTATGTAGGTTATCGTTGTATCTTCAGATGATGAGTAGACGCATGATGCTGCAAGAGCTGGAGAAGTCCATCGGAGACGTTCGGGATGAAGGATATGATACTATTTAAATTATGTTTTGATTTATGTCTTGATCTATATGTACCTTAAATGTATGGGATCTAACACTGGGGTTGATTTTCCCGAAACATAGTATCTTGTTTTAAATTATGTGTGCTGCTAAACTATTAGAGATGTTAAAGTTTTAAAGTTTATGTCTATGAAATCTAACACCGAAGTATAGCTCGTGCTTAGTTTTTCAATACGTACAGTTTCTCATATGCCAGGAGTATATCATCACGTTCACTGAGAATAAATTGCTTACCTGCCTTGAAAACGTCTTTGATGTACAAGCAGCAGTTAATCCGACGTACATCGACTGCTTAGTTTGACGTACAAACATCAGTTAATCCGAAGTACACCGAATCCGAAGTGCATCACTCATATATACGACGAGAAAGTTCAACTTTACATATCCATCATGTACAAGCAAACACAACTAGAAAGTACATGCAACATCCTTAAAGGAAGTACAATAGTTGCACTCTAGTTCATGCAGACCCATATAGTGCTAGCATAATTGACTCACAATTTTATCAAATACATTGAAATTGACATTTAACATCAATGCTGGATTTCTGAATTCACCACCACCGTGTTGTGGTTACTACTCTTGTTCGCGCCATGCCGCTAACTGACTCGTCAACTTATCGATTATCTCACGCAGATCATTCTTTGCCTTTTGTTTGTCAGCTCGTGCGCTGATAGCCTCACTGAGATCCCTTTTCTCCAGCTGTAAGACATTGAAAACTTCTTGACGAAGTTTTTCGCACTCCTTGAAAATACTTTTCTCTTCCATTAACTCATTGATTAAACCGATTGCATTGTTCTTTATTTCAGTATTCTTGTCCTTTTCCTTGCTCAAAATATCGGACAATTCGTCACACTGAGCACGAAGTTTGCTTGATTCAAGGGCAGAGGATTTATACAATTTCTTCTCCATTTCAAAATCGTCAACTAGTTTTCCACACTTTTTTGAGAGGCTATCACATTTGTCAATAATAGTGGAACATTGCATGTTTGTCTCGGCAAGCATGACCTCCAGTCTAGCCCTCTCTATCTGCAGCGATCATGAAGAAAAATAACTGCTCATATGGTTTTTGTCGTGGGATAATCACGGCAGATGTTACCAGGGGTAACTGATCTTGGGGCAAGTCGACACAGGCGTTCGGGAGAGGGTTTAGCTCAAAGGAAGACATGATACAACTTGATATGACAGCCGGCAATCGAAGTCGCCGAATCTCTATTCTCGATACAATAACACGATTATGGTTTACACTGGATACTCGATACCACTTGATATTGCTAAGGTTCTCGAATCTCTGTCTCAATCTATACCCGGGGGTCGGTTTATATAGCTCCCGTACCCCCTAACTTACTTTACAAGGCATGCCCGGGTCCTACCCAGACACGGCGTGCTAACCCTAACTTTCCTTTACAACACCCATAATCCGGGTCACTAGGCCCACGAGCTTGGGCCTCCACAAACATCTTTATCCCTAGCTGTATCCTGCTCACTGTCCCTGGGCCGGGTTATTCCTCGGATCTTGGCATACCGGGTTAGCATCCCCCCATCAGTAGTCCCCAGAATAGCCTGGGCTTCACGGATCTCCTTGAAGCGCTTGCTATTCCTGAAAAGATATCAATCACACGGGCACATGGAAACCGGGTTAAGATGTTTCAACATCCAGCTAGGCTTTGCTCCTTGGTGGCCATGCGATAACTCAGGTTTTTCCCTCCAAACACCTTGGTTCAAACTTCTGGATCCAAATCATAACACCAAGATCCTATGCTTGACAGTTAATCCCATCATCGCGGAACGAATCCCCTTCTTTCTTTATCCGGATGCTTTACTCAATACTGGGCGCATATCTCGCAGGAACTTTAAATTAATAGCCGTTTTACCCCCACAATTCCCGGCCTCCACTCACCGAACCGGGCTTATCCAGTCACACTATAAAAAGCTCCTTAGGAATGACTCGAACCCTAACGGCTCATTTCCCCCACTCCATTCCTTTCTCCTCTTGAGCTCCCTTTCTTCCTGAGCGCCACCACGGACCTTCCACGCACGTCACCGGAACCCATTGCCCGAAGGCTACGCTCCGCCACCGGTCGCTCCGCGCCGCCGCCAAGATCCGCCGGCAAATTCTCATCCGGCCCACCAAGAACCGCGAAAGGACACCAGGCCTGCGCCATCTGCCTCCGCAAGGCCTCCCTCGGATCTCCTCCGGTAAGCTTTTGGCGTTCATCAACTTTCCCTCGCAACCTCTGATTCTTTTCCTCAGATTAGATCCAGATCCGTCCGCCTCAGATTTCTTGGCTGGACCGGATTAGGCTACCCATAGTCTCTTTTAGTTCGCACAAAGGATAAAGCGCATGCTCCAACCAACTCGCCTACTGCCCATAATCATCACCTTCGTCACGAATTTGAAAATAAAACTTCCAATCTAGGCTCGTACTGCCCAAGATTTCCGCCACTGCATCAGTCACTCGGCTGAACTGCTCCTTTTTAATCTCCTTTATTCACATTGGGCGCTTAAGCCACTGCCCATCGTTTTCGAAAAGCTTCTTTACCATTTAGACCCCATAAATTTCTCCATAATACGCGATACCCGGAACTTCCGAGCTTGACTCTACGGGCTAACACCCGGATCTCCTGCCATACCTCAATACCATCCGGCTAATACCTGACTGTTTCATAACTTCCATGTCTTAATCTTTTTTCTTATTTGATACCTTGCAGGTCAACCACATGGCTCCCAAGAAACAGATGAAAACCCCAACCAAGACTAAAGCCACCAACACCATTTCTGCCAACTGGGGGCGGTCGATGGTCACGAAGGCCAAGTTGGAGGAGCTAGTGGAGCTGGGAGTTCTCCCTCCTCAGGAGGATATCCAATGGAGGGTGCCGGGTAAGGAGACCCGGCCCACCCCTACAAAAGACGAGGTAATCTGCTTTGTGGAACATGTGACCCGGGGTTTTCGCCCACCCGGTCATCCTTTTTTCCGTGACATTCTTAGTCACTATGGCCTTCGCGTCTTCGACATCGGGCCCAATTCCGTGCTAAATATCACCCACTTTATTGTCCTTTCTGAATCCTATTTATGCACTCCACCAAACCTAGCTCTTTTTATCGAGCTTTATCAATGCAAACCATGCCGCGAAAGCGGTGATGGGGCGCTTCTCACTTGCGGCGGGGTTTCGATCCAGCGCCGCAAGAACTCTCCGATGCCATCCCTCACCCTTAATTCTCATGTCAAACACTGGCAGCTTTCTTATTTCTACTGCCAGGACACTTCCCCATCCGGCCAAAAGAAACTGCCGGGTTATTCTGATGGTCTTCTTGATATCTCTGATAAATTTAGTGCCTTTGCCCCTGACTCAGATAGGGAGGCAATCCAACCTCTGCTATACAAACTCGCCACTCTTAGAGCCCAGGGCCTCATTGGGCTCAACCTAGTGAAGACCTGGGTCGACTTCAGAATTCAACCCAACTCCATCCGCACAAAGCTGATGTGCGAGTACTCTGGGGAACCCTCTGATCCATTACGATACTCTGACAACGTCTTCGCAGTTGGCGACACTCTGAAGACCATCAAGGGTTTTCTTACGGAGAAGCTCGAGGTAATCCGGAACATATCCGGGTTAGAGCCCTTCACACTTGAAAACCCGGCCCCCCAGGTAAAACCCGACTCTGACGCCTTTACTTTCGCTCTTTCCACCTGATGCAACTGATAACCCGTACTTTAACGCCTTTCAGGATGATGACGACTTTTGGAACACCAATACCCCCCCTAGCTCCGAAGGTCAAGAGGAGCAAGAAGCTGTTCACTCAGACGAAGGTACTCTCTGAGTTTTACTTGACTCGTTTGAACTCACCGCAACCCCTTTATTTCCAACCGTAACCTTGATGACATTCAGAACAAGAAGATGACGAGGAAGAAGATTCGGACGGCAAGGTAGAATCTGCCAGTGATGAGGAAGAACCGGAGCCGGCAACCAAAGCCGGATCTAAAAGAAAAGCTCAAGGAGCCGCCTCCAAGGTTTCATCCCCCTTCACACATTCACTTTATATTACCGTAATGATATTCTTGAACCTTTCTTGACGTTATTCCACTGGTCAATCTTGAAGGGGTCGCCCACGCCTAAGCGCAGGTCGACTCGAAATCACCCGGGCAACGACGCCCTTAACCCGGGTTCTTCACCGCTCCCCACTCGGCAAGCTGGTACTTGCTCTATCTTTTCTTGGTTAGCACGGTTTCCTCGAAGCATTCTCGCATAATATTTAACTTGACATTTTCCAGCCTCCCCCGAGTCTGACGATGGATTTCCTTGTGACTTTGCGGTGAATGCCGGGTAAAAATCCCCTTCCAGATACTTTCCGGTACTTCGCCATCTTTTCCTGACTGCATATTTAGCTGCTTCGTGATAACATCTACAGGGCCACGGTCGCTGTCAGCGATCAAGAGGATTCGGAAGATAAGGGCCCGGGTAAGGGGAACCCAGCTGATAAAACTGCAACCGCGTCTGGCGATGAAGAACAGACATCGCCGACTAAACCAGATCAGCAGGAAGCCGAATATCCAATTGCTTCTCATGCCAGCAAGAGAAAAACCACCGCCTTAGGTGCAGAAGGAGCATCGGATTCCAACGTGCAAATGACCCGGGTTCCACCTCCTTCTAAGAAGAAAACCTCTTCTAGGAAATTCCAAGGACCCGAGTCTTCTGACACAAATAAAGATACTTTCGAACAATTGATGGACAAGCTTCTCACCATGAAGGCTTCGGAGAGCGAGACTTTAGAGCGCATGGCTGCAGAGCACCAGGTAAGAGCGCTTGTTATCTTATATTCCCTACCTAGTCCCCAAGTTCCGAGTATAACTTGCAAAAGTTATGCTTGGTACTTCTCACCATATTTTTCTTGCCATAACACTCATCTGGTTCTTGCACCCTTTTACACTTACAGGCACATGTAACTCGGTCTGATGAAACCTTGCTGAAGACTGAACGGCTCCTTCTTGCCGAGATAAAACGCCGAGAAATCCTTGAGGATAATATGAAAACTTTGAAGAAGGATGTCTCCAAATACAAGGAGAAGTGCCTCGCCGCTCAGGCCGATTTGAAGAAGTTATCGGATCAAGTCTCCGATACTTATCAGATTTTACTTAGTAAGTGTTTGCCTGCCGGCTAAGTTTTTACCTGCCGACTAATTTTTGCCTGCCGACTAATTTCATACCCCGCTGCTACTGATACGTTCTTGCTTTTGTTTCCACTATAGGCGCGAACCTTGCAGCTCCAGAGGAAGATGCTATTGTCAAGGTTAGGACCCTGAAGAGTGTGCTCCGGACTTTCTTTGCCGGCACCAAATTTATATTGAATGCCATTAATTGGCCCACGGAAGCCTATCCGGGTGAAGAGAACCTTGTCCAAGCCTGCTCCACTGTACCCGGATGGATTGAACTCTGGAAGCGTTCGTCCTGCCGTACTGGTATAGTGCGGGCTTTGACCTTGGCCAAAGCTTACTTTCCGAAGCTTGACCCGGCGAAGATAATCTCCGGGTTTCCTGAGTTCAAGGCGGATGGCGCCAAATTTACACCTAAGGATTTCAAGGCCATTCAGTCGGCAGTGCGCCCTTCTGCCACCACTCTAGCTGATAGCTTGAACCTTAATACACTGATGGCTGCGTATGACGCTGATGACAAGATTATCACAGAGGAAGCACCCCCGCCCCTTGACCTCTTGGAGAAATGGGCTGATTACTCAGCTAAGAAGAAGGAGGCAACCTCGAAGAGGGAGGCCGACTTAAAATCAGGGCCGTCCGCCTCTACACCGTCCGTCCTTCCTCCTATCCGCCCTGGCGCGGTGAGTCCGGGTGGCTCTGCCAAAAAAGCTAAGAAGCAGGTCCAGGAGCAAGACCCGGAAGATCGCGCTCAGGAGGCCGAGTAGAGTAAGGATGTCATAATATCTTAGTCACATGGGACCTTTTTGTTTGAGTTACTTTATTCTGTTAATGGTGCGCCTGTGCACTTCTGATACCGATGCAAAAGCTTGTAATATACTTCTATTTGATGATATATTTCCGCGGCTTTCCCAGCCTTTTGATAATCGTACTTTTTGCTGTTCTTCTGAACTTGTTCTTGATACCCATCTCTTTTTTTAGCTCCCTTCATAAGACTCGTTTTCTTTTCGAGACCAGGGGCTTTGATAAGTGAAATTCTCTTGAAGTTCCCAAGACTCGGGTGATAGGGCCGTTTTGAACCTTGGTATCAAAGTGGTTTGTTTCTGTTACGAAGTCCCCAGTCCCCATGACCCAAAGGACGAGTCATGAGGGTGTGACCTTTCTCAGAGGACAAATCATTCCCTACCAAGGCAAAACCCTAAAACCATCTCATGCAAATACTGAAGTTATGCTTGATAATCACTGAGTTTCCGGCTTATCAGCCTTGTACTCTGCATAAACTTGTGGTTTAGATGACCCTTTTGACTATCTTATACTATAAGCCGGCTTTCGCGTGGATACCATGTTGTTACATCCATACGAGAACAGTGTCAGGCAAGTCCCATTGGGCTCTATGGCTGATTGAAATCGTAAGCGAACGAATCATGCCACTTTAGTGCGAGTCACATCAAGCTTAAGTAAGATAAGTCAAGAAAAATTGGCTTCTTTGCCCAGTCATAAGATTGCAGCCGTGCTCGTTTGCGAGGAATCGGCCCTTATAACTTATAGCTATCTATGCCGGGTCATTCGGGTTAGTGGTTGGTTACCTGAGCAACCAGCCCCCAAGACCTACATGCAATCGATGCTTTTGATGATACTGAATTATCGATGTCGCATTGATACTACTTACTTGTGATAAAGGCGAAAAGACATAGGACTTGATAACCATCTCTTTATTGATACCAGAAATTTTGGGTCAGCAGGCCGCCTCATTAAAAACCTTCCAGTCCCCGTAGGTACCCTGGGTAGGAAAAGAGCGCGTCTGAAACCTGCCGCCCGTTACATTACTCAGTTCTTTGTAAGCACTGGTCCTGATCCGGCTTGACCAATGCACATCCTCCATAAGTTGGACTTTTTCCTGATGACTACCGGGTTTGCCAGCCAACCCGGGTGGGGCGTTCCAATGACCTGGCTGGTTGTAAGCGGCCGTGTGGCTTCTTCCCTTACAGCAAGCCGCTTGGGGGAATCATCCTCGATTAAGGCCACCATTTTAGCATCTTGCGTTACCTTGGACTTTGCTTTTTCGCCTTCAGTACTCGGCCTTTTTGATGTGGCTATATCCTCCGGGTCTGCTTGAGATCGGTAGTGCTTGAGCTCTTCTTTTCTACAGGCCTGCTCGGCCATTGCTGCGTCTCCTTCGTCACATTCAGCTGCTATATCTCGATTTCCATGTATGGTAATGGTCTTCTTGGGACCCGGGATTTTTAGTTGTAGATATACATAACACGGCCTAGCCATGAACTTGGCATAAGCCGGCCTTCCAAACAGCGCGTGATAGGGGCTGCGTAACTTCACTACCTCAAAGGTGAGCCACTCAATTCGATAGTTATCCTTTGATTCTCCGAAAGCTACCTCCAGTGCGATTTTTCCCTCGGGGCATGCTGAATGACCCGGCACTATTCCATGAAAAACCGTTGAGCTTTTTTGCAGTTGAGATTCCTTGAGACCCATGCGTAGGAAGGTTTCCCAATACAGTATATTGATGCTGCTTCCACCATCCATTAAAACCTTCTTTAGTTCGTACCCATTAACTTGTAGTGCGACTACTAGTGCCAAGACTCCTGGGTGTTCCACTCTTTCTGGGTGATCCCTTCTGCTCCATGTTACCTCCTGTTCTGACCATCTCAAGTATCTCGGAACGGCTAATGAAACTGAGTTGACTGCTTGCTTCAGTATCTTTTTGTCCTTGTTAGATCCTCCTGTGGTATGCACATGATATTGACCCAATTGTTTGGGGTTAGCCTGGAAGCCTCCTGCCCCCCCTTGGTTATTACCTTGATTTCCAGCCGCCGGGTTACCAGCTGGGGGTGGGCCGTTGCCCGGGTTTGCCCCTGGACCCGGTCCTCCCCCCCGCCCTGCACCTCGCATAGCTCTGTGCACTTCCTCATTTTTCCATCTTTGCAAATCGGCGCACTGCTCCAAGGAGTGGTTAGCCGGCCTGCCATTCCTGCTGTGTTTTGGGCACGCCATCCTGAAAATGTCCCAACTATTACTCGGCCGGGGCGGCCCTTGGTAGTTTCCTCCGTTGTGATTCCCAGTATTGAAATTTCCCTCTGCTCTGGGTCTTGAAGACCCGGCTTCTGTATTGGCGACAAACTCGGAGCCTCCTTCGAAGGGACGCTTGTTCTGACTACTTCCATTGTTTCCTGACGCTGTTCCGTTGCCGGTTCTTCCATTACCGCTTGTGTTTCCTTTTGTCTTCTTGTCATCAGCTTCTTCTTCTGTGGTATCTGTCGCAGCGTGTTTGTTGCACGCGTCCATCAATTCTCCCATTGTGACTTCTGACGCATTTCGACTGGACTTCATGCGAGTTAACTTTTGCACTAAAGGTATATACTTGCATGTTTTTGCCATGGCTTGTAGCGCATCCTTGGGATGGATGTCTGTGGATGAGTGAAGTATCTCCATAACCCGGCGCACCCAACTGCGCGCCGATTCTCCCTTCTTTTGGACGCATCGCTCTAGATCATCAATGGTGAATAATTTCCTGCAGGTCCCGTGAAAGTGCTTGATAAACGCGGTCTTCAGTTCTTCCCACGACTTGATCGATCCCTCTGGTAGATTGGTGAACCACAATTTTGCTGCTCCTTCAGACATCATCAGATACATGAATTTGGCTTGAAGATTCTCGGACGCGTTGCGGATTGACATTGCCATCTCGTAACTGCTTAGCCATGTTTCGGGATCCATGGTTGGCTCATAATTCACTACTTTCCCTGGCTCTTTGAACTTTTCCGGGTAAGGTTCAGCTCTAATATTGTCCGAGAGACACTTAGGCCCCGCAAGAATGATTGAAGCCGGCCTTGCCCTGGAGACGTGTGATGCCGCGGGGGGCGCGTCTGGGCGCTGTGCTGCGGGAGGCCCATGCGCTGCAGACCCGGCCGCGGCCCTCCGAGCCCTAGAACTGTCCACGACGGCCTGTGCTGCTGATACTGCCTGAGCGCGGGGAGGAGGCGGCATTTGCTGCTGCTCTTCCCTCCGCCGTGCCGAACTCGTTTGTAAATTCCCTTGCTGCTGGCTGACATATGGCGTCCCGTGCATTCCGCTTCTGTGATCCGGGTAATTGGCTTGCTGCGCCACCGCAGTGTGCAACAGCTCGATGGCTTGCCGAGTCTTCTCTGCATGGGGCGACTCTCCCACAGGTATTTGATTCAATGCGAGTGTCGCCGCGTATACGTTGTCCATAGGATTGTTGTAGTGGCCGGCTGGCGTGCGGAATCGTGATGGTGGCGGCGGCAGTAGATCGTTGCCGGTTGTGACTCTAGTTTGCGGTGGGGGTAACCCAGTCCGTTCATTCGCCGGGCGTGTCGCTGCTGTTGTCTGTTGGGGTGCGGTTCCCTGGTTCACCACTGGTATCGGTTGATCCTGAGGCGTGATGAACAAATTAGCCGGATTAATAACCCCGCCCGTTGCTGGCAACCTGGTGTGGTGCCTTTGATGTATCCTGGACGTTTCCTCTCGAAGCCGGGTTTCCAACGCGTCTAGCTCGCGCCGCCGGGTGGCCATCCCCTGTCTATCCGCTTCCACTTGCCTTCTTTGCTGTTCCAATGCACGGCGAGCCACGTCCAGATCTCTAACACGCTCTGCCGCGTTTTCTGGGGTGATAACAGTGGCGAGGACTGTAGGATCCAAGATCAAATTATTATCGAACAGGGCCGGGTGACGCGGATTCGAGGGGCCCGCCCCTGGTGTCCGATTGGCTTGAAACCCGAACATGTTGGCGTGTTGTTCCTCATCTGCTGCGCGACTGGTGACCGATGCTGACTCTCCATCGACCCGGGTCAAGACCGGGTCTCCGTTAACCGCGCCCTGTTGCTGGGCCACTGCCTGAGCCGCCCCGACTGGTGCCGCGGCTGTGTTTCCTTGGTTAGCCGCGGGGGCTGCATAGACTGCAACTCGGCGCGCGACATCCGGTGTAAATTCAGGCTGTTCCTCTTCACCGTTCTCCTCATACCGGTTTTCCAGTAGATCCAGGATAGACCCGGTGTCATCTTCTCCTTGGGCCCGGTCGCGTGGGGTCCATGCCGGCTCCTCCGGCTGTTCCCACTCCGCGATGGGTTCTTCTGCTGGATATGTCGTTCCCGTCGATTCTTCATCATCTGATCGGGTAGACGTGGCTTTTCCTGGCATAGAATCAGATCCAACGTTGTCAGGGACCGAATTGGAAGCACATACCATACCGATGAAGACGTTGATCCGGCCGATTGTTATGACGGCTCCGGTTTCGAGGTGATCCGACTCCGGCCCCCAGCCGGAATCGTCCACCACCTTTTCTCCTTCGTGGTCGATGTAGATCTCGCCGATGACAAGATTCTCCATGCCCTTCCGAGCTTCTCCCGTGATGTAGACACCTTTGGACGCAGGCCCCACGGTGGGCGCCAACTGTCGTGGGATAATCACGGCAGATGTTACCAGGGGTAACTGATCTTGGGGCAAGTCGACACAGGCGTTCGGGAGAGGGTTTAGCTCAAAGGAAGACATGATACAACTTGATATGACAGCCGGCAATCGAAGTCGCCGAATCTCTATTCTCGATACAATAACACGATTATGGTTTACACTGGATACTCGATACCACTCGATATTGCTAAGGTTCTCGAATCTCTGTCTCAATCTATACCCGGGGGTCGGTTTATATAGCTCCCGTACCCCCTAACTTACTTTACAAGGCATGCCCGGGTCCTACCCAGACACGGCGTGCTAACCCTAACTTTCCTTTACAACACCCATAATCCGGGTCACTAGGCCCACGAGCTTGGGCCTCCACAAACATCTTTATCCCTAGCTGTATCCTGCTCACTGTCCCTGGGCCGGGTTATTCCTCGGATCTTGGCATACCGGGTTAGCATCCCCCCATCAGTTTTACCCCACATGAAAAATAATAAGAACAAAAGCAACTATTGAATTGAACGTACCTCTCTTTTCCTTAGGTTTTCCACGACTTTGTTGTATGATGGATTAGAGTTCGAACTTGTGTCAACGTTCGGATTGGAATAATTGACTGGGTTTCTGACATTCAAAGCGGTTGTGCTTGATTATGCAACAAGGAACGACAATTGAACAAGTATAAATAAGTCATGATGCAATGAAGGTACAAGACACCTGAATGAAGTAAAATGTACCTTGTATCCTGATTCTCAAGACATGCGCGTTTTCCATTTGAATCCAAACAAAAGGTTGATTCCTCACCGGCTGGATTTACTCCATTCAGAGAACAACCTATTGAATTCTGTCTGAGGACAGCAATCTCGGCTCTATGTTTCTTCTCCGCTGTTTTCGTTGCAACCACCTGTTTCCTCTTGCTAGACATTGCTCCAGATCTATGATTTTGAGTTTTACTGTGCGGTTGCTTCCCGGGGTGGGGGAAGATGGTGAATAGAAGTGCTATATAAATAGCTGGCCGTATTAACCTGCAACAGTCTCTCCGCATTCTCAAATGAATCTGGACCGCGGATACACAATCAACGGTCTACATTTACTGTCTTCTCGTGTAAACGAACTACTAAGGTCGTGAAAGAATGAGGATGTGGGGGTACGAGGCTGAGAATGTACACAGTTGCATCAGGACGATGTACAAGCAACGTTTGTGTGCAAGTACATATAGACATGGAATACATAGGAGTACACCGCAGACGAGTTGACGCTTTGCATTTCGTTCTGGAAGCAGAGTACAACTACGCATAAGATGACAATACAAGACAAACTAACACGAAAGTACAAGATAAAGAAAGATGGTAGGAGTTAAGTACAAAAACTTTACACAAAATATTAAACTGTGCATCATAGTACCGTTGTGCATTCAGTACGTTCTACCCTACGACGAAAGCACGAGGTAGGGGATTTACACAATTGCATCTGGACGACGTACAAACTAGTTTTGTCTGCAAGTACAAATAGAAATGTAATGCACCGGGGTACGCAGCGTACGAGTTGGCGTTCTGCATTATGTTCTGCAAGCAAAGAACAAGTACGCATAGGACGACAGTACAAGACAAAGTAACACTAACGTACAAGATAAAAAAATATGGTATGATTTCACTACAAAAACTTACAAAAAAATATTAACTTGTACATCACAGTACCTTCGTGTATTCAACATGTTATAGACAAAGACTAACGCACGAGGTAGGGGTGTACATAATTGCATCGGGATGAAGTACAGACTGCATTTGTCCGCAAGTACTAATAGACATGAAATGCAGCGGACTACACCGCGTACGAGTTGATGTTTTGCACTTTGTTCCGCAAGCAGAGTACAAGTAGGCATAAGACGATAGTTCAAGGCAAACTAGCAGGAAAGTACAAGAACCACAACAATAGTAGGAGTTCACTACATAAACTTACACGAAATATTACTACTTTGTACATCACAGTGACATAATGCATACAGCACATACAGGTACACATAAAGACGTTAGTTCAAGACAAGCTAACACAAAAGTACAAGATTCAGACTAATAGAAGGAGTTCACTACGCTGACCTACACAAACTTTTAATTTGCACACAACAGCACCATCATGCATTCAGCACGATCTGGACTAGGACTAAAGAGATTTTCAACTGCAACAGTGTTGAACGGCGCAAAAGACGTCAAAAGCATCGCAGTGGTAGCAATTCAGAAGTCGACCTTCCAAGATTTAACAGTACTGAACAAAGCAGAAACATCTGAAGGATACTCGTGAACTGAATTAACTTTCCTCAGGAGAAAGGAGTCGTATAGCTCACATTTGAATGCCATGTCATTCAACTCTTCCAAGTAATCAACATTTTCAAACTTGACCAAAACAGTTCTAGCAATGCAGTTGTCGAGAGTAAAGAACTTTGTATGACCAAGATGCTGCTGCACACAAGCGGCGACAACAAATGAAGGAGAAGATAATTTGCTAGCATTCACCATTGCTTCCCCGAGTGTGTCAATGTTTCCCAAACCAACTCCAAGCATTTCTCTTACAACTTTAGGTATTGGCACCAAAGATATCCTTGGTGGAGCAGCCTGCGGGAAAAAAGTATCAAGCACCAGTATGAGTAGCCAAATAAATCATTTTCCTGAAGCAAACATGTTATTCAAAATACCTTCATCTGCTTCTTAGCCATCTGTTTATCATACTCTCCAACTTCTTCAGGATCAATCTTTGAGCTTCTTAGGTTGCGTTTATTTGAACTTCCAGCAGAATCCATTATCAAAAACCTGCGAACTATGTTTATAAATAAACCATTCTGAAATGATACAAATAAACCAAACTGAAACCTAGGACGTTCCAAACAATAATAAGTTGCATCTACATACTTCGCCTGAAGTATGAGTATTTTTTTTAGATTTAGAGAAAATGTATAACAGAGAACAACCTGGAAGTACAACATAATAAAGTGATCTCTATAGGGGAACAAACGTCCAAATAAATTTTAACAACTAAAAAAGTAAAAACCTGGAAGGATTTGACCACCAAAAAAACACGAAAGTTAGGGATCGTAAATGTTGTCAAAAAAATAAATCGAGTACTCAGTTAAAGAGAAAGTCATGATGATCATATGGAGTAGGGAGAAGAAATGACAAATAACATACATGCCGAGAGAAGATTGTTAAGTTAGAAGCTTACAGGATATGGCCTCGGAGAAGATGTGAATGGGCGAAGGTGACAAGAAAACCGATACTTCTTCGCACTAGGAGAGAGAAATGGCGGAGATAAGGAGAAGAGGGAGACAACCCATGTAGCAATAGACACTTCTGGAAACTGATTTTTTAATCAGGTAACCGTCCCCACACAACGAGCACTTGATCTTGTCCGTCCAACCACAATAGACGGTCTATATTGGATGCCTTCTACTAGAAGGAACAAGCATGGAATCTAAACAAACTTGTCTACGTCGACGGTATCATTGGCTATACTTCGGGTTGATCCCAGCATATACTTTATAGCTGAACTACCACATACGTCAGGAGTCTAAGGATATACGTCAATGGTATAGTCCGATGAACTTCGCACTTAAGCAGGAATATACTCTTTAGTCGAACTACCGCGCACGTCAGAAGTCTAACAATACAAGGGATATATCATTTCAGTTTATTCTTATAAGGAACAGGCATGAAGTCTAAACCACCCCGTGTACATCTATGGTATAATCTTCTGTACTTCGGGCTTGTCCCAGCACGTACCTTTTATTCGAACTACCATGTACATCGGTAGTTTAAGAATATACGCTGATGGTACCATCCTATGTACTTCGAGCTTAACCAGGAATGTACCCTTTAGTTGAACTACCACGTATGTCGGGAGTATAATAATACAATAGTTATGTTAATTTCAATCTATTTTTAGAAAGAACCGGCATGAAATCTAATAGACCCCCCTGTACGTCGATGGTACGATCTTCTGTACTTCGGGGTTAACACAACATGAACTCTTTTGTTGAACTACAACATATGACAGGAGCCTAAGAATGTACGTTGATGGTATCATCTTCTATACTTCAGGCTTAACCCAGAATGGTACTCTTCAGTTGAACTACCACGTACATCACCAGTGTAATAATACAAGGGATATATTTATTTCAATATAATTTTACAAAGAACCGGCATGGAATCTAAAACCACCCCGTGTACGTAAGCATGTACTCTCTAGTTGAACTTCCACACACTTCGAGATACTAATAATATAGTGGAAATATTAACATGTGAATCAATGTATCAAGTTACGACGGTTCATAGAAACATTTGTTGTGCGTCAGATTTGCTTAAAGGAAAAAAGCCGTGTCACTTGTTAAATTTCAGAATCACGCGGTCCTGCACTTTACACATACATGTACCGCAGTTTAGATGTTTTTGTACTACCCGCGTCACAGCAATAAACATCAAAGGAGTTAGAATACATGGGTAGAACTAATCATATAAACATAATACGTCACGCATGTCCTTCATACACCACATAGACCATCAAAACATACTTAATAGCACAACACAGACAATGATAGCTTGACGGTACCATATATGGTTCATGACAGGGATACGTAAAAGCACCATGTAGTTCTAAAACTAGTACTTACTTTGCATCAATGGATTATTCTGACTAGATATTCGAGCAACTTCACAATCCAAACAGCCCGAGACGGAGGGTGCAATGCTTAGATGGGACAAAGCTAAAAATGAATAGTTGTCCTTCCTTCATTTCGTACTTTGTAACTGCTTTTGCCCATCCACCAGACAGCATGGCCTTTTTTGTACGCTCTCCAAGTTTCATCTTGACCGGAGAAGTATTAGAGTTGTTGTTGTTGAACTCAACCAACGCCTCCCTCTCCTTTTCGAGATAATCCTTCAGGTAGTCGTCTGTGAACTCGAGTCTAAATTCCTGTACATATAGGTGTAATGCATCATTTACATAATGTTTACAGTAGTTGTGCGCAAACTACTATATTATAGATATTATATGAACAAACAACATATTTTCTCACCATCTTGGCTTTGCTTTTATGCACGGCAGAAGCATTCATACAGAAAACATAATCTTTAATTCGTTTTCCTCCAACTTCCACAACGATACTGTTCAGGTGATTGCATTGCTCCAATGTGAGTAGCATGAGGTTCCCAAAAAGGAAATGATCATCAAATAGACAAGTTCCAAAGTTATTTGGACCTGTATGTAACAAATACAAACATTTCTTTTATGAGTGCTACGATTAGATGAACTATAAAGTGTCTCCGTCAAATATTTAGAAGAGAAGCGTACCTCTCCTGAATAACGTAGGCTCTGGGTTAGAAGCACAGTGCACTGTTTTCTGAGTGACTGCTTGCTTCGAAGAAATATCAGTAGGGTTATTACAAAGTTGCTTGCTCCTTGTCTCTAACATAGAGAGGAACATGACATAAGAAGGATCAATGTTTGTTGGATACCCATCGTCTAACACGATGGGTTAATTCTTAATTCTCATCTTGTACCTACTCAGATCACATAAACTATCATGTAAATATGCTAGTATTGAAGAGCAAGATCTATGCTTTAGAACATATGTCAAACAAAAATTCCCTACCATTTAATATAGAAGTTAATTAAATATATAAGGCAATCATGTGAATATAAGAATATTAACAAACAGAAGAATCGAGTTCGAATGATTACGGAAATTCAGTCTGCATATCTCATGTGTGAATGAACGTACGTATGAGATATGAGAACATACAAAAAAGAATTTTAATTTGCTTAGAAACTACCATGAAAGAGCTAACCCTATGAATTCTTTTCTTTTTTTCTAAAATAAATAAAATTGTTTATGACTTTAGATACACCAGCGAGCAAACCTTAACCCCATTTCTAAAGCAAAATATTTGTCATTGTACTACTGGCCAAATAATATCGCATCAATGGTGTCAGAGAAAAGAAGTGCGCAGACCGTAGTCGTATAATAACAGATCCAACTGATAAGTTTTCCCTATTTTGCAAATAACATATCGTTGTGTGAGGAAAATATGCAAAATCACTTAAAAAGGGAAGCCTTCCGGAAGGGCGTCAACACAACTGACTTATGTTGTACGTCCTAAGACTAAGCAGTGAACTCCCACCAAACTCTGTAGCATATATTTTCTGTAGAAAGGAAGCAACATACAAAGTAAACACACTACGATGTACGACAGAACTGCCTTAGCTTGTACGTCCTACGACTCAGAGTCTAACTCCCACCAAAGTATACAGCCTATACTTCTGAAATGTGAAGAAGTGTACGACGTAAACACAGTACGACAGATACATTCTTGGAGATGCAATTATCAACAGAGGGTGGAAGTTCATCGAGAATAAAACCGGAGTTTGACATCTCAACAGAGGGTGGAAGTTCATCCTCAACAGAGGGTGGCAAATCAAACATAAAAAAATTAGTTCTTGTATTTGAAAGTTGCTACCTCCCTCCCATTACTTCCCCTGAAAACTCCCTGCCCGAAAATGACAAAGGGAAAAATCGGTTCAAAAGGGAAAACTCACTTCTACAATTGCTTTCATGTTTCAACCGATTCAGAAGGGAAAAAATCAAAGAAGAACAACTATTTTTTCTCGAAATCCAAAAATGAGGAAAGTACACGAGAATAGTAGCAACGAAACATAAATCTGAAAACCCTAGTCATTGCCAATTGCATAACAAAGAAGGAAAAACCGGTGATAGTCGGAGGATAGTCACCGGAGAATCTCTTGGAGGACCATCGCCGGAGATAAATAAAAGCGGTGGCCAAGCGGCGAGGCAGTAAACAACACTATCCACGGGCCAAAAAGAAAAGGCACGAAGAGAAAAGGAGAGACGGGTGGAGGCGCGGGGACGGAGATAGAGAGAGAGAGGCCGGAGATAGAGAGACGGGCGGAGGGGCGGCGACAGAGATAGAGAGAGAGGCCGGAGGAAGACGAGAAGGGAAAATGGGGAGAGAAAAAAGCAACACTGCACTCTCTTTCTCTGAAAACGGTTCGGACGTAGAATCCGGATACCAATACCAATACCGTTTCTCCCAAGGGCACGAGAGCGTGACAAGTGTCAAGCGCGGAAGGTATCAGGGGGAGGTCCCGCGCGACGAGAGGGCGACAAGTGTCACACCCACAGCGCGCATGGGGTGCCCTTCCGAGAGGGAAGCCTTTTTCTAGTGATTTCGGGGAGAAAGAAAAGAGAAAAAGGAGGGGAGCCCACATGGGCCACTAGGGGCCCATGTGAGGGTGAGCAGCTCTCCCTTAGCCGCATGGCCATGTGGGGTTTACTCCCACATGGCTTGGCCAAAGGGAAAGCCTCCCCCTCCCCCCCTTTATATTGTTTGACTCCCCTCCCCTTTTCCCATCCTAGAAATCTCTCTCTATTCTCTCTTCTGCAAACGTGGTTCTCTTTTGATCCGTTCTAGGAGTTGAGAATTCTCTACTATAAGCACACCATCGTGCTATTAGTCTTCGGTCCATCTCTCTTCTTTCGCAACCTTCGCTGGGCCAAAGACTGGGAGACATCGTCTACACCGGACGTGTGTAATCCCATGAGGTGCAACACTTGGGGCACTAGTCGTGGAACCACTCCTCGACCTTGAGGCCGGCTTCGTTGTCTTCATCGACAACCCTTGTGCGGGAGGGTAATCCTTGTTTTCAGTCTTCAAGGGTATGATCACCGTTCCTTCTCAATTACTCTATATCTGCGTAGTAATAGATCTTGGTTGTTTTTCGGTTATCGTTGTTAGAAATTTTCTTTGTTTTCTGCTATGAAACCCTTTAGCGGGTGCTCAGGTCCTTCATGCTTTCCAAGAAGGGCTGGAAAAAATGTTAGCGTCGGAAATTAAGATACATATTTTGAGTCTACGCTCGTCTGCAAGCAGCCAAACGTAGACTCAGGGCCTACTCCCATTGGCAGCGTTGTTCACACACCCAATAGAACAAGAAGAGTTGGCATAAGAGTAAATAAAGAAAAATAAACTCATGTGGCCTCTAACCTGGAATTCGGGAGCCAACGTGTCAACATCTGTCAAATTTATTCTCCAATCTCCTGGGCCCGAAGGCGCTGTATCACCCTCAGGGACAACCGAGTACTCTTGGACACCCTTTTGTACGACTCCCTTGTCTCGAGTGCCTCCTGAAGAGCTTGAGACAATAGGAGCATGGGCATCATGAGCAGCACCCGAAGCATCTCCACCCTGAGTAGGGGGATTCGGGACAGCACTCGAGCTAGCTCCTCCCTGAGGAGGAGGAGTTGGAGCATGAGGTGGAGTTGAAGCCCTAGGAGGAGTCGGAGCTCTAGGAGGATTGCTGAGATACATAAAGGGAAAAAAGCAATGATCAAATTGAGAGTAAAAAATTGGGTAATATAGCAGAGGAAGAAGAAAAAACTCACCTGCTAAGAGGCCCCAAGACAAACATGCGGCGGACTTTCTTGGCAGCAGGAGCGGCCGTTGGCCGAGGAACGAGTCGTGCATTAACGAGAGGGGAATCGCATGGACATCTCATCCCCTTGCGTAGTGCTCGAGGATCTTGAGTCCCTCAAAGTAGCTTCCTCATGCTTGCTCTCTGCTCGAGCATGCTTAGAGGGTACTCGTGACTCCTCAACGGTTTCTTCTTGGACTTCCTCCAGATCATCCTCGTCTTTAGAGGAATTGGCCATGAAAACAAAAGGTATCGAGTTCAAATCCACATCAGAAGCCACAGTTAAGCCCTCCTTGAAGGGGACGGTACCCGCCTTGGGTGGTTTGGTGGCGAGAACATCCAAATTCGGAAGGAAAAAGAAGTCAAGGAGGAAGTCAAGAGACAGAAGCAGGAATTCACTCGGAACAGAAAAAGCAAGAGTAAAGGAGAAAAATACCAGCAGATAAAAGGTTCAAGAAATACAAGGAATGAAGTGTAAAAGAGAGTAGACTCACCTCGGTGCGCTTAGTCACGGAAGAAAGCGGGGAGGGGGGGACAGCAGTAGTTGAGTCGACTGGATCAGTCTCCTTGATTCAAGTGATTTGGAGCAAGTAGCCTTTGAGTTCATTGCTTGAAAGCTCCTCACGGTGCAGGCGGTGAGTCGATTCACCACTCAAGTACGCCCACATGGGAAGCACCCTATCCTAGAGTGGATGCACTCGGCGCTTGAGAAACATTGTAGCAAGGTGGATTCCGTTGAGCCCGCTGGCCTTCAAGGTAGCGATCTGAGATACCAGCTCTTCAGTTTGCTCCACCTCTTCTACGGACAGCTGGTTCTTCCACGGGCTCCTTGGCACAACTGGACTCTCTAGATACACCAGAGGAGAGCCATCAGCATTGGGCGAGTCCTTGACATAGAACCATTGAATCCTCCATCCAGTGACGGGGTCGACAAAACCCATCTTGAAGTAACCCGACTTCGGGTTAATCTAAATATTATAGCCTACAACCTCGTGCGGGTCACTGCTTCTTGGCTGGGCCTTGCCGTTAACTTGAAAAGCGCCCAATGCAGCGCCACCCCGAGGAGGCACTCACATAGCACGATGAAGCATGCTATGTGCTGCATCGAGTTTGGTGGGACGTCATGCAGCTGTACACCATACACCTCCATGACGGCGAGAAGGAACGGGTGAAGGGGAAAGATACTCCCCTGAGGATGTGGTCGACAAAGGCCACCCGCTCGTTGGCCTCTAGAGTAGGGATAGCCTCTTTGTCATGACTTCGTAGTAAGGATCATGGACGGGGGTTCCATAAGCCTACTGGTAGAACCGCAGGGGGCGTGGAAGAACTGTAAACGAGAACACGGTTTTACCCAGGTTCGGTACGATGCGATTAGGCGGCGTTCCTACTCCTGCAACCTCACTAAAATCAGGGCTGAAGCCTGAAGTATACAGAGTACAATTGTGAGTATGGTTTCGCTCACTCGGTGAGGATGAACTTCCCGGTGAGTTGGCTTCTAGCTAACTTGTGATCTGATGATTTTTCTCTCGCTGCCGTCTGGCTTTATATAGATAGCTGGACTAGGGCTTACAGGAAAGAAACCTAGAAAACTACGGAAAGTATCTAACTTGGAAAGTAAGAAATTCGGCTTCTCCTTCAAGTCGTGCCACATTGGTCGTGGTCCGTATTCTTCTAGAATCCGGCTTCCTGAGTGTCAGCTTACTAGGCCGCCCAATGGACTCTGTTCCATTGCCTTTGGGCCACCCTGGTAATCCAGCCTTTAGCCAATGCTGGATATACCCCTATTTGGCATATATCTGACAGTATCCCCCAAGAAGGATTAAGACTTCATTTCACCATCCCTTCTGGATTTGTATTCTTTTCACAAATGTTGGCATTTTGTCTTGATTCTCCTTCCAACAAAAACCTTTAATGCCAAACTCAGATTTACCGGAATCCGACATTTCTTCCATGATCTTCGCGGAGAAGGAAACTGTGACATAAGAGATGAAATCATGCTGACATCACGGACGTCTGGTTTCAGTCAAAAGACTAAAACCGTATCTATGACAGATTCTTTCATGAGAAATGAGGAGATGTCCATTATCACCCGTCCCCTCGTTTCCCGGATTTTCCGGCGAAACACACGTCAATCATCCAAGGCTAGAATAGCCGTTGGGGCGAATCTGAGCGCAAAATGGCTATAAATAGCCACCTTGAGCCCTCCGGTTCTCCTTCTGCCTCCTCTTCCTCCTCGAGCCTTCCAGAGCACACTGCACACTTCACAGTTTTGAGAGAGAGAAAGCGAAGAACGAACCGCACGCAAGATCTCACCGGAGAACGAAGACATCGGTGGACGGTGCTCTATTTCATGGTGGCGCCTGCAAAACATGGCCACCGGAAGCCCCACGCGCGCGTCCGAGGTTGCCGTCGACCTCGACTCTCGGGGGAGAATATATCCACCTCTACTCCCCTGGTGCCTCCAAGCTCCACCATGGACGCGCCGGAGACCACCGAGAACACACCAGCGGGCGGGGATTCTATCCCCTCAGCCGGAACCAAGCCGCCATTGTCCGCTCCTCCTCCTCCTCACGTCCTCAAAACTGAGGAGGGGGAATCTTCCGCCCAAGGTGGCAAAACCGCGGCAGTCGTCACCGCCACCGGAGGCGAAGACGAAGAGGGTGACTCGGGAAATTGGATCCAGTGCAACGTCGCACTGGCTCTACTCAGGTCCCTAGAGAAGGACGACATCATCACCAAAGACAAATGGTGGATGGATGACAAACAGTCGGAGCCGTCTCCAAAAGACGGGGAAAGGGTCATTTTGGCCTCCCATCTCATCCGAGGTATGGGGTTTCTGCCTTCTGCCTTATTTCTCCAAGTTCTCGACCACCACGGGGTTCAATCCCACAACTTGCCACCCAATTCTATTCTATATATAGCCGACTTCCATGCTCTATTTGAGGCTTATCTAGGGATAGAACCCCGATTAGATTTCTTCTAGTAATGCTTTAACGTAAAGCGCATTACCACTGACGGTATTCTTCCCACTTGTGGGACCATCTCTTTCAACATCCATAGGTTTAGGGAGGAATGGTTTCCCAAGATCAAAACCCCCGAGTCCGTCAAATTCTGGATGGGCTCGTTTTTCTATCACTCGGACGTTCCCTATCCTGGAAAGGAGAAGGGAATTCCGGCTTTCGCTAATTCTGCTGCCACGCCCAGAGATAACTGGGCGTTGGACGCAGTCAAGGTTCTGCCTCCAGACATGCTGCAAATCAAAAGGCGGATAGAGAAACTGGTCGCTTCTTCTCCTCTTCTGACCAGCATGGACACAGTCCTTTGCTGACTCAGAAGTAGGATTCAGCCTCTTGCACACCACGACAGCCGGCTTCTCTACGAGTACTCGGGCCCAGACGATGCAATGAAGGTGACAAAGACCTCTTTGTCGAAAAAAGAGTTTAAGAAGCACGTCAATCATTTGGTAGCCACTCGTGATCAATATGACGAGATCTTTCCA
Source organism: Alopecurus myosuroides (assembly GCA_028641055.1). Lineage (NCBI taxonomy): Eukaryota > Viridiplantae > Streptophyta > Magnoliopsida > Poales > Poaceae > Alopecurus > Alopecurus myosuroides. Next base: position 364,316,733 of record CM054059.1, on the reverse strand, counting down.
ATGTTCAACGCCGAGAACCCCCCTCCAAAGGTATGCTTTTAATTTCCGTATTCTGGGAAATTTTCTCGAATTTCATATTTCTCGAACTTTATCTTTCTCGGATGATTTTTCCTATCCGGGTTTTATTTCTTTGCAGCTTGCTGATCTCATGGAAGACCGGCTCGTTTCTGAAGCTGAAGTGGCGGAGCTAAAAGCCCACTTTTTGGCAGCTGGAGGGCGGAAGCGCAAGAAGATCTCTTCAAGCCAGGAAGTGATCGATCTTGACAGAGTTCCCATTGCCACCTCCATGTAAGACTCGGACTTTCCCTTTTGCATACTTTTCCTTTATTCCTTTTTCTCGAAATTTTTGATCTCGGTTTTTTCTTCTTCTCTTTTTTAGCCTTGACCCTGTCCCTTTGAAGGGAAAAGGCAGGAAGAAACTGAAGGCCGTTGCTCTTAGGGGGGCTCGCCCTTCCCCTGCTACTGCCCCGGATACTCCAGTGGCAGGAAACAAAGAGAACTTAGCTGCTCGAGAGGAGCCCAACTTCCCCCTTCCGAGCTACTCCAGCCAGCCCGATGCGCATGCTACATACGCGCGGGAAAGGGTGGAGAATGAAGAAGGCGGACATTTGCTTACTCGGCAAGTTGAGCCAATTCCAATATTTGATGAGAAGTTTAAGGTAAATCAAGAGGCTTTCTTTGATGAACGCAGATACATACATCCGTGGGCAAAAAAGTATTTCGCCCGAGCCCCCTTGATTCGACCCTGGCCAAAACGCGGGTTGATCATTCAGAATAATTACGTATTTTATCACCTTGTCGGGTTATCCAAGACGGAATCCACCATATGGGGGTTTCTTTCTCAGAATACTCCAAGGACTTCACGGAGATGCTAAACGGTTTCCAAAGGATGAGCCAAGTATTATCTCTAGCCCCCAAGTATTAAGACAAAAGCATACTTTTTGTGTTAATACTTTTCATCTTTGTCTGCTTGTTTTTTGTTTAACAAATTTATTCCTTTGTATGCTTTTCAGCAAATTGCCGAAACCATCAACGTGGAAGTTTTTGATAAACTGACCATCAAAAACCAAGAGGTGAAATCCCTTCTTGGTATTCTGAATGAAAAAGACTCGGAAATTTTGGAGATTCGGAACCAGCTGAAGTAGACTGCCGGTAAGCATCTTTTCTCCTCCTTGATTTTTTATTCTGAACTTTCAGATTTTTTCCTAAGTACTTTTCCAAGTTTTAACCTTTTGCTTCTCTTCTTCTCAGCATCTTTGGCCAAGGCCAAGAAAATAGCTAAGGATGCCGGCAATGCCGAGAACCTCCACAGGGAAAACTCTGAATTTTACAAGCTCAATGTAAAGCTTCAAAAAGACCTGGAGGAAAGCGGACTGGCTTTAGGCTTATCCGTGTCTCGGGCTTCTTCTCAAGCCGAGAAAGATAGGAGGACAATCCAAGACCTCGAATCTTCCCTCCATCACCGCCTTGAAGAAGGCGCTGAGATGGACAAGATACTTGGTAAGATTTTTGTCTTTTACCAAGTTTCACTTTTGTTTTGCATAATGCATTCTTTTTCCATTCTGGCTTTCTAATTTGCTCTGATTTTCATTAACAGAGGGAAATCCTCTTATCACTCAGATCAACCGCATCCGAGATTTCGGGACTTTCTTCACCGAGCTGAAGAATGCCGGAATGTTACTTATCAATAAGTGCATTCGGATAAAGCTGGCGAGTCCTCGGAAGCTAGTAGGCTCCCGGAAGCTTTTGTGGAGGCTGTAAACCAATGCGAAAGCTGGCTCAAATATGCCGCCCGCGGTGGTGTACGCATGGCCTTAGGGCTGATGAAAATGCATTACACCACCGCCAAGTCTTGGTGCATCTCCACCAGTGTTCTGCAAAGATACACCAAAACACAAAGGGAGGAAATATCCGAGTCTATCAAGGGGCATGCCTCCAAGATAGCTCGGATGGTCTCTACCTCGATATTCTACCAGGAGGAAGAAATTCCATCAACTCCGGGGAGTCCGAGTGATAGCGACGGGGATGATGAAGACGACTTCATGGACGCCGCCTGAACCCGCGAAGCCATTAGCCAAATAGGGTGCATTACTATTCTTATAATGTAAAATCTCAATTGTAATGCATTCTTCTCTTTTGTATGAACAAGTTTCGATCTTTTCCAGTAAAATTCATCTTTGCAAGTTTTCTGAGTTTTAATTCCTTTTCTTCTAAGTTCTCTGGTTTGTATGCCTTAAGTTTCCTTACTGTTAAAGTGATTCCAAAAGTATGCAATCTTCACGCCAAGTGACCGGGTTAAGAAACCAATCAGTCAAAACTCGTAATCATGGATTATACTTTCGCACTTTACTCACTAAATCAAGTGACCCAACACAAGAAACAATCAGATAATACTTAGGAATTATAAGGAATTTAAAGGTATGAACTCCAGGCACGCAGGCACAATCTGGTGTTCTGTAGCCTCCTTAGGACAAAAACATTCAGTTTTATAACTCCAAGCACATAGGCAAAATTCCGGTTAACATTGAAGCAAATTGAAAGATCATTGGGAAATAGAAAAGATGGAACATGCTTTGAATAATAAAGACATAACAAAACAATTTGCATGCATTTCTGACAACTTTATTTCATGATCTCAATGATGTTTACATAGAATTTAACTAAGTCTAGAAGGAACATAACTGCTGTATGCTCCAGGGCATATTTGTCTCTCCTGGTTCTACATCTATACTTCTTTTTCTCTTGCGATTCGGATTTTTCGGGTCATCCTCTCTGTCCGGAATATCTACAAGGTAATATGACCCATTTTTCATAGCCTTGCTAATGACAAATGGTCCTTTCCAGATTGAGGCTAGCTTGTGCTTTCTATCTTGTACCAATCTTAGCACTAAATCACCTTCTTTAAAAGAGCGGTGTTTGATTTTCTGGCTATCATATCGTCGTAGGCCATGCTGATAAATGGTGAATCTTTGTAACACACATAGCTACTGGTAGAGCCCTCAACCCCGGGGGATAACTACTCCCTCCTCATCCTAGGAGACATCAACAATGATGAAGATGGCGGTGGAGTCGATGGAGATGGCTCTGGGGCACTTCCTCGTCCCGTTAGGGTGCCGGAACAGAGATTTCGGTCCCCTGAAACTTGTCGGCGGCAGAGGCGGAGCTACAAAACTTTCGTGGAAGGGGGCCGATATATTTAGGGTCTATGCCTCGGGGGGGACTTTATAGGCGAAAGGGCGATGGCGGTGGGCGCCCGAGGGACCCACACCACTAGCCGGCACGGACAGGGGGAGCCCGTGCGAGCCTATGGTGTGGGGGCTCCAGGCCCCCCTCTGGGTCGCCTTTGGACTTCCTTGAAGTGTCGGGATTTCTAATACTTTTGGCTTTTGTTTCGTCCAATTCCGAGAATACTTCCAGAACAACTTTTCTGAAACCAAAAAATAGCAGAAAACATGAACTAGCTCTGTGGCATGTTGTCAATAGGTTAGTCCATGAAAACATCCTAAAAACGAAGGAAAACATGTGAAACATAAAGGTATTGGATAGAAAACAAGCATGGAGCATCGGAAATTATAGATACATTTGGCACCTATCAAGCATCCCCAAGCTTAACTCATGCTCGTCCTCGAGTAGGTAAGTGATAAGAAAATAATTTTTGAGGTGACATGCTACCAACACAAACTTGATCATCATAATTGTAAAAGCATAAGTAATCTAAGATCATAGTACTTTAAACACAGGCATGATAGACATAATTCTAACAATGAAACTTAGAATCACCTTACATCATGAAAAGTAACACAAATAAAATATCATGGATAATAATGCACTCGAAAGTTATGCGTTTGTTTCGAGCATAGAGAAAACATAGCAAAGTGATATTTCACTTGTCCTTAAGAGTGGGGCAAAACATAAATGCCAGGACACCTTCAAAGTTCAAGTGGATGACTAGAACAAATAATTTGAGAGCAAGTAATAACACATCATGAATCAATTAATAATAGTTTCTGGGACAAATGCACATTAAACTCAGAATGGCAACTATGCTCTCTAAACTGTGCATAAAGTTAGAAGATGGAGACTCAACATAAAAGTAAAAGAAAGGCCCTTCGCAGAGGGAAGTAGGGATTAACTCATGTGCTAGAGATTTTTATTTTATTAAACAGAGGTATTGAACACATATTTTAGAGAGGTGTATGCTTATGTCAACGAATGGTAAAAAAAATACAGTACGTCATAAGCCAACTATACTTCACAAGAGAGGCTCCCATTGAAGGACGCATCTAGTCTAGAAGTTCATCCCTCTTTCTCTTTTGTTTACACAATTATGCTTTAGCTGATAAATCAGGGGCAACAATAGTGAAGAGAATTTAATAGTAACCAATTTTGGGTCTAGGCACCCCGCTGCTAGCTCTTCTATCATTTGGATAAGCGGATGAAGCCACTAGTTCAGGTGTGTAAAGTACAATCAACAATTGAGATAAAGATTCTCTATTTACATCCTCATGAGTTAAAACAGGATCACAAACCATGAATAAATTTTGAAAGTTTTACAGGTAGCACATGAGAAATTTACTTGGAGTGGCAGTTAAATACCACATGTAGGTAGGTATGGTGGAAACATTTGGCAAACTTGGTTCTTGGGCAGTTGGATGCACGAGTAGAGCTCATACTCAGAACAGGTGGAGGCTAGCAAAAGATTGGGAGCGACAAATCAAGAGAGCAATAATGGCCATAATCATGCATAGCGACAAAACCATTATTAATAAAAGCATAAAGGGTATTACAAGTTCAAAAACTAAATGATCATAGAGGCTATAAGTGACTGGTTTGTAGTCATAAACATGGTGCAAGCATGCGCCAAGTCAACCAAATAAACCATTCAAAGGAGAACACCAAAACTTCATGCTTCAATATGACAATAACAACTCATGATTCTTTCAACGGCACATTAAACACTCTCAGCTATTTGAGACAAGTCATGCTACAATAACAACTACTAAGCATAGAATTAAAATAACATCTAGCATGACATGAAAAACTCTAGCCATAGTCTATACAAGCTTCTATTTGCACCGTTATAAGCACAAAAACTGTACTACTGCTTTCCAACACCAAGAATTTTATACTAAAAAAACTCTCCAAGAGATATAGCAATGAAATAATAGAGTACCAACATAACTATACTAAAACTAACAGCTCTGAATAAGAGATTCATGAAAAAGATGAGCTAAAAGGGAATTTTGTAGCAACTAGAAGAAAAACTAAGAATACGAGCATAACGAGTATTCATATGAAAAAGCGGAGCGTGTCTCTCTCCCACACAAAAATGCTAGGTTCCAGTAATATTCTTACATAAAGGAAAACAAAATAAAAGCAAAAGAAAACAAACACACGCTCCAAGTAAAATTCATATGATGTGACCGAATAAAAATATAGTCTCACTAGAAGTGACCTGATAAATTGTTGATGAAAAAGGGGATGCCCAAGGCATCCCCAAGCTTAGACGCTTGATACTTCTTAGAATTTTCTAGGATGAACCACGGGGGCATACCCAAGCTTTGGATTTGCACTCTCCTTGATCACATTATATCACCCTCTTCTCTGGACCCTTGAAAACTTCCTTCACACCACACTCAATGTATTTCGCATTAGAGGGTTAGTGCACAATTAAAATTTCACATTTTCTGCAAGGACACAAGCATTATTGATATTTTTTAAACATTATAAACAACCACTGATGTTTTGTGGAGCAAAGAAATCCACTCGACATAGTGAAAGAGAGAATGCAAGTAAAAAGGCAGAATCTCTAAAAACCAGAACAGTCTGTAAAGACGAATTTTTTCAGGGCACTTACGTAGCTCAGATCGAAAAACGTAAAGAACAAAATAGTTTTGGAATTATTTGAGGAATAAGCACAAAACTTTTTAGGTCATTTTGATATTTCTGTGAATTATGCGATTTTTGAAATTGGAAAGCAGAAATCGGTTCCCTGCGCAGAAATCCAAAACCAACACCAACTTTTGCTAGAAACTTTACTTGGCACAACAAATGAAAGAAAATAAAGATACAAAGGAGCTTCTACAGAAGTAAACAACACCTTAACTCAAAGAAAACAGAGAAAAACAAAGCAAAAATAAAACCATGGGTTATCTCCTAAGAAGTGCTTTCCTTTAACGCCTTTTAGCTAGGCATGATAATTTGAGAAGATGCTCACATGAGAAATATTGACTGAAGCAAAAGAGAGCATCAAGAAACAAATATAAAACAATTTTAAGTCTAAACCAATTCCTATGAAAAAGAATCTTGTAGAAGAACAAGTCAATAAAGCATAACGTGGCTAGCATATGAAGACAAAATAAGTGCAACTTCAGAAATTTCAACATAAAGAGGGGAAACTTAATATTGTTGAGATGCATGAAACTATGTTTCCCTCTCTCATAATCACTTTCAGTAGCATCATTAATGAAATTAACAATATAAATATGACATAAAACATTCTTATCATGAGCCACATGCATAAAAGAATTATTACTCGCCACATAAGCATAGTCATTCTTATTAATAGCAGTGGGAGCAAATTATACAAAATAGCTATCATTATTGTTCTCATCACCATAATCATCAAATATAGGAGGCATATTATAATCATAATTAATTTTCTCCTGAACAGTAGGTGGACTGAAAATAGCATGTTCATCATTGTAAACATCATATATAGAAGACATATCATGATCACAATAAAATTTATCATCAATAGTAGGTGGAACTAGAATACCACAATCATTATAATCATCATATATTGGAGGAAAAGTATCATCAAAGTAAATTTGTTCCTCCGTGCTTGGGGGACTAAAAAGATCATTTTCATAAAAACTAGCTTCCCCAAGCTTGACTTTTCCATAGCATTAGAAATAATGGTATCCAAAGATTTAATGCTAATAACATTGCTACTAGCATGAAAATAAAGATCTCTCATATTTTTGTTGTTTTCCATTAAGACTAACTGGTAAAAATAATAACAAGGAACAAGTAAAAATAAACTTAACTAGTGAAAATAAAAACAAGAAACAAAAAGATATAATTGCAGAATCTAAGGGAAATAACTTCGAGCACTCACAAAGAGTGTGAGTACCTTTTACCTTACCTCCCCGGCAACGGCACCAGAAAAGAGATTGATGTCTACGCACGCTTCTATTCTTGTAGATAGTGTTGGGCCTCCAATGCAGAGGTTTGTAGAACAGCAGCGAGTTTCCCTTAAATGGATCACCCAAGGTTTATCGAACTCAGGGAGGTAGAGAACAAAGATATCCCTCTCAAGCAACCCTGCAATTATGATACAAGAAGTCTCTTGTGTCCCCAACACACCTAATACAATTTTCAGTTATATAGGTGCACTAGTTCGACGAAGAGATAGTGAAATACAAGTTATATGGATAGTTATAAGTGATAGTAGTGATCTGAAATAAAAATGGCAGCAAGCAAACATGTAGCAAAACTAATTGTAAACAATGTTTCAATGCTTAGAAACAAGGCCTAGGGATCATACTTTCACTAGTGTACACTCTTAACAATAATAACATAAATGAATGCATAAATATCTCTCTTCACTATTGAAAGTGCATGGTGCCCCCATATGTGGTTTTGGTAATTAATGACAATCCTTATGGACTAATGTTTGCATTGAGCTATCCTTGTAGATCTTGTCCATAGAAAATAATGGAGTTCTTGTGTTGAACTCTATTAGCTTCCTTAATGGCCATTGTTATATTCAAGGATTTATATGAAGAATGGTCATGGTTTGAGTTGAGCTTATTGCTAGTGTATCTTGAAGAAAAGGATTAGGTGATCTTTCATTATCATCTTCAATACATCATCATTTGAAGTGAGAAGCAAAGATACAAGGTTGATCAAGCAAGTGATCAACACACAAAGCTACAATTTGTATCAAGTGGGATTGTGTATCTCATGGTATGGTAAGCAATTGTAAATTTGTGAACTAACCCATGGTATGTGTGTGTGGCATCTCTATGTGTAGTTAGGTATCTTTCCATGGGCATGAACCAAAAGGAAGATTTCATATAGCCCGTGGTCTATGTCGTCGTCAAGCGGTGTTCGTCATCTAGCTTGACGTGGAACCTCAAGTGAAGCATCTAGAAGATATCCTATGCTTGATGCTTGCCACCCTTTTGGAGATTGTGTCCTTGTGAAGATTTGCCGAGAAGGTTCTCTCCCATAATGGTGTATGGGGGAGCTAGTCACTCCCATAATGGTGTATGGGGAAGCAACTTGCAAGTCTTCATCAAGTGCTAGCAAGCGCAATCAAGAAAGAAGATCCAACTTGAGAGAGTCAAGATCGTCATCATCTATCTCAAGTGGAATGCTCAAGGCAAAGGTATAATCTTGATAGGTTTTCTATTTTACCGGTCTCGTGACTTTCGGAGACCGGGTTATAGGATAGATAGTCGTACTATCAAGAGGGGCTCTCAAGTGAGTAACTTGATCAAATCGTTATGGAGAGCTCAAAGCTTTGCATACTTTGCATATCATCTTTCTTGGTTCTTATTTGGCTTTTGTCTCCTTTGGGTTTTAGTGCTTGTCATGATCTTCATGACAAGCCTTGGTTTCTCGAAAACGGATTTCGTAAGAAAAACTTGTTGCATTTTCGGTGGTGAAAATATTTCGTTCGTCTTTGAGAATGTTCCCACACCTTCCATGTGTGGTAACTTCTCCATACTTTGAGGTTTGATTATTTGGATGCTCCTTGCTGTTATCTTTCCAATGCAATTGGATTTACCTCGTTCAGAGTTCATATGCAAAAGTTATAGCATTTCTCGTATCGGTTTTCAGTCCACTATTGCTTTCCGGAATTTTTCGGATGATTCCGGGATCCAGAATATTCCGGGCCATTCTGGCCACAACGGGAAATTGTTCTGTTACAATCCGGAATTTTCCGGATGATTCCGGGATCCGGAATATTCCGGGGCCATTCCGGCCTCAACGGGAAAATGCTCTGTTTGCATCCGGATTATTCCGGAATCATTCCGGGGTCCGGAATATTCCGTGCCATTCCGGCCTGGTCGGTAAAAGGAGAAAAACGGCTAGTTTTGTGGGGACCTATTTAAGGGGGTCTTCTTCCCCATTGGTCCCCAAGTCTTCCAAGCACAAAATATCCTCTCTCTCCCACCATTGTTGACCTTGGAAATCTTGCCCCTCTCCCAATCCCTCCTATGATTCTTGCATATCTTTGAGGGAGAAGATAGAGGAGATCTAGATCTACATTTCCACCAATCCATATTCCTTCTTAGTGAGGGAAACTTAGTAGATCTTGATCTTGGAGTTCTTGGTGTTTCTCCTCCATTTGTTCTTCCTCTCTTATTCCCCCATAAGCATTTGTTGCTTTGTTGGAATTTGAGAGTGGAGGATTTGAGCACTTGTGCTCTTGCCATTTGCATCGTTTGCATCGGTTTGCTCTCTCCATGAGGATTCGTGGAAGTGAAAGATTGTGAGCTTGTTACTCTTGGGTCTTTGACCCTAGACGACTTGTGGTGATTCAAGAAGATTTGGGAGCCCCCAATTTAGTTGTGGGTGTGTGCCTCAAGTGTTTGTAAAGGATTCGATCCCCGCCTAAAAGGGGTTCAATAGTGAGAGGTGAACTAGGCCTTCGTGGCGGAAGTTCATCGGAGAATAGGGTGAGGCCTTAGTGGCGTTGAGTAGGCCTTCGTGGTGAGCTCACACCCCTCCAACGAGACGTACTCCCCTTGTGGGAGGAACTCGGGAATACATCGTCGTCTCCGTGTGCCTCGGTTATTTCTATACCCGAGCTTTTTACTTATGCAATTTACATTGTGATAGCCTTCGTGCTTGAAGTTATATATCTTGCTATCACCTTGTTACTTGTCTTGCTTAGCATAAGTTGTTAGTACATCTTGTTGACCCTAGAATATTTAGGTTGTATGCTTGTTAATTTAAACTCCTAGTTTATTCGCATTTAGCAAGATTTAACCGGAAAAGTTTTAATCGCCTATTCACCCCCCCCCCCCTCTAGGCGACGTCGTTGTCTGTTCAACTATGCTACTCCGAACCACTCTTCGGTCAGATAACGAACACCAATCCATGCGTAGGGCTGTAACAACACTCCTCAAGTCTGTATTCCCTCTCTAGGGAACCCCACGCTGTCATTATGAGCGCCCCAAATTAGTAGTAAAAAACACCACAATTTCATAGGGTCATCCAACAAAAAAAAATATCATGATAAACCACACGGTGCACACACTGTCACCTTTACACCGTGATCAAAGTGTTTACAGAGATCTCATAACAAAACCACTTGAGTATCATAACAGATGAAGATTAACATCTACTTATTCAACTAGATTACAAAGCTAATGATCACATAAAGATCACACCATGGAGAGAGAGATGAAACACATAGCTACCGGTAGAGCCCCCAGCCCCGGGGGAGAACTACTCCCTCCTCATCATAGGAGACAACAACGGTGATGAAGATGGCGGTGGAGTCAATGGAGATGGCTCCGGGGGCACTTCCCCGTCCCGGTAGGGTGCCAGAACAGAGATTTCTGTCCCCCGAAACTTTTTTGTGGAAGGGGGTCGATATATTTAGGGTTTATGCCTCGAGGGGACTTTATAGGCGAAAGGGCGATGGCGGTGGGCGCCCGAGGGGCCCACACCACTAGTCGGCGCGACAAGGTTGGAGCCCGCACGAGCCTATGGTGTGGGGGCTCCAGGGCCCCCCCCTCTGGGTCTTCTTTGGACTTCCTTGATGTGTCGGGAATTCTAGGACTTATGGCTTTTGTTTCGTTCAATTCTGACAAAATTTCTAGAACAACTTTTCTGAAACAAAAAACAAAAGAAAACAAGAACTGGCTCTATGGCATCTTGTCAATAGGTTAGTCCATGAAAACTTCTGGAAAACGAAGCAAAACATGTGAAAACATAAAGGTATTGGATAGAAAACAAGCATGGGGCATCAAAAATTATAGATACGATTGAGACATATCAATCCCTTCCACCTTCGCGTCCATCAACGACATCTAATTGAGAAGTTGCTTTAACAGAGCCTCGATCCCCTCGTTCTGCGTCGATAGGTCACACATCTTGTTCGCGAGAGCGTTGCTGGTCTACTTCTGCGTGCGTAGCGGAGTCAGCTTGAGCAGATTGAAGATCGGGCAAGTTCGACCAACCGCGAGCGTCTCAGAGGATCTTTGGGTGATTCAGCTATGAATCTCACCCTAACAATTAGGAGAAAAAATTTCTCTTGAAGTTTGCGAGATCCCAATCCATGTCCGAGATCTCCAGGCAATTGATACCAAATGTTACGAATACACTCAATTTAGACACAAGAGAAGGGGGATTCGGGAGGGAATTCTGGTACTAGGGAAGGGACGGTACCAAGGATTTGAGAGATTCAGGATTACAACAAGGGGGTTCATGCCCATTCTCTCCTATCTGTCTCTTACTCAAAGACTTGCAGCCACACATGGCATCATAAGCACAGGCGATTGGTACGTCTCCAACGTTGTATCATCCCAACTTTTAATAAAGATGGAATACCTGTGTTATTGTGCTAGTCCCTGGATCAATTGCTAGCACCACAGTACAAAATGAAATATCATGCCAATGCATCAAATTCTATTACATCGCATGATCCAGTCTTTACAAAATAGGATTACAACTTGCATAGTCTTAGAAGACTAGCAGAAAACAAAGAATTACAGCGGAAAACATAGTACAACATTGAGCCCAGCTTCTTCATGTGCCACAGGCAAAACATGTTGGCGATAGTCTCGAGATCCTAAAAGAAATCCTCACTCGTCTTCAGAAACATCTGCAATATGGAATATGCAGCCACAAGGGAGTCAATACAATTTAATGTATTGGCAAGTAGCACTATGGTGGATATAAATGGCAAGACTAATACTACATGCTTATTTGGCTGAGTGGAGTTTGGCTAAGTTTTGCATAAAGCCAGTTTTGTCCTATCTCTTTTGTAAAACAAACTTTTCTTTTCAAAGGGTGGCAACATTGGATTAAGATCCAAGCACCACAATACTGTTCACTTGGTCAAAATTTTACTTATTGAAATTGATGATGAGATTCTTCCGTCAATCCTTGTCCAGCTGCTCATAGTTGTCCATAACCGGGGACACGGCTAAGATCTTAGTTTGTTGACTCTGCAGAGGTTGTGCACTTTCACCCTTTGTCTTCAATTGGCCCAAACATCCTATACACCCGGAGTGCATCATGGAAAGGAGAGAATTGATACGAGATCTTTCAGAAGAAGAAGTCCAAACCCACCGGCAAGACCGTTCCACCTATAATTTTGCTATATCTGCTAGTCAAGCCTGGGCTGAACCCTCACAACTTAGTTGATCAAGACAGAGCCCATATGTCAAAAGGCTGCACGGGAAGCTACTAAACTTAGAAGAACATAGTAATCTCTTTGTTCCTGGGTGGCCATCCGCAAGTGACAACCTCAAGTGGAATAACCCTTAGATAAGGGCCCTGAGGCAACACTCAACATAAACCAGTCTTACCACTTCCACCCAGGTGGTTCATTCATTAGTTATACTTAGGATTTTTCCTCAACATCTAGTAAAACAAATTTTGTAGCATAGCTAAGCATCTAAATAAGTACCAAGGCATCAAAATAACAAGGTATAAGGATGGCTACACACTACTAGGATATAGCATAGCATAATATAACCTAGTAAAATTTCCTATCATGCATACTACTCAAAATCAACTAATGCATATAGAAAATAATGGGTAGTTGATGGTGTGTTACTTGCCTTGTTGAAGTTGGTGAAGATATCACACTCTCTTCACAAAAGATCGTTGCTCTCCGTACAATCTATTCATTGACAACACAAAACCAAATAAACAAGCATCCTAACAAACAAACATACAAGTGTAGAAAACATACATAGCAACTAACATATCAAAAGGGGCTTAACCAAGTTGGTTAGGACAAGGTCTAGGTTTGAGTTGAAAGATTCATTCTCTAGTGGTCTCATTCTTGTTAAGGGAATTCCAATGGTTTACTTGGGAAGGACTAGGTTGAGCTTGATGTGATCTAACTTTATTATAACCATACTTGTCGAGGAAGTTCCAAGAGTTCACTAAGAATGAACATATTACTTCTTCAACTAAAGTAATACATGCAAACACTTGGTCATATTCACCTTCAAAAATATTTGAGTGACTATGTTAGTATATTCCATTGTGGTTAGGGTAGGCCTACTAACTTCCTCATCAAAGGGAAAATATTACTAAGTCTTGGATTTTCCATTTGGGTCAATGGTTGGACAAAAATAACTTGTTATTCTTCAACTTGTATGGATTGCTTCTAGACCTCATGTGATTGCCTTCTTGAAGATCATCATCATGCCATCTAAGTTGTTTCCTTCCTTGGTGTGGTGCTTCTCTTGGTCTTGATAGTCTTCATGGTTTTCACTTCACTAATTGGTTTGGGTATGGGATGGGCACATATACCACTAAGTCAATTTGGAAAGAAAAGAATAAGAAGAAAGATAGAAAGAGAGAGGGAGATGTTTTCTTCTGGATTTCTTCACACTTGTACTTCCTTGAGTTGCTTCTAGTGGTGGAGTTTTTTCTTCAAAATTTCTTCATTGATCTTCCTTGTAGCTCTTCATGTTTCCACTAAGTTGAGAATGAAGTTTTCTTCTTGTGCTTGAGTCTTGATCTCCATTTTGCTAACTTGATGATTTCTTGAAGCAAGAATAGGGGAATGGAGAAGTAGATAGAAAGCAAAGGTACTAGGGTCTAAGGTTTACCACTTGGTCTTGTATGTGATTTACACATACTAGGTACTTGGTCTTGGCTCCAAAATAGCCATAACAACAAAGGTAAACAATGATAGAAACAACTCTAATACTTAACCAACTAGGTGGACTACTATGATGGAAGTTTGGCTAAAATTACATGGTCATGGTCCAAGGGTGTCCAAAATGGTTGGGCAAGGTTGTTTCTGGTCCAAGGTTATCAAATGGAGCAATTTTGCAAAAGGAACTATATTGAAATTATTTACATAATTAAATCTATGTCAAATTACTCAAATATTCCAATTAATTCTAAATTCAATTTTAATTTGATCAACAATTATTTTGGGACAGAGGATATGAAAGTACACATCCTAAGGTTTCCAAATATATTTTATTTACAATTTTTGGATTTGTAGAATTTGAATTATGCCAAATTTCATCAAACAAGCATATTTGAATTTGAACAGATTTAAGTTTGTCAAATTTAAATTTGGCCAGTGCCAAAAGTTTCTAGATGTCAGGGGCTTTTCAAAAAGTCCAAGATTGCTAAATTTGGCTAAGTGGTTGAAAAGATATGATGATTTGAAGTTGCAGGGGCTTTTCTGCAAATCTGCCAAAAATTCTACCGGGAGAAAAAATTGAATAAAAGGCTAGCCACGTGGCTGGATCTGATTGGGTGCATATGCTGACTGGACGCTGACTGGACGCTTACTGGGCTGTGCTGACTGGGTTAAGTCACTGGATCTGGATCGTTGGATCTAAATCCAACGACAGCGTACCCCTTCGGGGATGATCTAATCTAGGCCGTTCACCTAGATCTAACGGTCACAGGAGAGAGGAGGAGGCTTACCGGCGTGGGGTGGCCGGAAAATGGCGGGGACGGCGGCCGGAGTTGCAGGAGCTCGACGTTGCGGCGATTCAGACGGCCTCCGGGCCTTGGGACGTGACGCGGAGGATCGCCTCGACACGGCGAGGCGATTGGTGATGGTGGCGTTGTCGATCTTGTCGGGGAGCACCGGGGATGGATCGCCGGACTTGCGCGGGCGGCGGTGAGATCGGTCGCGCACCGCGCGGTCGTTCTACGGCTTGCAAAAATAAACGAGGAGGGTTAGGGGGTGCGCCAGGTCCTGGGGAGTCCAGAGGGACTGAGAGGGGCGGAGCTTGGTCATCACCTTCGCCGAAATCGAGCGGGGACGGCGGCGGCTATGAAGAACTCCGGCGAGCAATCGTGACAGAGAGGAGGCGCCATAACCAGAGGAGGGAGAGGGAAAATGGGGAGGCAGTCGTGGGCTTTAAGAGGAAGGACACGAGAGGAATTAAGGAGGCTTAAATTGCCCGCAATCAATGGATTTAAATCGGCCGAAACTGCCGTTCGTCAGTTTCCAGAGGAAGAAGAAGGTGACGTCATGATGACGTCATCATTCCTTTTTATTTTTCTTTTCTTTTTCCTGTTAAATAAAAACCTTAATAACTTCAGTTTTAAATATCCAAACAACATGAAACCAATTTCTAAAATCTTAAAATTTCAAATGCTTTCCAACAGTACCATTTTTTAAAACAATTCAACATATTTTATTTTTGAAATTTTGGAAATTTGAATAATTCCTTAATAGTTAATTAATGTGATTTTTAATTTAAAAATTTATAAAACATAGTTATTGGTCACTTAAAAATTCAAAGACATCCTAAATGTTGAAAACATATTTTTGAAAGTCCTTTCATCTTGTTTTCACAATTTATATTTTGAAAATATAAATAAAACATTAATAGTACTTTAAGGCCATTTTAAAATTTAGTAAATAATAAATTGATGTTATTGTCTAAATAAAATTTCAGAGACATTTTACATGTCATATATTATTTTTGGAAAGCCATTTTAAAACCTTTTTCACATTGTATAATTTTAGGATATGAAGGATTTACTAATAGTAACTTAATGCTATTTAATTAGTTCATATCAAATAATTAATATTGTTGATCAATAAATTTAGGATAAAACCACATGTCATAATATTGTTTTCAAAACCCTTTTTATGTTATTTTCCAAACAATGCATTTTATTTTCACACCTTCATGTTTAAAACTTGGAATAACAACTAAAAGTTATTATTAACAATTTTATTCTCATCAAATACCTTTGGGGCTTAGTACTTTATTAAGGGTTATAAATCTTTGATTTTTGGTTGCCAAAATATTATCAAGGTAATATTTGAATTGAAAACATTTTATGTAATAAATTTTGCTAAAGATAAAATGGTTTTCTTTATCTAATGAAACTTCATTTTGAGAGGATTTTAGGGTTTATGGAATAGAGGTATAATTGGATTCTTAAATTCAATTTTATTGCATTATGTATTGTTTCCTTTTGTTTCTTGCTTCTCATTTGGTTTTTGGTGACTTGCATAACATGAAAACAAAAAGTTTCAAATTTTTGTGATTTTTGAGTTTTTCCAAAAATCAGGGATGTTACAAACGTATCTATAATTTTTGATGTTCCATGTTGATATTATGCCAATTGCTACATGTTTTCTATACACTTCACAGAATTTTTTATGCATTTCCTTGGACTAACTATTGACAAGATGCCACAGTGCCAGTTCTGTTTTCTGCTGTTTTTGTATTTCAAAAAAGTTTTCTGGAAATATTCTCAGAATTGGACGAAACAAAAGCTGAAGTCCCTATTTTTCTGTCACGTACATGGAGTCCGAAGGAGACACGAAGGGGCCAGGGAGGCAGCCACACCATAGGGCTGCGCCCCCTCCCCCTTGGTCGCGCGGCCACGTGGTGTGGCCCCCTTGGTCTCTCATCGACATCGCCCTTCTGCCTATATATTGCCTTCCCCGTGAAAACCCTAAGTACCCGAGCCTCCATCCACGAAAATTTCTGCACCCGCCACCGTCTTCAACCCTAGTTCGAGAGGGTTCTGAAGTTCTTCCCGACAGCCTGTCGGAGAGGGGAATCATCACCGGAGGGGTCTTCATCACCATGCCTACCTCCGAGTGATGCGTTAGTACTTCATGCTTGGACCACAGGTCCATAGTAGTAGCTAGATGGTTGTCTTCTCCTATTTGTGGCATCATGTTTAGATCTTGTGGGCTGCCTAACATGATCAAAATCATCTTATTGTAATGCTACATGTTGTGTTTGCTGGGATCCGATGAATATTGAATACCATGTCAAGTTTATTATAGATCTATCATATATGTTATTTGTGATCTTTCATGCTCTCTCTTGCTAGTAGATTCTCTCGTCAAGTAGATGGTTGTAACTCCAACAGGGAGTATTTATGCTAGATAGTGGATTCATGCCTCCAGTAATCTGGGAGAGTGATAGTAACTTCTAAGATTATGGATGTGTTGTTGCCACTAGGGGTAAAAAAACAATGCTTTTCCTAAGGATAATTGTGTTGTTTACATTACACACTTTACTTAATGCAATCATCTGTTGCTTGCAACTTAATACCCAAAGTTTGCTCGGATGACGTCCTGAGGGTGGATTATTAGTCATAGATGCAGTTGGATAACGGTCTATTATCATGTTGTAATGCCCAAATGAATATCATAGTAGTCATCATGTCATGTATATGCATTATGGTGCATTCTCTATTTGTAAATTGCCTATCTGTAATTTGTTCACCCAACATGTTCTTTATCTATTATGGACAGACACCACTAGTGAACTGTGGACCCTGGTCCATTATTTTACACTGATAATAAAACCTACTGCAAACACTGTTCTTTTTCACTACAAACATTGTTCTCATTTCATTCACTACAAAGAAACATCATTTTCCACACTATACGTCTAATCGTTTGTTTTCAGCAAGACCGGTGATATTGACAACCTTACTAGTTCCGTTGGGTCAAAGTATCTTGGTTGTGTTGTGTGCGGATTCCACGTTACTGCTGAGCCTGGTAGTGTGTCCTGCCAACATCAGCTATCAACAACCTTTCGAAGTGATTTCTTTCTCCTACTGGTCCGATTAAACCTTGGTTTCTTACGGAGGGAAAATATTGCTACTGTACTCATCATACCTTCCTCTTGGGGTCTCCCAACGAACGTGTGTCCACACTCCATCAACGGTTAGCTAGAACCCACTAGTCAGTTTGATCAAGACTGGCCACTCCGAGACAAATTAGCATAAAACTACCACTTTGCAAACCAAATTTTCTGTTTGGTACCACTTTGCCGATAGGATACGTAAATCTACCACATTTTGAATTCAATTTCGTGGAAAAGACTAATCGCACTCTAAGCGCAAATTGACACTGGAACTGACGAGGAGGGGGACCACCACTTTGATGACGCGACAAACCAGGTGGAATACGGGCGGACACGGACGTTAACGTCCCTTTTTTGCTTGGTATAAGCGGGGGAAATGTAGAATTAGGTTTTCAATATCTCTCTCCCGCGTTTTCCCCATGTCTCTCCCTCAGACGATGGCAGCAGAGATTTCCGACGGTGGAACTGGTGACGGCGGCGGTACTGGTGACGGTGGCTCCGATTCCATGGACAACGAGGTGGGAAGCTCGAGCGTAGGTCAGTTGTCTGCCTCCTACTCTGTGGAGGCTAGGGCATTGGCTGCGGTCGCCAAGGCCGTCATTTCTTTGTCGGCGAAGAGAAGCCACCAGTGGAACTTCAGCATTGGCGGCGTCAAGTATGTATTTTTTTCTGTATTGCCTCTTAGTGCCCACCATTTTGTCCATCTAAACTCATTTTGTCGATCTGAAACTACTTTGATTTGAATCTTGAACTGCTCGATCTAGGTTTTGTCACTTCGTTTCTACTTAGTGCCCATCATATCTTTTACTGTTTGTAATAATTTGTGCTTGATTTAGTATTTGGTACAACATAGGAAAGATTACTACTTCTCGACCTAGTTCTTGGTACTACATATGAAAATTTTATTAGTAATAGAATGTTATTAGTAAGTCTAGTTATCCTGGTATCGCCATTATAAGTAATAACATAAGATTATATTCTTTCTATTGTAGTTTGTATGATAAAGTTTGGGAAGTTAGGTTTCATTTTCCTGGGGAAGATAATCTAGAGAGAACTTTAGGCAGATCAGATATTACTGTTATAAATCTTGTGGGGATGATAGAAGCTCATGGTTATGGCATTTTGGACAAGATTTACTTCATAAAAGAGAGTGGAAGATGTATGAAGGGGATGGAGTTAGTTGACAGTATGGCTAAGGTGGAGGAGATGCTTTGTTTGTTTGATGACTCCAAGATTCTCAACCTGACAGTAATTAAGCAGAAGGCAACTGCACCATACAATCTCAACATTCATTGTTGTGAAAAGCATATTGAATTAGTTGAGCCGGTTGTTATGGAAGTTGACATGTCGGGTGTGACATGTATTTCAGATGATGAAGAACTTTATCTTGTGGCAGTTGACTACACAGATGTTGTGAATATTTGCACACAGAAGAGTTCCACTGTCAACAAGGGAAAAGCCATCATTGTTGTTGACATCTCAGAGGAGGAAATGGAGGACAGTTCTTATGAAGATTTTTTTCTATGACAGGGGTGAATACAACCCTGAGTTGCATAACATAAAGGTAGCTGAGGAATTAGAGATAGTTGAGAATATAAGAAAGAAAATTAAGGAAAAGGCACAAGAAAAGAAGCAGCCTACTGTGCACTTTGAAGATGACACAGATGTGGAAGGGCTATTTGAAGAAGAGATGTCTTCAGAGGCTGAGGTGGTGTCATATGATGAGGATGATAATTTTCTTGATGAATTTGTTCTGGCCAAAAGGAAGTCACATAGGGATGGCCCCACTAGCAGGTCACATCATGAGCAACCTGCCCCTGATTTGTGCTACTATTTGCCTAGTTCTGATGAGGACATGAGTCCTGGTGACTTAGGTGACAGTGATGATGATTGTCATGTGGATGAATTCACATTTCCAAGTGGGAAAAAGAAGGTAATGAAGAAAAAAGGAAAGAAGAGGGTTTGGTACGATAAAACAAGGGCTTAACCCCAAGACCAACTGTGTGTTGGTTTGTGTTTCACTGATGTTTATCAGTTCAGAAGAGCTCTAAAAACATTTCACATTGCTCAGCTAAGAAAATATCACTTTCACAGAAACATTGGAGAAAGAATTATAGTTGATTGCCTTTAGCCAGGATGTCCCTTCTACATGACCGCCTCTAAGATTGCTCATGAGAAGACCTTCTGCCTTAGTAAAATGAATTTGAAGCACATTTGTGGTGCCCTTGGGGTGAACACTAAGGTCACAATTTATTGGTTTGCACATCAATGTGAACAGGCCATTAGGACTGATCCAAATACATGTGTGGAAACATTAATTGAAAATACAAAGCTCAAGTGGGGAGTTGAGGTGCCAAGAAGCAAATCCTATAGGGCAAGGAAGAAGGCATTTTAGGCAGTTATTGGTGATCAAAGGGCACATTACAGGAAATTGAGAGATTATTTTCAGGATGTGATTTACACAAATCCAGAGAGCAGGTGCATAGTCACTACCAAACAAGTGGCTGGGGATCCAAGGGCAAACCCCAGGTCCCATGGTTTATTATTTCGCCTCAATGCTTCCAAAGAAGGTTTTCTTAATGGGTGTAGACTATTCTTAGGTAATCTTTTTATACTACTAATGTTTGAATGAAATGTTACATACTAAATGTGTGCATTATAATCTATTAGTTGTACATTGTATTTTGTATGGATAGATGGTTGTTTCATAAAGTTGAGTACTGGTCAGCAAATACTGGTAGAGATGGAAATAACAATATAGTTCCAATTGCATTTGGGGTGGTGGACCAAGAAGATTATCTTAGTTGGTGCTGGTTTCTGACCCAACTTAGGTATTGTATTGGGGATTCAGGAAAATTTGGCAATTATACCATAATTTCTGACAGGCAGAAGGTAATAGCCCCACCTTTTTCCATTATGCAATTTTGGAACTTAATCATTAATTATTTGCACTACCTTATGTTGTAACAATTGTATTTCAGGGCCTTATTAAAGATGTGCACCAAGTGTTTCCCAATTCTCCTCACAGAATCTGTCTTAGGCATATATATGAAAATTTCCAGAGAGCTGGGTTCAGGGGTGAAGAGCTAAAGAAGCACATGAATGCAACCAGTTACGCCTTCACCAAAAGTAGACTTGACCTTTCAATGGCAGCTTTGAAGAATGATCATCATGCAGCTTACAGGTGGCTAGCTCAGATACCTGTGGAATTTTGGGCCAGACATGCCTTTGACAACAACTGCAAGACAGATCTTTTTGTTAACAATTTTAAGAGAAGTTTCAACATGATGATTCTATATGTGAGGAATAAGCCAATTCAGACAATGTTTGAGGGGATTAGGAGCAAATTTATGGTGAAATACAGTGGAACAAGAGAGAAGGCAGAAACCACAGGGTGGGAAATCACACCTCATTACTATGAAATATTGGAGCTTGCCAGGAAGTTTTCCAGGTACTGGGTTGCTAGAAATTCAAAAGTTGGATTGTGGCAAGTTTCTAGTGGCTCTAGGATATATGAAGTGGATCTTAGAGCACATACTTATGGTTGTAGAAGGAGGGATGTCATAGGAATACCATGCAATCATGTAGTGGCAGCTATAGTCAAGGTGAAGCAGCAGCCTGAGGACTATGTGAATGACTTTTTCAAAAAGCCAATGTACAAGGAAGCTAACAAGCATGTCATATACCCTGTGCATGGCCTTGAGGACTGGAAAGGGACAAATACACAAGAAATATATCCTCCACCATATAGAGAGAAACCTGAAAGGAAGCAAACTGTTAGGAGAAAGGGCCAATTTGAGGTGCAAGCACCAAGAGTTTCTCTAAGGATGGGCACAATAACATGTAGCAACCGCAACCTCACTGGACATAACTATCTTAGTTGTAATATCCCCCTTAAGGCAGAATTGCAACTCAGAATAAATATGAGAAAGGTAACTATTTGCTGATGGTTTCACAACATTTGATTTCTGCACTTTATGTATGCATTTCCTGATAGTTTTAACATGCATTGTTTGTGTACCAGGCTGATAGGGAGCAGGCTAGTGAAGGCCCCACTTCTGCTTCAGCATCAAGGTATACTGCAGCAGGTGATGTTTCTCCCACAGTAACACCTAATACTCCCACATCAACACCTGGTACTCCCACAACAACAATTGGTGCTACTACAGCAAGACCTACTACTTCTACAGCAAGACCTGCTACTCCTACAACAACACCTACTACTCCTATTCCAACACCACCTCAACCTGCTGCAACAAGGGCATCTACAGCTCCAAAGGTACCAAGGGAACCTAAAGCTCCAGCTGCAACACCAGTTCCTGTCCCTAGAGCCCCAAGGGAACCTAAAGCTGGAGCAGCAGCACCAATTCATGCTTCAACAACACCTTTCTGTGCTCCAAGGGGTGCAAATGCTCCAGAAACAGGTTCTTCTTCTTGTCCTCCAACTGGCACAAAAAGAAAGAGGACCTCTACTCTCAAAGGGAAGTGGAAAGGCTACTTGACTGCCAATGGAAACTACTGAGTGTTGCTCTTAAAAAGAGGACCTTCTGCTTTATTTTGGTCATGTATACCTAAATGATTATTTTTTGATCATTGAGGGAGTTGTTGATAACCCCGGAGTCCATCGAAGAACCTAAATGATCTTTTTTTTTATCATCGAGAGAGTTGTCGATAACCCCAGAGTCCATCAAAGAACCTAAATGATCATTTTTTTTTACCATCGAGGGAGTTGTCGATAACCCCGGAGTCCATCGAAGAACCTAAATGATTATTGTTTTATCATCGAAAGAGTTGTCGATAACCTCAGAGTCCATCGAAGAACCTAAATGGTCATTTTTTTTATCATCGAGGGAGTTGTCGGTAACCCCGGAGTCCATCGAAGAACCTAAATGATCATTTTTTTTATCATCGACGGAGTTGTCAATAACCCCGGAGTCCATCGAAGAACCTAAATGGTCATTTTTAGATCATCGAGAGAGTTGTCGATAACCCCGGAGTCCATCGAAGAACCTAAATGATCATTTTTTGATCATCGAGAGAGTTGTCGATAACCCCGGTTTGATCATCTAGTAAAATAAAAATCATTAAAAACTATACAATAATTCTCTAGTCAAATATAAATCATTAAAAACTATACAATAATTCTCTAGTCAAATAAAAATCTTTAAAAACTCCACAATATTTATCTACTCCAATAAAAATCATGAAAAACTCTACAATAATTCTTGACTCCAATAAAAATCATTAAAAATTGTACAATAATTCTCTACTCCAATAAAAATCATTAAAAACTCTACAATAATTTTCTACTCCAATAAAAATCATTAAAAACTCTACGATAATTCTCTACTCCAATAAAAATCATTAAAAAATCTACGATAATTCTCTACTGCAATAAAAATCATTACAACTCCGGTGCAATAATTAATTAAAAACTGAATTATAAGCAAAGACATTAGGGTCACAAGTGCTAATAATGATTAATTAAAAACTCACAAAGCCATTTGGGTCACAAGTGCATTATAAGCACATACTGGTTCATACATATTGTTCCACAAATACCTTAGTCTCACAAGTACATAGAGTTACACAAATAAAATAGTCTCACACATACATAATTGTTCATACTTAAATGATAGCTAAGCCATTAAACCATGATTTTACAACTTATTCATCACATATCTCCTTAATCCTCTTCAGGTTGTCTTTGTTACCATCACTTCATTTGAGCAGATCAAACAACATGTACTCAACCTTTTTCTTTTCATCCTTCAATGCCTCCCTTTTCTCCTCCCACTTCTCCCTTTCAACAGTCATGGACTCAAGATCTGCCTTCTCAGCCTTCAAAGTCTTCCTTTCCAGATCCCACTTCTGCATGTGCATCTTATGGCACTCCATTTCACTCTTCTGAACCTGCTTTAGCAGCTCTA
This sequence comes from Alopecurus myosuroides, assembly GCA_028641055.1. Lineage (NCBI taxonomy): Eukaryota > Viridiplantae > Streptophyta > Magnoliopsida > Poales > Poaceae > Alopecurus > Alopecurus myosuroides. The sequence continues at coordinate 364,292,996 of CM054059.1, read as the reverse complement.
CCTCACTCATCAGCATATTCCTCTCCTTCTCCATCAGACCCAACTTCCCATCAGCACTTTTATTTGGATACTCTAGAACAGCTATCTTCTGCTCATCACCATCTTTCTTAGCACCTTATGCATATATCTTCTCCTTGTTGACTTGGTATGCCTTCTTCACGGTGCTGTCAATATACTTGTTAATATCATAGACCAGTGCACTAAAATTCTTATCCAACTTCTTCTTCTCTTTAGTAAGTTGTTGAACAACTCTGCCATGCTCAATAGTTTCACAGAGTCTACCATTGTTGGAGTCCTCATACATTGCCCGTAGCCTTACAAGTGCACTTTCCATTGCTGTAGGCCACTCAGGATCAACCCAACAAACAAATACATAGCTCTACACTTGCTACAAAATTCAATTTCAAACAATAAGAAACTATCTGATCAAATATACTAAGCAAAGTGAGATCTCAAGCAAAGTAGAGCTAATAAATTGCAGATCTAATCTTGTAGAGCTACTAAATTGTACACCTAATAAATTGTAGAGATAATAAAATGTAGAGCTATAATTACAATGTAGAGCTATAAATTGTTTTAGCCCATCTATCCCTACATAATTACAATGCAGAGCTAATAAAAAGTTTCTGCTCCAGAATTACAATGTACCCCAGAATTCCATTTCTCACTGTTTGTGCTACCATTTGTCCAATAGTTCTTCTCTAACTAACTAACAAAATTCTACAGTACCAGGGACTGAACAATGCTACTGAAATTGGGCCAGAGAAAGCTTCAATAATAAAATGGTAAGAACTCACATTTGGGACTGCACAATGATAAAATCGGCAGCCCGTGTCCGTCCCCCTGAAAGTACTTCTTCGACAGCAGCTTGTGGACGTGACAAATCTGAGGCGTATCCACAACAATGCTGCAGAAGATTCCGTCCTCCATGGTTTCAGGGCCATAGTCGGATTCCATCAGCTACGCATCGCATAGAAACAAGAAGGAATCGAGATGAATCGACCGCAAAACAAGAAATTCCCAAATCGGCCGTGGAACCCTAACCCTACAAATCGAGACTTACATCATCAAGCAGAGACTCGTTGGAGGTCTCTCCGTCGTTCTAGCTCGGCATTGCGGCGGTGGCGCTCGCAACACAGAGGACGTCAGCGCTCGATGGCGGTGGCAACACAATAGCGTCGGCGATGACAAGTGTGTGAAGAAGACACAGTTCGTGTCTGTTCAACGCGACATATTTATGTAAGTTCAAATTCAGAAGAAAAAAACGGACGCTAACATCCGTGTCAGCCCGCCGTCCGCCTGGTTTGCCACGTTATCAAAGTGGTGGGTCCTCCTCGTCATGCTATTTTCTCCCGCTCTGAACGACGTGTAGCCATCGATCGTACAGCCATGGTCCATGACAGTGACAAGCGTCATCTTCTCCTCCCTCTTTCATCTTTGTGCCACCTGAAGCGTTGTCGATGCCTCCTCTTCCTACATGTCCTAGCGCTAGACCCTGACCTCGATCTCTTTCTCCTCTTTACGCATGCATTCTCCTCCACCGGCATCGACCTGGAGCATTTACTAGCCAACTCACCTGGTGGCGGCACCGCCAGACTCGGCGTCCATGCGCTGCCCTCCAAGACGCCGACCAGACTTCCACACCCCTCCACATCGGCGGTGCCTTCCGTACATGTACAACTCGCCTATAGGATATTATGTCAAAAAAGAGCATGCTTTTTTTTTGCATTTACGTAAAACTAAGGTGTTGTACTCCCTCTGTCCCAAATTAATTGCCTTAAACTTGGACAAAAGTGGATGTATCTAACACTAAAATATGTCTAGATACATCCAGTTTTGTCCAACTTTGAGACAATTAATATGAGACGGAGGGAGTATTTGTTAAGCAAAATCTGAAACAACTATGCCTATGTGGAATGTTTGTCCATCTTAATAAACTTGCTATTCATAAGACATGATCTCGTTGAGTTTGGTTCAGGAAACACTAATATGTTAGTTATTTAAGAATGTAAATTATTTCCACTAGATGTGCCTATAGGTGATAAGAATTGCCTACCATTTTGTTCATTATTTTTTTGAAACTTTTCTACTGTAGGGGAAACCCCCACAGCCCACTTTACTGCATAAAAACAGATTTACAACAGAAATAGGGATAAGAGGATTATCCCTTTAAAACAAAAAACAAGCTTTAAGGTAAAGATTGTAACTAAGAGGAAATTGAAATATGTCCATCTTTTTTCACCCTAGCCATAAGCCAAATGACTTCAGTAATAAAAATCCTTTTCCACCCTTTAAAACTTCGTCTCTCTCCCTTGAAAATATTTCCATTCCTCTGTTTCCAGATTGCCCAACATTCCAAAAAAAACAATTTCGTAGAAGCAAGGCCGTGGGAATGAGTCTTTAGCAGATTTGAAGATCTGATCTATATCTCCATTTGACCAGTCAATTTGCAGATATGTCCAAATTCTCATGCTGAAGTTGCAGTTAAAGAAAATATGTTGCCAATCCTCTAAATCTCTGGTTGGGCAAAGCACACATAAGTTATCATTTACCACATTCCACTTACTTCTGATGATCATGTCCTTTGTGTTGATCCTGTCATGCAAAATGAGCCAAGCAAAAAACCTTGTGCTTTGATCTACATTTGCTTTTCCAAATCCAAATTGATGGGGTGTGGTTAGCCCATTGCCTACTGTATTGCTTGTAGACCATTCTTGATGAGAAAATTGATTTACCATTTTTGAGTAATCCAAATATTTTTTGAATCAGACGGAGTGATTTGCCCCAACTCAGTAATCAAGAGGTTGAGTTCCTGAAAAGCGATTGAGGATAGTGGTTGGTGGAAATTGTTTAAAACTGTGTCTTACCCATAGAACTCTGAGACAGAAATAAGTTTATCTTTGGCATAAGAGAAAAGTCTTGGAAAAGCAGTATCCAGAGCATGTTTTCTCCAAATGTTAGACCAAAAAATAGTGGTGCATCCATTTTAAATATTGCTATTCATTAGTCCTATGTAAATTGATTAGAAAACTGCATGACATCCTTCCACCAGAAAGACCTACATTGGATTACACCATGTGGCACCACTTCATGGTAATATGAATTGTAAATTAAATTCACCCATGGGATATTCTCATTGTTAAAAAGCTTGTGCAAAAATTTCAACAGTAGAGCTTTGTTCTATGCTTGGAGGTTAATAATACCAAGTCCCCACTTATTCTTGGGTTTGCAAACCATGTCCCATGCAGCCAAAGAATTTACTCTTTGCTTATCTTTGTCTTTTCTCCATAAAGAATGTCTTCTGGCTCTATCAATATCTTTAATTACTCCTTGTGGAATTTCCAAAGTGAGCATGTAATAAGTTGGAAGTGAGGAAAGCACTGAATCGACCAGAACAAGACTGTCCCCATAAGAAAGGAGGCAAGTGGAAGCAGACAGTCTTCTCTCCACTCTGTCAATCAACGATGACATATCCTTTATTGTGGGTTTAGTTGTTCCCATTGGCAAACCCAAGTAAGTGAAAGGAAATTGCTGCTGCTGGCATTCAAATATTTCTGCTACGTGAGAGGCTTACTCAGAGGATAGATTGATAGGAAATAAAGAAGACTTGTGAAAATTGATCTTCAATCCGATGAAAGCTGCATATTTTTGCAGCATGTCTTTAAAATACAAAATCTGGCTTTCCTCTGCGGGTAAAATTATCAAAGTATCATCAGCATATTGTACAATTGGATATTCCCCTTCCAACTCAATTGGTTTTGGTAAAAAAAAAACTCTCTCCAGCCCATATTGACCATGCTCTGGAATATATCCCCTTGCATCATATATAGAAGTGGTGAGATGGGTCTCCCTGCCTGACACCTCTTTTGCAATAGAAACTTTTGCCAGGGACACTATTGAGCAAGATAGAAGATGTTCCCGTGGAAATAATGTCACTGACCTAAAGATTCCATAGTTTTGGGAAACCTTTTTTGTTCAATACCTCCAGGATTGCTGAGTGTTATATTGTATCAAATGCCTTTTCAAAATCAATCTTAATAACAACAATTTTCTTCTTTGAATTTTTGCACTGGTAAAGAAATTCAAAGCACCATGCCAAACAATCCTGAATGCGTTTAGATTTGATAAATCCATATTGGTTATTGTGTATGCACCTTGTGATTTCCCTTTGTAGTCTATTTGTAAGAAGCTTAGTCAGGATTTTAGACTGGTGTTTGTCAAAGAAATGGGTCTAAAATCATTGACTCACTCAGGAATTTTTTTTTTTTTTTTGGAATAAGAGTTATACAAGAACCATTAATGCTTTCCAAGTTATTTTTTCTCTCATAAAAATCATTACATAACGCAACAGAATCCTTTTTCACGATCTTCCAGCAAGTCCTTAGGAATAATCATTTTGTTCCTTATTATATTTCATGTCTGAAGAGCTACAATTTTTTTTGCAATGCTTTTCAGCTCTATTTCCTTTAGATGTGTCAGCAAGAACTTCATTGCTTGGATCAGATCTACCTCCAGACCCACAATGTCGAGGCCGATTTTGTCGATTGGTGGACGTTGGTCATCCATTCTCTCTCCCCCCCCCCCCCTCCGCTTCGCAAGGGCACATCGCCGTTGATCATTCTTACGGTGTGGTGGATTTGGAAACAACGGAATACTCTTCGACAATGTGACCCCTTCGACGGCCGCCTTGGTGGCAACCATCAAAACAGAGCCCCATGACTGGGCGAACGCGGGGGTAAATGGGCCCGGTCTGCTCCTACACTAGACTAGGCGTGTTGAGTTCTTGGGGTTGAGTTGTACCGTGTGGGTGGCCCCTTGTTGGGCTTGTACATAAACTCTCTTTTCTATCAACGCAATGAAACGTAAAGCTTTTGCATTTTCGCGAAAAAAATGCTTAGAGTAATATAATTGTGTCATAAATGATATACTAGTTTTGTGTGACTTGTATGTACTTATTATTTACCAATTTATCAGTAGATTTTTCTTTTAAAATTTGTAGTTTGTTTATCCATGTATGATTAAATTTTGACCTCCAGTTTTTATTTTGTTACAAATATTCACTTGGTGTTGGTTTTGCAGGTTACTCTACATGGATGGACCGCAAGAAAATACAGAATCGCAAAGGAGTTGAACTGGATGGAAAGGGTAATCTTCGTTTCTTTGTTTTCTTGTATACTCTGACTTGAAACTTTGCAACATCTCAAACGTTTTGTCTGCAATAGGGTGTTAACAAGCAGCCTACACCATTATCTGTAGCAAATCCGGCTATAAAAAATCAGTAGAAAAGTGAACAAAAGAAAATTGAAGAGGTATTAATTACTTTTTTTTTCTCGGGATCATGAGTGACACTGTATAACTCTCTTCGTGATATGCTCATCTGAATATTTCAGTAACTGAATCTTGAGGTAAACCATTTTTTATTAGTGTCATTTTTTCTAAGATTACTAGATAGCTATTTGATTATCGAGAAAATTTCAATCATTTGCTTCCTGCTACGTTGAGCAATCGCAAGATTTGTACTTTTTCAAAAGTGACCCGTAGAGATTTGTACCTTTTGTCATCTGGTCCGGTTTCATTTGTTCCAACCCCATCTCATTCTTACTATAACACTGCTCTTGATAGGTATTGATTTTCTTATATAGCCCATTCCAATCACTAATGTATTTCTTTAAAGTCAGTTTTACTGGCCGAGCTCGCCCCTTAAGAAAAACGGGTTATGCAGAAAGAAGTGCCTTTCAGTTGTGAGGTACAAGGCAACACATGTTGCTGTAGGTTTTTCCACAGACTCTTAATTCGTTTATTATCTGATCAAATTGCAGATCACTGTTTGTCATTTTGTACGATTCCTTAAAGAAGAAAGGATATCAGCTGCTTCTAGGGTATACTTGGTTGTAGGCCTTTTTGAGCAACTTGAATAATCTGTAGTGTATCTGAACTTAATACGAGGGCTGTATATCAGTGTTATCTGCTTGCCTTTTGGTACTTTACACCTAATGTACAAAGAATCGAAAAAAGTAGTTTCTTTTTATCAAGCATGCCACATTTTTATTTAGTATTTTTAGGTTCAAGAATGGAGACGTCTACTATGCAATTTTAACTGATTTTCAGAGTAGGGAACAATTTCGTGCTATATGACATGTCAATTTATAGACCATACTGTAACCAAACTATTACCTATACTAGGGAGCCCTCTTTCTCTTACATTATTTTGTGTTGGTGGGTTACTACACAGGGTTTACGTCGATTCTTACTACATGGATATCTATTTTATATGTAAGCATGCTTAGCAATTTCATGAATACATTTTTCGGTCTAAACTGAGTTTTATTCTCTTTTACATTCAAAAGGATGCTATTTTGTTTGAAACCCAGGAAGCGAAGCTATGATTCAATTTGAATAGGAGACATTACGAAAATATTTGGAAGGAAATAAGGATGCCCGGTTGAAAGCTATAAACAGCAGCAACTAGACAATAAAAGCTGAATTTGTCAAAGCGGAGACAATGGAATTTCTAGAAAGTCATGGTTTTGGCAGCTCAGAAATGTAATTTTTAGCAGCATATGGGCAACTGAAGCCCATGACAGAAAACACAGCGTCGACGTTAGAAGTGATGAATATAACTAATGACACATATTTTCTATTGGACAGGAAGCATGAACGATGAATATAACCTGAGAGTAAAAACAATATATTCACCACATGAAACCATCTGGTTGATACCATGTTGAATGCATATAGATTTTTTTTTCTTAGTGCCATTCCAGGACGGTTGTCGACGACGACTTCGTTGGGTGGTGGTCCCAGACCCTGCTTTCCACCCCTCGCCTGCTTCGGAAGGGCACCTCGTCGCTCATCATGCTCATGGCTTGCTGGATCTGGAAACAGCGCAACTCTGCGGCCTTCGACAATGCGAACCCGTCAGTCGGAACTGCTACCATCAAGGCAGAGGCCCGTGATTGGGTTCAAGCGGGGGCAAAAGGGTTCGGTCTGCTTCTTCCCTAGGATAGGTCCGCTGTGCTTAGGGTTGAGTTGTACCAGTTAGGTGGCCTCCTTGTAGGCTTGTACATAAACATTCTCTTTCTATCAACGCAATGAAACGCAAAGCTTTTGCGTTTTCGCAAATTCGCAAAAAAGTACGTAACTTTTGCCAACAACATCGAGACACTGAATTCAAGTAATAAAAGTTTCTCAATTATTCTTCTATCTAATCAATAAATATATTCACTTTTCTCTCTCTCTTTGATTACTTATCAATATACAAGAAAGTTTAAATGAATTTAAATTTTCATGTTTCCATCCTCAAAATATTGATACAAATGTGAATAGTATACAATAATGGATGAGCGTGGCAACGTGCGCCATCGATGATATAGTGAAATTGAAAAAGTTATCACCCTAATATTTATGGAGTTGCACATGTGTTTTAGTGTATAATTATTCACTTGTACACGACACACTTATCGTTTCAAAGTGGCAACTCACTTATTAAATTAGTCGGCAACTTTTAAACTTAAAAAAAAAATCCAAAAGTGAATATGCCGAAAATGATTGGTTACTCGGGTGATAATTTACATGCAACTGATAACTCACTTGTTAACGAGTGGTAACTTTTAAGTAAGAAAAAAAAATCGTCAGAACATATCAACATGTGATTTAGTTCCGAATATCTCGACTTAAATCGAAAAAAGGGTTTGTACTAAAAAAAAATATTTTGAATTTTGAAGTTTTGTATTTAATGCGAGATGACGTCAGCAGTCCTGTCATTTAATACATACATCTTAATTTGCATGACTCGACGCTTCAAAAATTCAAAGGTTAATTCTGCATCCAATTAGTGGTTCCCCTAATTTGTATAGGCATGGCCACGATTCACATTGCCCTAGAATTGCTACATCTAGGCGGACAAGTAGAATTTTTTTAGACTTTTAAATTGGATTTTTTGTTTTGGGGAATAGAGAGATCATTAAAGAGTATTTTTGTTGATCGCCACACATATATTAGCATACAATTTAATGATCGAAGTTATATTTGAACAGTTTTGCTAATTCTCAGTCGTTCAGTCAACTCAAAATTAACCAAATCTCAGTGGAGTGGCATTTGTTTCATGAACCGGACAAGAATCACTCGAAAAGAAGAAAAGGGTCGAGCGAGGCCGATCTCGAGGACCACACCTCTCCAATCGCACCGACCGCCGCCGTCCAACTCGGGCGAGCTCATCGCGTGCCGCCGCCGCGGCTTCACGGGGTCCGAGTGCTCATCCCCGGTTTCGACACGAACATCCCTGCCGCCGCCCCATCTCCTGCTGGTACGCCATCTCTCCCCTTTCTCTACTCGAATCATCGCTGAATTCTGCGCCGAGTTAGATCCTGGAGCGATCTCGTCCCTGTAACTTCTGCACCAAATCCTCCACCGTTATCATGTAATGGATGCAGCATTGGTTTAAGGCCTTATTTAGTCTGTCGCCGCGAGCTCCCTGGTTCAGGCAGAGAGTTTCTATGCGATTGTACCCAAAGGTTTCGGCTATGGTACAAGATATGAATAGCTGGTTATATTAGCAGAGCTCAGACAGATTGAAATTGCATGCTCATTAGTTCGGGGTGATCATTGGTCAGACTGGATGGTTTCACTGAACATTTAATGACTCGGCCTGTGTGGTAGATTGGGGAATATTTTTGTTCTTTAGTTCTCATTATTGAAATAGTGCTGCAGTAGATAGTTTCATGGTAATTGATTTGAACATGTTAGATGAAATACAGTTTTAGGACTAGCCGGTAAGTTGCTTTACTGCACAGGTGGAGCATTCTATGTATTAGCAAGCTCATGTTTCTTCTATTCTGTTCTCCCCACCTGTGTTGCGCTGCAGTGTAGGCCTGAATACTTTCATTCCTTGGCAGGTAGCACTTTCAAAATGAATTTTCTCTCGCTGTATTAAGCTCCAGTTTCGGAGATGGCAGAATCCAGGCTAACTCGACAGTTCTCCCATGTTATTCTTGGCTTGGATGGTACCCTCTTAAATACAGGTAATTGGAGATCGGTTGAATGAATGCGGAGTTATTCCTTTATCTGCATCAATGGTCCTTTTGGGTTCTCAATCTTACGTCTATTTGTTATAACCCATGGCAGATTATGTTCTGCATCAGGTGCTAAAGTCATTTCTTGTCAAGGAAGGAAAAGAATGGGATAGCAAGAAAGCTCAGCGATTATTAGGAAAGGGACCTTATGAAGCTGCAGTTGTTCTTTTGGAAGACTATGAACTGCCTTACTCAGCAGAAGAGTTCCTCAGCATGACTACTCCGATGTTTACTGAGAAGTAATACCAGTAACCCCCCTGCCTTTTCTGTTGCATAAGGTTCTAAGATGATATGTTAGCTAGAAATACAGATGTATGTGTTGTCCTCCTTTACACACCGTAAGCACATTTTCTTAAGGATGTCTGGTTACATATTTGAGAAACTGTGTGTGCATATACATACATATCGCATTCTGTCTCTTGCCGGTATTTTCCTGTATACTGATATCTGCTCTTCTGGCATCCCTGTATATTTCTGTCTGCACCAAAGCCTGCAAGTAAGCGTCAGCACATGCAGGCCTAAATATAGGGTCAGTGCTGAATTTCTCTTGGAAATAATAAAAGATGATACTGATAGATCACATGAGAATGCATGCTGCCATGTAGTCATAGTTCCTGCATTATTTAGTTATTTTGGAAGGTAAAGAAGAAAAGTGTCATTTAATAAGTATTTTGCCAGCCTTGTGTGCGATCATTGTATTTTTGCATTTTTTTTTCCCGTACTGTGGTGTGTACAGGTTGCCCTATACTCCTGCAAAAATAAATTCAGTAGTGCTTTCATTTTACTACTTGAAGCATTCCAGTCTAAATGGCGAATCCAATTCCACATTGCAGGTGGGGCAATATAAAAGCTCTTGCAGGAGCTAACCGATTAGTAGAGCATTTAAGGAGTAAGGGTGTACGTGTTGCTCTGGCTTCCAACTCTCCAAGAGAAAACATTAGAGCAAAGATCTCTTGTCATCCGGGTAATGCTTTCCATGTATATAAAAGGTGGACTTGTATCCTGCTTGTGAGTGCTAAGAAGGTGTTCTTACGGTTACTTTGTCCATATGGTATATAGGATGGGAAGAATCTTTTTCAGCAATTGTTGGTGGCGATGAAGTGATAAAGGGAAAGCCATCTCCAGACATGTGAGATATTGTGCAAGTTTTTGTAATCTGTATTGACAATAGGCATTTGTGGACACGACGACACGTGAAGTGCATTTGTTTGTTATGGCTAATTTACTTCTATTTGGATATTCAAGTTTTGTGGAAGCTGCAAAGAGAATGAATTCGGATCCATCAAACTGCATCATAATTGAAGATTCCTTGTAAGCATGTTTGCTATCTACTCCTGTTATTTATTTAAATGACGATGCAGTAATGAGCTGTCTCTCTTATTATCCTAAATAATGCGTTTTCAGTGGAAGGTAGTGCTTTGCTGGAGTTCATTCATTTTTCCCAATGTGCTCCATATTTGTTATTTTCAAGATCTCTCGTGATTAAGATTAAACCACATGAGTGATAGATATTTCACATCAGAGCTGCCTGTCTACCTAATGATATCATATACTTTGTAATTTGCTATGGAATTGCGATGGAGCTCTTGCTTTTACATCGGAAACATTTACTGTATCCTGTCTGACCATGGTTCTCTTTTTTAGCGTCTTATTTCAAAAGTTTGTAGTTTGATTATTATGTGGTGATTGATTGTTATCTAGGCTAGGTGTACTGGCTGGTAAAGCTGCTGGCATGCACGTGATAGCTGTACCTTCAATACCCAAAAGCGCTGCTGAATTTGGTGCTGCTGATCAAGTGATCAATTCCCTCCTTGACTTACGGCTTGAAAACTGGTGCTTGCCACCGTTTGTTGATTGTATGACTCAACATTATTATCCTTTCTGGTCAAATAATTTAATTTATGCAGATATTATGGTAGTATTTCTTGGCAGCTTGAACTATTCGTTGCTTGATTTTTCTGCAGGGATCCAGGACACCTTGCCAATAGAGCCATGGTTTATCAGTGGACCTGTGATAAAAGGATATGGTCGTGGTTCTAGAGTTCTAGGGATACCGACAGGTATGGGGGAACATGCTTTCTAGATATAAGAAACATACCAAATTAAACAATTACTATTGCTTGGTGTTAGATACTATTTCTGCTTCACGTACTTATTCTTATGACAACATGCATGCCCTTTCATGTATGTTTTCTGGTACCTAAATTCCGAGTCCATATAGCTTATCTATTTTCTGGCATTACCTCTCACAGGGGAGTTGCACGACCACAAAAAATAGCTAGGGTTGTAGATAAGATGGCAATGCTGTTTGGGCACTTCATACTGCCTCCTTGATAGATATGAGAATTTTTTTCTGACATGTAGGTCCACGTAACTAGTACATGTTAGACATGATTTAAATAAATTCATAAACAGAAGCTATTGGTTAAAGTTGATATCTTCCGTTAAGAACAGTGTTTCTCTTTGGTTTTGTAATCCTTATCATGCTATAAGTTGCCGCGCAAGTGTCTACACTACGAGGTCACTTCTAAGTATTTATTTTGATAACAGCGTGCTCTGTGTTTTACATCTTTGCAGCCAACTTACCTGTAGACAAGTTCTCTGACATACTGTCAGGGCATTCTTCTGGGGTATACTTCGGTTGGGCTGGGCTGTGTAAAGGGGGTATCTACAAGATGGTCATGAGCATCGGTTGGAACCCATATTTTCACAACTCGGAGAAAACTATTGTGAGTTGCCTTGGTAATAGTTCCTTTCACCTTTAGGTGTGTCGCACATTCTAAAATTCACTGGTTGCAGGAGCCATGGATACTTCATGACTTCAGCGGGGATTTCTATGGAGAGGAGCTAAGCCTTGCTATAATTGGTTACATACGACCCGAGGTGAAGTTATGGCCATACCAGCAAAAACAAATAGTACAATAGTTTTCAATGTTCACACCAGTTCTCACCTGTTTGTATAAACTCATTTTTTCCAAATGCTCAGGCCAACTTCCATTCAATTGAAAGTTTGATAGAGAGGATTCGTGAAGATGGAAGAATAGCAGAGAAAGCCCTTGAGCTTCCACTATATGCTTGCTATAAGGACTCGCCATACTTGAGAAGGGGTCAAAATGATTGAAGCAGTCCTACAGACAAAAGAAGCTGCCAATATTCTACATGTCCGTGAAATTATATTTGCCATGAGCTGAAACAGGACGCTCGTTTATAAAACTATTTGTAATTCGGTTGTATGGAATCAAGGGGAAAATCAAATTCCATTGGTGTAGGTGTAGATCTAGGTCACCCCTCTTAAATCCTAGAATGACAAAGTTTTTAAGTGGGTATAGAGATCTAGGGAAGTAAAGTTTTGGGGCAATGATGGAGATGTGCTGAAAGTCGTGGTGTCTTTTGGGGAAGGAGAGACCATCTTTTCCGCTGTGGATGTTGACCTGCGTAGCATAGTCATTGAGCCATGTATCCGTCTTTTTGTTGCCGCTATATTTAGTTCCTGACTTTTCGACATTGCTTACGCTTGATGGAATGACCACACTCCTGATTTGTGGACCAAAACATGGTGGTCCTATGTAGTCTTCGTCTCGTGCCGCGTGGAACAGATCAAGCCGGCGGTGCCGTGCAACGGCATCGTCTCCGCGATTTGTGTTGTGTCTCCGCTCAACATTGTCCCTCTCTCGGCTTTTGTGTCGCAGCTGCCCCTAAGGATGCTGCTGCGGATCAGATCAAGCTGGCGGTGCCGTGCAACGGCATTGTCTCCGTGATTTATGTTGTGTCTGGGATCAACATTCCCTCTCTCGGCTTCTGTGTCGCATCTGCCCCTAAGGATGCTGTTGCGGTTGCTCTGATCGGGCCCGTGGTACTGAATGACGGCTTCCACCTCCTTTGTCGGGGGTGATACGTCCCAAACGTATCTATAAATTTTTATGCTGCATGCTTGTTTTCTATATGTTCTTCCATGTTTTCTACATGTTTTCTTTCATTTTTCGTATGTTTTCATGAACTAACCTATTAACAAGATGCCTAGAGTCGGTTTCTGTTTTCTGTTGTTTTTATGTTTCACAAAAGATCCAAAAAAATATTCGCCAAATATCATGAAAATCCATGGAGATTATTTTTTGCGTGGAACGAAGACGGAGTCCAAATAAGAGCTGGAGGGGAGCCCTGGGGCCACTGGAGGGGTGCCAGGCACGGCCTCCCTAGGCCGCGCCTAGGGAGTATCCCGTGGCCTCGAACACCGCCTCCCGTCGCCTCTTCGCTTATAAATTGTCTTTAACCCTAAAAACGTCGGGGACGGAGAAATTTTCCACGAAACAGATACAAAAGCGTCGTCACCTCGAAAGTCCAATCTAGAGCTCTGGAGTCCTGCTCCAGCACCCTGCCGGAGAGGGGGGTCATCACCGGAGGCCTCTACATCGCCATGATTGTCTCCGGACAGATGTGTGAGTAGTTCATCCCGAGACTACGGGTTCATAGCAGTAGCTGGATGGTGTTCTCTCCACTTTGTTCCACTGATCTTGTAAGCTGTCATACATGATCAAGATCGCCGTTATGTAATTGCTACATGTTGTGTTTGCTGCGATCCGATGAACCATGAGTTTATGACTATTTTGATACGTCATATTGAGATGCTTCACTTCTATCTTTAGAGAGTTTTAATCTTGTCTTGTAATGATCTACGGTGTGTATGCTTTTCTTGTCCAAGTTATTGTATGCACCTCCAAGAGAGGGTTTATATGCTAGATAGTGGGTTCATGCCTCCTTTGACATGCGCTCGAGTGCGCCCGAGTGACAGAAACATGCGGGAAAGGCATGTGTTGTTGCCACTAGGGAGAAAACATCGGTGTTCTTGTCTACGGATGAGATTTATTGCTTACATTACATATTGTTCTTAATGCATTGCACACAAAGCAATCACTTCGTTGCTGCAACTTAATACCAGCGAGATTTGTTGGATTGTTGTCTCAAGGTGGACTTTTAGTAATAGATGATGTCGGATGGAGGTCGATTTATCTTGACGTAATATCTATAATGTTATAACCCGTGAACTATATCTCGTCATAATAGTATTGTTATGTGTTCATGATTTGTCAATTGCCCAGTTGTAATTGTTTACTGAGCATGTTTATTGTTCTTAGGAGAGAAACCACTAGTGAAACTATGCCCCCTGATCCTATTTTCCTTATTGATTACAACCTCGTTTACATACTTATCATCATCACTTGCTCAATGTTCCATTTTCATTTAATAATCTCCAACCATTTGATACAATTAATTCTCTAGTTTTCAACAAGACGGGAAGATTGACAACCTTCTCGGAAAGTTGGGAGTAAGAGAGAGTTTTTGTTTGTGTGCAGGTCCACGCTTGTTGAAGCGCCAGATAACAAGCAACCTACTAAGAGACTTCGAAGTCCTACTAGATTGATAAGCCTGGTTCCATAACTAGGGCAAAGTACTGTTATGCTGCATCATACCTTCCTCTTAGGGTCTCCCAACGAACGTGTCGTCCACATCAATAAGTAAGCTATTTTCTCGTGCCATTGTCGGGGACTTCAACCTTTCAGCAAGGGGTGTTGCACACTTCCACTTTCTCTCTTTTGTTTTGTTCTTGCTTAGTTACTTTTATTTAGCTTTATTTTCCTCATATAAAAAAATAGTTTTTAAGTCTGTAATATTTTACTCGCTTTTTTAGTTTGCTTTTATCTTTGTTTTATTAGTATGCCTAGCTTTGCTACTTTTGTTTTGTCCTCTGAAGCTGAGGCCCTCATTTCCAAAAAAAAAGGTGGGGAAGATTTAATTATGCTTGGTCAAGAATTTTTAATTCCCATGAGAAGACTCAATCGAAAAAAAAAATTGGAACAATTTTTAGAAGCTTTTACTTGGGAATCTTTCTATGTTATAGGATTGTTCTTGACACTCTAGTTGGAGGAGATTTTCTTAATTATTATGTTCATGAGGCTTATGAAACTTTGATAAATTTTATGAATATGCCTCCCTCTAAAAAGTTTAAAGAAACTCCTATGGAAAATCTTGTTAAAACAGTTGCAACTATAGAAACTTGTCTACCTAAACTTGAGAAGAAACTCTATGATATGAAGAGCGCAACACTAGAGGAATCCATTAAAGTTATTAATAAAGGAGCTTTTGTACCCAATGATAAAGCTTTTGAACCAACTATGAAAATTAGGATAAAGAATATGGGATTTAAAGCTCATCTAGAAATTGGTTCGGGAGTTTCAGTTTTACCTAAAGCTATATTCGACAATGTTGGTTTATAAGAATGATCCTATTATGTAACTAAAATGTTCCTCTATGATGGGACAATCAAAACTCCTTTGGGATTAGCTAAAGAAGTCCCCGCCAAAATAAATGACAACTTTATATCTATTGATTTTGTTGTCATTGATTGCATAGGGGATGGACGCATAATACTTTGGAGGCCTTTTCTCAAGCTTGTAAAGGCCATGATTAATATAGATGAGGGATCCATTAGATTTCAAACCACCATTGTGGGAAATCAAAATTTTCCGGATAACAAGACGAAGATCAAGTATGAGTATGTTTTTGGTTTACTTATACTTGATTCTTACTTTATGTATCCATCATATCCAAAAAGTAAGAGGAACCTCTCAACCTTATTGTGCTTATAAACTGGATCTTTCAAAGGCTTATGATCGCGTGGATTGGAATTTTTTGGAGAAGGCTTTATTAAAGTGGGGATTCTCAGTATGTTGGGTATCACTCATCATGCAATGTGTTAAGTCCGTCAAGTATTCGGTCAAGTTTAATGGAAAGCTCCTTGAGCAATTCACCCCCTGATGTGTTGCAAACATATCTATAATTTTTTATACCACATGATTGTTTTCTACCCAATACCTTTTGTTTCCACATGTTTTTTTTCGTTTTCCGGATGTTTTCATAGACTACCCTATCAACAAGATGTCCCAGGCCCGTTGTTGTTTTCTGCTACTTTTCTATTTCAGAAAAGTTCTTAAGGAAATACTAGCAAATGTGCCCGTGCGTTGCGACGGGAGAAACAACAACCATATAATCTTTGAACACTTACGGTCATGTAATCGGCATTAGTCTTTTATTTGCATAGTAAAAAGATAAACCATTAGGAGAAAATTCTCTGCCTTCTCAATATTTGTATCCTATCTTGATATATTATTATCTGCAAGGCTGAAACATAAATTCATGCAATTTTATGGAAATGCCCGTGAGTTGAAAGCGCTCTGAAATAATATGTTGTCACGAACTTGGCAATCAATGATATAATTTTTACCACTCAAACATCTTTAGTTTCACGCTTCTCTTTAGACCTAGTTCCCTTGTTCCGGTGTGCACCAATCATGATATCTATGAGTTTCTGTAGCCTAAAACCTGCGTCCAACTTATAAAATCCCGATATACAAGCCTGGATACATTGCTAGTTGATGTTGAAGCCGAAATTCCAAGCTGCTAGGATAAGTAACTTCCTTGATATGTTTTAAGGGAATCATTATTTTTCATTGTTATTATAATGCAAACCTCTCTCTTTTAAATTTGATATAGAAAAATCCATTAAATTAGGTTAATAATGCAAATACATGCTCTTTCACGTAAACATGATCACTGTACTTTGTGGATGCTCCACGAGCTACCGTTCTTAATGACTAAGACACCTTCTGTTTGTTTGATGTGTTTCTATGGTAACATACAACATTAAACTGCACGGGCATACTCCCGACCATCAGTGTTCCTACCATCTTAAACTTTTTTATTTTCAAAAAAATCTGAAAATAAATCCAGATGTAGCCAATGGTGTATCCCATAAACGTGCAAATTTTCAATTTAAAATATAAATTAGTACGGTCTACGGGGAAAATACAAAATATGATAAAATTTAGATATTTGAAATAGTCATACTCATATCCACACTTTTGACATATTTGTGTAATTCAGAATACGAAGTATTTGAAATTAAAATTTTGCACGTTTGTAGGATACACCCTTGGCTACGCTCGTATTTGTTTTTAGAATTCACATTTTACTTCTAGACGTAGTAAAACTGCCCATGTGTTGCAACAGATCTAAAATAATATAAATATGTGATCAAAAACCTAAAAAACAATATGATGTAATTTCTAGCACATAAACATCTTATATTTCACTTTGGTTATTGGTTTATACCATTTAAAATATTTTAGGTTTTGATTTAGATTTACTTCGCTATACATCGATTCTCTTGAAGAGAAACAAAAAATTCAACACCTAATTTCCAATCTTAATTGTGTGCATCATAGTTATCTAGAAATAGAAAATATCATTAAAAACAGTATAAAATTGAATTAGTTCATAACAATATTTAAGATTGCAACAAAATTAGGCTCATATGCAAAATTTCTATGTTCAATTCCAAGATATTATACATTTCGTAGCTCTTGTTCAGATAAGATGCACAACAAATGTGTGCAAATAAGAATATCATATCCATATCAGATCTATTGAATTTGTGTGTTAAAATTGATGAGCGGCATAGCAAATTTTGATATCGTGTGACAGTGATTACTCCGAAGTTGTTTCTTCCAAATAAGAAAATTGGTACACATGATCAAGTTTCAGAGTATCTTGATTTTATTTGATGAAAGCGACGCACTTAGGGTAGCATGTAAAATCCTTATAGAGAAAACATGATCTGAACAAGGAGAGGTGAGCACTTAGCTAGATTCAGTGAGACTGATACAAGATGCCATTGGATCACGCTCATCCAAGCCTGCTCTACGTGGCTGCACGAACTTAGTCGACCGTCGATGCTCCTGAAATTTTCCACGTTATGGAAAGGCAAACGCAGAGAATATATTTTCAGGTGTGCCACCACAACATGAATCAACCAGAGACGGGTTGGGAGACGATACCTACCGAATAGAACACGTCGCCCAGGAAGATCATCCCACCAAATCGTTCTCATTCCAGCGATTGGACATTTCCTTTTTGTATTAGCCGCGGGAACACGCCCTCGGTCTAAGGTTCTCTAGGAACACCATATATAGTTGTATATATGTTTATAGGTGTCACTGAATTGATCACTTTCAGGCAGAAAACTCGAGTTAGGCGTATAGTTTCGGGCTTCCAGAGTCGGCAAAACATGCGATGGTGGCAGACTCCAGTCGGGTGAAGTCGCGGAGAGTTCCGGCGAGGTCGGGAGAATGCCGAGACAACGCCAGACTCGCAGCGAGATAGAGGGGTTCCGTCAAGCAGTAGAAAGACGTCGTCGGCCTCACGGCAAGACAACGACAGAGTCCAGCGAAGTCGGCGGAATAGTGGAACAATGGCGTACTAACGACGAGCCGATGGCGGAATCCGTGGAAGTCAACCGAACAGAGAGACGGCGATAAATTCTCTTCTGGTAGTGCTTCTCTCAAAACACCGTAGCCGTATGTTTATAGGTGTGCTTGTGGCATTTTAATTGCAATAGGACACGATTTGTACTAAACGTAAACTATTTCTACTCAGTTGTCTTTGTAAGTAGTACGCCGTATCTATAAGGCAACATACATATATCGTACTATAAAATAAGTTTACTCGGTCGATTCCACGTTCGATAAGGATTCTACTCGTATGCAGCCCAGGCCAACGAACGAACGGAAGCCGGAGACCCCGTACACAATGTAACGCAATGGTTGTTCGGCCAGCCAAAGGAGTTGGGAGGGGCCAGGAAGCGATCGGTGTTGACCAAGCACATACGTGCTGGTTTTGCTAGAGACCGACGGATTAATGATAGATGGAACCGGTTCTTTTACCGATCCATGTGACGGACGACAAACGAAGAGAAAAAATAAAGGAACCGATATGGGTGGCAATTTGCAGTATTATGTTATATGGCGGGCTCTGGACACCGCCTCGTGTCCCCTTTTCGCTCATAAATTGTGTTTAACCCTTAAAAACGTCGGGGGCGGAATTATTTTCCACGAAACATACAGAGAGGCGCCGTCACCTCGAAAGTCCAATCTAGGTCTTCTGGGGTCCTGCTTCGGCACCCTGCTGGAGAGGGGGTCGTCACGAGAGTCCTATACATCGCCATGATCTCCTCCGGGCAGATGCATGAGTAGTTCATCTCGAGACTACGGGTCCGTAGAAGTAGCTAGATGTTTGTTCTCTCCCCTATGCCTCCATGCTTAGAGTCTCGTGAGATGCCTCACATGATTGAGACCACCGTTATGTAATTGTGCATATTGTGTTTGCTCGGATCCTATGAACCATGAGATTACGATTATTTTGTTCATGTCAATCTGAGATGCTTCACTTATATTTGTAGAGAGTTTCAATCTTGTCTTCCAATGCTCTCCGGTGTTTATGATTACCTTGGTCACGTAGTTGTTTTCACCTCCAAGAGAGGGTTTATATGCTAGATAGTGGGTTCATGCCTCCTTGTTTCCTGCACCCGAATGACAGAAACGTGCGGGGGAAGGATGTGATGTTGCTACTAGGTAGAAAACAACGATGCTCTTGTCTACAGATGAGAACCACAACTTACATTACGTATTGATCTTGATGCATTTGTCTGATGCACACATAGCAATCACTTCGTGGTTGTAACTTAATACCAAGGGATTTGCTGGATTGCTTTCTTGAGGTGGACTTTTAGATATGGATGCATGCTAGATAGCAGTCCATATGGCTTGATGTAATGCCTAGAATGTTAGAACCCGTGAAATTTATCTTGTCATAATAGTATTGTTATACGTTTATGATTTGTCAATTGCCCAGCTATAATTTGTTCACCCAACATGATTTTTTTTGGAGAGAACCACTAGTGAACCTATGGCCCCCGGTTTATTTTCCTCGTATTGCAAACCTTCTTTCAAGCACTTTTAATCATTATTTCCTCGTTGTTCCATTTTTTACTTTTATAGTTTTCCAAGACACTATATGTTTAATTCTCCTGTTTTTAGCAAGACCGGAAGATTGACAACTTTCCGGAAAGTTGGGGAAAGAGAGAGTTTGTGCTTGTGTGCAGGTTCCACGCTCCCGTCAACTACACACCAGTACTTTTTCTGGCTTTGTTGATAAACCAACCTTCTTCAAGACTATGAAGTCCTACTACTTCGATAACCCAGGTTTCATACCAGGGTAAAACTTACTCTAGACTACATCATACATTCCGCTTGGGGTCTCCCAACGAGTGTGTGATCACGTCAGCATCATGTACTTTTTCTAGAACCGTTGCCGGGGATTTCTAAATTGCTGCAAGGGGAGTCTTACACTTCCACTCTCTTTCTTTTGTTTTGTTCTTTCTTAGATTACTTTTGTTTAGTCTTGTTTTCTCTTTATCAAAACCCAAAAAATATTTCTCTGGTCTCTAGTCTTTTATTTGTGTTGTTAGTTTATTTTGTTAGTATGTCTAGCTCTACTCCTTTTGTTTTGTCTCCCGAGGCTGATATCCTTACCTTCAAACAAAGAGGTGGGGAGAGATTTAAACATACTTGGGAAACAATTTCTAGTTCACATAAAAAAATACAACCTGAGCTTGCTTCAAATATATTATTTAGATGCTTCTATCTAGGGCTCTTTGGTTGGTACAAGCATGCTTTGGACATGATGGTAGAAGGGAACTTCTTAGAATGTGGGGACATTAAAGCTCTCAATGCAATCAATAGCTTAGCTAGTGTCTTGATGGAAATCAATGAAAATTCCATACATGATAAAATTCTTGAGATGATTGGTAAGCTAAATTTAAATGAAGTAGAGAGACCTTTACAAGAGGGGAAAGTCCTTACCGAATTAGAAAATGATTGGGAACCTTTTATTAAAATTAGTATTAGCGATCAAAGCTTTATAGCCTACCGTGACCTTGGCTCCATGATATCTACTATGCCTAAGATGTTTTATGACTACTTGAAATTTGAGAATATGATTGATCACCCATACTATCACCCACATGCTAATGGTATTATCTCTAAAATTAAGGGAATCGTTAAAAATGTCCAAGTTTATTTTCATAACAAAACTATGCATGTGGATTTCATGATTATGGATAAATAAGAGTAGGAGAACACAGTTTTAGGGAGATCATTTATGAAAATTGTGGGATGTTTGATAAATGTTAGGCATGGTTATATAAATCTTTATGATCCCATTAGAGGAAATTTTAACTTTCCTAGACATGTTAAAGATGATCTGGTTGAAAATGATAATGTTC
Organism: Alopecurus myosuroides; assembly: GCA_028641055.1. Lineage (NCBI taxonomy): Eukaryota > Viridiplantae > Streptophyta > Magnoliopsida > Poales > Poaceae > Alopecurus > Alopecurus myosuroides. The sequence goes on along the minus strand of CM054059.1, from coordinate 364,271,750 downwards.
TTGGTCATGATTCTATTGATAATACTGATACGTCATAAGCGTATCCATAATTTCTGATGTTCCATGTTGTTTTCATACTATATGCTACATGTTTCCTAAACACTTTCTGCCATTTTTATCGATTTTATCACACTAACCTATTGACAAGATGCCACAAAGTGAGTTCATGTTTTCTGCTGTTTTTTATTTTAGAAAAGTTGTTCTCGAAATATTCTCGGAATTGGATGATTTGAAAACCAAAATTCTTAGAAATCTGTCGCGCACACGGAGTCCGGAGGGGACACAGAGGAGGGCCACAGAGGACCCACACCATAGGGCCCCTGGCCGCCCACCGACGTTGACCTTCCACCTATTTATACCTCTTCACAGGTTAACCCTAGATACCCGAGCATTTTCCACCAAAAACATCTGCAGTCGCTGTCATCGTCAACCCTAGTTCGGGAGGGTTCTGGAGCTCTCCCTGGCACCCTGCCAGGAGGGGGAATCATCACCGGAGGGCTCTTCATCACCATGCCTGCCTCCGGAGTGATGTGCGAGTAGTTCATACTTGGACTACGGGTTCATAGCGGTAGCTAGATGGTTGTTCTCTCATCTTTATGCCTCATGTTTAGATCTTGTGAGCTGCCTAACATGATCAAGATCATGTTATTGTAATGCTACATGTTGTGTTTGCTGGGATCCGATGAATATTGAATGCTGTGTCCAATGTTTATCAATCTATCTTGTTTTATCCATGTGTATGTTATTTACGATCTTCATGCTCTCCGTTGCTAGTAGATGCTCTAGCCAAGTAGATGCTTGTAACTCCAAGAGGGAGTAGTTATGCTCGATAGTGGGTTCATGCCTCCCTTTTATTCATGCTCGAGTGACAGGAACTTAATGGGTGGGGGATGTGTTGTTGCCATTAGGGAGAAAATAACGATGTTTACATTGTTTACATTACACACATTGTTTAATGTGATTATCTGTTGCTTGCAACTTAATCCCCAAGGTTTGCTCAGATGACATTCTGAGGGTGGATTATTAGTCCTAGATGCAGTTGGATAACGGTCTATGTATCTTGTTGTAATGCCCGCATGAATCACATAGTAATCATCATGTCATGCATATGCACTACGGTGCAGACTTTATATCTGTCAATTGCCCAGCTGTAATTTGTTTACCCAGCATGCTATCTATCTGTTTTGGAGAGACACCGCTAGTGAAATGTGGACCCCGATCCATTTCCTTTATACTGATAATACAAACACTGCAATCACTGTTTTCATACTATTGCTACTGTTTTCCTACTGCCATCAATGTTCTCTTTTTATCTACCGCAAACAAGTACTATTTTCCACACCATACGTTTAACCAATTTGTTTTTAGCAAAACTGGTGAGATTGATAGCCTCACTGCTTCGTTGGGGCAAAGTGATTTGATTGTGTTATGTAGGTTCCACGTTGCTGCTGACCCGGCAGTGGGCCCTACCAATATCAGTTGCATCAACCTTCATAAGTGATTTCTTTCTCCTACTGGTCGATTCAACCTTGGTTTCTTTCTGAGGGAAACTTGCTACTGTGCTCTTCATACCTTCCTCTTGGGGTCTCCCAACGAACGTGTTTTACACGCACATCAATCTATTTTTCCGGCGCCGTTGCCGGGGAGAAAGAGGATTTCTGCAAGGGGAGTCTCTCACTTCCAATCTCTTTACTTTGTGTTAGTTTTGCTTAGTTTATTTTATTTTGTCTCATTTGCTTCTCTTTATCAAAAAACACAAAAAATAATTCTTATTCTAGTTGTTATTTTTATCCTGTTTTAATCTTGCTAAAATGAGTACTCCTGAGAACACTAAGTTGTGTGACTTCACTAGCACAAACAAAAATGGTTTTATTAGCACACCTATTGCTCCATCTCCTCCTACTGCTGATTTTTATGAGATTAAGCCTGCACTGTTAAATCTTGTCATGAGAGAGCAATTTTCTGGTGTTAGTACTGATGATGCTGCTGCCCATCTTAATAATTTTGTCGAACTATGTGAGATGCAAAAATATAAGGATGTAGATGGAGATATTATTAAACTGAAATGGTTTCCTTTCTCTTTGAGAGGAAGAGCTAAAGAATGGTTGCTATCTTTGCCTAAAAATAGTATTGATTCTTGGACTAAATGTAAATATGCTTTCATTGGTAAATATTATCCTCCTGCTAAGATTATATGTTTAAGAGGTAGTATTATGAATTTTAAGCAACTTGATAATGAGCATGTTGATAAATCTTGGGAAATAATGAAATCTTTAGTAAAGAATTGTCCCACTCATGGAATGACTACTTGGATGATCATCCAAACCTTTTATGCAGGTCTAAATTTGTAACACCCGGGGGATTTTCCCCCAAAAGTACAATTGTTTGTTCTCTCTTTGCATGGCATTGCATTGCATCTCCTGCATTCTTGTTTTCTGTGTCTCTCAAACCAATTCAAAATTCCAAAAACATATGACAAAGTTTTTGAAACAAATCACAAACAATAACATCTCAATTTGTTTCACCAAACTTGAATTTGTAAATAATTCAACTGTTCAAAGTTGAGATAAATCATTCAATGTGAATTTCAATCAAATCCTTTCCAATTTCAAAACAGTACCAAATATTCAAAATTCGGAGAAAGAAAAGTTGTGCACCTGGGCTTTTTAAGTGCCAAGTGCATGGTTTTTATTTCATAATTTTTGGTTATATAAAAAAAACCCTCAATTCCTTTTCTTACACCTTCTACAAAAAAAAAGGAAAAAAGAATAAAAAGAACAGCTGGGGGAGGTAGGCCTGTTAAGGCCCACCTACCACCCCAGCGATGCAGCCCACCACGCCAGCCCTTGGTCATCGTCTCCTTTCTCCGTACAGAAGTTGGCGTCAGCAAGAGGAGAAAAGTCGAAGCTCCCCCTCACCTGCTCCCTCCCTTTCCCCCTCTACAAGTAGGTGCCCGGCACCCCCTATCCCCTAGGGTTCCTCCTCCCTTTCTCCACTGCCGCCGTTCTTCCTCCTCCCCAAAATCCATGCCTTTTTCTTCTCTTAATTCTAGTACTTTTCTGAAAAATTTTCGGAGGGCCTCCATGGCTGCACCTTAGGGAGCATGGCGCGGCCACCACGGACGTCGTCGGACCCCGGTTCATGCGGGAATGGAACCGGGGAGCCACCCTCTTCCTCTGCGTATCCACACCATGGCCGGAGGGCGTCCGAGGCGCCGGCGCCATCGAGCTTTTTCCCTCCCGCGCACAGCAGCCGCTCGTGGCCATCGCCGTCAGAATCCCGTCTTCCCCGCGCCTTCCGCTTGTCGACCAAGCCGCCCACGGTGAGCATCGCCCTGGACCTCTCCTCCTCCTTCCCCTTGCTCTGGTGCGAGCCTTCGAGCCGCACGGTCACGCGCAGCCACATTCTGGTCGCCGCCGGCCGCCTCTGCTGTCCCCGTCGAGTGCAGTTTCAATTATTCAGTTTCGTCAGGGATTTGCTCGCAGGGTACACTCCATATCGGCCGAGCCCCCTTGTAAATCACCATCCGAGCCATAGCCCAGATGGCTAGCCCATCGATCCGTCCGCGCGCCCGTGAGGTCGCGGGATCGAATCACCTCTTGGCCGAAAAGCCCCCCCCCCTTTTACTTCCTTTTCTCCGCGCAGGAGCGGCCCCACCGGTCAGCGACCGTGGTGGCCACTTGGCTCCACCCGCGCCTCGCTGGCTGCCAGCGTGCCTTGGCCCCACCCGTCAGCCACTCTGGCTAGCTGGCCTCGCGGTGGAATCTGACCAGATCCAGATCTGGATCTGTATTTTCGCACCCAGGCCCCTGGTCTCTCTGGTTTTTGCACCGAAGCCCCTCCACGCACTGTTTCCATCACAAGCAGGTCCCTGCAAATTCCAGAAACACCCCTAAACTTCTTTTGGCCCTATCTCTCAAACCACAACTCCAAATCATACAAATTTTATATGTATTCCATCCCAAATTTCATGATCTTTCCAAATATCCACTTTGTTCCCTGTTTTGGACATTTAAAATTGCTGCACTAATTCAATTCATTAAAATTATTCATTTAAATTGCCAAATTCATAACTTGCTCATTTTAAATCCAAATTCAACAAATAAAATATGCTTTCCAACCAGAAAAATACATAGAATATTAATATGCCATCCATGCCCTTGTTTGCATCTTGCATCTTGCATTTTTAGTTGTGTTATGCATGTCACCTAATAAATAAATATGGAATGTGTTGGGGTATCCACTAAATATTGCCCTATTCCATTTAATCTTGTTTAGCTCACCTACTTATTGTTTTCCATGTTAAACAACATTTAATATGATGGCTAGATAAACAACTTAAACCATAATTTTTTGTCCGGACTCCGGGTCCGATTAAATTGTCTAAGTTGTACTTTTGCGTTGCATCCCGCATGTCATGCATATAAAATAGGATCATGCTTGCCGTAGTAGTAATTGTTGCATCCGGTGTTTATTCTAGTTCGTTGCTTCTTCGTGGATAGGACGTTGAGATGATGTGAGCAACGACAAGTTCAGCGGATGTACCTTTACTTGCTGGATCTCAGGCAAGTATACTCACTTGCTACCTATGTTGCCTTTCCTCACTTGTTACAGATTCTTTCCGTTGTCTTTATGCTAGCCTTATTATTCGATGCTTGTGTCTCTATCCTATCATATGTTTACCTTGCAACCATGATATAGCCTTCCTTCCACTTCCTATTAACTGTTGTTTGTTTACCTTGTTGGCCCTCGTGTCGTAGTTGCATGCTTAAGTTTGTTTGCGCTCGAGTCCTGTTGTCCTTTGTCCTATCACCTGTTTAGTCGATAGTTGGGTTTCAATTCAATCAACAACATGTTAACGTTTTGGGTAATATTAATTTGATGATAAGGCACCGGCAGGAGGCCCGGCGTGGTTTTGAGGCCTGCTAGTGTCGACCTTAATTAGGAAAAGGGTCTTGTCCTCCGATCCATGATGAGCGCGCTAACCGCATGTGGGAAGCGAGTATGGGCGCCCCCCCGTGACTTTGATTCGATTCGCATCTCGTCCAGATCGCCTCATTTAGTTCGGGTTTTCCATTTGCCGTATGCATATGCAGGTGCAAACCCTTGGCGCCAGGGTGGACTTTTTGTAGTCGGCATTTAGGGAGACACGTTCTTAGAGTGCTATGAGGGTCCCCTTTTCTTCGTGGGGCTTGATTAGTCCTGCGCTCAATTGCACGGGGTTCTTTGGGCTTGATGCGAAGAAGAGTTGGGTTGTGTTGAGTGCCTCGCTTGGTGGAAGGGCATTTCCATCTGGCGGGTCATTCTTACGTGTACGGCCAAATTGATGCATCCCTGCAGGGTTAATCTTCTCGAGGAGCCGTGTTGTCCGCGGTTATGGATGACTTGGTGAAAGTGTTGGCTAACAAGTACTCAGACAACTTACACTTAACAATGATAACTTGACTAGTAATATAGATTACCTCCACCATAAAAATGAATGTCACCTTAATCAGCAGTGTGAGTTTCCTTGGGTTGCTTCCTTAGTAGGGGGTAACACTGGATGGGTATTGTTTGGTGAGTAGTTATAGTTGGTTTTGTCGCGCTATCTTATCCCTTTCTTTTAGTCGGATGTTGTAGTGCGTCTCTGTAGTTAGTTAGTGCAGCCCGCTGCCGCTTCTTTGCAATAATACCTTCCTTTTCGTTGTACCCAAAGTATTTGTATCTTGTGATGATTGGTTACGCTGGTATCTTGTGAGTATGGTTTATCCACTTGCCAGTACTTAATAGTACTGACCCACGAATCCATTTCGTGGCTGCATATTCCACATTGCAGTCAACAGGTTTGAAGTCTGACGACGTTAGCTTGGGAATCCCTCCGGCTTGGCCTAGGCAGGGATTGGACGCCATCGGTTATCTTCAGGACTCTTAGTCCAATTTGTATCTTGTCCATAGTCGGACACTATGTTGTTTCTTCCGCTGTTATTTGGATCTTTGTATTGTATCAGTTGTATTCTTGACTCGTTGAGTCGTCTTGTATATACCTCCTCTGTTGTTGTTGTGGATTATTCGTGAACTGTTGTAATGTTATCACAAGTGGCAACCTGAAATCGGTTATTATGCGATTTGGGTGGAAATGCCGAAATCTGCATAGTGCCCGATCCCGGGGCGTCTCAAAATTTTTCTTCAAGAAACCTTTTGGAGTCAGCTGCTAGAGGAACCTTTATGTCCTTGACTTTGGAGGCAGCAACAGAGCTTCTTGATGATATGATGGTAAATTATTCTGAATGGCACACCGAGAGAGCTCCACCTGGTAAGAAGGTAAATTCTGTTGAAGAAACCTCTTCCTTGAGTGATAGGCTTGATGCTATCATGTACATGCTTGTTAATGGTAAAACTTATGTTGATCCAAACAATGTTCCTTTAGCCTCTTTGGTTGCTCAAGAAGAGCACGTTGATGTGAACTTCATTAAAATAATAATTTCAACAATAATGCTTATGGGAATAATTTTGGTAGCAACAACTATAGGACATATCCTATTAATAATAATGGTTATGTAAATTCTTATGGTAATTCCTACAACAACAATAAAGGTGTACCCTTTGATCTTGAAAATATGCTTAAGAATTTTATTAGTACACAAACTGCTTTTAATAAATCTGTTGAGGAAAAGTTTGGCAAAATTGATGTTCTTGCTTCTAAACTTGATAGCCTTCCTCTTTATGTTGATCTTCTTAAAATAAAGGTTATGCCTCATGATGTTAAATAAAGCAAAACTTTGAATTGCATTCAAGTTAGAATTGATGACAATGTTAGGATGTTAGCTGAACTGCATGCTAGATTGGAAAGAGAAGATGAAATAGCTAGAAAGAATAATATAGCTAATGTTTGTACTATTACCACAACTAGTAAAACTGAAGCTTCTCATGCTAGTAAACCTTCTACTATTAATGGTAAAGTAATTGGTGTTGGCAATACTTCCACTTCTGCTGTTAAACGTTTAAAATTGCCTGAATCCACTAAAACCGTCCTTGATAAAAGTGCTGAAATTTTTCGAAATATGGGAGACAATGGTCCCATTACCTTTGATAAAAATGATCTTGATTTTTATGATTACAATATTTCTGAAGTAATTATGTTCCTACAAAAGTTTTCTAGTTGTCCTAATGCTAGTACTATGAATATGGCTTTCACAAAACATATCACAAATGCTCTCATGCAAATTAGAGAAGAAGAATTAAGATGTGAAACCTCTATCCCTAGGAAGTTAGATAATGGTTGGGAACCCATCATTAAAATGAAGGTGAATGATTTTGATTGTAATTGTTTATGTGATCTTGGTGCTAGTATCTCTGTTATGCCTAAGAAACTTTATGATATGCTTGATTTGCCACCTTTGGAACACTGTTATTTGGATATTCGTCTTGTTAATAATGTTAGAAAGAAACCTTTGGGGGAGAGTTGATGATGTTCTTGTTATGGTTAACAATAACCTTGTCTCCGTTGATTTCATGGTTATGAATATTGAATTCAATGATTCTTGTCCTATTGTTTTGGGAAGACCTTTTCTTAGAACTGTTGGTGATGTTATTGATATGAAAGACGGGAATATTAAATATCAATTCCCACTCAAGAAAGGTATGGAACACTTTACTAGAAGATAATTAAGTTGATTTTTATTCTATTATTCTAACAAGTTACAATTTGGATGCTTCTTCACTTGAAAACACTTGATTTTCTCTTTCTGTGCCTAACTGAAAGGCGTTAAAGAAAAGCACTTCTTGGGAGATAACCCCTGTTTTTTTTTGCATTGTTTTTTTATGTTTTATTTGATTCCAGGTGTCGTATACTTATGTAGCAACTCTCTGTATCTTTATTGTCATGTATTTGTTGTGCCAAGAAAAGTCTCTACTGAAAGTTGAGGTTAGATTTGGATTTCTGCCCAGGAAACAGATTTCTGCTGTCCACCGTATAAAATCGCATAAATCACAGAAAGATCAAAATTACTTGCCAATTGTTGTGCTTATTACTCAGCTCATTCTGAAACTTTATCTAGCTTTATGTTTTTCGATTTGAGCAACGTAAGTGCCCTGAAAAATTCTTCTTTACATATTGTTCTGGTTTTGACAAATTCTGCCTTTTTACTTGCATTCTCACTTTTACTATGTCGAGTGGATTTCTTTGCTTCATGAAACATCAATGGATGTATCTAATGTTTAAAATTATTAATAACGCTTGTTTCCATGCAGAACATGTGAATTTTTGATTGTGCACTAGCCCTCTAATGTGAATTACTTTGAGTGTGGTGTGAAGGAAGTTTTCAAGGGTCAAGAGAAGAGGGGGATATAATGTGATCAAGAAGAGTGAAAAGCCAAAGATTGGGGGTGCCCCCGTGGTTCATCCCAGAAAATTCTAAGAAGACTCAAGCGTCTAAGCTTGGGGATGCCCAAGGCATCCCCTTCTTCATCAACAAATTATCAGGTCACTTTTAGTGAAATTATATTTTTATTCGGTCACATCATATGCATTTTACTTGGAGCGTCTATTTTTTTGTTTTTTTTTGTTTTCCTTGCTGCAATAAATATAGTTGCAACCCAACATTCTTTGTGTGAGAGAAACACATGCTCTTCTTTTTCATATGAATACTCGTTTTCTTCCATGCTCGTATTCTTAGTTTTTCTTCTAGCTGCTGCAGATTCTTTTGGCTCCTGTTTTTCATGCATCTCTTATTCAGAGCTATTAGTTCTAGTAGAGTAATATTTGTACTCTCTTGTTTCATTGCTATATTATTTGGAGAGTTTGTGTTAAAATATATATTGAATGGTGCTTGATGGAAATAGAAAATGCTACATGTGGTAGATGGTATAACGAAAAAAACTTGCATATTATTGTAGATCACTATATTGTTTCACTTGATTATTTGTTGTTGTTTTGAGATATTAATTTTCTTATTGGTAAACTTGTTGGTTTAGTAGAGTAAAAACAATTAATGGTTGGTCTAAAAGCTTGAAACTGTGCCACACTCAAATAACCAGTTGATAGGATAATGGTATATGAATTCCTTTGTTGATAGCAATCGTAATGGATTTTTGTTACGCGCTACGGTCGGGGTAGCTAACAGTGACTTGTCACTGCCACAGACCCTCTTGGAGTGATTTTTAGTATGCCTTGTAAGATCAAGATTTTAGTTGTAATCTTTTAACTTGTGAGTTCTATGTTGCGGTTTTCTGGCACTTCCACCATCCATATTTGCTAGCCTCTTCGGTACTTTGCATTTCTCATTCTCACATTGAGAGTTGGTGCAAACTTCGCCAGTGCATCCAAACCCCGTGGGAGAACTTTGTTCTTCTACACGTAAGCCAAAAATTATCTTCGTCAAAACAGCCACCATACCTACCTACCATGGCATTTCCATAGCCATTCCGAGATAGAAGCTCTGATGGATGTGTGCGCCCAGCTGGAAGAGCACGGGATGAAGGCTTCTTCCGTTCTTCACGACAGTTCTCTGGCTCTTGCCTCACTGCACAAGCGGCTTTTCATAGGGAGGGAGATTCCTTTGACTCTAGGAAGCCTCCTAGAGGTTTTCCTTGGCAAGGATGATCCTCTCCGCGAATACTCCCTTGCTCAGACCGAGTGTGGCACAAAGACGGCGATCCAGATAGCCTTGGCGAATGGCATTGAAGGGGACCTCTAGAAGATGTACTCGAAAGCTCCCACGGACAGCGCGAGAAAAAGGTAGCTATGAAACCTTTTGCTGCTCGCGCTGAGAAGTTAGATAAGATGCTCTCGGAGTTCATGTATCGTAGACGCAGCGCCAAACCTGCTGCGAGCGAAGCTGCCTCCGGCAAGTCGACAATTCCGTAGAGTTGAGTGGGTCGTCCCTTATGTTTTCGTACTTGTAATGAACTCGTTGTATGGTTGGAGTACTATGTGTCTTTTCCTAAATGCAAGCCTTTAATTTGTTGTTTGATTCTGCGTTTTCTTCTGCTATGTTTTGTATGCTCCTGATAGGAGTAGCACCCGAGAGCTTGTGTGATGGAAATTTCGGGTTCCTTGAGCCGTTTGACTCAGTATTTTGTTCCCCTGCTCTTCTTTTCTAGGTAGTCGTGGGTGTCCTTGATCTCTCGAGTGCTCCGAGAGTTCCTTTTCTGATCTATCCTACTGATAAGAGTGCAGCAGATGTATTGCGTCTTCGTGTTGTTGACGGTGAGCAGAGGATGAAGGCGCCAGAGGGTATTGCAGATATGGCGAGATCGAAACAGAAACTTGCGGCTGAGCGTGAGGAGTTTCCGATGGAAGAGCTGGGGGCTGTTGTGAGGGACTTGCTCTGTAAGTGCTCCGAGCTCCTGAGTATTTTTGGCTTCTTCTTCAGTGCTTATTGTTTTGATTCATGTTGTGTAGGTATTGAGCTGGATACGAGTGAAGAAGGGCAGTGGGTGAACAATTGGATTGTTGCTGAATCCGGGAGCTCGAATGTTCATGCATGCAACTTCTGGTCGGATCAGAGCAGGGGTTTTGTCCGGGGGCTACCCCCGAGTAGGGGTAAGGCTGGTAAGAAATGGAGTTCGAGGTATTGGTTACCGAGTTCAGCCGTACCGAGTTGGTACCTGCCGAGTAGGATGGTACCCGGTTGGATAGCTACCGAGTTGGAGCTATCCGATAGGAGGAACAAGAGATGAAGGGAAGGATTCAAGCATTTATCTGGGTCATCCGAGTGGCACTTGGAGGATCCAGATAGAAGAGGGAGCTGCTCTACTCGGAGGCAAAGTCAATGGAGCCGTTGTGCGGATCCCGCGTATCCAGGGGCAGTACAGGCGTGCGGTTCAACTTACTAGGCACGTGATGATGTGTATCCATACGTGGGTACAGGGTGCGGTATGGGAGAGGACATGTCCTGTCTATGACAAGGGGGACAGGACATGTCAGCGGCCCGACCATGACGAATTTCGGCGACTGTCCGCGATGAACCGTAGGCGTGCGATGGTGCACAGTGTGTAGTCACCTAATCAGTACTTGTATTTGTAGAGGTAGTAGGTGGCCATCAGTATATAAGGTGGCCTCCCTCCTCCTGCATGAGGGTTTCTCAGTTGGTGGTTTGATTCTAGAGACACTACCATTTACGAGAGAGAGAGAGAGAGAGAGAGAGAGAGAGAGAGAGAGAGAGAGGTAGCAGGAGAGGTTCTTCTTCCTCTAGCTCCTCGAGCTTGAGGAACACTTGTACTCGGCATACACTTATACAAAGAGAGTGGCTGGAGTAGGGGTGTTACTTGCACACTAGGGCCCCGAACCTGGGTAGATCGTGGTGTTTGCAGTGTTCTTAGCGCGCCAGTTAGGCGTGCGATCCCTCCTCGGATACCTACAGCGTCCATCGGCCCCAACCTTAAGCCATCCTATGGCATTTGTCTTCTCCATACTACGATAGTTGGCGCCCACCATGGGGCCAGCAGCAGCGCTGGTTGGGGTTTCTATCCCGACGGGACCCGTTTCTCGTTCGGGGGAGCGCGTGGTTTGTGGCCTTGTCCACAGATTCGGCTCCCTCGACTTCGTCACCGACAACACGGGCGATTTCTACGGCAGGCCCGTGCCCGCAGGCGGCTTCGTCGTCAGCTTTGGCGCGCATCTTGTGTACGTCGCCACCACCATCATCCGCGAGTATCCCGAGGTGGTGCTCGTTCCTGCGGACCCTCCTGCCATTCTCTCCATCCGCGGGCAGCCAACTGGCGGCTCTGCGGGCAGCGTGGAGGTGATGATGAATGGCCCGGTCCCTGCTACCGGGAAAGACGCGCTGATGCATGTAAAATGCATACATGAACTTTGCATGTTATTACTTGTTTTTTCCTACATATTAGCAACTTATATTCATGTTTTATAATGATTTGGGGGATTTTCTAAACAATCCCCCTTCTTTTGGTTCTAACCCTGTTTTTCCAGAAAACGTACTTTTTAGTGTTTCAGACTTTCCGGGAGCTTCGGGACTCCAAAAAGGGCAAGGCCAAAGAGCACGGTTCAGAATTTTCGAGACGAAGACCATGGGCCAAATTAGAGGGCCAAAAGGCCAACCATGTGGCAAAGAGGACCCTCCACGCGGCCAGATTCCTTGGCCGCGTGAGAGGCCCCCTTTTTGCCCCCGTGGCTCCGATGCCGTCGATCTTTCTTCTCCCGAGTGTCTCGTGACCTAAAAATGACTATATAAAGGGTCCCCTTGCCTTTTCGAGGAGGAGGCGGCGCCGAGAGACGAAACCATGAAACAGAGAGACAGAAGGCTGCCGCCGGAGAAGATCGGTGGGGGGAAACGCCGCCGGGATCACCCCCGGAGGGCTCCACCCCCCTCCGGCGTGTTCATCATCAACATCTACAGCAAGATCAGCTCCATCTCTCCACTGTAATATCTTGGCAAACACAATGTATGATGCAATACTATATTCCCTTGATGTATTGTGTCTCCCCGTCTATGTTTGAGTAGTGAATTGTTCTTGGCAATGGTGAAATAGTTCGTTGATTGGTTGCATACAAGTTTGTTATCTTCTATGATTGTCTTTATGTACAATATATGAGTGCACACATATGTTGGGGAATGCATGTAAGGTTATCACCGGTAGCATAATGGAGTGGTGGTGACTTGGGAGTGACAGTATCTGAGACCGAGACACAAAGTTAAGTTATTGGGGGATATATATAGGGGACCTTAGAACGTAAGGCTATGGTGGGACTTTATGTCTTAATCAATCTTGTGCAGTCATTTACTTGGCCACATGATCCATCATAAGGGGTTGTAGATCATTTACTTGACTATACCTATTCATGGCTCCTTCCTAGAAGAAACAACTAAGACTAAAACATGTGCTTCACTAATTGTGACAACCACACGAACGAAACACCTATTGCTAGAACACTTGCTCCCTTGAGATACTTGAGATATTTGCTGCTTGCTACTTGTGAAACTTGCTTAGAAACTTGCATTTTAAACTTGCTTCACTAGTTACTAGACAAACCACACTCCACGTCACTTGCTTTTAATTAGTTAATTCCTTTTAGTCAAACTTATTGCTTTGCATAAACAGCCATATAAGAGGGTTATAGGGCTTTAGAGAATAGATAGCTTACCTTCAGCTCCTCGTGGGTTCGACACTCAAATACTTATCGAAAGGTACTACAATTGATCTCCTGCACTTGGGAGTCATCAAGCACTTTTCTGGCGCCAGTGCCGGGGAGCGTTGTGCTAAGCTTTTATTCTTGTTTGGATTGCATACTAATATCTACCTTGATTAGGACATGAAGTGTTTGAGGAGAAATTGAAAAATTATTTGCACAACAATCATATTTGTGGTAGTACTAATTCTCTGAACACCTTTATTGCTAAGGAAAACCTTGAGCTTGGGGAAGTTTGTCTTGATGAATATGATATTTTTAGTCCCCCTACTATTGAGGATAAAAATGATATACTTGCTGATTCTATGGAAAGTTTTAAGCTTGGGGAAGTTGGTTTTGATGAGCATGATATTTCTAGTTCCCCAAGCTTGGAGGAGAAAATTCACTTTGATGATACTATGGCTCCTATATATGATGATTGCAATAAAAATTATGAATGTTTAACTCCCACTATCACTAATGAGGATTTTACTTATGTGGAGAGTAGTGATTCTTTTATGCATGTGGCTCATGATAAGAATGTTTTATGTGATATTCATATTGTTGAATCTATTCATGATTCTACTGAAAATTATTATGAGAGAGGGAAACATGGTTACACATATTTCAACAATATTAAGCTTCCCCTCTTTATGCTGAAAGTATAACTCACAGGAAGGGAGAATATAAGGGGGGTGCGGCCACAAGGGTCCCCTTGCGCAAGCAACAATCCCCCTAGGACCAGGACTCCTAATTGGACTCTAAGAGGGATACAAACTGATCCACCATTAATGGATTCAGCCAATTATGGTATACAAACCATACCTACTATGAGTAGGAAATCTATATGGTGCATTGATATTCAATGGGGCGCCCTCCTCATGTTTTCCATCTATCTAAGTGTGGAATAACAAACTAATAATTGTTTTCCACACTTTCTTGATTGTTTTCACCATCTTGTATATTTGTTTTCACCATGGTAGTCTTGTTTTCACCATCTTGTAATCTTGTTTTCACCATGGTACATTTGTTTTCGCCACTTGTAATTGATGCGGGCATCTAGTGGTTAGCACGCCAGGACAATAAACAACGACGTAAAATGTCTAAGGCCTGCGAGCCAAATGTTTTGGCCGAGTCTTCTAAACGGGCCGGTTTGTATTCAGTTCGAGTCCAATTAGGTTTAGGTTTGAGTCAGTTTCGGTTTGGGTTTGTCCAACCGACTAGGGGTTGGCCTCTTATATAAAGAGAGCCAAAGCCTAGGGTTTTAGACAGAGTTGAGTTATGTAGAATCAAGTGTTCAGGTTACCACCGTCCCTGAGGGATCGGCGTGTAGACGGCGTCTCGGACGTTCGTCAAGTTAATGCCGACAAGTCATTGGCGAGACAGATGGGTAGCGGTGTTTGGTTTTTGGATCTCGACGAGATCCGTCGAATCAGAGTCGACTGGATCAATGAGTAAAAAAAAGTCTAGACTGCATCGGGTTCCTAGCTGGTCACGTACACGATCAGGAAGTCCAAAAGGAAAAAAAAAGTGTACACACGACCGGGAAGTCCAAAAGGAGAAAAAAAAAGGAAAGTGTTTCTATTCACATGAGATTCATTGGCCTAATCATGTAGGGATCTACTCCTTTTTTGTCAGCTTGTACGTGACAACATAGTACGTGAGGAAAAAAATGGAGCACATATTTTGTTTGCTTCGTGCACTTGGATAGAGGAGTGATGAAAAAAAAAGCCACATGGTTTTAGACTGCACATGGAGACATTTCAGCTTATTTGGTTCCTGGGTGTACAGGAGTTTGTCCTGCTGCATTTAGGGTGATCGGCATGGTATGTTTTTACAAGTGTAACTTGACAAACTGTGTGTTACAATCATCTCGATGGTGACAAATATGAGGATGATAGTAACAAGTCGAGCTAGCTAAGAGGGAGGATGAGGTGTAGAAGGCCGGCAAGACTTGAGGATGAGAGAAGAATTGTGGCGATGTGAAGATTTGACGCCACACACGCTGGAGAAGACCTTCCGGTGTTGAGGACAACGCCTTCCTAAGAAGGGGAGGATGATGCGGACATCTAGTGGTTAGCACGCCAGGACAATAAACAATGACGTAAAATGTCTAAGGCCTGCGAGCCAAATGTTTTGGCCGAGCCTTCTAAACGGGTCGGTTTGTATTCAGTTCGAGTCCAATTAGGTTTAGGTTTGAGTCAGTTTTGGTTTGGGTTTGTCCAACCGACTAGGGGTTGGCCTCTTATATAAAGAGAGCCAAAGCCTAGGGTTTTAGACAGAGTTGAGTTATGTAGAATCAAGTGTTCAGGTTACCACCGTCCCTCGGGGATCGGCGTGTAGACGCCGTTTTGGACGTTCGTCGGTTATCTTTGAAATTAAGGCATGAGTGTTCTGGGATCTGCCAAGGGTTATCGTGCGTTTGCGAGAAGGTCCTTGAGCGATCAAGGGTTGTCGAGCTTGGCGTGAGGCGTGGTGTTCGTCACCATGTTGCTCGCCTAAATTTATCCAAGTTCTTCAGGTTGCGTGTATCACTCACGTAATTGGGAGGATAGTTATCATTGGTGGTTCTTGCGGTGAAAGATCGGGCAAACACCTACATCAGTAATCTTGTTTTCCAGCATCTCCATGTTGTTTTCCAGGTTCTCTTGGTTGTTTTCTCCATCCATGTTTGTGTTATCAATAAATCTCATCATACATAAATGCATAGACTTAGGTAGTATAAAATTCTCATTATCACAAACATCATAATCTATAAGGAGTGAATTCACATGTTGTTCTAGTAGCTTGGTCCTTGAACTTGTCGTAGGTCCAAGTCTCACTTCATCTTGTTTAAGTGGCAATGTACTAGGGATGTCCTCATCATCCCCCCCCTCTTGAAAAGCCTTGATGTCCACATCAAGGTTCTCTCCATGATATGGTGTTAAATCAGCAACATTGAAGGAATTACTCACTCCAAACTCATTAATTGGAAGATTTATCTTGTAAGCATTGCCATTTATTTTTGCAATCACTTTGTAAGGACCAGCACCTCGAGGCAATAATTTTGATTTTCTTAGCTTAGGAAACCTATCCTTCCGAAAGTGTACCCATACCAAATCTCCCTCTTGAAAAATAACCTCCTTTATCTTCTTATTCATCCTTTGAGCAACATACTTCCCTTTCTTCTCTATAGCATCCATTGGTTTCTCATGTATTTTCTTCACAAAATCATCTCTCTTTGATGCCTCCATATTTGTCTCTCTTGAATAGGAAGTGGTAATAAATCAAGTGGTGTAGTGGGTTTGAATCCATAAACCACCTCAAAAGGACATAATTGAGTAGTTGAATGCACAGCTCTATTATAAGCAAACTCCACATGTGGAAAACAATCCTCCCACTCATTCAAATTCTTCTTGATCATAGTCCTTAATAATGTAGACAAGGTTCTATTCACCACCTCGGTTTGTCCATCTGTTTGGGGATGACATGTTGTAGAAAATAGCAATTTTGTTCCAAGCTTCCCCCATAATGTCTTCCAGAAATAACTCATGAATTTCACATCTCTGTCCGAAACAATTGTCCTTGGTACTCCATGTAGTCTTACTATCTCCTTGAAAAATAGAGTCGCAATGTGGGAAGCATCATCACTTTTGTGGCAAGCAATGAAGTGTGACATCTTGGAGAATCTGTCCACTACCACAAAAATAGAACCATGTCCCCTCTTTGTCCTTGGCAAGCCTAACACAAAATACATGCTTATATCTTCCCATGGTGTATTTGGTGTAGGCAATGGAGTATATAATATGTGGGGCTTCAATTTGGACTTGGCTTTATTGCATGTGATGCACCTTTGCACAAATCTATAAACATCTCTCCTCATATGTGCCCAATAGAAATTTTTAGCCAACATAAGCAATGTTTTCTCACGTCCAAAGTGTCCCATTAATCCACCACTATGAGATTCCTGCAATAACATCAAACACAAAGAACACTCGGGAATACATAATTTGTTAGCTCTAAACAAAAATCCATCATGTATATGATATTTATCCCAAGCCTTCACATTAGAACATTTAGTATAGGGTGTGGAAAATTCTTTATCTTGAGCATATAGTGGTTTTACTTCTTCTAGACCCGAAACTTGAACATCCAATTTAGTGGGTAGCATATTATTTTTCTACACAAAGCATCAGCAACCACATTATCTAATCCTTTCTTATTTTTAATAATGTATGGGAAAGACTCAATAAATTCTACCCATTTAGCATGTCTCTTATTAAGATTGGATTGGTTCTTTAAAAATTTCAATGCCTCATGATCAAAATGTATAATAAATTATTTTGGCCACAAATAATGTTTCCAAACCTCAAGAACTCTAACAAGTGCATACAATTCTTTATCATAGACAGAATAATTCAATTGTGCTCCATGTAATTTTTCAGAAAAATAAGCAATTGGTTTCTTATCTTGCATTAGCACACCTCCAATACCTATGCCACTAGCATCACATTCAATCTCAAATTGTTTATTAAAATTTGGTAGCATTAATAATGGGGCCGAAATCAACCTATTTTTCGAAGTATCAAAAGCAATATCTTGAGCAACCCCCACTCGAAATTCACACCTTTCTTAGTCAAATCATTCAAAGGGGCAACAATAGTACTAAAATCTTTCACAAATCTTCTATAAAAGCCAACTAGTTCATTAAAACTTCTCACTTGACTCACATTCATGGGAATTGTCCAATTTTTAATTGCTTCAATTTTAGATTCATCCACTTCTATCCCATGTTTAGAAACAACATATCCAAGAAATATGACCTTGTCTTTGCAAAAAGTGCACTTCTCTAAATTTTTATACAATTTATTTTCTCTTAGCACATGCAAGACTTGTCTAATATGATCAACGTGTTCATGTTCATTGTGGCTATATATGAGAATATCATCAAAGTAAACAACCACAAATTTGCCAATAAAATCTCTCAAAACATGGTTCATTAATCTCATGGAAGTACTAGGTGCATTAGTTAATCTAAAAGGCATTACTAACCACTCATATAAACCAAAATTTGTTTTAAAGGTTGTTTTCCACTCATCCCCCTCTTTCATCCTAATTTCATGATAACCACTACGCAAATCAATTTTAGAGAAAACAACACTACCACTTAATTCATCTAACATGTCTTCCAAACGTGGTATAGGATGACGATAACGAATAGTGATATTGTTAATTGCTCTACAATCTACACACATGCGCCATGTACCATCTTTTTTAGGAACTAAAACAACAGGAACAACACAAGGAGATAGGCTTATTCGAATATAACATTTGTCAAGAAGCTCGTGTACTTGTTTCTGAATTTCCTTTGTTTCTTGTGGATTTGTCCTATAGGGAGCTCGGTTTGGCAATGATGATCCAGGAATCAAATCAATTTGGTGATCAATCCCTCTCAATGGTGGCAAACCCGAGGGCACTTCTTATGGAAAAATATCATCAAACTCCTGCAAAACATTAGAAACACCAATAGAAAGAGGAGTCATGTCATTAGAAACTAAAATTTCCCCCTTGTGCATGAGCACTATAGGTACTAAGCTAGGATCCTCTCCAAACTCTCTCAAGTCTTCTTTGGTGGCTAAGATTGTCAAAAGGCTCACTCCCTTATTTTTTCCACTCGGCCTAGGCTTGTTTTCACCCATAGAAGTTGTGTTTGCACTCTTATTATGCCTCTCATTCTCCTTCTCTAGATTCACTTTAACTTTATGTCTTGATTCATTCACAATTTGTTGGGGTGTCATAGGCGTCAATATGATATCCTTATTATTCCAATTCAATTGGTATGTGTTTGCTCTCCTATTGTGTGTAACTTTTCTGTCAAATTGCCATGGCTTCCAAGTAATAGGTGACAAACTGACATGGGAACCACATCACACTCAATTGTATCCTTGTATGGTCCAATTTGAAACTCCACTCTCACAATTTGGCATACTCTGATTTTTTTTCCTTGTCATTGAGCCATTGAATATAATATGGATGTGGGTGTGGAATATATCTCAATCTTAGCTTTGCACATAAATCCTTGCTTGCTATATTTCTGCAACTCCCTCCATCAATAATCACCTTGCAAGCCATTTGAGGACCAACAATTGCCTTGGTTTGAAATAGATTGCATCTTTGGCTCTCATCACTAGGAACAATACTCAAAGCTTGTGTGCAAACGATGGTTGGATAATTTGTAGCATAAGCATCAACAGGACCATCCTCATCATATGTATCCTCCTCATTAGGATCAGCATCATCTCCAGTCTCATACTCATCATCAGCATTAATAATCATGATTTTCTTGTTTGGGCAATCCCTCTTAAAATGACCTTTACCTCCACAAGTATGGCATGTCATGTCTCTATTTCTTGGATGAGGTGTAGCACCACTAGAACCCGAAGTAGAAGTTGTTATTTTCTTGGAATTTGAGGTACTTGTCTCGGGTTTGGTACTAGAATTCCCACGGGTTGCAGCAATTTGAGGTGTAGGTGGTGAAAAAACATATTTTTGAGATGAGAAACTCCTCCTTGCACTCGCTTGTACCTCCTCATTGAGCCTCTTCTCGGCCTCCATTGCTTGATGCAACAATTCACTCATATTGGCATATTGAACATGCCTCACAATACTTTTAATATTTCCATGTTTGTTCTGGCTCTTCTCTAACCCGAGCCCTTTGAAGGATCAATTCCATCTCCTTGTAATAAGTATCCACTGATTTTGTACCTTGCTTCATTTGTTGTAGCTTGTCATAGAGAGTTCTAATATAATTCCTTGGAACACATCTTTCTCTTAGCAATTGTTTCATCTCTCTCCATGTAGTAACTTCTGGTTCTTCATGTTTTTCCCTCAATCTTGTAATGCCATCCCACCACAAGAGAGCATAGCCATCAAATCCAGAAGATGCAAGCTTCACCTTCCTCTCCTCGGGATACTCATGAAGTCTCCATAATTTCTCAATTTTTAGCTCCCACATCAAATACTCTTCCACGTCCTCAGAATCACAAGCAAGACTAGGGATAGAGAATTTTGGTTTTCCCAAGCCATCATCCTCTCTATTATTTTCCAATGGTACTCTTCTTGCGAAACCTCCACGGCCTCCATTGATATTTCATCTCCCATCATCAATTGGAGCAATAGCTTGAGGTCTTTGTTGTAGTTGTTCCACTAGAGTTGATAGGTTTGTCATTTGTTGTGTCAATGTTCTCAAAGTCTCTTGAATAGTATCCACAAATTCTTGTGTATCCGCAGCCTCTATTTTCAAATCAAGAGTAGTCATCTATTTCCTGAATGTATCATCATTCTTGTCAATTTCAGTAGTAATCCTCTTGTACATAACATCTCTCAATGCCTCATACTCATTACACTTGACCAAGTCCTCGGGTTTTCTTCTTTGCCTGCACATCAACATCACTAGAAGAAATCATGATTAATTTGTTAGTAACAAAAATAATCAATGGGTTGTGGTGCCTCTCACAACTCAATCAAAACCAAGCAAAGATGGCTTCACTTAATGTTCCAAAGTGAATAGGATCAACTTACCAACAAGGAGCGATGAATAATGTGCTTTAGTGTGAGAAGATAATAACCGAGCTATCAAGTATCACAATGCAAACAGGGTTTTTGGTGGGCTTGGTTGGGAATCCTAACAACTCCAATACACTGTCTAATGTGATGAAAAATACTAAAGGAAACACACTCACACTTGGATACAAATGTGGCTTAGCAATTATATGGAAGAGATATTGCAAGCACTAGAAATACACTAGCAAATACTCTATGAAAACAGGCACAATATTGCTCAATTGTCCATACAAATATCCAATATGAAAAGCTTCCATTGGTGATAATATGGTACGACCTCTTTTTGATTTTTCTTTCTTTCTATTTTTTTATACTTTTCTCTTTTTTCTATTTTTTTGTTTTTTTTCAATGGCCTTGGAATCAACTAGGATCAACAAAGTAATGGAAAACAAAAAAGTGGACAGATTTGATCAAATTGAGCAGCCTGCAGAGCAATTAAACAGCTAGTCTTATGGGTTTTGGTACCTAATAGTTGTTGTAGAAAGGAAGTGGCTAAGGCTAAACAAAGATCAGCACAAGAACCTAGAGATAAAGAGGAGTAAAACAAAAGAAAAACTAAGCAAATTGGTGAAGAAATGAGCTCACGGCAGAGAAATGCTCACGGCAGAGAAATTGCACGTTCTGTGCCGTACGGCAGCAAAACGGAGCAAAAACCGCTTCACGGCAGCGCGCGGTGTGTTGCGGGTGTGGCGCGGGGGGGGTCTCTCAGATGCAGACTAACCCATTTCGACATGAAGCATCGGCTTGTGATCCTAAATCTAGTGATTGATTATTGACTTGTCAAGGCAGTCTTCTCAAAGAGACATAGATGCGAATCCGCCGGAGATAAAGGAGTTAGGTGGGCGCACGGTGAGATTTTGTGGGCGCGGGTGGAGTCCAAGTTGGACTAGGAGCAGCGCACGTACGGCAACGGAGGCAGCGTTTCGACGCGTTTTTGGCTCCACGGCAGGGAAATCCGACTGCGGGTAGGAGCGGCCACGGCAGGGAATCGACACGTTTTCTGCCGCGGTAGAACACGGATTCGAACCCGGATATGACAAGGACCCCGAGCACAAATAGAACCAAGCTGTCCCGCAACAAGATCAACTCGAAAAACTAGATCACCCTGTAAACAAGATGTAGGTCTAGATTTTCCCGAGAGATTAAACACACGGCAGGAATTATTTTTGTGAGAATTTTCGGTATAGATTAAAACAAAAGATAACTAGATGAACCCTAAACCTAATAGATGAAAACTAAAAACAGAAAAACAGGAACACAAATCAACAAGAAACAACAATTAGAGTAGCAATTTGGTGTTGATCTAGGCTCTGGCAAAAACTAAACTAATATTTTTGGGTTTTTCTAGATAGGAAATAAAAACAACTAGACTAAGATAAATTACTCACCGAGTAAACCTGAGAATCTGATAACAAGATGATATGGGGTGGCCCAATCTTCTCAATGAGCTTCTCTCTCTTTTTGTGGATTTTCTGGATTTTGTGATAACTAGTGCTACACTGAGACCTCTCACTCGACTGACCCCTGTTGCCAGATGCAACAACAATCAAACCCTTTGGATATTCTCAACTACACACTCTTGCACAAGTAATCAAAGATCACAAATGGTCCTTTATCCCCCTATTCCTAATGGAATAACAAGATATCACGCAACTTTGAAATGGTAAACTTCAAGTAGTATGCTTAGCAGCAATACAAACTAGAGGCTAGGGTTTTTGTATTTGGTTTAAACTGGATCTACCTCCTTGTCGGATATATACCAATTAGGGGTATATCAGATGGTGTCCTAAAGTGTCGGATTACCAGGGTGTCCTGAATGGTAATGGGCTACGGTCCATTAGACGGCCCAGTAAGCTGACGCACAGAAGCCGGATTCTAGAAGAACCCGGATCACGGCCCACGTGGTACGGCTTGGAGTAGAAGGCGGATTCTTTACTTCCAAGTTAGGACTTACCGTAGCCTTCTAGGTTTCCTTTTCTGTAAGCCCTAACCCGGCTATTATATAAAGCCGGACGGGAGATAAGAAAGAGATAGACAATAAGCTAGAAGCTAACTCGCCGAGAGGTTGATCCTTGTCAAGTAGCTAAAACCTAACTCACTTTGTACTTTGTATACTTCAGGCTTCAGCCCTGATTTAGTGAGATTGCAGGAGTAGGAATGCCTCCTAGTTGCGACGTACCAAACCTGGGTAAAACCCTGGTGTCATTGTTTTTCATACAACCACGCCCCCCCACAATCTCTATCGGTAGTCTCATGGCACCCCGTCTATGAATTCTACTACGATGTCTTAACAGTTGGCGCCCACCGTGGGGCCAGCGACGTCAGGCGTTATGTTTCGATCGGGGATACTCGGCGGGATTGGCGGTACCATAACTGTCGGAAGTCTGGAGTTCGACAACGACGTCGGGCGCTTCCTCGACAACGGATCATACATGCCATCACGGAATCATCTGGTAAGTGCCTGCGTTTTACCGATTGGATCTGCAAACATCTTTGTCGGATTAACTGCAGAGGCAATGGGATTCTATGGTGGAAGCAAATTTATCCCACCCGCCCTATACCCAGTCGAAGAAGATTATGACGCCGGATTTTGCTCAGATCGCTGATACTCTGCTGAATCGCACTTTATCGGTATGGTGCAATCCGAGATCGCCGAAAACACAGATGAAAACGATCCCGTGGAAGAGGTAGAAAACAACAATCCCACAATAGAGGTGGAAGATCCGACATCCGTCAATCTGACGACGAACTCGAAAGCTGACTCTGTGCTAGCCGCCATCGAGGCGAGATTAGAGTCGGAACCCGGATCGGACCAGTTCGATTCCGAAGACGAAGATGTAGACGCTTTCGAAAGAAAGGTCAAATCCTTTCAAGAGGGATTCCACGAAGTATTGATGGCAAAACCGGCTGAAAACACGGATGCTGAAAGTCAGGAAAGCCCTAGAACACCTCCGCCAGAGGAAAGAGAGGATGGGGAAGCCAGTCTAACATACCCGGATGTCAAGGAATTGATAGAGGAAGAACCTGGTAAAAAAAATCTCTTCCAAGAAAAAACACAAAGCTTCCAAGAAACTCCAATACAAGCTCCAGAAGAAAAAATTGGCTGATCCAACCAACGAAAACCTGGAAGCAGGAGGAGGAAGTGGAGTTAAGCCTGCGGAGAAGAAAACGAAGGAAATCTCTGTTTCGCCAATGTCAGAACAAGACGAACAGGATCTACTTCAAACACCAGTGGGACCCCACGAACCCCCTGAAGTGCCAGAAGTCAGGAGACACGCTCTCCAAAGGCAACAATAACATCTATTCCGAACTCGGGAACATCTCCAAAAAACTCAAGCTGACATTAAGTTAAAGCAGGAAGAAATCGAGGAGTAAGAGAGAAGGAATAGATCTGACATTAAATCTACACGGTTACCCGGAATTGCAAGACCGGAAGTACTGACGCCAAAGGAACGGTTTCAAAACCCGACCTGGCAAAAGCAAGTAAACGACACAGATGCCAGGGGCGGACCTATATACAAAACCGCAGCAGAAAACGCAGAGGCCACATTCTCCATCCTCAACAATGATCTGTACTCCGATGGCGAAAAACTTCAAGGGGTATATGCTTTCTTAGGAAAGGCATTGCAACAGCAACAAAGAGGCCAAGCAAGATCAGGGAAGTTGCATGACAACTCAGCCCTATTCAAAACAACCACTTGTGCCGCTGGAGCACCTTGACCTGAAGAACCTGGAGATTCCAGTAATTCGAAAGAGAAGAAAGAAGATCCGAGAAAGGACAAGAAAAGGCCCGATAATAAGGATGCAGCGTCCAGAACCGGATCCCATCTGCCGAAAGGTGGAATTAATCCCCGAGATCGGGAAGAACAAAACCGGAAGGACGGAAAAGCAATGCCGCCTCTGAGATGCCCTGCTGAAAAAGCCGGAAGGCAAGATATTCCTCACGGGCGTGAGAGATCCCGTACACCACCTAGGAATAAGGAAAGACACAGGAGCAGAACTCCACCTTATCTCAAAGGGCACGATAACAGAGGAAATAGAGACAATCCCGGAAGAGCGCGTTCGGGCAACAATGGAAAAGAAAGGAGCATATCCCCTTCTATCCATTCAGCCGGTAGATACTCCGCACACATTGACAGAGCGGAAAGACATGATATGTACTTCGGACCTAAGTGTTTCACTGACAGGGTCCGAAGAATAACTCTACATTCTGGCTTCGCCAAAGTTGGTCCAACATATCAAAAATACACCGGCAGTACAAACCCGGATACCTGGCTCTCAGACTATTACACAGCCGTCCAGATTAACAATGGGACAGACCTAGAGGCAGTAAAATTCCTCCCCCTTATGTTACTGGACAGAGCCATAGATTGGATCAACAGGCTTCCGTCAAGAACTGTCGATAGCTGGGATGATATGGCTAGAGTATTTACTCAGCATTTTCGGGGAACGTACAAATGCCCCAACAGCATCAACCAGTTAAACCGCTGCACCCAGTTTGAAGATGATCCATACGTGGATTTTATCTCAAGGTGGACTGCAATGAAGAACAGCTACTCTGGAGTAACTGACGTACAAGCAATGCATGCTTTCGTCAATGGTTTAAAACCCGGACTCGTACCGTTCATGATCGGTTCCAAAAAGCACAAAGATCTTGGATCTATGCTTACAACCGCAAATGAGCATGCAGCGGCCGAAGACGACATCAAAGCGAGAGGTGGCAATATCGACGCGTTGATTCAAGCCAAAAAGACCCCTCGTCCTGAGAAAAAAGCAACTCCAGAAGCACAGCAAAACCCAAAGAAGTTAACATAGACTTTGGAAGAGAAAATGGGAGCAAATGGAAAGGATGAAACACAGAACCGATCAACTACACAAAAGAAGAGTGAGAAAGAATAAAGTCGGAAAACTGTGTCCAACATTCGCAATTTGAGAAGCCCACCCATACGAACGCACAATGCCAGCTCAACAAGCATATGAAAGGCAGTGCAGGATCCGAAAGGAAAGGGAAAAATTCCAAGAGGAAATTCTCCAAGCAAAAGCCAGAAGCTGAAAAAGAAGACAGTGAATCGGACACTGATGAAAAAAATCCAGGAACAACAGCGAAAAGGCGAGCCTAAGTTTCCGAGAGTTGAAGGAGAATGCAACCTAACTTTCCTGGCAACTCCATCACCAAAGGTGGCAAAGAGAACACTTCGAGAAATAAACGCGGTTGTCCCACCAACCCCGAAATTCTTGAAGTACTCAAATACACAAATTACCTGGGATCAGTCTGATCATCCCGGAAATATCCCAGAACCCGGCACACAAGCCCTAGTTGTAAGTCCTATTGTTCAAAACACTAGGCTAAAAAGGGTGTTGATGGATGGAGGATCCAACATTAACATAATGTACCTGGATACATTGAAGCATCTGCGAATCTCAGAGACCCAGCTCAATCATAGTAACATACGCTTTCATGACATCGTCCCTGGCAGGCAAGCACGATCCCTAGGAGAAATTTCCCTAGAAGTAACCTTCGGAGAGAAAGAACATTTCCGGCAGGAAAAAATATCCTTCGAGGTTGTGCTGTTCGAAAGCGTGTATCATGCAATACTCGGGCGTCCAGCTTTCGCCAAGTTCATGGCAAGATCATGTTATATCTATAACAAACTAAAGATGCCAGGACCAAAAGGAGGAGTAATCACCATAAGTGGAGACTTCAAATTGGCAAACGAGCTGGAAAAAGAAAACGCCCTTTGCGTAGAAAAAGTGATAGCAAAGGAGGAACTAAAGGACCTGGCAAAAGAAGTATCGCCAACAGAAATGCCGACGGGAAAAGAAATCCGGAAGCCGGCAGATAGCTTCAAATCTTCCGAGAATACAAGACAGGTTATCCTAGATCCCAAAGATACGTCAAAATTTGTCGTAGTGGGAACTAGCATGACCGACAAATAGGAAAGCGAGCTCATCAAGTTCCTCCGTGAGAACTGGGATATTTTTGCATGGTGTCCAGCGGACATGCCAGGCGTACCCAGGGAACTTGTTGAGCACCAGCTCAAGGTAATTCCAGGATCTAAACCCGTCAAACAAGGTCTCCGTCGATTTGACGGAAGAAGACGGAAGACTATTGGCAAGGAAATTATCCGGCTATTGGCAGCTGATTTTATCCGGGAAGTTATACATACTGAATGGTCTGCAAAACCAGTATTAGTCCCGAAGAAAGATAGTACTGCTCTTAGGATGTGTATAGATTACACCGGCTTGAACAAATTGTGTCCAAAAGATAGATTTGCGTTACCGCGAATCGATCAAATAATAGATGTCACTGCAGGCTCTGAGCTTTTATGCTTTTTAATCGCTTATTCCGGGTATCATCAAATACGCATAAAGGAAGAAGACCAAATTAAAACCTCCTTCATAACTCCATATGGAACATACTACTACATAACCATGCCTTTTGGCCTGAAGAACGCAGCTGCAACTTACCAGCGTTGCATGCAACGATGTTTGCATAGTCAGATTGGCAAAAATGTTCACGTTTATGTGGACGATATTGCCGTCGTTTCCAAGGAAAAAGACACGCTCCTTGAAGATTTGCGACAAACCTTCAAAAATTTACGCACTTATAAAATGAAGTTAAATCCATTAAAGTGCGTATTCGGGGTTCCCTCAGGAAAACTTCTGGGTTTCATCGTTTCTCACATAGGAATAGAGGTAAACCCGGAAAAGATCAAGGCAATCCTAAACATCTCAAGGCCTACATGCTTAAAACATGTACAAAGATTGACGGGTTCTGCAGCTGCCGTCAGCAGGTTTATAAGCCGGCTAGGAGACAAAGCTCTGCCATTATACAAATTGTTGAAGAAATCCGACAAATTTGAATGGACAGAAGAGGCGGACAAAGCGGTAACCCAGTTAAAAGAAACCTTGATGCAAGCTCTGATCTTGGCATCACCAAAAGACGAAGAACCTATGTTACTGTACCTCACGGCAACAAACATGGTTATTAGTGCGGTGATAGTTGTGGAAAGGCGGAAAGCCGAGCAAACCATACCATATCAACATCCAGTGTATTACGTCAGTGAATTTTTTTCCGAGTCCAAGCAAAGATACCCGCACTGTCAAAAACTGGCATATGGCGTATTTTTCACATCTCGAAAACTCCACCATTACTTCCAAGGATATTCCATAACAGTGGTATGCAAAGCACCACTAGGGGATATAATCAACAATACGGACGCAACAGGCCGAGTAGCCAAATGGGGCATCGAGTTAGCTGCATTCGACATTAAGTACCAACCCCGGACGGGAATAAAATTCCAGGTGTTGGCAGATGTCGTCGCTGATTGGACAGAAGCAATGGAAAACACACCAATGCCGGAGTCGGAATACTGGGTTATGCACTTTGATGGATCCAAGATGAAGGAAGTC
This sequence comes from Alopecurus myosuroides, assembly GCA_028641055.1. Taxonomy (NCBI): domain Eukaryota; kingdom Viridiplantae; phylum Streptophyta; class Magnoliopsida; order Poales; family Poaceae; genus Alopecurus; species Alopecurus myosuroides. Next base: position 364,243,627 of record CM054059.1, on the reverse strand, counting down.
GCCGGAGCTGGTGTAGTCCTAAAATCCCCCAAGGGAGATACAATGGAGTATGTATTACAAATACACTTCAACGCCAGCAATAATATGGCAGGATACGAAGCTTTGCTTCATGGCTTGCATATTGCAAAAGAAATAGGTGTCAAACGCATCTTATGATATGGTGACTCAGATTTGGTACAGCATCAGCTTAACCAAACATGGGACGCTAAAAGCCCCATCATGGCCGAATATCGGAGAACGGTGGACGAGTTTGCAATTTGCTTCCTAAGATTTGAAGTACTTCACGTCAAAAGGGAAGAAAATTGGAACGCGGATGCATTAGCCCGCATGGGCTCGGAAAGAGTGAAAACCCTACCACCAGGTGTGTTTGTCCAGCATTTACACGAATCATCCATAAAAGGTGGAGATGTCGATTATCCTCTAGTTTCCGAGTCAATTGAAGCCCTGCTCGTTAACCCGGATTGGACAATTCCATATCTAAACTTCTTAGTAGATCAGAAGTACCCGGATGGAGCAGACGAGGTCTTCCAAAGACAACTAAAACGTCGATGCAAAGGATACACGGTAATCAATGGTTGCCTGTATAAACGTAGCACTACTGGAATTTTTCTGCGATGTATTTCGCCAGAAGAAGGCCGAGAAATTCTACAAGAAATCCATGCTGGAGATTGCGGACATCATGCTCAATCAAAAAGCATAGTTAAGAAAGCATTCCCTACAGGGTTTTTCTGGCTAACAGCCAAGACAGATGCCGAACACATAGTCAACACATGTGCCGGATGTCAGTATTACGCCAAGCAGACGAATATGCCGGCCCAAGCACTCAAAACTATCCCTATTACATGGCCATTTGCGGTCTGGGGGCTAGATATGATGGGACCATTCAAAACTGCAAGAGGCGGACTTACACATGTACTGGTTGCAGAGGATAAGTATACCAAGTGGGTGGAGGCAAAACCCATCAAAAAACTTGACGGTGTAACAGCCAGAAATTTCATCATTGACGTAGTCATGAGATACGGCGTTCCACACAACATAATAACCAACAACGGGACAAATTTCTCTATTAGAGAGTTGGCAAAATACTGCCGACAAACAGGAATACGCCTAGATCTTGCATCAGTGGCACACCCACAATCCAATGGACAGTTTGAAAGAATGAACAGTTCAATCCTGCAAGGAATACGCCCAAGACTCGAATCTCCTCTTCATAGAGCAGCTGGCGCATGGGTGGAAGAGTTACCCCCTGTGTTTTGGAGTATTCGAACGACACCAAACAGGTCAACAGGGCAAACCCCGTTTTTCCTAGTTTACAGCGCGGAAGCAGTCCTTCCAACGTACATGATCCATGATAGCCCAAGAGTGCAAGCTTTCGATGACTCGGATGCCGAAAGCGCACGACAGGATGCCGTCAATCTCTTAGAGGAAGAACGAGAACTTGTGCTTCAAAGATCTGCCATTTATCAGCAATGTTTACGACGTTACCATAGTCGGAAAATCAGGCATCGTTCTTTTAAAGAAGGTGACCTAGTGCTAAGATTGGAACAACAAAGAAAGCACAAATTGGCTCCAGTTTGGGAAGGACCATTCGTCATCAGCAAAGCTATAAAAAATGGATCATACTATCTTGTAGATATTCGAGACACGGAAGATGATCCCGAAAGGCCGAATCGCAAAAGAAAGAGAAAGATAGATGACGAACTAGGGGAGACCAAAAGACCCTGGAGCATCCAGCAGTTACGTCCCTTCTATACTTAGTTCAGTTTCTATGTAAACATCTTTGAGATCATGAAATAAAGTTGTCAGAATTCATACATCTGGGTTTTTTGCATGTTTATTATAGTTTAAAACATAATTCCGTCTTACCTATTTCCCAATGATCTTTCAAAATACTCAATGTTAACCCGAATTGTGCCTGCGTGCTCGGTGTTAAAAAACTGAATGATTTTCAGCCTAAAATGGCATAAGGAAACCCAGATTGTGCCTGCGTGCCTGAGTTTCATCCAAAAAATTCCTTCCTGTTCTCTAAGTATTACCTGATTGTTTTTTATGTTGGGTCGCTGGAGCTAGTAAGTAAAAATGCCTTTAGTATGATCCATGTTTCCGAGTTTCGACTGATTGGTTTACACCCAGTCACTTGGCATGAAGATTAAAATACTATCGAGCCATTTCAAACACTAAGGACAGTTAAAGCATATAAACCAGATAACTTAGAAGATAAAGGAATATAAACCCGGAAAACTTGCAAAAGACTTAATAAAAATTGCTGCAAAAGCGGAGTACTTTTTTTACAAAGGAATAGAAAGCATTACAATAAGTTTACATTGTAAGATCAGTAATGCTCCTATTTCCTATCTTCTACCCAGGACACGGCATCCTTCAGGCATCCGAGTCATCTTCACTGTTGGATTCCTCGGGAATATATGGAATGGATTCCTCTGGGCAGAAGGTGGAGATGTTGATCATGGTGGCGATCTTGGTGGCGTGACCTTTGATGGGTTCAAAAATGCTGGCCCGTTGCGCCTCCGTGTATCCTTGCGGGATGCCGGACGCCACACGCCAAGATTTGGCATCGGGGTAGTGCATGCGCATGAGCCCTAGAGCCATGCGTGCACCACCACGCGCCGCAGAGCGCAGGATGGACTCCCTGGACTCCGCAACCTCCACCATAGCTTCCGAAAGTTTTGCAACTTCCGAGAACTCCTCAGTCCTGGCGGGAAGGCATTTGTTGACTAGCAACATACCCGTAGCCTTGATTGCGGTGAACACCTTCACAAAAGCTCGGATTTTCTCAATCCGAGTAAGCTGGGGGCTATCTCCTGTTTCAGTAAAACACAAAAAGTGTTAGCAAAAAACAGAGAACGATGTCAACATGAAAAATCCGGTAAAAGGTAAAGTACTTACCGAGAATTTTGTCCATCTCGGCGCCTTCCTCCAAGCGCTGGTTCAAGGCATTCTCCAAGTCTTGGATGGTGTCTTTGTCCTTGGCTGCTTGGCTGGAGGCGTTCGACTCGGCAATGTCAATGGCCAATTGACTGGCCTCCAGGTCCAACTGTAACTTCATATTCAGCTTATGAAGATCAAGGTTTTCCCGGCGCAGGTTCTCGGCATTGCCGGCATCTTCAGCAACTTGTTTGGCTTTCGTCAAAGAAGCTGAAAAGCAAGTAAAAGAGAGGAGTTAGAAAACTCGGAAAAATACTTAGAAAAAATTATACAACCGGAAGCAAGGAAATTCCTTACCTGCTGTTTCCTTCAGCTGCTGCTGAATGGATACCAGTTCCGCCTCCTTACCCTCAAGAAGAAAGAAGGGATTTCACCTCCTTGTTCTTGATGGTAAGTTTGTTGGAAACTTCCAGGTTTATGTTTTCAGCGGCTTGCTGAAACACGGAAAAGAGACAAAAAAATGCTTAAGTCAAGAACAAGCATAAAAACGAAAAAAACATTAAGGCAAAAGCATGCATTTGACTTATTTCTTGGGGCCTAGAGGTATTACCTGGCTCATTTGTTGCAAATCTGACAAGTTTTCGTTGAATTCTTTTGCATACTCTGCAAAAAGAATCCCAACGTGGTGAAGGCCATCCTCGATGACCTGCCGAGGTGAACATACGAAGTTATTCCTTATAATTAGTCCGCCTTGCGGCCAAGGACGGATCAGAGGAGCAGGAGCGAAGAACTTCTTAGCCGTTGGACGAATATATCCGTGTTCGTCGAAGGGTTCCTCCTTTACCTTAAATTCTCTGTTAAACGTGGGAATGGGCTCCTCCTCAGGTATGCAAGAAGGACCACCCATATCCGTCCCCGCCCTTTCCCTCGCATCCGTCTCGGATGCAATGGGCTGGATGGTCGGTAATGGGTACTCTTCTGGCTTTGCAGACTGATCTTCTCCCCCAAGAGTAACTGGGGTAGCGGGAGCTGCAGGAGGAGATGGCGCTTCCTTGCCGACAGTGGCCTTATGCTTCTTCACCTTCTTTGATTTCAAAGAAGTTGGAGCAAGGCTAAAGGGAAAGGAAGAAGAAGAAAATCCGAGAAATCAATATTCCAAGAAACCAAACCAACCTACGCAATAAAAATCAGGCAAATGTACAAAATACCCAGAGAATTACCTGTATGTAGCGACGGGAATCCTGTCAAGATTTACCACTTCTTCAGTAGTTGCTGGCCTCTTGCGCTTCCGACCACCGTTAAAGTTGGCATGAAGTTCGTCAAGTTCAGCGTCAGTCGCAAAATCTTTTTCCGTAAGATCATCGAACTATGGAAAAGGCCAAATATCCGACTAAGTTAAGAAAATGGATAAAGGCGGAAATCCGAGAAAAATTATCCAAAGAGAAAAGGACATACCTTTGGAATCTTATTCCCTCCGTGATACATTTCTCGGCTTTCTTCGTATTGGTCACGGGTAGCAACCAGCTGATTAACCCGCTTCTTGAAGTCTCGTTTCGAGAAAGCCTTATCCGTTCCCCTCATTTTGTCTTCTGGACCCTTGTTGTCGAAGCTCTGGCTCCGCAAATCCCTCAGGTGACCCTATCGGGTTTCGACTAGGAGATGTCATAGGCGCTGGTGAAATCGTCGGCTTGACAGGGGGGCGAGATTTACCCAGGTTCGGGGCCCTCGAAGAGGTAAAACCCTTACTCCTGCCTTCTGCTGATCTGTATTGGATGATTAGATCGATTACAGGGTGCTCGAATCGAGAATAGATCTCGAGTTTCAAGGCTTTTGTGGTCGTGCGGTAATACTTGGTCCTCTCCTTGGGGGCTCTCCTGGCCTTATATAGATGGTCAGGTCTCAAGTCCAACCCGGAGAGGATACAAACCCTAGCTTGAGTCGGTTACAATCCCTAACTTAACCCGCAAGTTGATGCGGGTGGGCTTCTCATGGGCCTTCTAGAGTACTCCAAGGGCGCTTCCTGTCGGGCCTTGACCAGAAGGCTTGGGAGGGGGTGTCCTTACTCGCAGGGTCCATGATCCATGCCTTCGTCACTTGTATTCGCAAAGAAGCCGGGTTCGATAGGCGAGAGGTTGGATGCAACGTCCGAACCAACACAAAATTGTGTCTGTTCCGGTAAGAGGAGGTTTTGACGAAGTGAGCTTGGCGATGCGCCGTTTGATTTTCATTAAATCGTCCGACAAAGTCTGCACCGCTTCTGCATTCCAGTTATCTTGAGGAATAGCGGCGGCGTTGACAAAAGGTGGAACCCCGTTTTCCATTCCGGGAAATGGGATGTCTTGATGATAAAAGAAGGAACCCGTCCAGAATTTGACGGATTCCGATGTTTTTATTTTCGGGAACCAATATTCCCTGAATCTACGCAGGGTGAAAGAGATGGTTCCACATGTTGGAAGAGCGCCCTCTGAGGGGTTCCGCTTAATTCCAAAGCAATATTGCCAGAAATCTAATCTAGGTGCTATTCCTAAATACCCTTCAAAAAGGGCCTGGAAGCCGGCTAGATAGAGAATAGAATTTGGTGGAAGGTTGTGGGGTTGGATATTGTAGTGGCTAAGGATTTCGAGGAAAAAGGCGGAAGGCGGGATTCCCATACCTCTAGCGATATGCGAGGTAAGAAGGACTCGTTCCCCGGCTCTGGGTGAAGGCTCGAACTCTTCTTCCTCATGCAGCCATTTTCCCTTCGCGATCAACCCTTCCTTCTCCATTGTCGGAAGAAGGGAAGGAGGAATGCTGCTCCGGCTCCAATTGCCGGAAGATTTGCCTTCTTCCTCGGCTGCGGCGGCGAGCTCCTCTCCGACGAGAGTGAGCTTTTCCTCCGCCGTTTCGGGAGCCGGAGGCAGAGTAGAAGAAGACGCGGCCAGGTTACCGGCCGCGAGAGGCAGATCCTCGCGGTCCTGGCCACCGGAAGTTTTCTCTGGCACGTCGGCGGTGGCACGGCTCGGCGAATCCAACAATGGATCCATTTCGTTGATGATGTCGTCGATTTCCGTGGCAACGGAGCGTTTCAGGGACGCGCGTGGTGAGTTCATTCCGCGGCGACGCGACGAGGACTTTGAGCTCTCCGGCGTGAAATCCGGGGACGGCGCTTGCGCCGAGCACGAGCTCTGTTTCGTTCTCACTGGACTAAGGCGAGGGCTAGGGAGCTTGAGCTGGAAGGTGAGAAGGGAGCGGAAGGTTTGCCGGAGTGGATGAATGGGCTATTTGTAGCCCGGAAATCCTTTACGATACGTACTAACGGCACTTTTGACCATTGGATGCTCAACGCGTGTCACTCCCGAAAAATCCGGGAAATGAATCGACAAGTGATAATGGCTATCTCCTCGTTTTCTATGGGAATCTGTCAGAGATACGTTTCAGGGTTTCACACGCAAAAACCCAAACGTCCCTGATGTCAGCACGATTTCATCGCTGACATAGAAAGTTCCTTCTCCACGAAGGCTCCTGGAAGAAAAAGGCGGATTTCCCGAAATCCGAGTTTCGTGTAAAAGTATGATTTGAAGGAAAAGAAGAATCAAGACGAAGAGCCAACATTTCTCGGAAAGAATGCAATTTGACGAAAGACGACGATTCCGAGTCTTAATCCTTCTTGGGGGGCTACTGTCGAATATATACCAATTAGGGGTATATCAGATGGTGTCCTAAAGTGCCGGATTACCAGGGTGGCCTTAATGGTAATGGGCTACGGTCCATTAGGCGGCCCAGTAAGCTGACGCACAGAAGCTGGATTCTAGAAGAACCCGGATCACGGCCCACGTGGTACGACTTGGAGTAGAAGGCGGATTCTTGCCTTCCAAGTTAGGACTTACCGTAGTCTTCTAGGTTTCCTTTTCTGTAAGCCCTAACCCGGCTATTATATAAATCCGGACGGGAGATAAGAAAGAGATAGACAATAAGCTAGAAGCTAACTCGCCGAGAGGTTGATCTTTGTCGAGTAGCTAAAACCTAACTCGCGTTGTACTTTGTATACTTCAGGCTTCAGCCCTGATTTAGTGAGATTGCAGAAGTAGGAACGCCGCCTAGTTGCGACGTACCGAACCTGGGTAAAGCCATGGTGTCATTGTTTGTCATACAACCACGTCCCCCCACAATCTCTATCGGTAGTCTCATGGCACCCCCGTCTATGAATTCTACTACGATGTCTCGACACTCCTCAACTCGCAGGAAGGGAGAATATAAGGGGGAGGGGTGCGGCCACAAGGGTCCCCTTGCGCAAGCAACAATCCCCCTAGGACTAGGACTCCTAATTGGACTCTAAGAGAGATACAAACTGATCCACCATTAAGGGATTCGACCAATTATGGTATACAAACCATACCTACTATGAGTAGGAATTCTATATGGCGCATTGATATTCAATGGGGCGCCCTCCTCATGTTTTCCATCTATCTAAGTGTGGAATAACAAACTAATAATTGTTTTCCACACTTGCTTGATTGTTTTCACAATCTTGTATATTTGTTTTCACCATGGTAGTCTTGTTTTCACTATCTTGTAATCTTGTTTTCACCATGGTACATTTGTTTTCACCACTTGTAATCTTATTTTCCAGCATCTCCATGTTGTTTTCCAGCTCCTCTTGGTTGTTTTCTCCATCCATGTTTGTGTTATCAATAAACCTGATCATACATAAATGCATAGACTTAGGTAGTATAAAATCCTCATTATCACAAACATCATAAACTATAAGGAGTGAATTCACCTGTTGTTCTAGTAGCTTGGTCCTTGACCTTGTCATAGGTCCAAGTCTCACTTCATCTTGTTTAAGTGGCAATGTACTAGGGATGTCCTCATCACAATGTGATTTATCACAAGGACATCGGGGATATGGATGAGAAAAGAGGATGATATCGGCAACGAGATTTATATGTGTTATGATCAAAGATTTTGATCATACCAGATCACATAGTCTCGCCTCGTGATATCATTGTTATCGTGAAGTTAAGGTAATAAGTGCAATGAGTAAATTATAAGGTTCCCTCGATCTTCTTGAACACAAATGAGCCATCATGGGCGTCCACAGTCCCGCTGTTGGTTATTATTCGGTAAGTTCCCGAACATGTCTAGGTGTTATCGAGCCTTTACGGGTCAAACGCTTAAACCGTGCCAACCTTTAAAAGATAATAAATATGTTGTTAATGTGATACGGGAGGGTTACCTCCTAGGGTGGCCCGATCTTCACGAATCGACCAAGAACACGAAGAACGAACGATGATCAGGAAGAACACAAAGGGGATCGAGGGGAAATCGTGGAAGAAGCAAGGGGGAACGTGGAGAATGGAGGGGAGATAACTAGCGAGAACCGAAGAATCCCAAATATTCCGTCAACTAAACCCCGAGGGCCGCCTACGGAACGATCGATCCAACTGAACTCACCTTGATTGAAACCGCTTCACACTCGTGGCCGGTCCACCACGCCAATAGAACCTCAAGGATTAGTCGAGAAAGATTGGAAAGTCCCTAACTGAATCCCAAGGGGAGAGCATAGGTAACTCGATGAATCTTGATACAGTCCTAGATACAAATCATAGGAGTAGCCTTGATACGGTCCTAGGTACAAACTGTAACAGCCCAAGTATGAAAACTCCCCTTAGAATGATTGATTTCTTGTTTATTAAAGTATTGCATCATGTCATCATATTGTTGCATTTGTTCCTTTTGTTTTGCAGCTGTTATTCTTTGTTTTCATAATGAAACTCAAACAATTTCAATGCCTTGTTTTCATACTTGCTCTGTTACAACTTTTGGAATAAGAATAACAAGTGAAAACAACCAAGTTGTTCCATTTTATTCCATGTTAATAACTCCTTAATTTGTTGGTTTTAATCAAACCAATTAATTCACTCAATTAATTAAATCACCTTCAACTTCAAATCAAATGCATCAAACAAGAACACTTTTGAACTTATAAACTTTAACAAGCAACTCAACTACTTCCAATCAAATTAATCCTAGGGGTTCCCCTATTCAAAGTTGTTTTATTAAATGGTCACTTAATTAAAATGCATCCAAATTTGAATTACAAACAAACATCAAGCAAAATTAAAGTTTTCTGAAAACAAAACTTGGCATTTGTTTTCTTTTAACCTAACTAGCTAACACAAATTTTTCTAAAATTTCTACTAACCAAAAAACCATCTTTTCCTTCCTTTTGGTTTTCTACAAAAAAAAATAATAAAACAAACAGAAATTGTAAAAAGAAAAACTGTTTAGAGGGGGGGAGAAAGCTAAGCCAGCCCAAGCCCATCTATTTTTGGCCCAGTACCCCTTCATTCTTGTCTTCTTCCTCCCCCAGACGTCACCTTCAGTACTATCACCATCAGAGCCATTCGATCCGCCTCTCCCCTCCTCGATTGACTGCCGTACCACCCTCCTCTCTCCATAAACTCTACTCCCTCGAACCCTAGACCCCTAGCCTACTCCTTCCCCCTCCTAGCGCCGCCAACTTCTACTGACTCCTTCACATACCGTCCCTCCTCTGAACTTCCATGGCCGGAGGAGGAATCGCCACGGCGGCGGGGAAAGGGTAGAGATCGTGGGCTGCCGAACGCGGGAATGGATTCGCCACGTCGCCCTCTTCCTCACCGGCCTCACCACGCGGACGGGGACGGCTCAGGTCGCCGGCGCCATCACCTCCAAGCCGCCGTCGCCCCTGTCTGTCCGCCATCAGAACTGCCTCGACCACCTCCTTCCCCTGTCCGATCCGATCCAAGGTGAGGCCGCCCCCGCCTCGGTTCCCTCTCTCCCCTCCTCCCTCATCTTCCTTCTCCCCACGGTCGCACCCGCCCAGGAACCCCAGCGCACGGCGCCCCTCCGGCGCGAGCGCAGCAGGCAGCCTCGATGCCATCTCTGTTAGTTACAGAAAGTTCAGAAAACTGCGCGAAACCCCAGCATATACTCCCCGAAGCCCCCTCCCTAGCACAAGCCGCAGCTTACCCCACTGGTTCAAGTCCCAGGCGCACAAGCCAGAGGGGGTGGGTTCGAATCCCACCCCCTGCATAATACCCCATCTTTTTTATTTCGATTCTCCAGATCCATAAACTTCCTGGTAATCACCATTAGGCCCTTGCCAGTTATTCTAGCCCCTGTAGTAATTAATTCTAAGTCCCTGCTATTAATTCTAAATCCCTGGATATTAATTAAAATGGCAGATTGCATCCTAAACTTCTAAAATGCATAATAAAATCATTTTAACTCCAAATCCAACATTTTTTATATGTTTTCAATACCAAATTAAATGTTCTACCCAAATATAAAACTTGTTTACTGTTTTGAATAATTTAAATTGGTGCAAAATTTGAAAACTTGTCAAATTCACTTAAACTTGCAAAATTCATAACTTGTTCATAAAAATTCCAAATTCAACAAACCAAATATGTTTTCCAATCAATTTTTCATGTACTTTCCAAATATAAATTCTGTTTGCTGTTTTGAATATTTTAAATTGCTGAAAACAACTGTTTCTTAATTATTGCATTTAAAATTGCCAAAATAATAACTTGCTCATTTTAAATCCAATTTCCACAAATGAAATATGTTTTCCATGCAAAATTAAACCCTCTTTCCAAATATAAAATTTGTTTCATGTTTTGAATAATTAAAATTGGTTAAATGATTTAAACCTTGTTTAAATCATTTAATATTGTCAAATTCATAACTTGATCAAATCAAATTCTTTTGGGACATATAAAATATGTTTTCAAACCATCAAAGCATAACCTTTTCAAATATGAACTTCACTCAATGTTTTGCACAAATAAAAACTCAAATAAGTTCATGTTTGAATTAAATTCATTTAATTCTTGCTTACACTTGTTTAATTCATAAATAATTTATTTGAAATCCTTTTTCAACAAGTGAAACATGTATTCCAACTAAAATCTTGTTTTCTTTTCAAATATAAACTTTGGCATCTATTTTGAACAAATTAAAGTGGTGAAAACAACAAATGCTTGTGTGACACCTTTAAGTAACCAAAATTTCCTAACTTAATGAATGAATTTCCAAACTTGGTCAACCTTATTTCCAATTGCTTCTATTGTTGTTATTTTGTTGTTTTCCTCATCATGCATGCATCATGATAACCACTCTCACATAATAATTAAATTGTAGATCATTTGTTTCCACTTAATTCATGGATCTTTCCATATGCAATCCAATTGCATATGGGTCCAATTAAATTGTGTTATCTTGTCAAGTAGGTTATTTTGATGCATCTATTAACATGACATGCATCATCCCATGTTTGTGCACCTATGCCATGATATTGATTGTTTATCTTTCTGCAATGTTTGTTTGCCTCTTCCCGGATATACGACGACGTTGAGACCGACGATACTTACGACACCCCTTCTAAGGAGTTAGCTCAGTACCAGGCTACTGGGTTTTGCAGGCAAGTTATCACTCACATGAACCACTGTGTTCCTTTCAACATTGGTTACCGATACTTTCCGTTGTTCCTTTCTGCTAGCCTTAGTAGTAGCTGTTTCTGTTACGAACCTATCACATGAATCCTTTAACCCTGATATTGCCTCATCACCCCTCCTATAACCCCATTGATTGAGCCAGTGTCTTACTAGCATGCTTAGGTTGCTTTTGCTCGAGTCTGTTACCCGTTACTTTCTGTTACTACCTATTATGTTCTGGGGGCTCGTTGTTTAATCAATCAATCATGCTAATGTTACTATTAATAATAAATTTGATGATAAGGCACCGACAGGAGGCCCATGAGAGGTTTTGAAGCCTGCTAGTGTCGACCCTAATAGGAAAAGGGTCTTGTCTACTGATCCATGATGAGCGTACTAACCGCATGTGGGAAGCGAGTATGGGCGCCCCCCTCAACTTGACCTGATTCGCATCTCGTCCAAATCGCCTCATTTAGTTCGTGTTTTCCATTTGCCGCATGCATGTTTTTGCGAGCCCAGGCCAGGGTGGAACTTTCGTAGTCGGCATATAGGGGGACACGTTCTTAGAGTGCTATGAGGGTCCATTTTCTTCTGGGCTCGATTAGCCGTGCGCCCAAGGTGCTTTGGGCTTGATGCGAAGAATGGTTGGTTGTGTAGAGTACCCCGCTTGGTGGAAGTGCATTTCCATCTGGCGGGTTATTCTTGCGTGTACGGCCAAATTGGTGCAACCCTGTAGGGATAATCTTCTCGAGAAGCCGTGTTTTCCGCGGTTATGGATTACTTGGTGAAAGTACTGGCTAACAAGTACTCAGGACAACTTAAACCTAATGATCAACAACTTTACACCCAATGATTAATAACTTGACTAGTAATAGGCTTATTGACACAATAATTTGAACCATCATTATTACAACTGTGTGAGTTATCCTCGGATTGCTTCTTTGGATAAGGGGCGAGATCCAGGATGGGTTTGTTTGAAGTTATCTTTCAGTTGGTTACAATCCTCGATCTTATCCCCTTTCTGTTAGCCGGAAGTGGTAGAATCTCTGTAGTTGGTTAGCGCAGCCAGTTGCAGCATCTTTTATATCCCCTCTTTTCCGTTGAACCCAAGGCATCTGTGCTTGGTGTTGACGGGTTACACTTTGGTGAACTGTGAGTCTTGCTTGCCAGTACGTTTATGTACTGACCCCTTTGGTGTTGTGGTTTCCGCAGACCTACGTTTCCGAGGATCTACATGGTGGCTACTACGTGGAGTATGACGAGACTGCTGACGAGTAGATAGCGGACCCGGGAAGGATCCGAGACTTCGTGGATGGGCTCCGTCTTTTCGTTTCCGGCCTCTTAGGCCTATTTGGTTCTTGTCTGTACTCAGACATGTTGAATGCTTCCGCTGTATTGTAATGATGTATTGTTGGGGCAGGTGCCCTCTGAATGATTGTATTTGCTATCTCTGCTCTAATGAGAGCTAATTGCAATCTTATTTCAATCTTTTGTGTCGTAGAGATCTGTTGTGATATCACTTGTTAAACGCCGTTGACGTACCATGTGTGTATGGTTTGAAGTACGTCGACGGAAGTGCCTTTGATCTCTAGTGGATAGTTTACATCGACGATGGAATAGCAGGGCTTGTGTTGTCGCGCATAAGCGCAGGCCTACCAGGAAGCTGGGACGTGGGAGCAGTTATGCCCCATAATCCAAGCATCTGCTATCCAGTTCGTACGGTGAGTATCCCCTAGAAATCAGGGTGCGACACAAACCAGAGGAGTAGCCTCACAAGAGGGATACAAGAGCAAAGCTCCAAGTTCTAATTCATCTCTAACCCTAGATCTGACCGTAGGGGTCTCCTTATATAGCCTTGGGGTTGGTGGGGTGGAAAAGGGGCATTTTCACCCACATTTGCGAGCTGGCAAGGAGGCCGACCTGGCCGGGGTGGAGGCCAGGCACTTCCATGTGGGGCCCGACCTGGGGTCGCAGGGGAGCTGGCCTGGGCCGGGGTGGAGGCCGGGGGCTTCGGGCAGGGGGCCGGCCAGGGGTGCGCAGGGAGGTCGGGATCCCTGCACTCCACCTTCTCCTTCTTCTCTCCTTATTCCTTGAAGGCTTCTTCTTGGGCATCTTCTATGACTTCTTGGTCATCTTCTTGAGCACGTTCTTGGGCACCTTGAGCATCGTCTTGGGGGTCCATGGTGGGGTCAAACCTGAGCACACAAAGGGCATTTCCATGAGGTAGTGAACCATTCATCAAGTCACCGAAAGCATGAAGAGAGAGGAGTGAGTTCACCTTGTCATGTATTGCTTTAGCTCGTGATCTTGTCATTGGTCCACTTGGTGATGGGCTTGGTGGAATGGGGGTGTTGCATCATCTCCCCCCCTTGAAAAAGAGTCGACCTCGACTCGTGATCTTCCTCATCACTTGGTTAGAGATCCTTGACGTTGAAGGAGTTGTGGACGAGGTACTTGGATTGCGGTAAGTTGAGCTTGTACGCGTTGTTGTTGATGCGCTTGATGATCTTGAAAGGTCCGTCGCCTCTAGGCTTGAGCTTGGACTTGCGCTCTTGTGGGAAACGGTCCTTGTGCAAGTGTAGCCACACAAGGTCACCTTCTTGGAACACCGTGGGCTTCTTGTTCTTGTTCATGATGGAGGCTCGATGCTCGGAGTGCTTCTCAAGCGTAGCTCTTGTGGAGTCATGTAACTTCTTGATGTAGTCGGTGCGCTTGTCAATGTCCATGTTGATTTGCTCGCGAAGAGTCAATGGTAGTATGTTGAGAGCGGTGTTGGGGTTGAAGCCGTAGACGGTCTTGAAGGGGCTCTTCTTGGTAGCTTGGTGTACGGCGTGGTTGTAGGCGAACTCGGCATGTGGGATGCATTCTTCCCAATTCTTGAGGTTGGGCTTGATCAATGCTCGAAGGAGTGAAGAGAGCGTGCGGTTCACCACTTCGGTTTGGCCATCCGTTTGTGGGTGGTAGGCGGTGGAGAATAGTAGCTTGATGCCGAGCTTGGGCATCAATGTCTTCCAAAAGTAGGAGGTGAACTTGATGTCGAGATCCGACACAATTGACGTGGGCACACCATGTAGGCGCACAATTTCCCTGAAAAACAAGGTGGCAACATGTGAAGCCTCGTCCGTTCTATTGCATGGAATGAAATGTGCCATCTTAGAGAAACGATCAACAACGACAAAGATTGAGTCCATGTTGGTTTTAGTGCTTGGGAGTCCTAACACAAAATCCATACTAATATCACTCCAAGGTGCATGTGGAATAGGTAATGGAAAGTAAAGACCATGAGGGTTGGAAGTGGACTTAGCTTTGAGGCATGTAGGACATCGCTTGATGAGGCGTTCAACTTGGTGCCTCATCTTGGGCCAATAGTAGTTGTTGGAGAGCATGACATAGGTCTTGTCATGTCCAAAGTGTCCCATGAGACCTCCTTCATGTGATTCCTTCAATAACAACAAACGAAGAGAGGACTCGGGAATACACAATTTGTTAGCCTTAAACAAGAAACCTTTGTGGAGATAGTAGTCATCAAAACCTCGACTGGGCAAGCATTTCTCAAAAATGGGTCCAAAGAAAACATCCGAAGAGTATAAGTCTTTCATCTCATCCAAACCAATCACATTAATGTCAAGGCGTGTAAGAATACATTCTTTTCGAGACAAGGCATCCGCTACAACATTTTCTTTACCTTTCTTGTACTTAATGAGACAAGGAAAAGATTCTATGAATTCTACCCATTTAGCATGCCTTTTGTTCAAATTAGCTTGACTTTTCAAATATTTCAATGATTCATGATCACAATGAATGACAAATTCTTTAGGCCAAAGATAGTGTTGCCAAACTTCTAAGACTCCAACTAAAGCAAATAGTTCCTTGTCATATATTGGGTAATTGAGTCTAGCGCCATCTAATTTCTCACTATGATAAGCAACGAGGCGTCCATTTTGGATTAGAACGCCACCAATTCCTATACCACTAGCATCACATTCAATCTCAAAAGTTTTCTCAAAATCCGGCAAGACAAGCAAAGGAGCTTCGGTCGAACATTTCTTAAGGGTGTCAAAAGCTTTTTGTTGCGCATTGCCCCAAACAAAAGGTACATTTTTCTTTGTGAGTTCATTCAAAGGGCAAGCAATTGTTGAAAAGTCTTTCACAAAGCGGCGATAGAAACCGGCAAGGCCATGAAAGCGCCTTATCTCACCCACAAAAGTAGGGTTATGCCAATTCCTAATTGCCTCTACTTTCTTGTTGTCGACTTCAATTCCATTTGAAGAAATCACAAATCCCAAGAAAACAAGCTTGTTGGTGCAAAAATTGCATTTGGAAAGATTGTCAAAAGGTTTTGCTTTGCGAAGAGCCAACAATACTTGAGAAACATGATCAAGGTGATCCTCCAAAGACTTGTTATAAATGAGGATGTCGTCAAAGTAAACCACAACCAATTTTCCAATGAAAGGGCGCAAAACTTCATTCATGAGGCGCATAAAGGTGGATGGGGCATTCGAAAGACCAAAGGGCATGACAAGCCATTCATGCAAACCAAGTTTTGTTTTGAAAGCCGTTTTCCATTCATCACCTACACTCATGCGAATTTGATGGTATCCACTTTTAAGATCAATTTTGGAAAAGATAGTAGCACCACTCAATTCATCAAGCATGTCATTGAGCCTAGGAATAGGATGTTTATATCTAACGGTGATAGCATTGATAGGGCGACAATCCATGCACATGCGTGAAGTAGCATCTTGCTTTGGAACAAGTATAACCGACATGGCACAAGGGTAAGGGTTTTGTGGATAAAACCTTTGTCGAGTAGTTCTTGGATTTGGCGCTCAATCTCCTTAGTCTCCTCGGGGTTGGTGCGGTCAGGAGCGCGGTTTGGAAGTGGCGCACCCGGGATAAGGTCAATACTGAAAGTAAAGTATAGGCACCTAGAGGGGGGGTGAATAGGTGCTACGACCAATTTTAATTTTTCTTAAGATTTAGGCTTGACAAGAAGGTAAATTCTCTAGATTATGCAACTAGGGGTGAATTTACCTATATGACAAGGCAAGCAATTAAGGCAACTAGAACAACACTTAATACAACTAGTACAACAATAAATGTAACAAGTATTAGTAAGTAAATAGGGAGGAACGAGATAACCGATGGAAGCACACGGAGACACGATGTATTCCCGAGTTCCTCCTTGTTAAGGGAGTACGTCTCGTTGGAGGGGTGTGAGCTCGCCACGAAGGCCTACTCAACGCCACGAAGGCCTCACCCTATTCTCCGATGAACTCCGCCACAAAGGCCTAGTTCACCTTCCACTATAGAACCCCTTTGAGGCGGGGATCGAATCCTTTACAAACAAGTTTGGGGCACACACCCACAACTTAATTGGGGGCTCCCAACACTCACAAATCACCAAGAGTAGCAAGAAGCCTAGGTTCTCCACATGAGGAAACCCTAGGCCAAGATTCCTCAAGCAAAGGAGAGGGGAAATGAAATCCGGTCGGTGAAGACGTAGATCGGGGCCTTCTCCTTCAATCCTCCAAAGATATAGGCTTTTGGGTGGTTGGATTGGGAGATCTAGCAAGGTGGTTGAGCTCCAACAATGGTGTCTTTAAGTCTGGTCGAGCTAACTGAAGGTAGGTGGAGGGGAGGGGGGTATTTATACCCCTCATCAATGCAAAGAGCCGTTGGAGCATTTATGGCGAAATCACACCGGAGACTCCGGTGTAAAGGCCGGAGACTCCGGTATGGACCGGAGACTCCGGACAGTTTCCGGTGTCCCAATTCTTCAGAGAAAATCCACTCCGGAGACTCCGGTCTGGCGGACCGGAGACTCCGGTCTTGGCGCTTCGAATAGGCACAGAGGGAGTCTGTGGTCTTGCGGTTGAAGGAAAAATGTACTCACACCGGAGACTCCGTTAAGTATCCGGCAAGTCTCCGGTGTGGGTACAGTGCGCGACACCACCAAGTCCTTAGCGAAATTCTTGAAGAAGATCCCACACCGGAGACTCCGAACAGTCTCCGGACACTCTCCGGTGTGGGTACAGTACGCGACACCAAAGTTCCTTAGCGAAATTCTTGGAGCAAAATCCCACACCGGAGACTCCGGACAGTCTCCGGACACTCTCCGGTGTGGGTACAGTACGCGACACCACAAGTCCATAGCAGAAAAAACCAGGGAGAAATCTCCACACCGGAGACTCCGGTCTGGTGGACCGGAGACTCCGACCTGAAGAAAACTCCAGTGAACAGACTTGGATATCTAGCTCCTTTTTGTACCACAGCACCACCATCGATAAATAAGTTGAAGTAAACCCCTGAAATACATCAACACTTATTAGAGTACATGTGTTGTTAACAAACACCAAAACAAGGTGATTTAAGCGCGTTTGCACTTTCAAATACGGTGCTTGATTCCTCGTAGGGGAGGTAGAACCGGAGGTAGTTCATCGGGAAACACATCTTCAAATTCCTGCAACAAAGGCAACAAAGATGGAGGGAAACTTTTCATGTCGTTAGTGTCAAGTGCTTCCCCTTTGCACACGAGGACAAAGTGGAGGATGGATGGGTCATATTGTAACTCTCGCATCTCCCTTTTGGTGGCAAGTAAGGCAAAACCTTTGGGAACACTCAGACTTTTTCCACTCATATTTGGCTTGTGGCTCTCACTCTCTTTGAGGTGGATCACTCTCTCACCACTCATCTCACGAGATTTGAGATCTTCTTGTTTACATGCAAGAATCTTGGCATTGTCGGCGATCACTTGGCTAGGAGACATGGGACGTAGCACAAACGTCTTGTTATTCCACTTGAAGCTATAGTGGTTGGTACGCCCATCATGTATAACACTCTTGTCATATTGCCAAGGTCGTCCAAGAAGAAGATGCCACACATCATAGGCACAACATCACACTCAACCGTGTATTCATAAGGGCCAATCTTGAATTGCACGGAAACCATATATTGAATCTTGAAGGTTCCGGAATCACTAAGCCATTGGACATGGTATGGATGCGGATGTTGCTTGTAAGGAAATTGAAGTTTGTCGCAAAGCTATTTGCTAGCTAAGTTGTGGCAACTACCGCCATCGATGATAACCTTGATTGATTTGCCATTGATGTCGGCTCTAGTTTGAAAGAGATTGCAACATTGGTCATGCTCATCTTTAGGAGAAGTTGTAAGGACTCTTGTCACCACTAGCGATGGATTCTTGTCCTCATCGCAATAGACACTTTCTTCATCGTCACTGGGCACGTCCAAGTTGAGAGCAACTTGATGCAAGGCATAGTATTCGCCTTCACTCATGGGATCATGTTCACCATCTTGGTTGACAATCATGATCATCTTGTTGGAACACTCGAAGGACTTGTGGCCACTTCCACCACATTTGAAGCAAGTTATAGTGCTTGACTTGACTTGAGGAGTACTCGAAGAGGTGGTGGGAGGCACTTGTTTCTTGAACGGTTGTGGAGACTTGTTGGTAGCATTGTACACTGTAGAGGTGGTCTTGTTGTTGGTTGGTGTAGTCACTTGTGTCATTGGAGACGAAGAAGAGTAAGGCCTTGAGGCAAAGAAAGCCTTTTGCTTGTTATACTTGAGATCTTCCGCAATTTGGCGTTCGACCTTGAGAGCTTGGTGGACAAGGGCCACGATGTTGTCATAAGGTTGATACTCGATGATCTTACTTATAGGATAGTTGAGGCCATTGAGGAAACTGGCCATTGTTTGCTCTTGAGATTCCATCACATGAGCTCGTATCAAAGATGTCTCCATTTCCTTGTAGTACTCATCAACGGACTTCAAACCTTGACGAAGTTCTTGAAGTTTCTTGAAGAGGTCACGCTTGTAATGTGGAGGAACAAAACGAGCATGCATGAATTGCTTCATCTCATTCAAAGTGGCAATAGGAGCAATGCGGTTGCGGACTCTTTCGGCTTGGAGACGGTCCCACCATAAGAGTGCATAGCCTTCGAATTCCAAAGATGCCAATGCAACCATTTTCTTGTCGGTGAAGTGCCGAGCCCAAGCAAGATATTCTTCGGGATCATTCTCACGATTGAACTTTGGTACATTGAAACGAAGGGCACTCATGTTGTTGTCTTCTTGTTGACGATGGGGGCGCTCATTAGGGTCTTCATCATATATGGGTGGTGAATCATCGTATGGGTCATCCTCATTGTCTTGGTGTTGGCGGTCATGATGGGGGGATGACGCCGGTGGTCATTAGGAGGTGGTTGTTGGTGGTGACGGAGTCTTGCTTCACGACGTTCACTATCATCATTGTCATTGTTTTGTTGTCGAGGACGTTCTTGTTCATGGTGAGGGCGTTGCGGAAGCACTTGTTCATCTCGAGGGTGTTGAGGACGATCATGTTCTTGGAGGTCATTGTGGTTGGGACGCGCATTGCGCCTTGGTTGCCTTCAATGTTGACGAGCACCTTCCACGAAGTCATTGCGGCCATAGTCTTGAGCGTGGCCTTGTGGAGGTGGGTGATGATGTTGTTGAAGGTCCGGGCATTGAGGTTGTTGTTGAAGAGGGTCACCACGGCCTTGGCGATGTCGAGGTGGTGGTGATGGCGAGCTATCGTCATACCAATTTCGTCGAGGAGCTTGTGGCGAAGGAGGTGGTGGTGGTGGTTGTTGTTGAGGTTGACCATCATCCTCCATGTTGGGGTTGTTATCATGGAGACGAGCTTGGTGATGACCTTGAGTGTGGCGGCTTAAGCGTTGAGACCTTGAGGACAATGAAGATCCACGACGGTTGGCAAGGTTTGCCAAGTTGATGCTGATGCGCGTCATTTGATCATTCAATCGAGCCTCTTGAGCTTGGAGTCGACATTCATAGCGCTCCAATCCGTCCTTCACAAGTTGGCGGAGTTGGAAATGGTCATTGTGGGTGACGAAGTTATGGTAGGCGGTGTCGTTGTCGTTGAAGAATGGGTTTCCTTCATCTTCCGAGCTCGAACTTGTGAACACTCCTTCCCTAGCCATCTCAAAAATACACAAGGGTGATATATAGAAATGGATGTCTTACTTACCCAATGTTACCTTTTCGGTCGTATTGAGGCTAGTGGACGAGCCTAGGTGTAGGGCGGTATGTCAAAAGCGAGTCCAAAAAGACCGAAAGAAAACCGCAAACGACAACACACACACTTTTTGTGGAAGGCAAATGGGCGAGGAAAAGTGGCAAGGAAAACAACAAATCCAAGGAAAAATTTGTTGTAAAACGTGGAGAAGAACCGAAAAGAAAAGTTAGCGCAAAAACCAAACCAAGATGATATGGATGATATGGTGGAAACTAAAATGGAACACGCACACACAAGGGATACATGGGGTTAGTGCGGCCAATGGACGAGCGGAGACAAAATGTACCTATCGAAGACTAAGATCAATGCCACACCAACACAAGGAGGACGCTAGCTCGAACCGCAAACTTTAAAAGGCAACAAGATTCACACCGTGGAAACCGTTCACTCTTTTCTCTTTTGCGACGCAAAGCGTTCCTACAAATGATAGCAATTGGTATCGATCTTTTGCTTCTTTTGGCTCTTTTTTGCTTCTTCTCCTTTTTTGATTTTACGCTTTTTGATGATGATTCCAAAATGCCAATGCCTAATCGAAGCTATTCTCTCACAAGCGCAAGAACTCACACTCTCGGTGCCACTAATGTGATGCCAAGCGATGTAAAAGAGCTAGTCCAAATGGGCAAGGTACACAAAGGATGGAGTTAGTTCAAGCGGAAGCAAGTTATACCTAAGCGGTGGATGATCACGGACTTTCGGCCGGTGGATGTCAATGTCGTGTTGATCCGTTGATGTAGTTGCGTAGGCTATGTTGTTGGCGACGCTTAGGAACTTGTTTCACTCAAATCGGAGCAACGACGACAAAGCAAAACAAGTTACAAAATCTGTCCAAGAATCGAAGAGCAGACATTTTCTGTGATTTTTGCTCAAATTCGAAATTCCTTCAAAATCAAGAATTTTTTTGGACAAATTTGGGAAAAGTGGCCAAATGGAAAGATGGGGAATGGTCTTTGGCAACAAATTTACGGATCAAAACCACGGAAAACTCAATAAATCCACAGATCGGTCGAAATCCCTTTTGGCTATTTTTGGTGAAATTTTTTAATTTATGGTGAATAGAAGAAAAATTGGTGGAAAGGAGGGTAGTGGGGGTCGAATTCGTGTCAATCTAGCTCTAGATACCAGATGATACAGGAGGGTTAGCTCCTAGGGTGGCCCGATCTTCACGAATCGACCAAGAACACGAAGAACGAACGATGAACACGAAGAACACAAAGGGGATCGAGGGGAAATCATGGAAGAAGCAAGGGGGAAACGTGGGGAATCGAGGGGAGATAACTAGCGAGAACCGAAGAATCCCAAATCTCTCATCAACTAAACCCCGAGGGCCGCCTACGGAACAATCGATCCAACTGAACTCACCTTGATTGAAACCGCTTCATACACGTGGCCGGTCCACCACGCCAATAGAACCTCAAGGATTAGTTGAGGAAGATTGGAAGTCCCTAACTGAATCCCAAGGGGAGAGGATAGGTAACTCGGTGAATCTTGATACGATCATAGATACAAATCATAGGAGTAGCCTTGATACGGTCCTAGGTACAAACCATATGAGTAGCCTCACAAGAGGGATACAAGAGCAAAGCTCGAAGTTCTAATTCATCTCTAACCCTAGATCTGACCGAAGGGGTCTCCTTATATAGCCTTGGGGGTTGGTGGGGTGGAAAAGGGGCATTTTCACCCACTTTTGCGAGCTGGCAGGGAGGTCGGCCTGGAGGCCGGGCACTTCCGTGTGGGGGCCGGCCTGGGGTCGCAGGGGAGCCGGCCTGGGCCAGGGTGGAGGCCGGGGGCTCCGGGTAGGGGGCTCGCCTGGGGTGCGCAGGGAGGCCGGCCTAGGCCGGGCTTCAGGTCGGGTGCTTCTGTGAGGGTGCCGACCTAGAGGCCGGCCTGGCCGGGCAGCAGGCCGGGCTCCCTGCACTCCACCTTCTCCTTCTTCTCTCCTTCTTCCTTAAAGGTTTCTTCTTGGGAATCTTCCATGGCTTCTTGGGCATCTTCCTGAGCACGTTCTTGGGCACCTTGAGCATCATCTTGGGGGTCCATGGTGGGGTCAAACCTGAGCACACAAAGGGCATTTCCATGAGGTAGCGCACCATTCACCAAGTCACGGAAAGCATGAAGAGAGAGGAGTGAGTTCACCTTGTCATGTATTGCTTTAGCTCGTGATTTTGTCATTGGCCCACTTGGTGATGGGCTTGGTGGAATGGGGGTGCTGCATCATAATGGTTTTATGAATGTTCAATGCGACACAACGTCAGAGAAACAAGTCTGGTGTCATCGAAGAGCTTTCGGGGGAAGTTACTATAAGGGAGAAATGATGCCAATGTCAGGCGGAATTTATATGAGAGACAACGGAGGACATGAGATGTCCCAGGATGTTAGAAGTATGTTTCTAACACCAGTAGATAAGGTTGACGATTTTATTTATAGGGTTCATAAGGTTCCGGAATAGTTTCGGGCAAAAACCGAGAAGGGGGAAGTACCGAACGGGGGCAGATTCACCCCCATGTCCACACCACTTTGTGGGGTTGGCAGGTGCCCCTAGGACCTTCAAGCATGACACATATAACCTTTCGGAGGATTCCCTATTTTTGTTTAAAGGGAGAAAGGAAAAAATTTAAAGGTAAAAGGAAAGGGAGGGACGAGGTGGAGTTGGACTCCTGGGAGTCCAATCCGAGTTGGGCTATGAGAAGGGGTGCGACTACCTCCTTGGTGCGGCTAGCCCCTCCTCCTAGCACAACTAGGATCCCTCCCCCAAGGAAGGTTCCCCCTCCCCTCCAACTATAAAAAGGACCCTGACGAGAACAGAAAGAGACAAACAATCATAGACTAGGCAATACACGGGAGACACCCCGTACACATCACCTGGGCCAGGTCCAATCTGCGCCACACCGCCATTGTAGCACCTCCAATATATCATCGTAATACAAACTAGACAAGTATGAGTAAGGGTCTTACCTCTACGAGAGCCCCGAACCTGGGTAACCATGCCTCTGTGTTAGCCGTCGAGATTACTAGCGTTCATCCGTCTCCTAATCTACAAAACCCTAGTATCCCATACATGGGATCTGCCGAGTCAAGGTCTCGACATACCCCAAGGTTTTAGGAAAAACTTCTAGTGTTGATTTTTTTTAGTGATTTCCACGTCTAGAATCTGAAATAAAAATAATGACAAGGAGATTTGCAATTTAGTTGCACATTAGGGATTAGTGGCAGATTTAGAGTAATATCTTAGTCATTTTCATGACAAAGACACGGTTTCAACATAGATAAAGACGCGTATGATTTGGACGCATCATACCCTAATAATAAACTCTTATGCTTGCTAGACTTTATCAAAGTTCATGATTAGGAAAATGTGATCATCTCACAAACTATAAGATAATTTTAGAGACAAGACCACAAACTCTTGTTTGTTTATATATTCACATCTGTATAAAGGTTTTTCTTTGAAAACTCATTTTTCAAGTACTATAGCGGTTACAACATAGTGATATAAAATTAATTATGAACTTGGGAATAGAATAATAACTGAATATTATTCTCTAGGGCATATATCCACTAAAAACACCAGAGACCCCAGACTCAGTGCAACCGGATACTCCGGCCTCATTATTCTTGGACTTTAGGGAAGAGTTGCGCTTTTGGCATAACGCTCTAATGCCCTATGCGGAGTACGGTAGGAGTGTGCCCGAAGACTCGTAGAAGTCTCCGTCTAGGCTGGAGATTCTAGATCACACATGGTCCGAAGACTCTATTTCATGCCGGAGACTCCAGGGTAAGTTTCGTGCAACTGTTATATTTTGGTAGACCCCTACCTTGGAGAAGGTTACCACGACAAAAAATATCTCATCCACCATCGTTGCAAGCTCAAACTTCCTAGATCTCTCTAGCCGCTCATACACCTTGCCCTTCGAGAATTTGAGAGATGCAACCTAAATCTACAATCACAACAAAGTAATTTGATTTACCCTTGATTCCATTGAGAAACTTGTTACTCTTTGGATTTGCTGAAACCTAGGGGTTTGTTGGTCCTTCGTAGCTTTGATAGCCGCGGAGTATTGTCGGGCACCTCTAGTTGAATTGTGGAGTGTGTCTCGAGCTTGAAGCTTGGAGTCTTGGTGACTCAGAGGAATTTGATGATGACCCTCCAAGTTGTGGATTGCGGCTCATTCTTGTGAATGCTCTAGTTATCAAACTAATGGGTACATAGTGGTTTGTGGCTCTCCACATTGGTGGAAGGACACAAATGAGACATAATGTGCCATTTGACGCCTATTCGGTATTCACCTCGCTGATACCGCATTGCTCCAGCGGAGACGTAGTTTTGATTGAGAGGTGAACTCAGGGACAAATCTCCGCCTCACTTTGTTAGTTATTTCTCAACTTACGTTTACTACTTGCTACTAGCTTACTTGCTTTCATATGCGTTGCTAGTTGTATCTTGCTCGTCATATAGTATTGTTCATCTAGTTGCTACCATCATTTGGTTCAATTGAGAAAGAAATAAAATTTGTAGTTGACTATTCACCTTCCCTAGTCAACCATCTCGATCCTTTCAATATAGAGTGCTAGATTTCTACTCCCTTCGTCTCATATTAACTGTCGCAAAAGTGGTAAGTGATCGTGAAAATGATATTGAACAGAGTAATAAACAACATACGACTCAAATATATAGAATTTTGAAATATTTGAATTTAGATTCGCATTGCGACGATGGACATTGTTCGTGACTGCGAAACGGGCCCCACCGGAACTGCCGTCGCGTTGTGACGCGACTCCATCCTCCCTCCCTTCTCTCGTGCACTCCTGAAATCCCAGAAATCACAGCCCACCTCGCACGGTTAAAATCAAATCAAATCCCCACTACCTCAACATCTGTCTCCTCCCCGAGTCCTCCTCTCCTCTCCCCTCTCGATTCGCCTCGTCTCCTTCCCTGCCTCCCCATCCTGCGGCAAAACCCTAACCCTAGCCGGTGATGGCGACGCAGCCGCCTTCCTCGGCTGCGGCCGCAGACCTCTACGAGACGGCCTCGCAGCCCGACCCGTCCGCCTCCGCTGCCGGGGACGCATACACCTTCCTCGAGTTCAACACGCAGGGCGACGACTTCGAGTACCCCGACTTCCCGGAGCTCTCCCAGCCCGCCCGATCCGCGCCACCGCCTCCGGCCCCCGTCGCCTCCTCAGCATCCTCGTCCTGGCCGGCCCCGCCCCCGCCGCCCGACGCCTCATCTGACCCCGATCTCGCGCCGCAGGACTCGACCCCACCGGCCTCGTCCTCCTCACCGTCGCCGCGGTCGTCGGCGTCGAAGGCACGGGCTTCGGCGGCGGTGGCGGACGGGCTCGCCGCAGGGGTCGCGGCGCTCAGCTTCGAGGAGCCTCCCGGCGCAGGTGCGGGGGAGGACGGGTACGACTATGGCAAGGGCGACTTCGTCGAGCACGCTTGCCGGTACTGCGGGATCCACAACCCCGCATGTGTAGCTCGCTGCAACGTGCCGTCCTGCCGCAAGTGGTTCTGCAACTCGAGAGGGAACACCTCCGGCTCCCACATCGTTAACCACCTGGTGCGACCTCTCCCCTCTCTTGATAATTTGGTTATAATTTATCTTAAGCTTGGAGGACTGTGAAGTACCAATGAGTCAGTTATACCTTGTTTTACAAGTAGCTTGATGCGTTTCTTAGTGTTGGATTGGTCGAAGGAGCTTAGAAATTTATACAGTTGCCAATTCAATGGGGCTATAGTTTATGTAATCTGGGACTGAGTCTAGGTTAAGATTTTGCAGTCTATCTTGATAGCGAAAGGATGAAGTTGCTGAGTAGGTGATATATCATGTATGTATGTTGAATTGATCATTGATGTCTTCTGTTTAGGGTACTTACATTCGATATTTTCTATAGTTTGTTGTGAGTTCTGCTGTTGATGCAGAATGTTGACATATGAAAATCTCATCTATAATTTGCCTAAAGTCAAGTTACTCTTTCCTCTCATTAGTGTAGATTAATCTAGCTTGAAATTTATATATTTGGTTATGTTTGTCACGAGGTCAGCAAAATAGGTGGACATGCTTTAGTGGTTCCACTCTTTGTTGATTTCTGTGCTATTTTTGTATTTTAAGATTACAGGAATATGACGTTACATATTTTTCTCCAATCTCGCAAGCACGGTTAATTTTGGCAGTGGTTCACAATATCCATACGTCAATATTTTCTACAAAATATATTCACTTTGTATGATGATCATCTCAAATTGCATATGATCACACAAAATGGTTTAACATTTTTAGTGATACATTGTGTATCCAAACATTGCCTCATAAGTCATAACCAAGGGTACTGCATATTGTCCAATTATTAACTTAGGTCGCAGCACCTGTCAGTTAGTTCTAAGTTCTGAGAATGACGGTAAATTTTACTCTCTCCCCGTACGCCTAACTACCATTGTTTATTATGACCCCTTTGAAGATACCTTCTTGATTGTATACAGCACATATGATTCTGTACGAACCATATTTGCTGCATTACTTCGTTATTTATGTCATATATCTTTCTCCTGCCATATATGTGGATGAGGATTATCGTAGGTAAGCTTTGATTCAGCTAAGTGTCTTCTGGAAAGAATTGCTTATTGATGTTCCAGAAATACTTATACTAATCATAACAATTAACCTTGTTTTATCCACCAATATTATATTGAGGGCAAGCAACATTTGTCAGTCATAAGCATCCCACAAGAGCATGCATGCTCCAACCTACTTATATTCAGAAAATGTTGTCCATTTTGGCTATCGTGCTACAGTTATATCTTATACCTAAATGTGTGCGTTATGTATTTATTTTTCACAGGTTAGAGCAAAACATAAGGAAGTTTGCCTTCACAAGGATAGCCCTTTGGGTGAAACAATTCTTGAATGCTACAATTGTGGCTGTCGGAATGTATTCCTTCTTGGTTTTATCTCAGCCAAGGCAGAGAATGTTGTTGTTCTTCTGTGCAGAGAGCCCTGCTTGAATGTTAATGCATTGAAGGATATGAACTGGGATCTCAGTCAGTGGTGTCCTCTTATTGATGACAGGTGTTTCTTATCATGGCTTGTCAAGGTAAGATTTTTCTCCTTTTTTTGTTTGGTGGTGAGTGTGTCTGTTCATGCTTGCAGTCACCCTTTCCTTCTCTCTTCCTAATAACTGGACAATATTACTTCCTTCCAGGTTCCCTCAGAACAGGAGCAGCTGAGAGCCCGTCAAATTAGTGCCCAGCAAATTAACAAAGTGGAAGAGCTCTGGAAAACAAATCCCGATGCCTCTCTGGAAGATCTTGAAAAGCCTGGTGTAGATGATGAACCCCAGCCAGTAGTTTTGAAGTATGAAGATGCTTACCAGGTTTTGAAATTGTCCGCGGGCATTTGTTCTTTGAGCTTATTTCAGCTATCTTGTTTCTTAGCATGTCAGTAATACTTTTCTTCCTGTGTATGGCACTGTAACTAGAATGCTTTTACTGTTTCTGCCAGTATCAAAATGTGTTTGCTCCGCTGATAAAGCTTGAGGCTGACTATGACAAGGTACTGCATCTTGCCCATATTTTGTGAATGTGCTTGTATTTCTTTAGCACGTGCCACACATACAGAGGGAATGGATTTGCTTCGTTTCATTTCCTCTTCTTGTTTTACTGTAGATGATGAAAGAGTCACAGAGTAAGGACAGTCTAACTGTGCGGTGGGATGTTGGATTGAACAAGAAGCGTGTTGCCTATTTTGTCTTTCCAAAGGTTTGTTTGAGAAAGGAAATGCATATGATTCTGAATACAGAGCCTCCTTGATCATTATCCTGACTATTTTTACCGCACTTGTTACCAAATGACACCAGTTAATCTCGGGAAATCAATTTTAATTAATAGGAAGATAATGAGTTGAGACTTGTCCCTGGAGATGAGCTGCGTCTGAGATATTCTGGTGGTACTTCACACCCTGCCTGGCAATCTGTGGGGCATGTGGTAGGCATACTGTAAACATGTCGATTGGTATCTATACCTTAACCTTAGTAGGGTCGCTTCTATGCTGGCACCTGTTCTAAGTATTTTCCCTACAGATTAAACTCACTGCACAAGAGGAGGTGGCACTTGAGCTCCGTGCTAGTCAGGTATAGAGTCAGTAACTATTGTTTTATTTAGCAACGCCCTCAGTTTTGTGTAGCTCCACCCTAAACCTTTCTGGATTTCAGGGTGTACCTATTGAATTGAACCATGGATTCAGTGTGGATTTTGTTTGGAAGAGTACTAGCTTTGATAGGATGCAAGGGGCAATGAAGACTTTTGCTGTAGACGAGACAAGTGTCAGTGGGTAAGTTCTATGACTACTACTCCCTCTAGTCCTGAAATTAAGGAGTATATTTTTTTTTCAAAAGTCAAACGGTGTCAACTTTGACCAAGTTTTTAGAAAAGTTATTAATATTTATAATACCAAATTAATACCGTTAGTTACATCATAAAATATATTTTCATGTGATGTCAATATTGTATTACAGATATTGATAGCTTTTCCTAAAAACTTGGTCAAACTTGACATTGTTTGACTTTTGGGAAAAAAATACGCCTTACTTCCAGGAACAGAGGGAGTAACGTATTATTGTTCCATGGGGCATAGATGCATGCTTTTTTTGTCTGTCGTGCCCTTGAAGTTATTTCAAAGTTGGTAGGAAGTTGCAATTAATCTAACAGTTGGTAATGTGAAAGCATTAATCTTATTTCAAATCCTCCAAGGCTCCAAGCTACTCCCTCCGTTCCAAAATACGACTTCCATTTGTCCAAATATGCATACATGTATACTCTAAAACATGTCTACATACATCCATATTTGGACAAATGGAATTCATGTATTTGGAATGGAGGGAGTACCTTGAAATAAAACTGACTACACATTTATCCTCGCTTAACCAACGTTGTGAAATACTGCAAGTAGGAGGTTTTCAATTGTGCGTACATTGATTTTTTCTCCTATAAGTTAAACTTATTGTTTAGTGCTTACCTTGTGTATATATAGAGTTGATGGCACAAGATTTAGTCTTCAGGATGTTTTCATTTGAAAGTTTGTACTTGGATTTTTGGTTTATTCACAATAATTTGGAGTATATGTCATAGTCATATGACTATCACCTTTAGCAATTTCTGAACTTTTATATATTCCTTCTACACAGATACATATACCATCACCTTTTGGGGCACGAAGTTGAGCATCAGATAATACGTAATACACTACCGAAACGCTTTGGTGCACCCGGACTTCCAGAACTAAATGCTTCCCAGGTATTCTGATGTTTGGTGTGTTGATATCGAGTTTTTATTAGCTGAATAATATGTGACCTCTTTCATGCTACTTCAAATTAGTGCTTCTTATAGCAACATGCCTTCATGGCTTAGATTTGTAAACTGCTCTCCTTGTTCTAGGATGTTTCATGGGTTTTTTATGCACTACATCTGTTCCAAAAATAGATGATGCCCTAGGAACTAGGAAACACACAGTCAAACTTTTCTACCTTTGACCACTGTAATAATATATAGGTGTATTGACTGTCACGAAGAAGCGGTTTGCAATAGTTTTCCATAATGCACTTGCTTATCATTACACAAAAAATGGTTGGAATTGTTTCTTGGAGACCGTGCAAAATGTAAACTATCATGTAGTTTGCATCAGAGGGAGTAACAATTTTTAACTAGGGCGGAGCTGTTGCAATACTATGTTTTGTTGTTGATCTGATGTTTTCTTTTGGGATTGCGTTGTGTGTATTCAGGTTTTGGCAGTTAAAAGTGTTCTCCAGAAGCCCGTTAGTTTGATTCAAGGTCCACCTGGCACTGGGAAAACTGTTACATCAGCTGCAATTGTGTACCACATGGCAAAACAAGGTCAAGGACAGGTATAAAGAAGGCATGGTCTACATTTGATGTGCTGGTATCTGTTTTTGAAGTATTATTTGATCTCTCGTATCTGTCTTTGAAATCTTAGGTCCTTGTATGTGCACCAAGTAATGTTGCTGTTGATCAGTTGGCAGAGAAGATAAGCTCAACAGGTCTCAAGGTGAATGATGCATTTACTGTTTAAGTTGACTATCTATCGTTTCCTATCTGGGCCTTTCATATCGTTTGCATATCAATTGAGTATGGTGTCTAAAGAACACTTTAATTATTATACTGTCTAGTTAGCTCTCGTATGCTTCACCCGATTGCAAGAATAATTGAAAAGAACGTATCGACAGTTGGATAGAGTACACACTATTGTGTAGCAGACTACACAGTGCAATTGATGATGCATTAGTTGTGATTTTTTTCAATGAGTAACTGTGGTTGAATACTCCACTCCAGGTTGTTAGGCTCTGTGCGAAATCTAGAGAAGCAGTTTCTTCACCTGTTGAGCATCTGACACTACATTATCAGGTACACTCTTGATTCCTATCTAGTTCTTGCATCGGAATTAACCTTTTTGTTGGATGTTAAAGTTAAACATGTGTTTATGCAATTCTGTAGGTTCGGCATCTCGATAATTCTGAAAAGAGTGAAATGCACAAGCTACAGCAACTGAAAGATGAGCAAGGTGCTTTATCTGCTCCCAACAAGCATGATCTTTGTTTTAACATTTTCTTCAAAGAGACATGACATGACTGCAATTGTGGCTGAGAGCTGTTTGTGCTTATGTTCTATTTCCACAGGGGAATTGTCGAGCGGTGATGAGAAAAAGTACAAGGCACTAAAACGAGCCACTGAAAGAGAGATATTACAAAGTGCTGATGTGATTTGCTGCACGTGTGTTGGTGCTGGAGACCCTCGTTTGTCAAACTTCCGTTTTCGCCAGGTACTGATTTATCTACTTCTTGCACTATTTAGGTCGGTGCTTGTATTTGTTCTGTATTATATCCTGAAGCGGTTTAAATGGTTACTGGCAGGTTCTTATTGATGAGTCTACACAGGCAACAGAACCTGAGTGTCTTATTCCGTTGGTTCTTGGTGTCAAGCAGGTAAAAACATAAATAACGAGTTCATGTAGGTTAACTTGATAATGTTTAATCATACCTTTTTGATCCATTTAGGTTGTTCTTGTTGGAGATCATTGCCAATTGGGTCCAGTCATCATGTGCAAAAAGGCAGCACGAGCAGGATTAGCACAATCTCTGTTTGAACGTCTTGTTATCCTTGGAGTCAAGCCATTCAGGCTACAGGTAATGGTTGCCTTTTTTGGTCTTAGTAGCATTATTATGTTGGTACTGTATTTTTTTTTTGTCTTGGTATTATTATTATCTTGTTATACTGCATTTCCTGTTCCTGTGCCTTGTCAGTTGTCCTGCATTGGTTGTCAAAACTGCGAATGTTTTGAGATCAATATTGACTTAACTATGTTGGTATTACTTCTTAAGATATGCTCTTTTGTAAGGATATATATTTACTCTTGTAACTTGTATATCCTACATACTATTTTATGCGCAGTAATTTATTATATTGAGCACATCCATTTAAGACTCGTAAGCTGCTTTCTTGTACTCCCTCCGTCTCAAATTAATTGTCTCAAATTTTGACAAAAGTGAATGTATCTAACATTAAATTATGTCTAGATGCATCCACTTTTGTCAAAGTTTGAGACAATTAATTTGAGACGGAGGGAGTACATTACATTATTTTAATAAAATATGTATGTTGTTTGGCGCAGAACAGAATGAGATTTACTTTTTGTGAAAGGACCTCCATATAACATGTTACTTCGTGTACTTCCTCCTGCCCAAAATATGTCGTGTATAATATTTAGTCAAAGTGAAACTTTGGAAAGTCTACAATACCAAATGCATATAATATGATCATTCAAATAATATTTCCTTGAAGTTTACTCCCCCCGTTCCATAATGTAAGATGTTTTAGGTGTTCTACATGTTGTCTAGATTTGAATTGAAATGAGTGGACATGAATACTAAAATGTATCTAGATACATGTGTGTATGTATGAATGTGAAAAAGGTCTAAAACATCTTATAATCTGGAACGGAGGGAGTATATTTTTCCCACTTGTTATTTTGGATATATCAAATTTAGTGGAAATAATTTTGATGACACCTGATTAGTTGTAGGAAGAGTTATCAAATCCACCAAGTTATATCTGAGTTTTATATCATGATATTGCAATGCTTAACTGTTAATACTCTGATAAAAGTTTTTTCTTTATAGTGGAAGAGTACATCCCCCAGCCTCTACATCCTTAGATGCAGACAACCCATGTTCAATATAGATGAAATATTTCAGTTCAAGGCTAATATATTAACTTGATCATCCTGATTTACAGGTCCAATATAGAATGCACCCTTGTCTTTCAGAATTTCCGTCCAACTGTTTCTACGAAGGCACACTGCAAAATGGAGTAACTGTAAATGAAAGACAATCAACTGGAATTGATTTTCCTTGGCCTGTTCCAAATCGACCCATGTTCTTCTATGTGCAGGTGCCTTCGTGGACAATTGCTTGCCTTTTCGATACGCACAAAAGCTTCTCCTGTTTACATATACTGATTCATACTGGTTTTCTATAGATGGGAGTAGAAGAGATAAGTGCTAGTGGGACATCTTACCTCAATAGAACTGAAGCTGCAAATGTAGAGAAAATTGTAACTACATTCTTAAGAAGCGGCGTTGTGCCAAGCCAGGTGTGTACTGAGTAAAGATGATAACTTGTTACCTAAAAGTTTTTGCACTAGCTCCTTTATGAAAAGCCATCATAAAAATCCTTTTCGAACTGGATGGTGTACCTATGTACCTTTTAATGTGCAGATTGGAGTTATCACACCTTATGAAGGGCAAAGGGCATATATTGTGAATTATATGTCAAGGAATGGCTCTCTCCGCCAACAGCTTTACAAGGAAATCGAGGTTAAACACATGTAAACCATATTTATTTGCCCCTCGTGTTGGAAGTTTTTTTTGATATATTATCTATATTTATTTCAGGTGGCAAGTGTCGACTCCTTTCAGGGAAGAGAGAAAGATTACATTATTCTGTCTTGTGTTAGAAGCAACGAACACCAGGTGTGTTTTCTGTTCTACTTCTATCATGTCTGCCCCATAATTTTCTTGTGACTATTGTCGCACATGCTGGTAAATTATAAGTATAGCATATCATACATACGTTTCATTCAATCTTGAGTTCGTCACTGTAAAATGCTGAGTTTATAGCATATTGTACATACGTTTCATTCAATCTTGAGTTCGTCACTATAAAATGCTTAGTTTAATTTCTGGTCGTATCAGTTATTCAGTTTGCAAATTGGCATTTGCTTTCTATGAAGTGAGGCATATATTTTGGAACTAGTAGAAGTTGACACTCATGCTGTAAAAGAACTGCTAGTATATTTGTTGTATAAAAACATCTAGGCAGTTATGTTTCTTGCGTAAAGTGCACTTGATATATACCGAGCTTTTGATGTTTATAAATTTGTGTTGTGTTCCTGAGCTAGTCCTTGATGAGCAACTGTTGTACACCGGTTCGTTTAACTGACGATACCATGCTGCTTTTCAGGGTATTGGGTTTCTCAATGATCCACGCAGGTTAAATGTTGCATTAACTCGTGCTCGGTACGGTATAGTTGTTCTTGGGAATCCTAAAGTTCTAAGCAAGCAGCCTCTTTGGAATAGCTTGTTGACACATTACAAGGTATGCCTTTTCCTCGACACATATCGATGTTTAGTCTGGTAATCTGAAAATTTTAAGCAAGCAGCCCTCACATTTCATGATTAAACTTTGACCATCAATTTGACCTGTACTATATGGGTTATGTGCCGTAAACATTATACGGTTGGAAAGTTTCTTTTATATGAATTCAGCGGTGTAATTTTTTGGGCACAATAACCCATGTTTTGTTGGTCAAATTAATGATTAAAGTTGAACCTTGAGTACATGGGCCCCATTTAAATAACATTATAATATTTGTGTTTTTAGGAGCACGAGTGCTTGGTAGAAGGACCTTTGAACAACTTGAAGCAGAGTATGGTTCAATTTCAAAAACCCAAAAAGGTGAATGTCTGCATTGGCTTCAAGATAAATATTGGAAAACATTCTGTCTTCTTTTCCTTTTATCAGTTTCTCAATTTTATTTTTGCGGGTAGATCTACAACGACCGAAGACTGTTCCTGGGTGGTGGTCAAGGTGTCATGCATGGATCTACCTTTGGCACAGTAGGTTCAGTGGATAAGAGAAGCGGTAGGGGAAAAGGTTGGTACATACTGTAGTGACTTGCGTTTTTCCTTTTTATTAACAATGGTTCTATATTATCTTTTTTCTCTCTTAACACACTCTTGTTTCCAAATTCAGGACACCCTTTTGTTCCATTTGGGCCGCCAAATGGTGCTCATAAGCCTGGCGTGCACCCATCAGGCTATCCTTTACCTCGTATGCCTTTTCCTCCATTTCCTGGGTCTCCTCATTCTCAACCCTACGCAATTCCTACCCGGGGATCCCTGCATGGACCCATTGGAGCTGTTCCAGCGGTGCCTCAACCTGGTAACAGAAACTTTGGGGCTCCTCGTGCAAATACTGGTGGCCCTATTGGTGGGCACCTTGCTCCTCATCAGCAGAGCTCTCAGCAAGGGCCAACTTATAACTATGCTGGCTTGGAGAATCCGAGCAGTCAGCCTTCTGGTGGAGGCCCAATGTCACAACCTGGACTGATGACACAGGTTTGTTCGTTTGCCCTTGTACTATTCCACAAAGTAACAGTAGATCAACATTAACATCTGCCTTCCCAAAATAGATGCCTGTCCAAGGTCTCAGTCAAACATTCCGTGATGGATTTACTGTTGGTGGGATGTCTCAGGTATAGGCAATTAAAGCCACATGCATTACTATCTTACAGTTCTCCCCTTTGACTGAATAATTTTTCTGTCATTAGGATTTCTTCGGGGATGATTTTAAGAGTCAAGGATCTCATGTGGCATACAACATTGCAGATTTTTCTACCCAGGTTTTCCCATCTGTCTAAGATGTTTTATACTGTTTTCGGATTGACACATGGCTCTGTTATTTGTATAAACCAATGCATTTTATGATGGAAAAGTTTAAGCTCTCAAATAGTCTTGACGTGGCTTCTGAAAAGAAATAATTTGAACCAACATTTGCAGGCTTCTCAAGGAGGTTATGGTGTTGAATATACACCACAAGGGCCCCAATCTGGATATCCTGGGAATTATTTGAACCAAAGTGCACATCCAGGATACCCCCATATGGGTGCAACAAATGACATTGTATCTCAGGTAGGTTCTTGCAGTTCATAACCATTACACAACATCTAGTAATCTTTTTTGATGCCGTCCCCTGAAGGTGGTTATGCTCCGTGGACTAAAAGCATGTTCCTATGATCCAGGATCACATGGCCCACGGTTCACACGGAATGTTTACTCAAGCGGGATACAATGACCCATCACAGGACGAGTCTTCTCAGATGCATTATGGGATGGGTGCTCCTGGCCATCTTCAGTCGCAGGTGGTTCATCTTTCAAATGTTTTCTTTCTCTGAAAACCCCTTACAACTGGAGCTAACGTAATGATTTATTGCAGAGCATGATGAATCCTATGTACTCTCAGTCTTATGCTCACTATAACACACAACCCCAGTCCCTTCAACCTCCTCCGCAGTGATAAGGAAAGCTTGTGACATATGGCTGAAGCAGCGTTAAATTTTGGAAGTTTAATGAATTGCATCCGCTTGGCCCATGGCAGCTTGGTTATGCCTTTCTGCAGTACAATGCAGAAGTGTTGGTGCATAGATATCAGTTGCAAGCAAAGAAGACGAGCATAGTTTGGCGCACTACATATGAGATGTTTATTGGGTCAGGCTTGTACGAGATGGCTATGGTTATCGACCATAAACCGTTGATAAGGAGCACAAGGAATGTGACACATCTCCTTGTCACGGTAGTTTGCAATGGGGCTTGACAACAACAGGTTGCCATTTGGGCATTGAGAGAAAAGGGTGTCTTGCTACCTACAAAGACCCTTCACCTGTATAGAAAGCAAACAAGGCTTGTAGTGGTACGATGTGAATATGTGCTGCCATCCAAGTCAAAGGTGCAGCAGCTATCACCTGCC
Organism: Alopecurus myosuroides; assembly: GCA_028641055.1. NCBI lineage: Eukaryota > Viridiplantae > Streptophyta > Magnoliopsida > Poales > Poaceae > Alopecurus > Alopecurus myosuroides. The sequence goes on along the minus strand of CM054059.1, from coordinate 364,207,118 downwards.
TCCATGGTATCATGAAGACGCCTGCTGATTGGCTTTGTATAGAGGTGCTATAGGTGGGGTGGCAACCCTCGGATCTCTCACATGGCCAAGATACTTCCTGAACAATTATGTATGCTTTCTATATAGTTTTGATATTATCGCAAAAATGATGTAGGTGTTGCTTGGAACAAGGAATGCAATAACTTGTGGTTATTGGTTGGTATTGAGGTTTTATTGGATTTCTTGGTCATCAGGTGTAACTCTGGCTTGGTTCTAGTACCTAAAGGTTTGACCAGCGTGGAGTTGATTTTTAACCCGAGTGATTTTTTGATTGGAAGAACCAAGTGTTATGTTGAGGCTTGTGTTGCTATTTGAATTCCACCTCATTGTTTTTTATTTCGTAGTATGAAGTGAACTATTAGGTGTTTTATACGATGCAAACTTAGAGCGGACATATAAAGGCTTAGATAATGGGAAATGCTGTAAATCATCCGGGGGATCGGCGCGTTCCGTCCCCCGCCTCGCGCGTTAGACGCGTGTCCTGGCCACGTCTCGCTCGGGCGACAGGCGAAGGTGGGTCCAGCCCACGAACCTTATCCCCGCTTTCCTTTCTGTTCGTCGTCTTCATTCTCTCCTCTCTCTCTAGTACTACTTCTTCCCGTGAGCTCCCGCGAGCACGCCGCCGCGTAGACCACCCCTTCCACTCGGTCCATGGCGCTTGAGCTCCTCCTCGTCTCCATGGCGGCGGACGTGGGCAGCTGCAGGGGGCACCGAAGACGCAGTGCCCGCAGCGCCGTGCGACTCCTCATCTCCGTCGCGGTTGAGCCACGGGGACATGCCGCGCCATGGCGAGGAGACGCTCCCCCGGCGGCGAGGAGCTGGAGATGCTCCCGGCGGCGAGGAGATGCTCCCCGGGGGCGGGAGGTCGTGCTTGCTTTTGTCGGGGAGAGGATGCTCCCGGCGGCCGAGGCGAGGGGGATGCTCCCGGCGGCGCCGAGATGCTCCTGGTGGCGGGAGGCCGAGGATGCTCCTGGCAGCCACAGTTGTTGCTCCCAACGGTCGTCGGCGTTGCTCCCCAAGGAGAAACGCGATGCTACCCACGGCGAACTCGAATGCTCCCCACGGCGCCGGCGATGCTCCGATGGGCAACCGGCGATGCTCCGATGGGCGAACATGGATGCTCCCACGGCCGCCGACGATGCTCCGATGGGCGAACATGGATGCTCCCACGGCCGCCGGCGATGCTCCGATGGGCGTATGAAGTTGCTCCGATGGTCGCCCGGCGATGCTCCGATGGGCAACCGGCGATGCTCCGATAGGCAACTAGCGATGCTTCGATGGGCAAATGAAGATGCTCCGATGGCGACCGGGCGATGCTCCGATGGGTGCTACACGGAGATGCTCCGATGGCGACCGGCGATGCTTCCGATGGGTGCTACACGGAGATGGTGGCGATGCTTTTCCGTGGGACCGGCGATGCTTCCGTGGGCGACCGGCGGTGCATTTGGCGTCGACGGCCACGTACCTGCTGCTACACAGGCAAAGCCAAGATGGGCTCGTCGGCGACGGCCATGGGTCAGGCCATGGGGTCCGCTGATGGGCTCTCCGTCGACGGCCATGGGTCCGGTGACGGGGCTCTCCGGCGATGGAAGTGTGCCCTTACAGGTTTTTGGTCGGGGCGGCTAGCAGGGGGCCGAGCGCGGCGTGATTTGATTCCCCATTCCTCGCCGCAACAGTGCGCTCACGGGGCGGAGAGAGAACAGAGCAGCGGGATCAGATGGCCACGATCGAATCCATCGGACGGCTGGCGACCCGGGGGATAAGTGCGCGCGATCCCCCGGGGGACGCTCAGCGCTATCCTTAGATAATGCTGTATTCCATCAATGTTTAAAATCCCATCTAGAAATATCTTGTATTTTGGGCCCGTAAAAAATGATATAGTCTAGTGCAAAACTTTCAACTATTCCAAATCTGTCAGTTTTTTTTGTTATTTTTGTCTAGCTTAGAATATAATTATTTTGATTCAAGAGTTTGCACGTTAGTAGAATACAACATTTTCTATATATACTCCCTCCGTCTAATATTAATTTGTCTCTTGTTATTTTTGTGTGGCTTAGAATATGATTATTTTGATTCAAGAGTTTGCACGTTAGTAGAATACAACAAAAGACATATTTTTAGTGTTAGATACATACACGTCAAAATACGAGTTTCAAAATAAAGGGCTCCATGGGGTCTTCATTTTGGTTTCAAAATAAAGGCCTCCACGAGGGAGTACAAGATTTTTTTTAAAACTTCAAAATATGACTTTCATATTATTTTTAAAAAATAAAGGCCTGGGTTCTTCATTTTGGTTTTCAACAAACTTAATATATTTTTATTTTGGAATTTCTGTTCTCAGGGTGCCCTGAATTTGTCTAAACCGCAGACGCGATCTTAGCCGTCCAAATCACGATCAACGCGCGCGGAGTCGTGGCGAACGGTTAAGGAGGGAAATCGTGCGCCTCGCCCACGTTCGCACGACATAGTCTATGTCATTTAGGCCCGCACTCGCTTATGGTCCCACTAGTTAGTGAAAGGCGACCCCCCAACACACAAAGAGCCCTCAAGCAAAATATTGGGAAACGCGTCTGGGCGTCGAGCGGTCCGTTACCTTCTCCCAATTTATGCTCCTCTCGCTGCTGCGCCCAAGCGTCGAGCGATTCCGGCGATTTCTCCGTCGTGGTATCTTCTCCTGCAAATCGGCTCTGCCAGTTCGTTCGCGTGGAGGTGAGGATCTATCCCCCGTTCGCTGTCTCTCGCTCGTTCGATTTAGTGCACATTTTTCCATTTCCCGTAGCATTTGTTGGTGAGGCACGGACGTTCGCATCCAGGGTTCGTCATGAGATTCGATTCCGTTCGATTTTGTGTTGTTGTTGGCTTGGAGCGGTTGTGTACTTGTGTGCACGAGTGCTTTTACCATGTTTTTGCCGGCAGATGCGATTCATGTCGTTGAGGGCTCGCAGCGGAGATGCGTATGACCGCATCTTATGGTTCATATAGTTTGGGGTGAGGTAAACCGAACGTAGTGGTAGGGGGGGGGGGGGGTGCTGATTCATTTTAACCACATGTATGTGTTGCCGTAACATGATTTCCGGTTATAGATTGTTGGCCCTTTTTGTGCATATAGTACCTTATCAGCGGAGATGTGCATGTCGGCATCTTATGTGTTTTGCGGATGTTTAGATTTCGTTCATATAGTTTGGTGTGAGGGAAACCGAACGTAGTGGTATAGGGGATGAGGTGCCAGTTCAGTTTAACCACATTTGTGTGCCGCCGTAACATGAACTAGGTCCTCTGTTTATGATTTTCAATCATCGGATTGTTGGCCGTTTTTGTCCATTTAGTACCTTATCAGTAGATTTGTTTTTGTTAAGTTACACACTGTATATGCTTTTGACGGTGGAATTATTTTTGCAGGGGTGATGCAGAATTAACACTTTTTTGTAGTTCATTTTTTGCTAAATGTTGACACCAGCCATAGAAAATGCTACGTAGAATTTGTGGTTAAAACAGTGTTACATGTATTTTGTCCGCTTTTAGTGATTTTGGAATTACATGATATGGTATTTTATTCTTTGCCATTTTCCCATATAGAACCAATATTAATTGTCACTAGCTCATCTTGGTCAATAATATTTTCTATTTTTTTGCATTAATTCATGCATTTTTGCAGTTTTTAAATGTGTTTATGTAAGTGAATTTATGGTGTAGTGCTAACGCAACACTAGCATTTTTTTCTGCAGTTCAATTGCCCATTGTTCTCACTAATTTTTTTGTACCAATATCAATCAGTGTGCTAAACCATATTGTGTTTCATGTATTATCTCATCTATTGTGGCTATTCTTTTTGGGATATTTCTAATTCAAATTGGTCTATGAAATAAGATATTCCCTTGTATTTATATGTTACACTTCCCTTTTGTTTTAGACGTCTCAACGGGGAGGAAAAGGAAACCCGTTGGCGGCTCGGATGATTGTGTTGTGAAGCGAACTTGTACGAACAAAGAGAAGGCCGTTGTTGGTTCTATCGTGGGGATTGCTGCAGATGGTGGAAATTATGATTAAAAAACACAGAGGAATAGGGCATCGCCATGTCAGGTTTGTGAAGCTGTATAATTGGATTAATGATGAGCAGAGAGGTGAAATGGTTGATATGGAGTTTGATAGTTTACTTGGGATAAATTGTTGATATGTGTTACACAACTTTCTTGTAATGTAGTACTTATGACAAGCACACCCGTGAATTTATCATCCCTGGCCGAGGAAGGATCCCTTTGAAAGAGCAGACTATTTTCCGTTCCCTTGACCTTCCTATGGGTGATGGGACTATTGTTTATGCCATGGACGCTGATATTCTGGCTGAGCTTGGTCCTCGTCTATTCCCTGGAGAATCTAGTACTCCAACCACAGTCTGAGTTTTTGAAATTCCGAAGGCAATGGAACAGTCCGATGAGAAGTTCAAGCAGACTTTTGTGTTGTACATTCATATGCCCTACTACCAGAAACAGATGTTACCCCGTTCTGGTGAGTTCTCTATTTTTTTGTATTCAAGTATGAGTGGTGGTAACTTTTGTTTTTCCTGGTGATAACCATTAGTCTGTTGCATGGTAACTCTAGATTTTTTAGTATGGTAACTTTTGCTTTCTTGTGGAATGTTTTTTTTTCCTTTATGGTAACTCTTTAGTTGTTTGCCCTGGTAACTTTAATATATGTACCATGGTAACTATATTTTATTTCTGGTGGTAACTTTCCTATTTTATGGTCTTTTTTCTCAGGGAAACATTGGAAATGTCAAGAATTTGAATTGGAGTAAGTTTATTGCCGATCAACTTCATGAAGGCCTATCCAAAGGATAACACAACACGAATTGTTTATTTCTGCTTTATGTATTTACTCTATTTTTTTTACTGTTAACACTTTGGATATGTGTGTTCTGTTTTTTTTCATGCTCTAAATTGTTCTATGTGTGCTGTATATAGCTTTTATATGTTGACTCGCTTGATGTGAGTGGACTTCCTATCAATCTTACCATTGATACCGCATTGGCTGCTGATTTGCAAGTTGATGGGATTTCATTTGGCAAACTTCAGGTAGCTATGCATGTTTGTTGTGTAATCATCAGATGATTTGTAACTATTCCAATTTTTTGTTAAAAACATGTCCCTTTTTTTTTGTTCCATTCGTCTCAAAACTCAGTTTGGTATGAATTATAACTAGTTTAGTGGTGTTGATGGGTTCAACAAGTGGATTAATACATGTTCTGACCCAGGGTTCTCAACAAAGGTATTTTCTCATACAGTTATATACGTAGTTATTGTTTTGTTATGTTTTGCTTGTCCTTAATTTTCATTTTTATTTTATTTTTACCAGAGAGCTGAAGTAGCTAATCTGGTGGGCACTTTTGCATTCGGGATGGTGGGTTTAATGGGATCGCTTGTCAGAGAGTGGACACGCGTACAATCAACTACCGGACCTGAAATGGCGCAATGGTTTTGCAAATTTTCCAAGGGTTGTGTTAGTGCTGAAGCTACCTTAAGCCGACCATAGACTGAAGTTAAAAAAGGTGAACAATCTGCTAAGTGAGTTGTGGGTAATAAACCTACCACAACTCGACCAGTTCGTAGTGTTATATGGTCAGTTGTTGCTGTAACCAAATATGTTGTGGTAGAGGGTTTACATGAAAGTTGTATGTCTGATGTTGGTGGCTATAGCTCTGACGAGGATGCTGGGAATTTTTATGGTGATTCAAGCGACGATTAATACCTTCAGGATTTTGTATTGAAGTCTAGGAAAAATGCTAGTTTGTCTCAGAAACATTAGTAAAAGCAATATGTTCGGGCGGACGAATCAGTTGTTGATTCTTCTGCTCCGACGTCATCCAAAGGTGTGCATGCTGAGACTGCTACCTTTGCTGATGCTGACATTGATTTGGATGATATTGTAACTTCACAAGATACTGCATTTACGAGCGACATCCATGTGGCTGATTCTGGCAACTTTGTACGGGAGGAATCTATGGTGCCGAAAGCTAGCATGCCTTCAATTGATACCATCCGACAGGCTGAAGGGATTGATTTATCTGCGGACCCTGGTGGTGATCCGGCTGTTTTGTCTGCTGTTGTTGAAAGTCCGGTTCCTCGTTTTAAGAAACAAGGTGTGTATGTGAGAAGGAGGAGGAGGATACGAACTCTTAGTGACACTCATAGCTTTATCGCTGGCATTGTTTTTGTCTGAATTTGGTTTATCTGCATTTACAACGTGTCGTGCATTGCCTCCCAAGAAGAAAGATGGGCGCTCTGCGAAGAAGATGTCTCCTTTGAGGTTAGATAAGTTTCTCTCTTCACATTTTCTTTGTGTAGAGTCATTAAAATGTATAACCATCCAATGTTTTTTTTTTGATTTATTGTTCTTCAATTTTGTGAGAAGCTTTTATTTCTTCCGATTGGTAACTTTAGTGCGTACTGTATGGCAACGGTAGTTAATTTGTCTGATGACTTTAGTTTAATAATTATGATAATGTTGAGTATAGTTATTTTTTATATGCATTTTATTTTCAATTTTCCTGAGTGGTAACTTTAGTGCAAACTGGATGGTCACTTTTAGATAAATTTGTATGATAACTTTAGTTTAATATGGATGATAACTCCACCAATGCCGAGTGTAGTTATTTTATAGTTTAAATAAGGTAGGAACTTGTTTGTGTTTTTTCCGTTGGAATTTTAAATTTTCAAAATACATGATAACCTTTTTTATGTCGGGTGTATCCCTTTTTTCTAGTTGAGAAAATATGTGAGTCTACTGTTTTTTGGGCTGATAAATTTAGCACAACTAGGTTGGTGATTTTTGTTAGCTAGTGTTGGTAACTTCTCTTCAAATCACATGATAACTTTAAGTTTTACTAGCTAAATACCGGTGCGTTGCTACGGTGGAAATTAACCTATGTGTTTTTTTCTCTATACTATATATCTTAATTTGAAGAGTTCCCCGAAAAATTAATCGTTGTTTTGTACCATCAACATTCCATTAGATTATAGATATATATATCACGTTGTATTTTCCTTTTCAAACTCTGGGTCCACCCGTCGTTGTTGTACGACCCATCCTTCACCACTTATTCATTCTTATCATTATTTTCTTTCGTCCACATTTCTTTCATTCTTTCTCTCTCTTTATGTTGTTCCTTCCTCACACTATGAGTTCCATGGTTGGCCAATTCCGGATCATGCAAATAAAATAGTGTCACCAACATGTATATTCATCCCGGATGTTTATTTTTATTTTTTTATGACCATGCGATCATGCTTTTATATCATCGCATTAGTTTGTCATATGTATTTGAATTTTAAATTTAATCAAATTTGATTTTTTTTGAATAATTTAAAAACAATGTCCCATGGACATTTGTATCGGTTTCCTATTTTAACAAATATTTTGGGCTTCAAAATATTGCCTTAAAACTATTTTAAATATTGGAGGGATATTTTCCTATAAATAATAAGTAATAAAATTCGAAAAGAAATGTTTTGGGAAAGGATAGCCAGGCCAACCAAGGCCTAGCCTAGCAAGAGCGAACACTAATCCTTCCCTTCACTATTTTCTCTGACCACACACACACGCACACGAGTCGCACGCCATCGGTAGTAAAAAAAAAGGAGACACAAGCCATCCCCGTCGTCGACCCGACCGACCCCGTCCTCGCTTGCTCCATCACCTTGCCTTTGATGTGCCGCCATATGCCATTTCCTTTTGTCCCTCTCACCTCCCTCTGCAGCGGTCGATGCCGCCACTCCTGAACGGGCGCTGCTCGCCTTCTCCCGTTGTCCTCGTCCTCTTCTCATGCTCATCCCGACCTGGGACTCCGACGCCTTTGCGAGGAGCTCCGCCGCCGGTCACCTCACACGCCATGGCCCTCCGGCCGTTAGCAGCGCTGGCTGTCATCCTATAGCACATCGCCGACCTCGACTTGCTCCTCCTTGGTCGGCTCCTCCCGCTCGAGCCAAGATCACATCCGACCGGCCCAGTGCTTCCTCCGTCACGGAACGGTCTCCCTCCGCGCTTCCTCTTCCACGTCCTTCCGGCGATCAGCGCTCCCCAGCCACCCTTGCCTCCATTGCCGGCCGTCGACCCCACTCTCTTGTGCGTCCCTGCAGGTAGTCTGCGCCCTCTATCTCACCAACCATCATGTGATTCGGGTTTCAGAAAAAAAAACGTTTCGTCGTGCGGATCATAGACTACAGGTTGAGTTCACATTTTTGCAGGGCGTAAAATGCAAAACATCAATGACGTACACAGACACCACCAACTCCGCTTTTATAGTAAAGGTTACATGATAACTCCTCTTTTATTTTTATTTTTGTATGTGTTTCTTTTTTAGCCAGTTTTTTTGCATGAATATATCCTAAATCAGTTTCTGAATCATGTTTATAGTTTAGTTAACAAGTAACTATTTTCTTTGTATGTAGGAAGAGTGTCCCCAAAGTCATTCTTAAACCTAAGAGGGTTTTATCCCGTCTTAGGGCCATGCAGGATCCTGTGGGGTCCGGCACTACTTCTTTTGTAGATTTGGATGATCTTTCGCCAGACCGCTCCCCAACCGCTGTTGATGATCTTAGTGCAGAGACAAGTCCAACATGCGGGTTATATTCTATTGTTGCTGCTACTGAAGTTTTGGAGGGCTCAGGAGGATTTCGAGCAAATGATTCTGAGTAAATTCGAGATGCGGTTGACTCAACTGCCGATAAAACAGTTCCAGAAGCCTCTGTTGCTACCACTTCTTTGGATGTATTTCCAGCGATTAATGCAGTGACTGACCAATCTACTACAGTTTAGACTCGTGCTAATGATACTGTAAGGGATGACGCAAATGCACGTGTTGAACAACCAGTGCCAGGTGTGGACCCTGCTAAAGTTAACACTGGTTCTAGTGTTGGTGTTAGAACACTTCTTGAAACCTCTGTTGTTGATGATACTACTATTGCAGCTCCTCTTGTTCTTAGTCCATTCTTTAAATTTGTCAGTGTAGCTGATGGTAATGCACGTGTTGAACAACCAGCGCCATTTGTGGACCCTGATGAAGTTATCAGTGTTGTCAGTGCTGGTGTTATTTCCCCTCCACTTGTTGTTCCTATTTCTATGGCGCTCGTTTTGTCTGATGCTATACGATCTACTGAAAAATGCAGTTCACATCGTTGTTTCTGGTATGGATGCTACAGTAGCTGATGGTCGTCCGTATGTTCCGACCGTTATGCCCGTCCTGGCGGCAACATCTACAACATGTACCGCAATTCCTTCTGCAAAATTAGCTGATATAACTACTGAACTTGTAGGGCACTTGGGGGTAGATGAAAATTTGATGAATAAAATTGACGAAGTATCTGCAAACAATGGCGGTTTCTTCCCTTCCAGCATGTTGTTCCCTGACCATGGAGCTCAAGGTCATTTCTCTCCTCAAGCCAAACAAGCTGAACATGCAGGTATTGGTACTGATAGTGTTCCTTGGTCTTCTGGCACAATTCCTACTAAAGGTGATAGAGAGATCCTACCTGCCGATGCACCTTCTGGTAAGTTCCTATGTCTTTTTCCTACTAAAGCTGAACATGCAGGTATTGGTGCTGATAGTGTTCCTTGGTCTTCTGGCACAATTCTTACTAAATCTGAACTTGAAGATGCGTTTCCTATTTCATTTTCTCTACCTACGTCCACTGATAAGTTCTATACACACCCCAAAAAATTTAGTTAATACATGTACATGAGCTTATATGTGGTGGTAACTGTTGTTATGAATGCATAGTACTTTTTATATGTATGGTTGGTAAATTTTATTTTATAAAAATGCCCTAGTAATTTTTATATGTATGGTTGGTAAATTTTATTGTAATGTCCTGGTAATTTTTTTCTTCCTTCATGTATGCTATTTGTCGGACATATGCCAAATAGGGGTATATCTGGCATTGGACGAAGACCGGATTATCCGGGTGGCCCACAGGTGATGGAGCAATAAAGCCTAGTGGGCGGCCCAGTAATCCGATGTCGGGAAGGCTAATTCTAGAAGAACCCGGATTATGGCCCAATACGTAATCCGGCTTGAAGAAGAAGCCGGATACCTTGCTTACCAAGAATAGGAATACTTTTATTAACCTTTACGTTTTCCTTCCTGTAAGCCCTAATCCGGTTGCATATATAAAGTCGGACGAGGAGCCGCCTAAAGACACAAGATCGTAAGTTAGCGAAACCTAGACTCACATTGTACTTTGTATACTTTAGGCTTTAGACCTGATTAGTGAGATGGCAGGAGTAGGGTGCCACCTTTGTTGCGACATACCAAACCTGGGTAAACCTGTGTCCCCGCCTACGGCAACTTCCCTACGTTTCCATCCATGATCTACTCAAAGGATTATGGCACCCCCTGCCATGATTCATACTACAAACACTCGACAGTTGGCGCCCACCATGGGGCCAACGGTGTCCGGGGTTACGTTCCGGGCGGGAATACTTGGCGGAATCGGCAATATGATCACGTTCGGAAGCCTACAATTCGACAGAATTGTCGGCCTCTTCATCGACAATGTTTCCTATCTGCCGGCACGGAATCACCTGGTAAGTGTTTGCGTCCTTCTTATTGGATCTGCTAACGTTTTCGTAGGTTTAATGGCGGAAGCAATGGGTTTCCGTGGTGGAAGAAAATTTATCCCACCCTCCCTATGCCTAGTAGAAGACGGCTTTGACACCGGATTCGGGACATATCTGCCCTATTCATACATTGGGGCAGACCAGGATCTATCATCTGCATGTCATCAAAGCATGGCTGGGTTTATTTCCTCTCAGGAGATGCCTATTCCCAGATTGCACTTTGTCGGCATGGTGCAAGCAGAGCCTATTGAAAAGACGGAGGATGAACATCCCGTAGAAAAGGCAGACCACGACAAAACCACACAAAAAGTGGATGACCCGAAACCCGCCGATCAGGCGGAAAACTCGGAAGCCAAATCTATACTGGCTGCAATTGAAGCAAAGTTAGATTCAGAAACCGGATTTGCATCTGGAGAGACATATTCTGATGATGATGATGGCGAGTCTTTCGAAAGAAAGATCAAACCCATGCAAGGAGGTTTCCACAAAGTACTCATGGCTAAACCCGCCGAAAAGGCGGATGCCGGGGAAAAAGAGGAGACAGATCGAGCTACCCCTCCACCATATAGTACAAACAGGGAGAAGAGGATGATCAAAGAACGAAATTTCGTAATGTTCATGAATTAATGAAAGACGAATCCCTAAAGAAACCCCCATCCTCCAAGAAGAAGAAAAAATCCGTCAAAAGGCTATACGCCAAAGTACATAATAAAAAACTGGACAGATTGGCAGACATAGCCAACCAGAACCTAGAAGTCGGCGGAAGCAGCAGCGTAAAGACATCAGAGCAGAAAAAGTAGAAATAGGTTGATATAGTTCCAGTACCCCAGAAGTCGGAACAAGATGAAGTTGATATGCTACAAACCCCGGTTGGAATGCATGAACCACTGGAAGTGCTGGAAGCTAGGAGCCAAGCATTGATGTGACAACAACAACAACTTTACCAGAATCGGGGAAACCTCGTTAAAATCCAGGCTGCCGTCAAAGTGCAGCAGGAAAAAATCGAGGAATTCGAACGCCGAAATCGCTCAGGAATTAAGCCTACAAGGCTGCCGGAGTGGGAACCATGGAAGAATAGCCATTCAAAAGACGGCTGGAGAACCAAACATGGCAAAGACAGGTGAACAACGTAAACGCTAAGGTAAAACGCATCTAGAAAACTCCTGCTGAAAACGCGGAAGCCGCGCTCTACTCTACAGATGAAAAATTTCACAGAGTGTATGCTTTCTTAGGAAAAGCATTACAGCAGCAAGAGCGAGGACAAGCGCGTTCGGGTAAGTTGTATGAAAATTCGTCTTTATGCAAAACTGCCACAGGCGCAGCCGCAGCTGCAGCACCCAATCCAAGAGAACCTGGAGATTCAGGAAGCTCTAAGCGAAAGAATGAGGATCCCAAAAAGGACAGAAAAAATCCCCGTGATAAGGATGCAACGTCTAAAACCGGGTTCCATCTGCCAAACCGCGAGAATAATCCAAAACCCCGAATCAACGTTGACCGGAAAGACAGAAACCAGAAAGAAGATAATAGCCCTCTCCGCCAATCTCGTGCGGAGAAAGACGGAAAAGTAATGCCACCTCCGAGAAACCTGGGCGATAAATCGGGAACATATGACCATCCACATAGGCGTGAGAGATCCCGGACTCCACCAAGGAATAAGGAGCGTGCCAGAAGCAGAATTCAACCTCGCCACAGGGATAGGGATACCGGAAGAAATAGAGACGAACACCGACGGACGAATTCACGCAACAATGGACTATGGAGAAGTAGATCCCCCTCAGTCCACTCCGTCGGAAGGTATTCTCCGCACGCACCCGGTGTGGAAAGGGATGACTTATATTTTGGACCAAAATGTTTCACTGACAGAATCCGGAATATAAACCTCCATGTTGGCTTTGCCAGAGTCGGGCCAACTTACCAAAGGTATACTGGAAGCACAAACCCAAATAAGTGGCTTTCTGATTACTATACCGCCGTTCAGATCAACAAAGTAACATATTTGGAAGTAGTAAAATTCTTTCCTTTGGTGCTACTGGATGGAGCACATGATTGGATTAACGGACTACCGTCAAGAACGGTGGATAGCTGGGAGGATATGTCCAGAGTTTTTGATCAGCACTTCCGAGGAACATACATGCACCCCAAGAGTATTAACTAGTTAAATCGTTGGACCCAATATGAAAATGAGTCGTACATCGACTTTATTTCAAGATGGACATCAATGAAGAACAACTGCTCTGGAGTAAGTGACGTCCAAGCAATGCATGCTTTCGTCAATGTCCTCAAACCCGGCCCTGTACTGTTCATGGTAGGATAAAAAACGCATAAAGACCTTGACTCTATGCTAACAACTACCAATGAGCATGCAACGGCTGAAGATGATATCAGGGCAAGAGGAGGAAATATAGATACACTTATATAAGCAAAAAAGTCGTCCCTCCCTGAGAAAAAGGCTGCTCCAGATGCACAAGAAAATCCCAAAGAAGTAAATATCGCCTTTGGAAAAGAAAAATCCAATCAATGGAAAGGAAAAAGTGCAGAAGCTAGGGAACCTGTATCTTACACCAAGGAAGAGTAGGAAAAATCATAGGGGAGCCTTGCATACATCATGCTCAGTTTGGAAAGCCAAACCATACAAACCAGCAATGCCGGCTTAACAAGCATATGAGAAGCATCGCTGGAGCTGGGAACAAAGGGAAGAACTCCAAGAGGAAGTTCAACAAGCAAAAGGCGGAAGCTGAAAAAGACGAAAGCGAGTCTGACACTGACGACCGATTTAGCAGCAACATCAGAAAGGCGAACTCAAGTTCCCAAGGGTCGAGGGAGAATGCAATCTCACCTTTTTGGCGACACCATCCACCAAAAAAGTGAAACAATCATGGAGAGAAATTAATGTTGTCGTGCCACCAACTCCAAAGTACCTCAAGTATGCAAAAAACCTAATTACCTAGGACCAGTCTGACCATCCTGGCAATATCCCGGAACCAGGCACGCATACCCTGATAGTAAGCCCTACAGTGCAAAATCATAGGCTCAGGTGAGTGCTAATGGATGGAGGATCTAGCATAAACATCATGTACCTAAGCACTTTGAAGAAACTTCACCTATCACAAACCCAGCTCAAGCATAGCAACGTATGCTTTCACGGCATAATTCTTGGCAGACAAGCAACTTCCCTAGGAGAAATTTCCGTAGAAGTCACCTTCAGAAATCCGGAGCACTTCCGGCAAGAAATGATCCCGTTTGAGGTAGTACCGTTTGAATGTGTATATCATGCGATACTCGGACGGCCAACTTTTGCCAAATTCATGGCTAGGTCATGCTACATCAACAACAAGCTTAAGATGCCAGAGCGAAAATGCGGAGTAATCACCATTGATGGAGATTTCGCGCTTGCAAATGAGCTAGAGTTGAAAAACGCCCTTTGTGCTGAACAAATCATCACAAAGGAAGAGCTGAAAGAACTGGCAAAGGAGGTGTCACCGACAGAAATGCCGGCACGAAAAGAAACCAGAAAGCCGACTGACAGATTCAAAGCTTCAAAGAATACAAAAAAGGTTATCCTGAACCCCAAAGATCCAACTAAGTACTTAGTTGTGGGGACCGGAATGTCTGACAAATAGGAAACCGAGCTCATCAAGTTCCTCCGTGAGAACGGGTATATTTTCGCCGGTGTTCTGCAGATATGCGAGGGGTACCCCGGGAGCTTGCTGAGAATCAACTGAAGGTACTTCCAGGATCAAAACCCGTCAAACAAGGACTTCGCCGATTCGATGAATAAAGACGGAAGACTATAGGCAATGAAATAATCTGGCTTTTAGCAGCTGATTTTATCCGAGAAGTTATTCGTACTGATTGGTCGGCCAATCTGGTATCAGTCCCGAAGAAAGATACAATTATCCTTAGGATGTGTATAGACTATACCAGCATGAACAAATTGTGTCCAAAAGATAGGTTCGCCTTACCGCGAATCGATCAAATAATAGAACCACTGCTCGCTCTTAGCTTTTATGCTTTGTAGATTCTTATTCGGATATCATCTAATACGCCTAAAGAAGGAGTACCAAATTAAAACCTCTTTCATGACACGATACGGAACTTATTATTACATAACCATACCTTTTGTCTTGAAGAATGCCGAAGCTACATACCAGCATTGTATGCAAAGATGTTTGCATGAACAAATACGCAAAAACGTCCATGTTTATGTGAACGACATTGCCGTCGTTTCCAAGGAAAATGATACATTCCTTGATGATCTACGAGAATCTTTGATAATTTGCGCACATATAAAATGAAGTTAAATCCATTAAAGTGCATATTAGGGGTTCCCTCAGGGAAAAACTCTAGCTTTCATTGTTTTCCATAGAGGAATCGAGGTAAACCCAGAAAAGATCAAAGCCAATTCTGGATATCAAAAGTCCTACATGCTTAAAGGACGTCCAAAGATTAATGGGTTCTGCAACCATCGTAAGCAGGTTCATAAGCCGGCTAGGCTACAAAGTTCTATGGTTATACATATTGTTGAAGAAACCCGACAAATTTGTGTGGAAAGAAGAGACAACTAAAGTGTTAGCTCAGCTAAAGGAAACTTTGGTGAAAGCTCCAACTTTGGCATCACCAAAGGAGGAAGAACCCATGTTGTTGTATTTAACAGCAACAAGCAGGGTTATTAGTGTAGTGATAATTGTAGAAAGAAAGAAATACGAACAAACCATCCCAAACCAGCATCCGGTATATTATCTTAGTGAAGTATTCTAGGAATCGAACTAAAGGTATCCACATTATCAAAAACTAGCATAAGGCGTATTTTTTGCATCACGGAAAATACGTCATTATTTCCAAGGACATTCCATAATAGTGGTAAGCAAAGCACCACTAGGGGATATTGTCGAGACATCGTAGTAGAGTTCATAGACGGGGGTGCCATGAGCCTACTGGTAGAACCGCGGGGGACGTGATAATACGACAAACGAGAACACCGAGTTTTACCCAGGTTCGGTACGACGCGGGGGAAAGTATCTAACTTGGAAAGTAAGGAATCTGTCTTCTCTTCCAAGCCGCACCACTTTGGGCCGTGGTCCGGGTTCTTCTAGAACCGGCTTCCTGCGCGTCAGCTTACTCGGACGCCCAATGGACCTTGATCCATACCTGTGGGCCACCCTGGTAAACCGGCCTTTGGCCAATGTCAGACATACCCCTAGTTGGCATATATCCGACAGTAGCCCCCAAGAAGCATTAAGACTTCATTTTGCGGTTTCTTCGTGGATTTGTATTCTTTTTCCTGGATGCCCGCTTTTGGTCTTGATTCTTCTTTCAGCAAAATTTCTCAATCCCAAACTCGGATTTACCGAAATCCGTTTTTTCTTCCACGAGCCTTCGTGGAGAAGGAAACTGATGACATCGGTGTTGAAATCCTGCTGATGTCACAGATGTTTGGGTTCAGTCAAAACTTGAACACGTATCCTCTGACAGATTCTTGCGCGAGAAACGAGGAGATATCAATAATCACCCCGTCCCCTCATTTCCTGGAATCTTCGGGCGTTACACGCGTCACGCATCCAACGGCTAAAATAGCCGTTGGAGCTAATCTTCGCGTGTTCTTGGCTATAAATAGCCGTCTCAGGGGCTCTGTTTTCCCTTCCGCTTCCTTCTTCCTCCTCGAGCACACACAACATAGCACCCAGAGCACAAGTTCGAGAGAACGCAGAGACCAAGCCCCCTAGCTTCTCTCTGAAAAGACCATAGGAGGAACTGACTCACAGTTGCGCTGCCAGAAAATGGTCACCGGAGATTCCCCCCGCGCCTCTGATTCGGCGAGCGCCGCCGTGGAGATCTAAGATATCATCAACGACCTGGACCCCCTCTTCGACTGTCCGCTGCGCACTGCTGCGCACGCACCGAAGGGGGCCGTCAGCGAGCCGACGTGTCACGACCCCGGACCCAGAGATATACATATTGTTATGTGCTCCTAGACATCGACCCACAAGGGCTTCAGGGATACTAGCCCCGGCCGCAACAAACAACGACAGGCATACCGGATTCATCGACACGCAGGCCGGATCACCACGGTACTACTACTCCTTGTGTCCACGCTAGTCATAACCAACAATGCATATCAAAGCGTCCACAAATCAAACGAAACTGAAGGAAATGGGACCAAAGCTATACAGAGTTGCTATGTGTCCAAAAAGTGCAACGACAATCGAGGGTTACTTGGGTTACCTAGCCCCAGGCCAAATCACATCGGCAGGCGGGCTTGGACATGGATCATCGGCTCCACAACCCCTCGACTGCGACAACAATGCAGGCATAGCCAGAACTGTATAACAGTGAGCTCGAAACCAACAACCGATTAAAGCAGCACTCTAGACAGGAAGCTTTATTAAACAGATGTTACTAGAGTATAGCTTACAAGCGTAGGTCACATGACCCAACATTACATCATACAACGAAAGGCAAATTATGTTGCTAATCAGCAAGAACCAAAAAGGCCTAAGAGGCCGCAACATAAGGCGACGTCCCAGCTCATAGATTCCAGGCTGCTACCTGGGAACCCCAAACTACTCGTCGATGTCCACGCTGAATCACCACCGATATGAGTGTTGGGAATATGCCCTAGAGGCAATCATGGATGATGTAATTCCCAATGTATTCATAAATTTATTAAGTTGTCTTTTGGTTTGAACATCTGATATATGTCATTGAATATGTGATTCGATTGTGAAACTATGTATTCATGTTGTTCATACTAATTGTCCTTGGTCGTTAAGGTTGTGCTGGACACACACCCTAGACTAATGTGAGTGTTGGCTGATGACACGGTTCCACTTGTCATGGGCATGGTGATGCCATTCCAACGTTCACGGACTTGGCTAAAGAGTTTAGCAAGTCGAACTGACCCACATTGAGATGCAACGATCAAGTCGTCATTTGCATGTCTCAATCAATGTAATCCTTAGACCTGAGGTTGTCGCACAATCCGAGTTGTGGATCACCGACTTAGGTTCTGTCAAACGCTGTTCTGTGACAAGGCAGTTATAAAAGCAGAGTTCGGGTCGAATGAGAAGCAAGCTGCGTGATGTGGATATCAAGATGAGATTTTGCCCCTCCGAATTGAGATATATTCTCTGGGCCCTCTCGAGTGATATGATTCAAGAAGCATGGCCATGCGCGACTCATTTAAGTGTTAACTAGTGTCTGTTGACTAAGAGTTAGTCAGATGAATCACATATCACAGATCGAGAAGAGAGTCGAACTATTTAAGGGATGACGATAAATCGCCTATAGTTCGACAAGGTATATCGTGAGGCAAAAGGGACTAAGATGAATATCACATTGAAAGGTATGTCGTCATGACTCAATGGGACTTGGGAGTCGGCACGTTCTGCTAGGAGCCGCTACCGATTGATCGATTAGGAGTTGGACTCCAATCGTGTCCAAGTCGCCATGAGCCTGCAGGGTCACACACTTAAGAGCGAGAGCAAATGTATTAGTCGGGTTGGACCCGAACCGGAAATGGACTGAGTTTGTGAGTCGGACTCACAGAGGGAATGGGCCACAAGTGTTGTGAAGCCCACTACCATTCGCTATATAAAGAGGAGCACAGGTTGCCCAGCGGGCACGTTACTCCACCCATGCGTTGGGAACCCTAGCCCCACTCAGTCCAGCCGTCGCACCGGACCTAGCAGTCTGCCGTCGGAGCTCCTCCTCGTACGTGTGGATACCGGCAGAGGTGTTGTACGTTCAGCACTTCGACATTCGTGGGATCGGATCGGCTGGATCGGATCGTGGACTGCACTGCCTCGACGTGCTTCATCGATAATCCGCAACCGCGCATCTAGTGGTAATCATCGTGGCCTTCTACCTCAGCTAGATCTTGGAAGTACCGCGTAGAAAAAAAAAATTATCTCTACGCGTTCCAACAATGAGATCTTCTCCTGAACCAAAATTAAGCAAACCTGAGTACGAGAGGTACTCAACATGACTTAGTTAACCTATTATATATCTGCTATCTTCAGAAAGGGTTTTATGAAGGCTGGTTTGCGTAAAGCAATCATTTTTTTTCCAAATCGAGGAAGAATAGCACGTCTCAAGGATTGTTTTCAAAACAGGTGAGAAAACTAGTCAACTACTGAGATCATCATCTTTTCAAACCACCAACATCATTTCCTAGCATCTCACATGCTACAAGGATCACCCCTCTCGGCATCTCCGAGGAGGCACCCTTCAAACATGGTTAACAAGTTTTAGGCATTCCGTTCAAGTTATCTATGATCACAGAATCCGTTGCCAAGTCGTCTGTAACCGTGGACACGGCTTCTCGAGGAGATTTATCCCTGCAGGGGGTACACTTTACCCACACGTACCATCCGACTCTTAACGCCACATGTACGCTCCTTGGGAGCGCGGCAGAGGGTGGTTGGCTCCGACCTTTACCTTGCGTAACCCTATCCACGAGTCAACCCAAACAGGGCCACCCCGTCAACAGGGAGTTGGCCACCTCCTGACGGCACCTGTTCTGTGAGTTGGGATCAAGATCCGTGTACGTCCATCACTTGTCCCGGTCACGCCCTAAGTTTTCTCCAAATCGTTTTCTGACTTACACACAGGTGGAAAGATCAAACTACGTGACTCATGGATGTGGTCAAACAAGTTAGTTAGTCGGGCGAGGTTCATTGGCTCGCTCGTGTTTTGGCTTCGAAGGCGAGAACTCGCTCCTAGGGGCATGAACAGGACAAAACTCCACAACCCATTGTGGCCTCACATCCATGCCGTTATTTAGTCAAGTTATCGAAGTATATACAATTCACAACAATCTGACATAAATGATTCACGCGTTGACCAGATTCATCAACCGGATGGATCAGATCACAACTAGGCATGGCTAAGCAAGACTCACAGGCTTTAACGAGGCGCGCACAAACAAACCTATAGCTTCTAGGAGCAGTGGATCAGGATATTTTAGGCGATGCAATAATTATAGGAGAACTCTATCTAAGACCATAAATACTTTGAACCGCGTGCAATATACGAGATTCCAAAACACTTCGAAAACCATATATGAGCAGATAAGAGGTTATGCTTGCCTTGGTTATAAGAAAACCAGATAAAGATCTTCTGGGATAAGTGTTTGACTTGTCGGTTAAGATCAAGTATTCTCATTGGAACAGCTGGCCTTCTCTTCGGAGTCACGTTCTACCGAGGGGGAAACAACACCGAAAGAGAAATAACAATCAACACATGGCATCGATTCAATGCGCAATATGTATGCATGAGCAAGTTAATGCACTGAAATAAATCCCTAAACATGTTCGATGGGTTGCTAGGGTTCATATGACAGTTAGGCATTTTTACTGAAGTTAGTCCGAAATAGACCCCGGAGGGGCAATTCGGGGAATTCTGGAAGTGAGTACCATTTTAAAAGCTCAAACGGGTTTGAAAACATCACATCTAGGCTGCATTTGTCATTTTGAGCATTTTGGTATATAACTTTCAATTTTCTAAATTTAGTGAATAAAACCTTATTTTTCTATTTTTAAATGAATTAACAACATTCAATAAATGCTCATTTTTGGACTTTCTCAAACATGTGTGAAAATGATATAATTGGGTAGAGAATATTGTTCTGATAATTTCCATATTTTTCTGACTTATATTCTGGAAGATATTTATTTTACAAGTTTAATTCTTTTTCTCGAATTTCCTGGAATATCTTAAAAGGGAATATGATGTCACTGTGATGCAGGGGGGTGACGTCATCCAAGAGCTGAGATCAAAATCCGCGAGCAATCGAACAATTCCGCAAGCGATTGTGGAATCAAAATGCACCAATAGCTTCAGCTCGACGAGAGGAATCTGGGGGTGGTGGCGCCGCTTGCTGGAGGTCGACGGAAACTCACCAGCGACGAGGAACCGCGGCGGTCGGTGGTGGTGATCGACGGCGACCGCGAATTCGTGCACCAAAAATTAACCGGAGCGCACCGGGAGGAAGAGCGGCTCACCACGAGCATGTTGGAGGCAATGATGAGGCCGGAGGAGCAGCGGCGGCGCCGGAATCGCCCACGGCGGCCACGACCGGAGTTGGGGAAGAGGGCCCCGATTCGGCTCCTCCCGGGCATCCCAGCTCGCGTGGCTTCTCTAGGAGGTAGAGGAGACGATGAAGGTGCTCATGGTGGCCTCTATTTGACAAGGGATGGCCGGAGACGACGATGCTAGGCGGCGGCCGACGGGTAGGGTTTCATGGCGCCGACGAAATGCACACAGAGGAGGGCGCCGTGGGGGCAAGAGAGAGGTGGGAGGGGAGGTCACGACACTCTCCTGGAGGATATCGGCTCGGAAAAAGGGAGGCAGACCCGCGACCTGGACGTGGCACGGCCGACGGCGAGCTCTCTGCCTGCCTGCCTGTGTAGGAAGACGACTGGCAGGCGTTTTTCAAAAAAAACCTAGAGGAATTTTGGAACTTACAAGGAAGTCCCTGGCAGAAAAAGAAAGCACTAAAAATGCATGTTTTCAGGACCTTTTTGCAAACAGAAAATTTGGCAAAATCATTTTTGGAAAGCTCACAAAATTTCCATCCTAACCATGTTTTGCTTTGGTGTGTTTGAAATATTTTCCAGTACAAAATTTTGGAACCCACATTAAGTACTATTTGTGGTATTTTTCTCAAACCATTGAAATTCACAATATAAATTGTTTCAACATGGTTTAATTTTTTTTCATGCATGTATGATATGTACACAACACCACACACCCTAATGTTAGCAGAATTGGGATGTTACACGGCGAGCGGGGATGTTCCTCCCGCATGCGGAAACATGCGTCCGCCATCGGCTACTCCTCCTCCTCCTCCCTTCTCCGAGCCTACGGAGGAGGAAAATACTTCTCGTGGCGGCGAGGACGTTGTCGCTTCGCCACTGCCGGAGGCAAGGACGAAGGAGAATAAAACGCCGACAATTGGAGCCACTGCAACGTGGTTCCATCCCTTCTCCCGGGAATGGAGAAGGACGACTTCGTGATAAAGGAAAAATGGCGGGTGAACGAGGACGACTCTGAGCCGTCTCCGCAACCCGTCGAACGGGTTCTCCTGGCTTCCCATATCAACAGAGGTATGGGATTTCCACCTTCCGCGTTTTTCTGCCAGGTCCTAGACCATTACAAGATCCAGCCACAAAATCTGCCACCCAACTCCATCTTGTACTTAGCCGGATTCCAGGCCCTTTTCGAGGGTTATCTAGGGATAGAACCCCGCCTGGATTGCTTCCAATACTGCTTTAGTGTTAAACGCAACCCCTCAGAGGGCGCATTTCCGACTTGCGGGACAATATCTTTCACCCTCCGTAGGTTTAGGGAGGATTGGTTCCCCAAGATCAAAACATCCGAGTCTGTCAAATTTTGGACGGGCTCGTTCTTTTATCACGCGGATGTTCCGTTTCCTGGAAAGGAAACGGGCATTGCGACTTTCGTCAATTCCGCGGCCACGCCCCAAAATAATTGGGCGTTGGACGCAGTCCAGGTTCTGCCTCCAGACCTGATGAGGATCAAGAGGTGAATCGCAAAACTCGTCTCTTCCACCCCTCCGCTAACCGGCATGGATACAATCCTTTGCTGATCCGGAAGATGGATCCAGCCCCTTGCCTATCGTGGAAAGCGGATCATGTGTGAATACACGGACCCAGACGATATGATGAGGTCGACAAAGAGTGCTTTGATGAAGGAGTTCAAGAAGCGCGTGAACCAGCTGGTCTCTACTCGCAATCAATACGAGGAGAGCCGGCAAATGTATCACGCCGGAAACCCTGTTCCAAAGGTATACTTTTGTCCTTTGGGAAATTTCTTGAATCTTTGTCTTCTTTTTCTCGGATGTTTTTTATTCTAATCCGGACTTTGCTTCTTTTCACAGATTCTGGATCTTCCTGAGGCAGAACTCGCTACCGATGACAAGTTGGCTGCACTACGTGCCAACTTCCAGTCTGGAGGGCGGAACAAGAAGCCGTGCGCCTCTCAGGAGGTTATCGATCTTGACGGCGTGGCCGTCGCCACTTCCAGGTAAAAACCCGGGTTTTTCATTTGTATGCTTTTTGTTGCATGTTCTTGTTTCTCAGAATCTCACATCTGATTTTCCTCCTCTTTTCTTTTCTAGCCTTGCCCCTACTACCTTGAAGGGAAAAGGCCGGAAGAAACACAAAGTTGTTGCCTAAAGAGGAGTAAAGCTGTCTCCCGCCGCTGCTCCAGATACTCCAATAGCGGTTGGGGAGGAAAACTCGGCATCACGGGAAGAAGAATATCCCCTACAGTCCAGCCAGCCCATTGCACCCGACTCGGATGCGAGGGAAAGGGCGGCGCCTGAAGAAGCTGGGCCTTCGAATCTTCCCAAGGAAGACCCAATCCCTACTTTTGACGAAAAATTCAAGGTAAAACAAGAAGATTGTTTTGACGAACACGGATATATCCATCCGTGGGCGAAAAAACACTTTGCCCGAGCTCCCTTGGTTCGTCCTTGGTTGCAATCCGGCCTAGTCGTGAATAATTACGTGTTCTCGCCTCGCCAGGTTTTTCAAGACGGCATCCACCACATGGGGATTACCTTTGCAGAATACGCCAAGGAATTCTCCGAGGATCTCGCAGGTTTGCAGAGGATGAGCCAGGTATATAACTCTAGCCCCCAAGTATTAAGACAAAGTATCATTTTCTTTTAGCCTTAATGCTTTTCTATTATGCCTGCTTATTATTTGACTAACAACTTTTCCTTTATCTCTTTCTCAGCAAACCGCCGAGAGCATAAATTTGGAAGTTTTCAACAAGCTCACCATTAAGAACCAGGAGGTTAGATCTATCTTGGTATTCTTAATGACAAAGACTCGGAGTTGGCCTCAGTTCAGCAACAGCTAAAGGATGCAGCAGGTAAATGTCTTTCTGTTGTTTTTCAGAATTTATTCTAAGTCATTTTCCGAGTTTTGAATTCCTCTATTTGTATTCTTTTCAGCTTCTTTGGCCAAAGCCAAACAAATTGATGAAGACGCTGGCAACGCTGAAACCCTCCGCAAGGAAAATTCGGAGCTTTACAAGATGATTGTAAAGCTCCAGAAACACCTGGAGGCGAGGCAACTTGCTGTCGGATTAGCCGAGTCCCGCGCTACTTCTCAAGCTGAGAAGGATAGGGCGACTATCTCGGACTTAGAGAATGCTCTCAATCAAAGCCTTGAAGAAGGTGTTGAGATGGACAAAATTCTCGGTAAGTTTTTACTTCTTTTACCGAGTTGTTTCTTGTAGTTTTGAAGCACGCCTTCCTTTTCCTCCTTCTTTTCTATTCTAACTTTTCTTGGTTGTTTTCACAGAAGGGAATCCTTTGCTCACCCGGATTGACAGAATCCGGACTTTTGGGAAAATCTTCGCCGGCCTCAAGACTGCAGGGACGCTACTTGTGAACAAGTGAATTCCCGACAAAGCTGGAGATTACTCGGAAGTCAGCAAACTTTCAGAGGCTATAGAAGAGGTGGCAAACCACAGGGAATCCTGGCTTCGTTCTGCTGCCCGCGGTGGTGTGCGCATGGCCCCTGGGCTGATGCGTATGCATTACACCACTGTGAAGGTCCTAGTGTGTCGCTACAGGTATCCCTCAAGGATACACGAAATCTCAGAGGGACGATATCTTTGAGTCTGTCAAGGGGCATGCCTCCAAGATAGCTCGGATGGTGTCAACCTCGACGTTCTACCCGGAGGAAGAAATTCCGACAACTCCGGAGAACCCCAGCGACAACGACGAGGATGATGACGAGGACTATGAAGATGTCGTCTAATTCCTGCTTAGCCAGCCGTGACAATAGAAAGCATTACTATTCTTCAAATGTAATATCAATTGTAATGCTATCTATCTTTTTTATAAACAAGTACATGTACTTTTGCAGTAAAGTTTGAGTCTCTGCAAGTTTTTGTGGGTTTTAATTCCTTTTCCTTCTAAGTTCTCTGGTTTGTATGCCTTAACTTTCCTTAGTGTTAAAGTGGCTCAACAGTACTTAATCTTCATGCCAAGTGACCGGGTTCAGACCTATCAGCCAAAACTCGTACTCATGGATTGTACTTGTGCACTTTTACTTACTAATTTCAGTGACCCAACACACAACAATCAGATAATACTTAGGAAAAAGTACGGAATTTCGAAAAGTATGAAACTCAGGCACACAGGCACAATCTGGGTTTCCTTAAGCCTCCTTAGGCTATAAAAGTATTCAGTTTTATAACTCCGAGCACACATGCAAAATTCCCATTAACATTGAATCAATTTGAAAGATCATTGGGAAATAGATAAGACAGTCTTATGCTTTGAACAATAATAACAAGACAGACAAAAAATGCATGAATTTTGACAACTTTATTTCATGATCTCAAAGATGTTTACATAGAATTTGAACTAAGTGTCAAAGGGACGTAAGTGTTGGATGCTCCACGGTCTCTTTGTCTCTCCTAGCTCTACATCTATCTTTCTCTTTCTCTTGCAATTCCGATTTTTGGGATCTCTTCCGTATCTCGAATATCTACAAGGTAATATGACCCATTTTTCATAGCCTTGCTGATGAAAAATGGTCCCTCCCAATCTAGGGCTAATTTGTGCTTCCTTTCCTGTACCAATCTTAGCATCAAATCACCCTCTTTGAAAGAACGGTGTTTGATTTTCCGACTATGATAACGTCACAATCCTTGCTGATAAATGGTGGATCTTTGTAGCACAAGCTCTCGTTCTTCTTCTAAGAGATCAACAACATCCTGTCGTGCTTTTTCGGCATCCGAGTCATCGTACGCCAGCATTCTTGGGCTATCATGGATCATGTCCGTGGGAAGCACTGCTTCTGCACCATAAACCAAGAAAAACGGCGTTTTCCCTATTGATCTATTTGGCGTTGTTCGAATACTCCAAAGCACATAAGGTAATTCTTCTACCCATGCTCCCGCTGCTCTATGAAGAGGAGATTCGAGTCTTGGGCGTATTCCTTGCAGGATTGAATATTCATTCGTTCAACCTATCCATTGGATTGTGGGTGTGCCACATATGCAAGATCTAGGCGGATTCCCGTTTGTCGGCAATATTTTGCCAACTCTCCAATAGAGAAATTGTCCCTTTATCCGTGATTATGCTGTGCGGAACGCCGTATCGCATGACTACGTCAATGCCAAAATTTCTGGCAGTCACACCGTCAAGTTTTTTATGGGTTTTGCTTCCACCCACTTGGTATACTTATCTACTGCAACGAGTAGATGTGTAAGTCCGCCTCTTGCAGTTTTGAATGGTCCCGTCATATCTAGCCCCCAGACCGCAAATGGCCATGTTATGGGGATAGTTTTAAGTGCTTGAGCTGGCATATTCGTCTTCTTGGCGTAATACTGACATCCGGCACATGTATTTACTATGTGCTCCGTGTCTGCCTTGGCTATAAGCCAGAAAAACCCTGCATGGAATGCTTTTTTAACTATGCTTTTTGACTGAGCATGATGTCCGTAATTGCCTGCATGGATTTCCTGCAGAATTTCTCGTCCTTCTTCTGGGAAATACATCGCTGAAAAATTCCGATAGTACTGCGTTTATACAGGCAACCATTGATTACCGTGTATCCTTTGCATTGGCGTTGTATCTGTCTTTGCAAGACTTTGTCTGCTCCATCCGGAAACTTCTGATCAACTAAGAAGTTTAAGTATGGAATTGTCCAATCCGGGTTAACAAGCAGAACTTCTATTAACTCAGAAACTAGAGGATAATCAATATATCCGCCTTTTATTGATGGTTCATGCAAATGTTGGACAAACACACCAGGTGGTATGGTTTTCATTCTCTCCGAGCCCATGCGGGCTAAAGCATCCGCATTCCAATTTTCTTCGCTTTTGATATGAAGTACTTCAAATCCTAGGAAGAAAATGGCAAACTCGTCCACTGTTCTCCAATATTCGGCCATAATGGGGCTTTTGGCATCCCATGTTTGGTTTAACTGATGATGCACCAAATCCGAGTCACCATAACAAAGTATACGCTTAACGCCTATCTCCTTTGCAATGTGCAAGCCATGAAGCAATGCTTCGTATTCTGCCACATTGTTGCCGGCGTTGAAGTGTATTTGCAATACAAATTCCATTATGTCACCTTTTGGAGATTTAAGTACTACACCAGCTCTAGCGCCCACTTTCATTTTGGATCCGTCAAAATGCATGATCCAATATTCCGACTCCGGCATTGGTGTGTTTTCCATTGCTTCTGTCCAATCAGCCACAAAATCTGCCAACACCTGGGATTTAATTGCCGTGCGGGGTTGGTACTTAATGTCAAACACAGCTAGCTCAATGCCCCCATTTGGCGACTCGGTCTGTTGCGTCCGCATTGTTGATGATATCCCCGAGTGGTGCTTCTCTTGCCACTGTGATGGAATGTCCTTGGAAATAATGACGGAGTTTTCGAGATGCGAAAAACACGCCATATGCCAGTTTTTAATAATGTGGATACCTTTGTTTTGATTCGGAGAATACCTCACTAACGTAATACACCGGATACTGATCTGGGATACTTTGTTCGTCTTTCCGCCTTTCCACAATTATCACTGCGCTAATAACCCTATTGGTTGTTGTAAAATACAGAAACTTGGGTTCTTCGTCTTTTGATCATGCCAAAATCGGAGCTTTCATGAAGGTTTCCTTTAACTGGGTTAATGCTTCGTCCGCCTCTTCTGTCCATTCAAATTTGTCGGATTTCTTCAACAGTTTGTATAATGGCAGAGCTTTGTCACCTAGTCGGCTTATAAACCTGCTAACGACGGCTGCAGAACCCGTCAGTCTTTGGACATCTTTTAGGCACGTAAGAAAAGCATCACCCTATGCTGGTCAAAGAACAACAGTAGATGATATTTGTACAGTAGGTTTGCAACGAGCAGAAGTTATGGTAAAGGGCGCTGGTAGTGGAAGAGATGCCGCATTACGAGCCATTGCTAAAAGCCGTGTGCGATTAAGTTGTATACGGGATGTAACACCTATGCCACATAATGGATGTCGACCGCCTTGTGATGTTCAAGATTGCCTTGATCTTTTCGAGGTTTACTTCTATTCCTCCGTGAGAAACGATAAAACCCAGAAGCTTTCCCGAGGGAACCCCGAATACGCACTTTAATGGATTCAACTTTATTTTATAAGTGTGCAAATTTTCGAAGGTTTCTCGTAGATCTTCAAGGAGTGTATCTTTTTCCTTGGAAACTACGACAATGTCATCCACGTAAACATGAACATTTTTGCCGATTTGACTATGCAAGCATCTTTGCATGCAACGCTGGTATGTTGCACCAGCGTTCTTCAAGCCAAAAAGCATGGTTATGTAATAGTATGTTCCATATGGGGTTACGATAGAAGTTTTTATTTGGTCTTCCTCCTTCATACGTATTTGATGGTACCTGGAATAAGTATCCAAAAAGCATAAAATCTCATAGCCAGTAGTGGCATCTATTATTTGATCGATTCATAGTAACGCGAACCTATCTTTTGGACACACCTTGTTCAAGCCGGTGTAATATATACACATCCTAAGAACAATGCTATCCTTCTTCGGGACTAATACTGGGTTCGCAAACCAATCAGTATGTACAACTGCCCGGATGAAATCACCTGCTAAAAGACGGATAATTTCCTTTCCTATAGCCTTTCGTCTTCTTCCATCGAAACGACGGAGACCTTGTTTGACGGGTTTTGATCCTGGGATTACTTTGATTTGGTGCTCAGCAAGTTCCCTGGGCACACCTGGCATATCAGCAGGACACCAGGCAAAAATGTCACAGTTCTCACGTAGGAACTTGATGAGCGCGATTTCCTATTTGTCAGTCATCCCTGTTCCTACTATGAAATTTTTTGTCGGATCTTTGGGATCTAGGATGACATGTCTTGTATTCTCTGAGGCTTTAAAACTATCTGCCAACTTCCGGCTTTCTTTTCCTGCCGGCATTTCCATCGGCGATACTTCTTTGGCTAGCTCCGTCAATTCTTCCTTCCGAATCACTTGTTCGGCGCAAAGGGTGTTTCCTTTCTCCATCTCGTTCGCCAATTTGAATTCTCCAGATATGGTGATTACTCCTCCTTTTGTCCCTGGCATCTTCAGCTTGTTATAGATATAACATGATCTTGCCATGAATTTGGCGAAAGCCGGACGTCCGAGTATTGCATGATAAACACTCTCGAACGACACCATCTCGAATGAGATCCTTTCCTGGCGGAAGTGTTCTCTTTTTCCAAAGGTTACGTCTAGGGAAATTTATCCTAGGGATTGTGCTTGTATGCCAGTAACAATACTATGAAAATGTATGTTACCGTGATTGAGCTGGGTCTCGGATATGTGTAGCTGCTTCAATGTACTTAAGTACACGATATTGATACTAGATCCTCCATCCATCATCACTCTTTTGAGCCTAGTGTTTTGGACAATAGGTCTTACGACCAAAGCATGCCTGCCGGGTTCTGGGATGTTACCGGGATGATCAGACTGATCCTAGGTAATTGGCGTATTTGAATACTTCAAGTACTTTGGAGTTGGGGGAACAACCACGTTGATTTCTCGAAGTGTTCTTTTCACCTGTTTTGCTGAGAGAGTTGCCAGGAAAGTTAGGTTACATTCTCCTTCAACTCTCAGGAATTTTGACTCGCCTTTTCGCTGTTGTTCCTGGATTTTATCATTAGTGTCTGATTCACTTTCTTCCTTTTCAGCTTCCGGCTTTTGCTTGTTGAACTTCCTTTTGGAATTCTTTCCTTTGTTCCCGGATCCTGCAGTGCCTTTCATGTGTTTGTTGAGGCGGCACTGTGCATTGGTATGGGTAGGATTCCCAAGTTGCGAATGGTGAACACAGTTTTCCGACTTTATCTTTTCCCATTCTTCTTTAGAATAGGAGATCGGCTCTGTGTTTCTTCGTTTCCATTTGCTTCCATTGTCCTTTCCAAAGGTTAAGTTTACTTCTTTGGTCTTTGGATGTGCTTCTGGAGTAGCCTTCTTTCTAGAACGAGACGCCTTTTTGGCCTGAACCAAAACATCCACATTTCCACCTCTCGCTCTGATATCATCTTCAGCCGCGGCGTGCTCATTGGCGGTGGTAAGCATAGATCTGAGATCTTTGTGCTCCTTCGAACCAACCATGAATGGTACAAGGCCGGGTTTCAGGCCATTGATGAAAGCATGCATTTCTTGTACATCACTTACTCCAGAGCAACTATTCTTCATTGTTGTCCATCTTGAGATAAAGTCGACATACGACTCATCCTCATATTGCACGCAACAGTTCAGCTGGTTTATACTCTTAGGATGTTTGTACGTGCCCCAAAAGTTTTGAGAGAATACTCTCGCCATAACTTCCCTGCTGTCCACTGTCCTTGACGGTAGCCTATTGATCCGATCTCTGGCTCCATCCAATAACATTAGGGGAAGAAACTTTACAACCTCTAGATCTGTCCCTTTGTTAATCTGGACGACAGTATAGTAATCTGAAAGCCACGTATCTGGGTTAGTGCTTCTGGTATACTTTTGATATTGGACCAACTTTGGCGAAGCCAGAATGTAGACTAATTCTTCGGATCATGTCAGTAAAGCACTTAGGTCCAAAGTATAGATCGTCTCTTTCCGCCTTATCGATGTGAGAGGAATACCTTCCGGCTGAATGGACAGAAGGGGATATGTTTCTCTCTGGTCCATTGTTGCGCGAGTGCGCTCTTCCGGGATTATATCTGCTTCTTCCGTTGTCGCGTTCTTTGGAATAAGGTGGAGTTCTACTCCTTGGCCTTTCTTTGTTCCTAGGAGGAGTACGGGATCTATCGCACCTGTGAGGATTGTCATATCTTCCGGCTTTATCAGATGGGCGTCTCGGAGGCGACATTACTTTTCCGTCTTTCCGATTTTGTTCCTCCCGTTCCTTGTAATTACGGGGATTATTTCCGCCTTTCGGCAGATGGGATCCTGTTCTGGATGTTGCATCCTTGTTGTCCACGATTTTCTTGTCCTTCCTAGGATCTTCTTTCTTTTCCTTAGAATCGTGTGGATCTCCGGGTTCACCAGGTTCAGGTGCTCCAGCGGCACATGTGGCAGTTTTGCATAAGGACGAGTCATCATGTAACTTCCCTGATCATGCTTGTCCTTGTTGTTGCTGTTGTAATGCTTTTCCTAAGAAAGCATACACTCTCTGAAGTTTTTCGTCATTGGAGTACATATCATCATTAAGGCTGGCGAACACAGCTTCCGCGTTTTCAGCTGCAGTTTTATATATGCATTCGCCCTTGGCATTAGTGTCGTTAACCTGCCTTTGCCAAGAAGGGTATTCAAACCTCTTTCTTGCTGGCAGTTCATACGGTTTTGCAATTCCGGGTAACCGCATAGGTTTGATTCCAGATCTATTTCTTCTCTCGTATTCCTCTATTTCTTCCTGCTGGAATTTAGTGTCAGGTTGGGTTTTGATGAGGTTTTCTCGAGCACGGAATAGATGTTGCTGTTGCCGCTGTAGAGCTTGTCTTCTGGCTTCCAACACTTCCGGGGGCTCGTCTCGTGCCACCGGGGTTTGTATTAAATCAATTTCATCATGTTCCGACATTTGTGGAACGGGGATTTCATTCCTTTTCTTCTTTGCAGGTTTGACTCTGCTACCTCCTCCTACTTCCAGGTTTTGGTTGACAATATCTGCCAATTTTTCCATCTTTTTCTTCTGTAGTTTATATTGGATTTTCTTGGCAGTCTTGTTTGTCTTTTTGGAGGAATGAGGTTTCTTGCCAGGTTCTTCCTCTGTCAGTTCTCTGACATCAGGGTAAGTTGGACTAGCTTCATCATCATCCTTTTCCTCATGTGGCGGAGGTGTTTTGGGGTCTTCATCGTCTTCGACATCCGAGTTTTCAGTCGGTTTTGCCATAAGTACTTCATGGAAGCTCCCTTGCATAGATTTGACCTTTTTTGGAAAGCGTCTTCATCTTCATCTTCGGAATCTATGTCTTCGGATCCGGGTTCCGACTCCGGTCTTGCTTCTATAGCAACTAATACAGAGTCGTCTTCCGAGTTTGTCGCCTCGCTGACGGGTGTCGGGTCTTCCACTTGTTCTGTGCGATGATGCTTCTCTGCTTCTTCCACAGGGTTAATTTCTTCTGTGTTGTCTGCGATCTCGGACTGCACCATGCCAATGAAGTGAGACCTGATTACAGGCATCTCCGAAGAGGCGGCAAATTCAGCACTGTTTTGGTGATTCGAGCAGAATTCGGTATCATAGTTTTCCTCAATTGGGTATAGGGCGGGTGGGATAAATTTACTTCCACCGCAAAATCCCATTGCTTTTGTTGTTAATCCGATAAAAATATTTGTATATCCAATCGGTAAAATGCAGGCACTTACCAGGTGATTCCGTGCTGGCATGTACGATCCGTTGTCGACGAAGCGCCCGCCGTCGTCGTCGAATTTCAGGCTTCCGACAGTTATTTTACTGCCGATTCCACCGATTATTCCCGATCGAAACGTAACTCCTGACGCCGCTGGCCCCACGGTGGGTACCAACTGTCGAGACATCGTAGTAGAGTTCATAGACGGGGGTGCCATGAGCCTACTGGTAGAACCGCGGGGGGACGTGATAATACGACAAATGAGAACACCGAGTTTTACCCAAGTTCGGTACGACGCAATTAGGCGGCGTTCCTACTCGTGCAATCTCACTAAATCAGGGCTGAAGCCTAAAGTATACAAAGTACAATGTGAGTATGATTTCGCTAATTCGACGAGGATCAACTTCTCAGCGAGTTGGCTTCTAGCTAATTGTCGATTATTGCTCTTCGCTCCCGTCTGGCTTTATATAGATAGCCGAGTTAGGGCTTACAGAAAGGAAACCTAAAAGACTCTTACAGAAAGGAAACCTAAAAGACTATGGAAAGTATCTAGCTTGGAAAGTAAGGAATCCGCCTTCTCTTCCAAGCCGCACCACTTTGGGCCGTGGTCCGGGTTCTTCTAGAATCCGGCTTCCTGCGCGTCAGCTTACTGGGCCGCCCAATGGACCTTGATCCATTACCTGCGGGCCATCCTGGTAAACCGGCCTTTGGCCAATGTCAGACATACCAGCCCAGGACTGCTATCAAGTCTCAGGTGTTGATGCAGATGCAGCAGGCAGAGTAGCCAAATGGGGCATTGAGCTTGCGACATTTGACATTGATTACCAGCCCAGGACTCCTATCAAGTCTCAGGTGTTGATGGATTTTATCGTTTATTGGACAAAAGATATGAAAAACACTGATACGTCATAAACGTATTCATAATTTCTGATGTTCCATGTTGTTTCCATGTTGTTTCCTACATGTTTACTATACACTTTATGTCATTTTTATCGATTTTTCGGACTAACCTATTGACAAGATGCAACAGAGCCAGTTTCCTGTTTCCTGCTATTTTTAGTTTCAGAAAAGTTGTTCTGGAAATATTCTCGAAATTGGGAAATTCGCAGCCCGTAAGTCTTAGAATTCCTGAAGGTTCCACGGAGTCCCGAAGAGGCCCGGAGGGGGGCCACACCATAGGCCCCTCGGGCGTCCACCGCCATCGCCCTTTCGCCTATATAATCCCCCAATACGTGAACCCTAAATATATACCACTTTTTCCCGAGAAACACCTAAGGCCGCCGTTATCGTCATCCCGAGATCGGGAGGGTTCTGGAGCTCTCCTCGGCACCCTGCCGGGAGGGGAATTCATCACCGGAGGGTTCTACACCACCATGCCCTCCTCCGAAGTGATGCGTGAGTAGTTCATCCCTGGACTACAGGTCCATAGCAGTAGCTAGATGGTTGCCTTCTCCACTTTGTACCTCATGTTTAGATCTCGTGAGCTGCCCTACATGATCGAGATCATCTTTATGTAATGCTACATGTTGTGTTTGCTGGGATTTGATGAATGTTGAATGATATGCCTTCTGATTATCAATCTATCATGATATTTTCATGCATATGTTATTTTTTATCTTGCATCTCTCCGTTATTAGTAGATACTCTGGCCAAGTAGATGCTAGTAACTCCAAGAGGGAGTATTTATGCTCGATAGTGGGTTTATGCCTCCTTTGCATCCGTGCTCGAGTGGCAGAAACGTGATAGATGGAGGATGTGTTGTTGCCATTAGGGATAAAACAACGGTGTTTACTTAGTTTACATTGTTTACATTACACACTTTGCTTAGTGCGATAATCTGTTGCTTGCAACTTAATGCACAACGTTTGTTCGGATGATATTCGGAGGGTGGATTATTAGTGATAGATGCAGTTGGATGACGGTCTATGTCTTTTTTTGTAATGGACGCATGAATCACATAGTAATCTTTATGTCTTGCATATGCAATATGGTGCAGCCTTCATTTCTGTCAATTGCCCAGCTGTAATTTGTTCACCACACATGTAATTTATCTTTCACGGAGAGACACCACTAGTGAACTGTGGACCCCGGTCCATTTTCTCATTCTGATAATACACACACTGCTTTCATACTGCTTTCGTACTATTGCTACTGCTTTCATACTGTTCTCTTACTGTTTTCCACACCATACGTTTAACCTCTTTGTGTTCAGCAAAACCGGTGAGATTGACAACCTCACTGCTTCGTTGGGGAAAAGTGAATTGTTTGTGTTGTGTAGGTTCCACATTGTTGCTGAACCGGTAGTGCGCCCTGCCACCTCAGCTGCATCAACCTTTTGAAGTTACTCCTTCTCCTACTGGTCGATTAAACCTTGGTTTATTTCTGAGGGAAAACTGTTGTTGTGCTCATCATACCTTCCTCTTGGTTTTTTCCAACGAGTGCAAGATCTTCACCATCAAGGCTATTTTCTAGCGTTGTTGCCGGAGAGGAAGAGAATTTATGCAAGGGGAGTCTCTCACTTCCAATCTCTTTACTTTGTTTTAGTTTTGCTTAGTTTATTTTATTTTGTCTTGTTTGCTTCTCTTTATCAAAAACACAAAAAACTAGTTCTTATTATAGTTGTAGTTTTGTTCCTGTTTTTAGTCTTGTTAAAATGACTACTCCTGAGAACACTAAGTCGTGTGACTTTACTAGCACCAACAACAATAATTTCATTAGCACACCTATTGCTCCACCTGCTCCTACTGCTGATTTTTATGAGATAAACCCTGCCCTATTAAATCTTGTTATGAGAGACCAATTTTCTGGTGTTAGTACTGATGATGCTGCTACCCATCTAAATAATTTTGTTGAAATATGTGAGATGCAAAAATATAAAGATGTAGATGGAGATATTATTAAACTGAAATTGTTTCCTTTCTCTTTGAGAGGAAGAGCTAAAGAATGGTTGCTATCTTTGCCTAGTAATAGTATTGATTCTTGGACTAAGTGTAAAGATGCTTTCATTGGAAAATAGTATCCTCCTGCTAAGATTATATTTTTAAGAAGTAGCATTATGAATTTTAAGCAACTTGAGAATGAGCATGTTGCTAAAGCTTGGGAAAGAATGAAATCTTTAGTAAAGAATTGTCCCACTCATGGACTGACTACTTGGATGATCATCCAAACCTTTTACGCAAGTCTAGATTTTTCTTCAAGAAACCTTCTCGATTCAGCTGCTGAAGGAACCTTTATGTCCATGCCTTGGGGGCAGCAACAAAGCTTCTTGATGATTGATGGTAAATTATTCTGAATGGCACACTGAGAGAGCTACAACTGGTAAGAAGGTAAATTCTGTTGAAGAAACCTCCTCTTTGAGTGATAGACTTGATGCTATTATTTCTATGCTTATGAATGGCCATGCTACTATTGATCCAAATAATGTTCCTTTAGGCTCTTTGATTGCTCAAGAAGAGCATGTTAATGTGAATTTCATTAAAAATAATAATTTCAACACCAATGCTTATAGGAATAATTTTGGTAGCAACAATTTTAGGCCATATCCTTTTAATAGTGGTAATAATGATAGAACTGGAATGTCTAATGAAAGAATTTCAGAAGTTGAAAGAGCCACTAAAGACTTTATGCAAAAATAATATGAGCAAAATAAACTATCTACTAAAACCATGGAGGAACAATCTGTTATGCTAAGAAATATCAACTATCAACTTGAGAGTTTAAATAGAGAAATATTTGGGTTGCAAGTTAAAATTGCTCATGCTGAAACTTCTATTTCATCCATGTCTGAAGCTCAATCTTCTTTGATTAATAGAATGACTGTTAAAACTGAAACCATAGATGATAATCCTTTTGCTACTACAAATGCCATACAAATTCAAATTGATTATAATGTTAGGATGTTAGCTGAATTGCGTGCTAGATGGGAAAGATAAGATGAAATAGCTAGAAATAATAATATAGCTAATGTTTGCACCATTATCACCACTAGTAAAACTGAAGCCTCTCATGCTAGTAAGACTTCTACTATCAATGGTAAAGTAATTGGTGTTGTAAATACTCCCACTTCTGCTATTAAAAATGCAAAACTGCCTGAAACTGCTAAAAATGTTCTTGATAAAAGTGCTGAAATTTTTAGAAACATGGGATACAATGGTCCCATTACCTTTGATAAAAATGATCTTGACTTTGATGATTGCAACATAACTGAAGTGATTAAGTTCCTACAAAATCTTGCTAGTTGTCCTAATACTAGTACTATGAATATGGTTTTCACAAAACATATTACAAATGCTCTCATGCAAATTAGAGAGGATGAATTAAGATGTGAAGCCTCTATCCTAAGGAAGCTAGATGATGGTTGGGAACCAATTATTAAAATGAAATTGAATGATTTTGATTGCAGTGCTCTATGTGATCTTTGTGCTAGTATCTCTGTTATGCCTAAGAAACTTTATGATATTCTTGATTTACCACCTTTGGAACCCTGTTATTTGGATGTTCGTCTTATTGATAATGTTAGAAAGAAACCTTTAGGTAGATTGATTAAGTTCTTATCATGGTTAATAATAATCTTGTCTCCGTTGATTATGTTGTCTTGAATATTGAATGCAATTCCTCTTGTCCAATTGTTTTGGGAAGACCTTTTCCTAAAACTGTTGGTGTTGTTATTGATATGAAAGAGGGGAATATTAAATTTCAGTTCCCACTCAAAAAAGGTATGGAACACTTCCCTATAAATAGAATGAATTTTCCTTTTGATTCTATTATTCGAACAAATTACAATTTGGATGCTTCTTCACTTGAAAACACTTGATTCCACTTTTCTAGGCCTGGCTAAAAGGCGCTAAAGAAAAGCACTTCTTTGGAGATAACCCATGGTTTTATTTTGCTTTGTTTTGTCTCTGTTTTCTTTGAGTCAAGGGGGTGTATACTTCTGTAGCAACTCCTTTGTATATTTATTTTCATGTTTTAGTTGTGCCAAGTAAAGTTTCTGAGGAGAGTTGGAGTTGGTTTTGGATTTCTGCGCAGGAAACAGATTTCTGCTGTCCACCGAAAAAAATTGTATAATTAACAGGAAAATCAGAATGACCTAAAAATTTTGTGCTTATTCCTCAGCTAATTCTGCAAATTTTTCGTTCTTTAAGTTTTTCGATCTGAGCAATGTAAGTGCCCCGAAAAAATTCGTCTTCACAGACTGTTCTGGTTTTGGCAGATTCTTCCATTTTTCTTGCATTTGCTCTTTTACGATGTCAAGTGGATTTATTTGATTAATGGAACATAATTGTTTGTATCTAATGTTTAAAAGTATCAATAGCACTTGTGCCCAATACATAACTCATGGATTTTTTATTGTTGCACTAACCTTATAATGGGAATTACTCTTTGAGTGTGGTGTGAAGGAAGTTTTCAAGGGTCAAGAGAAGATGGTGATATATGTGATCAAGAAGAGTGCAAGGTCAAAGCTTGGAGATGCCCCCGTGGTTCATCCAAGAAAATTTTAATAATACTCAAGCATCTAATCTTGGGGATTCCCAAGGCATCCCCTTCTTCATCAACAATCTATCAGGTCACTTCTAGTGATACTATATTTTTATTCGGTCACATCATATGAAGTTTACTTGGAGCGTCAATTTGTTTTTATTTTGTTTTTCTTGATTAAATAATATAGTTGTGCCCTAGCATTCCTTGTTTTGGAGAGAAACACACTCCGTTTTTTCGTTTGAATACTCGTTATGCTCGTATTCATAGTTTTTCTTCTAGTTGCTTCAAAATTCCTGTTTAGCTCTTGTTTTCATTGCATCTCTTATTCAGATCTGTTAGTTTTAGTAGTGTTATGTGAGTACTCTCATGTTTTCTTGCTTTATCATTTATAGAGTTTTTGATAAAACATATATTGTATGGTGCTTGTTGGGAAAAGAAACTGCTGCTTGAAGTAGAATTTATAACGGTGCAAGTAGAAGTTTGTATAGGCTATGGCTAGACGTTTTCATATCATGTTGTATGTTATTTTAATTCTAAAGACTAGTGGTTATTTAGTAGAATGATTAGTCTCAAATAGCTGAGAGTGTTTAATGTGCCATTGAAAGAATCATGAGTTGTTCTTGTCATATTGAAGCATAAATTTGTGGTGTTCTCCTTTGAATGTTTTATGTGGTTGACTTGGCACATGCTCACACCATGTTTATGACTATGAACCAGTTACTTATAGCCTCTATGATCATTTAGTTTTTGAACTTGTGGTGCCACCTATGCTTTGATTAATGATGTTTACGTCGCTATGCATGATTATGGCTCTTATGCTCTCTTGATTTTTCGCTCACAGTCTTTTGCTAAGCCTCCACATGTACTGAGTATGAGCTCTACTCGTGCATACAACTCCCAAAAACCAAAGTTTTCCCAATGTGTCCACCATACCTACCTACATGTGGTATTTAACCGCCACTCCAAAGTAAATTGCTCATGTGTTACCTTTAAAACTTTCAAAATTACTCCTGTTTTGTGCTCCTGTTTTAGCTCATGAGGACGTAAATAGAGAATCTTTATCTCACTTGTTGATTGGAATTTCACACCCTGGACTAGTGGCTTCATCCTCTTATCCAATTGATAGAAGAGCTGGCAGCGGGATGCCCAGCCCCAAATTAATAACAACAAATTCTCTTCACTATTTTTGCCCCTGATTTATCAGACAAAGCATAATTGTGTAAACAAAAGAGAAAGAGGGATGACCTTCTACCCATATGCGTCCTTCTATGGGAGCCGCTCTTGTGAAGTCTAGTTGGATTGTGACGTACTGTATTTTCTGTTTACCATTCGTTGACATAAGCATACACCTCTCTAAAAAATAGACACTCCTCCAGGGTATGTGATTGTTGGCAGGAACCCAAGGATTCGGTTAGCCATGGTTTGTGTAAGATGGATGGGAGGAGTGTCAAACATTTTATGCCTCTGTTTTATAGAATAAAAGCTCTAGCACATGAGTTGATCCCTGCTTCCCTCTGCGAAGGGCCTTTGTTTTTTACTTTTATGTTGAGTCTCCGTCTTCTAACTTGATGCACAGTTGAGAGAGCATAGTTGCCATTCTGAGTTTAATGTGCATTTGTCCCAGAAACATTATTAATTGATTCATGGTGTGTTATTGTTTGTTCTCTAATTATTTGTTCTAGTCTTCCTCGTGAACTTTGAAGGTGTCCTGGCATTTATGTTTTTCCCCACTCTTAAGGACTAGCGAAATATCACTTTGCCATGTTATCTCTATGCTTGAAACAAACGTATATCTTTCAATGCATTGTTATTCATGATCTTTAATTTGTGTTACTTCTCATGATGCAAGGTGATTGCTATGCTTTATTGTTAAAATTTTATTTATCATGCTTGTGTTGAAGTTCTATGATCTCAGCTTACATATGCTTTTACATTTTTGATGATCAATTTTATGTTGGTAGCATGTCACCTCAGAAATTATGTGTTTTTATCGTTTACCTACTCGAGGACGAGTAGGAACTAAGCTTGGGGAAGTTGATACGTCATAAACGTATCCTTAATTTCTATTGTTCCATGTTGTTTACTACATGTTTGCTATACACTTAATGTCATTTTTATCGATTTTCCGGACTAACCGATTGACAAGATGCCACAGAGCAAGTTCCATGTTTTCTGCTGTTTTTAGTTTCAGAAAAGTTGTTCTGGAAATATTCTCGAAATTGGGAAATTCGAAACCCGGAAGTCTTAGAATTACCGAAGGTTCCACGGAGTCCCGAAGAGGCCCGGAGGGGGCCACACCATAGGGCGGCACACCACCTGGTCGCGCCTTGGGGTGGTGTGGGCCCCTCGGGCGTCCACCGCCATTGCCCTTTCGCCTATATAATCCCCCCGATACGTGAACCTTAAATGTTTGTTCGGATGATATTCGGATGGTGGATTATTAGTCATAGATGCAGTTGGATGACAGTCTATGTATTTTGTTGTAATGCCCTCGCGAATCACATAGTAATCTTTATGTCTTGCATATGCACTACGGTGCAGCCTTCATTTCTTTCAATTTCCCAGTTGTAATTTGTTCACCACACATGTTATTTATCTTTCACGGAGAGACACCACTAGTGAACTGTGGACCCTGGTCCATTTTCTCATTCTAATAATACACACACTGCTTCCACTGCTTTCATACTGCTGCTACTGCTTTCATACTGTTCTCCTGCTATTTTTCACACCATACGTTTAACCTCTTTGTGTTCAGCAAAACTGGTGAGATTGACAACCTCACTGCTTCGTTGGGGCTAACTGAATTGTTTGTGTTGTGTAGGTTCCACGTTGCTGCTGAACCGGTAGTGCGCCCTGCCACCTCAGCTGCATCAACCTTCTGAAGTTACTCCTTCCTCCTACTGGTCGATTAAACCTTGGTTTCTTTCTAAGGGAAAACTGTTGTTGTGCTCAACATACCTTCCTCTTGGGGTTTCCCAAAGAGTGCAAGATCTACAACATCAAACACCCCAATGTCGGAGTCTGAGTATTCGATCATGCATTTTGATAGATCCAAAACGAAGCAAGGCTCTGGCGCAGGAGTAGTATTAAAATCACGAAGAGGCGACACCATGGAGTATGTGTTACAAATTCATTTTAATATCAGTAGCAATGTGGCAGAATATGAAGCACTACTTCACGGGCTTGCATATTGCAAAGGAGATGGCTGTCAAGCGCATCTTATGCTATGGAGACTCGGATTTGGTGCAGCACCAGCTTAACCACACATGGGATGATAAAACCCCATCATGGCGGAATATTGAAGGAAAGTAGCCGTATTCACCATATGCTTTCTAGGATTTGAGGTAAATCATGTAAAAAGGAAAGAAAATTGGACCCCGGATGCGTTAGCCCAAATGGGCTCGGAAAGGGTAAAAACGTTACCACCGGGTGTATTCGTTCAACATTTTTTCAAACCATCTACCAAAGGGGGAGATGTAGGTTACCCACTAATTTACGAGTCAATCGAAATACTGTTCGTAATCCCGAATTGGACATTAGCATACCTGAATCGAGCAGACAAAGTCTTGCGAAGGCAGATAAAGCGCCGATGCAAAGGATACACTATAATTAATGGTTACTTGTATAAATGTAGCACATCCAGAATCTTCTAGCTTTGTATTTCACCGGAAGAAGGATGGAAAATCTTGCAAGAAATCCATGCCGGAGATTGCGGGCGTCATGCTCAATCCAAGAGCACCGTGCATAAAGCATTCCGAGCAGGGTTTTTCTGTCTTACAGCCAAGAAGGATGCATAATACATAGTTAATACATGTGCCGTATGCCATTGTTACGCCAAGAAGACGAATTTGCCGGCCCAAGCACTCAAGACTATTCCCATTACGTGGCCATTTACGGTCTGGGGGCTAGATATGATGGGACCATTCAAAACCACAAGAGGCGGATTAACACATTTACTCGTTGTAGGAGATAAGTATACCAAGTGGGTAGAGGATAAACCTATCAAAAATCTTGATGGTGTGACTGTCAGATTTTTTTTCATGGATATAGTTATGAGATACGACGTACCACACAACATAATCATGAACAACAAAACAAACTTCTCTATTGGAGAGCTGGCAAAGTATTGCAAACAAATTGAAATCCGCCTTGATCTAGCATCAGTGTCCCATCCACAGTCCAATGGACAAATCGAACGTATGAATAGTTCTATCCTACAAGGGATACGTCCAAGACTCGAATCGCCTCTTCATAGAGCCGCAAGAGCATGGGTAGAAGAGTTACCTCTTCTGCTTTGGAGCATACGCACAACGCCGAATAGATCAACATGGCACATGACCTTTTTCTTTTTTTATGGAGCAGAAGTAGTGCTTCCTACAGACATGATCCATGATAGCCCTAGAGTGCAAGCATACGATGAAGAGGATGCCGAAATTGCATGACAGTATGTCGTCGATCTTCTCAAAGAAGAATGAGAACTTGTGTTACAAAGATCCTCCATTTATCAGCAATGTTTGAGGCGATATCATAGCCGGAAAATCAAGCATCTTTCTTTCAAATAAGGTGATTTAGTACTAAGAAGGGTGCAGGAAAGAAAGCACAAGTTAGCCCCAGTATGGGAGGGACGTTTCGCCATTAGCAAAGCTATGAAAAACGGGTCATACTACCTTGTAGATATTCAGGATGATGAAGATGACCCAAAAAATAAGACTCGCAAAAGGAAAAGGCACATAGATGTAGATCTAGGGGAGACAAAACGGCCATGGAGCATCCAGCAGTTACTCCTTTCTATACCCAGTCCAATTCTATGTAAATATT
The DNA here is from genome assembly GCA_028641055.1 of Alopecurus myosuroides. NCBI lineage: Eukaryota > Viridiplantae > Streptophyta > Magnoliopsida > Poales > Poaceae > Alopecurus > Alopecurus myosuroides. The sequence continues at coordinate 364,164,818 of CM054059.1, read as the reverse complement.
ATTGAGATCATGAAATAAAGTTTGTCGGAAATCCATGCGAATTATTTTTCTGTCTTTTACCATTTAAGCATGTTCTGTGTTTTCTATTTCCCAATGATCTTTCCATTTGCTTGAATGTTAACCCGAATTTTCCTATGTGCTTGGAGTTAAGAAAACTGAATGCTTTTAGCCTAAAAAAGGCTCACAGAATACCATATTTTGCCTGCGTGCCTGGAGTTCATACTTTTTCAGCTCCTCATTTCCTTAAGTATTATCTAATTTTTTGTGTGTCGGGTCACTGGATTAGTAAGTTAAAGCGCCAAAACGTATGACTCATGATTCCGAGTTTAGACTAATTGGTTTCTTGACCCGGTTGCTCGGCGTGAAGATTTCATACTTTCGGAATTGCTAAACACTAAGAAAAGTTAAACATACAAACCATAGAACTTAAAAGAACAGGAAGCTAATTTGCTTGCAAAGATAAATTCACTGCAAAAGCATAATTGTTTATACAAAATAGGCATTTAAAATGCATCACATAATGAATATTACATTGTAAAAAGAAGCAATGCTTTCTTTCGCCTTCTGGCATCCGCAGTGCGTGGATCTAGTCGGCATCCGCATACTTGTCATCATCATCGCTATCACTTGGATTCTCCAGAGTTGAAGGAATTTCCTCCTCCGGGTAGAAGGTGGTGGTGGAGACCATCCGAGCGATCTTGGATGCAAACCCCTTAATGGACTCGAAGATGTCCGGCATTTGAGCATCGATATACTCTTGGGGAATACCGGCTACGATGCGCCAGGTTTTGGCGGTGGGGTAGTGCATTTGCATAAGCCCAAGGGTCATGCGCACTCCACCAGGGGCGGCAGACTTCATCCAGGATTCTGGCTGGGCAATGACTTCGTTGAATGCAGCCAGGAGTTGCCCAATGTCGGAATACTCATCTTTTTTATGCGGAACACACTTGCTAGAAAGTTTCCTCCCGATTTTCTTCATATTCTCGATGAAACTGCCGAAAGCTCGGATGCGTTCTATCTGAGAAGAAGAGTCGCCTTCTGCTATAAAGTATGAAAAGGCACTTGTTAATATAACTCAGAAGAAAGGAGTAAGTTTGAAATTGGAAGGGCCACCGTAAAAGCTGAAAAGCATATCGAGAATGTGTTTGTCGATTTCTGCGATCTCCTCTAGGTGGTCGTGAAGAGTAGACCCCAAATCACGGATTGTGGAGCTGTCTTTTTTTGCTCTGGGCTTTAAGACGTGCCTCGGAGTTCTCTAGGGCCTTTCGGCTTTTAGCCAGCTCGTTCTGGATCTTCACGTTTTCTTTATGAAGTTTCAGATTTTCATTGCAGAGTTGTTGAGCACTGCCGGCATCTGCAGCAATTTGATTCGCTTCAGCAAGCAAGGCTGGAAAGACAAAAAAAAATTAGCACAACAAGATAAAACTTGCAAGACAAAAGGCAAACAAGGAAAGAGATAAGGCATAGTTACATGTAGTCTCCTTGCATTGCTTCCGAAGCTCGCAAAGCTCGGACTCTTTTTCTTCCGTGATTTTGAGGAGCGTTCGCACCTCTTTATTCTTCACAGTATGTTTCTCGAGCACTTCGTTGTTGATATTCTCGGAAGTTTGCTGAAGAAAACACGGAAAATAAATGAAGTTAAAACCCAAAGGAAGAAACCAGTATTTTAAAAGCGTTAACACAATTTTTTTCCAGGTTAATGCTTGGGGGCTAGGAGTATACCTGGCTCATTCTTTGAAGGCCTGAAAGCATTCCGAAAATTCCTTTGAGTATTCGGCAAAGGTAATTCCCAAATGGCTAATACCGTCTTGGATGACCTGTCGAGGGGAGAAGGTGTAGTTATTCCGGATTATCAAACTGCTTTGCGGCCAAGGAGGGATTAAAGGTGCTTTGACGAAGCGTTTTTTAGCCCATCAATGTATTTATCCATCTTCGTCAAAGCATTCTTCTAGCTTTAACTTGAAGTTCTAGTAAAAAGACGGAATGTCTTCGTCAAGGTCGATGAAAGACGACTCTCCTTCTTCCGGCTGCATCGCCATTTCCTACACATCCGGAATGAAGGTATCAGGCTAGCTGGTTAAAATAGGGAAGATCTTTGTCCTATTGAGGGACATGATGCTCTCCCAAAACATCCGCCGTTGGAGTATCCGGGGCAACGGCGGGAGAAGGCTTTGTCTCTCGATCGCAGAGCACCTTTCTCCTTTTCAACTTCTTCCCTTTCAAAGGGGCGGGAGAGAGACTGAAAAGAATGCAAAATGAGAATAAGGGTTAATGCGAAGAAACTAGTCCAAGAAAAGAAAAAGGTATATAAAATACATGGACGTTGCGACGGCTACGTCGTCCAGGTTTATGGCTTCTGATGTAGAAGCAGCCTTCTTGCGCTCCCTACCTCCAACTGCGGCAAAACTAGCTTTCAAGGTCGCCTCTTCTTCCCCAGACACAAGTTGGTCCTCCTAAAGAGTCTCAAGCTGCAAAGCATGAAAATAAGTTAGTACACATTCATGTGCGCAAAGTATAAAATTTCCCCAAAAGACAAAAGCATGAATTACCTTGGGAGGAGGGTTTTCTGCAGTATACATGGCTAGAATTTCCAAGTACCTGGTGAGGGTGGAAACCAAATGGTTCACCCTCTTCTGGAAAGTCTTGTCGAACATTACAGTCCGGGTTACTCGTATGGAATCGTCCGAGCCTTCGTAGGTGCAGAGAAGACGTCCGGAGTTGTGAGAAAGAGGCTGAAGCCGCCGCCCTAGCCAGCACAAGACTGTGTACATCCCCGTAAGAGGTGGAAAGGACACAATTAGCTTGACAATCCGCCTTTTGATCCTCAGAAGATTTGGCAGCCATTCTTGGATGGTGTCCAGAGCCCAGTTATCTCTAGGAGAGGCGGCTGAGTTGACAAAAGGCAGAATCCCAGTATCATTTCCAGGATAAGGGGTGTCCTGATGATAAAAGAAGGAATCTGTCCAATATTTGACGGATTCACCGGTTTTAATTTTTGGGAACCATTCTTCCCTGTCACGGTGCAGGTTGAAAGAAATGGTTCCACGGATGGGTGGGAGACCATCAGAAGTGTTACGCTTCACATAGAAGCAGTATTGGAAAAATCTAACCTATGTTCTATTCCTAGGTAACCCTTAAACGAAGCCTGAAAGCTGGCGATGTCAAGAATAGAGTTGGGGGCGAGATTATGTGGCTGGAAACCATACTGGTGGAGAACTTGCAGGAAAAAGGCGGAAGGGGAAACCCATAACTCGGAGAGGGTAAGATGCAAGCACCACTCTTTCTCTGTCTTCCGGCTTCGGTTCTTCATCCTCTTCTCCAAGTCACCATTTATCCTTAAGGATAAAGCCATCTTTCTCCAAGCTTTGAAGAATGGTCGATATGGTGGAGCAGAGTATCCAAGGTCCGACTTCAGCACCTCCTCCTCCTTCTTCCTGAAGGGAATATGCCCGAGAGGCAATAATAAAATGGTTATTATCTTATTCCTTGTTTATGATGAATGTTTATTTCTCATGCTAGAATTGTATTAACCGGAAACGTTAATACATGTGTGCTTAATAAACAAACAATGGTTCCTAGTAAAGCCTCTCTTTTAACTAGCTCGTTGATTAATAGATGATCAAGGTTTCCTGATCATGAACATTGGATGTTGTTAATAACGGGATCATGTCATTAGAAGAATGATGTGATGAACATATACCCAAAGAGAATATAGCAATGCGATCAAGTCTTTTAGTTTACATTGTTATATCAAACATACGAAGTAACTTATTCCTTAGACCATGAGATCATGTCAATCGCTGATATTGGAAGAGTGCTTTGATGGCATCAAACGTCACACCGTAACAGGGTGACTATAAAGGTGTCGTTAAGTATTCGGAAACTATTAGTTGAGGATCATGGATCAAGAGTGGAATTTGTCCATCCAAATGACGGAGAGATATACTCTGGGCCCTCTCGGTGATATCACATCGAAACCGCTTGCAAGCACGTGATATGATCACAAGGATGTTATATCACGGGAACGAGAAAAGAGTACTTGTCGGTAACGAGATTGAACAAGGTATGGTTGATACCAATGATCGAATCTCGGACAAGTAAAATATCGCGAGACAAAGGGAATAGTTCACGGCGTTGTTGGTTCACGCGATCACGAGAGTCATCGTTGAATATATAGGAGTCATCACGGATCTCCAGATCCCGCTGTTGATTATTGATTGGAGAGGAGTCTCGATCATGTCTATCTTATTCGCGAACCGTAGGGTGACACACTTAAGGTTCGATGACGCATTTGAGAGGATACGGAATATCGGAGAAAAGTTTGGACAGCACCGAAATTGTTTCGGGGAATATTGAAATAGTCACCGAAATTGTTTCGAGTAATTTTGAAATAGTTCAAGGGGATTCTTATCAAATGGTTGTTAATAGATTTAACAACTAACTCAAGGGGTTATATGTTAATGTTTGTTAATGGAATTAACAAATATTAAAATAAAGAAATAAAATTGTTTTATTTATTTATTAAAGAAAACCCTTGGGATTTTGAGTGGGAATTCATGGAAGAATGAGTGGGTTGAGTGGAGACTCCACTCACATGATGAGGGAGAGGTGGAGGCAGCCAAAAATTCGTGGCTGCCATCCCCTCCTATAAAAGGAGGGGTGAGAGCTCCCTCTCTCCACACACACACTTGTGTCATCTCTTCCTCCCTCCTGCCGCTGCTCCACCACTTGTTCGTGCGCTTGGCGAAGCCCTGAGCAATGTTTTTCTCCACCACACCACGTCGTCGTGCTGCTGGAGTTCCGAGGGATCCTCTACTTCCGCGCCCCGCTGGAACGAGGGAACGGAGGTCGTCATCAACCGTACGTGTGACCGATCACGGATGCACCGCCGGATTGCGGTGCCATCTTCTCGCTATCGGGATCGGTGTGAGTACGACTACGCCAACAACGAGATTTGATCTCGTACCACTTTGAGTCTTCGAGGGTATGTGTTCTCCTTAACCCTCTTGTTGCCTGTTACACTTCGTCTCCTAGATTAGATCTTGGCCTTTCGGGTGTCTCTCGCGTAGGAAAATTTTTGTTTTCTATGCTACGTTCCCCTTCAGTGGTATCAGAGCCGGATCTATGCGTAGATGTTTTGTACGGGTAGAACACATATGAGTATGTGGGTGTTGATGATCATGTTATTGCCTCCTTGAGTATTTTATGATCTTAGTGGCATAGTAGGATGAAGCTGCCCCGGACTAAGTTTACGTGTACCATGTACGCGAGAATTGTCTCACTTGTGACTGAGGGGGTGTCCGTTTCTCCTACTATAGTTAAGATCTAATCTACGAAGGGTTGCTAAAAATGTGTTTATCAACGTTGTGGTTGATGTTCGTAGGTATGAACGGTTCTATCATCGAAAGCCCTAAGCCACGTAAAATATGCAAAAATAAATTAGAGGCGTCTAACTAGTTTTTGCTGGGCATGTGATGTGATATGGTCAATATTACAAATTTGATTATGAGATGATCTATTTTGTAAATTATTGATATACCGGAAGGTATCCATATGATTGTCTTCTTCTTGATGGACAATCAAGATTGGGTGCCATGGTACTTGCTACCACGCCGGTGGAATGATGGAGATCATACCATGATGCACATGATGGAGATCAAGTGCAAGGAGGACCATATCATATCACGTTATCCTTACATGTGATGTTTGTGATGTTAATCCTTTATGCATCTTGTTTTGCTTAGATAGCGACAGTAGCATTATAAGATGATCCCTCTCACTTAATATCAAGATAATAATGTGTTCTTCCTTAAGTATGCACCGTTAAGAAAGTTCGTCGTTTCGAGACACCACGTGATGATCGGGTGTGATAGACTCAACGTTCGCATACAACGGGTGTTTTCAAGCCTAGCATGTACAGACATGGCCTTGAAACACACGCAATACTACGGTTCTACTTGGCGAGCCTAGCATGTACAGACATGGCCTCGGAACACGCAACCGAAAGGTAAAGCATGAGTCATATGGATGATATGATGAACATGTCGATGTTCGCCTTTGAAGCTACATCATCTCACGTGATGATCGGTTTTGTTGTAGTGAATTTGGTTCGTGTAATCACTAAAGACGACTAAGAGGGATGTTGTTTTTGAGTGGGAGTTCATGGTTTAATTTTGAATTAACTTGAACTTATTTATCATGAACAACAAATCAAAGTGACTTTGCACAACTTGTAGTAGTCATTGGCATCCACATAACTATCTTACACTTAGATTGTTAATTGAGATATAACTGTTATGATCTGGTAAATACCTTTTAAGATTGGTACCGTATTAGTGAAATTTAAAATTGAGTCCTATTGTAGATTTTTGGTATTTCCTACCTAGCTCCATATGGTTAATGATTGATTAATCTAGAGAGCAAATAATTCCTACTTAGAATCCAGAGTCATGGTTGCTTCCTTATTACTTTATCTTCAAAAGAATGTTTTGTTGATCAAGGTGATTTAGGAACTGAAAAGAGTTGTTTTCAGAAACAATCAAGTGAAAGATATATTGATATCTAGAAACTTATTTTTTGGCAACATGACTGAGTATAATTTAGCGTGACAATATTTGCTTATATTATCTGAATATATGCAAATTTAGCGTGAAAATGTTTGCTTATATTATCTGAATATATGCAATGATTGAAGACGCTAGGAGTTTGAATTGGGCGCTAAAAATTATCCTCTAAATCCCTTCCTTCGAGCTATAGTAGCTTAATCATAAAATTGTTATGATGGGATGGATTATAAGTATGGGTAAAGTAGTTTACCTTACTTGGAAATTGCTAAGAGTGGAATCTAGAAGAATACTATTAATATGGTGATATTAGTAGTACAATCAAACTCAAAGTATGGTGGGTAATAGTATATGACTAACACGCCAAAGAAAATGAGCTAGTAAGACTATCATTGTTTGATGTTGAATGATTCTTCTATAAAGGGAAGGGAATATTGAAAATAGAATTACAAAAGGATATATGGCAGAAAAGGAAGATAACTGGAAAGTCCAGCTCAGGAGTATATGCTTGATATACAAGTTATAGATGTATTACTAGTTAACAAAGTATTTTTGGTATTTTGATACCACATTGGTTGGTATGAGTTGTCATACAAAGCAACACAATGCAAGAAATACAAGGGCCTAAAAGGAACTAGTAATAGATGTAGAATCGATTATGACAAGAACATAAATAAAGTGTTATTGTGTTCATTGTCGTATCGAACCAAACAATCAAGATTTATTTGAAGAACTTAATAATTTGTTATTTTGTTTTAGTCTTTTATGAGAACAAATGAGATTGTTCAAACTATGACCATATTCCATAATTGATGGATATGTTAATATAAATCATGTTGGTAAAGTAAACATCTATAAGACGAAATGCTAAACGTTGCAAGACGTAAAAGAGTTTCACTTAAATCGTGACAACACCATTTTAGTTCATATCGAAAAGGAAAACATGAAGGAACTCCATATTGATGGACTTCCAGAGTCATTTTATTTTGAATAAATTGACGCCTGTAAGACCTCTTCCAAAAGATGACTAGAATTCCGTTCTTAGGCCAAAGTAGAATGGACGACTAATTTAGTGGAGATTATACATATTGATGTATATAGTCCATTATGTGTAGTCATGTATGGTGGATTAATTTTTCCTTCATAAAATTCTGTCGATGACTTGAGTAGATATGTGAGTATATCTATTTAAAGAAAACGGAGTTTGACATTTTGAATTGGTTCAAAAGGTTGTTAATATGAAGTTAAAATCATTGTAACAAGATAATCAAGTATTTATGATTGGATCATAAAGTATAAAGTTTGAGTTACAAGTTTAGCAAAACATCTGAGAAGTTGCAGAATTGTTCTACAACTTATACTTCTCGAATACCCCACATTAGATTGGAGTATTCAAAAGAAAAAATCAAACCTTGTTTGACATGGTAAGATTAATAAAATTGCCATTATAATTTTGTAGTTTATACATTAAGGAAAACCGTTTTCCACTGAAAAGAGCACCATCATGATCCGCTGAAATTGACAACATATAAGATATGGTTTGGGTAGTGACCCGAATTGTTACTTTCTTAAATTTTGGTATGCATAGCATGTGTAAAATGTTTACAACCAAAATAGGATAAATATATGTTTATAAGGTTATCCCAAATAAAACATTGGGTATTTCTCCTATCACCGAACCAAAAGACAAATGTTGTTTGTCAGAAAGGGTTGATTTCTCGAGAAAGTAGTTCTTGCGAAACAAGTGAGTGGGAGCACAGTACTAACTCAACGAGATTAGAGAATCTTCGTTATCATGTCAAGAGTAGCGCAGCACTGGAAGTTGTTCCGGGGTTTACTATTTTGACTAAGTAGAAGACACTACAAATGTTGTAGATACTTCAAATGAGTTTGCGAAATGTACCAGTAAAGTCCAAAAACTTTGTACTTAGAACAACTTGTGGTTTAAGTGTAAAGTGTTGTTTTGACAACAAAAGGACCTGGACCTTATAAAGGAAGCAAATGATGGGCCCTGGCTTCGTAAAATTGACTATGATTCATTATATCCGCCATAGTATCCTTGTATGAATATCAAGTATGTGACTTGGTAGTCCTTTCGATAGGCATGATGCCTAACGATAGCAAAAGGGTCTACATAGCGACAAAGACATGGATTTTACATCCTTTGAAAGTTGTACTTATCGAAAAGTTGTTTTCGACGAAGTTCAAAGAGTTCACTACTACAAGATTTTGATCTTCCGTAGTGATGCTTTAGTCTTTGCAGATAGTTCTAGCAAAGTTACATATTATGATATGGATGTTGAATAACAAAACCAATTCTCCTCTCGAGGAAGTTTGTTCAAGGATGTGTACTTGACACAGTCTGAGAGTTTTGTAAAATTCAAAAAGGTTGCTAGAAAGGCATGCGCACTTCAATGGTTGAAGTGAGCATAACGAAGTTGAAATCTTTACCTTAATGAAGTTATCAAAAGAGTTTGATTCCATCATGAATGATAAAGATGCTTGTAACGTTACAAGAAATTAAGTGGGAGCGCTATGACATATTTCCAATACTTTATGTAGATGACATATGGTTGATTGAAAAATATGTATTTTAAATTAACACGGTTAAGATTTTCATATTGATGAAAGGCTTAGAAGATATTGGGCATCGATATATATAAAAGATGGATTGAAGCGCCTGATATGATTGAAGCCAAATTACATAGATGAAATATTGAAGTAAGTCAATATAAAATTGATAAGAAGGAGTTCTTGTCACATGGAAAATAATTGAGCAAGATTCATGTGTTTTGACACATGATGAGCATCATTGAAATTGAGATTTCTAAGTAATGTTTCCATGCTATGTACACAACCAGATGAGTCCTATACTATAAATGTTATAGCAGGATAATTCATATGATGATTAGACAACAGTGGGAGAGATCCTTGTGTCATTTTAGAAATGCTAAGGATATGTTTTCCTATATAGTAATGACAAAATATTAGTTGTAACATGTTACACTAATAGTCTTGTCATTTATTCAAGAAATTTTATCTCAATTAAAATATGTGATGAAGGGTAGCACAATAGGATGGAAGAAAGTTCCATGCTGGATTTGAAAGAGTTTCAAAATTAAAATATTGTGACAGATACTATAACAAAGGCTAAAGTATATCGTTGTGTTGACAACTGATAATAAGCGTATTTTGTGTCAAGGAGTTCTTTATTGAACTTGGTGAATTTCCAAGAATGCTGAAACTATGAAGCTACATTTTCACAATGTTAGTAACATCAGTTTAAGCTGAGGAATTAAGGTATCACCGGAACTTGGTGAATTTCCAAGAATGCTAACACTATGAAGCTACATTTTCACAATGTTAGTGACATCAGTTTAAGCTGAGGAATTAAGTTTTCACCGATTGACCATATATATACAAAGCCATCTCATTAGAGAATGAGTGATGCGTGTAGACGCAAAGAATATGCAAATACAATAGGACCTGAACAGTTCAGATCTTTTTGATAAAGTTTACCACATGCAAAGCATGGTAATAACACTGGAACGCCATATGTGTTAAGTGCTTACAGACTAGATTATTGACTCTAGTGCAAGTGGGAGACTGAAGGGAATATGCCCGAGAGGCAATAATAAAATGGTTATTATCTTATTCCTTGTTTATGATGAATGTTTATTTCTCATGCTAGAATTGTATTAACCGGAAACGTTAATACATGTGTGCTTAATAAACAAACAATGGTTCCTAGTAAAGCCTCTCTTTTAACTAGCTCGTTGATTAATAGATGATCAAGGTTTCCTGATCATGAACATTGGATGTTGTTAATAACGGGATCATGTCATTAGAAGAATGATGTGATGAACATATACCCAAAGAGAATATAGCAATGCGATCAAGTCTTTTAGTTTACATTGTTATATCAAACATACGAAGTAACTTATTCCTTAGACCATGAGATCATGTCAATCGCTGATATTGGAAGAGTGCTTTGATGGCATCAAACGTCACACCGTAACAGGGTGACTATAAAGGTGTCGTTAAGTATTCGGAAAGTATTAGTTGAGGATCATGGATCAAGAGTGGAATTTGTCCATCCAAATGACGGAGAGATATACTCTGGGCCCTCTCGGTGATATCACATCGAAACCGCTTGCAAGCACGTGATATGATCACAAGGATGTTATATCACGGGAACGAGAAAAGAGTACTTGTCGGTAACGAGATTGAACAAGGTATGGTTGATACCAATGATCGAATCTCGGACAAGTAAAATATCGCGAGACAAAGGGAATAGTTCACGGCGTTGTTGGTTCACGCGATCACGAGAGTCATCGTTGAATATATAGGAGTCATCACGGATCTCCAGATCCCGCTGTTGATTATTGATTGGAGAGGAGTCTCGATCATGTCTATCTTATTCGCGAACCGTAGGGTGACACACTTAAGGTTCGATGACGCATTTGAGAGGATACGGAATATCGGAGAAAAGTTTGGACAGCACCGAAATTGTTTCGGGGAATATTGAAATAGTCACCGAAATTGTTTCGAGTAATTTTGAAATAGTTCAAGGGGATTCTTATCAAATGGTTGTTAATAGATTTAACAACTAACTCAAGGGGTTATATGTTAATGTTTGTTAATGGAATTAACAAATATTAAAATAAAGAAATAAAATTGTTTTATTTATTTATTAAAGAAAACCCTTGGGATTTTGAGTGGGAATTCATGGAAGAATGAGTGGGTTGAGTGGAGACTCCACTCACATGATGAGGGAGAGGTGGAGGCAGCCAAAAATTCGTGGCTGCCATCCCCTCCTATAAAAGGAGGGGTGAGAGCTCCCTCTCTCCACACACACACTTGTGTCATCTCTTCCTCCCTCCTGCCGCTGCTCCACCACTTGTTCGTGCGCTTGGCGAAGCCCTGAGCAATGTTTTTCTCCACCACACCACGTCGTCGTGCTGCTGGAGTTCCGAGGGATCCTCTACTTCCGCGCCCCGCTGGAACGAGGGAACGGAGGTCGTCATCAACCGTACGTGTGATCGATCACGGATGCACCGCCGGATTGCGGTGCCATCTTCTCGCTATCGGGATCGGTGTGAGTACGACTACGCCAACAACGAGATTTGATCTCGTACCACTTTGAGTCTTCGAGGGTATGTGTTCTCCTTAACCCTCTTGTTGCCTGTTACACTTCGTCTCCTAGATTAGATCTTGGCCTTTCGGGTGTCTCTCGCGTAGGAAATTTTTTGTTTTCTATGCTACGTTCCCCTTCACTTCCTCCTCGCCTTCGGCGGCCACTTCGCCCTCTGCGTCTTCACCGGCGCGAGTGACATTCTCTTTTCCCCCAATTCGGGGATTGGGGGGCGTAGAGTGGTGTAAGGAGAGTGCATCGTAGATCCGACAGGAATGCTAGGGTTTCCCCCCGCCGTTGTGCCCGCCAAAATCTCTGGTGTGGACGTGGAAGTCCCCGGAGTATCTAACGGAGTTGCTTAAGGATCCGTCGCAGGTGAGGGAGTGCCTGCAGGAGTGGATGCAGGAGTTTTCGTGGGGTCCATGGCGGATGTAGTTGTGCATGCACCGCCGATGGCAGCGGGAGCTCGGGTATTCCCACCGGTGTCCATAGAGGAGAAGGACCTTGCCGGGAGTGAGCTAGAACCTCCGATGGTGGAAGAACTCCGGCGAATATTTACTCTCTCTCTCTCTCTTTCTCTCTTGTTCTTGTGCTTCGGCGGTGGGATCTCTCAGGTGTTTTTTCATCTCGGGAAGATCGCAGTGAGTGGATGCGAAGAGGATGAAACAAGTGCGGCCGAGGAGCTTTTATAAGCCGATTTATGCTAAGATTTGTTCCAACGGCTAGCCGTTGGATGCATGCCACGTGTCCCGCAGAAAACTCGGGACACGACGAGCTGGCATATTAAAACCTATCCTCTTAGTTTCTAGCACCAAAATCTTGCAGAGGTTCACTTTTCAGGGTTTGACCAAATCCAAACGGCGGTGACGTAAGCATGGTTTATACGCTTACGTCATGGCTAACGGTTTTCTTTCAAGCGAAATTTGCAAAGAAATGCCGGATTTCCAGAAAGACAACTTTGACATGAAAATGTTTGGGGAAAGAAGATTCAAGACCGAAGGTCGTCTATTCTTATTCATTGCTTCCTGGAAAATACGAAGGAATGGAGTTCTTAATTCTCCTTGGGGGCTATTGTCAGATATATGCCAAATAGGGGTATATCCGGCATTGGACGAAGGCCGGGTTACCCGGGTGGCCCACAGCCGATGGAGCAATAAAGCCCATTGAGCGGCCCGGTAATCCGACGCACGGGAAGGCTGATTCTAGAAGAACCCGGATTACGGTCCAATACGTAATTCGTCTTGGATAAGAAGCCGGACACCTTTCTTACCAAGAATTGGAATACTTTCCTTAACCTCTACATTTTACTTCCTATAAGCCCTAGTCCAGCTACATATATAAAGCCAGACGTGGAGCTGCCTAAAGACACAAGATCGCAAGTTAGCGAAACCTAGACTCACATTGTACTTTGTATACTTCATGTTTTAGACCTGATTAGTGAGATTGCAGGAGTAGGGCGCCGCCTTTGTTGTGACGTACCAAACCTGGTTAAACCCGTATCCCCGCCTACGGTAACTTCCCTATGTTTCCACCGATGATCTACTCAAAGTCTTATGGCACCCCTTGCCATGATCCATACTACGAACACTCGACACTGTTGTTACGAGCTTATTGTTTGGCTGTGTTGTTAGTATTTTTTTTATCTACAATGCATGGGTACCCTTTTCTGCATGCTAACCTATATAAATAGGTGGTGGCAACTATTATGTAGAACGCGTGGTAACTTATGTAATTAATGCTTCGTAACTATTCATGTTCTATCTAGTGTTAAGTTATCGAATCAATTGTGTTATTTCTTAGTTGTAACATCACTTTTTGTTTTTATATTTTGTGCCTTTTTCCTTCTTCGTTTGTTCGTGGGTACACGTTTTCTTTGTGCAGATTTTGTAGTAGGGAACGTTGTGTACGGCTGGAGCGTAGGGCACTGATGGCGCGAATGACGGTGGCAAAGGCTCAAAATAAATTATGTTGTGTATCAAGTCGTCCATGGCCAATCGAAGATCAGCTTGGGGAGGTTTATGGGTTGGGGTTTGGGAAGTAGTTTATGTTGTCATATGTCAAGTATTGTCAAGACGATAGTCGTTTGGGTTGTATATGTAGTAGTCTGAATTTATCATCCTTTTATGTGTCTGTTTTATGTTTTGTGTTGGATTTGGTGTTGTTTTGTATATAAGTTTCCTCAATGCTTTATGTGTCTTGCATAATTCTACGTCATCAATCTGTATGTGCCTATTTTATTTTATGTTTCATTTCCGTTTTCCTTCCGTGTGTCTCCCCCTGTATTTCTATGTACACATATGCACTTCCTTTTGTTAAAGAGAAAATGGATGCGAAGCATGAGTCTGGAGTAATATCTCTTCATGATCTTGTAATTGAAAAGTTGGGAGCCCAAAATCCTGTTCAATGAAAACAGAGTTGCCGGGTAAAAACATCGAATATGATGGTAAATTTGCTACTCCACATGTTATACCTATTTACATTTATATTATTTTTTGTGGCGGACTTTTTAATGTGTGTGTTGTCTTGCTTAACATGCCGTTTTTTTCCTCTTCGCAGGTCTGCAAGTGTTCTCAACTCCAGCCTGCGTGTCGCCCTGTGCAATTTATATGGCCATAGTATTACTCCAAGGACCAGGCTTCATAGGGGGAGAGTCATTCTACCTTCTCAATTTTTGCTCCTGACATTCTTGTGAATTGTTAGCACTAAGCAACATAATGCTTTGTACCAGAAGGTCATAATTCACACATATTAAAATGATCAGTCATGACTTAAAGGGTATGTTTCGTGTTCTCTGCTCAAAACAATTCTTAGTTCCGTTTTTTATTCGTTTTTGTGGGATGGTTGTGGTGGCAATTATGGTCTCATAGGTGGTAAGTTGTTTTGTCATGGATGGTAACTCTTATACTTTAGGGGTGGTAACTATTGGTATATTTTGGTTTTTTTTTGGTTTTGTAGTACCAGACTTTTGCACATTTACCCCATGTGGGTGACACGCGGTGGACTTGCTGGTAGTATGAAGCCTGGTACAAAGCTTTCAAATACTGTAGCTGAAATTGGAATAGGTGTGCTGCAAAAATCTTGTGATGATAAAAAAATGATTTTCCCCTGGATTGTTACAAAGTAGCTACTTGATGGTAAATTCTATTCAAACGTCATTAAAATGAATCTAAGGAGAGATGGGTTGTACACATTAAGTCACAAAAATTTGGTACTTTCTGTTTTTTCGGTTCATATACATCAAGTGTATCTTCTTTATTCAATATCTGTCTTATACAATTTTTTTGTTTTCCCTGCTAGCTTTCTTTTCCGGTGCTTCAAAGCTTGGATCAACTGCTAATGCACCTGGTCATTAGTATGTCTTGTCATTGAATATGGTGGCATAAAGGTTTGAGATTTTTGACTTGTTGCGAGGTGAAGATGATGAAGACATGATTCGGCATGCTACTCTTTTGGTTGATGCTGTCAACAATCTTGGCTGCTTAATTATTCCACTTCTAGTAAACAGGTTCAAGATTATCAGTTGATGTACAATGATGTACCTATGCAAGGCATCGACACGTGTGTTTCTGATTCATCCTTTTTGTCTATACATTGTTTTAATTTACTAGCTTGTTACTTTATTTTTCAGTAGTTCAATAGGTTTTCTCCGCGAGCACTTATTTATTAACTATGCCTAATTTCCTTTTTTTTTACTTTTTAATTCTATAATGCAGACTAGACTGTGGCTTCTTTATGCTCAAGTTTCTTGAATTGTGAGATGGCCGTGTGTCGCCTGCCATAACTTCTTACCAGATTCCAAAATTAAGCAAGGTGCTGACAGCTATGTGGTTGGAGCATCCAGATAATAAACTCATCAATTGGAAGTATCTCCTAGAATTGTAATGTACTTTGAGGTACCATATACCATACCTTTCACCTTTTTTGTGTGTTCCATTTTGATAATTGTAGTTGAATTTTTGTGTTGGTAACTTCTGTTATATTAGGGTGGTAACTTTTACTATAACTATATGCTAACTTTTACTATATCAGGGTGGTAAGTTTTAGTATATCAGTGTGGTAACTACATTTTTTTGGTAGCTTGTTATTTGAGAGGGGGGGGGGGGTAGGAGGAATGAGTAATCACACAAACTCATGAAGTACATGTCACAATAAATTGTTCATTTTTTCGAAGACTGAATTGATGATCATTTTTGTAGGATACAACAATATGGTAACTTTTAGTATATCACGGTGGTAACATTTAGTATAACCACATGTAACTACAAATGTTTTTTTTTGTTTTTTTTAACTTCTTTAATGAGTGGTAGGGAGGGACATGTAACCAGCACAAACACTTATTAGGAACATGAGATAATAACTTTTGTTGTAAACATTTTGAACAATACAACGTTTATTATTTCTTACAAAATAGTGCATTGCATAAATAGAACAAGCTTTTTAATGATAGTCTTCAAAATCTATTCCCCTGGCGACAGCATGCCCATGCTCTGTTTTTTCTTGGGACATTTACAGACAGTGTACTCCATTGACATACAATGGCTGCATTTTCTTATTTTTTTGTCCCAAGATCAAGTGGGTTATAATTTGCAATTTCTTGAGGCTTCCCCTTAGTGGAAGACCTTGGTGGGTTTCCTATTTTCTGATTCATTGATAAGTTTGTTCCCGAGGCATTTTATTCTTGCCCATTTGTTGTGTTGTTGCTTGAGCATTGCAAATGTGGGTTTGTTGTGCTAGACGATGGCACATTCGACGTTACAGGTGGTGCTGCATTGCTGGTTCCGCAAGATGATGGCATGGTCAAGTCTAGAGCTGCAACATCTTTTTTTTCTCCCTTCTCAAATACAAGTCGAGGTCTGCTTTCATATTCCTTATGTGCTGCTTCATTATACGTTTCCAACATCACTTAAGCATGCAACCTTTGCAACCTTTCTGAAATTATCACTCCTTGATGCCAATCTCATCATGCTTTTCGCATCAGCTTGCATCCCTTGTCGTGAAGCATTGTATTGGGCACTTGGGGTAGGGTTATTTAGTGCAGCCTTGTGATCCCAGGTCCATCTTTACAGTATGTACCATTGTGGTATCTCACACATTTATAGTTGTGCCATGACCTTCAAGATGCGGCAACAGAGTACCCCGTCACGCTCGAACTTGCATCAGTTGCACCAGAAATCCCCTTGTTCAGTGTTCGCAACCACCAAGTAGTTCATGTCCCCATAGTGAGGAACATGAAGCCCTATTATACTTATCTCATACTCATATCCTCCGAGGTGTTTGCAGAAATAGGACATAGTCTCCCTTAGTTCCCATTGAAACTGATCGATTATGTTTCTTGTGTACGCTTTAGCCATTTGAACCTCAAAAGGATCATGAGGACACCACCTATTTGGAACAGTCAAAGCCGTATCTGCTTTTGCCTTTGTTTCTACATTGAGGATCTTAACCTGGATTGCCTCGTACTGTTTAAAGAAATCATAAATGGTGTTTTGAGGGCTTATGTATCTTTTAAGCACCGCATTGAATCCTTCGCTTCTTGCGGTTGTTTGCAAAAATGGGAAAAATCATGCATAAAGTAGGCTGGAACCCATCATGCATTGTGTTTCCACACCTCATGCAGATCACGTTCCCGCGCTCACCATGCGCATCAAGCATTACACTCCAGTTCTCTTCAAACTCTTGCACGGCCAGGCTGCTATTCACACAAGCATTAAACGCCTCTAGCAGTTGTGGGTGTGTTGCCATGTAGGAACCCATTTTTTCAGTACAATTTTGCATAACATGCCACCTGTAGTTTATGTGTATTGCATCCGGAAATCTTGTCTATAGCCCCTGATACGTTGAAAACTAATCTATAATTTTTGATGCTCCATGCTTGTTTTATACCCAATACGTTTTGTTTTCCATATGTTTTCTCATGTTTTCCCTTTGTTTTTCGGATGTTTTCATAGACTAACCTATTAACGAGATTCCCCAGGCCAGTTGCTGTTTTCTGTAGTTTTTTCTATTTCAGATAAGTTCTTAATAAAATATTTTTGGAAAGGGCTGAAAATCCACAGAAATCATTTTTTTTACCAGAACGAATATGAAGTCCAAAGAAGAGACGGAGGAGGGCCAGGGGCCCCCAGGGGGGGTGCCAGGAGCGGCCCCACCCTAGGCCACACCTGGTGGTCCCCTGGGCGCCCCGGCCATTGCCTCTTGTCGCCTCTTTGCCTATAAATTGCCCCTAACCCTAAAACGTTCGGCAGCGAAGTTATTTTCCACGAAACATACAGAGAGGCGCCGTCACCTCAAAAGTCCAATCTACGGCTTCTACAGCCCTGTTTCGGCACCCTGCCGGAGAGGGAAATCGTCATCGGAGGCCTCTACATCGCCATGATCGCCTCCGGACAGATGCGTGAGTAGTTCATCTCGGGACTACGGGTCCATAGCAGTAGCTAGATGGTTGTTCTACCCCTTATGCCTCCATGATTAGAATCTCGTGAGGCTGCCTCACATGATCAAGACCACCGTTATGTAATTGTGCATGTTGTGTTTGCTGGGATCCGATGAACCATGATATTATGGTTATTTCGTTCATGTCAATCTGAGATGCTTCACTTATATTTGTATAGAGTTTGAATGTTGTCTTGCAATGCTCTCCCGTGTTTATGATTACCTTGGACACGTAGTTGTTTTCACCTCCAAGATAGGGTTTATATGCTAGATAGTGGGTTCATGCCTCCCTTACATATGTGCTCGAGTGACAGAAACATGACGAATGGGGGATGTGTTGTTGCTACTAGGGAAAAAACAGCGGTGCTCTTGTCTATGGATGAGGACCACTGCTTACATTACGTGTTGTTCTTAATGGATTTGTCTGTTTCACACAAAGCAATCACTTTGTTGCTGCAACTTAATACCAGAGAGATTTGTTGGATAGCTTTCTTGAGGTGGACTTTTAGATATGGATGCATGCTGGATAGCGGTCCATATGCCTTGATGTAATGCCTACAATGTTAGAACACGTGAACTATATCTCGCCATAATAGTATTGTTATAGTTCATGATTTGTCAATTGCCCATCTATATTTTGTTCACCCAACATGCTTGTTTTCATTGGAGAGACACCACTAGTGAAACACCAACTATGGCCTCCGGTACTATTTTCCTCATAATTTCGACCTTCTTTCAAGTACTTTCATAATTTTTTCCTTGTTGTTCCGTTTTTTACTTTTATTACTTTTCATTGCTCTATACATTTAATTCTCTAGTCTTTTATTTGAGTTGTTAGTTTATTTTGTTAGTATGTCTAGCTCTACTCCTTTTGCTATGTATCCCGAGGCTAAGGTCCTCACCTTCAAACAAAGAGTTGGGGAAAGTTTAAAAGATGCTTGGTATAGGATTAATGATCCTCAAAATAAGTCCACTAAAAAGCATACCACCAAGATCCTCCTTAGAAACTTTTATGTTGGTGTCACCATGTGGTATAGGTTTATTCTTGACACTTTAACACGAGGGAATTTTTTAGGAGCCCCTACTCCAGAGGCTTATAAGGCTATTAGAAGTTTAGTTGGAAACACCCCTTGCGATGAGGTTAAAACTGATATTTCTATTGGAACAAGTTTTTAGACAGGTTGGGTGTAATAGAGAAAAATATTCAGGAACAAAAAAGAAAGATAATAAGATAACCGATCAAGTGGATAAAATTTATGCAAAATGTTTCTAAAAGAAGTAGGATTGATGAGGGGGCTATTGAAGAAATTTTTTATCTTCATAATAAGAAAATTGATAATACTTGACTCGTTCTTCATGCCTATCTATAGCGTTCCCACATTTAAATAATTCAAGAACTCTGTGTTATTGTGCTAGTCCCTGGATCAATTGCTGGCACCCAGTTCAAAATGAAATATCATGCAAATGCGTCAAATTCTATTACATCGCATGATCCAGTCTTTACAAAATATGGTTACAACTTGCATAGTCTCAGAAAACTAGCAGGAAACATAAATACAGCGGAAAACATAGTACAACATTGAGCCTCATCTCCTCCTAGGAGGATTTGGATTGGACCTAGTACGATCCCACCTCCCTTTTTTTCCCTTTTCTTTTTCCCTCTTATTTTTTTATCCAATAAATTCAGGAAAAATACTTATGAAAATATCATGCACTCTGTGAGACCATGCCCCCCACCTGGCATTCCCTAAAATTAGGATTTCCCCATAGGGGGAAATCTGCCCTCCTCCGTCATTGCTTCGATATAAGGAAAGTCCCCCGGAACTTTTTCGGAACCCCGTTACCCCTATAGATAAAATCATAGATATTATCTAATGATGTTAGAAACACATTCCTAACACCCTGGGACATCTCATGTCCTCCTTTATATCTCATATAACATTCTGCCTACACCGGCATTATTTCTTTCTTATGGTAACTTTCCCGAAACGACTCCGGTTGACAACGGACTTGTTTCTGTGATATCATGATGACATCAACCATTACCTATTGATGTCAGAAACATATTTCCAACATCTCTGGACATATCATGTCCTCTGTAATCTCTCTTGAATATTTATTCTATTACGTCGGAGTTACCCGAAGGATACCCTACTCTCCTCCGAACCAATCCAATGCAAACAACAGACTTTGACGCCTTAAGTGTGTGACTCCTACAGATTCGATAACTAGTAGACATGATTGGAAAACATATTTCCCAATCAATAGTCAACATCGGGACCGTGGACGTCCATATTGATTCCTACAAGTTATACGAAGAAAACTGTTGAACCTGTTGGTTGTTAAGTAGTTCCTATTACTTCACGATACCAATCAATACCTCGGGACGAGATAAATAATAAGACCTTGATTAAACTCTTTAATCACATTATTCTCGATATACGATATGATTCCTTTTACTCGTTACCGTGACATAGTATCCCCATGACTAGTGTCATGTCCTTGTCTGTGCAAACTTATTTACCGATACTATTTCACCGAGTGGATCCTAGATGTATCTCTCTATTAGTTAGAGGAGTAATTCCCAATCTTGAACTATCACAATGAAAAAATACTTTCGTGACCACCCAGTGTTATCCTTTTTATCACCCAGTTTACGGTGTGATACTTGACTATACCAAAATGATCCTTACTGTAAACATCATTGGATATTCTCATGGTCTAAGGAGCCAACAAGACAACCATTATGTGATGATACTATTTAGAAAAACTAATCTCGTAGTATCTCAAGTACTTGGGTCTACCTAGCCATAACGTTGAAACAACAATATGCTCCCATCAATATTGACATAACAAATGTCCATGACCAGGAAAACATGGTCATCTAATATTAATAAGTTTGTCTGTGAGACATGACAAAAGGTTATAACTGTATGT
This sequence comes from Alopecurus myosuroides, assembly GCA_028641055.1. NCBI lineage: Eukaryota > Viridiplantae > Streptophyta > Magnoliopsida > Poales > Poaceae > Alopecurus > Alopecurus myosuroides. The sequence continues at coordinate 364,143,752 of CM054059.1, read as the reverse complement.
TTATGTTTCTACACGTGCGTATGTGTTTTACTCTAAAACTCATATTTAGTGACCATACCAGTTATAACATAAAAACATAATACAGTAATCATGAAACTGATGTGTTTTGTTGTCTATTGGGCATACATCCAACATATTTGATACCCTAGTCTTGCCTTTCAGGCTCATTTGTTGGTTGCTTGATGACCATGTTTTCCTGGTCATGAACATAGTTTATGTCAACATCAATGAATAGCACATTGGCGGTAGAGAACAATATGGCTGGCTAGACTCAAGTAGTTGATATGCTAAGAGATTCCGATGTCTTTTGTCCTTAGTGACATATCACAACAAGGTTATAGTACAACACATCCTTAGACCATGGGGTTATCAGGGTTGTGCATTCTGGAGGTTTTACTTTGGCACTATAAAGTGTCATACTGTAATCTAGGTGAACAAAAAGGTAGCCACTAGGTAATTCTAAAACTGTGTATTGACCTTGATGTTCTCAAATGAGAATTACTCCTCCATAAAAACAGAGATATGGCCTAGGCCCACTCGGTATGAATGATATCCATATGTATTGTAGACAATGCACGATGATGATACATCACGTGGGATATAATAATATGAGAACGAGTAAAAGGAATCTTACCGGTTAAAGAGATAGACAAAGCTATAGTGAACCAAAGATTATTTCACGCCAATACTAGAATCCTTAATCTCGAGTAAGTACGGTATCACGAGTAATGAGAATATTGTGCAATAGCCAACACGTTCAAGAGAGCGTCTTTCACATAGTGAGTAGGAGTCAATATGGGCGTCCATGACTCCGCTATTGACCATTGAGCCGGAAAAGAGTTTCTAGTGTCATGTCCACTCGTTATCGAACCTATCGGGGGTCACACACTTAAGTTTGGTTTGGTTATGCGTTATATTAGTGGGTCTAGAACACCATGGAGTACCATCGGAACAGTATTTCCGCGTGATGGATATATTATATATATCAGAGAGAAATTATAAATAGGGCATTAGATGTCCCAGAATAATAGAAACAATTTCTATCACTATTGGAATTTATTTCGGAGTTTTTCTGAGAGATAAAATAACGTTGCATGCTTTTCGAAGCGTTTACAGGCGGGCATGAGATGTTTCGGGATGTTAGAAAGTGTGTATAACATCGTTGGATGGAGTTTATGATTTTATCTTAAGAATATATAGGGTTCCGAAAGATTTTCAGAGAAAACCCAATAGAGGGGCGGGGAGTGCCGGAGGGGGAAATTTTTTTCCCAAGGTTGCACCCAAATATTGGGTGGCTTCCAAGTAGGCCCAGGGGACACTAAGCAAGGTGCATGACTTCTACCAGAACATTCCAAGTTTGATTTTTTATGAAAGAAAAAAAAGGAACAAATATGGAAGCAAAAAGGTGGGAAGGGAAAGGACTCCCAAACTTGGGAATCCAATATGAATTAGGTCAAGGGTAGGAATGCGATCAAATTGGCTCCCCCAAAATGACATATGCATAAGGCAGGTCCTCCTACCTCCCACTATATATACTCACCCCTCCCCTCACGTGGAGACACACCAATTGGTCTCGTGCCTTCTCTCTCTCTCTCTCTCTAATTAGAGCTTCTTCTAATTGGATTTTTATGTTCCCTCTACCGATTAGATCTAGCTCTAATCTTTCTCTCATGTGTTGAGAAATCCACCTTCTTATACACCCGCGAAGTCATAGCTCGAGACAACGAAGCTCTGCAGAACCGGATCTGACGCACATGTGCGAGCTCTCAGAGAGGTAAACGTGAGACCCTCACTCTGCTGGATCTAGGATATGGATACGGGGAGTCGGCAACATTCTTGGGAGTGAGAATCTTCCACATGCTTCATCGACATCGTCATCACCATCTCTTCTGCTACAACGGTGTTGATAAATGATTTCAAGCTAGATCATTAAATTGCTATTCACTTCTACTTCATAGATAGATCTTGATGGTTGCATGGCTTGCATGGCGAATTTTTTAAATCCCCGTACACGTAACCCAGTAGCATCACCTCGGAGGTAATCATGGCGATGAAGAACCCTCGGTGATGGTTGTCCCCTCCGATAGGGTGCCGGAACACGAATCAAAGAACCCCGTACTAGGGTTTTGAGATGGTGGCAGCTTTATCGATGTTTCATGGAAAATAATGTACGCCCCGAAATTTTTAGGTCGGGGTGAGCCCCGGAGGTTGTAGGCAACTAGAGGGTCCACCTGGCCCGGCGCCTGGGGGTCGCCCCCTTTCCCTGGTGCTCGACTCCGGCTCCCATTTGGACTCCATCTCAGTCTCGGGTAAAAATGGCTCGTGAATTTTCTGGGATTTTCCTCGGATATTTCTTTAACAATTTTTGTGAAACTTTAAAAAAAAAACAGGAACGAACACTTCACATCTTGTTAATAGGTTGGTCCAGAAAAATGCTCTAAAATAATATAAAAAATTTACTAGAAACATGCAGCAATGATATAAAACAAGCACGACACAATAAAAAAACATAGATACGTGAGACACGTATCAGTCATCTATTTCGACGCTTGATCGTCCGGATCTTGGTGATGCGAAAACTCTATGTATAACCTAGCTGCAGTAGTCAACATCAACTACGCTTGCATCTCTGATGCGTGGATACACCTGGATAGTGGATTTTTGTTTGAACTTATGAGTTGAATTTTGGTTTTGCGTGGCTCATTCCTTGAATTGTACACAATGTGCAAGTGGCGCTATGTGGTTCAACCACCGGTAAATCACCACAACACCACTTGTGGCGTGAGAAGAGGCTACAAAATCATCCTTACACCCTTATTGTAGCGATTCTGAAAATCTATGGTCCTCATGTTTTTTAGGGAAACTATCTTATTTTCTTCTTCTTAGAGCATCTTCAAACAGATGCGCTAAAACGCGTCAGCGCAATGTTTTAGCGCGTGTGAGGCCTTTTCGATGCTAGAGCGCGCGTAATAAAATTAGCGCAGACGCTATACTGCGCTGCAACTTTAGGACGCCGGCCTGTGCGCCCGGTGAAATTGGACCGCGCATCTTTTTTTTGCATATGAAATGCTGATATCATCTGCGGGGACAGCTAAAGTGGCGTCCTAAAACATTTTTTTAGGTCACCCGTTGGAGAAGGAGATCAATACGACCATCAAACCCAGCCCACGTAAAGGCGTTCGTTGGGGTCTAGCCGAAACAGCCCAGCCCATAGTCAACAGCGTCACCATTCACCACCCCACTCCTCCAGCGTCGCCTCCAAATCGCCCAAACCCCAATTCATTCAACACCCACACACCCGCAGGCCGCACGCATCCATCCCTGAGCTCAGACCGAGGGAAAGGAAAAAAAAAATGCTGCGCCACGCCGCCCACCGCCTGGTCTCCCGCGCCACCGCCGCCGGCAGCGGCTCCATCAGCCGCAGGGCCCTCGCTACGGCAGAGGTCCCCGCGGAGGCGGACCCCTCCTTCGTGGAGTCATGGAAGAAGGTGACCAACATCATCGAGCCTCCCCAGACGCCCATGTCGGCCATGAAGCCCCGCCCGCCAACGCCGGCCACCATCCCCTCCAAGCTCACCGTCAACTTCGTGCTTCCCTACAAGTCCGAGATCACCAACAAGGAGGTATATTCTATAGCCCCGAAAACGTCCCCTTTCGCCCACCTCCCGATCTCAGATCTGTGCGTGCTCGACCAGGGTTTCGAGCTGTTCGCTCGATCTACAGGTTTGTGTTTGTGATTGGATTTTAGGGAGGGAGGAGACGGGCCTTCGCGATCTGTATCATCCCGCGTGATGGTTGGAACTCTAGGTGCGATTTGGTTAGGAATCGTGAATGTTTCTTGTAAGGCGCGTCATTGATCAGGTCGTATGATTGCGCTCGGTCCTGTGAACGGATGAGCTGGATTTTTTTGTAGTTTTCTTGAGATTGTTGGCTCATATCAGGTAGGTCGATGTACCCTGCCGGATGGCTATATGTTGGTTGACTGCACTGAGCAGAACATGAATCCTCCTAATGGTAAAGCAAATACAATTCTCATTTTGGTTGTGAGTGCATTGGGTGTAAGCACTTTAGGTGTCCGCTAGCATCTTCAGGCCTTCAAATGCATAGTGTCCTGGTGTACTTCTTTCTATGCTCAGTTTGTTTTTCTTCTCTCAAGTCTGTTACCACCGTGCCAAGGTTAAGCGTTAGTCTGATCGAAACAGTTTTTTCTATCATATTTAGTGGTTATGGCGCTCTGTTTGCTATCTGATCTGTTCATTTATTATGACTATGGTGGTACATCATTTTTGTTTTCTAGCTGTAGTCCTGAGCGCTTTGTTATTAGTGGATTAAGGAAAATAGGACTGCATTGTAAGAGCCCTCATCACATGATATGGTGCAGTGTTGTTTCTGTAGTTTGACTATATTTGTGCTCACTGACATTAAAGCGTTATAGCTGCTTTGGATTTTCTCCATTGAGATAAAATTCTTCATTCTGACTTCCGTACAATGAAACTACATATTAGCTGCTATTCACTCAATTGTTTTTGTGAAACGTATACAACTCTGAATTTAGCTATAGATTTATTAAAGTTGCTTCCTGTTTTAGGTAGCTTTCTTGACGCCACCAATGCATTCTTAATCTTCATGTACTCCCTCCCTTCACTTTTATAAGTCAATTGAAATTTGGCCACATACATTCTAAAATGAGTGAATCTAGACTCATTTTGTATATAGATTCACTCATTTTACTGTGTATGTGGTCAAAATTAAAATGGTAAGTAGTATGCCTTATAAAAGTGGACGGAGGGAGTATTATTTTTCACATATTAATGATGTGTCACGTCGTCATTACTTTTTATTGCTTGAATAGTTTCTTAAACAAGGAGTTCACTCTGTGGGGTTAGTGACCCTATATTGGAATAAGCTTTAATCTATCAGATGATGAAATGATGATATACAATTAAATCTCAGTGTCACAAGATGAATTATTGATCTAATGTACAAAGTGGATGATTAAGCCAAATGTGCGATAACACTGTTTGCTTTTGTGAATAATATTTACTTTAAGTTACTTGGTATTATTATGTATTTGGTTATCTTTCTTTTTTCTGGCTTACATACTTGCATTGTCCAGTCTTTGAATTTACCTTTTTTTAGGTTTCAAAATGTATGTTATTACTCCCTCAGTTCAACAATAGATGACTTGCATTTGTCTATATATGGATGTATCTAGACATTAAAACATGTCTAGATACATCCATATCTAGATATGTGGAAGTCATCTATTGTTGAACGGAGGGAGTATCTATCAAGTTTGTTGGTGCTATTTGTCCATGATAAGCAATTTCGGTCTTCAAATTGTGTAGTACATTGATTTCTTGTATGATTATGCTTGCTTGAAGTGTCATTGATCATGTGTAATTTGGAAATGTTTCCCCCTCATTGGTTTTGTCTTTTGTTTGTTTCTCTACTCATCTCGTATTGCCTCCCTATTTTCAGGTTGACATGGTGATGGTACCGGCCACTACTGGCCTGATGGGTGTTTTGCCAGGCCATGTTTCCACAATCGCAGAGCTCAAGCCTGGTGTTCTGTCTGTACACGAGGGAAATGATGTGACCAAGTACTTTGTGAGCAGTGGCTTTGCATTCATCCATGCGAACTCCATCACTGATGTTGTGGCTGTTGAGGCTGTTCCCCTGGACCAGATCGACCAAAGCTTGGTCCAGAAGGGTCTTGCTGAATTCACTGCCAAGCTTGGATCAGCGTCAACTGACCTAGAGAAGGCTGAGGCTCAGATTGGTGTGGACGTTCACAGTGCGCTGAATGCTGCATTGACCGGTTGATGACGACATCTTACATTTTTATGTCCTTTTGCATCCACATTTTTAGAATGTGAGTTGAAGTCCTCAAACTCATGAATGAGGTTGGAGGGAATGATCTTAAATAAATTATACTCCATCTCAGAGAAAGACCTGTGTTTCTTCTTTCAACTCGAATCCTGCGAGGATTTTTGTAATGGTGAATATTTTTTCTCTGTGCTCCAAAATCCAGTGCTGCATTCAGTTTTCATTTCTGAGTTGTGAGTTGTATCAAAAGATGGAATTGGTCGATTTTCCAGTTCATAGGGTCAAATTGCTGAATATAATCGTGGTATTTTGTTTCCTGTTTGTGATGTCATGGTTCCCTTATAGTTAACTCTTCAAATGTGCTCATGTTATCAATTTTTTTTTTTTGTGCCTCGTGAATGAGGTTGCACCAAATTTTGAAGCATGAACAGCCATTCTTGAGCATTTAGCACTTGATGTTTCCAATTAATGTCTCATGACTGGAACAAAAATTATTTGTATATATATGAACATGGAAAAGGCAGAACTGTAGTTGAGCATTTAGGACTTGATGTTTCACATTTTTGAGTTTTAAACTACTGCAGTAGAATAACCTCATGTTTTTCAAGGGAAGTAGAATAACCTCATGTATTTCTAAGAACAGTCTTTTTCGAAATGAAGACCTGTACAGGTGACCGTTCCAGCGAGCGGAAGATAGATAATCTCTGAGAACAGTGGGTAGCACACTTCCAGTTAAGATGGACAGCAGATTCTACAAATCCCAATCAGCCGCCATGGTGGGGAGGATTTTGCTTCGTGGTCACATACACGGACTGGTACGTATTCAGTGCGGTCTGGTTACAACTTGGCGCGGACGGAGGCGGCTCTTCTTGCTCGGAGTCGTCATGGCCGACCACCAGGGAGAGGCGGTGCTGTGGAAGAAATTGTGGTCGATCAAGGCACCGGGGAAGATGCTTATTACCTTGTGGAGGTTTGCTCACGACTGTTTACCCTCTGGCCAGCAACTGACAAAGCGTCGTATCCCAGCTTCTCCTCTGTGTGTCCATTGTTCGAAAGAGGAATCGATCGAACACGCCATGCTATTTCGCCCCTATACTCATGCGGTGCTCTTAGAGGTTAAACAAGATTATGATCTGCAACTGAACTGCAGAGGCTTTACCATACCGCTCCGAAAAATTGGCTATTTGACTTCTTGGATAGGAGCAGTGAGATTCAGCTAACGGCTCTGGCATGTGTGGGACGCAAGAAACAAACTTCGAGAGGAGAAGATTGATATATTGATATGATTGTGGAGCATCTCTATTTAACTAAGTCTAACCATAGGCGTGAGCCCTCTGTGACAGGTGTTTGGATTCTGCCGCCGGAAGGATTTCTGATGGTTAATGTTGATGCTACCCTATTCGCCTCGTCTCGTCAAATAGCCGCGGGCATTGTGATTAGGGACTCTTCAGGAATGTGTGTTGCTGCTTACAGCAACAATCTTCAGGAGATCATTATCCCAAAGCTGGCTGAAGCACATGCGGTGAGGATAATGAAGTCGACGAACACGGAGCTTGGCAGTCCTTTAGTGAAGGCATCGGCGAACTGGTGGGAACGTGCAGACTTTGACCTCACCGAGAGTGACCCGATCGCGTACGGAATGCAGGTCAATTTCGACATGCTTGGTACGTTGGTGCTGAACAGGGTTGGAAGACACGTACATTGCACTGATATTGTCACAGTAGACGATTGTGGCACGGCGAGGTGGGCGGTGGAGTTCAGCAAGGAGTTGGCGAAGCCAACACGACTCGGTGACACAGTTTGCAACGGCGTGATATTCCGCTTCGGCACTTGAACGAGACACGGTGTGTTGTCGTTTGGATGACCAACAAATGAGGCTGGATCCTAGAAAGATACAAAATCCTGACGTCGATTTGCGGGTGTCAGGGCACCCGACCCAATCGGCGTCTGAGTATGCCAATAGGTCATGAGTGGAATGCGAGTACAGTTGCAGACCAAAATGGGACGTGCCTTTGAGATAGCGGATGATGTGCTTGACAAGCTGAAAATGGGAACCGCGAGGTGCGTGCATGAATAAGCAAACTTGCTGAACAACGTAGGCGATGTCAGGCTGAGTCAATGTCAGGTATTGGAGGGCGCCCGTGATGCTCCTGTAGAGATACAGATCCGAAAAGGGCAGTCCGTGGGAGGCAGAAAGTTTCTCCTTGGTGTCTATGGGGGTAGAGATAGGATTGCAATTTGTCATGCGGGCTCGTTCGAGGATGTCAAGGACATACTGTTGTTGATAGAGAAAGAGGCCAGCGGCGTTGCGACGAACAATGATGCCGAGGAAGTGATGAATGTCGTCGAGGTCTGTCATGGAGAATTCGTGTTTAAGCTTGGCTATGATGGTGTGGAGAAGGGAAGTGGTGTTGGCTGTAAGAATAATGTCGTCTACGTATAGGAGTAGGTAGGCAGTGGAGTCCCCGTGGTGAAAGATGGATAGTGAGGTGTCACATTTGGAGGCAGTGAAGCCAATGGAGAGGGCGAATTGGTGGAAGCGGTGGAACCATTGACGAGGTACTTGTTTGAGCTCATAAAGGGACTTGTTGAGTTGGCACACGTGATTGGGTGTGGAAGAACCAACAAAACATGCGGGTTGTTGACAGAAGACGAGTTCATCAAGGGAGCCGTGGAGGAGCGCATTTTTAACATCAAGTTGATGAAGAGGCCAGTTGAGGGAGGTTGCCAAGCTCAAGATGACACGGATGGTGGCCGGTTTAACGACCGGACTAAATGTTTCTCCGTAGTCGATCCCTGGTTGCTGGGAGAACCCGCGGACGACCCACCTTGCTTTGTATCTTGCGAGAGACCCATCAGGGTGGAGCTTGTGTCAATAAATCCATTTACTGGAAACCACGTTTGCACATGCAGGTTTAGGAATCAAACACCACGTATCATTCTGCATTAGAGCCCTATATTCATCTAACATTGCTGCATACCAGTTGGGGTCCTTGAGTGCGGAACGGTAATTGGTAGGAAGAGGCGAGATGGGTGGAGTTGTGGCAGATAGGGAAAATAAACGGCGTGGCATGAGATAACCAGTTTTGGCTCTAGTGGTCATTGGGTGTGGGTTTTGGGGTGGACGTACCGGGAGAGCGTATAAGTACGGGTGTTTGCGCTGCGGTAAAACTTTCCCATCCTCCGTCTCAAATCCATCTTCTTCCTCGCGCTCGAGCTCGTGCTGTCAGTCATGGCTGGAGGCAAAAGACGTGGCGCTGCCATCTCCGCATCCGGGGAAGCTTCCGTGCAAACTGCGCCGCGTTCGGGCGACTGGCGCTCGCCCAACACCACCGCGAAGAGCATCAAGGAGATGCAGCGGGAGGGGCTGCTGCCGGCGGAGTCCGAGAAGCGGGTGCGCCTCGGAAAAAAGGAAGAGGTACCCAATCCGCAAGCAAACGAGCGCGTGGTCTTTGCGGACCACGTGTCTCGCGGTCTTTCCTTTCCCCTCCATCCGTTTCTTGTCGGGTTGCTGTATGTCTATGACATACAGCTTCACGATCTTCCTCCGAACGCGGTGCATCACATATCGTGCTTCATCGTGTTCTGCGAATGCTTCCTTGGCATTCGCCCACATTGGGCGCTCTGGAAGGCCCTCTTCAAAGTCCGGATCTTCCGCGAGAAATCGCGGGTAGACTCCGAGCCCGGCGAGCCGCTACGTACGGGTGGCTTTGGGATCCAAGCGAGATCGGAGACCAGCTACTTCAGCATGTACTTCATCGACTCCGCGCAGGTCTGGAGGAGAAAATGGTTCTACGTCATCGACAACAGCTCGGGTGGGATCGTAGAATTCCACCCGTTCGCTGTTTTGAAGCGACGGAAGTCCTGGTCGCACAAGTTGTCAGCCGAAGAAGCCCGGGTCGTCGTGCCGCTACTCGCAAGAGTGACAGCCCTCCGTGATCAAACTGCTGGAGTTGTACTCAACGGGCTGCACCTGGCGAGTACCTTTCTGAAGCGCAGGATCCAACCTTTGCAGCTCAGGCCTTCCACGATGTGGGAGTATCAAGGCTCTGAGGATCCTAGCCGAGTGAGTCGCGAGGAGCTTTCGAACGTCGAGTTCGAGAAGAAGATCGCGGCTATCACTAGCCTGAAGGTGGGAGAGAAATTCCCCGAGTGCACAGTCGCGGCCTTTGACGCGTCGAAGCCTCCGCCAGCCGCGGTGAGTTTATTCTTCTTACCTTCTTTTATTTTCTTCATTTCCTTGCTTGTTATGAATTTCAGTCGATTGAATTTTCCTTTGCGTTCCTCTGTCTTCTTCCATAGAGTTTGTCCATGGCCACCTGCTACCCTCCTGTATCTGGGGCGGAGGCCTCAGAGTTATTGGCGAGTAACTTGGATGCCCCAGCCGACACCAGTGTCGCTGACGCTTCTTCGAGCTCCGACCAAGATTCTTCGGATGACGCAGGAGACTCGGGTGGCGATCGTTATAAACGCCGTCGGGTAGAAGGTGATGAGGCCACTTCTAAGGACAACTCCTTGGAAGAGTCGCCCGGGAAGGAGCCCATCAACGCTACTCCTCTGCAAACGCGCGCCCCTTCCTCCTCATTCCCAGTTATCCAGACCGCCTGGAATGCGGATATGCTGGATGAGGATGAAGACGATGAGTAAGTTTTTCTCCTCGTTCTTAGTCGAACGTTTTTCCTTTGCATCTGTGTTGACGCTTTATCTTTTGTCGCAGCCTGCAAACTATTAGTCCTCGCAGGTACGCCCCTTCTCTTCCTCCCGAAAGGAAGAGTAAGGCAGGAGCTGCGGATGAGGCTCCCACTGCAGGCACCGTCCAGAATTCGCCCAGCGTAGCCCCCAAGGCGGCGACTATGGAACATGAAACTCCTAGTTTAGCTGCCAGGGCTTCAGCTTCAAAGGAGGTGTCGGGTAGCTCCGCAGATCCCCTCTCCCGTGCCAAGGGCCAGGTAAATTCTGTTACTTGTCTTTAATTTGTTTATCGGGTGCACGATAGTGCTCCCGATGGGAGTATCCCCCGAGGCTGTAGTCGATCACATGTGATCGGCTACAGGCTCAAAAACTGTCTTTTCCTTCTTCTTGATTTTATCGGGTGCACGGCAGTGCTCCCGATGGGAGTAGCCCCCGAGGCTGTAGTCGATTGATTGTAATCGGGTACAGGCTCCAGTTCTTCTCTTCTAATTCTTCTATCTCTGAATTTCTTACAGTCGCTCGTTGACTCCCTTGCGGCGATTGGGCGCCGTGTTGTTCTTGCCGAATCTGACTGTTCGTTCCTTCGAGCGGAGCGCAGTCAACTCACTTCTGAAAACGAGCTTCTTCGAAGTAAGCTCAGCCCCCTTTCTTTTTCTGTTTGCACCTTTTCCATTAGTTCTTCGATTCTGATAGATATTATCGTGCAGCTCAACTTGAGTTTTCAAAGACCGAGAAAGACGATGCTTCTACTCGGGCAATAGCTCTAGAGGCTGAGCTGGCGGCTGTTCGCCAAGATCTGGAATCCTCCCGCATGTCTTCGGCTGACCTTGAAGGGAAGCTTGCTTCTGCCCAAGAGGCTTTGAAGAAGTTGGAGATGGCCAGCACCAAGGCGGATGCTGATCTTGTCGACTTTATCCGTCCCCTTGCCGGGCGCTTTGCAGGTGAGTTATTTTTGGTTTATAATTTGTCTTCTGCTGTCTTGATTCTTGACGCTCTTCTTCTTTGTAGGTCTTCTGGGTGTTCCTTTGGAGCTTCCAGGAATCCAGCGGGTGGACGCGCTGACGGATTCCCTCGCCCAGCTCAGGAGGCATGCCGAAGGAATTTGCTCCTTGGTTGGCAACGCCACTCAAGTGTTGACGCAGCTGCATGGTCGCCTTCTCGTCAATGCTTCCTCTCCATCCGCGCTAGGTGACCTGCTGAAGATCTTCTCGGAGAGCAATCTCCTGGATGCCTACGCGGTTGCTCAGTCGGAGTCTGGGGCGAAGACGGCCATCCAGTTCGCGCTGGCGCATGGAGTTAGCGGCTTGGAGGAGGCTTATTCGGATCTCCCAGTCGACCCCTCCACGGGCAAAAAGGTACGGCTCTCTCGTTTTGGCGAGCCAGCCGCCATCCTTGCTCGGAAGCTGTCTGAGCTGTTTGCTCGACTTAAGGGAGGGACGACTGCCGCGAGTGGGAGCACCACTGTAGCTTCTTAGGCTTGTATTTATTTTGCTTTACCAGCTTGATTGTAATGAACCTTGGGATGTATTCCCGTATTTTCACTGTCTTTAATCGAGGTGTTCTTCTGAAAATGCTTCTTGCAATTGTTTGTCTTCTCCCGATGGGAGTAGCCCCCGAGCACCTGTTGAATAGGTGGTGAATATATCTCGAGTAGGGCACCTTATTCCTTTAATCTTCTTTTTGCTCTTCAGGTAGCCGAGGTGCCCGCAGAACCCTCAAGTGGACCTGCTGCCCGAGCTGATCCGCTTGTTGCCGCTGTTGGGACTTTGGCGGGTCTCCGTGATCGTGTAGCCGATGGTGAGCGCAAGCTGAAAGCGTTGCGTGGAGTAGCCGATGTGGCGAAGTCCAAACAAAAACTGGCGACTGAACGCGAGCAGTTTGTGATGGACGAGTTGGCTTCCCTTGCTAGGGAACTGTTGTGTAAGTAATACAACCCCCAGGTCTTCTTTGTCTTGTTTCCTTACCTAATCACGCATATTTGTTCTTCAGTTGTTAAACCGGATGATAGGGAGGAAAAACAGTGGGTAGAAAACCACATTCTTCAAAAAGCTGGCAGCTCTAGGCCTCATGCGAATAATTTTTGGTCTGATCGCAGCCGAGGCTTTGTGTTGGCTACTTTGAAGTTCCGTGTCTCCCAGGTAAAAGTTCTCGTGAGTTCTTTTCACGAGGTCTTGATCGCGATGAACGCTGCATTCTATCCGCTGGAAAGGGGTCCTGAAGACTGGAGCTATCTCCTCGGGCTCTTCGGGCAAGAGGGAGAAATTCGCGAGTGTGTGCGCAATCAGATGACTTGCGGCGCGGTGGTGGCTCTCTCCTTTGTCCGAATATGGCATCCAGAGATAAATTTTAACTCCGCAGCTAGGCTTCCAGATGGTCCAATCGATGATATTTCTCCGCACTACGATGTTGTTCGTCCTGCAGCGGAGAAAATCATTCGACTAACCTCTGAGGAAGTAGATAGAGTGTTGGCGACTGAGAATGCTTATCGCCATGATTAATTGTTGAATGTGGACATTCTGTGATGCTGTATAGTTTGTAAAAACTGTTGTAAGGTGTGTAACCTCGTGTGTATAAATTTTCTTGTGATGCTTAGTTGTAGGCGTAGCCCCCGTGTGTTTATGGGGGGTGTACCTGTAACTATTTAGCATGTAAGAATGAATAATCTTCAAGTAAATATGGTTGAGAAACCATGTATTTTATTGCTATGACTGAGAAGTCCTGTATTCGGGCTACAGGAGTGGCTAGTATAGCCTTATTTGTTGTGAGAACAGGTAAATCTAGGGATAAAATTTGCGGAGGTGTGCGATATTCCAAGGGTTGGAATAGATTCTTCCAGTCGATGGATTCTTCAGCCTGTAGGCTCCACCTGGGATGACTTCGTGTATGATGAAGGGTCTTTCCCATGGTGGCTCGAGCTTGTGTCCTTCCTTCTGCTTGAGTTGCAACACTAGATCTCCAACCGCGAATGCTCTATGGCGTATGCGGCGACTATGATAGTTTCGCAGTGATTGTTGATATACTGCGGATCTTGCGAGCGCTATATCGCGCATCTCATCGAGTGCATCCATATCTTCCGCGAGTGCCCTGTTTGATGTTTCTTCGCTGTAAGCCACAACTCGTGGGGCGCTGAACCGAACATCCTCGGGAAGGACGGCCTCTGCCTCGTATACCATGAAAAATGACGTGTAGTTTGTGGATCGGTTTGGAGTTGTGCGGAGGCTCCATAGCACGGATGGTAACTCTTCGGCCCAATGTCCGGCTGCTGGGTGTAGACGATCGAGTAGACGTTTCTTGATTCCAGCTGAAACTAAGCCGTTGGATCTTTCGACTTGTCCGTTCGTTTGCGGGTGGGCAACTGAAGCAAACTTGAAGTTGATGCCCTTTTCCTCGCAGAACTGTTGTGTTTCCTTTGCTGTGAAGTTTGTGCCATTGTCTGTAATGATGTCATGTGGTACCCCGAATCTGCATACGATGGAGTCGAGGAACTTGACTGCGCATTGGGCGCTAGCCGAAGTTACTGGCATGGCCTCGATCCATTTGGTAAATTTGTCGACTGCGACCAGCAAGTGTGTATATCCACCTGGTGTGGACTTGCGTAATGGTCCTACCATGTCTAGCCCCCATTGCGCAAAGGGCCAGGCGATGGGTATCATGTGCAGTTCCGTAGCAGGTGCATGTGGTCTTGGTGCGAATCGCTGGCAAGCATCACATCGATCGACTAGCTCCTCAAAATGGCAACGGGGACGGGGATCACCGGGGGACACGCCACCGTCCCCGCCCCGATCCCCGCTAGTACCCGTCCCCGCTAGCCCCGCCAGCCTTCGCGGGGGGGAAATGGTCCCCATCCCCGTTAACCATGGATACCCGATCCCCATGGGGATCTCCATGGATACCAAAACAGCACCAAAACAACACTTTGAGCAGTAAAACAGCACTTCCAACAGGTAAATTACAGCACCAAAAACAGCACTTCCAGCACTTCCAACAGGTTAATACATCAGCTATATTACAGCACCAAAACAGCAATTCCAGCAGCTATATTACAGCACCAAAACAGCAATTCCAGCAGCTAAATTCCAGCAGCAAAATAGCAATTACAGCAGCAAAATAGCAGCACATTACAGCATCAAAATAGCAGCCCCAAACCACAAGCAAAATTACAGCAGCAAAATAGCAGCAATAATCCCAGGTCTGATCACATAATTGATAAATCGTACAAGTCTCAACATCGAGAAACAGCAATACTTAGTACGATTACAAGCTGAAAGTTTCAATTCTTAACGCAAGCATGACATGGTAAGAAAAATAAATGAAGACTTGAAGAGCACATCCATCTAGCTGCTCTGTCTTCCACTTTCTTCATTCTTGAGTTCATGGAGGCATACAACTAGCCTAATGATTATTGCAAGTGGCGAGTTCTTCATCCTGATCATGACAGTAGTACAATATAAATAAGAAAGTTGCTAGTGAAATGAGTATAGTACATAAGAGTTGATAATTTGAATTACCATTGGTTCGTCTTCATCGTCAAGACAAGTTTGAAACTCACTAGAGAGTGATGAATTGTTCTCACCTGAAAATGCAAACAATTGTGTAATCAACAAATGTGTACAAGTCAAAAAGAAACAAATGTGTAACAACAGGGAGCAAGTAAAATAGGAGAAAACAAGGAATATTGCATTGTTTTTACCTAGTATGTCAGCATTAGACCAAGCCTGCATACACATTATAGCTTCAACCATCTTTGGTGCAAGTCTACTACGGTGAGGGCTAAGGATTCTACCACTTGTAGAGAATGCGGATTCTGATGCTACCGTTGTGACCGGAATAGGCAAGATGTCATGGGCAATAAGCTGCAGAGTGGGATATTTTATCCCTCCAAACTTCCACCAATTGATGATATCAAAATCACTCGTTCTTGGCAAAGTTGCCTCTTCTAAATACAAGTCTAGCTCTGTATGAACCAACAAAGATGAATTGGTAGGTTGTGAAGACATGTACCGTTCAAATATGTCAAAAACTTCATCCTCCGCAGCTGATGGAGCATTGGGCTGTGAAGCACTAGCAACATTTGATGTTCCTGCAGAAGATGCATCTTGGTATTCAACCAACAATTCTCGGAGCAATTGCTTCACACGCGCAACCTCCAGACTTGCAGCCTCGGGTCCATACAGAGACCCATACAAAGCATGCACCATATGAAGTTTGTATCTTGGGTCAAGAACAGTGGCAATAGCCATGAGACCATGGATATCTGTCCAGTACTTATCAAACTTCTTTTTCATCTCCTCGGACATCTGTTGCTACGGAGATGTGAGGTTCCATCCTTTGTTTCTCCTCCAAGCTTATTATGACACCATTGACATTCAGCCTTCCATTTTCCTCCTACTAAAATCCTATCAAATTCATCCTACACCTTTGACGTGAGCTTTCTCTTAACACCAGCTAACTTGTGTGCATCTTGTGGTTCAGTTGCACTAGAGGTTGGCGTTGGAGTGGCCGCTGCACTTGAGGCCGGTGTCTCTCCATTGGCAGCCCCTGCACTTGAGGCCGGTGAGCACATACTCACAACCAGTACCCAGCACATACACACAATCAATGTCTAAACTACAGCAGGCAGTGAGCACATACTCACAACCAGTACCCAGCACATACACACTAACAGAGACTTTGTGCAGCCAATACATAAACACACTAACAGAGACTTGATGAATTATGTATCCAATACATAAACACATTAACAGAGACATTGTGCAGCCATGAAACAGAGAATATTTGATGAATCATGTAGCCAATACTTGATGAATTCGTCCTAATGCTGCTCTTTGGAAGCTATAACATGAATCAACACACATAAGCTGTATCTACACTAGCCAATACACACTAACAGAGCATTTTCGTCCTAAATCTTACACACATAAGCTGTATCTACTCCAGCTAGTCCTCATTTTGACACACATAAGCTAGTACTCCATTGATTCTCGGGTCAAACTAAGAATTGCCGGAGCTATAGCAGAAGGATAGGAGGAGGAGGTGACGTCACCGGTAATCATACCAGAGGAGGGTCGGGTCGATGCAGTTGGAGTATGCCGCCGGGAGAAGGTGGAGGCAAGGTCGCCGGTCGTCTACTACGGCCGGGAGGAGGTGGAGGCACGGTCGCCGGTCGTCAACACCAGCAGCAGCAAGGTCGCCGGGAGGAGGAGGAGGCACGGTCGCCGGTCGTCAACACCAGCAGCAGCAAGGTCGCCGGTCGTGTACTGCCGCCGGGAGGAAGAGCAGCAAAAGTCGATTCCGGTCGTGTACTGCCACCGGGAGGATGAGAGGGAGGAGGGGCGGGCCGCGGGCGGATGAGAGGGAGGAGGGGCGGGCCGCGGGCGGAAGAGAGGCACTGCACTGCCGGACGCCCGCCGCCGGTGGCGGTCAGCCTCAATCTCTGGCCGGGCGAGATGGGGATTTGGGGAGAGAGGTGGAGGGCAAGATTGCGGCTGCGGGGTGAGAAGGTTTGCCGGTTGGGGAAAAAATCCCAAGCCTAGGGTTTCTTGTATATATATACTGGCCTTAATTTCACTGACATGTGGGGTCCCGGGTACCCATGGAGTATCCATCGAGCCAATTTGCCCCCCCATCCCCGCCCCGTTGGCTTCGCGGGTACCCGCCCCGTTATACCCATGGGGGGATTTTGGCCCCCATCACCATTTCTTAGCGGGTTAATCCCCACGGATACCCGCATCCACGGGGAAAATCGCCATTTTGACTAGCTCCTTTGCGTCGGTGGCTGTTGTGAGCCAATAGAATCCCGCTCGGAAGGCTTTTCCCATGATTGCTTTCCAGCTAGCGTGATGCCCACAGTCTACTTGGTGGATGTCCTGGAGTAACTCTTTGCCATCTTCGGGTGCGATGCAGCGCTGAAGTATACCTGAGATGCTTTGCTTGTATAATTCTCCGTTTATAACCCGAAAGGATTTACTGCGTCTGATTATCTGTCGAGCCTCGCGAGGATCTGCCGGGAGCTGTTTGGTGGACAGGTAGTCGAGGTATTTCTGCGTCCAGACTGGCTCGACCAGAAAAACCTGTCGTGAAATGTTATGAATAAGCTCGATGATGGCGACTTGCGGGCTGACCTCTGTTTCTTGTGCTGTGGGTGTTCCTGCAGCTTTTTTAACTTTGACAGAGCGCTTGGTCATCCTCTCGAAATATATTCCTGGTGGTATGGGTGTGTTTGTAGAACCCATGTTTGCCAATTTATCTGCTTCTTCATTGCTGGATCTCGCAATGTGCTTCAGCTCGCATCCCTTGAAGTTTCCTTCGAGTAGGTTGTACATGTCGCGATATGCGACCATGTTTTCGGCAACTGCGTCGCATTCTTTCATTGTTTGCTGTACAATGAGATTGGAGTCACCATAGATCATTAGTCGGGTGGCTCCACAGGCAACTGCCATCTTCATCCCATGCAACAGAGCTTCATATTCTGCGTCATTGTTTGATGCCGGATCATCGGGTGGAAAGTCCAATCGTAGGACGTATTGCAGCTTGTCTCCCCTAGGCGATATGAGGACAATTCCAGCTTCTGCTCCTTCGTTTCGTTTGGACCCGTCAAAGTACATTATCCAGTTGCTCGTGTACTCAGGCGGTCCTGGCGTTTGTAGCTCTGTCCACTCGCTTAGGAATTCCACGAGTACCTGGGATTTGACTGCGTTGCGTCCTGCATAAGTGATGTCCCAAGCGCCCAACTCGATGCTCCATTTGGCTATTCTTCCGGATGCCATGGGGTTGTTCATGATTGTCCCGAGTGACGCATCATTAACCACTGTGATGGCGTGTTCCTGGAAGTAGTGCTTGAGCTTTCGGGCTGTAAGAACAACTCCATATGCGAGCTTCTGGTAATGAGGATATCGTTGCTTGCATGGCGAGAGCACTTCGCTGATGTAATAGATTGGTCGCTGAACTCCGTACGCTTTGCCCTCCTCAGGTCGTTCGACTATGACTGCTGTGCTGATGACCTGGTTTGTGGCGGCTAGGTACAAGTAGAGTGGCTCCCTTTCTTGCGGTGTTGCAAGGACTCGCCTGCTTTGCAGCGATCGCTTTAAGTCCGCGAATGCTTGCTTAGCTTCTGGTGTCCACTCGAATTTGTCCGTCTTCTTCAGCAGCTTGTAGAAGGGTAACGCTTGCTCTTCCAATCGTGCGATGAACCTGCTCAGGGCGGCTAGTCGCCCTGCGAGCTGTTGGACTCCGCGTAGATTGGTTGGCTCCTTCATTGTCAAGATTGCTTGTATTTTCTCTGGGTTGACTTCGATGCCTCTGGCGGATACCAGGTACCCGAGAAGTTTCCCTGCTGGAACGCCGAAGACGCATTTTGTCGGATTGACCTTGATCCTGTATGCGTTGAGGACATCGAATGTTTCTCTAATATCCTCGAGGAGTGTGCTCTCAACTCGAGTCTTGATGACTATGTCGTCAACGTACACTTGTACGTTCTTGCCAATGAGCTTGGCGAGGCATTTTTGCATGCAGCGCTGGTATGTTGCGCCTGCGTTCTTGAGCCCGAAGGGCATTGTCGTGTAGCAGTATACACCGTGTGGTGTGATGAATGCTATCTTTTCTTCGTCCTCCCGTTTCATCCGGATCTGATTATATCCCGAATAGGCGTCCAGGAAGGAGAGACGTTGACAGCCTGCCGTAGAGTCCACGATCTGGTCGATTCGCGGGAGGGGAAAGTTATCCTTGGGACAGTGCTTGTTTAACGACGTGTAGTCGATGCATACCCGAAGGATGTCCGTGTTCTTTTTGGGGACCAGCACCGGGTTTGCTAACCAAGTGGATATCTTGATCTCCCTGATGAATTTTGCTGCTAGCAATCTGTTTACTTCTTCTCCAAGCGCCTTCTGCTTGGGTTCTGAAAATCGTCGAGTAGTTTGTTTGATAGGTTTGGCATCTGAAAAGACTTCGAGTGAGTGCTCGGCAAACTCCCTGGGTATTCCTGGCATATCTGATGGCTGCCAGGCGAAAATTTCCCAGTACTCACGGAGGAGTTCGACGAGCGCGCTTTCCTATGCTTGCGGAAGGGTGGTGGAGACCATCGCTGTCTTCGCAGAATATGTCGGGTGCACTTGATGCTTTCGGGTGTCACTGTTAGCGCTGAACTCCAGTTCAGGCGCGTTTTTCTTCGTGAGGGGCATCACGGAGTGATCCGTGGTTTTTGCCAGCTCTTGAAGTTCTTCTTGCATCCCGAAAGATTTTGCGATCTCATTGAATTCAATGTCGCACTTGTTGGATTTCTGAAAGAATCCGTCGATGGTGATTACGCCATATTCTCCAGGTAATTTGAGCTTTAGGTAGGCGTAGTGCGGTACTGCCATGAATCTGGCGAACGATGTTCGACCAAGAATGGCGTGGTACTGTGAAGGCCAATCGACGACTTCGAAGTCGAGGAATTCTCTTCTGTAGTTGCTCTTAGTGCCCAGCACAACTTCTAGGTTGATTGTTCCGAGTGGACGGATTGCCTTTCCTGGAACTATCCCGTGGAAGGATGTTTCTGATTCCGGGAGGCCGTCCAAGTTCCTGTTCATCCGACGGAGTGTATCCGCGTAGATAATGTTGATGTCACTGCCACCATCCATGAATACGCGGGCCAAGTCATAGTTGCCAATTTGTGCTTGGATGACAAGGGCGGCGTGTCCTGGTCGATAGACTCGTGGCGGGTGGTCCTTCATCGAGAATGTTATCGGCTGGTCTGCCATCTTCAAGTACTCTGTTTTTGTTGGCGGTGTCTGCACAGCCATGCACAATTGCCTCGTTTTAGTCTTTTGAGCTCTGCGGGATGGACATACCTTCTGGATCATCGCGAGTTGCCCTGCTGGATTCGGGTACGCATTGGCCCCGGAGTTTTGTGCAGGTGGTGCGGGTAGCGCAGCTAATGCCATGTTTGGATTTGCTGGTGGAGGTAGGGGTTGTGGCGGCTGGAATCCTTGGTGGCCTCTCCTGGAAGCGGTGGGTAATTTTGAGTGGCTGCAGATCTTTTTCTGGCGAGTGCTTCTGAGATATCAATAAACTTTCGGCAATCCTTAAGAAGGTGTGTTGCCTTAGTTTTGCCCGTGCGCTTATCTGTAAATAGATGTAGCGAGCAGTATCCATCGAGGTCTTCCTCGGGTGATTTTTCTTCAGCCTTTGGTCTCCACTCGCGATTCCCACGGCGACCGGAGTCGCGGCTTCGCGTGAATTCCGCCGCTACCAACTCCTCTCGGTCCTCGTGATCATAATATTTCCTCCTTTTCCTCCGGCCATGACGGTCTTCATCGTGCGCAGGTGATGATGCTCTTTCGTTGCGCACCGCGTCTTCTCCGTTAGCCCACTTTTCGGCTATGATCATTAGTTCTCCAATAGTTTTGGGTGCAGCCCTGCCTAGTTCTTCTCTGAAAGCAGTTCTTCGGGCGCCTTTCGCAAAGGCCTCAATCGCCACTTCTTCCGAGATGGTTCCCGCAGTGTTCCTGAGTGTGGTCCACCGTTGGATATATTCGCGGGTAGACTCACCGCTTTTCTGCTTGCATGCTCGCAATTCCTCAATGGTGGCCGGCCTCTTGTAGGTCGACTGGAAATTTTTGCAAAAGTCGCAGTGCAAGTCATCCCATGATGCATAACAAGATCTTGGTCTTCTTTCCAGCCAGCTGCGGGCCGCGCCAACGAGATGCAAATTGAGATATTGTATAGCTGTGTTCTTGTTCCCACGTTGGCATTTTACTTCCGTGAGGTAATCGCTTAGCCATTGAGAAGGTTCGAGTGAGCCGTCGTACTTTGTCACCTCCGTGCTGAGCTTGAATCTCCTGGGTAGAGGTGCTTCGCGGATGCTGCGGGCGAAGCAGAGCGCACCGCAGGTTTCGTCATCCGACGAGCTAGATGAAGAGCGCCCGCGATATCGCGAAGCCCTCGCTTTATCTACTTTATTTTGTGCGATGTCCGATCGCGCGTCATGTCCTGGCCGATCGCGGTCGGCGTCCTCCCTTGGCTCCTTGCTTCGCTTTCGCGAGCGGCTGTTGTGATGCCGCGAGCTTTTGTCTCTTCTACTGCCTTCGCTGCTGCTTCGACTGTCATCACGGCGCCGTGCTTCTTTTCCTCGGCCACGACGTGGCGATCTATCCCTTCTTGGAGAAGTGCTCCTATGTTTGCGGGATGCTTCCCTATCCTTCTCTTTCTCCTTCTCCTGTTCCTTCTCCAGCTGCTCTGCGGCTTTCTTTCGATCATAGGCGGCGAGCCTTGCGGCTGCCAGCCCTAATCCCTTGCGTACTTGTTTATACTGCTCCGCCCGAGGGTTACTTTCCGTCGGTTGATTCATCTGCATGTAAGTTGCTGCGGCTAGAACCGCGGCAGCGGGAGTTTGCGGGTAGACATTGCCGTCGTCATCGACTCGCATGAGAGAAGGAGTGATCGATCTGCTGGTTCCGGCTAGGGACTCATTGTTCCTGGATGTAGATGCGTGCCCTTTCCTCGCGGGTCGGGTTCCGACCGAGGGTGTTATGGACAGCCCGGCTCGCCTTTGGCTCGACTCATCCGCCGCTCTTCTTCGGCGGGCCAGATCTATCCGAGCGTCTTTGATGGTCGTGGCTGCTCTCACTAGGTGATAGTGGTAGGCAACCATGTCTTCGTGTGAAGCCCCGGCTGCGGGTGGCTTGCTCGTTCGCATAGCCTCCTTCGCTCGGTTCTAAGATTCCCGTGAGACGCCAATTATGTTGCGCTCTGCCGCGCTATGTTCCGTTTCCGAGGCTTGTTCCGATCCTGCCATGCAGACTTGAGCCAGTCGAGGCTCGTGCGTCCTAGGCGTAGATCGAAAGTTCCTTTGAATTCTTGATGGTTCCTCTGTCGAGAGGGTATGGTAGTCGTTGGCGTTGAAGCGGATGGACTCGCCGCTTTTCTCCAGATGACGGTGCGAGTCGACAGCTCCAGATTCAGTTTCTGATTCATCCGAGAAGTGGAGGATCCCGTCCCTGTTGGTCACGAATTTCAGGCTCCCGAACGTCAAGGTGACTCTCTTCTCCAGATCCTCGAATACCGGGCGCGATTCCGGCGAGTGAGGTGTGACCACGACAGATCTGATCCGTATAGGATTGTTCGGAGCCGTAGTCGATGGTTTCCAACGAGAGTGGGTTGTCGATGAAGCCGAATATGCCGGTGATCCAGCGCCCGTCTTCCCCACGGTCGGCGCCAATTGTCGAATCTCTGACTCTACAAATCCCTTAGGTGACCCTATCGGGTTTCGACTAGGAGAACTCATGAGCGCTGGTGGAATCGTCGGCTAGACAGGGGGCGAGATTTACCCAGGTTCGGGGCCCTCGTAGAGGTAAAACCCTTACTCCTGCCTCTGTCGATCTGTATTAGTCGAATAGATTGGTTACAATGGTGATGGCTCGAGTCGAGAGTATGATCTCAAGCTCAAGGTTTTGGTGTTGCGGTGTTGCTTGGTCTTCTACCGGTGGCTCTCCTGGCCTTATATAGGTGGCCAGGTCTCAAACCTTACCCGGAGAGGACTCAAATTCTAACCCTAGGTCGGTTACAAGTTTCTAAACTTAACCCGCAAGTTAGTGCGGGTGGGCTTCACGTGGTCCTTCTAGAATACTCCAAGGGCTCCTCTTCTTGGGCCTTAACCTTGTGCCTGAGATGGGGTGTCCTTACCCGCGGGGTCCAGGATCCATGCCTTCATCAGTATCCATGATGAGGACAAGGATCGGTCAACTCGTCATGCTCCTTTTCTCATGTAAGG
This sequence comes from Alopecurus myosuroides, assembly GCA_028641055.1. Lineage (NCBI taxonomy): Eukaryota > Viridiplantae > Streptophyta > Magnoliopsida > Poales > Poaceae > Alopecurus > Alopecurus myosuroides. The sequence continues at coordinate 364,120,483 of CM054059.1, read as the reverse complement.
CGCGAGCTTAATGTTGATGCACATGTTTTAGCGTAATCTAGTGTGTCTAGTGGTTGTCGTGTGTGGCGTGGTGTGCTCCCCGGCTGCGTCCGGGAAACTGTTTGTACTGACATTATATGTGGTTGATCAATAAAGCACACACATTCCCCTAAAAAAAAGTTCATGGTGATTCTATGGAGGTGATCACAGCGATGAAGGACAATGACAATTATCAAGGAAACGAGGCTGCGATCTTTGAAGAGTGTTCTTTCCTAGCTCACAATTTCTCCCATGTAATCTTTGATCACTGTCCGAGAGAAGGCAATGTAGCGGCTCACACTATAGCGAGCAAATCTGAGGGTACTTTCACTAGTAGATGGGTTGAGGACCCTCCTGATTTCTTGTTAGGTATGTTAGCTACTGATGTAAACCTCTTTGAGGAAACGCTGTAATTTGTCTAGCTGCAAGTTTTCAGACGCACTATTTTCCTCTCAGGGTAGCTAAGGGGACTGTTTATTAATGGAAAACTTTCAAAAAAAAAAAGTTAAGATGGACAAGTCAACCCAATCTGGCAATCTACGCTCGATACTCTTCTGGTCATCTGGTGACGCCGCATGCATCCGTGGGCTCGGCCTGCTCAACATTAAGTGCTGGGGCGGGAAGCGGCTTTGGGCCTGCCTGTCGTGAACTCCCGCGTGCGCTTATTTCCTCGACTCGTTCCACAGTTGCGAGTGTTTAGTCCCATACTGCTCAGCATGGTTGCAGTAATCACTGGCCATCTCTATAAGACAGCTCCGAGGCTCCACCGTTAGAAGCACGCAGCTGCGTGGTGAGCACAAAGCGAACTATTCTTTCGCCTTTTACTAACTAGTTGCTTTGTACGTGCAATGCACGTCTCAGCTAATTAATGATATCAATTAGTATATTGCAACATATAAAAAACCATGTGTACGATAAATCGTCATTAATCATAATCATACTTCGTTGCCCTCCTCTCTGCCTACCCGTCTCCGCTAAAACGGTCAAATGGTGACACACAATAGATGAAGAATTCTATTGGGCATGAACATCAATCATTTGTCTTGCGCGTTGCTCTTGGCCTAGATTTGCATGCTGAGCTGTGCCTAAGCTTATCACAGTAGAATATGTTGTCTGCCGTCAGCAAAACTTAAGGAAATTAGTAGGCATTGTAGCGGCTCACACTATAGCGAGCAAATCTGAGGGTACTTTCACTAGTAGATGGGTTGAGGACCCTCCTGATTTCTTGTTAGGTATGTTAGCTACTGATGTAAACCTCTTTGAGGAAACGCTGTAATTTGTCTAGCTGCAAGTTTTCAGACGCACTATTTTCCTCTCAGGGTAGCTAAGGGGACTGTTTATTAATGGAAAACTTTCAAAAAAAAAAAGTTAAGATGGACAAGTCAACCCAATCTGGCAATCTACGCTCGATACTCTTCTGGTCATCTGGTGACGCCGCATGCATCCGTGGGCTCGGCCTGCTCAACATTAAGTGCTGGGGCGGGAAGCGGCTTTGGGCCTGCCTGTCGTGAACTCCCGCGTGCGCTTATTTCCTCGACTCGTTCCACAGTTGCGAGTGTTTAGTCCCATACTGCTCAGCATGGTTGCAGTAATCACTGGCCATCTCTATAAGACAGCTCCGAGGCTCCACCGTTAGAAGCACGCAGCTGCGTGGTGAGCACAAAGCGAACTATTCTTTCGCCTTTTACTAAAGAATACCGTGTGCACGCCACAATAAGCAGCATACGCTTACTTTTTTAAGGGCTCCTATTCTTCTAGAAGAGGGTCCCACAAATCATAATGCATTAAATTTTAGTGAACCCTTCAGAGTCATTAATTTGCCAATTACAATATCACCTCTGTCGGTGCAATATTAAAATGTTTTCCTCTGTCGCTCAACAGCTCCGCTGAAGAAATCTCAAAAACTAAGCATGGTATTTGCCCTACGTTTACAAGGGACAAACAACGGCTGCTGGTTTAGAAACCAGGGGTCCGGATTTACTAACCAATAGATTTGGAATTAGGTTACAACACATGACTCGTGTCTTCTTTTATAGCTACTTTTCTAATGCTGAATAGACCAGCCAGGACACACACATGGCGGGCGGCATGATCGTGGCTGCCAGCTGGCAATTCCACTCTTACACTAGACTTCTGGGGCCTCTAGATCAAATCTGCAGAGCCCCTAAACAGGTTTCCTTCAACGTCACCCCTAGGGTCACTTCTTCATCACGGCTTGTGGAGCTTGAAGCCGAATACGCGAGGGACATAGCGCTGCGAGGGCTTCTGAGGTTTCAGGTGGTCGTATGACATCAGAAACAGGTGAGGAAATGTTGTCCCAAAGTAGGCTCCGTCAATATCTGGACATGGTCAAGAAAACAGCAAAAATATAACGACAAAATGGCAATTTTCTTTTAACCGTGATATTGCACTAATGTAAACATGTAAATATTGCTTAGTAGATGATGATGTTTCTATGTTCCAGATATATGAGCTGTGGCTATTAGAACCTATTCAGAGCATTTGCACCCACTCCACTAAAACAGATAAGGCAATGGTAAGAATTCAAAAGGCACTCTTTTTTTCAAAAGGAGACGGTATATAAAAGAGTGGTTAGGATACTGCCTTGGTATTTAGATCGCGGATAGTAGATGTCTTCACACTTAGGGCAGTATATCTTCACGGTACTAGAACGGTGAATATCTGATTGTCCAACAGGTAGACATGGTTGGCCACAGCAATAAACTCGTGGACATCGTCCAAAGTCATAGTTCTTATACTTCTCCAGCTGCCAAAATAGGGAATAGAAGTTACCATTAACAAATTTCACCAATCTTGGGCAGAGTTCCAATTTTTGGGAAACAAACGTGGTTAAGCGTTAGCAAAGAAAGGTTAGCATAACAGATACCATAGCAGCTAATCCTTTACTGGTCAGAATGTATCGTGCATGAATCAGCCCATACAACATCTCTGCAGCTGATTCCACTAGCTCATTTTGTTCTTCCGTGAAAATATCACCTACATACTCAAATAATAAAGGAACATCAGCAAATGCAGCAGGTATATTTTAAAAGGGAATGTGCAGAGCACCATATCCAGGACAATTCAGAGGCCATATATTGCACAAAGCTACCAGCCAAAGCCCATGCAAATGACTGATGTTATTTACTATTGCAGATCAGATTAGATGTAAGTTTCCATTTATTCAACAGTTATAACAATGAAACCTTTTACTAACGCAGTAAACCTAATTGATGTTTACAACAAAGAACAAAATACAAGGCCATTGAGGTTTTTTTTTTCTGTAGCACCTAAAGTGTATTGAGATAGAGCCCAAGCAACCAGTAAGTGTCAATATCACTATTAACAAAGGCTTTGAGCAACTAAACTAGTGAGCGAAACGAGTGAAGTAACTGTACAGGGAAAACACAACTGCATCAGATCAAGTGCAGAAATGCATCAAACATGTGGGGGTTTTTTAACGAGTAAATATTAAGGACATTACCATGAGAAGACTCGATATCCAAAATGAGATCAAGAGCATAATCATAATATGGAACTTGGCTGCTAAGCCCACAAAGATTGAAGTCATCTTGTATGTAATCATCATCGACTTCACAGAAGAACTCATTTCCTCTTAGGTTGCAATACCATGAAATCCATGAAGTGTCTTCTCCATCAGAACCACTAACATCTGATGCTTCACTGTCAGATTCAGACTCTCCTGCAATGTGAAGAGCATGGAAGCATCAATGTATTTGTTTATAAACTATATATTTTTCTCGACTATGCACCTAGATGCATATCCTTGCGTATTAGAAGAAAACGCCAAAGCAAAGACCAAAAACAGGGAAAAGGAAAAGAAAACTGTACAAGCTAAGTTAGAAGAAAAAGAGAGGGAAAAAAAAACAGCAGAAAACTCCTAAGCTAGAATAGATGGCACAAATAAAACATGCATGAAAACTCTATATACCTTGGAGAAACTAGGATAGTACATCTACAATAATCTTTATCTAACTAACAACATAAACTGCTACAGAAAGCAGAAATTGGGATAGCTGAATAGATATGGACTACACCAAAGAAATCAAGAGAAAGATAGGTATGATCTAAGGGCAATTCCAAAGACAGATATAAAGTACCAATTTCACATTTATCCTCTTGACTTGTAGGCTATAGCATTCTATTTGACAATACACTACTAACCCAAGAGTATGCGTAGTGAAACAGAATAATTTCTGGCACACCAAGTTAAGGAAAACCTCCTTGCCACATTCTCTCAAATCTACATAGAAATAGTACCGCTGCACACAATTGAGGATAGAACTTCAGTCCATAACGAAGTTTTCCTAAAAAAAAACTGCATCCTACCCCTGACAACCCAGCAACGTACACCCAGACCACACAAAGGCATCACAACACAACGGAGCCCACGGCATGTCATGCGAGGGAGAGGAGGGAGATCGCATCACCTTCGGAGCAGCGTCCCTTGGGAACGGAGGAGGGCACGACGAGGCGGTTCTGGTCGCCTCGGGCACCCGCCGATCCCCTGGACGTGGAAGGCGATGCCGCGATGGCCTTGTCCAGGTGCTTGTCGAGCGCGTCGCTGATGCGCTTCCGGTCCAGCCCCGCCCCTCCCGCCGCCCCCTGCTTATACATCTCTTGCCGCAGACGTTGAAAACAACGATCCCCCACGCAACGCTGCTCCTTGGGCTGCCGCGGCGGCGCCCTCTTCACGCGGGAAGCGCCATTGGAGAGGCGCGCGCGTGGGTTAGGGTTCGGGCGGGGAAGGGACGATGGCCGAGACGCGGGGAGGTGGAGGGGAGGAGCACGGGAGGGATGTGGCGCGAATTCCCAGGGCAGGGAGGGACGGGAGTGCAAAAGCGGAGGACGCGACGGGGACAGACAGCGACACGCTCAGACAACTAGTACTGGAGGCTGGAGCCTATCGGAATGTCGTACAGATATTTTCGGCTGTCGCAGCCCGGCATTGATTTGGTTCGGTTTGGTTTGGCTTCAAACAGCTTTGATTAATCCCTTAATTAACTAATACTTCATCTATTTCACAATGTAAGTCTTTTTAGCAAGTTAAGAGAAGTGTACTATAGCTGAAAATCTAGTTCCATTAGCCGAGGAAATTCACCAGTAGAATAGAAATGACAACGAAGACATGCAACCCTGTTGTGACATTGTTAACGATTAGTAGTGCATTCAAAATGGCAGACTAATTCTCGCATAATAAATATAGAAATATGAGTGATTCAAATTAATTAGAAAGATACTATTTGAGAAGGGGTGTAATCAGATGATTGTCTTCACTTAGACATGAAAAGATGATCTTTTGTAGCCAAGTTTTTGTTTTCCTTTTACTATTTAAATTAGCAGCATTCACGGGTAGCTTTAGTAACATAACGTGCAAAGGTAAATTATCAAAGAAAATCGAACCAGTTGCATTTTGTAAGGTGGTGGTCCATACTCGATAGCTCCCCGTTTAGTCGGAACGCTTGGCTCTCGCTAGTCCAGGTAATCGCATTTCCTTTTGAGGAAAGGTTCGTTGCCCAACATTACGGTTTCGAGAAAGCAGATAACAATTTAGACAAGCACAAACTAATCACATATATTCTCCTGCAACTTGCATTTCCCTTTTCTGTAGTTCAGGGTAGACACCAATCATGAGGCTACCTTTTAAGTTCCCTCTTTTCTACAAATATAATAAATACCTTATTCAACTTCTTTACAGAAGAAACTCATCCATGATAGGTCTAGAGATGATCTATCGGGGCTCATAAACTGTCTTTAAACCAAGTTCCAGTTATTTTTTTCACATTGATCCACTCTGGAGTCTCGGCAGTTCGCCAGCAAGCAATTGGAGCTATGTCTTCTAGAGGAACCCTTCATAGCTGTGACAGCTCTCTAAGATGTTCTTATTGCCATCCATGAAGAGTGGTTGCCTTGCTCATAGCAGTGGATTCCGGTTGACATCTTTGTACAGCAAGTACCTAGACTTGGTTTTACCAAGGGCAGCATACCTGGAACAGCAGGGCAGCAGCCATGAGCTGCCTACAAATGCCAAGTCCATCAATGATAAAAACAAAGTTTGCAGACACTAACCACTGAGGCACGAACGGCGCCATCCAAATGGTATCGCCTGCTTGCACCGGGTACCTGTATCATCAATGTAAAATAGTCTATAGTGGGATATAGAACATCATGGAATATATGCCATTAGCAAATAGCAGTTGAAGTTGCACTTTCAGAAAAGAACACTCTATGCAGGTTTCAGAATATAATGTCACACCTATTAGTCAAACATATGCTAACATATGAAGGGCAATGGACGTAAGAAGAGGCACAAAATGGAACATAGTAATACATGGTAGATTAGGCATATTGAAAATTCCAATATATTAAGTTCTGTCAATAAGGTGAAGTAAGGCGTAATGACGATCTATGCAGAACACATTTTCTAGTATATCACACCACCTCTTTCGCGAAACAAATTCAATCTCTAGACCTAGAACAAGTAAATATTTTAGACTGCATCCTTACCAGCTGTCTGCCAATCGATATATTCCTTGTCCCTCTAAAAGCAGCAGCCCATGTTGATTGTAATGAACCTCCTGGTAGAATCAGATCAACAAAGAAGACAGAACACAAAAGTTCAGAATAGGATCGGTGCTATTGCCATGAATGTATGCATAAAAAATAGCATTGCATATCTTCTGGTGGAAGTTTTAGATTCAAAAGTGGAATATGATCACAGTTCAACCCGTGAAAACAGGCATTATAAAAAATATATCATAAGATACACAAATCTACACACCTTCACGTTGAGATACTCGCCTGGCTGAAAGTCCATTATCTGCAAATGAAGGAGAATGATATCAAAAGGTATTCTTCGATCAACATTAATAAACAGCCACTCCCACTCAGTCACTTGTGATCCAAACAAGCAACTTCGGACGATATATGTTGTTTCTGGGGCAGTGTGGCCCACAACACCGTACACAGAAACATGCCATGAATATAAAAAGTTGTATGGTATACTTTGCAAGATTATTACTAGTGCCCTGTAATAAGATTGATGCACACATCACAAACCCTTTTCCGACACCAAATTGATCCAATGCGCAACATATTTCTTTGTTCAGCTACAACTTTCTTGTTAGGGAAATTGTTTATTAACTCGAAGACGCTAAGGAAGAGTTTTAAATACAATGCTTGGTTGGCTGAAACTCAACATTGTGCGGAACGATATGTAACAGAATAAGAAACTTAATCAGCACAAGGTAATCAAACTTACATGGATATTGAAGTCATAAGGTAGAGAAGTGGGTAGCAGCTTCCTCAGTTCAAATACCTGGTGAAACGAAAGGCAAAGGATTTAATGTCAGTGCAGAAGACAGGAAATCTTAACAGGAAAAAAAAGCAACAGCATTGTATGGACGTTCAATGTTGGCAAGGAGTCTTCGCGATATGGCAAAGAGGATCAGAAGAAAACAAAAACAAATGGTGAGGGAAAGTAAGCCAGATGTCAATATTCCAGGTTCTGAAATGTACATTAAGTTTATTGATTAGTGGTTCCTTCCTATCGAACACACATACCATATAAAAAAAGGCTTGATAAATGAAAGTCAATCCACATTACTTAGGTGCCTAGAGATTGTAGGATAGATGATACAAAGAAAAAGAAAAGCACAGCAACATTGTACCTCTCCCGGGGTTTCAAGAAGGGGTTGTTTATCTGTTGAACCAACAACTAGATCAGGATGGTAATCCCCAATGGCTGTGTACCTAAAGGAACATAATTGTAACAGAGCTTGATATTATTTGAATTAGGAAAATAACCGCATAAAACATAACATTAACTGGAAAAATCCGTGTAGAGTTGTACCTGAGTTAAGCAAATAATGTCCAGGATAAAAAGGTAAAAATGAGAATAATGATCATAAAAATCGACTAAATGTTGGTCTATTTCTATCATGAAGCTTAAATCAAACATGAAGAATTAGAACACATCTAAATGACAGACGACGACCAACATGATCAATGCAGCTAGGTCTATAATAAATGGTAAATACACATCAAATTTGCAAAACAGTGGCATATAACTATTGTACCTCCTCTCAAAGATGACAAGAGTGGTTGGTTCATCTGAAACCATAGAGTGCTCCATGTTTGCAGGAAGATAAGCATAAGAATCTACCTGCAGTCATCGTCAAGACATTTCTCAAACCAACTATCCCGATAAAAAATTACTTCTCAAAAGGTCGGTAAACGAGGACAACAGTAAAAAATCATGACTATGGAAAGAACACCACTGTTTCAGGAGATAAGCTTATATATGCCATCGGATAGTTCCCAAGAATCACGATCTGCAGTCCAGTGTCTACTGAATGTTCTCTTGTGTACTCATTTGAACAGCTTAGCTTTGACACTATTGATCACATTCAATGAGTAAAAAACATACTGGATCTTTGCAAAGGTCATTTTGCCCCAGTGAGCATCACGGGAAAATAAAAGAGTACTCATTTGAACAGCTTAGCTTTGACACTATTGATCACATTCAATGAGTAAAAAACATACTGGATCTTTGCAAAGGTCATTTTGCCCCAGTGAGCATCACGGGAAAATAAAAGAGAGAAAGGGATTTTCCCTATTGTCGTAACTGACAAGTGGCAGTTCTGTTCATTCAGTCACGTCAAATACCAAAGACAATGCTGAATCTACAAATTTGATCACAGCATGGACAGCACATGTTTTATAAATTTGTCCACTATTATCTTTCACGAACTTTGATGTAATTCAGCCTTTTTTAAGCTTTATTTCACATTTTTGCAAGTTAATGAAAACATGCTATGGCCATAATAACAACAAAGCCAATACTGGATAAATCCAGAAACATGATCGCCACTGGAGTAACAATCTGCCATGATGTGACAAGGTCAACTATAATTCATAGTAACAAGTAGGAAGAATTTAAAAAACCTGTGTCTTAGCCTGTCTTTACACAGCTGATGTACGAAGAAATGTATAACTGAAGACAAAAATGTTTCCCTATGAATCCATCAAGTTGGAACCAGTGGTGTTTAAAGTACCCTAAGGCTTATAGATAGATACAGAAATTTAAACATTCACAAAAAGAAAGCACTAATTTGTGTAATCTTACCAACAGAGAGTGGGTTGTTCCGCTCTCCACAGACAACGCAATGCTGCCTTGAAGTACAAAGATAAGCCTGGAAATACAATGGGAGCACTGAAATCTCATTTAAGGGAGTGGTGATAATTACAAGTCAGAAAAAGAAAGGGGTGCTGACAAGTGAAATGTTCCCTCCATTAATCCATGTAAGGCGCAGTATATTTACTGGCTTCTCCAATATTGAACTTTATCTGTTACTTTCTTTTATAATATGTTGTTCATAGAAACAAAATCGTGAACATACGGTAGTGCATTCAAATAAGAACCTAGAGATACCAGTTTACTGCTGCAAAACATCTATATACGTCCAGCATTAGAAAGTTTGGCTGTTGAAATACATGGGTGCCTCGTAAAGATCAATGGAAGAGGGTATCTAAATAGATTTGCAGTAGGATGCAGCATTTGTCATCTAAGGTTAGGGTAAATGGATTTCTTGCACTTTCCAAAATGGCAATAATGCCAAACATGCATGAGCACTGAGCTAGTGTTTAAGCATCAAACCTTTCGACATCTTTTGGTGGTACGGCTGATTTTGATCCATCTGCATAACACAACAAAAGAAATTAATTAGGCTGTTTAGTGTTTACCAACAATTAGTTAGTTCCAGCAGAAATAAAATTGGCAAGTGATGATGTAAAGCTATAAAGAGGGATTTCAAGTTTAAGCTGAGAGCTACTGAGCTTGGTATTTTTGGCCCAAGAATGTGATTGTACAGATCCAGTGTACAAAGTTTGCCCATGCCATGAATGGATATATATCAAACTTAGGGCTATCCTTAATGTTTCCGGACATGAATAAAAACACTAGATCCAACGAATAAACAAGTTGATCATTTAACAACTATACTAACTAGTATTTTTTTCATAGGATTTGATATATGCAGTCACATATGATTATAACATTCTTTGTACCCACATGACAGTAAACGGGACAAATAGCATACCTTGCATGTTTGCCAAGTACATAGTGAAGTGTGCCCCAAGAGCCGGACTAATCAAATATGCTCCTAGTGTGTTGGTCCTAAAGAGAGTAAATAATGGTGTTAAATATAGCTTCATAACGTCCATAGAAATTAGAAAGTGCGCGGGGAAGGCAGAGCTGTACCAATCAGGCAAAGGGCTGAATACATGGCTTTCTGGTGTTATTAAAGCATGGTCCTTTTTGTAGACACTGCGTGTGAAGCCAGGTAGATCTGGAGATCCACAACAAGAACAAAGTTAGCACGAACTAGACAATATAAGAGCATCCATCTCTAAAACTCTAAATCAAAGCTTAGTAGTGATTGGTAAAGAAACTCTCAAGGCTTCAAGCCTATGCACACAGACAGAAGCATACATTGGAAATCTTGAATGAATATATAGGTTTCTTAGCAATAGTGTGATAAGATTATCTAAATTTGATAGTCTCCTAGGCTAATCTAATACAACTAAAGTAAAAGGAGATTAACTAGAGAGCTTGCAGATGATAATATTCTAGTTCTAGTCCCATATGAGTGGATGATGAGAACCAGTATTCTATGAGCAATCGATCAGTGCCTAATGTACAGCTCAATTGCTCAAGGCCTCAAGTCTAATTCACACTAAAACTCCCTCTAGGAACAACAGGATCTCCGTTACATCGGGAATATTACAATGGTGGCCTGGTTTTCCTCAAATATGCACCCATGCGACACTTGCACCTACCATTTGATCTATAATTGCATCCACAGTACTACCAAATCATAAAACCACCAGTAAATTGCAGTCCAGGTCCTGCATCCACTGAAAGAGTCTGCATGATCTACAAATGTAAGAAAATATTGGCTCCTTCAGCAGCACAGGACATCATACAATCCTTGTTATGGCTAAGACTCAAAACATGCTTCGATTTTCCTTGGGTAGTTAGGTATATACTACATAGTCAGTATGCATCACTTTTTCTGTAACTTTTTGTGTGGCCCATGCGTCAGTATGGACCATCAACATCGCTGTTGTCCATCAGTTAAATTGGGGCGTGACATTCCCCCGTAACTCGTTGGTTCTGCTTTTGCGCTAATCACTGATCGTTTACATGATTACATCTGGTCTATACAAAACAACAGCAGACGGTCACGGACATTCTAAAATCAGCAAGCAAACCCACGCAGGGGGTTAGATGAAACGGCCCCGTCCGAGTGTGGCTGTGGAGAGGTACCTCGCAGGTGAACGGGCGCGAGGGTGGGGTTGGTGACCTTCCAGTAAAGCGGCGGGCGCTCGGAGCAATCGCTGGACGGCTCCGCCGAGCAGAACCCCTCGCCGGCGCCGGCCGCCAGCGCGCCTCCGAGGGAAGCGAGCGATACGAGCGCGAGAAGGAGGAGATGGTGGCATGCGGGGAGCATCTCGCGCAGCGCGGGTGGAGTGGAATGAGCCCGCGAGGTTTTTAGATTGGGACTTAGAGAGGGGACGGCGCCGGCGGAGGAGGCCCGTCGCGAGTGGAGTAGAGCGGGTGATGAGCCTGAGCGCACCCGTGTGTGGGTTGGTGGTGGTGGTGGGACTGTACTTCATTCGCGGGCCCATGTGATGACTCAGATTCCACGAGACCTTTTGTTTTCGTGCTCCCAGGTCTCTTTTTTAGTGATAAAATTTATGCTTGTTTCTTTGCTAGCTACTCCCTCATTGCTAAGTGTCGATAGATTCTAATAATGTTCCCTTTAACTCTCTCATTGCTAATGAGAATAATCAAATTGATGTGAATTTTATTGATAGAAACAATTTCAACAACAGTGATTAAAAGAATAACTTTGGTGGTAACAATTATAAGCCATATCCTAATAATAATGGTAATTCATATGGGAATTCGTATGGCAATGCTTACAACAATCCTAAAAGTTTAACCTCTGTTCTTGAGAACATGCTTAAAGAATTTATCTCTACACAAAAAGATTCAATAAAATTGTTCATGAAAGGCATGCAAAACTAGATACTCTTTTGCTGAAAGTTGATAGTCTTGCTCATGATGTAGAAATTTTAAAAATTAGAATTACACCTCTTAAATACAAGAAAATTGAACCTATAAATGCTATGCAAGTTAAAATAAATGAGAATATGAGAATGTTAGCTCAAATACGTTCTAGAAGAGAAAGAGAAGCTGAAATTGCTGAAAAAACTACTAAAAGTGAGACTGTTAGAATTAATACCATTCAACCCTTTGAGGAGGTGAATAATTTCAGTACCAATGAGTATCCTAATGCTTCTAAACACTTTCATGTCAAAACAAATGGGATTGGAGAGGTCATGACTTTAGATAGAAGGAGTCGCAAAAGTTCAGAGATAAAAAATATTTCTAGTGAGAAAATTGTTGAAAGTGGGATTGAGGATAATATGACTTAAGGAAAAAAAAATCCCACCGTGTTTGAGGATGATAAACTTGATTTTGATTATTGCACCATCTTTGATGTTATAAAGTTCTTACAAAAATTAGCGAAGATGCTAGTGATAGTAAGATGCATATTGCTTTCACTAAACATATCACTAATGCTCCATGAAGATAAAGAAGAAAGGCTCAAACTTGAAGCCTCTATTCCTAGAAAATTACAAGATGGTTGGGAGCCCACTATTATATTAAGAGTGAATGGTTTTGATTGTAATGTTTTGTGTGATCTTGGTGCAAGTTCTTTTATGCCTAAAACTTTATATGATATGCTTGATTTGAAACCTTTGGATGAGAGTATTTTGGGAGTGCATCTTGTAGACTCCACTATTAAAAGACTTTTGGGAAGGATTGATGATGTTCTTATTATTGCTAATGATAATTATTTCCCTATTGGTTTTCTTGTTTTGGATATTGAATACAATGCTTCTTGTCCTATCATTTTGGGGAGACATTTTCTTCGCGTCATTGGTGCCATTATTGATATGAAAGAGGGAATTATAAGATTTCAGTTCCCCCTTAAAAAGGGCATGGAACATTTACGTAGAAATAGAATGAAGTTACCTTTTGAGTCTCTTGCGAGGACTACCCATGATTCTATTGATAATACTTGATTCGTTCTTCATGTCTAGCTAAAAGGCGTTAAAGAAAAGTGCTTGTAGGAGGCAACCCACTTTTGTTTTCCTTAGTTAACTTTTTGTTTTCCTCTGTTTTCTTTTGTTCTTTTTCTGTTTTCGAAGTTGTTACCTCTGTAGCAACCGCTACTTATATTTTTTTTTCTTTTTTGTGCCAAGAGTAACATCTAATTGAGAGGTAGTTCGATTTGGGGAAGTTGCTGTTCTGAAACAGATTTCTGGGTTGTTACCAAAAAATTCATATGTCTCAACCAGAACGTCGGGTTGCTTTGAAAACAAATAGACACATGCCCCAGGTTATTATCTAAATTTCGTTAGTTTCCCTCTTTTTTATTTGAGCAACAAAATATTTTCTAAAAAATAATCTTTATCGACTGATCTGGTTTGATAGATTTCTGCCATTATTTGCATTTGCGTCTTAATATCTTTATTTTGGTATTGTTTTGAGAGGGAGAGCCTTATAAGAAGTTTTGATAGTAGCTAATGTTTTAATTTAAGTGTGAGACTTGTGTTAAAACTTAACCAAGTGGATTTATTATTTTGATTACACTAACGTTGCTAACGAAGATTATGAGAAGTTTTAGGTGGAAGAAGTTTTCAAGTGTAGGGATAGAAGAATGATGTGATGAGATGAAGGATGGACAAAAGGTAAAGATTGGGGATTCCCATGTCACCCAAGACATATTCAAGAGGTACAAGCGTCAAACCTTGGGGATGCCCAAGGCATCCCTTCTTCATCAACAAAAATATCAGGTTTCTTTCAAAACACTATATTTTTATTGCTTCACATGATATGTGTTATTCTTGGAGCGTCAGTTTATTTTGATTTCAGTTTGTTTTGTTTTCTTTGCTGTATATTTTGGTTGGATCCAAGCACATTTATTTTAGGAGATACACACTGCGTTTGCATTGCCTAGAACACTCTAGTTTTCACTCTTATTGTTCTACGAGTGTTCAATTTTTGCTAGTACCGCGTTTAGCTCTTGTTTTTCACTCGAATTTTGTTCAGATCTTATTAATTTGTTTAAGTTATATTTATTATCTCTCTGGTCTTTGATGTTTATTTTCTTTGAGATTTGTTTCGAATAAGTTGATTGGTGTTGGAGAAGAGTAAATTGTTTCATGCTTATAGTGGTGCAATAGGAAACTTGTTTTGACTGTGGCTTAGGCTTTGTCATGTCATGTTATATGTTATTTTAATTGTGTGCTTAGTTATTTATGATGCATCATGACTATTCTCAAATAGCTGAGAGTGCTTAATGTGCCATTGAATTTAATCATGTGTTGCTCTCTCATATTGAAGCATGGTATTGTGGTATTTCTCCTTAGAATGCTTTATCTGTATTGACTTGGCGCATGCTCACTATAAACAAAGTCACTTATAGCCTTTATGATCATTTAGTTTTTGACTTGTGATATCACTTCATGCTTTTATTAATGATGTTTTGTCTCTATGCATGATTATGGCCGTTATTGCTCTCTTAGTTGGTCGCTCCCAGTCTTTTGCTAGCCTACACCTGTACTGAGTATGATCTCTACTCATGCATCCATCTCCCAAAAACCAAAGTTTGCCAAATGTGTCCACCATATCTACCTATATGTGGTATTTAACCGCCACTCCAAGTAAATTTCTCGTGTGCTACCTTTAAAACCTTCAAAATTATTAACATGTTTTGTGTTCCTCTTTTAGCTCACGAGGAAGTAGTTTAAATTTTATAATGGTTTGTTTCAAGCAAAGTTCTTATTCCTTATTTCACCCAGAGAGTACGGAATATGTGATTGTCTAAATTTGCAGAGAGCTGATGCCAATTAATATAACAAAAAGGCACTTCCCCATGGTTTGTAAAAGTTAACAAAAGGTGGGGGGGTGCCAAACTAATAAAACAACGGAAACCGCTCTCAAAAGTCTAAACACTTTGGTGGACATGGATTATGATAAGTTTTTCATTGCCATACTTTGACATAGACATACACCTCTCTCAAAATTGTTTTCAATATCTCTGTTTTATCAAATAAAAATCTCTAGCACATGAGTAATCCCTGCTTCCCTCTGCGAAGGGCCTTTATTTTACTTTTATGCTGAGTCTTCGTCTTCTTACTTTATGCACCAGCTAAGAGAGCATAGTTGTCATCATGAGTATAATGTGCATAGTCCCAAAATTTATTATTAATTGACTCATGATTGTGGTATTGCTTGCTCTCAAATTATTTGCATCTAGTCACCATTTAAACTTTGAAAGTGTCCTGGCATTTATGTTTTGCTACCACACGAAGGACTAGATGGATACCACTTTATTATGTTTTTTATTTATGATTGAAAAAACCGTATCACTTTCAATGTTTCATTATTCATTTTATTTTGTGTGTGTTTCCTTTCATGTGCAACATGGTTGCTAAGTTTACATTAGTTGAAATAATATTTATCATGCCTTTTTTAAAGTACTTTGATATCAGTTTTGCAATCCTTTTCCATAATGTTGATCAAGATTTGTGTTGGCTTCATGTCCCCTCAAAATTTATTTATTTAACCCTTACCTACTCGAGGACGAGCAGGAGTTAAGCTTTGGGATGTTGATACGTTGCAAATGTATCTATAATTTTTTATGCTCCGTGCTTGTTTTCTATCAAATACCTTTTGTTTTCCACATATTTTCTATCGTTTTCCTTTGTTTTACGGATGTTTTCATAAACTAACCTATTAACAAGATGCCCTAGGTCAGTTGTTGTTTTCTGTTGTTTTTCTATTTTAGAGAAGTTCTTAAGGAAATATTCTAGAAAAGGGCTGAAAATCCACGAAGATCATTTTTTACCCGGAACAAAGAGAGAGTCCAAAGGAGAGACGAAGGGGAGCCAGGGGCCACCAAGAGGGTGCCAGGCGCGCCCAACCTAGGCGCACCTGGTAGGCCCCTGGGATCCCTCGACACCGCCTCACGTCCCCCCTTCTCTTATAAATTGACTTTAACCCTAAAATCATCTCGTGTAGATTTATTTTACACGAAACATACAGAGAGGCGATTTCATCTCGAAAGTCCAATCTAGGGCTTCTGGAGTCCTACTCCGGCACCCTGCCAGAGAGGGGTGTCGTCATTGGAGGCCTCTATATCGTCATGATCGCCTCCGAACAGATGTGTGAGTAGTTCATCTTGGGACTACGGGCCCATAGCAGTAGCTAGATGGTTGTCCTTTCCCATATGCCTTCATGTTTGGAGTCTCGTGAGCTGCCTCACATGATCGAGACCACCGTTATGTAATTGTGCATGTTGTGTTTGCTGGGATCCGATGAACCATGAGATTATGATTATTTTGTTGATGTCAATCTTATATGCTTCACTTACATTCATAGAGAGTTTTAATTTTGTCTTGCAATGCTCACCGGTGTTTATGATTACCTTGGCCACATAGTTGTTTTCACCTCCAAGAGAGGGTTTATATGCTAGATAGTGGGTCCATGCCTCCTTGTTGTATGCGCTCGAGTGACAGAAACGTGCGGGGGGGATGTGCTATTGCCACTAGGGAGAAAACAGTGGTGCTCTTTTCTATGTATGAGAACCACTCCTTACATTACATATTGATCTTAATGCATTTTTCTGTTGCACACATAGCAATCACTTTGTTGCTGCAGTTTAATACCAAGGGATTTGGTGGATAGCTTTCTTGAGGTGGACTTTTAGATATGGATGCATGCTGGATAGAGGTCCCTATGCCTTGATGTAATGCCTGCAATGTTAGAAGCCGTGAACTTTATCTCGTCATTATAGTATTGTTATACGGTCATGATTTGTCAATTGCCCAGCTGTAATTTGTTCACCCAACATGTTTATTTTGTTTGGAGAGACACCACTAGTGAACCTATGGCCCCTGGTCCTATTTTCCTCATATTGCAA
Source organism: Alopecurus myosuroides (assembly GCA_028641055.1). Taxonomy (NCBI): domain Eukaryota; kingdom Viridiplantae; phylum Streptophyta; class Magnoliopsida; order Poales; family Poaceae; genus Alopecurus; species Alopecurus myosuroides. Next base: position 364,103,381 of record CM054059.1, on the reverse strand, counting down.
ACCTTCTTTTAAGCACTTTCATCATAGTTTCCTTGCAGTTCTATTTTTACTTTTATTGTTTCCCAGGATTCTATATGTTTAATTCTCCTATTTTCGGCAAGACCGAAAGATTGACAACCTTCCGGAAAGTTGGGGAAAATTCCTTTAACTGATGCTATTAAATTGCCTCCTTATGCAAAGTATATGAAAGATATTGTCTCTAACAAAAGGAAGATTCCTAATGAGAGAATTTCCACTATGCTTGCTAATTACTCTTTTAATGGCAAGGTACCTGAGAAGCTTGGAGATCCTAGTATACCAACTATTCCCTGTTCTATTAAAAATAATTATGTTAGAACTGCTTTGTGTGATTTAGGAGCTGGAGTTAGTGTCATGCCTTTTACTCTCTATAAAAGACTCCTCCTAGAAAAATTGATACCAACTTATATATCTTTGCAAATGGCTGATATGTCTACTGCTATTCCTGTGGGTATATGTGAGAATGTCACTGTTCAAGTTGCTAATAATTGTCTGAAATTAACTGACTTTGTTGTGTTGGAAATGCCTGAAGATGATAATATGTCTATTATTCTTGGAAGACCTTTTCTTGATACTGTAGGGGTTGTTATTGATTGCAATCAAGGAAAAGTTACTTTTAATGTTAATGATAAAGAGCACACCTTTTTATTTTCCCAAGAAGATTGATAGAAAATGTGGTCTAAATTCCATTGAAAATATTGAGACCATCAAGATTGGAGAATTTTATTGTCCTATTCCAAAGCCACCCAAAGAATATAAAATTATTATGATTGGGACTATGTATATCAAAGTTGAGGTAGCATGATTATTTAGTGAGAAACAAAGTTTTGTTTCATATAAAATTATTTTGGTAGCAAGACTTGCTCACCCTTGTTAACCAAATGATTTTAAATGAAATGGGCAATGTTTTCACTATGTTTTCACCTTCCCCATTATTGTTTTCACCATGTTTACTTCTGTTATCACATTGCTACTTGAGTACAATCATGTTTTCCACCATCCTTATGCATGTTTTCCTGACGTTTTCACCCTGATTACTGAGGTCATGCATGTTTTCACCACCCATACTTTTGTTTTCACCACTACCACCTTTGTTTTCCTTGGATATTCTTTCATTAGAGTGTCATAGGATATTCTTTCATTAGAGTGTCATAGAACCTCTATAGTGCTGGTTTTGGTTTTGTTTTCCACCTTTTAACTTTTGTTTTTCTGGTTTTTATTAATTAATAAAATTCTGGAAATACCTCAAAAATAAAGTTTCTCGAAAAATTCCAGAAAAAATATAATAAATTTTTACGTCAAAAATGAGGCAAAATCCACCTGGGAGGCCTCAGGGGAACCCACCAGTCAGGCACACCACAGGGTGGCGCGGCCAGCCCCCTAGTGGCGCCAGCACATGGTGTGGGCCCCCATGGCCCTCCACTTACTCTCTCCACTGCCAAAGTCTTCTATCTCACCTCCCAAACTAAAAACATTTCCTGGAACCCGTGTTCTTGTTGTTCTTCCTCTGGATTTTCGATCTCCTTCTTCAGCCCATCATTTGTGCTGATATTTGGTGTGTTTGATCTCCGGTATGTGACTCCTCCGATGATCCAAGTAGGATTTTGTTTAGTGAAGTATTTCTTGAGTATTTTGGTACTGTAGGTGACAGCTTATGTGAGTTTGCATGCTTGATTTGAGTAGAAATATTATAGATTTGATATATGTTTAGCTCTCATATAGGTCCCTATGGTAGTTTCCACCTTATAGATGCTTGAAATTAATTTTTGTGATGATTGTTGAAAAAATTCAGAGATGGAGAACAATGTTCATCAACTAAACCAGCATGAGTTGGAATTTCATGAGATCATGCTCGTGCACTGTGAAGAGAGAGTGTTCCCATCAATTTATCCGTGTCAGGAATTCATGAGGATTACGGAAATTTCGCAGGATTTTAACACTCTTGTGCATAATGCAGGCTTGGACCGTTTCATTGAGGATGAGCCTATCCAATATGTGAAACTAACTATGTCTGTGGTGCAGGATTTTCGTTTTAAATGCTCCTCAACTAACCCAATGGTCCACTGTAAAATTTACAATAAAGCTGTGAGCCTGCCTTTCAGTGATTTTTGTGCGGCTATTAAGGTACCAGAATGGGGTTCTTGTGAGAAGATAAGTGGGCAGCCTAAACCACTGCTGGATTTATATGGAGAGATTTTCCAAGGCAAAAGCTTCACAGGGGAGAGTGGTAAAATTCGTGAAATTCAACTCCCTAGCATTCGATACTTTGCATACTTTATTTCTAAGTGTGTGTTAGCTAGAAAAACTGCCAACAAGCTATATGTCTATGATTTGGCGTTTATTGCAGCTGCCTTAAGATGTGATAGGTCTTATAACTTTGGCGGTTTTATTGCTTACCGTCTCTCACATAACCGTGAGAAGGGCGGAGTTTGTGGAGGTCTTATTGCCTCGCGCTTGCTAGCTTTGCATGGTTTGGAGCCACACCCTCTAGACCTGCAGTTTCCTATAGAGAGGCTTGATCTTGTATCCATGGTTCAACATAAGTTTCTTTCTACCCATGCTCACTTACATAATCTATCTTTTGAATTAACTTTCTCCAAACGATCCGGGTGGAGAGTTATTAAAACTGTTAGGGAAGTTTTTTTGCCTGCACCTCTTTTGTTTAATCTTAATAACAGGCAAGGATGGAAGCTTTCTGAGAGTGAGCTGGACTCATACCTTGAGCATCACCCCCAGCAAGGGGAGGATGTCGACGAGGGGACGATGGTGATTTCGTCCAGCCCTATGACACCACGGGGATCCCATACCAGCACCCTGTTTATGACTATGTGCCCGCTGCTTCATCTTCTTCTTGGGCGCCCGAGTACGACCACGCGAGGGACGACCCACCGTAGTGAGGATATTTCCCGCGCTTTGATTGATCTCCACTTAGGCCAAAAGCCTAAGCTTGGGGGAAGGTATACCGACATCACGCTCATTTATATATCATGTTCGGTCGGTTCTTTGTATATCCATGTTTTTCATTTCTTTTGTTTGTTTTCGTTTTCTTTTGTTTCTTTCATTTCTCTTTGTTTTATTGTTCTGTTCTTGTTTTCTAAAACACAAAACGACCAAAAATATTTCTGTTGTTTCTCTCTATTTGTTTCTTTATTTGGTTTGCTTTATCCTTTAAGTTGTAGTTTAATATTCGAAAATCCAAAAATATTTTGCTTTGTTTGCTTGTTATCTTCTCTTCTTGTATTAATTGAAAAACCCAAAAATATTTGTTGTTCTTTTTTGGTTTTGTAAAGTTTGCTGCAAAGTTCAACAGTCGTCCTTGACTCCATTGGAGCTTGGTTTTCATTATATATTATTCGAGCCACAAGTGAAGAGCAATAATGACGATCTACGACAATTCAAGTTGTGGTGAGAGGCTGGTATGAACTCTATTTGCTTTCATTTTTGTACATATATCCATCTATGTGTGCATGCTTAGTTTGTTCGTATAAGATATATGTGACTTAATGGCTGCTTAATAGTTCGTGCTCTCTCATGTTTTGTTCCAATTTATTAATGGTAAATGACATGTCATATAAATATTTGTTCGCATTGTTCTATTCGTAGAAGGGTATGATATTGTGGTAGCCTCCTCTGACTGTTTCATTTGAATCGACTTGGCACATGCTCACGCATGCTAAGACTGAAAACAAAAATTCAATAAGCCTCGATGATTTATTTTGCCTCAGAGTTATGGTATCAATTTTATGCCTTAGTTAATTTTACTTTGTCACAAACATGATTATGATAGTTGTTTCTCTCTTGATTGTCGCTCCCTGTCTATTTGCTAGCTTTCACCTGTATTGAGTATGAGCTCTACTCGTGCATCCAACACCCAAAAAACCAAAGTTTGCCAAATGTGTCCACCATACCTATCTATTTGTGGTATTTAACCGTCACTCTAAGTAAATTGCTCATGTGCTACCTTTAAAACATGCTAAAAATTATTCGTGTTTTGTGCCCCTGTTTTATCTCATGAGGACGTAAATAGAGAATCTTTATCTCACTTGTTGATTTGATTTCACACCCTGGACTAGTGGCTTCATCCGCGTATCCAAATGATAGAAGAGCTGGCAGCGGGGTGCCCAGCCCCAAATTAATACACACAAATTCTCTTCACTCTTTTTGCCCCTGATTTATCAGTCAAAGCATAATTGTGTAAACAAAAGAGAAAGAGGGATGACCTTCTGCCCAGATGCGTCCTTCACATGGGAGCCGCTCTTGTGAATCCAGTTGGCTTGTGACGTATTGTATTTTCTGTTTACCATTCGTTGACATAAGTATACACCTCTCTCAAAATGTTTTCAATACCTCTGTTTAATAAAATAAAAAGCTCTAGCACATGGGTTGATCCCTGCTTCCCTATGGGAAGGGCCTTTCTTTTACTTTTATGTTGAGTCTCCACCATATTCTTTGAGCACTTTCTTGAGAGCACAATGGCCATTCTTAGTGTGATGTGTTTGTCCCAAAGCACGGTTGATTGTGGTATAATCTTGACACAAGTATCTTTGATATCTTTACTTCTAGTCTTCCCTTGAACTTCAGAGGTGCCCTGGCATTTATGTTTTGCCCCACACTTAAGGGCAAGCGAGATGCCACTTTATTAGATCCTATTATGAATATTACAATCTTGCAAATAGTTATGCTTCATGTTGTTTATTATTAATATGTTGTTATCTCTTCATGGTTTGCATAGCTATTAAGTGACAGTATTTTGCACGTATCTTATCATGAGCATAATTAAGTATTTGATCATATAGTGAGTATATTTACATCATATGAAGCAAATGTGTTCGTAAAAGTCTTTTATCGCACTCAGTTGACACTGAGTTGCTTGAGGACAAGCAATAAGCTAAGCTTGGGGGGAGTTGATACGTCGAAAACGTATCTCCTTTTCCGAACACTTTTCGTATTGTTTTCCTCTAAACTTGTGTGTTTTGAATGCAACTAACATGGGCTAACGCTGTTTTCAGCAGAATTACTTTGGTGTCTCGTTTTTGTGCAGAAAAATCAACTTTCGGGAAATTGCCCAGAAAAGACCCCGTTGGCCCTAAAACACCAGAAGACCCCGGGAGCCAGAAGGAGGCCATGAGAGGGACCAGAGGGGGGCCACACCACCCCCTGCCCCCCTTGGCCGCGCCACCAGGTGGTGTGGGCCACCAGAGCCCCCCTCGGTCTCCCCTTTCGACTACAAGTAGCCTTCAACCCTAAAACACGAGGGGGTTTGATAGTTTTCCAGAAAGAAGCCCGTAGTTCCGCCGCCACCCCAAACCTCGATTCGGGGATCAGAAGTTCATGTTCTGGCACCCTACCGGGACGAGGAATTGGAGGAGATCATCATCATCGTCATCACCAACGCCTCTCCATCGACCATCCATGTTCCCCCCATCCATGTGTGAGTAATTCCCCCGCTGCAGGCTGAAGGGGATGGTAGGGATTGGATGAGATCGTTCATGTAATAATGTCGTGATTGTTAGGGCATAGTGCTTAGTATCTTCTATTAGTGCTATTGATATTGTTGCAATTTGTTATGCTTAATTCTTGCCACTTTGGGCCCGAATACCATGATCTCAGATCTGAACATGTTATTGAATCACGATGATAATTATTGTTTCTTGATCATACCTGCAAGTTGTTTACACATATTGTTGTCCGGAACCCGAGGCCCCGAAGTGACAGAAATTGGGACAACCGGAGGGGATGGCTGTGACATGAGGATCACATGTGTTCACGGAGTGTTAATGCTTTGCTCCGGTGTTCTATTAAAAGGAACACCTTAATTACCAGTAGTTTCGTTGAGGCCCCGCTGAAAATGGGATGGTAGGACAAAATATGTTGTGCAAGTTCTCATTGCGAGCATGTACGACTATTTATGGAGCACATGCCTATGGTTACTTAGTGCTTGGATGATTTATCTTATTTATCTGCAATGTCCATGTCTTGATTATTATATGAACTATCTTATTCATGCAACACCCGTTCATCAATCCCTATGCCTATAGTATTTAATCCCACTATTTACTTCAAACACCATTGCTGCTGTTTTCATCTCACTGCTGCTATTATTTCACTACTGCTGCTATAAAACTATTACTACTGAAAAACCACTGCGAACAAAAGTACTTTCAGGTGCAGGTGAATTGAAAACTCACTTGTTAAGGCTCACAAATATTATTTGGCTCCCCTTGTGTCGAATCAATAAATTTGGGTTTTACTTCCCTCGAAGATTGTTGCGATCCCCTATACTTGTGGGTCATCAGTAAGACTTCAGCAGCGCGAGTCGAGTTACCCCAGGTTTTTTTCGGGTTCGAGCCTACGGACTCGAAGATTGAGTAGGTCAATGGTGTCTTCTCCCAAGTGAGATTAATTGACCTCGATCAATCAAGCAGATCAAACTTATTGAGTCATATCCTTCAGAAACTGAGCACAGAAGTGCACCCGAATTAATCTGTTCCCAGAGTTTGAGTCCCTTGATCGAGTCCTTGACTACATTAGGCACTCGGGGGCTACTGACGTGGGGGTACCCTAAGGAGGCCCTTGAGTGGCTGCATGAAGGCCTGCAACATAAGCCCATACAGAAGCGGAAACAAGGAAAAACATGGACTACAAGATTAGGAAAGAGTAGCAACTGAATCAGAATCGAGTCATGTCCATGTACACCCCCAGGACACGGCTATCTATATAAAGCACGGGAGGGGGTCACGAACGAGCAAGCAACCATAGATTCAGAGCTACGCTAGATTCAGTCTGGGTAGCACCCCTGTAACCTGTTTTTTCACCTCATCGGAATAAAATCCGGCGGGCAGCAACCCGTCGAGTCGAGTAGCCCATCAACGCCTTCTCCCTTACGAAACTCCGGGTCCCTTACCATGGGGATTGTTGAGGTCACATCCTCTTCACTGGGTGTTTACATACCACACGTGTATTAACGTTTCCTATTAATACAATTATAGCATGGCATAAAAATTAATATAAACTTAATCAGATATGATAATAGATACCTATCATTTATTTCCCTCTAGAGCATATCTCCAACATCACATACATACCTTGTAGGGTCGAGGCATCCGACGGGGCCCACGTGACATGTCATCGTGACACCCAGGTTGTCAGGGTGTTGACACCTGCTGAGCGTGTAACACACGTTCGTTGGGAGACCCCAAGAGAAAGGTATGAAGAGCACAGTAGCAAGTTTCCCTCAGAAAGAAACCAAGGTCGAATCGACTGGCGGGAGAAAGAAGCAACTTCCGAAGGTTGATGCAGCTGAGATGGCAGGGCGCACTACCGGTTCAGCAACAATGTGGAACCTCCACAACACAATCAATTCACTTTGCCCCAACGAAGCAGTGAGGTTGTCAATCTCACCGGTTTTGCTGAACACAAAGAGGTTAAACGTATGGTGTGGAAAATAGTATGAGAACAGTATGAAAACAGCAGTAGCAATGTGAAAACAGTGCAAGCAGTGGTTCTATTGTCAGAATGAGAAAATGGACCGGGGTCCACAGCTCACTAGTGGCGTGTCTCCGTAAAAGATAGGTAACATGTGTGATGAACAAATTACATCTGGGCAATTAATAGATAATGAAACATGCATGACATAATGATTACTATGAGATTCATGCAAGCATTACAACAAGATACATAGACCGTCATCCAACTGCATCTATGACTAATAATCCACCCTCCGAATATCATCCGAACAAACATTGGGTATTGATACGTCTCCAACGTATCTATAATTTCTGATGCTCCATGATAATATTATGCCAATTGCTACATGTTTTCTCCCTTCTTTATGTCATTTTTATAGATTTTCCGGATTAAACTATTGACAAGATGCCACAGAGCCAGTTTCCTGTTTTGTGCTGTTTTTTAGTTTCAGAAAAGTTGTTCTGGAAATATTCTCTGAAATTGGAAAATTTGAAGCCCGAAAGTCCTATTTTCCCCGGAAGCATCCAGAAGACCAAAGAGGAGTCGAATAGGGGCACCAGGGGGCCACACCATGGGGTGGAGCCCCCTTGGCCACGCCAGGGGGTGGTGTGGAGCCCCCAGGGCTCCACCGCCTCTTCCCTTTCACCTATTTATTCCCCCCGGATGGAAAACCCTAGATACCTTATAAAAAATCCCTAAAAAGTTCCGCAGTCGCCGTCGTCGTCAACCCTAGATCAGGGGGGTTCTGAAGCTGTCTCCCGGCACCCTACCGGAGAGGAGATCATCACCGGAGACCTCTTCATCACCATGCCCGCCTCCGGAGTGATGTGTGAGTAGTTCATCCTTGGCGGGTCCATAGCAGTAGCTAGATGGTTGTCTTCTCCTCCTATGCCTCAATGTTTAGATCTTGTGAGCTGCCTAAGATGATCGAAATTGTTCTTATGTAACTCTATGTGTTGTGTTTGCTGGGATCCGATGAATATTGAACTTATGCCAAGTTGATTATAGTATTTTATTGCATATGTTATTTGTGATCTTGCATGCTTTTTGTTGCTAGTGGTGCTCTGGCCAAGTAGTTGCTAGTAACTCCAAGAGGGAGTATTTATGCTCGATAGTGGGTTCATGCCTCTTTTTCGCCTGTTCTCTAGTGACAGAAACGTGAAGGGAGAGGATGTGTTGTTGCCACTGGGGAGAAAACAGCGGTGTGAGTGCCCGCGTGCACAATCATTGCTTACATTACACACATTGTTTAATGCAATTATCTGTTGCTTGCAACTTAATACCTAAGGGGGTTCGGATGATAACCTGAGGGTGGATTATTAGTCATAGATGCAGTTGGACTATGGTCTATGTATATTGTTGTAATGCCCACACTAAATATCATAGTAGTCATCATGTCATGGATGTGCACTACGGTGCAACCTTTATTTGTCAATTGCCTAGCTGTAATTTGTTCACCCAGCATGCTATCTTTTATGGAGAGACACAACTAGTGAACCTATGAACCCCGATCCGTTTTCTTACACTATTAAACAAACCACTATAATTTCATGTTTTCCTTACTTACTGCAAGCATACATTATTTTCCACACTATACGTCTAATCTTTGTTTTCAACAAGACCGGTGAGATTGACAACCTCACTGTACCGTTGGGACAAAGTATTTTTGTTGTGTTATGTGCAGGTTCCACGTTGTTGCTAACACCGGTGAGGCACCATCACCACCGTCAGTGGCATCAACCTTCCAAAGATCGTCTTTCTCCTACTAGATTGATAACCTTGGTTCTTAACTCAGGGAAATTCCTACCGCTACACTCTTCACACCCTCCTCTTGTGGTTGCCAACACGTAGCATCAAGGAAATTTCTGGCACCGTTGCCAGGGAGAAAGAAGTCTTCTGGAAAGGGGAGTCTCTCACTCTTAACCTCTTTATTTATTTTATTGTCTTGTTTTTATTTTTTTGTTTTGTTTTGCTTCTTTATATAAAAAAACACAAAAAATTAGTTCTAATTCTAGTTGTTATTTATTGATTTATCATGCTTGCTATCAATGTTTGATGTCTTTGAAACTAGATCTTTTAGGCAAGGTGGGTTCACGGATGAACAACAAAAGCATTATAAGGAACACCGCTTGTCACAAAAATGGATACACTTATGGGAGCAAATTAATAAATTGCATGACCATGCTAAAAACTTGTGCTCTACTTATAATGTTACTTATTGCTTTGATAAATCTTGTTGCTGTAGGAGGTATACACACCTCCCTTTTCAATGTGAGTATAATGATAATGTTACCATATCTTCTTATGTTAAGGGAAATTATGAATTATATGATATGGAACAAATTGAAGAATTTATTGCTTGGAAGGGTGCATTCGAAATTGCTTATTTACTTGAAAGTATTGATGATGCACCTTATAAATACGAGATTTATGCTATACTTGAATATTGATTTGATAATTACAAAGATTGTAATTACTACATAATGGAATATCTTAATAAATGCTCTCAATCTAAGGAAGAGACTAATGCCTTGCAGGAGCCTATGGAAGAGGAAACTGCTGAATCTGGAAGCTCATTGGATGAAAAAGAGAAGGAGAGTGATGATCAAGAGGAGGGAAAATGGAATCCATGTCTACCTCCCAATGATAGTAACTCTTTAAATCGTACATTGTTTTATGATAATCCATGCTACTTTGATAAATCTTATGATAATCCTCTATTTATTCCAACTATTGATATGCATGATAATGAGGAATTTTGTTTAGAAAATTTATACGATAATGCTCTTGATGATGGTCCTATGTTATTTGATGTTATGAATTATAATGCTACTGAAAATAGGATTTCTATAATGTGTTCTATACCTTTTATGAGTGATCAATCATCTTGCTTTTCTATTGCTAAAAGTGGGGAAAAAGAGGAGCTGATTTTAAATTTTGATCCCACTATTTTTGAGCTTGATATGAATTGTGTGCTTTTAGACCTTGAAAAACATGCTTTATGTGATAATTATGTTGTTGAGTTTGTTCATGATGCTACTGAAAATTATTATGAGAGAGGAAAATTTGGTTGTAGGAATTTTCATGTTACTAAAACACCTCTCTTTTTGTTGAAAGTTTTGAAGCTGTTCTTGTTCTACCTTCCCATGATTTCTAGTTTGAGGTTCTTTAATTTGTTTCTTTACAAGATTCCTATGCATAGGAATTGGGTTAGACTTAAATTTGTTTTATACTTGCTTCTTAATGCTCTCTTTTTCTTTATTCATATTTCTTATGTCAGCATCTTTGCTTTCTATGCCTAGCTGAAAGGCGTTAAAGAAAAGCGCTATCGGGAGACAACCCGTTTTATTTCTCCGTTTTCAACCCGTTTTCCTTCATTTTCTTTTGTTTTCTTTGCACCTGGGTGTTTTCTATTTTATTAGCAACCCCGCTGTATCTTTTATTTTGTGTTTTTTTAGCCAAGTAAAGCCTCTAGTGAAAAGTTGAGGCTATATTTCGGATTTCTGCGCAGGAAACAGATTTCCATTGTCCACTGTTAATTCCGTATAAAATTATAGAAAATTCAAAATGACCTGAGTTTTTTTGTGCGTAATCCTGGGATATATACGCAACTTTTCTTAGTTGATAACTTTTTGATTTGAGCAACAAAAGATTTTCAAAAAAAAACATATTTACCTGCTGTCCTGTTTTGACAGATTTCTGCCAATAATTGCATTTGCATCTTAATCTATTTTGTTTTGGTGTTCTTTTGATAAAAAGAGTTAAGAATTTGTGACAGAAGCTAATGTGTTTTTGAGTGTTAGTCTTGTGTTTAAACTCAACCATGTGAATTTATTATTTCGATTGCACTAACGTTGCTAATGAAGATTGTGAGAAGTTTGGTGTGAAGGAAGTTTTCAAAGGTCAAGAAGAAGAGGATGATATGATGTGATCAAGAAGAGTGAAAATCCTAAGCTTGGGGGATGACCCGGAGGTACATCCCATCAAATTCCAAGTAGACTCAAGCGTCTAAGCTTGGGGATGCCCAAGGCATACCCTTCTTCATCAACAAATTATCAGGTCACTTCTAGTGAAACTATATTTTTATTCGGTCACGTCTTATGTGCTTTATTTGGAGCGTCTTTTATTTTTTGCTTTCAGTTTTTATTTATTTTTGCAATAAGCTTGGTTGGACCCCATCATTCTTTTATTGGAGAGTGACACGCTCCTCTTTTTCATGGGAATACTTTGTATTCTTAATTTTTGTCTGGCTGCTGCATTTATTTAACTCCTGTTTTGCATGCATCTCTTATAAGAGCTGTTAGTTTTAGTAGTGTTATGTGAGTTGTTGGGGCATGATAACCCGGCAGGCCCACGACTGGGGTGAGACCCGCCTAAAGGGAAACTGCATGAGATCCGGCGCTATGATGCTGGGCCAGGTGTTATTAATGGGCCAGCAACTGCGCAGGAGACCCGACCCAAGGGAAGAAAAGGTATAGAAGGCCAAAGAGGTGGTGCAACCCTGCGATCCGTGACTTGGGAGTCACGGTAGGTAATTTAGGGCTATGTAAGGATCCCGAGTAGGATTCCGGATGTATCTGTTAAAGAAAGCAAGGAAGCCGGATATTATATAAACCGGCTTCTAGGGCATAGAGACGAGAGATTGAGAGAAATAGAAGGGTTCGAGTATTGTAGGGGTACGAGAGCAAGTCTTTGTAACCCTAGATTGGAGTCTCGGAGACATTGCAGCCCGAGCCTCTAGATCACCAGCTAATATGATTGCATCCGAGCTAAACCCTCTCCCAAACACCAGAGTCGATTCGCCCCTAACTAAGTTACCCCCGGTAATGTGTGCCGTGATTATCCCACGACAGTTGGCGCCCACCGTGGGGCCTACGTCCAGAGGTGTTTACGTCACGGGAGAAGCTCGGGAAAGCATGAAGAACCTCGTCATCGGCGAGATCGTCACCAACCCTGAAGGAGAGAAGATCGTTGATGACTTTGGCTGGGGGCCAGAGTCGGATCAGCTGGAAACCGGATCTATCGTCAAGATCGGCCAGGTCAACGTCTTCGTCGGCATGGCACGTGCGTCTGGTCTTATTTCTGACAATAATAAGTATGAATCTGTGTCAGGAGGCGCCACCTGTGTCCAATCGTATGGGGAAGAATCGGTAGGAACAACAGAGCCGGAGAAGGCACCCACCACGAAGAGGGAACAACCGGAGGAGCCGGTATGGACCCCGCGTGGCCGGGTCGTTGGAGAGGATGATACCGAATCTATTTTGCATCTGCTCGAAGATCGGTATGAAGAAGATAGTTGCGAAGAGGAAGAGTACGAAAATTCACTAGGCATTGCGCGCCGAGTCGCAGTCTACACAGCCCCTGCGATAAATCTCAATCAGGGTGATGTGTCGGCAGCCGCGGCTGGTGCGGCGCAAGCACTGGCCCAGCAACAAGCACCGGTTAATGGAAACCCGGTTGTAGCCCGGGTCGATGGTGAGCCGGCTTCCGTTACCAGCGAAACAGGGGAAAGCTCTCAGTTCAGAAACATGTTCAGATTCAGGGCGAACAGAACAGCTGGGGCAGGAACGTCACAACCACAAAACCCGGCTTTGTTCAGCAATAACCTGGTCTTGGATCCCACGGTATTGGCAACAGTGATAACTCCGGAAAACGCGGCGGCACGTGCTAGAGACCTGGATGTGGCTCGCCGAGCATTGGAACAACAAAGGAGAGATGTAGAAGCTGAGAGGAAGGGGATGGCCGTGCGCCAGCGCCAGTTGGAAGAGTTGGAAGATCGTATTCAAGCTCAAAAAACTAGGATATATAATCAGAGGCATCAGACGAGGCTACCCGCGGCAGGTGGGAATCTACAGCCGGCCGCGTTGTTCATTACACCCCAAGACCAGCCGATCCCGGCTGTGAATCAAGGAACCGGGTATCAAGGGGCGACGCTCGAGGGACAACCGGTTAATGTGCCAGCCGGGTTACCCGCATTACCCGCCGGGGCCACTGGAGGCAATACTGCGCCACCACCGTCGGGATTTCATACCCCACCGGGTCACTTCAATAACCCCATGGATAATGTGTACGCTGCAACTCTGGCGCTCGACCGTATTCCATTAGGAGAATCAACTTAAGAGATTGAGACCCGGCGAGCTATAGAGATGTTACGCACCGCGGTGGCTCAGCAGGTTAATTACCCGGATAACAGAAGCGGTTTGCACGGGACGCCATACGTATGCCGGCAGCCCGGAAATACGAGGAATATTCAATCAAGCTCGGCGCGACGGAGGGAAGAGCAGCAGCAAATGTCGCCTCCTCCTCACATGCCAGCATCCCCCGCGGTCTCAGCGGCGCAGGCAATTGTCGACAGTTCTCGGGCGAGGCGTATGGCCGGGTCTGCGGTGCGAGGGCTAGCAGGTGGCATACCCCTGCCGCGCCCGCCGAGTCTCATGTTTCACGCGCAAGGCCGGTACTGACAAACTTAGCCGGGCCCAAGTGCCTGTTAGATGCCATCAGAGCTGAACCATACCCAGATAAGTTTAAGGAACCGGGTAAAGTTGTCAATTATGAGCCAACCATGGATCCTGAGACCTGGCTAAGCAGTTACGAGATGGCTATGTCTATTCGCAACGCTTCAGAAAAACTCCAAGCCAAGTTTATGTATCTTATGATGTCTGAAGGAGCAGCAAAATTATGGTTCAATAATTTGCCTGAGAGGTCTATCAATTCGTGGAGTGAGTTAAAATCGGCTTTCATCAAACATTTTCATGGAACTGGCAGAAAGCTATACACAGTCGACGACTTAGATAGGTGTATCCAAAGAAAAGGAGAATCGGCACGCAGTTGGGTACGCCGGGTCATGGAGATACTTCATTCTTCCACTGATATTCAACCAAAGGACGCGATACAAGCTATGGCAAAAACATGCAGATACACGCCTTTGGTGCAAAAATTGGTGCGCATGAAATCCAGTAGGCATGTTTCGGAAATTACTATGGGGGAGTTGATGGATGCGTGCAACAAGCATGCCTCCACTGACACCACAGAAGAGGACATCGAGGAAAAGAAAGGAAAGGCTAACGTGAACAGTAACGGAAGACCCGGCAATGGGGCAGTGTCGGGTAACAATGGAGGTGGTAATGGGAACAACCAGCATAAACGTCCGTATGAGCGGAACTCCGAGCTAGTCGCCAATACAGAGGCCGGGTTTCCAAGGCCCAGAGTAGATGGAAACTTCAATGGAGGAAACTTCAACGGAGGAGGCAATTATCAAGGACCACCACGGCCGACTAACCACATAGAAGCCTTCAAGATGCCTTGCCCACGTCATAGTAGGAATGGCAAGCCGGCTAATCATTCATTGGAGCAATGCGTGGACTTACAGAGATGGAAAAACGAGGAAATACAGAAGGCCCTGCGAGGTGCAGGCCGGGGAGGAGGGCCGGGTCTGGGTGGAAACCCGGGCAACGGACTACCCCCCACAGGCAACGCAGGAGGCGGCAATCCAGGTAATAACCAGGGTGGTGCGGGTGGCTTTCAGGCTAATCCAAAGCAGTTAGGACAATATCATGTCCACACCACTGGGACCTCCAAAAGGGAGAGAAAGGTACTCAAGAGAGCGGTAAACTCGGTTCCCTCGGGCGTCCCAAGATACCTGAGATGGTCAGATCAAGAAGTAACATGGAGCAGGAGAGGCCACCCGGAAGCAATAGAACATCCGGGTGTGTTAGCTTTGGTGGTAGCGCCGCAGGTCAATGGCTACGAGCTGAAGAAGGTTTTGATGGATGGTGGAAGTAGCATCAACATCCTGTACTGGGAGACCTTTTTACGTATGGGACTCAAGGAGTCTCAGCTGGAGAAAAGTTCCACGGTTTTCCACGGAATCGTGCCAGGACACTCAGCCTGCCCTGAGGGAAAGATAACACTAGAGGTCTCTTTTGGAGAATCGAAGGATAATTACAGAGTAGAGTGGCTCACATTCGAGGTGGTGAAGTTGCATAGTCCTTATCACGCGCTGTTCGGAAGGCCGGCTTACGCCAAATTCATGGCAAGGCCGTGTTATGTGTACCTACAGCTAAAGATCCCGGGTCCTAAACAAACCATCACTATACATGGGAACAGGGTTGTGGCAACAGAGTGTGATGAGGGAGATGCGGCACTTGCTGAACAAGCTTGTGCGAAGGAAGAACTCAGGTATTACCGGTCTCAGGTAGACCCGGAAGATCGAACAGCTTTGAAGAAACCGAACACGGATGACGAGAGAGCTAAGTTTAAAGCAGCCCAAGATACGAAGATGGTGGCTTTTGTTGAGGGCGACTCTTCCAAACAGTTTGCTATAGGTTCTAACCTAGATAATAAGGAGGAAGAGGCACTCATAAAGTTCATTCGCGAGAATCAGGATGTGTTTGCTTGGACACCTAGCGACATGCCAGGTATCCCGACTGAGCTCGCTGAGCATAGCTTGCATGTCGATCACAAGTCCCGGCCAGTGAAGCAAGGTTTGAGAAAAATGAACGAAGAAAGGAGAAAGGCTATAGGAGTAGAGGTAGCTCGGCTCCTAGCGGCCGGCTTTATCATGGAGGTCTTTCACCCGGACTGGTTGGCAAACCCGGTTTTAGTGTTGAAAAAGAATAATGAGTGGAGAATGTGCATAGATTACACGAGTCTTAACAAGCATTGCCCTAAAGATCCGTTTGCCCTTTCGAGGATAGACCAGATCATAGACGCAGTGGCGGGAAGTGGCCTGTTATGCTTCCTGGATGCCTATTCCGGTTATCACCAGATAAAGCTCAAAAAGGAGGATTGGGAGAAAACATCATTCATAACTCCTTTTGGAGACTTTTGCTACAAAACCATGACCTTTGGATTGAAGAATGCAGGTGCAACATACCAACGGTGTATTCAGAAGTGCTTCGAGGATCAGATTGGACGCAACGTCCATGCTTACGTTGATGACATAGTGATCAAAACAAGGAAGGCAGAAACATTCATTGATGACGTGAAAGAAACATTCAAGAACCTAAGGAGATACCAGATGAAGCTCAACCCAACAAAGTGTGTGTTTGGGGTCCCCGCATGGAAGTTACTCGGTTTCATCGTTTCTGAGCGAGGGGTCGAGGCTAACCCGGAAAAGATCAAAGCCATCCAGAGCTTGAAAAAGCCGGAAGAGCTGAAACATGTTCAGAAGCTTGCAGGATGCGTGGCAGCGTTAAGCCGGTTCATATCTCAGCTCGGAGAAAAAGCGATACCCCTATACCGATTCTTGAAGAAAACAGACAAGTTCATATGGGATCAAGAGGCGGACGAGGCATTTGAGGCTCTAAAAAGCAGTTATCTGAGGCGCCGGTTTTGGCTGCGCCGGGTCCTAAGGAGCCTATGTTGCTATATGTTGCAGCCGAGCCTCCGACAGTTAGCGCAGTGGTTGTGGTTGAGCGCAAGGAGGATGGAAAGGATCACCCGGTGCAACGGCCGGTTTATTATGTAAGCGAGGTCTTATCAGAAGCAAAACAGCGGTATCCACATTGGCAGAAGTTGGTTTTTGGGTATTCATGGCCAGTCGGAAATTGAAGCCGTACTTTCAAGAACACCCCATTATGGCGGTGAGTTCCATACCCATGGCGGATATCATAAGAAACTCGGACGCAACAGGAAGGGTAGCCAAGTGGGCCATCGAGATGGGAGACTATCACATCAACTACGAGCCCCGGTCTGCAATCAAGTCTCAGGCTTTGGTCAATTTCGTCAATGATTGGACTCAAACAAGCATGCCCTTAGTGGTTCCAAGTTCAGAGTCCTGGGTGATGCATTTTGATGGTTCCAAGCAGTATGAAGGGTCAGGAGCTGGTGTGGTGCTCACATCGCCAAAAGGAGATAAGTTGAGTTATGTATTGCAAATTCACTTTGATTTCTCTAACAACGTAGCCGAGTATGAGGCCCTGTTGTATGAACTGCGAATAGCAAAGGAGATGAACATTAAGCGTATAAGGCGCTACGGAGACTCGGATCTCGTGGTACAGCAGGACTCAGGAACGTGGGACAGAAAGGATGCAACAATGGCAGCATACCGCAGAGAGGTGGACAAGGCATCCGGGTCTTTCTCCGGGTATCAGGTGGAGCATATCGATCGGCGAAAAAACGAGGCCGCGAACGCACTTTCGAGACTCGTCTCCCGTCGAGAGCCGGTTCCGCCTAACGTATTCTTGGATGAGTTATGGAGGCCTTCTGTTAAAACCGAGTCAGAAGAAGAAATAGCTAATCAAGACCCGGATTTGGAGTTTGTGGCCGCGGTGCGTGCTATCCCGGAGTGGACAGAGCCGTTCCTAGCATTCCTGTTACGGGGTGAGTTACCACAACAGGAAGTTTTAGCCCGGCAAATCTTGAGACGAGCAAAGGGTTATTCTATCATTAACGGAGAGCTTTATAAGAGAAGCTCTGCAGGTGTCTTTCTACGCTGCGTAGCCCCAGAAGAAGTCCGTCAAATATTGAAGGAGATTCACGAAGGTGATTGTGGACACCATGCCTCCACAAGATCCCTTGTGGCTAAGGCATATCGGCACAGGTTCTTTTGGCTCACGGCTATAGCAGATGCAAAACGCTTGGTGGCAAGATGCGATGGATGTCAAAGGTACGCTCGGCAAACTCATGTGCCGGCTATGGAGTTACGGACAATTCCCTTGACTTGGCCATTCGTTGTTTGGGGTATGGACATGGTAGGCCCTTTCCACATGTCTCCATGCAAAAAGACCCATATGCTGGTGGCTATTGACAAGTTTACAAAGTGGGTTGAGGTCATGCCTGTTACAAACTGTGAGGCGGCCACAGCTGTAAAATTCTTGAAGAAGATCATACATCGATTTGGACACCCCCACAGCATAATTACAGGCAATGGAACCAACATGTCCTTAGGAGAGATTGAGAGAAATAGAAGGGTTCGAGTATTGTAGGGGTACGAGAGCAAGTCTTTGTAACCCTAGATTGGAGTCTCGGTGACATTGCAGCCCGAGCCTCTAGATCACCAGCTAATATGATTGCATCCGAGCTAAACCCTCTCCCAAACACCAGAGTCGATTCGCCCCTAACTAAGTTACCCCCGGTAACGTCTGCCGTGATTATCCCACGACATGAGTGCTCTCATTTTTTCTTTCTGTATCATGAAGAGTATTTTTGTTAAAACATATCTTGTATGGTGCTTGTTGGGAGAAGAAACTGCTGCTTAAAGTAGAATTTTTAATGGTGCAAGTAGAAGCTTGTAGCTGTGGCTAGAACTTTTTCGTATCATGCTAGATGTTATTTTAGTTTTAAAGCCTTGTGGTTATTGAGTAGCATGATTAGCCTCAAATATCTGAGAGTGTTTAATGTGCCATTGAAAGATTCATGAGTTGTTCTTGTCATGTTAAAGCATAAATTTATGGTATTCTCCTTTGAATGTTTTATTTGGTTGACTTGGCGCATGCTCACACCATGTTTATGAGTATGAACCGGTCACTAATAGCTTCTATGATCATTTATTTTTTGAACTTGTGATACCGCTTATGCTTTAATTAATGATGTTTATGTCACTATGCATGATTATGGCTCTTATGCTCTCTTAATTTGTCGCTCTCAGTCTTTTGCTAGCCTCCACCTGTACCGAGTATGAGCTCTACTCGTGCATCCAACTCCCTAAAACCAAGTTTTCCCATTGTGTACACCATACCTACCTACATGTGGTATTTAACTGCCACTCCAAGTAAATTGCTCATGTGTTACCTTTAAAACCTTCAAAATTACTCCTGTTTTATGTTCTTGTTTTTGCTCACGAGGACGTAAATAGAGAATCTTTATCTCACTTGTTGATTGTATTTCACACCCTGGACTAGTGGCTTCATCCGTTTATGCAAATGATAGAAGAGCTGGCGGTGGGGTGCCCAGCCCCAAATTAATACACACGAAATCTCTTCACTATTTTTGCCCCTGATTTATCAGTCAAAGCATAATTATGTAAACAAAAGAGAAAGAGGGATGACCTTCTACCCAAATGCGTCCTTCATATGGGAGCCGCTCTTGTGAATCCAGTTGGCTTGTGACGTACTGTATTATGAAGGGTACCATTCGTTGACATTGGCATACATCTCTCAAAATATAGACACTCCTCCATGGTATGTGATTGTTGGCAGGCACCCGAGGATTCGGTTAGCCATGGTTTGTGAAAGATGGATGGGGGGAGTGTCAAACTTTTAATACCTCTATTTAATAAAATAAAAGGCTCTAGCACATGAGTGATCCCTGCTTCCCTCTGCGAAGGGCCTTTCTTTTACTTTTATGTTGAGTCTCCATCTTTTAACTTTATGCACAGTTGAAAGAGAATTTTTGCCATTCTGAGTTTTATGTGCATTTATCCCACAAACATTATTAATTGATTCATGATGTGTTATTGTTTGTTCTCAAACTATTTTCTCTAGTATTCCTCATGAACTTCGAAGGTGTCCTGGCATTTATGTTTTTCCCCACTCTTAAGGACTAGTGAAATATCACTTTGCCAAGCTTTCTCTATACCTGAAACAAACATATATCTTTCTTTGCATTGTTATTCACGACCTTTTATTTGAGATACTTCTCATGATGAAAAGTGATTCCTATGCTTTATTATTAAAGTTCTATTTATCATGTTTGTGTTAAAAGTTCTATGATCTCAGCTTACATATGCTTTTAGATTTTTATGATCAAGTTTATGTTAGTAGCATGCCACCTCTGAAATTATTGTTTTATCGTTTACCTACTTGATACATCTCCAACGTATCTATAATTTTTGATGCTCCATGATAATATTATGCCAATTTCTACATGTTTTCTCCCTTCTTTATGTCATTTTAATCGATTTTCCGGACTAACCTATTGACAAGATGCCACAGAGCCAGTTCCTTGTTTTCTGCTGTTTTTAGTTTCATAAAAGTTTTCCTGGAAATATTCTCGGAATTGGAAAATTCGAAGCCCGGAAGTCCTATTTTCCCCGGAAGCATCCAGAAGACCTAAAAGGAGTCGAAGAGGGGCACCAGGGGGCCCACACCATGGGGTGGCGCGCCCCCCTTGGCCGCGCCAGGGGGTGGTGTGGGGCCCCTAGGGCTCCATCGCCTCTGCCCTTTCGCCTTCTTATTCCCCAGGGATGGAGAACCCTAGATACTTGATAAAAAATCCCCGAAAAGTTCCACGGCCGTTGTCGAGACATCGTAGTAGTTTTCATAGACGGGGGTGCCATGAGACTACGGTAGAGACGTGGGGTAACGGGATAGCGTAGTAACACAGAACACAGGATTTTACCCAGGTTCGGTACGTCGCGACAGTACGACGTGCCTACTCCTGCACTTCTCACTAATTGGGACTAAAGCCCGTAAACAGGGTTACAATGTGAGGGTTCTAGATCTAATCTACTCGACGAGGATAAACTTCTCGGTGAGTTGGCGTAGAGCTTCTCTGTTCTCTCCTTTGTTTATCTCCCGTCCGGCTTTATATAATAGCCGGATTAGGGCTTACAGAATAGGAAACCTAGAAAACTACGGTAACTTGTAACTTGGAAAACAAGGAATCCGTCTTCTCCTCCAAGCCAGATCACATGGGCTGTGATCCGGGTTCTTCTAGAATCCGGCTTCTGCGCGTCGGATTACTGGGCCGCCTAATGGACCTAAGCCCACTACCACTTAGGCCACCCTGGTAATCCGGCACTTGGCCTACCATCTTCTATACCCCTATTTGGTATATATCCGACAGTAGCCCCCAAGAAGGACCAAAACTCTGATTCTCCGCCGTTCGCCAAATATTTTTTGTCCGAGAAATATTGATTCAGCAGTCTTGATTCTTCTTATTCTTCTTTTGAAAAATATGGTGGCATGAAACTCGGAATCCTGAAAATCCGGCTTTTCTCTCACGATCCTTCGTGGAGAAGAAACTTCTTACGTCAGCGCACTCAACCATGCTGACGTAAGCGACGTCTGAGTTTTACTCGGAAAAACCCAGAAACATATCTCTGACAGATTCTCGCGGGAAACGAGGAGATAACCATCATTACCCCGTCGTTTCATTTCCCGGATTTCCCGGCGAGTGACACGCGGCAAACATCCAACGGTCAAAATAGCCGTTGGCGCGCATCTTGACGGATTTCTAGCTATAAATAGCCATCCTCGTCCTCAACGAAAACCTTCCGCACTCTCACCGCTCTCGCCATTGACGCCCACAAGCTCCCAAGCGACGAAGTGTCCCGAGCACTCCTCACCTCCAAGCCCCGGAAACGAACCGCGCCGCCCGAAAATGGCAGGCTCACCGTCTTCGCCCACTCGCGCCGCCATCAACGACATCATCAGCGACCTAGATCCCCAAACTGGGTCACCCCAGCACGCCGGCGACGAGCCGGAGAAATCCGCGGCCTCTGCGGCGGGCGGAGAAAATCTTTCCGCCGCCGCGGACGTTGCGGGCGCTAGCTCCGCCGCCTCCCCGCCGTTCGCTCCTGAAACGGCGGAGGAGAAGATCCAGCTCGTCGGTGACGAGCTCGCCGCCGCAGAAGCGGCCACCGCCTCCGCCACCGGAGCAGACGAAGAGGCGGAATCTGCAGGCAACTGGGTTGCCTGCAGCATTCCCTCGGCCCTTCTTCCAAACTTGGAGAAAGAGGGCCTAATCCTCCAAGGGAAATGGCGGCTTCCCGAAGACGAGAATGAGCCGGCGCCAAGAGATGGCGAAAGGGTTCTCCTTTCTTCCCACCTTCTAAGAGGTATGGGGCTCCCCCCTTCCGCTTTTTTCCTCCAAGTCCTTTCTCACTACAACATCCAGCCCCACAACCTGCCACCCAACTCCATTCTTTATTTGGCCGGGTTCCAGGCCCTATTCGAGGGTTACTTAGGTTTAGAGCCTAGGTTAGACTTCTGGATGTATTGTTTCGGAGTTAAGCGGAACTCCTCGGAGGGCGCACTTCCGACTTGCGGGACCATCTCCTTTACTCTTCGGAGGTTTAGGGAAGATTGGTTCCCCAAGATCAAGACATCAGAATCCGTCAAATTTTGGACGGGTTCTTTCTTTTATCATCCCGATGTGCCTTTTCCAAAAAAGGTCATCGGGGTTCCACCTTTTGCCAACACCGCCGCTGTTCCCCAAGAGAATTGGGGAACAGAAGCCGTCCAAGTCCTGCCGCCTGATCTACTAAGGATCAAGCGGCGCATCGCCAAGCTCACCTCCTTGGATCCGACTCTAACCGGCATGGACACGGTTCTATGCTGGCTGACTAGGCGAATTCAGCCATTGGCCAACCACAGTGGCCGTCTCCTGTGCGAATACACGGGAGTCAAGGATTCGATGCGGACAACCACCAAAGATTGGCCCGCAAAGGAGCTTCGACGGCGCATCAACCAGTTGGTCGCATCACGCGACCAATACGAAGCGAGTCGGCCAATGTATACGGCCGACAGTCCGGTTCCCAAGGTAATTTTTCAGTCATTTGGGTACAGTTTTATTTTTTCTCGGATTTTCTAGCTTCTGATTCTGATCTTTTTTGTCCGACAGTTCGCGGATCTTCCAGATTCGGAATTGGTCTCTGAGGCTGAGCTGGACACACTGCGCACCGCCGCTACAGGTGGGCGCAAGCGCAAGAAGATTATTTCCTCTGAGGAAATTATCGACCTTGACGGAATCCCCGTCGCCACTTCCAGGTTCTTTCATCTGGGTTCTTTTCCTTTCATGAGAAATTTTCATCCTTCCGTGTTTTAACTTTTCCGGGTTTTTTGTTTTTTAGCCTACCTCCCTCCAGCCTAAAGCCGAAGAAGCTCAAGAAACACAAAGTTGTTTCCAGCCGAGGCAGCCAACCTTCTCCCGCCGTTGCCCCGGACACACCGTCCTCGATGGCGGAAGAGCACGCTGCAGCCCCCACGACCAAGCCGTCAGAGCCCAGCCAGCCCGTTGTGTCGGACACGGACACGAGGGAAAGGGCGGCTCCAGAGGTGGAGAAATTTTCTCGGACTTTCGACGAAGAAATTCCCACCTTTGACAAGGACTTCAAGATTATCAATGACGGCCTAAGCGCGGCCGGAACTGCTTTTGCGGAATACGCAAAGGAGTTCAAGGAAAACTTGGCGGGTTTGCACCGAATGAGCCAGGTATGTAACTCTAGCCCCCAAGGATTAAACAAAATTGCATGCCTGTTTTGCTTTGATTCTTTTTGTAACCATTCTTTTCCTTGCTATGTTGCAGCAAACCGCCGAAACCATAAACATGGAAGTTTTCAACAAACTCACCATCAAGAATAAGGAGGTTAGAAATCTCCTTTCTATTCTTGAGGAGAGAGAGGCAGAACTGGCATCGTCTCAGCTCGCTTTGTCGGAAACATCAGGTACACATTTTTCTTCTGAGGTTTGCGATTCAATTTTTTGTCTAAGTACTTATTCCGGAAATTTTCTAAACCCGGAATTTTCTTTGCTTTCCAGCTGCTTTGGCTAAGGCCAAACAAATAGCTGAAGATGCCGGCAATGCCGAGAATCTCCGAAAGGAGAATTTGGAGCTTCACAAGCATCTTGTGAAGGCTCAAAAGGATCTGGAGGCCAGCAACTTGGCCCTTGGAGTTGCCAACTCCAAGGCTTCTGAACAGGCGGAGAAGGATAAATCCACTATTCAGGATTTAGAAAATGCTCTGAACCTTCGCCTGGAGGAAATCTCCGAGATCGACAAGCTTATCGGTAATTTTCCGTTACCCTTTTTATCTTGTTTTTCTTCTCTGTTTTTTGCCTAACACTTTTGATTGTTTTGTCGGAAAAAACAGGAGATATCCCAGATGGTACCCGGCTTGAAGGGATCCAAGCCTTTGGGAAGATGTGGACTTCAATCCGTGCTGCTGGAATGCAGCTGGTGAACAAGTTTCTTCCCGCAAGGACTGGGGAGTTCTCGGAGGTTGAAAAACTTCCGGGAGCTATCATGGAGGTGGCGGAATCCAGGGATTCTATCCTGCGTTCCGCTGCAAGGGGTGGTGCGCGTATGGCACTCGGCCTTATGCGCATGCACTACCCCGGTGCTAAATCCTGGCGCGTGGTGTCCGGTGTCCCTCAAGGATACACGGATACTCAGCGAAATACCATCTTTGATGAAATCAAAGGCCACGCCACCCAGATTGCCTCCATGGTAAATATTTCCGTCAACTATCCAGAAGAGGAGATCCCTCCAATCCCCGAGGACGACAGCAGCGAGGAGGAATCAGATGCTTGAAGGGCTACCTTTGACCTGGATAGCAAAAATAGACAATAGGAGCATTACTGTTCTTTCAATGTAATCTACAATGTAATGCTTCTATTTGTATGAATGAAAAATTCCGCCTTTTGCAATTTTTAATTATGAAATTGTTTGCAAGGTTTTTCGGATGTTATTATTCCTTTATCTTCTAAGTTTTCTGGCCTATATGTTTTAACTGTCCTTAGTGTTTGAAATGGCTCAAATAGCAATATGAATCGTCATGCCGAGTAACTGGGAGTAACCAATCAGTTTAAACTCGGAAACATGGACCATGCTAAAGGCATTTTTACTAACTAGCTCCAGTAACCCAACACATACGCAATCAGATAATGCTTAGAGAAACAAGGAATTTTTTGACCGAAACTTGGGCACGCAGGCAATTCAAGTTTCCTTTAGCCGTTAGCAGGCTGAAAAAACATTCAGTTTCTTAACACCGAGTACGCGGGCACAATTCGGGTTAACATTGAGTATTTTGTAAGATCATTGGGAAATAGAGAAGGTGGAAACATGCTTTTACTATAATGAACTTGTAAAAAACATGGATACCAGAAATCCAACAACTTTATTTCATGATCTCAAAAGATGTTTACATAGATATTGAACTAAGTATAGAAGAGACATAACTGCTATGTACTCCAAAGCTTTGCTATCCCCTTGACTTTGTCGGATATCTTAATCAACTTGTATAGTGTTAGGATTTTAGCCCCCAGCCGACTAATAAATCTGCTAACGGCAGCTGCGGAACCCGTCAATCCTTGGACATCTTTGACGCAGGTAGGTTTTGTGATGTTCAAGATTGCCTTGATTTTTTCCGGGTTAACTTCTATTCCTCTGTGAGAAACGATGAAACCCATAAGTTTTCCTGAGGGAACCCCGAATACGCACTTAGATGGATTCAACTTCATCTTGTAGGTGCGTAAGTTTTCGAAAGTTTATCGCAAATCCTCAAGGAGTGTATCTTTTTCCTTGGTTACGACAGCAATATCGTCCACATAAACATGGACATTTTTTCCAATCTGACTATGCAAACAACGTTGCATGCAACGCTGGTAGGTTGCACCTGCGTTCTTCAGGCCAAACGGCATGGTTATGTAATAATACGTCCCGTATGGGGTTATGAAAGAAGTCTTAATTTGATCTTCCTTTTTCATGCGTATTTGGTGGTACCCGGAGTATGCATCCAAAAAGCATAAAAGCTCAGAGCCTGCTGTGGCGTCTATTATTTGATCGATTCGCGGTAATGCGAACCTATCTTTCGGACACAATTTGTTCAAGCCTGTGTAATCTATACACATTCTAAGAGCAGTAGTGTCTTTCTTCGGTACTAATACCGGATTTGCGGACCAGTCAGTATGGATCACTTCCTTGATGAAATCCGCTGCTAAAAGCCGGATAATTTCCTTGCCAATGGCCTTCCGTCTTCTTCCGTCAAATCGACGGAGACCTTGTTTGACGGGTTTTGATCCAGGAATAACCTTAAGTTGGTGCTCAGCAAGTTCCCTGGGTACACCTGGCATGTCAGCTGGACACCAGGCAAAAATATCCCAATTCTCACGGAGGAACTTGATGAGCTCGCCTTCCTATTTGTCAGTCATCCCAGTCCCTACGACGACAAATTTTGTCGGATCTTTGGGATCTAGGATTACCTGTCTTGTATTCTCGGATGCCTTGAAGCTGTCTGTTGGCTTCCGAGTTTCTTTTCCTGCCGGCATTTCTGACGGCGATACCTCCTTGGCTAATTCCTTCAGTTCTTCCTTTGCTATGACTCTCTGAGCGCAAAGGGCGTTTTCTTTCTCCAACTCGTTTGCCAGCTTAAAATCACCAGCTATAGTGATTACTCCTCCCTTGGGTCCTGGAATCTTCAGCTTGTTATAAATATAACAGGATCTTGCCATGAATTTGGCGAAAGCTGGACGTCCGAGTATTGCGTGATACACGCTTTCGAACGGCACTACTTCGAAGGATACTTTTTCCTGCCGGAAGTGATCTTTATCTCCGAAGGTGACATCTAGGGAAATTTCTCCTAGGGATCGTGCTTGCCTGCCAGGGACGATACCATGGAAGCGTATGTTGCTGTAGTTGAGCTGAGACTCGGAAATCTTCAGATGCTTCAGTGTATCCAGGTACATTATGTTAATGCTGGATCCTCCATCCATCAGCACTCTTCTTATCCTAGTATTTTGAACAATAGGACTTACAACAAGAGCTTGTGTGCCGGGTTCAGGGATATTTCCGGGATGATCAGACTGATCCCAGATTATCGGTGTGTTGGAGTACTTCAAGAATTTCGGGGTTGCCGGAACAACCACGTTTATTTCTCGAAGTGTTCTTTTTGCCACCTTTGCTGACGGGGTTGCTAAGAAAGTTAGCATTGCTTCTCCATCAACTCTCGGAAACTTGGGTTCGCCTTTACGCTCTTGTTCCTGGATTTTTTCGTCAGTGTCCGATTCACTGTCTTCTTTGTCAGCTTCTGGTTTTTGTTTGGCGGGTTTCCTTTTGGAACCCTTCCCCTTGCCTCCGGCTCCTGCACTGCCTTTCATGTGCTTATTCAGCCGGCATTGCGCGTTTGTATGGGTGGGTTTCCCAAATTGCGAGTGGTGAACGCAAGGTTCCGACTTAATCCTTTCCCACTCCTCTGGAGTGTAATTGATTGGATCTGGGTTGCGTCCTTTCCACTTGTTTCCCTTTTCTCCTCCAAAGGCTATGTTCACCTCTTTGGGCTTCGTCGTTGTTTCTGGAGTGGCTTTTTTGTCAGAACGAGGGGTTTTCTTGGCAAGTATCAATGATTCAATATTGCCTCCTCTTGCTCTGATGTCATCCTCGGCTGCGGCATGCTCATTGGCGGTTGTAAGCATGGATCCGAGATCCTTGTGCTTTTTGGAACCAACCATGAACGGTACGAGTCCGGGTTTTAGGCCATTGACGAAAACATGCATTGCTTGTACGTCAGTTACTCCAGAGAAACTATTCTTCATTGCTGTCCATCTGGAGATGAAATCCACGTATGGTTCATCCTCAAATTGCGTGCAACGGTTTAGCTGGTTGATGCTATTCGGGCGTTTGTATGTTCCCCGGAAATGCTGAGTAAATACTCTAGCCATATCGTCCCAGCTGGTTGATCCAATCTCTGGCTCCGTCCAGCAGCATTAGGGGAAGAAACTTGACAGCTTCCAAGTCTGTCCCATTGTTGATCTGGACGGCTGTATAGTAATCCGAGAGCCAGGTATCCGGGTTTGTGCTGCCGGTGTATTTCTGGTACGTTGGACCGACCTTGGCAAAGCCAGAATGCAGCGTTATTCTTCGGATCCTATCGGTAAAACATTTAGGACCAAAGTATAGATCATCTTTTTCTGCTCTGTCAATGTGTGCAGAATATCTTCCGGCTGAATGAACAGAAGGGGACCTGCTCCTTTCTCTTCCATTGTTGCGCGAACGCGCTTTTCCGGGATTGTTTCTATCTCTTCCGTGATCACGCCCTTTTGGATTAGGCGGAGTTCTACTCCTGTGCCTTTCTTTGTCCTTAGGCGGTGTCCGGGATCTCTCACGCCTGTGAGGTATATCGTATCTTCCAGCTTTCTCAGCTGGGTTTCTCGGAGGTGGCATTATTTTGCCGTCCTTCCGGTGTTTGTCTTCCCGATCATAGGGTTTATACCCATCTTTCGGGAGATGGGATCCGGTCCTAGACGCTGCATCCCGGTTGTCGGGGTTTTTCTTGTCTTTTCTCGGATCCTCTTTTTTATCTTTTGAGTTGTCTGAATCCCCAGGTTCTTCCGGTCCAGGTGCTCCAGCAGCACAAGTAGCTGTCTTGCATAGGGCGGAGTTATCATGCAGCCTCCCTGATAGCTCTTGGGCGCGCTGTTGTTGTTGCAATGCTTTTCCTAGGAAAGCATACACCCCTTGGAGTCTTTCCCCGTTGGAATACAGATCGTTGTTAAGAATCGCGAATGCTGCTTCCGCGTTTTCTGCTGCGGTCTTATATATTGGTTCACCCTTGGCATCTTTGCCGTTTACCTGCTTTTGCCAAGACGGGTTATGGAACCTTTCTTTTGGCGGCAGTTCTTCCGGTCTTGCGATTCCGGGTAACCTAGTAGGTTTTAACGTGGATCTATTCTTTCTCTCGTACTCCTCTATTTCTTCCTTCATGACCTTGATGTCATTATGGGTTTGTTGGAGATGTTGCCGAGATCTGAGTAGATGTTGCTGTTGCCGTTGGAAAGCTTGTCTCCTGGCTTCCAGCATCTCAGGGGGTTCGTCTGGTCCCACTGGTGTTTGCAATAACTCTTGCTCTTCCTGTTCCGTCATTGGCGGAGCAGTGATTTCTTTGGATTTCTTCTCCGCAGTCTTTGTTCCGCTAACATCTCCAACTTCCAGGTTTTCATCAGCGAGATCGGCTGATTTTTTCTTCCGGATTTTATATTGGAGTTTTTTAGCAGCACGGTGCTTTTTCTTGGAAGAGGGAGGTTTTTTGACAGGCTCGTCTTCTGTCATCTCCTTGACACTGGGGAATATCGGAGAAGTTTCTCCGTCTTCTCTCTCTTCCTCTGGCGAAGGGGTTTTAGGGCTTTCCTGGCTGTCGGCGTCCGTGGTATCAGCCGGTTTCGCCATTAGTACTTCATGG
The DNA here is from genome assembly GCA_028641055.1 of Alopecurus myosuroides. Taxonomy (NCBI): domain Eukaryota; kingdom Viridiplantae; phylum Streptophyta; class Magnoliopsida; order Poales; family Poaceae; genus Alopecurus; species Alopecurus myosuroides. Next base: position 364,074,058 of record CM054059.1, on the reverse strand, counting down.
AATCCCTCTTGAAAGGACTTAACCTTTCTTACGAAGGCGTCCTCATCTTCATCTTCGGAGTCGAAGTTATCCGATCCGGTTTCTGACTCCAATCTCGCCTCAATGGCGGCAAGCACGGATTCTGCTTCCGAGTTCATTGTCTTGTTGACGGATGTCGGATCTTCCGCCTCTGTGACGGGTGTTTGATCTTCCGTCTCTGTGACGGGTGCGTTGTTATCTGCCTCTTGCACGGGATTTCCGTCATCCATGCTTTCGGCGATTTCGGATTACACCATGCCGATAAAGTGTGTATCACTTTTTTGTCGGCGATCTGAGCAGAATCCGGCATCGTAGTCATCTTCGACTGGGTATAGGGCGGGTGGGATAAATTTGCTTCCACCGCAAAACCCCATTGCTTCTGCAGTTAGCCCGATAAAGATGTTAGCAGATCCTATCGGTAACACGCAGGCACTTACCAGGTGGTTTTGCGCCGGTATGTAGGATCCGTTGTCGAGGAAGCGCCCGACGTCGTTGTCGAACTCCAAGCTTCCGGCAGTGATTGATCTTCCGATTCCGCCAAGTATCCCAGATCGGAATCTTACGCCTGACGTCGTTTGCCCCACGGTGGGCGCCAACTGTCGAGACATCGTAGTAGTTTTCATAGACGGGGGTGCCATGAGACTACGGTAGAGACGTGGGGTAACGGGATAGCGTAGTAACACAGAACACAGGATTTTACCCAGGTTCGGTACGTCGCGACAGTACGACGTGCCTACTCCTGCACTTCTCACTAATTGGGACTAAAGCCCGTAAACAGGGTTACAATGTGAGGGTTCTAGATCTAATCTACTCGACGAGGATAAACTTCTCGGAGAGTTGGCGTAGAGCTTCTCTGTTCTCTCCTTTGTTTATCTCCCGTCCGGCTTTATATAATAGCCGGATTAGGGCTTACAGAATAGGAAACCTAGAAAACTACGGTAACTTGTAACTTGGAAAACAAGGAATCCGTCTTCTCCTCCAAGCCAGATCACATGGGCTGTGATCCGGGTTCTTCTAGAATCCGGCTTCTGCGCGTCGGATTACTGGGCCGCCTAATGGACCTAAGCCCACTACCACTTAGGCCACCCTGGTAATCCGGCACTTGGCCTACCATCTTATATACCCCTATTTGGTATATATCCGACAGCCGTCGTCATCGTCAACCCTAGATCAGGGGGGTTCTGAAGCTGTCTCCCGGCACCCCGCCGGAGAGGAGATCATCATCGGAGGCCTCTTCATCACTATGCCTGCCTCTGGAGTGATGCGTGAGTAGTTCATCCTTGGACTACGGGTTCATATCAGTAGCTATATGGTTGTCTTCTCCTCCCATGCCTCAATGTTTAGATCTCGTGAGCTGCCTAACATGATCGAGATTGTTGTTATGTAACTCTATGTGCTGTGTTTGTTGGGATCTGATGAATATTGAACTTATGCCAAGTTGGTTATAGTCTTTTATTGCATATGTTATTTGTGATCTTGCATTCTTTCCGTTGCTAGTGGTGCTCTGGCCAAGTAGTTGCTAGTAACTCCAAGAGGGAGTATTTATGCTCGATAGTGGGTTCATGCCTCCTTTTCGCCTGTGCTCGAGTGACAGAAACGTGACGGGGGAGGATGTCCTATTGCCACTAGGGAGAAAACAACGGTGTGAGTGTCCGCGTGCACAATCATTGCTTACATTACACACATTGTTTAATGCAATTATCTGTTGCTTGCAAATTAATACTAAGGGGGTTCGGATGATAACCTGAGGGTGGATTATTAGTCATAGATGCAGTTGGATTACTGTCTATGTATATTGTTGTAATGCCCGCACTAAATATCATAGTAGTCATCATGTCATGGATGTGAACTACGGTGCAACCTTTATTTTTCAATTGCCTAACTGTAATTTGTTCACCCAACATGCTACTTTTATGGAGAGACACCACTAGTGAACCTATGAACCCCGGTCCATTTTCTTACATTGTTAAACAAACCACTACAATTTCCTGTTTCTTTACTTACTGCAAGCATACATTATTTTCCACACTATACGTCTAATCTTTGTTTTCAGCAAGACCGGTGAGATTGACAACCTCACTGTACCGTTGGGACAAAGTATTTTGGTTGTGTTGTGTGCAGGTTCCGCGTTGTTGCTGACACCGGTGAGGCGCCATCACCACCGTCAGTGGCATCAACCTTCCAAAGATCCTCTTTCTCCTACTGGATTGATAACCTTGGTTCTTACCTAAGGGAAATTCCTACCACTACACTCATCACACCCTCCTCTTGGGCTTCCCAACACGTAGCATCAGGTATTTATTTGCAAGAAATAGATTATAGCAGTAAGCAAAGTGTGTAATGTAAACAATGTAAACAAAGTAAACATCGTTGTTTTCTCCCTAATGGCAGCAACACATCCTCCATCTGTCACGTTTCTGTCACTCGAGCACAGATGCAGAGGAGGCATGAACCCACTATCGAGCATAATTTCTCCCTCTTGGAGTCACTAGTGTCTACTTGGCCAAGCATCTACTAACAATGGAGAGCATGCAAGATCATAAATAAGATACACATGAAGACAACATGATAGTTGATAATCAAGAGACATAGCATTCAAAAATCATCAGATCCCAGCAAACACAACATGTAGCATTACAATAAGATGATATCGATCATGCGAGGCATCTCACAAGATCTAAACATGAGGCATAAAGAGGAGAGGACAACCATCTAGCTACTGCTATGGGCCCGTAGTCCAAGGATGAACTACTCACGCATCACTTCGGAGGCGGGCATGGTGTTGTAGAGCCCTCCGGTGATGATTTTCCCTTCCGGTAGGGTGCCGGGGAGAACTACAGAACCCTCCCGATCTCGGGTTGACGATAACGGCGGCCCCGGGTGTTTTTCGTGGAAAAGTGGTATATTTTTAGGGTTCACGCATCAGGGAGAAATATGGGCGAACGGGCGATGGCGGTGGGCACCCGAGGGGCCCACACCACCCCTAGGCGTGGCCAGGGGGCACACCGCCCTATGGTGTGGCCCCCCTCCGGACCTCTTTGGGACTCCGTGGAACCTTAGGGAATTCCAAGACTTACGGGCTTCGAATTTTCCAATTCTGAGAATATTTCCTGGACAACTTTTATGAAACTAAAAACAACAGAAAATAGGAACTGGCTCTGTGGCATCTTGTCAATAGGTTAGTCCCGGAAAATCCATAAAAATGACATAAAGTGTAAGGAAACATGTGTCATATGGCATGAAAACAACATGGAACATCAGAAAGTAAGGATACGTCTATGACGTATCAACATCCCCAAGCTTAGTTCCTACTCGTCCTCGAGTAGGTAAACGATAAGAACACATAATTTCTAAGGTGACATGCTACCAACATAAACTTGATCATCTAAATTGTAAAAGCATAAGCATAGCCGAGATCATAGAACTTTAACACAAGCATGATAGATGTAATTCTAACAATAAAACATAACAATCACTTTGCATCATGAAAAGTAACACAAACAAAAGACCATGAATAATAATGCACTCGAAAGTTATACATTTGTTTCAGGAATAAAGAAAACATAGCAAAGTGATATTTCGCTTGTCCTTAAGAGTGGGGTAAAACATAAATTCCAGGACACCTTCAAAGTTTAAGAGGAAGACTAGAACAAATAATTTGAGAACAAATAATAACACATCATGAATCAATTAATAATGTTTCTGGGACAAATGCACATTAAAATCAGAATGGAAACTATGCTCTCTCACCTGTGCATAAAGTTAGAAGATGGAGACTCAACATAAAAGTAAAAGAAAGGCCCTTCGCAGAGGGAAGCAGGGATCACTCATGTGCTAGATCTTTTTATTTTGTTAAACAGAGGTATTGGAAACATTTTTAAGAGAGGTGTATGCTTATGTCAACGAATAGTAAAAAAAAAACAGTACGTCACAAGCCAACTAGACTTCACAAGAGAGGCTCTCATAGAAGGACGCATCTGAGTAGAAGGTCATCCCTCTTTCTCTTTTGTTTACACAATTATGCTTTGACTGATAAATCGGGGGGGGGGGATAGTGAAGAGAATTTGTTGTATTAATTTGGGGCTGGGCACCCCGCTGCCAGCTCTTCTATCAATTGGATAAGCAGATGAAGTCACTAGTCAGGGTGTGAAAGTGCAATCAACAAGTGAGATAAAGATTCTCTATTTACGTCCTCATGAGCTAAAACAGGAGCACAAAACAAAAGTAATTTTGAAGGTTTTAAAGGTAGCACATGAGAAATTTACTTTGGAGTGTCAGTTAAATACCACATGTAGGTAGGTATGGTGGACACATTTGGCAAACTTTGGTTTTTGGGAGTTGGATGCACGAGTAGAGCTCATACTCGGTACAAGTGGAGGCTAGCAAAAGACTGGGAGCGACAAATCAAGAGAGCAATAATGGCCATAATCATGCATAGCGACAAAAACATCATTAATCAAAGCATAAGTGGTACTACAAGTTCAAAAACTAAATGATGATAGAGGCTTTAAGTGACTGGTTTGTAGTCATAAACATGGTGTGAGCATGCGCCAAGTCAACCAAATAAAACATTCAAAGGAGAACACCAGAAATTTATGCTTCAAGATGACAAGAACAACTCATGATTCTTTGAAAGGCACATTAAACACTCTCAGCTATTTCAGACAAATCATGCTACAAAATAACCACTAGGTTTTAGAATTGAAATAACATCTAGCATGACATGAAAAAGTCTAGCCACAGTCTATACAAGCTTCTAATTGCACCGTTATAAGCACGAAACTGTACTACTGCTTTCCAACACCAATCATTTCATAATAAACAAAAACTCTCCAAGAGATATAACAATGAAAAAAAGAGTACTAACACAACTCTACTAAAACTAACAGATCTAAATAAGAGGTGCAAGAAAAATAGAATCTAAACAGGAATTTTGTAGAAGCTAGAAGAAAAACTAAGAATACGAGCATAACGAGTATTCATACGAAAAAGCGGAGCGTGTCTCTCTCCCACACAAAGAATGCTAGGGTAAAACTATATTATTGCAGTAAGGAAAACAAAATAAAAACAAACAAACGCTCCAAGTAAATTTCATATGATGTGACCGAATAAAAATATAGTTTTAGTAGAAGTGGCCTGATAAATTGTTGATGAAGAAGGGGATGCCTTGGGGATCCCCAAGATTAGACGCTTGAGTCTTATTAGAATTTTCTAGGATGAACCACGGGGGCATACCCAAGCTTTGACTTTGCACTCTTCTTTATCAGATTATATCACTCTCTTCTCTTGAACCTTGAAAACTTCCTTCACACCACACTCAAAGTAATTCGCATTAGAGGGTTAGTGCAACAATTAAAAAAATCCACGGGTTCTACATGGGCACAAGTGTTGTTGATACTTTTAAACATTAGCTACAGCTACTGATGTTTCATTAAGCAAAGAAATCCACTTGACACAGTAAAAAAGCAAATGCAAGAAAAATGGCAGAATCTGCCAAAACCAGAACAATCTGTAAAGACGAAATTTTTTCAGGGCACTTATGTTGATCAGATCGAAAAACATAAATAACAAAAAAGTTTTGGAATTGGTTGAGGAATAAGCACAAAAAGTTTCAGGTCATTTTGATCTTTTTGGAATTTATACGATTTTTTACGGTGGACAGCAGAAATCTGTTTCCTGCGCAGAAATCCAAAACCAACTCCAACTTTCGCTAAAAACTTTACTTGGCACAACTAAAACATGAAAATAAAGATACAAAGGAGTTTCTAAAGAAGTATACAACCCCTTGACTCAAAGAAAACAGAGAAAAACAAAGCAAAAAATAAAACCATGGGTTATCTCCCAAGAAGTGCTCTTCTTTAACGCCTTTTAGCTAGGCCCAGAAGAACGGAATCAAGTAGATGCTCACATAAGAAATATGAATTAAGAAAAAGAGAGCATCAAGAAGCAAGTATAAAACAAATTTAAGTCTAACCCACTTCCTATGCATAGGAGTATTGTAAATAAATAAATTAAAGAAGCTCAAACTAGAAATCATGGGAAGGTAGAACAAGAGCAACTTCAAAACTTTAAACAAAAAGAGAGGTGTTTTAGTAACATGAAATTTCCTACGACCATATTTTCCTCTCTCATAATAATTTTCAGTAGCATCATTAACAAACTCAACAACATAATTGTCACATAAAGCATCTTTTTCATTGTCTAAAAGCACACAATTCATATCAAGCTAAAAAACGGTGGAATCAAAATTAAAAATAAAGACCTCTTCTTTCCCACTTTTAGCAATATCAAAACGAGATGATTGGTCAATATTAAAAGTTATGGGACACATTATAGAAATCCTATTTTCAGTAGCATTATAGTTTATAACATCAAGTAACATAGGACCATCATCTAGAGCATTATCATATAAATTTCCTAAACAACCTTCCTCATTATCATGCATATAAATAATTGGAATAAATAGAGGATTATCATAAGATTTATAAAAGTAGCATGGATTATCATAAATAACAGTAGCAATATCATTCTCACAAGTTTCATTCATAGTAGTATCAAGGTCACAGGTATAGCAAGTATCAATTTCATCAAAAAGGGATATTTCAAAAGAATCAATAGGATCATCAGTATAACACTCATCCTCCTTTGGTGCGTATGGAGGGAAATCAAATAAGGTATGAGTTAAAGAGTTACTCTCATTGGGAGGTAGACATGGGTAGCTACTCCATTCTTCCTCCTCTTGATCATCACTCTCCTCCTCTTTTTCATCCAATGAGCTTCCAGATTTAGCAGTTTCTTCTTCCATAGGTTCCTGCAAGGCATTAGTCTCCTCCTTTGGGGGAGAGAATCTATTAAGATATTTAAGTATGTAGTAATTACAATCCCTGTAATTATCAAAGCAATATTCAAGTATATCATAAATCTCATATTTATAAGGTGCATCATCAATATCTTCAAGCAAATAAGCATTTTCGAATACACCCTTCCAAGCAATAAATTCTTCAATTTGTTCCACATCATAAAAGTAATAATTTCCCTTAACATAAGAAGATATGGTAACATTATCATTATACTCACATCGAAAAGGGAGGTGTTTATACCTCCTACAGCAGCAAGATTTATCAAGGCAATAAGTAACATTATAAGTAGAGCACAAGTTTTTAGCATAGTCATGCAATTTATTAATTTTCTCCCATAAGTGTATCCCTTTTTGTGACAAGCAGTGCTCCTTATAATATTTTTGTTGCTCATCCGTGAACCCACCTTTCTAATAAGATCTAGTTTCAAAGGCATCAAACATTGATAGCAAGCATAATAAAGCAAGTAAAAAGCAAAACAATAACAGAGTAAAAATTATTGGAGGTGAGAGACTCCCCTTGCATAAATTCTCTTCCTCCCTGGCAACGGCGCCAGAAATTAGCTTGATGCGCGTGTAACACACGTTCGTTGGGAGACACCAAGAGGAAGGTATGAAGAGCAAAGTAGCAAGTTCCCCTCAGAAAGAAACCAAGGTAGAATCGACCAGTAGGAGAAAGAAGCAACTTACAAAGGTTGATGCAGCTGAGACGGCAGGGCGCACTACCGGTTCAGCAGCAACGTGGAACCTACACAACACAATCAATTCACTTTGCCCCAACGAAGCAGTGAGGTTGTCAATCTCACCGGTTTTGCTGAACACAAGAGAGGTTAAACGTATGGTGTGGAAAATAGTATGAGAACAGTATGAAAACAACATTAGCAGTGTGAAAATAGTGGAACCACTGGTTGTATTATCAGAATGAGAAAATGGACCGGGGTCCACAGTTCACTAGTGGTGTCTCTCCATAAAAGATAGCTAACATGTGTGGTTAACAAATTACAGCTGGGCAATTGATAGATAATGAAACATGCATGACATAATGATTACTATGAGATTCATGCAAGCATTACAAAAAGATACATAGACCGTCATCCAACTGCATCTATGACTAATAATCCACCCTCCGAATATCATCCGAACAAATGTTGGGTATTAAGTTGTAAGCAACGAATTATCGTAGTAAGAAAAGTGTGTAATGTAAACAATGTAAACAAAGTAAACATCGTTGTTTTCTCCCTAATGGCAACAACACATCCTCCATCTGTCACGTTTCTGTCACTCGAGCACAGATGCAAAGGAGGCATGAACCTACTATCGAGCATAAATACTCCCTCTTGGAGTCACTAGTATCTACTTGGCCAAAGCATCTACTAACAACGGAGAGCATGCAAGATCGTAAATAACATACACATGAACACAACATGATAGATTGATAATCAAGAGACATAGCATTCAATAATCATCAGGTCCCATCAAACACAACATGTAGCATTACAATAAGATGATCTCGATCATGTGAGGCAGCTCACGAGATATAAACATGAGGCATAAAGAGGAGAGGACAACCATCTAGCTACTGCTATGGACCTGTAGTCCAAGGATGAACTACTCACGCATCACTCTGGAGGCGTGCATGGTGGTGTAGAGCCCTCTGATGGTGCAGGTCTTGCACTCGTTGGGAAACCCCAAAAGGAAGGTATGATGAGCACAACAACAGTTTTCCCTTAGAGAGAAATCAAGGTTTAATCGACCAGTAGGAGGAAGGAGTAACTTCAGAAGGTTGAAGCAGCTGAGATGGCAGGGCGCACTACCGGTTCAGAAGCAACGTGGAACCTTCACAACACAATCAAATCACTTTGCACCAACGAAGCAGTGAGGTTGTTAATCTTGCCTGTTTTGCTGAACACAAAGAGGTTAAACGTGTGGTGTGGAAAACAGTATGAAAGCAGTAGCAGCAGTATGAAAGCAGTAGGTGATTTATCAGTATGAGGAAAAATGGACCGTGGTCCATAGTCGCTAGTGGTGTCTCTCCGTGAAAGATAAATAACATGTGCGGTGAACAAATTACAGCTGGGCAATTGACAAAAATGAACGCTGCACTGTAGTGCATATGCAAGACATAAAGATTACTATGTGATTCATGCGGGCATCACAACAAAATACATAGACAGTCATCCAACTGCATCTATGTCTAATAATCCACCCTCCTAATATCATCCGACCAAACGTTGGGTATTAAGTTGCAAGCAATAGATTATCGCCTAAGCAAAGGGTGCAATGTAAACAATGTAAACTAAGTAAACATCGTTGTTTTCTCCCTAACGGAAACAACACATCCTCCATCCGTCACGTTTCTGTCACTCGAGCACAGATGCAAAGGAGGCATGAACCCACTATCGAGCATAAATACTCCCTCTTGGAGTTACTATAACGGAGAGCATGCAAGATCATAAATAACATATGCATGAAGATAACATGATAGATTGATAATCGGAAGACATAGCATTCAACATTCATCAGATCCCAGCAAACACAACATGTAGCATTACATAAAGATGATCTTGATCATGTTAGGCAGCTCACAAGATCTAAACATGAGGTACAAAGTGGAGAGAACAACCATGTAGCTACTGCTATGGACCCGTAGTCCAGGGATGAACTACTCACGCATCACTTCGGAGGTGGGCATGGTGGTGTAGACTCCTCCGGTGATGAATTCCCCTCCCGGCAGGGTGCCGGGGAGATCTCCAGAACCCTCCCGATCTCGGGATGACGATGACGGCGGCCTCGGGTGTTTCTCGATAAAAAGTGGGATATATTTAGGGTTTACGTCTCGGGGGTATAAATAGGAGAAAGGGCAAAGGCGGTTGAGGCCGGGGGGCCCACACCACCCCATGGCGCGGCCAGGGGCGCACCGCCCTATGGTGTGGGCCCCCCGAGGCCCCCCTCCGGGTCTCTTCGAAACTCCGCGGAATCTTCCAGAATTCTATGACTTTCGGGCTTCGAATTTTCCAATTCCGAGAATATTTCCATATCAACTTTTCTGAAACTAAAAACAACAGAAAACAGGGAGCTGGCTCTATGGCATCTTGTCAATAGGTTAGTCCGGAAAATCGATAAAAAACGACATAAAGTGTATAGCAAACATGTGGGAAACAATAAGAAAACAACATGGAACATCAGAAATTAAGGATACATTTATTGCGGATCACCCTCTGGTGATGATTTTCCCTCCCGGCAAGTTGACGGGGAGAACTCCAAAACCCTCCCGGTCTCGTTTGACGATAACAGTTGTCTTAGGTGTTTTTTGTGGAAAAGTGGTATATTTTTATGGTTCACGATCGGGTTTAATATATGGGCGAAAGGGCAATGGTGGTGGGAACCCGAGGGGCCCACACCACCCCCAGGCGCGGCCAGGGGCGCGCCGCCCTATGGTGTGGCCCCCCTATGGCCCCCCTCCGAGCCTCTTCGGGACTCCATGGAACCTTCGGGAATTCTAAGACTTCCGAGTTTCGAATTTTCCAATTCTGAGAATATTTCCAGAACAACTTTTCTGAAACAAAAAACGGAAGAAAACAGGAACTCGCTCTATGGCATCTTGTCAATAGGTTAGTCCGGGAAAATGAATAAATATGAAATAAAGTGTAAGGAAAACATGTAGCATATGGCATGAAAACAACATGGAACATCAGAAATTAAGGATATGTTTATGACGTATCAACACCATACGCACCCGCGCGGGCCGCAAGTCCTGGATGCTAGGGCGTTTCCCGCGACGGAGCTTGTCGAGGCCTTGGTGGTCGCAAGAATAACCAATCTCCGCATGCGTGCCCCTGCTGACCTTGATGAGGAATATTGAGCTCAAAGCGTGCCATGCGCGTCTGTCCGCCTCGGCCTGCAGCCACCTCGAGGAGTTTGCAAGGGCGTCGAGAATGGCTGGCGGGGGATGGGAATCGATACAGATCGTCGTGGGGAGGTCTTGTCGGTGAGCGGCGTCACGTGATTTTGCTAGAGCTGGCCGGAATTGGCCCACGACGGTGGCGCTACAAAGGGGATCAGGAAAAGGTGAAAGTTTCACCCGATAGTTGGGCTGCGCGCGAGGCATATGCATTTTGCGACACGAGCGACGGTGCTACAAATATACATCACTTAGAGCATCTCTAGCAGACCCCTTATCCCGCGGACCCTTAAGCGCGAATAAGGGGGGAAAACACGATTTTTTTGAGCCAAAACGCTATACGCAGAACAGAAACCACATCGATACCTTAAATCACAAATTAAACTTGGCGCGAGAAATCGAACTACATTCATAGGCACAGTTCATCATCGATTCTTTACAAAGTAATAATGACTAGGTTAAATGGCCCCTCCATCCCTATCTATGTCCAAAATGGGGTTCTATAGGTTTTTTTACCGGAGCCCAAGGGGATGAGAAGGCGCCATTGACGACGGAGCGAGCTTCTACTTGTCAGGGTCGAGGTCGACGAAGACCTCCTCCTATGTCAGCTTCTTGGTGGCCCACTCTGCCGCCTTCTCCTCCGTCTGCTTTGATGCGTGGATGCCCTGCTCGAGGAGAACTTCATGGCAGAGCTCATCGAGGCGGTGCCGCTTCGCCGCGTCCTGCTCCTCCCGCTCGTTGCGCTGACGGATGACGCTCTTGACGTGCTCGAGAATGTCGTCGGAGATGAACTCCTTCGGCTTGATGGCGCCCTCGAACGCTTCCTCGAGCCCGAGCCGCCGCGGCTGGAGCGGCGAAGGCCGTGCGGATCTGCCCTCGCCGTTGGAGCTCCTAGCGCCGGAGGAACCTCCCGTGAGGAGGGGCGCCTGTGGTGGAGACTGTGGCGTTGGTCGAACTCCCCCGTCTCGCGACGGAGGTACGCTGGCGGCACCGACTGCCCCTGCAAGCTGTAGCGACACGCCCCGCGCTTCCTCGCCACGTCGGAGGCCACGCAACACTTGCGCTCGGCTGCTAGGTGCGGGGGGAGGCGATACATGGCGACAGAGGCGGTGGAGGCGCGCACGATTAGTCACTGAAGTTCTACCGGCGGCGAGAAATGTGTGTGCGAGGGCGGTGGCGGAGGGGATCTAGGTCACGGTCCGTGACCTTTATCCACGGGGAGTAGCCTATATAGAAGAGGGTTGACAGGGTCAAAATAGTGGGCCCTTTATCGCCGACACTGGGCCGAGCCGCGGATATGGTGTCTGCTTTGGCTAGAAAACACGGTTGGACCCATATTTTTCGCCGAAAAAATAAGGATCCCCCGTTTTTAAGGTTTCTGCTAGAGATGCTCCTAGGCCAAAATATACAACCGCCTAAATATTTTTAGGGCATGCCCTATTTTAGGAGCTGCCAGAGCGTGTGTTTTGCCCCTTCGTACCATATAAGTTAGTTTTTATAGAGCATGTCCTCCCTTAGGGAAGTTGTTAAAGTTGATATTATATAGGAAGTGGGTGAGGGACAACCCATTGTCCCTCTGCCCCAAACCCTAATCTGGCAGGTAGGTCCCACCTACCAACTCTGTACTATTTGCCGGCTTAGGTATCACCTTATTCGGCTTCTAGTCAGTCAGATTCCATCCGACTGGCTCCGTGCTCTTAAGTGTGTGACATGTTAGGCTTCTGGCAAGCCGGACACAGTTCGATTCGTACTTGGAACAGATGAGTCGGTAGCCGCCTCTTAGCAAGACATGCTGTCCCCCGGATACCAGTAAGTAAAAACCTCTCCCAATGCGATGTTTGCTTGCGTCAATCTTAAGTCCCTTTTCCTACCAATATTGGTAAATAAGAAGCACTCAAGTTTTTTATCACTTCTGGTGCTTATTTCTCTTTTCTTGTTCGTGATATTGCGACTCTACTTCGCCTAACACTTTAGTCGAACCGACTCAAACATCACATGTTCCAAGTCGTGCATGGACATAATTTTTGAGTCAAACCACATGAGAGGCCTAGAGAATCTCTCTCCAATTAAGGAGTAGAAAATCCCATCTTGGTGATTGATACGTCACAAATATATTCTTAATTTCTAATGTTCCTTGTTGTTTTCATGCCATATGCTACATGTTTTCCTTACACTTTATGTCATTTTTATCGATTTCCCGAGACTAACCTATTGACAAGATGCCATAGAGCCAGATCCTGTTTTCTGCTGTTTTTAGTTTCAGAAAAGTTGTTCTGGAAATATCCTTGAATTGGACGATTCAAAAGCCAGAAGTCTTAGAAGTCCCCGAGGGTCAAGGAAGTCCAAAGGAGACCCAGAGGGTGGCCCCGGAGCCCCCACATCATGCCTAGGCGCGGGTGGACCCCTAGCTGCGCCGGGAGGTGGTGTGGGCCTCTCGGACAACCACCGCCATCGCCCTTTTGCCTATATATGCCCCAGATGCATAAACCCTAAAGATATCGGCCCCCTTCCACGAAAATTTGCGTAGCTCCTCCGTCATTGCCGACAAGTTTCGGGGGACATAAATCTATGTTTCGGCACCCTGCCGGGACGGGGAAGTGCCCCTAGAGCCTTCTCCATCGACTCCACCGCCATCTTCATCGTCGTTGTTGTCTCCTATGATGAGAAGGGAGTAGTTCTCCCCCGGGGCTGAGGGCTCTACCGGTAGCTATTTGTCTCATCTCTCTCTCCCATGGTGTTATCTTTTTGTGATCCATGAGCTTTGTAATTTAGTTGAATAAGTAGATGTTACTCTCCATCTGTTATGCTACTAAAGTGGTTTATTTATGAGATCTCCGTAGACACTTTGATCACGGTGTAATTGTGACAGTGTGTGCATTGTGTGGTTTAGCATCATATTTATATCTTGTGTTGGATGACCCTATGAAATTGTAGTGTTGTTCTAGTACCTTCTAGGGCGCTCAAGTTGATAGTGTGGGGTTAACTAGACATGGGAATGCGACTTTAAGGTGTGCTTTGTAGCCCTACTATAACATCCCAAGTATGAAAAATAGCCATTAGAATGTTTGCTCTCTGTTATTTTATGTTTTGCATCATGACATCATGTTCATTGCATTTGTTTTTCTTGTTTTCCATTTGTTTTCCTCTGTTTTGCTTTGTTTTCCAACTGTTTTCCTTTGTTTTCCTTTGTTTTCTATTTGAATTTCAAACCAAATTTCAAACCTTTTGTTTCATACTTGTGATGTTACAATTTCCAAAATGATATTCAAATCAAAACAATCAATTGTTTCCATTAAAGTTGTGATTTCAAAACTGTTGATTTGTTTCTAATCAATAATTCATCTAATACCAAAAACATTTGAAATTCCAAACCAATATTTCAAATGCTTGTTCATACTTGATATGTTACAATCCTTCCAAATAAAAAGGTTCAAATAACACTTCCATTTGTTTCCATGAAAAATAAAAAGCTCAACTTTTTATCTGTTCTTTAATAATCCACTTAATCCAATTTGTTACTCAAATTCAAATACATTTTTCCAAACAGCAACCAATTCGAAATCATGAAAAATTACCAAAACAATTATAATCATTTGATTCCATTTAAACCTTAAGGATCAAACTATTTAAATATTGTTTTTAATAAATCTCTTAACCTAAAAAATCATTCAAATTTGAACCAACTTGCTAACGCACTTTTATTTTGAACTTTTGGAAAACAAAAGTTGTCAAATGGGTGCTGACAGAGTAAATAATCAACACAATTTTTCCTAGAATTTTTCCTAACCCAAAACTCTTTCTTTTCTTCCTATTGCTATTTCTGCAAAAAAAAAGTAACAAAACAAAAAAATAAAAAAGGAAAACGCTCAGAGGGGAGCAGCACGCAGGCCCAGCCCACCAGTTAGGCCCGGTACCCCCCTCGACCGTCGTCTTCTTCGTACGGCACAGCATCTGCCATAGCCACGTTGCAGAGAGGAGCACCAACGGTTGATGCTCCTCCCCCTCCCCCTATATCTAACCCTAGGGTGCCCTAGCCCCTGCCCTAATTTTTCTCCTCCCCTCCATCTCTTCTCCCCCGCCGTTCTCTCCCTTCTCCCTCTCTTTTCTCTCTGCTCTGCACCTCTGTAACTGAACCTGAACCCACCTCTCCCTCCGGCGATCGCCGCTTTCCTCCGCGCCACCGTGATGGGAAGGGGCGGGAATGGAACCCCCCGGCCTCCAGCTCCCTCCTCCACCCCTCGGCTTGGACCGGGAGTGCTCAGGTCGCCGCCGCCGTCAACGTTTGTCGCCACCGTCGCCCTCTGCTCGCCACCGCTGCCACGACCAGCTCCTCCCTCTGCGCTCCTTCCTCGGTGAGCATCCTCGCTCCCCTTCCCTCCTCCTCTGCACCACGGCACACCGCGCACCCCGCAGCAGCACGCCCACGCGCAGCACCCCACGGCGCCCTCCGGCGAGCACCGCTGCCGTCGATGCCTCTGTCTCTGTCGAGGTACAGAAAGGAACGAACAGATTCAGTTAAAAACACCCAGCTGCAACACCTTATACCCCCCCCCACGACCCTTCCTGTCAACAAGCAATCACTGTACCGCAGTGGCAGTGGCCCTTGTGCGCACGCCTAGGTGCTGGGTTCGATCCCCCAAAGCCACCCTTTTTATTTCTGTTTTTTTTCTTTTCTGCCCAAATTTCAGAAACTCTGATCTGAGCACTTAATTCTAAAATCAATATCAAATTGAATATCACTCCAATTTGAATGATTCAAAATTCTGTGGATTCATAATTTTGTGCTCCTTCTATTAATGTCAAGTTTGCAACATGTTTCTGTAACAATTTTTGCACTAAATAATTAATTACTGAAAATGCAATAAAATTTGGAAACTTTGGAATTTCATAACTTTAGTTCTGCTCATCCAATTTAATCAAACTTGGGCTCTAAAATTTTGTCTTAACAAACTCTACACATTGGTATTTTATTTGGTCACAATTGAATTAATTTTGAGCATGTTTCCCTCTGTTTACTAAAAATGACAGAATAAGAATGATTATGGAAAATTGCATAATAAATTCAATAATAACCCAAAAGTTATGTTTAATAACTCAAAATGTTCAGTGAAACATTTGATACATGTTTTCAACCTTTTCAATGCATTTTGTTTACTGTTTTGAATATTTTAAATTGGTGCAATATTTGAAAACTTGTTTAATTCACTTAATTTTGCAAAATTCATAACTTGGGCATAAAAATTCCAAATTCCACAAACTAAATATGTTTTCCAATCAACTTTTCATGTACTTTCCAAATATCAACTTTGTTTGCTGTTTTGAATAATTTAAATTGCTGAAAACAACTGTTTCTTAATTATTGCATTTAAAATTGCCAAAATAATAACTTGCTCATTTTAAATCCAATTTCAACAAATGAAATATGTTTTCCATGCAAAATTAAACCACATTTCAAATATAAAATTTGTTTCATGTTTTGAATAATTAAAATTGGTTAAATGATTTAAACCTTGTTTAAATCATTTAAAATTGTTAAATTCATAAATTGGTCAAACTAATTTCTTTTGGGACTTATAAAATATGTTTTCCAACCCTAAAAGTATAAGCTTTTCAATTATGAATCTCACTTAATGCTTTGCACAAATAAAAATTCAAATAAGTTCATGTTTGAATTAAATTCATTTAATTCTTGCTTAAACTTGTTTAATTCATAAATAATTTATTTGAAATCCTTTTCCAACAAGTGAAACATGTATTCCACCCAAAACTTTGTGTTCTTTTCAAATATGAACTTTGTTATCTATTTTGAACAATTAAAAGTGGTGAAAACAACAAATTCTTGTGTAACACCTTTAAGAAACCAAAATTTCATAACTTAATAAATAAAATTCCAAACTTGGTAAACCTTATTTCCAATTGATTCTATTGTTGTTATTTTTGCTGTTTTCCTCATCCATGCATCATGCTAATCCACTTTCACATGTTGCTTAGTTGTAAAACAACTAATTCAACCATAATTCATGGGCTTTTCATGCGCAACTCAAATTGCATGTGGGTCCATTTAAACCTGTTATCTTGTCAACTAGTGTATTCCTATGCATCAATTAAATGGTCATGCATCATCCCATGTTTGTGCATTATGCCATGATATTGATTGTTTGTCCTTCTGCGTTGTTTGTTTGCTTCTTCTCGGATACACGACGACGTTGAGACCGATGATACTTACGACACCCCTTCTGAGGATCTAGCTCAGTACCAGGCTGCTGAGTTTGCAGGCAAGTATTCACTCACATGAACCATTGTGTTCCTTTCAACATTGGATACCGATACTTTCCGTTGTCTATTCTGCTAGCCCTATGAATAGTTGCTTCTGTTACGAACCCATCACATGATATCCTGAACCCTGAGATTGCCCCACCTCCACTCCTATAACCCCTTTGCTTGTGCCCGTGTCTTACTAGCATGCTTAGGTTTGTTTTGCTCGAGTCTGTTGTCCGTTACTTTCTGTTATCATATTCTATTATGTTCTGGGGCTCGATGTTAAACAATCAACCTGTTAATGTTTGAGGTAATAATAATCTGATGATAAGGCACCGGCAGGAGGCCCGACGTGGTTTTGAGGCCTGCTAGTGTCGACCCTAATAGGAAAAGGGTCTTGACTACTGATCCACGATGAGCGCACTAACCGCATGTGGGAAGCGTGTATGGGCGCCCCCCTCAATTTGATTCGATTCGCATCTCGTCCAAATCGCCACACTTAGTTCGGGCTTTCCATTTGATGCATGCATGTGCAGGTGCGAACCCTTGGCGCCAGGGTGGAACTTTTGTAGTCGGCATTTAGGGCGGCATGGTCTTAGAGTGCTATGAGGGTCCCCTTTTCTTCGTGGGGCTCGATTAGCCGCGCACGCACAGCATGTGGTTCTTTGGGCTTGATGCGAAGAAGAGTTGAGTTGTGTTGAGTGCCCCGCTTGGTGGGAGGCATTCCATCTGGCGGGTTATTCTTACGTGTACGGCCAAATTGGTGCACCCCTGCAGGGATAAATCTTCTCGAGAAGCCGTGTTTTCCGCGGTTATGGATTACTTGGTGAAAGTACTAGCTAACAAGTACTCGGAACAACTTACACCTAACTAATGATAACTTGACTAGTAATAGGCTTATTGACACAACAATCTGAACCATCACTAATCCAACTGTGTGAGTTATCCTCGGATTGCTTCTTTGGATAAGGGGCGAGATCCAGGATGGGTTTGTTTGGGTGGTTAGTTATAGTTGGTTACGATACGCTATCTTATCCCTTTTCTGATAGCCGGAAGTTGTGGAATGTTTCTGTAGTTGGTCAGAGCAGCCAGTTGCAGCATCTTTTGTATCACCCCTTTCTTCCGTTGAACCCAAAGCATCTGTGCTTGGTGTTGACGGGTTACACTTTGGTGAACTGTGAGTCTTGCTTGCCAGTACGTTTATGTACTGACCCCTTTGGGGCTGTGGTTTCCGCAGACTACGTTTCCGAGGATCCCCATGGTGGCTACTACGTGGAGTTTGACGAGGCTGCTGACGAGTAGATAGCGGACCCGGGCAGGATCCGAGACTTCGTGGATGGGCTCCGTCTTTTCGTTTCCGGCCTCTTAGGCCTATTTGGATCTTGTCTGTACTCAGACATTCTGGATGCTTCCGCTGTGATGTAATGATGATATGTTGGGACATGTGTCCTCTAGATGATTGTATTTGCTATCTCTGCTCTAGTGAGAGCTATTTGCAACTTATTTCAATCTTTTGTGTCGTAGAGATCTGTTGTGATATCACTTGTTCCAATGCCGTTGACGTACCATGCGTGTTTGTTTTGAAGTACGTCAATGGAAGTATCCTGATTTCTATGGGATGGTTTACGTACACGATGAACAGTAGAGTTTGGTTGTCACACATACGTGTGTTGGCCTACTCGTAAGAGATGCGGGTGCAGGTAAGCCCCGTAATCCAATCATCTGCTGTTCAACGGAACTGCGAGTATCCCCTAGAAGTCCGGGTGCGACAAATGGTATCAGAGCCTGTCTGCCTGTAGGATCCCTTTTTACTGGTCGCAGTTGAGTCTAGAAACTATTTTGTAGCTATATAGGAAAAATGAAACGTGAGAGTAGGAATTCTGTTCTTTTATTTCTTTCCCCACCCACCCTCCCTTTTCTGGTAAGGAAGTGCAACGTTGTTTTCCCTTCTCATCTAAACTTTTCAAGTTAGGATTTCACGAATCCTGGTTTCTCTAGGATGGTTATATCTACTAGACCATAGGAATGGAGGTGGTTGTGACATGATTTATCATGTTGCCTACTCACGATTGAGAACGGAGGCGTGTAAGCCCCGGAAGCAGATCCTCTATTCCTTAAGCAGTAGATATTGATCCTTTAGAAGCCCGGATGGGTTTTCCATAGTACCTAAGGTGTTTTGATCTCGTTTTCCTGATGTTGCTTCGATATCCTGTTCTTCTCAACATCCTTTTCGTCTGTTGAAACCTTGTTCTACCGGCGTATAATCAATAACTCTGTTCCACCCTTCTGGCCAGATAGTCTATTCTCCAAATGAATCAAGTTCTAGTCAGCTATACAACCTCGATACAAAACCTCTACCTCTACTTGAAAATGTTCCGGTGGTTTGCGAATTCCCTGACATCTTTCCAGAAGAGTTGCCAGGAATGCCTATCATCTTGAAATTCCAGAAAAACTATCCAAGGTGCACGATGTGTTTCACGTGTCACAGCTCAAGAGGATCTTCGCAAGAAGTATCCGGACCTTTTCTTTTCTCAGTAGGAATCTCGGGGCGCGATTCCTTCAAGGGGGGGGGGGGGCGTTTTGTAACATCCCAAGTATGAAAAATAGCCATTAGAATGTTTGCTCTCTGTTATTTTATGTTTTGCATCATGACATCATGTTCATTGCATTTGTTTTGCTTGTTTTCCATTTGTTTTCCTCTGTTTTGCTTTGTTTTCCAACTGTTTTCCTTTGTTTTCTATTTGAATTTCAAACCAAATTTCAAACCTTTTGTTTCATACTTGTGATGTTACAATTTCCAAAATGATATTCAAATCAAAACAATCAATTGTTTCCATTAAAGTTGTGATTTCAAAACTGTTGATTTGTTTCTAATCAATAATTCATCTAATACCAAAAACATTTGAAATTCCAAACCAATATTTCAAATGCTTGTTCATACTTGCTATGTTACAATCCTTCCAAATAAAAAGGTTCAAATAACACTTCCATTTGCTTCCATGAAAAATAAAAAGCTCAACTTTTTATCTGTTCTTTAATAATCCACTTAATCCAATTTGTTACTCAAATTCAAATACATTTTTCCAAACAGCAACCAATTTGAAATCATGAAAAATTACCAAAACAATTATAATCATTTGATTCCATTTAAACCTTAAGGATAAAACTATTTAAATATTGTTTTTAATAAATCTCTTAACCTAAAAATCATTCAAATTTGAACCAAATTGCTAACAGCACTTTTATTTTGAACTTTTGGAAAACAAAAGTTGTCAAATGGGTGCTGACAGAGTAAATAATCAACACAATTTTTCCTAGAATTTTTTCTAACCCAAAACTCTTTCTTTTCTTCCTATTGCTATTTCTGCAAAAAAAAAGTAACAAAACAAAAAAATAAAAAAGGAAAACGCTCAGAGGGGAGCAGCACGCAGGCCCAGCCCACCAGTTAGGCCCGGTACCCCCCTCGACCGTCGTCTTCTTCGTACGACACATCATCCGCCATAGCCACGTTGCAGAGAGGAGCACCAACGGTTGATGCTCCTCCCCCTTCCCCTATATCTAACCCTAGGGTGCCCTAGCCCCTGCCCTAATTTTTCTCCTCCCCTCCATCTCTTCTCCCCCGCCGTTCTCTCCCTTCTCCCTCTCTTTTCTCTCTGCTCTGCACCTCTGTAACTGAACCTGAACCCACCTCTCCCTCCGGCGATCGCCGCTTTCCTCCGTGCCACCGTGATGGGAAGGGGCGGGAATGGAACCCCCCGGCCTCCAGCTCCCTCCTCCACCCCTCGGCTTGGACCGGGAGTGCTCAGGTCGCCGCCGCCGTCAACGTTTGTCGCCACCGTCGCCCTCTGCTCGCCACCGCTGCCACGACCAGCTCCTTCCTCTGCGCTCCTTCCTCGGTGAGCATCATCGCTCGCCTTCCCTCCTCCTCTGCACCACGGCACACCGCACACCCCGCAGCAGCAGGCCCACGCGCAGCACCCCACGGCACCCTCCGGCGAGCACCGCTGCCGTCGATGCCTTTGTCTCTGTCGAGGTACAGAAAGGAACGAACAGATTCAGTTAAAAACACCCAGCTGCAACACCTTATACCCCCCCCCCCCACGACCCTTCCTGTCAACAAGCAATCACTCTACCGCAGTGGCAGTGGCCCTTGTGCGCACGCCCAGGTGCTGGGTTCGATCCCCCAAAGCCACCCTTTTTATTTCTGTTTTTTTTCTTTTCTGCCCAAATTTCAGAAACTCAGATCTGAGCACTTAATTCTAAAATCAATATCAAATTGAATATCACTCCAATTTGAATGATTCAAAATCCTGTGGATTCATAATTTTGTGCTCCATCTATTAATGTCAAGTTTGCAACATGTTTCTGCAACAATTTTTGCACTAAATAATTAATTACTGAAAATGCAATAAAATTTGGAAACTTTGGAATTTCATAACTTTAGTTCTGCTCATCCAATTTAATCAAACTTGGGCTCTAAAAATTTGTCTTGACAAACTCTACACATTGGTATTTTATTTGGTCACAATTGAATTAATTTTGAGCATGTTTCCCTCTGTTTACTAAAAATGGCAGAATAAGAATGATTATGGAAAATTGCATAATAAATTCAATAATAACCCAAATATTAAGTTTAATAACTCAAAATGTTCAGTGAAACATTTGCTACATGTTTTCAACCTTTTCAATGCATTTTGTTTACTGTTTTGAATATTTTAAATTGGTGCAATATTTGAAAACTTGTTTAATACACTTAATTTTGCAAAATTCATAACTTGGGCATAAAAATTCCAAATTCCACAAACTAAATATGTTTTCCAATCAACTTTTCATGTACTTTCCAAATATCAACTTTGTTTGCTGTTTTGAATAATTTAAATTGCTGAAAACAACTGTTTCTTAATTATTGCATTTAAAATTGCCAAAATAATAACTTGCTCATTTTAAATCCAATTTCAATAAATGAAATATGTTTTCCATGCAAAATTAAACCACATTTTCAAATATAAAATTTGTTTCATGGTTTGAATAATTAAAATTGGTTAAATGATTTAAACCTTGTTTAAATCATTTAAAATTGTTAAATTCATAACTTGGTCAAACTAATTTCTTTTGGGACTTATAAAATATGTTTTCCAACCCTAAAAGTATAAGCTTTTCAATTATGAATCTCACTTAATGCTTTGTACAAATAAAAATTCAAATAAGTTCATGTTTGAATTAAATTCATTTAATTCTTGCTTAAACTTGTTTAATTCATAAATAATTTATTTGAAATCCTTTTCCAACAAGTGAAACATGTATTCCACCCAAAACTTTGTGTTCTTTTCAAATATGAACTTTGTTATCTATTTTGAACAATTAAAAGTGGTGAAAACAACAAATGCTTGTGTAACACCTTTAAGAAACCAAAATTTCATAACTTAATAAATAAAATTCCAAACTTGGTAAACCTTATTTCCAATTGATTCTATTGTTGTTATTTTTGCTGTTTTCCTCATCCATGCATCATGCTAATCCACTTTCACATGTTGCTTAGTTGTAAAACAATTAATTCAACCATAATTCATGGGCTTTTCATGCGCAACTCAAATTGCATGTGGGTCCATTTAAACATGTTATCGTGTCAACTAGTGTATTCCTATGCATCAATTAAATGGTCATGCATCATCCCCTGTTTGTGCATTATGCCATGATATTGATTGTTTGTCCTTCTGTGTTGTTTGTTTGCTTCTTCTCGGATACACGACGACGTTGAGACCGACGATACTTACGACACCCCTTCTGAGGATCTAGCTCAGTACCAGGCTGCTGAGTTTGCAGGCAAGTATTCACTCACATGAACCATTGTGTTCCTTTCAACATTGGATACCGATACTTTCCGTTGTCTATTCTGCTAGCCCTATGAATAGTTGCTTCTGTTACGAACCCATCACATGATATCCTGAACCCTGAGATTGCCCCACCTCCACTCCTATAACCCCTTTGCTTGTGCCCGTGTCTTACTAGCATGCTTAGGTTTGTTTTGCTCGAGTCTGTTGTCCGTTACTTTCTGTTATCATATTCTATTATGTTCTGGGGCTCGATGTTAAACAATCAACCTGTTAATGTTTGAGGTAATAATAATCTGATGATAAGGCACCGGCAGGAGGCCCGGCGTGGTTTTGAGGCCTGCTAGTGTCGACCCTAATAGGAAAAGGGTCTTGTCTACTGATCCATGATGAGCGCACTAACCGCATGTGGGAAGCGTGTATGGGCGCCCCCCTCAATTTGATTCGATTCGCATCTCGTCCAAATCGCCACACTTAGTTCGGGCTTTCCATTTGATGCATGCATGTGCAGGTGCGAACCCTTGGCGCCAGGGTGGAACTTTTGTAGTCGGCATTTAGGGCGGCGTGGTCTTAGAGTGCTATGAGGGTCCCCTTTTCTTCGTGGGGCTCGATTAGCCGCGCACGCACAGCATGTGGTTCTTTGGGCTTGATGCGAAGAAGAGTTGAGTTGTGTTGAGTGCCCCGCTTGGTGGGAGGCATTCCATCTGGCGGGTTATTCTTACGTGTACGGCCAAATTGGTGCACCCCTGCAGGGATAAATCTTCTCGAGAAGCCGTGTTTTCCGCGGTTATGGATTACTTGGTGAAAGTACTGGCTAAGAAGTACTCGGAACAACTTACACCTAACTAATGATAACTTGACTAGTAATAGGCTTATTGACACAACAATCTGAACCATCACTAATCCAACTGTGTGAGTTATCCTCGGATTGCTTCTTTGGATAAGGGGCGAGATCCAGGATGGGTTTGTTTGGGTGGTTAGTTATAGTTGGTTACGATACGCTATCTTATCCCTTTTCTGATAGCTGGAAGTTGTGGAATGTTTCTGTAGTTGGTCAGAGCAGCCAGTTGCAGCATCTTTTGTATCACCCCTTTCTTCCGTTGAACCCAAAGCATCTGTGCTTGGTGTTGACGGGTTACACTTTGGTGAACTGTGAGTCTTGCTTGCCAGTACGTTTATGTACTGACCCCTTTGGAGCTGTGGTTTCCGCAGACTACGTTTCCGAGGATCCCCATGGTGGCTACTACGTGGAGTTTGACGAGGCTGCTGACGAGTAGATAGCGGACCCGGGCAGGATCCGAGACTTCGTGGATGGGCTCCGTCTTTTCGTTTCCGGCCTCTTAGGGCTATTTGGATCTTGTCTGTACTCAGACATTCTGGATGCTTCCGCTGTGATGTAATGATGATATGTTGGGACATGTGTCCTCTGGATGATTGTATTTGCTATCTCTGCTCTAGTGAGAGCTATTTGCAACTTATTTCAATCTTTTGTGTCGTAGAGATCTGTTGTGATATCACTTGTTCCAATGCCGTTGACGTACCATGCGTGTTTGTTTTGAAGTACGTCAATGGAAGTATCCTGATTTCTATGGGATGGTTTACGTACACGATGAACAGTAGAGTTTGGTTGTCACACATACGTGTGTTGGCCTACTCGTAAGAGATGCGGGTGCAGGTAAGCCCCGTAATCCAATCATCTGCTGTTCAACGGAACTGCGAGTATCCCCTAGAAGTCCGGGTGCGACACCTACGCAATGAATTGGTGTTTGTTATCCGACCAGAGATTAGTTCGATGTAGCATAGGGAAGAGAGATATTTATGCATTCAATTATGTTATCATTGCTGAGAGTGTCCACTAGTGAAAGTATGATCCCTAGGCCTTTTTTCTAAGCATTGAAACACCGTTTACAATTAGTTCTGCTATATGTTTGCTTGCTGCATTTTTATTTCAGATTTCTATTGCCACTTATTATCATGCATATCACTTGTATTTTACTTTCTCTTCGCCGAACTAGTGCACCTATACAACTGACAATTGTATTAGGTGTTGGGGACACAGGAGACTTCTTGTATCGTAAATTCAGGGTTGCTTGAGAGGGATATCTTTGACCTCTCCTCCCTAAGTTCGATAAACCTTGGTTGATCCACTTAAGGGAAACTTGCGGCTGTTCTATAAACCTCTGCACTTGGACGCCTAACACCGTCTACAAGAATAGAAGCGTGCATAGACATCAAGCTCTTTTCTGGCGCCGTTGCCGGGGAGGTAAGGTAAAAGGTACTCACATCCTCCGCGAGTGCTCGAAGTTATTTCCTTTAGATTCTGCAATTATATCTTTTTGTTTCTTGTTTTTATTTTCAGTAGTTAGGCTTAATGGAAAACAACAAAAATATAAGGGAACTTTATAATCTTTATCTTGAGTTAGGACATGAAGTGTTTGAATAGAAAATTTAAAAACCTATGGAATTTTATTTGCATGCTAGTAGAAATGTTATTAGTATGAATTCTTTGAACACCTTGCTAATGCTGTTGAAAAGTCTAAGCTTGAGGAAGCTAGTTTTTATGAAAATGATCTTTTTAGTCCCCCAAGCACCGAGGAACAAATTTTCTTTGATGATACTTTGCCTCCAATATATGATGATTACAATGTTGAATATGTTATTTTCAGTCCACCTACTACTGAGGAGAAAATTAATTATGATTATAAAATGCATCTTACATTTGATGATTATGGTGATGAGAATAATAATGATAGCTATTTTATTGAATTTGCGCCCACTACTATTAAAGAGAATGACTATGCTTATGTGGATAGTATAAATTGTTGTATGAATGTGGCTCATGATAAGAATGTTATATGTGATAGTTATATTGTTAATTTTATTCATGATGCTACTGAAAGTTATTATGAGAGAGGGAAACATAGTTTTATGCATCTCAACAATATCAAGTTTCCTCTCTTTATGTTGAAAATTTTGAAGTTGCACTTGTTTTGCTTTCCTGTGCTTGTTGAATTGTGCTTTCATGACTTGTTTTCTACAAGATTTTTTTCATAGGAAGTGTGTTAGACTTAAATTTGTTTTACATTTGCTTCTTGATGCTCTCTTTTGCTTCAATTCATATTTCTCATGTGAGCATCTTCTCAAATTATCATGGCTAGCTAAAAGGCTTCAAATAAAAGCACTTCTTGGGAGATAACCCATGGTTTTATTTTTTATTTGTTTTTCTCTGTTTTCTTTGAGTCAATGTGTTGTTTACTTCTGTAGAAATCCTTTGTATCTTTATTTTCTCGCATTTGTTGTGCCAAGTAAAGTTTCTAGCAAAAGCTGGAGTTGGTTTTCGAATTTATGGTGGTAGAAGAAAAATTGGGTGGAGAGGAGGGTAGTGGGGGGCGAATTCGTGTCAATCTAGCTCTGGATACTAGATGATATGGAGGGTAAACCTCTAGGGTGGCCCGATCTTCACGAATCGACCAAGAACACAAAGAACAAATGATGAACACGATGAAGACGAGAGGGGAACGAGGGGGAAATCGGGTGAAAATCAAGGGAGAAACGTGGGAAATCGAGAGGAGATAACTAGTAAGAACCGAAGAACCCCAAATCTCCCGTCAACTAAACCCCGATGGCCGCCTACGGGACGATCGATCCAACTGAACTCACCTTATCGGAAACCGCTTCACACCCGTGGCCGGTCCACCACGCCAATAGAACCTCAAGGGTTAGTTGAGCAAGATTGGGCAATCCCTAACTGAATCCCAAGGGTAAAGGATAGGTAATTGAGGTGAATCGTGATACAGTCCTAGGTACACATCATAGGAGTAGCCTCACAAGAGGGATACACGAGCAAAGCTCGAAGTTCTTAATTCGTCTCTAACCTAGATCTGAGCCAAGAGGTTCCCTTATATAGCCTAGGGGGTAGGTGGGGGTGAAAAGGGGGTTTTCACCCACTTTTGTGAGATGGAAGGAAAGCCGGCCAGCTCGGGTGGGTGGGTGGCCTGAGGTGCAGAGGGGCCGGGCGGCTCGCGCAGGTGGCCGGCCTGGGGCGCGCAGGGAGGCCAGCCTGGTCGAGGTGCTGGCCGGGATTCCTGCACCTTCCCTTCTTCCTCCTTCTCTTCTCCCTTCTCGATGTCTTCTTCTTGGACTTCCTCCATGGCTCCTTGGGCATCATCTTGGGCTCCATGGTGGGATCCAACCTAGGCACGTAGAGGGGTAATCCATGAGGTAGCTTACCATTCACCAAGACACCGAAAGCATATAGAGATAGGGGTGAATTCACCTTGTTTAGTAGCGATGTAGGGCTTGGTGGAATAGGGTGCGCTGCATCATCTCCCCCCCTTGGAAAAGAGTCGCCCTCGACTCTTGATCCATCCTTCCGCGTGTGGAACAATGAGCGGGAGAAGGAATGTTGATGACGAAGATGTCATTGAAGTTGAGACGCTTATCGAAGGTCATGCAAAGGTAGGCTCGTAGTGGTGGTAGTCCAAATGCGATGACGATGTTGGAATGCTCCTCACCGGTTGGGTGATGAAGATCTTGAATGGAGGTGTAGTCGTCGTCGAATAGATCAAGAGGTGGTTGCTCAATTGGTTGCGGGAACATTTGATTGTAGATGAACTTGACGTATTGGTTGCATGCCACTCTATTGCTTTCATTGTCGTTGATTCGCTTGTCGAAGTCCATGTACAACTTGATGGTTGGTATGTAGTCGTGGGAGTCATTGTCGTTTATGCGCTTGTCGAACTCCAAGTGTGTCTTGACGGTTGGTATGTAGTCGTGGGAGTCATTTTCGTTGACGCGCTTGTCGAACTCCAAGTACATCTTGACGTGTGGGATGTAGACGGAGAAGGCGTTGTCGGTGATGCGCTTGTCTAACTCCATGCACATCTTGACGTGTGGGATGTAGAAGGGGAAGGCGTTGTCGTGGATGCGCTTGTCGAACTCCATGCACATCTTGACATGTGGGATGTAGGCGGAGAAGATGTTGTCGTTGATGATGTGCTCGACAAGTTCTATGTAGATCTTGACTTGTGGGATGTGGACGGAGAATGCATTGTCGTGGATGTTCATGCTTTGTGGAGAGCCGTGTATGGTGAATAGTCTATGAGGGCTAGCATGCTTTAGAGGTTCACCAAATTTCTGCAAAATAGACAACAAAGATGGAGAGAGGGTTGGTAAGCCGTTAGTGTTAATAAGCATGAATTGTGTTTTGCTCTCAACTCTCATCTCACTTTTGGTGGCTATCACGGCTATGCTTCTAAGAACACTCATGCCTTTTCCACTCATGATAGGCTTGTGGCTCTCACTCACGGAATGGTGGATCACTCTCTCACCACTCATCTCACTAGAAGCTTGAGATGAAACAATAGAAGTCTCCAAGTTCTTGGCACTTGAGGTGTGCGGGTTTGTTGAAGGTGTTGCATTGCTTGGAGGAGGAGGTTGTGTCATGGCATGTGGCAAAGAGAGGTCAATCATCTCGTCTCTTGGGTTGATCTCAAATTGTAGAATTTTGGGCTTGCTTGGAGGAGGAGGTAATGTCACGGCTTGTGTCAAAGAAGGCTCGATCATCACCGTGATGTGGTAGTGGAAGCCATGCCTTGTAGCATCCTCAAGTGATTGATGACTATGGAGATGATATTCTTGGCTATAATGGTGACTTGGGCGTTGCCTTGCGGAAGTTGGAATTAGGTGCTTGGAAGTCAAGTGGAGGGTGTCACCAAGTTCTTTGCTACCTCCATCGATGATAACCTTGATACATTTGCCATTTACGCCGGCTCTAGTTTGAAAGAGGTTGCATCGTTGGTCATATTCATCTTGAGGGGAGGTGTTAAGAACTCGTGTCACCACTCGCGATGGATTCTTGTCCTCATTGCAATAGACGCTTTCTTCACCATTCTTCGGCATGTTAAAGGAATTAAGAGCAACTTGGTGCAAGGCATAGTATTTGCCTTAACTGATGGAGTCACGTTCACCATCTTGGTTCACAATCATGATCAACTTTTTGGAACACTCGAAAGACTTGTGTCCATTTCCACCACATGTGAAGCAAGTACTTGTGCTCGATTTGAGTTGAGGAGCAATAAGGGTGGTGGTAGGAGACATTTGTTCCTTGAATGGTTCCGGAGTGTTGTTGGTAGCATTGGAAGCTCTAGAGGTGCTCTTGTTGATGGTCGGAGTTGTTACTTGTGTCATTGGAGATGAAGAATAAGGTCTTGTAGAGGTTGGCAATGGATGAGCCCCTTTCACAAGGTCACATTCATTAAAGTCTTCATCATAGATTGGTGGAGTGGTATCCTCAAGCGCATCGTGATGTCGATCTTGTGGCATTGGAGGAATAACTTTGCACTCTTGTGTAACATCCCAAGTCTGAAAAATAGCCTTTAGAATGTTTGCTCTCTGTTATTTTATGTTTTGCATCATGGCATCATGTTGGTTGCATTTGTTTTGTTTGTTTTCCATTTGTTTTCCTCTGTTTTCAGTTGTTTTCCAACTGTTTTCATTTGTTTTCCTTTGTTTTCTGTTTGAATTTCAACTCAAATTTCAAACCCTTTGTTTCATCCTTGTGATGTTACAATTTCCAAAGTGAGAGTTCAAGTAAAAACAACCAAATTGCTTTCATTTTATTCCATAATGCTCACTCATTAAAAGGTTGGGTTTAATCAATCAGTTGTTTCCAAATAACATTCAAACAATTCAAATACAAATCTCAAACAACACCTCATTTGAAAATTATAAAAATACCAAACAATTTATAAACACAATTGCTCTATTTAATCAATAGGGGTCACCCTAATAAAAAACATTTTTTTCAATATTAATCAATTAATCATCCAATTATTCCAGTTCAAACCAATTTACAAAACATCAAATAAAGTTTGCACTTTTCAAAAACCAAGTTGACATTTTGGTAGATGTTGACTTAATTAACCCACATGAATTTTCCCTAAATTTTTAAAACTCAAAAACCTATCAATTCCTTCCAATATCTTTTGCTACAAAAAAAAGAAGAAAAACAAATAGAAAAGGAGAAGGAGAGAGTAACCAGCCAGCCCACCCTTCTTTTCCTTCTCCCACAACCCAGCCCACCTCCTTGAAGCCCAGTACCCCTTTCGCTGGTCATCTTCCTCGAGCTGATGTCACTGTGTACGAACACCAAAACAACCACACGATCTCCCCCTCCCCTCTCTGATGCCATGCCGTACGAGCTAGGGCTGCTCCTTAAAACCTACACCCTCCCCTCTTCTAGCCTAACCCTAGCCCTACTCATCCTTCCCCGCCGCCATCTTCTTCCTCTCCCCTCCATCTCTCTCTTTTCTCTGTTACTGAACCCTGAACCCACCGAGTAGAACACCTCTGAACCCGGCGAGGATCACCGGCGTGGAGCCTCCGACGAGCGCGCTGGGGCCGGGAATGGAACGCCCCCGGCCCCCTCTTCCTCCTCCATCTCTCGGCGAGGGCCGAGGAGCCCTGGAGCTCCGGCGCCGTCCGCCCCAAGGCGGCCATCGCCCCTGCCTGCTGCTCGATGCGCTGCCCTGTGTCCGCCCCAACTTCCTCGAGCGCCTCGAGGTGAGGTGCGCCTCCTCCTCCCTCCTCTCGATCCTCCTCCCTCTCCCTCCTCTCTACTCGCACAACCCCACGGCCCTCCGGCGAGCACCGCTGCACCCTCCGTGGAAGCCATCGACCGTGTACCTGCAGTTCAGTACGCACACGTTCAGTTTTTTCAGAAAACAGCCCGCAGCCAACACCTTAACCTCCCCCCGCTGCATCTCCTAGCACAAGCCATCGCACACCCCAGTGGTAGCTTCCCCAGCGCGCGCAGCCACAGATCCCGGGTTCGAGTCCCAGCTTCCCACCCCTTTTGCTTCTA
Organism: Alopecurus myosuroides; assembly: GCA_028641055.1. Taxonomy (NCBI): domain Eukaryota; kingdom Viridiplantae; phylum Streptophyta; class Magnoliopsida; order Poales; family Poaceae; genus Alopecurus; species Alopecurus myosuroides. The sequence goes on along the minus strand of CM054059.1, from coordinate 364,043,330 downwards.
TTTTGTTCCCATTTAGGTGCAGTGCAAGTTCCTGAACCTCATACCCCCTTGAGACCCCTCCCTAACACAAAAACCGCACCAGCCCCACTGGTGCTGTTCCCTCAGCACAAGCAGGAGGTGCAGGGATCAAATCCCACCCCCTGCACCATTAACAAATTTTTTATTTTTCCATGATTTGGTCACAGAAACTTCACAAATTCACAACTAGGCCCTTGCAAGTTATTCTAGCCTCTGGAAAAATATTTTCTAAGTCCCTAGTGCAGTAAAAATGGCAGATTTGCACCCAATTTTGGAAATTGCGTAAATAAAATCATTTTAACTCCAAATCCAACATTTTTGGTATGTTTTCAATACCAAATTAAATACTCTACCCAAATATAAAATTTGTTTACTGTTTTGAATATTTTAAATTGGTGCAAAATTTGAAAACTTGTCAAATTCACTTAAATTTGCAAAATTCATAACTTGCTCATAAAAATTCCAAATTTCACAAACCAAATATGTTTTCCAATCAATTTTTCATGTACTTTCCAAATATAAATTTTGTTTGCTGTTTTGAATAATTTAAATTGCTGAAAACAACTGTTTCTTATTTATTGCATTTAAAATTGCCAAAATAATAACTTGCTCATTTTAAATCCAATTTCCACAAATGAAATATGTTTTCCATGCAAAATTAAACCCTCTTTCCAAATATAAAATTTGTTTCATGTTTTGAATAATTAAAATTGGTTAAATAATTCAAACCTTGTTCAATTCATTTAATATTGTTAAATTCATAACTGATCAAAACAAATTCTTTTGGGACATATAAAATATGTTTTCAAACCATAAAAGCATAAAATTTTCAAATATGAACTTCATCTAATGTTTTGAACAAATAAGAATTCAAATAAGTTCATGTTTGAATTAATTTCATTTAATTCTTGCTTACACTTGTTTAATTCATAAATAATTTATTTGAAATCCTTTTTCAACAAGTGAAACATGCAATCCACCTAAAATTGTGTGTTCTTATCAAATATGAACTTTGTTATCTATTTTGAACAATTAAAATTGGTGAAAACAACAAATGCTTGTGTGACACCTTTAAGTAACCAAAATTTCCTAAATTAATAAATGGATTTCTAAACTTGTTGAACCTTATTTCCATTTGGTTCTATTGTTGTTATTTTGTTGTTTTCCTCATCCATGCATCATGATAATTCACTTACACAATTTGATTAGTTGTAAAACAATTAATTCCACCATAATTCATGGGCTTTTCATATGCAATCCAATTGCATATGGGTCCATTTAATCCTGTTTCTATCTTGTCAACTAGTTTATTTTGTTGCATCAATTAAATGGTCATGCATCATCCCATTGTTTGTGCACTATGCCATGTTATTGATTGTTTATCTTTCTGCCTTGTTTGTTTGCTTCTTCTCGGATACACGACGACGTTGAGACCGACGATACTTTCGACACCCCTTCTAAGGAGTTAGCTCAGTACCAGGCTACTGGGTTTTGCAGGCAAGTTATCACTCACATGAACCACTGTGTTCCTTTCAACATTGGTTACCGATACTTTCCGTTGTTCCTTTCTGCTAGCCTTAGTAGTAGTTGTTTCTGTTACGAACCTATCACATGAATCCCTTAAACCTGATATTGCCTCATCTCCCTTCCTACAACCCATTGTTTGAGCCAGTGTCTTACTAGCATGCTTAGGTTGTTTTGCTCGAGTCTGTTACCCGTTACTTACTGTTACTACTTCTATTACGTTGTGGGGGCTCGATGTTTAATCAATCAATCATGCTAATGTTACTATTAATAATAAATTTGATGATAAGGCACCGGCAGGAGGCCCATGAGAGGTTTTGAAGCCTGCTAGTGTCGACCCTAATAGGAAAAGGGTCTTGTCTACTGATCCATGATGAGCGCACTACCCGCATTTGGGAAGCGAGTATGGGCGCCCCCCTCAACTTGACCTGATTCGCATCTCGTCCAAATCGCCTCATTTAGTTCGTGTTTTCCATTTGCCGCATGCATGTTTTTGCGAGCCCAGGCCAGGGTGGAACTTTTGTAGTCGGCATATAGGGGGACACGGTCTTAGAGTGCTATGAGGGTCCCTTTTCTTCGGGGCTTGATTAGCCGTGCGCCCAAGGTTCTTTGGGCTTGATGCGAAGAATGGGTGGTTGTGTTGAGTGCCCCGCTTGGTGGGAGGCATCCCATCTGGCGGGATATTCATGAGTGTACGGCCAAATTGGTGCAACCCTGCAGGGATAATCTTCTCGAGAAGCCGTGTTTTCCGCGGTTATGGATTACTTGGTGAAAGTACTGGCTAACAAGTACTCAGGACAACTTAAACATAATGATAAAACATGTTACACCCCATGATTAATAACTTGACTAGTAATAGGTTGATGACATAATAATTTGATTCACCTTTAATACAACTGTGTGAGTTATCCTCGGATTGCTTCTTCGGATAAGGGGCGAGATCCAGGATGGGTTTGTTTGAAGTTATCGTTCAGTTGGTTACAATCCTCGATCTTATCTCCTTTCTGTTAGCCGGCAGTTGTAGTATGTTTCTGTAGTTGTGTAGAGCAGCCAGTTGCAGCATCTTTTATATCCCCTCTCTTCCGTTGAACCCAAGGCATCTGTGCTTGGTGTTGACGGGTTACACTTTGGTGAATTGTGAGTCTTGCTTGCCAGTACGTTTATGTACTGACCCCTTTGGGGCTGTGGTTTCCGCAGACGACGTTTTCCGAGGATCTACATGGTGGCTACTACGTGGAGTATGACGAGACTGCTGACGAGTAGATAGCGGACCCGGGCAGGATCCGAGACTTCGTGGATGGGCTCCGTCTTTTCGTTTCCGGCCTCTTAGGCCTATTTGGATTTTTTCTGTACTCAGACATGTTGAATGCTTCCGCTGTATTGTAATGATGTATTGTTGGGGCAGGTGCCCTCTGAATGATTGTATTTGCTATCTCTGCTCTAATGAGAGCCATTTGCAACTTATTTCAATCTTTTGTGTCATAGAGATCTGTTGTGATATCAGTTGTTCAACGCCGTTGACGTACCATGTGTGTATGGTTTGAAGTACGTCGACGGAAGTGCCTTTGATCTCTAGTGGATAGTTTACATCGACGATGGAATAGCAGGGCTTGTGTTGTCGCGCATAAGCGCAGGCCTACCAGGAAGCTGGGACGTGGGAGCAGTTATGCCCCATAATCCAAGCATCTGCTATCCAGTTCGTACGGTGAGTATCCCCTAGAAATCAGGGTGCGACATCTTGATGTTGTTGTTGCGCTTGTGGCGATGAAGGATGCTCATGCTCTTGATCATGGAGGTCATAGTCCTTCCTCATAGGATGTCGCACATGGGAGATGTGTAACGGTGTTGGTGGTCAAGTGAATCTCGCCTCGTGTCTTGATGAAGGAATAGGATCATGACATCTATGGCGAGGTAGGCCTTGCTCATGTGCTTGATCATGAAGTCCATAGTCCTTCCTCAAAGTATGTCGCACATGGAGGTTGTGGATCGTTGTTGGTGGTGAAGTGCCTCTCTCCTCTTTCCTTGATGAAGGAGTAGTAGCATAATATCCATGGCGAGGTTGGCCTTGATCCTTGTCGATGGCAAGGTCCAAATGTATAGCGCATTTTTGGTGGTGATGAGGTGGAGGCTCCCACTCCTCATGATTTTGATGGAACTCATGTCCCTTGAACCTTGGAACATTGAGGCAAAGGGCGCTCGAAATGTTGACTTGATGTTCTTTATGGGGTCGCTCATGTGGTTCTTCATCCAATATGGGAGGTGAAATAATATGGGGAGCATCGTCATTCGCTTGGTGTTGACGGGGTTGCTCATGTGGGTCCTTATCAAAAATAGAAAACGAGAGTCCATCTGGGGCATCCTCACTTGCTTGTTGTTGACGGGGTCGCTCATGTGGTTCCTCATCAAACATTGGAAGCGAGAGAGAATGATGATCATCCCCACTTGGTTGTTGTAGATGGGGGCGCTCATTGGGGTCTTCATCAGAGAGAGGAAGTGAAATATCATGTGGATCATTCTCACTTGGTTGTTGTCGATGGGGGCGCTCATTGGGGTCTTCATCAAAGATAGGGAGTGAAGTAGCATGTTGAGCATTCCCACTTGGTTGTTGTCGACGGGGGCGCTCATTGGGGTCTTTATCAAAGATAGGGAAAGACAAGCCATGCAGAGCATCCTCACTTGCTTGGTGTTGAGGAGGTCTCTCATTTGGGTCTTCATAAAATAGAGGTGGTGGAAGGTCATGTGGGTCATCCTCATTTGCTTGGCGTTGACGGTCATGATGGAGAGGATGGCGCCAGTGGTCATTGTGGTGAAGTTGTTGGATGCATGCTTCGCGGCATCCACTAGCATCAATGTCATGGGCACCTTCTTGATAATGGTCTTGCTCTTCGTGGTCATTGTGGTGGTGACGCACTTTTGGCCTTGGAATCCTTGGATGTGGGCGAGCACAATCCACGGAGTCATGAGTTGATCTTGGCGAAGGTGGGTGATGATGTTGTTGAAGATCCGGTCATAGAGGGTGATCTTGAAGAGGGTAACCATGTCCTTGGCGGTGTCGAGGAGGTGGTGATGGCGAGCTATGCTCAAACCAATGTCGTCGAGGAGCTTGTAGTTGAGGATGCGGTGAGGTGGTATCAGAGCCAGGTTTACCACTCTCTTCCATGTGGAGGTGATGATCATGGCGAAAAGCTTGGTGATGAGCTTGTGGTTGTTGGCTTTTGCGTCGCGACTTGGAGGTCGATGATGATCCATGGAGCTTGGCGAGGATGGCCATGTTGATGTCGATACTCGCCATGTGATCATTGAATCGAGTGTTATGAGCTTGTAGTTGATGGTCCAAGCGCTCCAATCTGTCACGATCAAGTTGGCAAAGATGAAAATGTCCGTGGCGGCTGACGAAGTTGTGTTAGGCGTTGTTGTTGAAGAATGGGGGTCCTCCATCTTCCGAGCTCGGACTTGTGAACATTCCTTCCCTAGCCATCTCAAAAACACACAAGGGTGATATGAAGAAATGAATGTATCAATTACCCAACGTTACCTTTTTTTTGTCGTATTGAGGCTAGTGGACGAGCCTATGTGTAGGTTGGTATGTCAAAAGTGAGTCAAAAAAGATCGAAAGAAAACCGCAAACGACAACACACACGCTTTATGTGGAAGGCAAATGGGCGAGAAAAGTGGTAAGGAAAAACAACAAATCCGAAGAAAAGTTTGTTGCAAAACGTGGAGAAAAACCGAAATGAAATGTTAGAAAAAGAACCAAACCTAGTGGAGGAAAAAATGGAACACACACACACAAGGGATAAATGGGGTTAGTGCTGCCAATGGACGAGCAGAGACTAGATGTACCTAACGAAGACTAAGCTCAATGCCACACCAACGCAAGGAGGCTTGTCAGATATATACCGATTAGGGGTATATCCAGCATTGTACTAAAGAGCCGGATTACCAGGGTGACTGTCGTGGTGGTGTCACGGCAGATGCCATGGGATGGCTAAAGATGTGGGGACGATGGACGCTGGAGGTGTCCGGGGAGGGATCACGCGACGAGTAGCCGCGTGAGGTAAGATCCACACAGCACAAACAACACGATGTACCCAGGTTCAGGGCCCTCGTGAGGAGGTAAAACCCCTACTCCTGCCTGTCTCTATGTATTACGATGTCTCTCCGAATAGCCACAGTACAAATGGTATCTCTACCGAGTAGCCTCTCTCTTCTCTCCGAGTAGAGCTAGGTCAAGAACTTAGGGTTTCTAGGGCTCCAGAATGAGCGTCTATGAGTCTCTGAGAGCGTGTCTCGCGCAGGAGGCGGCGGGGCACCTTATATACACGGTGCCCAGCCGGATACGTCCAAATCTAGACAAGTGTCGACATAGTGTGCACACCGTCCTTCTTCCGGGTACCCGCTGACAGCTTTGGTTCCTAATCTTGGCTGCTTCTGTAAAGTCGTTGGGCAAAACTAGGGGACAGACTGGTATCACTGTACCTAGGCACAGAGTAGGGCCCCCTTATCCTGCCACCGCCTGCTTCCATGCTGTCACTGTCAGGGAGACCGGTCCCATATGAACAGTAGTTCGAATGCTGCCAAGTACGGACCCAGGATACGCGGGATCCTGTGTCAGAACGGCTCCTTTGACTTTCTGGCCCGAGTAGGTTCCCGCCAATTGTTCCCGCCAATTGTACTCGGGCCAACTCTTCTACTCGAAAGGATAGAACTTGATTGATATCCCCTTCTGGTCATCTTGAGGTGAGACCGAGTAGCAGTCGACCGGGTAGCGAGTACCAGGTAGTCGGCTACTCGACCAAACCTCTCTTCTGTAAGCTGCCTTTACCACCTGTCTTTACCCTACTCGGAGGTAACCCCCCGACAGCAGTCCCCGAAGCTGGTTGAGTCTTGTGAACTTGTTCACTAGGCTCTGCCAGCTTAAAACCAGCCTTTGCATCTCAGCCCTTGAACCTCAAGATGCCGAGTAGAACCTCCGAGTAGCTATCTGGAAAGTACCTTGAGTTTCCTCTTTCCCGAGTAGCACTTGCTTTCTACTCTGTAACCGAGTAAAAAGACTTAGAGAAATTTCTCAGATTGAGCCTCTGCAGCACAGAGCACAATCCAGCCCTTCGCGCTGCAACTGCACACGTGTCAAGCATCCATGACCTTGTCGTTTCGTTGCCCAGGACACGACCTGCCACGCGTCCAGTTTTCACGCAGTGGGCCCACCGGCCGTCATGTCCCATCAAGTGTAGTTATAGGCCACGATTCGGTGGTGGGATCAACTGTGGCCATTACGCGCGCAACCGGCGCTTCTGTGCGTTTCTAGCCGGCCACAGGATCCACCACACGCCACAATCGATCCCACTCCCAAGACGGTAACGGTAAACTCGCGGAGGAGATATAAATACCCCCGCCGGTAACTTCCTTTTCCCCTTCCCTTGCACTATTCCTTCTTCGTCTCCTGCTCTTCTCCGCCACCGAGCTCTCCGCCGCCGCGCAAGCTCTCGCGCCGCCGCGGGCTCAATCCCCCAACCAACTCCTTCGATTCCTCCCACTTTCCCTACTCGCAACAATGGCCAAATCTGGTTGGGCCGGCTCCTCCGTCACCGCCGAAGATTGCGCCTGGCTCGTCAATACCAGGCGAGTTCCTCCCGGCGTGGAGTGCCGGGCACCAGACGGTGAAATCGTGCCATCCCCGCGGGAGGGAGAGCGCGTCGTCTTCCTGGCGCATTTCGAGCGCGGGTTCGGATTGCCCGCCTCCGATTTCTTGCGGAAGTTCCTCAACCACTTCGGCATCCAGATGCATCATCTGCCGCCCAACGCCGTCGTCTTCCTCGCCTACCACGCCGTGGTCTGCGAGGCCTTCCTCGGCATCCGGCCCACGTGGGAGACGTGGCTCAGGTATTTCCACCTGCGCCAGCAATCTACCGGGAAGAAGGACTCCGCGGGTGTCGCCCGCGCCACCGACACCGGCTGCGCCATGATGGTGCAGCGGTCCGGGACGAACCACCCCCGCATCAAGGGGCTGGACTCCGTCAAGCTATGGCAAAAGACGTTCCTCTACGTCAAGAACGTTGCCGCCGCGGAGGGAGCCATCGTGGATGATCGAATCAACTTGCCCGTTTGGAGCAACCGCGCTCCAATCGGGATGTACTGGAAGGACAAGCCCGTCAATGACGATGACGCCATCGAGATGGAGAATCGACTTGGCTGGTTGAAGGCGCAAGGCCTCAAGAATGACGACCCGGTGGCCTGCTGGATCCAGCGCCGAGTGCTGCCCTTGCAGGAGCGCTGCCATCTCATGTGTTACATGGGAGGCCCCCGCGACTGCACCAGGACCACCACCATCGAGATCGACAACATCGACGTTCCCTGGCACGCAAGGAACATCTTGACGACGAATCTTGGCGACCACTGGCAATACGGGTTCGTCCCGTACAGCCGTACAAAGCCAATTGAGCGGGTACGCCTTTCTTACTTTGCTCTCTGCATACACTTTCCGAGTAGATAACTTCTCCTTCTTGCATCAACTAGCAATCGCCTTGCGTTCCGAGTAGGACATCTAACCGAATCGCCTTAGGCTTAGTATGCTTTGTGTTCGCACGCCTTGCCGGATAGCCTACTCGAGAACAATTCTTAGGCTCGATGTGCTTTATACCTGCACGCTCTTCCGAGTAATACCTTTCGGCAAGCATGCTTAGGCTTAGTATGCTTTGTGTTTGCACGCCTATCTGGGTAGAATGCTTAGTGAACTGCCTAGGCTTTGTGTGCTTTGAACCTGCACGCCTATCCGAGTAGAATTCCTTCCTGGTACTCGGCTAGTCTGTGATCCTTCTCTGTTTTTCAGGTTCTCACTCGCCAGATAATTGAGAGCTGCGAGGTTTTTGAGGGCAACTGGTCTCCTGACCGTGAGGAGGACGATGTGCCCTCTTTCGATGCCGCGGAGCAGACCAACCTCTCTCGCTCCCCCACTACTGACAAGCGCGACGCTCTCTGCACCTGGTCTGATGAAGACTTTGACGGTAACTACCCTTTCATTCTGTTTGCTTCCGAGAAGCACCAGTCCCTCGTTTGCTGTTTCTGATTCTTTTCTCTATTCTCTTGATTTCTCAGATGAAGTCGCCGCGGACAAGGACGACGAGGACGAAGACGAGAACGAGGGCGATGCGCCCCTAGTCGTCAAGCCCCTGTCCGTCGCCGCTCCTGAGACCCGCAAACGGGCTGGTAGCGGAGCACCAGCGCCTCCTGCCAAGAGGAAGAAACCCGCCGAGAAGAAGGTGGTCGTGAAGAGGTCCAGACGAGAGCTCAAGTGCACCACCGCGTAATCCCCCTTCTCGGTCGCCTCCCTTCTCGCGCTGTGCTATTTTCCCCAATCTTCTTCTAATTTGTGATTTCCTTTTCTCTGCAGACCTCCTATGGACGCGAACGCAGCTCTCGCGTCCGACCACACTAAGGAAAAATCAGTACCTCTGGTCAATCTGGATGATGATGAGGACGACACCGCCAACGCTGCTGCTGCCAATCCACAGACCGCCGGTGCGCAAGGAGCAGCGTCTGAATCAGCAGCACAGGACACTACCATCCACGATGAGAGACCCCCTTCTCCTCCGGCTAGCAATGCCGAGGAGAACCAAGATCAAGAGACGCAAGACAACACCGCCGACGAACGGCCAGAAGCAGAGCAAGAGCAGCCCGCCACAGGGGCTGCTGCACAAGAGAGCCTCGCTGCCGAGCAGCGAGTAGAAGACACCACCGCCGCGGATGCCACCATAACTGACGCTTACCCATTGAGCAGCGTGCAACCGGGCGTGACACCGAGTAGCGCCCAGCCAGGAGCTGCACAAGGCGACGGATCTGCGGCACCACCAACTGCGCAAGGCCCTACACCACCAACTGCGCAAGGCCCTACACCGCCAACTTCCTCCTCGTCGCCGCAGAGTAAGGACGCATCCAGCCCTCCTGCCGGGCGAGTAACCAGGCAGCGAGCCTTGGATGCTCTGAAGGATGAGGTTGTCAGAAGGGCAGCCGAGAAGGAAGCTGCTGAGAAGGCCAAGGCCGAGAAGGAAACTGCTGATAAGGAAGCTGCTGAGAAGGCCAAGGCTGAGCAGAAGAAAGCCAGGGCTGAGCAGAAGAAGGCCGAGAAGCAAGCTGCCGAGAAGGCAGTCGCCGAGAAGGCGAAGGCCAAGACTGACGGGAAGAAGACTGAGGATCCCGAGAAGCAGAGGGTTGAGAAGGAGCAAACGAAGAAGCGGGCCAGAGACCAGAGTACATCCTCAGGCGGAGCGCTCGTGATCCACGAGTCCGGCCCGATTCCTGCTGCGCTCTCTGCAGACGCTCGCGCTGCTGGCCAGCCTTGCTACCCGGAGTACATGATTGAGGTTAGCCATCAGCACTCCATCGGCTTCCCTCCCAAGGACAAAGCTTTAGCTATCCAGAGGGGAAGGAAAGTTGTAGCCATGAACTCCCCTTCTCCAGATCCAAGCCAACACCAGTCTGTCAACATTGCTTCTCGTGGAGTCCAAGACAAACCAATAACTTCCAAGGGTCTTGAACAGGTGTTGGACACCGTTGGCCACATCAACGCCAGGTGGGACAGCAGGGTTCTCGGGGAGGAGAAATGGCACGGCTTGACCCTTGGCGGCATCGACCACATGCGCGTGGATTGGAACAAGGTCGATCTGGGACACAAGCCCATGTCCGTCTCCACCGAGACCGCAACCCTCGCAGCCAAGATGTTCCTGCACCGCAAGAACGCCGAAGATATCGAGCAGTCCTATGCAGTAAGTCCTTCTTGCCTTTTCCGAGTTGAATTTTCTTCTCTTCTACTCGCCTTTCTTCTTTCTTACCATCACCCCCAGTCCCCGAGATTCGGGTCGAGTAGACGGATACTCTCCGAGTAGCCTCCTACTCGGGCTGAATCTTCTCTGCTTTGCCTAACTCATTTTCTTCTCGTTTCTCAGGATAGCGTTCTTAAGCGGACCCACTTATACCGCATTCTTCTCTGGAACCATTCCATCGCCAGGAGGCGAATTGCTGCATTAGAGAAGGAAAAGGCAGTTGCTGAGGCAGCCAACAAGAACGCCAACGACAGCACCCAGCAGCTGGCTGAAGTACAAGGTACGCTTTTAGCTACGCGGTTTCTGCGTTTTATGTTTACGCCCGCTTCTGCTTTCTTATGCGCTAACCTTTCCTTCTCTGCAGAAAAACTGAAGGCCTTAGCAGACGAACATGAGAAGTGCCACAGCTTCGTGGAGAACTCCGAGGCCACCATCAAAAGGCTAGAAGGTAAGTTTGTTGTTTACTCGGTTCGATCTTGAATCTGTTTCTTCTCTGCTCCTCTGCTAACCTTATCTATCTCTTCGCAGAAGATCACAAGTTGTTTGCTGAGGCACACCAAGATTGTGTCAAGCCAGCAGAGGTGCAGAAGCAGCTGTCCGACCAGGCCGTTGAGCTGGTGAAGGACCACACCACGGAGACCGAGAAGCTGCAACTCCAGTTGCAAAAGGCACTCCAGGATGCCGTCAAGATTGGCGCCGAGAGGGACAAAGCAATCGCCGAGAAGGCCAAGGCCGAGACCACTTTCAGAGCCAAGGAGAGGGCCCTTGAGCAGGAATGCGAAACCTTAAAGAAGACCAACGCTGATCTCTTTGCTCAGATGGATAGCTTGCGCCTGATCCAAGAAAAGCACATTTCTAACGAGGAGTCCTGGAAGACCCAGCTGCAGCGGCTGCGCAACGAACTATCCGGTAAGTCTTTTCTTCGCTGCTTCTTTTCTTCTCGGTCGTATTTCTCCTCGGTTTTCCTCTACTCGGTTCTTCTCTTCTCGGTTCTGAAGTTACCACATGCTATTTCAGAGATCTGGCCTCATCTTGATTCCCCTTCTGCGCCTAAGGTGGCCAAGGCCAAAGCGGCTCGCCTTGCGAAAGGTGAGGCAGCAGATACCAGAGCCGAGATCGAGGACAGCTTGCTGGTGCTCAACAGCTATTTCGAACAGCTGGCTGGCGTCGGAACTGACCTGGTGCACGAGGGCTTTGAGCTCCACAGGCTGTTTTGGCCTCATGATGATCGGCCAACCACCATGAAGGGCCTAGCCTTCAAGCTGAAGAATGTGAAGAAAGAATTGAAGAAGTGGCGTGCTTCGGGAGCCCGGGCTGGTGCGGACGTGATGTTTCTCTGCATAGCATCCTGGTATGAAAACCTCAACATGCAGCTCATCCGCGGGAAGCGCAATAATTCCAAGTGGGAGGTAGATCCCGACTGCGCGGCCACACGCAAGCAGATCGCCTACGAGGTCGCGGAGTGCGCTGAGACGGAGACCTTCATCGAGGGCCTCCCCGAGCCCGACACCGAGTACGAAGAGGAAGAGGAAGAGGATGAGGAAGTAGAATCCGACTTGGAAGGCCTCTTCGACTCTCCTGAGGGCAAGGCCGGGAAGGGGAAGAACGTCGCCGTCGCGAGTAGCGATGAGGACGAGTACGCCCACATCGACACCGCCGCACTCGACTTTGGCACCTCCTCGGGTGCTGCTCTCGACGACACGGTGCCCCCTCCTGGCCAGGCTTCAGGCTCCTCTTCGGCTCCAGGACTCGTCTCGGTGGCCACGGCCACTTCTGAGCAGGCGGCCACCCAGCATGATGCCGAGATGAAGGAATCCGCCACCGTCCAGACGGAAGCGGATGCCACCCTTGCCAGCACCGAAGGAACAGCTGCCACGACCGCCACCGAGGAAGCTGCTGCCAAGACCGCCGCCGAAGAGACAGCAGCCAAGGCCAGCGCCGAGAACACTGCCTCCTCATCTTGAAGCAACCTGCACTCTCTTTTACTCGAAAACTTATCAGATCCCCGGGATGCCGGGAGCAGATGTAACAGACTATCTTTGTTTTGCTTGCTACACAGTTTTTATGCCCACTTTGTTTATTTCGACATTAATCAATTTGAACGACGCTGGCTTAATGCCGAGTTGCGTTTCCATGCGAGTCCCCGAGTTGCATTTCTTATTCACCCTATCTTTTCATCTCTGCTCTACCCGCGACTTGTCGCTTGTTTGGTATTCGAGTCACAAGATTCAAGTAGTAGGGCTGCAAATACTTAGCCGCTAGAAACAATCATGGTAACGCAGCCCACCACTTAGCCGAGAAGACGAAAACAGGGAACAAAAGTAACCAACAATCTACTCGGTTCCTGCACTCTTTCTTCCTTAGTGATTTTCGTGTGCTCATTGACCTTTTGCTTGTTCTCTTGCTTGCCATGAAGCCGGGTTTCGGACAGCAGCAGAGTCGAAGAGTTGGCATATAGGTTTAAACACATTACTCTGTGCACTTATGAGTTCTGAAGTGGAGCAACTGAGTAGACAAAGGGTCAAGCCGAGTAAAAACACTTAAAGCAATTTTGGACGAGGGCAGTCCCCGAGAACAATTTCAGATTGCAGAGTAGAATTTCAACTCGGATAAGAGGGTACATACACATCTTTGCTCACGAATGAAAACGACGAAGTAGAGCTACATTCCAAGGGCGCTTGGTTTCCTCTCAAGCTTTATCTGCCCTGTTCGCCTGCGACGGGCGCACATCTACAAGGTAGTACGCATCATTGTGCAGCGCTTTGCTCACAATGAAAGGCCCTTCCCATGGAGGAGACAACTTGTGCATCCCGGCTGTGCGCTGCACAAGCCTAAGGACCATGTCTCCTTCTCGGAAAACCCTTGGGTTCACCTTTCGGCTATGATAGCGCCGCAGGTTTTGCTGGTAGATAGCCGAACGTGACAGAGTCAGCTCTCTTGCTTCTTCAAGCAGGTCAACGTCGTCTTCTCGAGCTTCTCTCGCCTCCACCTCAGTATAGAGGGCTACTCGGGGGGAGTCATGCTCTAAGTCTATTGGCAACACGGCCTCAGCCCCGTATACCAAGAAGAATGGCGTGTAGCCGGTTGACCGGTTAGGGGTAGTCCTTAGACTCCACAACACCGCTGGCAACTCTTCTAGCCAACACCCAGGTGTTTTCAGCAATGGCTCAATCAGCCTTGGCTTGATGCCTGCCAGTACCATTCCATTGGCTCTCTCAACTTGCCCATTGGAGGCAGGGTGCGCGACTGACGCAACGTCTAGTCGGATGTGCTTATCTCTGCAGAATCGCACCATTGCCCCCTCTGCAAAGTTGGTGCCGTTGTCGGTGATGATACTGTGTGGGTAGCCATATCTCATGATCACATCCTTCACGAACTTCACAGCTGTGACCCCATCGCACTTCCGAATAGGTTTCACCTCGATCCACTTGGTGAACTTGTCCACCATGACCAAGATATGTGTCATATTGCCTTTAGCCGGCTTGAAGGGACCAACCATATCCAAGCACCAAACAGCAAATGGCCATGTGATAGGAATTGTTTTCAACTCGGAGGCAGGCATGTGAATCTTACTTGCGAACATCTGGCAGCCGGTGCACTTCCTCACAATATCTTCAGCTTGCTGCAGTGCAGTGAGCCAGTAGAAGCCATGCCGAAAAGCTTTCTTGACCAATGCCCGAGAAGAGGCGTGATGCCCACATTCCCCTTGATGTATCTCCACCAGAATTTCTTCTCCTTCCTCTGGGCTCACACAGCGTTGCAGCACGCCGGTGGCACTTCTCTTGTGCAGCACATCTCGGACTATGGTGTAGCCCTTGGACCTTCTCTGAATCTGCCTCGCAGTCACCTCATCTTCAGGTAAAGTGCCGTCCCTTAGAAAGGATAATATGGGCATAGCCCAACTCGGTGTTTCCCGTATGGGAAACACTGGTTCGTCCAGTTCCATTGGGACAGGCTCTGGCGGTTGCACAGGAGGAGTAGGAGCGCTTCTCTGCAGCCCAGACCGATTGGCGAGAACTTCTTCAATGAACGCAACAGCCTCTGGGTTGAGAGTGGCAGTCCCCGAGTAAGGAGTGGCAGTCCCCGAGTAGGGAGTGGCAGTCCCCGAGTAAGGAGTGGCAGTCCCCGAGTAGGGAGTGGCAGTCCCCGAGTAGGGAGTGGCAGTCCCCGAGTAGGGAGTGGCAGTCCCCGAGTAGAGGACGGCAGTCCCCGGGTTCCCTGCAGCACTCTCCCAGTCAATCTCCATTGGGTCAGATTCTTCACTTGGCAGAGAAGGAACAAAGATGGATTCCGAGTTGGGGGAAGGCTTGATGGATGGCTTCCTCAAATGCTCCAAGGCAATCCCTGCCGGGATGGACTGCCGAGAAGATCCCAACTTGGATAGCTCGTCTGCTGCTTCGTTCTCTGCTCGGTGAATGTGCTGGAACTCACAGCCTTCGAAGAATCCCGTCATAGATTGCACCAGGAAGCGATACGATGCCATGTTGGCATCCAAAGCATCCCAGGTACCTGAGACTTGCTGCACCACTAGATCTGAATCACCATAGCATATAATGCGCTGCACGCCAACCTCCTTTGCTACTCGCAAACCATGCACCACTGCCTCGTACTCGGCTACATTGTTGGATGCCTTGAAATGAATCTGCAGCACGTACTTGAGTTGATCCCGCTTGGGTGATGTAAGCACAACGCCAGCACCAAGGCCTTCTTTCACCTTTGAGCCATCAAAGTGCATTTTCCAATAGTTGGAAACTGGAGCAGGAGGTTCATACTGCATCTCGGCCCAGTCCACAAGAAACTCCGCCAGGACCTGAGACTTGATTGCTTCTCTTCTCGCATACGCGGGAGCGTACGCGGCTAGCTCGATTGCCCACTTGGCTACTCTGCCACTCGCCTCCTTGTTACCCATGATATCCGAGATGGGAGCAGAACTCACAACGGTGATGGGGTGCTCCTGGAAGTAATGTTTCAGCTTCCTGGCGCCCAGGTACACGCCATATGTCATCTTCTGGTAGTGCGGATAGTTTTGCTTGGAACTGGACAGCACTTCACTGAGATAATAGACTGGGCGCTGCACACTCTTGCGTTCTTCTTCTCGCTCCACCACTATCACCACGCTGACTACTCGGTTGGTCGCAGCAATGTACAACAGCATGGGCTCCTTGGGTAGCGGACTAGCCAAGACGGGAGCACTAGCCAGCATTGCTTTTAGCTCATTGAATGCCACGTCCGGTTGCGGAGTCCAGACGAACTTGTCACTTTTCTTCATCAGCTGGTACAGAGGCAGAGCCTTCTCGCCCATTCGGCCCAGAAAGCGGCTCAGAGATGCCAGACAACCCGTGAACTTCTGCACATCCTTCAATGATCTCGGCAAAGACATGCTCTCAATAGCTTTTATCTTAGAAGGATTGGCTTCAATGCCCCGACTAGAAACCAGAAAGCCGAGTAGCTTTCCAGCCGGTACACCAAAGGTACACTTACTCGGATTCAGTTTCATTTTGTACTTGCGTAGGTTAGCAAAGGTTTCCTCCAGGTCGGCAAGCAGAGTATGTGTTTTATTCGTTTTGATGACAATGTCATCTACGTACACCTGCACATTCTTGCCGAGCTGGTCGTGCAAGCATTTCTGCATGCATCTCTGATAGGTTGCACCCGCATTCCTCAAGCCAAAACACATGACACGATAGCAATAAGCCCCGTACGGGGTAATGAAAGCAGTCTTTATTTGATCAGCGGGGTTGAGTGCAATCTGGTGGAAACCAGAGTAGGCATCTATGAAAGACAACAGTTCACAGCCGGCAGTGGAATCGATCACCTGATCGATGCGAGGTAGCGGGAAAGGATCCTTGGGGCATGCCTTGTTCAAGTCGGTGTAGTCGACACACATGCGCCATGCAGTGGCAGCCTTGGGATCTTCCTTTTTCTTCTCGACCATGACCGGGTTGGCTAACCAATCCGGATGCAGCACTTCCATGATGAAGTTACTTATCAGCAGCTTGGTGATCTGATCACCGATGGCCTTCCTTCTCTCATCTCCGAAACAGCGCAAAGCCTGCTTCACGGGCTTGGCGTCAGGACGCACATGCAAAGAGTGCTCAACCAACTCCCTCGGGACTCCTGGTAAATCTTCATTGGTCCAGGCGAACACATCCCGATTCTCACGGAGGAAGTGGATGAGCGCGCTTTCCTATTTCTCCGCCAACCCGGAACCAATGATGGCCACGCGTTCCGGGAACTCGGGGTCAACCTGGACTGTCTTGGTCTCCTTGGCAGCTTGGAAAGTAGTACCATGCTGGGTACTCGGCACACCTTGTGCGCCAGCTTGTGCGGACTGAGCCATGGCCACCACCTCGTACATCTTCTTCTTCTCGGCAGCAATCACCATCGATTCCGCGAGCTGGGAGCTAGCAGAGGCACACTCCATGGACTTCTTGTAATCTCCCGAGATGGTGATGATGCCATTGGGACCGGGGATCTTCATCTTCAGATAAGCCACATGTGTAGAGGCCATGAACTTGCTCAGAGCAGGCCTGCCGAGTAGAGCATGATAGGGGCTCTGATGATCCACCACTTCAAACTGCAGGCGCTCTGTGCGGCAGTTCTCCCGGGTACCGAATAGCACATCAATCCACACTCGGCCAATCGGGTTGCATGAGATCCCGGGCACAATACCATGGAAGGTGGTCTTGCTAGGCAGCATCATGTTCTCGGCCAGGCCAAGCTTCTCGAGTGTGTCCTTGTACACAATGTTGATGCTGCTGCCGTTGTCGATTAGCACCTTGCTGAACCTCACATTCTTCTCGGGACCCAGGAAGGTAGGATCCAGCACCAAGGCATAGGTACCCGGATTGGGCATCACCTTGGGGTGATCTGCCCGAGTCCACCTGATCTCCTGGTCACACCAGTACATGTAGTGAGGGACAGCCGGAATCACTGCATTGACCTCCATGGCCCGCCTGTGCTGTGACTGCTTGTCGACTGCCTCAGAAGTGAAAATCATATAGCTCTCATGGTGCTCTTGGTACTGGTTGGAGCCATTGCCCCCATTGTTGCCATTGTTGCCATTGTTGCTGCCCTGATAGTTGTTGTTGCCTCTGTTGCTGTTGTTGCGGTTGTAGTTGTTGTTGTTGTTGCGGTATCTCTCATTGTTGAAGTTCCGGTTGGCTCCTAAAGCCACCTGGTTGACATTCTCTCTTCTCGGGTACACTGGCGGCCGAGTTGTGGGTGCGCGAGTAGGCTGAACAGTAGCATTGGCGGCTGGCAGAGGAGGAGGAGGAGGCAAGCCATCATTCTTGATCACATCCCACCACTCGCACTGCCGAGTAGTGTGGTTAGCAGGCCTCGAGGGATGATGAGTGTGAAAGCTGCATGGGCCATCCTTCATGTCATCGAAGACAAACTTCTTCGGCTGCTCGGAGTTCCCGCTACCCGACTGAGAGGCGCGAAATGGCTTCTTGTTGCCTTGGCCCTGGTTCTGGTTCTGCCCGTAGGCTCCAGCAGATTTCTGCCTTTGGCCACCACCGCCTCCAACATTCACTGCATTCACCTCTTCAGGATCATACCGAGTATCTACTCGGCGCTTGTTGCGGAACTCGTTGCGCTTGCTGCTGTTGAAGTTTCTTCTCGGCTCAGAGGAGTCCATCAGTGGCTGAGTAGGATCACCGAGTGCGTACTGATCCGCAATCTTGATGGTCTCGGCCAGGGTGTTCGGCATCTCCCTCTGCAATCTCTGCCAAAGCATGCTGCCATGTCGGCAACCCTGCGCAAACCAAGTGATGGCCTGTGCTTCATTCACACCCTCACAAGTGTTCCTCAAGGTGCTCCACCGAGTAAGGTACTCGCGGTCCGTCTCGTCTTCTCGCTGCCTGCAAGCCGACAGCTGCTGTGGCCTATTCGGCCTCTTGTATGTACTCGTGAAGTTGCTGATGAAGGCATCCGAGAAGTCCAGCCAGCAGTTAATGCTGTTCTTGGGCAAGTTGTTGAGCCAAGTGCGAGCTGGACCCTCTAGCATCTGCGGCACATAGCGCACCGCCCATCTCCTGTTGCCATTCGCGATATGAACCGCGGTGACGTAGTCATTGAGCCAATCTTCAGGCTTGGTGCTACCATTGTAGCTCTTGGTGCCTCTTGCAAGCTGGAAGCCCTTCACGGAAGGCTCGTTCATGATGCGCGGGCCAAAGCACTCGGGGCCGGGAGGACCCGTGCTCTCAAGCCGCACCGACAAGCTGATACGGTCCAGCTGGTGCCTCGCATCTCCAGGCGCCAACACACGCTCACCGACACGGTCATGGATGTCATAACCAGCCATCTCCATAGCCGAGTAGCCATCATCATACCTATCCACCTGCATAGCTGCGGGCTGCTCCGCCAGGTTGGCGACTGGTGCCACTGGGCGCGGCTGCTGCCTCTGCCGAGTAGGCTGAGCTGCGGGTTGCCGAGAAGTACCCGGACGCGCGGCTTCTCGGGCACGGCTCTGAGCTTGATGGGCTTGAGAGCCTGCTCTTGCAGCGTTGTGTTCCTGCCCGGGCTGCTGCGGCACAGCCACCTGTTTCGCGGCAGCAGCCGGGTCATACACCTGCATTTGCCTGTCTCTACCCGAGCGCCCGCTGCGGCTCTTCTCGCGGCTGGGATGCGGAGACGAGGCCTGATCGTTAGATCTAGCCGCGTGCGAATGAACCACCTGCGAAGCTCCAGCTCCCGGGTTGGCCTTCCGGAACTCCTCGTTCTGCCTAGCGGCCTCCAACACCAACTCGTTGAGCCTCTCCTGCTGCCTGAGACGCGCCTCTCCATCCAGGCGCGGCAACTCGGCAGCCACGGCCTGTGCAGCTCTGAGCGTCTTGGCGGGTGTGCTGTACCTTGGCCTTGTGAAGGTGTTCGCGGTGGCGGACTGCGCGGGCACCTCCGCAACTGTCGCCATCTCGGCACCCAGGTTGCGCCGCGTAGCGCCTACTCTGCTGGGCCTCCTGGCGACCGGCGTGAAGCCGTGAGCCTTGTTGTACTCGAGCTGGTCTAAACTCAGCTCAAGCCTGATCTTCTCCAACTCCGCCTGCTCGGCAAGCAGCTCCTGGCGTTGCCGCTCGAGCTGCTCCCTCGCGGCTAGGAGCTCGATGTC
This sequence comes from Alopecurus myosuroides, assembly GCA_028641055.1. Taxonomy (NCBI): domain Eukaryota; kingdom Viridiplantae; phylum Streptophyta; class Magnoliopsida; order Poales; family Poaceae; genus Alopecurus; species Alopecurus myosuroides. The sequence continues at coordinate 364,023,857 of CM054059.1, read as the reverse complement.
GGTGGGAGTGGGCATACCGGTTCGCGCAGCAGACGCGGGGATGACCGTTGACGTGGAAGGTGGCAAGTTGCTCTCCTTCTCGTAGGGCCGGTGATTCCTGCCACCAGCAGGCGGGTCGTCAACCTCCTCGACGACGGCTGCAGCGCCAGTAGCAGCTGCGCCAGTGTTTGCCGCCAAACCCGTCACCATCACCTCGGCGCAGCATGCAGAGCTGCATGCAGGCCTTCCGCGAGCAGCAACCACCGCGGGAGGATCCTCCGCGTCATGCACCAGCTCGGGGTAGGCGCTGTTGGCGACGGTGGCGACGTAGACGAGGTGAGAGCCGAAGGAGATCACCGAGCCGCCCTCGGGCATGGCCATGCCGCCGAAACAGCCGGCGTTGTCGGTGACGAAGTCGAAGGAGCCGAATCTGTGGACAAGGCCACAAACTACGCGCTCCGCCGAAGAAGATCCCGTCCGAACAGAAACTCCAGCCAGCGCCGCTGGTAGCCCCACGGTGGGCGCCAACTGTCGTGGTGGTGTCACGGCAGATGCCATGGGATGGCTAAAGATGTGGGGACGATGGACGCTGGAGGTGTCCGGGGAGGGATCACGCGACGAGTAGCCGCGTGAGGTAAGATCCACACAGCACAAACAACACGATGTACCCAGGTTCAGAGCCCTCGTGAGGAGGTAAAACCCCTACTCCTGCCTGTCTCTATGTATTACGATGTCTCTCCGAATAGCCAAAGTACAAATGGTATCTCTACCGAGTAGCCTCTCTCTTCTCTCCGAGTAGAGCTAGGTCAAGAACTTAGGGTTTCTAGGGCTCCAGAATGAGTGTCTATGAGTCTCTGAGAGCGTGTCTCGCGCAGGAGGCGGCGGGGCACCTTATATACACGGTGCCCAGCCGGATACGTCCAAATCTAGACAAGTGTCGACATAGTGTGCACACCGTCCTTCTTCCGGGTACCCGCTTACAGCTTTGGTTCCTAATCTTGGCTGCTTCTGTAAAGTCGTTGGGCAAAACTAGGGGACAGACTGGTATCACTGTACCTAGGCACAGAGTAGGGCCCCCTTATCCTGCCACCGCCTGCTTCCATGCTGTCACTGTCAGGGAGACCGGTCCCATATGAACAGTAGTTCGAATGCTGCCAAGTACGGACCCAGGATACGCGGGATCCTGTGTCAGAACGGCTCCTTTGACTTTCTGGCCCGAGTAGGTTCCCGCCAATTGTTCCCGCCAATTGTACTCGGGCCAACTCTTCTACTCGAAAGGATAGAACTTGATTGATATCCCCTTCTGGTCATCTTGAGGTGAGACCGAGTAGCAGTCGACCGGGTAGCGAGTACCAGGTAGTCGGCTACTCGACCAAACCTCTCTTCTGTAAGCTGCCTTTACCACCTGTCTTTACCCTACTCGGGGGTAACCCCCCGACAGTGACCTGATTGGTAATGGATCACAGTCCATTAGGCGGCCCAGTAAGCTGACGCGCAGAAGCCAGATTCTAGAAGAACCCGGACCACGACCCAAAGTGGTGCGGCTTGGAGTAGAAGACGGATTCCTGCTTTCCAAGTTAGATATTTTTCGTAGTCTTCTAGGTTTCCTTTATGTAAGCCCTAACCCGGCTATTTATATAAAGCCGTACGAGAGAGAAGAAGGATATAGACAATTAGCTAGAAGCCAACTCTCCGAGAAGTTGATCCTCGCCGAGTTAGTAAAACCCTACTCACATTGTACTTTGTATACTTCAGGCTTCAACCCTGATTTAGTGAGATTGCAGGAGTAGGAAGGCCGCCTAGCTGCGACGTACCGAACCTGGGTAAATTCGGTGTTCCTGGTTGTCATACCACCACGTCCCCCCCCCCCACGTCTTTACCCGTAGGCTCATGGCACCCCCGTCTATGAACTCTACTACGATGTCTCGACAGTTGGCGCCCACCGTGGGCCAGCGACGTCAGGCGTTATGTTTTGATCGGGGATACTCGGCGTAATCAGCAGTACCATAATTATCGGAAGCTTGGAATTCGACAACGACATTGGGAGCTTCCTCGACAATGGATCGTACATGCCAGCACGGAACCATCTGGTAAGTGCCTGCGTTTATCGATTGGATCTGCAAACATATTTATCGTATTAACTGCAGAAGCAATGGGATTCTATGGTGAAAGTAAATTTATCCCACCCGCCCTATACCCGGTTGAAGAAAACTATGATACCGGATTTTGCTCAGATCGCCAAAACCCTGAATTTGCTGCCTCTTCGGAGATGCCTGCAATCAGATCTCACTTCATTAGTGTCACACCCCAATTTTAGCACACTTGTATCACACAAGGAATCAAATTTTTAGAGCCAACAAAAACTTTTATGGCCCTTGTGTAATCCCTCATGTTGTATTTGAGCTATGACTATCTATGCAAGCAAGCTTTTTCATTTAAAAACAAACCACTTGTTTCTGATGTTTTGATCACTTTTGAATTCTTTTCTATTTTTATAATCCTTGTTACCCCAACTCAAAACCTATGTGGCAATGTTGAAAACAGCTTATAATTGAATATTGAATCAACTGGAATTAATAAAACAAATTAACCAAAGTGAAATCACAAGTTTTTCAAATAAAAACAAACTTGAAAAACAAGCCTAGTAAGGGTTTTGCACCCTTGTTTTCATAATATAAAAATTCACATTTTGGGTTTTCAAGTCATCAGTGTGATCTTGAATATATATACTACATTTTGGATAACCTAGTTGAGAAAATGGAATCACAAAAGCAATGTTTGGCTTGAAGGTTTTATGCTAAGAAATAAGGCAGAAAAAGTGGAATTTTGGAAAACAGTGAAAAACACCAACTAGCACTTTTTCCACCTTGTTTTCACCAAGCAATTGTTATTCAAATTTAAATCCTTTTGCTGTTTTGAAAATTACTAAAGATTCTTAACAGAACCATGCTTGGAAAATAATATTTAAAGAATTTTAAAGGAATGAAAACAAACCCAACATTCAGCTAACCTCTCTGTTTTCTTAACACTTAGCAAAAATTTCAGTAACTGAAAACTTAGCTGAATTTTCGTTTTCAGAAACAGTGATTTAGAGCATTTTTCAAATGCTTATAACTTTTGGCTCAGTAAATATTTTTGAGCACGGATTGGGGCTTCTAGAAGCTGGACCCAACCACTCCCTGCTCTGCACCTCAACTTGCAAGATGTTTGACTAAAATGAGAGAGAGAGAGAGGTGACTTCAGAGAAGAGAGAAACGGGAGGGAGGGATGGGCGCCTGACAGACTGCTCCCTATCCCGAGCCACAGTGGCGTTCTCCCGTGTATTCCGCGACCTGGCACGGTGCAAGTGGACGGCGAACCTCCCTCGCCGCGTTGGAACCTCCCACGGGGCCGGAGAGAGCGACCCGGGAGGTGCCAGAGCGTGCACGGGCTCGCCGCGGGCACACGGCCACGCCCGAGCGTGCGCCACCGTCGCCAGCTCTATATAAACCACCCCGAGCCTCCATCCCAGTGCACCACCCTCCCCTCGACTCACTGTCACTCCCCAACCCGCCCAATGCCCCCGAGCTGCCCACGGTAGCGCTAATCGTCGGGATTTCCCCGCGGCCACCGCGACAGCACGGGGCAAAATACGCCCTCCACCATCCACCACAGCCTCTATCACCACCATAGACGCACTCCCCTACCTCCGTAACCCCACCCTGAGCCGCGCCACCTCCCCTCGTTTGCAGCAGAGCCGAAGTTCTTGTCGGAGCCGCCGCGGAACCCGAGCACGGCGCCGTCGATTGGAGCGACCCCGCGCTGTTGCTGTTGTACCTCTACACGGCATCAACCTCACGCGACTCCCCCGACCGCTTCCCGTTGCCCTGCACCCCCCCCTAGGTGAGCCTCGCTCGTTTCTCGCCGCCGGTCTCCGTGCGCTCGCCGGAGAAGAAATAGAACGAGGGAGAGAGAAGGAGAATGGCCATGCGCCGTAGATCTCTGGATCTACGGCCACGCTTGAATGGCAAAGCGGTACGCCCGTTCCCGCGCGTCGCGGAAGCGAGGCAGGCCGCCAGGCGCAGTTGGGCCGCGCCCCAGGCGTTGACCAGCCCGCTGCGCTGAGTTTTATTTCTTTTTCAAAATATCCAGAATATGGCTGTTTACTTTATTCGAAAATGAAAATCTTAAGCTCAACCATAAAATTTGCAAAAATTCACAGAGGTGCATGAACAAAATCTTGAACGTTGGCAACAAGCAGATCTGGTTTTGGATGAACGAGGAACAAATGAAAAATCATGAACTGAGGACTGTCTGTGAGAATGTTTATGGCATAACTTTTTAATGGAATGTCTAAAATGAGCAAACTAAAATTCCTAGAGTAGATCTTTACTAGATCTACCAGTAGGGCTTGACCTCACCCCAAGGTGAGATACCATTTTGAAATGGTATCTATTTTGGTAAAACACCAGTAGCATGTTCTATGAATTTTAGGATTTATTTTATAGCACTTTTTGATGCAAATCCAATTGGATCTGTTAGATATTAGATATATCTATGTATTTATAGATTTGTGTAAATTTTTTAGCTCTAGAATTAATTTGGTGACAGATCTAAGAAAATGCATATTTCTGTTAGAAATAAAGTGAATAGTTTTGTTTTGTAAATCATTGTTTGATTGTGGCAATCTGTTTTCTAGCATGTATAAGTGATATGTTGAGTGTTCTTAGGTAGTTTTACTCACAGAGAGTCCATGATAAAAATCCATGCATGTTTAGTATTTGTTTGGGCATTAAAATGAGCATAGTAGAAATCCCTAGATTAATTTCATGTAATACTTGTGTTGGAATGTTTTGCTAGATTTTTATCCTAGTTATAGAAGTGTTTTTTACTTGGATCCAGTACCATTTTGGTACTGTTATTTACTTGTTTCCTTCTCTGTAAGTTACTTTGAGTCTTTTAGAAATGCATGCATAGGTTTGATTATTATTGCTAGTGTTAATATTTTGCACTAGGATAGCTAGTAGCATTTTTGCACTATGAATTGTTTTGTTTCCACAAGATGGACCAGAGGCATAATACCTCTCAAATGGCATGGAAAACCTAGTGGAACACCCACTGGTTCCATACCATTTGGATGAAAAACAAACTAGTTCAACTATGGTAGTTGTGGTAGTAGTAGTGAATATTATTATTATTGATGCATGTTTGAGTGGAATTATTTTAGGAGCATGTATATTATTTTTTATGAGTGGGGCTTGATGTTGTGTTTGATTCAAGGTGTTGGTTGGTAAGGTTCTGATAGGATGCTTTGCTTTTCTTTTACGACGATAGAAAACGACGACGAAATAGTCGGGACAGGAGGGTACTGCTACCATTCTTGTTGCGAACAAGACCAGGATCCTCAGTACCTCCAAGGCAAGCCATCCTTAAAGCTTGCTGTTATTTTCCCAATACTTTTATGCATTAAACTACTTCTGAAGTTTTCAAAATTTGTTTGCTAAAACTATTTTATTGAGTGAATACTATTACTAATATTATATAGGTATTATATATCACTTGCCATTAGTCAACTTGGTGTTACCAAGCCCTTAGCCACCATAAGGTATATAAATACCGTCTTAAACAATAATCTTGAGTCCCTAAGTGGACCACTTTAAAATGTGCTTTTGCAAAACAAAGATGGTTCTACGAGGAGATTATGTGGAAAGGCGGGACCTTGTTCACCAAAGGAAAAATTGTGAAGGTGTTTTCAAATGTTTACAAAAGGCACATAACCTAGTCTTCGCTGGACAACCAAGATGTACTGCCACTCTACCCCTATATGGGTATGGGGCCTATCTAGATGCTTGAACTTGTTAGTGTATGTCTTATTCCAAAGTGCTATAGAGAAGCTGATTCTCTGAACCGAAGTGTCGCCGGGAGGGTGTAACAGGACATACAAAGTGAGGGATTAAGTTACCCCCCGGAAGCGACAGCTGGGCCTCCTGACTAGGCAAGGCGGGACCTGATGCCGGGGAGACAACCCACCTGAAGGAATGAGCATATACTAACTTGTGTCAGAGTGGACAATTAGGATCAACTCTCTGGTGCTTGCATATCGCTGTGTCGATCCATGGGTGGTCCATGGCAGAGCTTTGGATCTAGTGGAATGTGTACCACCTCTGCAGAGTAAAACTATTCAGAATAGCCAAGCCCTCGGATATGGGCAGTTGAAAGGCCATGTAGCTAGTATTGTGCTGAGTTTTCAAAAGATGTTTCCAAAACAGAAGTGTTGTACCCGGAAGATACCGATGAAGTTTGGACGTGTTGTTCCAAGAAGTTTTGCAGAGAAAAAACTTCCTTTTGTAAAACAAGTTTACAAAACCTCTTGTACATGCGACATCGACAAGAGAAAGAAAACTATATTATTTTCTTCTGAAGTATCTTCTTCAGCAAAGATACAGATTAATATGCCTCCAACTATGATGTCATCTTACATGAACATCATTGGTAGCGAGCCCTATGTATGGCCTACCTATTCACCATGTAAGCATGATGCATTTCTAAGTGTATAAAGGATGTCTTGTTGAGTACATTCAAACGTACTCATTTGGTTTCGCCCCTGGTATATACTTGCCAGACTTTGAGGAGGTACCACCTGAGGAGGAGTACGAGGAGGAGTACTATTCCGACGACTACGCGAACTAGGCCCGGCTCCCGGTCAGCAGCCTGTTGGTGAAAGCTTGACATGGGATATCTACGTTTACTTTCCGCTGTTTAGATGTTGTAAGACTTTGCCTGCCCTGCGTGGCAGTAAATAAAGACTTGGTCATGTGACCATTGGCTTGTAAGACTGTCTTTATTCGTGTAATGGATATTGTATCTGTGTACCACTTTCGTATGTTGTTCACGACTGGTCGTCCTGGGATCGTGAATGTATGCATATGAGGGGTTCTGAACCTTCCGGTTTGGGGCCTCTACAATTAGCATGGTGCAATCCGAGGTCGCTGAAAACACGGAAGCAAGTAATCCCGTGGAAGAAGCAGAAAACAACAATCCCACAGAGCCAGTGGAAGATCCGACACCCGCCAATGAAGCGGTAAACTCGGAAGCCGACTCCGTACAAGCTGCCATAGAGGCAAGATTGGAGTTGGAACCTGGATTTGAAGATATAGATTCAGAAGATGAAGATGAAGACATTTTCGAAAGAAAGGTTAAATCCATGCAAGGGGGCTTCCATGAAGTACTTATGGCAAAACCGACTGATAACTCGGATGTCGAAGATGATCAAGACCCCTAAACACCTCCACCAGAAGAGGAAGGAGAGGACGGCGAAACCAGTCCCATCTATACTGATGTCAAGGAACTGACAGAGGAAGAACCTGGCAAAAATCCTCCCTCTTCCAAGAAGAAAAAGAAGACTGCCAAGAAACTCCAGTACAAACTCTAGAAGAAAAAGTTGGCAGATAATGCTAACCAAAACCTGGAAGCCGGAGGAGCAAGCGGGGTCACACCTGTGGAGAAGAAAAAGAAAGAAATCCTTGTTCCTGAATTGTCGGAACGGGACGAGATCAATCTGATCCAAACCCCGGTCGGACCATACGAGCCACCGGAAGTGCTGGAAGCCAGAAGGCAAGCCATGCGGCAACAACAACAACTATTCCGATCGCAAGAAAATCTCCTCAAAGCCCAAGCTATCGTAAAAGCAAAGCATGAGGAAATTGAAGAATTCGAAAGACGGAATATGTCCGGGATAAAACCCACGAGATTACTCGGAATCGCAAGGCCGGATGTACTGCCAGCAAAAGAACGGTTGCAAAACCCTTCCTGGCAAAGAAGGGTTTACGGCGTAAACGCTAAGGGCGAATGCATCTATAAAACCGCAGCTGAAAACGCGGAAGCCGCGTTCGCCATCCTTAATGACGATCTGTACTCCAAAGACGAAAAGCTGCAAGGAGTTTATGCTTTCCTAGGTAAAGCACCGCAACAGCAGCAGCGAGGTCAGGCGAAGGGAAGTTGCATGACGACTCAACCCTATGCAAAACTGCCACTTGCGCCGCTGGAGCACCTGGACCCGGAGAACCTGGAGATTTAGGCGATTCTAAGGACAAAAAGGGAGATCCTAAGAAGGACAAGAAAATCCCAAAAATAGGGACGAAGCGTCCATAACGGGATCCCATATGCCACAAGGCGGAAATATACCCCGTGATCATAAAGATCGGGAGGAACAAAACCGGAAAGACGAAAAAATGATGCCGCCTCCAAGACATCCAGCTGAAAAAGCCGGAAGACATGAAAATCCTAACAGGCGTGAGAGGTCCCGTACTCCTCCTAGGAATAAAGAAAGGACAAGGAGTAGAACTTCGCCTCATTCCAAAGGACACGACAAAGGACGGCGCTAAATAGATCAACAGGGCAAACCCCGTTTTTCTTGGTCTATGGCGCAGAAGCAATGCTTCCAACGGACATGCTCCATGATAGCCCAAGAGTGCAGGCTTACGATGACTCGGATGCCGAAAACGCACGACAGGATGACATCGATCTTTTAGAAGAAGAACGAGACCTTGTGCTTCAAAGATCTTCCATTTATCAGCAAGGATTGAGACGCTTGTCGTGGGATAATCACGGCAGACGTTACCAGGGGTAACTTATCTTTTGGCAATTCGACTCTGGTGTTTGGGAGAGGGTTTAGCTCAGGGGAAATCATGCTATCAATCGATCTGGTAGCTCTGGCAATCAAGTCGCCGAGTCTCCGATCTAGGGTTACAATTATCAACTCTCGTGTTACAGGGATACTCGAATATCTGGTGAAGCTCTCTTTTTCTAACCCTAGGAGCCGGCTTATATCTTACCCGGCCCCCTGGCTTCCTATACAAGACACACTCGGAATCCTACCTAGAAACTGCACACAAACCCTAAGTTTCTTAATAGTAACCCCAAAGCCGGGTTACGAGGCCTATGCTCCTTCTTGGGCCTTATAGAAACTCCTTTTCCTTGAGCCGGGTCTTGCACGATTCCCTTTGGCCCGGGTTACACCTTGACGTTAGCCTACCGGGTTACCATCCCTCCATCAGTAGTCCCTAGAATAGCTTGGGCTTCTCGGGATCAACCATGAAGCGCACGCTATTCCTAGCAAAACAATAAACACACAAATTCATAGAATACCGGGTTATAATGCTTTGCTAATAGCTAAGCCTTGCTCTATAGGTGGTCCATATAATAACCCAGTTTCTCCCTGAGTCAAAGATTAGTTCCATGGGTCAACACTTCCGAGAAACTATGACAAGACCCGGACTCGCTCCATTGCCAATCAATCTGGATATCACGCTCGCAATCCACCCCTAATCTTTTTCCGGATATCCCGCAACGGGCACTTTAACGCTTATCCCAAAATATCCGGCCGAATAACCCTTTTTCCGAAATTTTGGCACTTGCCGCTCACACCTAGGGTTTTTTCTTCCCCGCACCTATAAATAAGCACCCGAGGTCACCCTTTAGATCTACTAGCCATTCCTCTCCCTAGCCTTTTGTCTCCACTCCCTTTTGGCACCCGCGAGCTCGAGCCCGAGCTCGTCCTTCGCAGAGTCGCGCCACTGGCCACGGGAACGCCACCGGAACCGCGCCGCCGCCGTCTGGCCGCCACCACCTGTACTCGTGACGCCGCCATCGATCTCCGCCGCCGCGCCCTCGAGCAACCCGCCGGAAATCCCAAGGAGCTGCCGCCGTCGAGCCATTCGCCGCCGCCGCGCTCCCATCTCGATCCAGCCGGTAAGTTCCTCAATCCCTTAGATCTAGATTCTGATTCCTCGAACATAGATTGGATCTAATCTTTCTCAAATGCTCCACCATTTCTCATTAGCTAGATATGTCGTAATCTCCCTTTTTCACGGCTAGTACTCGATTAGATCCAAGCGCGCATCTCTCAGCATATCCTCACCATCTGCAATCGTAAATTTTCCCTTTATACGGTTTTGACTAGATCCAATCTGCTAAATTTTTCGCAAGTACTTCTCGCTAAGTCGGATAACTGTACTTTCCGGGTCTCTCGATATTTATACTCTGCATTTGCCTCTTTTTTAGATCTACACTTATGGCTCCTAAAGCCAGCGCTAAGCTGAAGGGGAAACACCCGGCCGGCAAGCAAAAGCCGAGTCAAGCGATCTCTGCCAACTGGGCAAGATCGACTATGACAAAAGCTAAGCTCGACGAGCTCGCGGAGTCGAGTGTTCTGCCCACCCGGGAGGAGATCCACTGGAGGATACCCGGAGAGGAAACTCGCCATCTCCGGTTCTTGACGAAGTGGTAGTTTTTGTCGAACACATGATCCGGGGTTTCCGCCCCCCGGGTCACCCTTTCTTCCGTGAGCTTCTGGACCACTATAAGCTCCGGGTATTTGACATTGGCCCCAACTCTATGCTCAATATTACTCATTTCATAGTTTTGTGCGAATCGTACTTATGCATTCCGCTAAATTTAGCCCTTTTCCTTGAAATCTTCCAATGTAAGCCGTACCGAGAGAGCGGCGATGGGGCCCTCCTAGTCTGTGGAGGGGTCTCCATCCAGAGGCGGAAAAATTCCCTCATGCCGACTCTGAGCCTCAGCTCTCACGTCAAACACTCGCGGAAAACCTATTTTTATTGCCAAGATACCTCTCCAGCCGGTGAAAAGCCACTGCCGGGTTTTACTGAAAATATCCTCGATCTTTCCGATAGTTTCAACTCCTTTGCTCCTGAAGCCGAGAGGCATTCTATCCAGCCTCTCCTCAATAAACTTGCTATACTCTCGGCCCAAGGTCTTCTTGGGCTCAATCTAATCAAGACCTGGGTAAGCTGTCACATCCCTGTTTTTAAGCACTTGTATAATAGTATTTTAGCAAGTCTCTTAAGACCTTTGTAATGAAATTAAGTGGACAACATGTTGTGTACTGATGTTTATCTATGCAATATTAGTGGTGTGTTTCTTTTCACTCACTTGAGGAGTTTTTCTCCTAAGAAACACATTGCTTTATAATTGTTTTTCCCATGTTTTCCACTAAGGCTCTTATGAGATTATTTTTCAAGACTTGAGGTGACCCTTTGTTTCAACTTAAAAATGTGTTATTAATGTTTAGGAATCATCTTGAACTTGAAATAAAATTAATTGGAAAAGATTCCATTAGCTTTTCCAATATAATTTTTGCCCTGAAAAACAGCCAAGTAGCTGTTTTCAACCCTTGTTTTCCATCACAAGGATTATCCAATTAGGGTTTTTCTTTGATCAAAACTACTCTCTGATATGAGTACAACAAAACTACATTCTTGGAAAAACCTACAAAGAAAATTAGCACACAATGCCAAGATGGTTTTTGAGCCATCTTGTTAAGACAGAAATTTGAGCATTTTAAAAACAGAGAATGTACCTACTTTGCCATTTATTTTCAGAGCCATAAACCCATCATTTTTCAAATCAAATGGTTGGATCTGAAACTTGGATAGTTGTTCTTTGTTGAGCATTTTAAATCACTCATTTTAGAGCTGGTTTGCTTGGTGAAAACAAGCCCAACTTTTGCTATCTCTGTCTGCTGTTTCCAGCACTTGGAAAAATTCAGAGAAACTGTCTAACTGAATTTTTCTGACAGAACAGTGAATACACTTTTGGACTTAATGTTTTTAGCTTTTGTGCACTGATCCAAGCCAGGCCACCTTGCCAATTCGAAAACCATGTTAATAACCTTCTAGAAGGTGGCATTGGATCCTACTTTGGCTGACCAGGGAGGGAGAAAACTGATGTGGCATTTGACTAATAGGTGATGTCACAATAGTGGTTGAAATAGTGTTTATCCTTCTCTTTTACCCATACCTTGGCCCTTGCTGTGGCTTTGCTCACCATTTGGTACTTGCTTGACCCCTAGGCACCAATAGGAACCATTGTCACCCGTGGAGAACCCCCAAGGGGCAAGGCATGCCCATGCCAATGCCAACCCGAGCCCTCCCCCTTTGACTCGTGCCTACATAGCCCTAGAGGCCTATCCCTCTCGCCACAGCGCTCCACTCACCCCTCTCACTCACCCCATCGAGCATCGCCTGCTCGATCATCCTCTGTGGGCGAGGCGAGCCGCGCCCATTTTCGGACCCGAACGGATCGAGCTCGAGGTGGCGCCGCGATCACCGCACCTCCCACCCTCGTTTCTTTCCCTTTGCGACCCCCTGGAGCTAGCGCACCTCCCTGACATCCTCCTGCCCCCTCTCGCTTGCAGGTTCATCGCCGTCGTCCTCGGAGCCGCCGCGGGACGCCGTCGAGCCGCCGCAGCGCACACTCGTCGCCATCGCCCGAAACCGCGCCACGGCAACGCCCAAGCCACCCTCCTTCGACCCCGCACCGTCCCGTTGCTTCTCGCGAGCCCTAGGTGAGCGAATCCCCGTGCCCGTGAGGTGTTCGTCCGCGGTTAGGAGAGAGAGAGAGAGAGGAGTGACGCGGGGAGGAAGAAAGAACAGGGACCGTCGATCTGCGAATCGACGGCCCCCTTTGAACCGTGCACTTCGCGCGCGCGCGCGTGCTGGCGGGCTGCGCCCCGCGTTAACTGGGCCGCGCGCTGCGGATCTGGCCCGTTGGGCAGTTTGCGGTTAAAAACGAAATTACTTTTTTTCTGGCAGATTATTTTAGGTGTTAGCTTTAGGCTTAAAAAGGGTAGCATATTAATTTATTTTACCTTGCTAATTTTTGTACTACTAGCCTTACAAAATTGCAACCATATCCCACTGGCAGAAACTTGTTTTGAGTTTTTATGATTTTTCTAAAAATCATATGCCAGACAGTACCCTAAAAATTGAAATGAATAGAACTTCAAAAATACAAAACATTTTTGAGCAAACTCAACTGTTTTGGAAAGCCCTTTCCAATACCTATCAGTATAATTTTAGTTTGCATCAAGGTGAGTTACCATTTGGAAATGCCATCCATTTTGGTAAAACATCAGTGGGCTATTCCATGATTTTTAGAGGGAGTTTGGGATATTATTTTTGAGTGAGGCAAGTTGGAGAAGCTTTGTAGTGATAAGGACTATCACATCCTAGAAGGATTTACTTTTTGGAGCAACAGAAAAATTTAGAGAGACAGAACAAGTTTTGGTTACTTTCTGTCTAAATTTTTATTATAGATCTTGCTTTGTATGTTACTTTTGTGAGTTGCAAATGATATGACCTTGCTTGTTATGTTGTTTTCCATTGTGGTTATGAGGTATACAAGTTATATGAGCATGTAAGAATCAATGGTTTGAATGGTAGCATTTTAGAACTAGTTTTCCATGCATATGTCTTGCTAATAGCTAGATTTTTATGTATATTTTGAGTAGATATTTAAGTGAATCTTTAGGCTAGTTGCTAGATTGTTTTCCATGGAACCAGTACCACTTAGGTACTGTTAATTTGTTTATAGCACCTCTGGATGCTTGGTGCTTGTGTTTGAAATAGGTTTAAAATAGAAATGCTTAAGGACTAGATTGCACACTAGGAGATTCATGTATGTTTTTGTGTCTTGTTTTCCACTAGGGAAAAATATGACTTTTTGGTATTGAAAACCAGGGGATGAAAAGTGCTTGTGGCAGTATTTTCCTTAGGGTTTTCACCTCTGATAGATTTCCTTTCAATAGCACAAAAGCATGAGTAGCACTTGGGTGACTAGAAATAAAACTCCTCACATGTGTAGCTTTTTAAGCATATTTTTCCTTGTTTCCTAGCTATGTTTTTATGTTATTTTTGTGAGATCCAGTAGCATTTATGGTACTGGTTAGAGGGGTATTTTGCCTCTGAAAGCTTGCACACTTGTGCATAACAATTAGCTAGTGTAGTCTAAACTAGTCTAGTAGTTTCCTAAATTTTCTACTAGTATGAGTAGGAATTTTTGGGTGTTTGTTTGTTGTTTTAAGCACTTTTATAAAAGTGACCAGAGGCTTATTAACCTCTTGGTGAGCATATTTACTAGTGGAACACCCACTGGTATGTTTGCCTCATAGTGGAAAATAGGTTGACTTGTTGCCATGAGCTTATTTCACTACTTGAGTAATTTAGCAAATTATGTGTGCTAGCCATAGGAATTGTTGTGGGAATTTTTAGGCATCAAAATGTGTTTTATGGGACACCCTACTGTCCAGTAACATGTGCTATATCCCACTGGTCCATAATGTTCTTAACTAAGAATCATTGTTTTGGCCACACATAAGCACTAGGAGAAAAACAGATTTTTTCAACTATAGTTTTTATGTCAATTTTTCTTAAGGGAAAAAATTGAGAACTTTGTGTGATACTTCTTGGTTGCTTGCTGTATGTATTACTTGTAGCATTGTTTGTCTTGGTTGGTTCTGAAAGTGTGTCTTTATTTCTTTTTACGACGTTAGAAAACGAGGAGGAAGGAATTGCTGAAGAAGGGTATTGCAACTCCTGTTACTTTCAGGATCAGGACCATCACTTGTACCAAGGCAAGCCATCCTAATGCTTGCTGTATCACTACTTATCATTATCTATCATGCATGCTTTTCACTTCTGAAGTTTTTACAAAAATATACCTTCAAAAACTATTTTTGTGTGAATCCTATTACTACTATTAATACTACTAGTATAAGGACTCATAATCATAGTCAACTTGGTATTACCAAGCCCTTAGACACTAAATGGTATATAAATACCATACACCTACTTAAAACTTGAGTTCTTAAAGGAACTAAATAAAATGTGTTTTTGTAAACAAATGCCTTATGGAAGGAAAACCCGGAGGAAGGGTGAGACCCTGTCTGCCGGAAGGATTGTTATGATGGGAAATTTTTATGAGAAATGTTTACAAAAGACACATAACCTAGTCTTCGCTGGACAACCATTATCGTACTGCCACTTTACCCCAATATGGGTAGGGGCTGGATTAAAAACTTGTTAGGGTTAGTATATGTGCTATCTCAAAGGCTATAGGGGATTGGATCCTCCGAACCGAAATGTCGCTAGGAGTGAGTATACGGGACATCTAAAGTGTGGGATTAATTTTCCCTCCGGATGCAGCAGTTGGGTCTCCTGTTTGAGCGGTGTGTGACATGGCTTGCCAGGGAGGGAAACCCCAATTGAAGAGATAGTCATGTACTAGCTTGTACAGAGTGGATAGTCAAGACCAGTTATCTGATGTTCTCATAGGTTGGGAACAGTCCATGGTTGTTTCATGGCGGACTCTGGATCTAGTGGAAATGTGTACACCTCTGCAGAGTAAAACTATTTCGAGATAGCCGCGTCCTCGGATATGGACGGTTGAATGGCCATGTAGCTAGTATTGTGTCAACTTTTCAAAAGAGGTTTTGAAGGAAGGCTTTTGTACCTGAGAGGTACTATGGAGGAATGACTTGGTATCTGCGAGATACCGAGGAGAAAGAAACTACTACTAAAAGTTTCTGAAAAGAAAAAAAAAACTTTCTTTTCCAAAAGAATTATAAAACCTCCAAGATATGTGATATCTACGAGAGCAAAACTACATTATTTTAAATGAGTTTGTTTTGCAAAGAGGTAAACTTGAAGAATCAACCATGGCAAATCTTTTATCTGTCATGGGTAGCTGAACCATATGTATGGCCTACCCACTCCACCAAATAAGCATGTATGCATTATTGTAAGCTAATAAAGGATGTCTTGTTGAGTACATTCAAATGTACTCATTTGGTTTCGCCCCTGGTATCTACTTATCAGACTACGAGGAGCCACCTCAGGAGGAGTACTATGAGGAGGAGTTCTACGCTGATGGCCCTGCGAGTTAGGATCGTCTCCCAGTCAGCAGCCTGTAGGATGAGGCGTGACTCGGGTTCTACTACGCTATGCTTATCGTCTTCCGCTGTGTTTACTTTGAATGTCTGTCCTGCGTGACAGTTATCAAGAACTTGGTCATGTGACCATTTATGTAAGACTCTATATTCGTGTAATGGATGATGTATTCTGTATGCCAACTACGTATGTTGTTCACGACTGGCTCTTCTGGGATCGTGAATGAATGCATATGAGGGGTTCTGGACCTACCGGTCTGGGGCCTCTACAAAGTTGGTATCAGAGCCATCCTGACTCTAGGAGACCTTAGTTAGCATGGACGTTAGTGTATACTCCGATAATCTAAGTTGCTAATACAAAAAAATTGGATATATGACTAAGTATAAAACTATTCCCTATATCCCACCACCTCTCTGGGTTAGACTCTACTTGCATTAAAGTTATTTCTTGCATGAACCTAAAATTTTGCACACTTGTATCTAACTTAAGCTATACTTAAAATTTTGTGTAGATGGACGTGGACATCACCGTGGCTTTTCAGTTGGGACGTCCACGTGGCGAGTCTTTCCTTTTCGAGGAGAGGCTAGTATCTATGGCTACTGTGTTGGGACGGCCACTTCCGGAGCTGCGAGGAGGACTAGTTGTCGGGGCACCTCTGGAGGGAGACTGGTACGCGGAGGTCACTATCCGCGCACCTCTGGCTAGCCCGACAGTGGAGGCCTACGTGTACCGTGCTGTTGATCGTTCTTGGAACGAGGCTGCGGTGCGCGTGATACAGGAGTCAGTAGCACGTCTGGCGCACATCGGGGAGTATATGTTCATCGGTTCCCGGTTCGAGCTGATTGGGAGACGTGATGAGGATGGCATACCACTTCCTGTTGAGCCAGACTTTACCACTGTTGGTCCACACTTGGACGAGATGGAGATTCTGTTACACCGCACTCAGACCAGGCTAGACGACCAGCGTCTTGACACCCTCCACGGCATATTGGTGCACCAGACACTGATAGCCGAGACTGACGAGCTGAGGGCTGAGCTTCACGACAGCCAGGAGGAGAGTGGAGCTCTGGCTCAGCAGTTGTCCCAGTTGAGGGAGCAGTTGGAGGCTACTACCGCGAGGCACCGTGCCTTACGGAGGCAGCTGAGAGCCACCCGCCTTGGCCGTGCACGCCTCACCACTAGACTGACGGCCCTGGAGGGGGCTAACGCCGTTCTGCGCGGCAGGCTTCAGATAGCTCGTGATGACATAGCCACGAGAGACGCTGCCGTAGAGGAGCTGGAGGAGGAGGCCGCAGAGCTCCACAGGGAGATTGAGGATCTTCTGCCTGTTGAGGATGTTCCCTCCGACTTAGAGGGGATGGATATGAGCGAGGCTAGCGAGCAGGATGATGATGACCTGCTTGACGAGGAGGAGGAGGACCCTGAGGAGCGTATCTGTGACGTTGGGGACAGCGACGACTCTGTGTAGTCGCTGCCTTCTCACCCGTAGCACGTGGTGCTGGTCTAGATACTAGTTAGGTATGCTAGATCGTTTTGCTAGATAGTTTGCCTAGTAGTAGCCTTGCGATGACCCCACCAATCGCACCCCCTGTAGCTCGATGAAGCCTTCCTTGTATGATATGGCTTGTGATGTGTGTGTGTAATGTAAGGAACTCTGTTGAATTATGGTGATGAATGAAATGTTTGGCTTGGTTTTCTGTTGGTTGTCACTACTTTGCGTTCATTTCATTCAAGTTTGCGACTGCCCCGCTCTTGTTTTTGAAACATATCACTAGTATTCCTTTTGTTTAAATATTAAGGTACTGGGTTTTCAAAAACAAGAATTTATTTCTTAGACTTACACATGTTTCACTTCAGCATGGCACCCCGTCGCGAACCCCCACCGCCACCACCACCCACAGTGGAGGCGCTGTTGGCCCTGCTGATGGAAGATCGCCAGGCCAGCCGAGATGAGAGTGCAGCTACCATTACCGCTCTGCAACAACTAGCTGCTGCCGCCAACAATAATGGCAATGGCAATGGAAATGGTGCTCGCTCGAGACTGAGAGACTTTCAGCACACCAACCCCCCAGTTTTCACCAGGATTGTGGAGCCTCTCGATGCTGACGACTGGCTCCGCACCATTGCAAACAAACTGGAAGTTGCTTCGGTTGATGAGAATGATAAGGTCCTGTTGGCCTCCCATTTTCTCGCTGGTCCTGCCAGGACTTGGTGGGAAACTACACGTGAGACTGTTGCTGCTGGTCACGTGTTCACCTGGGAGGAATTCTCTGCAAGGTTCCGCAAGTATCACATTCCCCAGGGGATGATGGCACTTATGCGGGAGAAATTTCTGAATCTGAAGCAGGGAAGTATGCCGGTGTCTGAATACTGGGAGAATTTCACTACTCTGTCCCGGTATGCACAGGATGATATTAATACTGATGCTAAGAAGAAGGAGAGGTTCTTAAATGGGCTGGATGATGAGCTCCAGTGCTCTCTAGTAGTGGTTCCATTCCAGGACATGGAGACTCTTGCTAATGCCGCTATGGTGCTGGAGCACAAGCGGAAATCTGCTGATGATAACCGCAAGAGGAAAATGACTGCTCATGGAGGACCTAGTGCTCAGAGGACTCGCAACACTCCGTATGCGAGGCCACCAACCCACAAGGCGCCTGCTTATGCACCCCGCCCCAACCACAACTATGCACCAAGGCCCAACAACTACAATCACCCTGCATCGTATGCACCAAGGTACGGAGGAAACAGCTATGGTGGTAACCATGGTAATCACTCTGGAAATAATCATGGAAACCGCTATGGAGGTAACACTGGAGGAAATGGGAACCACACCAACAATGCTCCCAAACCAAACCCAAGCTCAAAGCCTTCTGGAGGTTGCTTTGCCTGTGGAAAGGAGGGTCACTTCGCTCGCGATTGCCCCAACAAAGCTACTGCTCCAGTCCAGCCTGCTGCAACCAAGATGAACCATGGTCCTTCCACTGGACGACAGAATAGGATGAAGGGACACCTGAACCATATCAATGCTGCAGAAGCTCAGGAGGCACCAGACATGGTGATGGGTATGTTTCCTGTCAACTCGGTACCAGCCGCAGTACTGTTTGATTCTGGTGCATCACATTCCTTTGTCACTAAACCGTTTGCTGAGAAAAGTGGTATGAAGCATTCCCGTATGCACAACCCTATGTTAGTACAAATACCTGGGGATAGTACTAAAGCCAACCTAATTTGCAATGAGGTACCAGTAGAAATTCAAGGGAAAACTTTTCATGCTGATCTTATAGTACTGGGATCCAAAGGGATAGAAGTGGTACTCGGTATGAACTGGATGGCCAAGTATAAGGGAGTTATCGATTGCACTAAGAAATCTATTGATATGATCTCTGAGGATGGGGAAAAGGTTGCGTACACTGCAACCCGACCCTCGTCACAAGTTCACTGCCACACTGGTATAGCCCAACCTGCCCTTGAGGAAGTCCCGGTAGTTTGCGAATACCCGGATGTTTTTCCTGAAGAATTACCCGGTATGCCCCCTGATCGGGATATCGAGTTTGTGATTGAGTTAGTGCCCGGAACTGGACCCATAGCTCAGAAGCCGTATCGGATGAACCCGAAGGAATTAGATGAGTTGAAGACTCAACTGGAAGACATGTTAAGGAAAGGATTGATTCGCCCTAGTGCATCGCCCTGGGGATCTCCGATCATTTTTGTGGGAAAACGGGACGGTACCACTCGTTTATGTGTGGACTACCGCAAATTAAATGATGTTACCATCAAGAACAAATACCCGTTGCCCAAAATTGAAGACTTGTTTGACCAGTTGAATGGGGCTGTAATCTTCTCCAAGATTGACCTTCGGACTGGTTATCATCAATTGAAAGTCCGTGATACTGATATCCCAAAGACTGCTTTCACCACTCGTTACGGGCTGTATGAATACACCGTAATGTCCTTTGGTCTAACCAATGCCCCTGCCTATTTCATGAATCTCATGAATAAGGTATTCATGGATTTTCTAGACAAGTTTGTCGTGGTGTTTATTGACGACATTCTTATATATTCGAGGAGTGAGGAAGAACACGAAGAACATCTGAGACTTGTGCTCGGAACACTTCGTGAGCATCAACTGTATGCTAAGTTTAGTAAATGTCAATTCTGGTTGACGGAAGTCGGATTTCTTGGACATGTAGTATCTGCGGGAGGAATATCTGTTGACCCTGCTCTAGTTCAGTCTGTGGAGAAGCGTGCTGCTCCGACCAACCAGACTGAAGTCAGATCCTTTCTGGGTTTGGCAGGATATTACCGCAAGTTTGTTCAGGGATTCTCGAGTATAGCCAGACCCCTCACCCAGTTGCTCAAGAAGGATAGCAAGTTCCTATGGACGGACAAGTGTGAAGAAAGTTTCAATGAGTTGAAGCACCGACTGGTGTCTGCCCCAATCCTTATAATGCCAGATGTCACCAAGAATTTCGACGTATATTGTGACGCTTCTAAGCTTGGTCTTGGAAGCGTGCTTATGCAAGAAGGAAAGGTGATATCTTTCATATCCCGCCAGTTAAGACCCCACGAGTTGAATTATCCCACTCATGACTTAGAGCTTGCTGCCGTTGTTCATGCTCTCAAGACATGGCGGCACTTTCTTATGGGAAGAAGAGTGGAGATTTACACGGATCATAAGAGTTTAAAGTATATCTTTACTCAACGTGAGCTCAACATGAGGCAGCGCCGCTGGATTGAGCTCATTAAAGATTATGATCTGAGTATTCATTATCACCCGGGAAAGGCAAATGTGGTTGCAGACGCTCTTAGTCGAGAGCCGGCCTCTCTAAATGCTATGATTTTAGTAAGGCAACCCGAATTGTGGAAAGAGCTGGACCAGCTTGGCATTGAAGTGGTCAGCTATGGCATGTTAGACGCCATAGAGCTTAAACCGACCCTGGTTGACCAAATCAAAGAAGCGCAGAAAGGCCAGAAAAGTATTGATGGGATTAAAGCCCGCATGGAGAAGGAAAAGGTTGCTGGGTTTACCATCGATGCTGATGGGGGATTATGGTATGAAGGCCGTATTTGTGTTCCCTCTGAATCTGATCTCAAGCAGACCATCATGGTCGAAGCTCATGAGACCATGTATTCTATCCATCCTGGAGGAACAAGGATGTATCAAGACCTGAAAGAGAGATTCTGGTGGCATGGAATGAAGCGAGAGATTGCTTCATTTGTAGCCAAGTGCCATGTCTGCCAGCAAGTAAAAGCCGGGCACCAGCGTCCCGCTGGATTGCTCCAACCATTGCAAGTGCCTGTTTGGAAATGGGATGAAGTGGGAATGGACTTCATCACTGGACTTCCTAGGTCCAGCCGAGGAAATGATTCTATATGGGTTGTCGTGGACAGGCTCACAAAAGTTGCTCACTTTATTCCTGTCCGGACAACCTATCGTGGAGATCAGCTTGCGGATCTTTACATTTCTCGGATTGTCAGCCTACACGGAGTCCCAAGCAGGATTGTATCTGATCGAGGTACACAGTTCACATCGAGATTTTGGAAGAAGTTGCACGAGAGTTTGGGAACCAAACTAGCTTTTAGCACAGCATATCACCCGCAGACCGATGGACAAACAGAGCGTGTGAACCAAATTCTGGAGGACATGCTCCGTGCTTGTGTGTTGTCCTATGGAATTAAATGGGAAGACTGTCTGCCCTTCGCAGAGTTTTCTTACAACAACAGTTATCAGTCTAGCTTGCAAATGGCCCCTTTTGAAGCTCTGTATGGACGTAAATGCCGTACACCTTTAAATTGGACTGAGACTGGAGACAGTCAGGTTTTTGGTGTGGACACCTTGAAGGCTGCAGAAGAGCAAGTCCAACTTATTCGGGAACGTTTAAAGACAGCTCAATCTCGTCAGAAGAGTTATGCTGACACGAAGCGTCGTGATGTCTCTTTCAGCATTGGAGATTTCGTGTACCTTCGTGTTACGCCGCTCAAAGGGATGCAGCGTTTCCATGTCAAAGGAAAGCTGGCCCCCAGGTATATTGGCCCTTTTAAGATCTTGGCACGTCGTGGCGAAGTTTCTTATCAGTTAGAATTACCTGAGGAACTATCTGCTTTTCACAATGTTTTCCATGTGTCATTGCTCCGGAAGTGTCTGCAAGTACCGGAGAAAGATCTCTCGTATCAAGACGTGGATTTCAGGACCATTGACATAAATGATGATTTGACTTATCGTGATAGACCCCTGCGGGTTCTCGAGGAAATTGTGCGTGCTACCAGGAGGCGTGCTATAAAATTCCTTAAGATTCAGTGGACCAATCACTCTGAGGAAGAAGCTACCTGGGAGCGTGAGGATGATATCAGGAAGGAGTTCCCTGATTTTCTTAAAGCCTAGACCCGCGAATCTCGGGACGAGATTCTTTTAAGGGGGGGAGATTTGTCACATCCCTGTTTTTAAGCACTTGTATAATAGTATTTTAGCAAGTCTCTTAAGACCTTTGTAATGAAATTAAGTGGACAACATGTTGTGTACTGATGTTTATCTATGCAATATTAGTGGTGTGTTTCTTTTCACTCACTTGAGGAGTTTTTCTCCTAAGAAACACATTGCTTTATAATTGTTTTTCCCATGTTTTCCACTAAGGCTCTTATGAGATTATTTTTCAAGACTTGAGGTGACCCTTTGTTTCAACTTAAAAATGTGTTATTAATGTTTAGGAATCATCTTGAACTTGAAATAAAATTAATTGGAAAAGATTCCATTAGCTTTTCCAATATAATTTTTGCCCTGAAAAACAGCCAAGTAGCTGTTTTCAACCCTTGTTTTCCATCACAAGGATTATCCAATTAGGGTTTTTCTTTGATCAAAACTACTCTCTGATATGAGTACAACAAAACTACATTCTTGGAAAAACCTACAAAGAAAATTAGCACACAATGCCAAGATGGTTTTTGAGCCATCTTGTTAAGACAGAAATTTGAGCATTTTAAAAACAGAGAATGTACCTACTTTGCCATTTATTTTCAGAGCCATAAACCCATCATTTTTCAAATCAAATGGTTGGATCTGAAACTTGGATAGTTGTTCTTTGTTGAGCATTTTAAATCACTCATTTTAGAGCTGGTTTGCTTGGTGAAAACAAGCCCAACTTTTGCTATCTCTGTCTGCTGTTTCCAGCACTTAGAAAAATTCAGAGAAACTGTCTAACTGAATTTTTCTGACAGAACAGTGAATACACTTTTGGACTTAATGTTTTTAGCTTTTGTGCACTGATCCAAGCCAGGCCACCTTGCCAATTCGAAAACCATGTTAATAACCTTCTAGAAGGTGGCATTGGATCCTACTTTGGCTGACCAGGGAGGGAGAAAACTGATGTGGCATTTGACTAATAGGTGATGTCACAATAGTGGTTGAAATAGTGTTTATCCTTCTCTTTTACCCATACCTTGGCCCTTGCTGTGGCTTTGCTCACCATTTGGTACTTGCTTGACCCCTAGGCACCAATAGGAACCATTGTCACCCGTGGAGAACCCCCAAGGGGCAAGGCATGCCCATGCCAATGCCAACCCGAGCCCTCCCCCTTTGACTCGTGCCTACATAGCCCTAGAGGCCTATCCCTCTCGCCACAGCGCTCCACTCACCCCTCTCACTCACCCCATCGAGCATCGCCTGCTCGATCATCCTCTGTGGGCGAGGCGAGCCGCGCCCATTTTCGGACCCGAACGGATCGAGCTCGAGGTGGCGCCGCGATCACCGCACCTCCCACCCTCGTTTCTTTCCCTTTGCGACCCCCTGGAGCTAGCGCACCTCCCTGACATCCTCCTGCCCCCTCTCGCTTGCAGGTTCATCGCCGTCGTCCTCGGAGCCGCCGCGGGACGCCGTCGAGCCGCCGCAGCGCACACTCGTCGCCATCGCCCGAAACCGCGCCACGGCAACGCCCAAGCCACCCTCCTTCGACCCCGCACCGTCCCCTTGCTTCTCGCGAGCCCTAGGTGAGCGAATCCCCGTGCCCGTGAGGTGTTCGTCCGCGGTTAGGAGAGAGAGAGAGAGAGGAGTGACGCGGGGAGGAAGAAAGAACAGGGACCGTCGATCTGCGAATCGACGGCCCCCTTTGAACCGTGCACTTCACGCGCGCGCGCGTGCTGGCGGGCTGCGCCCCGCGTTAACTGGGCCGCGCGCTGCGGATCTGGCCCGTTGGGCAGTTTGCGGTTAAAAACGAAATTACTTTTTTTCTGGCAGATTATTTTAGGTGTTAGCTTTAGGCTTAAAAAGGGTAGCATATTAATTTATTTTACCTTGATAATTTTTGTACTACTAGCCTTACAAAATTGCAACCATATCCCACTGGCAGAAACTTGTTTTGAGTTTTTATGATTTTTCTAAAAATCATATGCCAGACAGTACCCTAAAAATTGAAATGAATAGAACTTCAAAAATACAAAACATTTTTGAGCAAACTCAACTGTTTTGGAAAGCCCTTTCCAATACCTATCAGTAGAATTTTAGTTTGCATCAAGGTGAGTTACCATTTGGAAATGCCATCCATTTTGGTAAAACATCAGTGGGCTATTCCATGATTTTTAGAGGGAGTTTGGGATATTATTTTTGAGTGAGGCAAGTTGGAGAAGCTTTGTAGTGATAAGGACTATCACATCCTAGAAGGATTTACTTTTTGGAGCAACAGAAAAATTTAGAGAGACAGAACAAGTTTTGGTTACTTTCTGTCTAAATTTTTATTATAGATCTTGCTTTGTATGTTACTTTTGTGAGTTGCAAATGATATGACCTTGCTTGTTATGTTGTTTTCCATTGTGGTTATGAGGTATACAAGTTATATGAGCATGTAAGAATCAATGGTTTGAATGGTAGCATTTTAGAACTAGTTTTCCATGCATATGTCTTGCTAATAGCTAGATTTTTATGTATATTTTGAGTAGATATTTAAGTGAATCTTTAGGCTAGTTGCTAGATTGTTTTCCATGGAACCAGTACCACTTAGGTACTGTTAATTTGTTTATAGCACCTCTGGATGCTTGGTGCTTGTGTTTGAAATAGGTTTAAAATAGAAATGCTTAAGGACTAGATTGCACACTAGGAGATTCATGTATGTTTTTGTGTCTTGTTTTCCACTAGGGAAAAATATGACTTTTTGGTATTGAAAACCAGGGGATGAAAAGTGCTTGTGGCAGTATTTTCCTTAGGGTTTTCACCTCTGATAGATTTCCTTTCAATAGCACAAAAGCATGAGTAGCACTTGGGTGACTAGAAATAAAACTCCTCACATGTGTAGCTTTTTAAGCATATTTTTCCTTGTTTCCTAGCTATGTTTTTATGTTATTTTTGTGAGATCCAGTAGCATTTATGGTACTGGTTAGAGGGGTATTTTGCCTCTGAAAGCTTGCACACTTGTGCATAACAATTAGCTAGTGTAGTCTAAACTAGTCTAGTAGTTTCCTAAATTTTCTACTAGTATGAGTAGGAATTTTTGGGTGTTTGTTTGTTGTTTTAAGCACTTTTATAAAAGTGACCAGAGGCTTATTAACCTCTTGGTGAGCATATTTACTAGTGGAACACCCACTGGTATGTTTGCCTCATAGTGGAAAATAGGTTGACTTGTTGCCATGAGCTTATTTCACTACTTGAGTAATTTAGCAAATTATGTGTGCTAGCCATAGGAATTGTTGTGGGAATTTTTAGGCATCAAAATGTGTTTTATGGGACACCCTACTGTCCAGTAACATGTGCTATATCCCACTGGTCCATAATGTTCTTAACTAAGAATCATTGTTTTGGCCACACATAAGCACTAGGAGAAAAACAGATTTTTTCAACTATAGTTTTTATGTCAATTTTTCTTAAGGGAAAAATTGAGAACTTTGTGTGATACTTCTTGGTTGCTTGCTGTATGTATTACTTGTAGCATTGTTTGTCTTGGTTGGTTCTGAAAGTGTGTCTTTATTTCTTTTTACGACGTTAGAAAACGAGGAGGAAGGAATTGCTGAAGAAGGGTATTGCAACTCCTGTTACTTTCAGGATCAGGACCATCACTTGTACCAAGGCAAGCCATCCTAATGCTTGCTGTATCACTACTTATCATTATCTATCATGCATGCTTTTCACTTCTGAAGTTTTTACAAAAATATACCTTCAAAAACTATTTTTGTGTGAATCCTATTACTACTATTAATACTACTAGTATAAGGACTCATAATCATAGTCAACTTGGTATTACCAAGCCCTTAGACACTAAATGGTATATAAATACCATACACCTACTTAAAACTTGAGTTCTTAAAGGAACTAAATAAAATGTGTTTTTGTAAACAAATGCCTTATGGAAGGAAAACCCGGAGGAAGGGTGAGACCCTGTCTGCCGGAAGGATTGTTATGATGGGAAATTTTTATGAGAAATGTTTACAAAAGACACATAACCTAGTCTTCGCTGGACAACCATTATCGTACTGCCACTTTACCCCAATATGGGTAGGGGCTGGATTAAAAACTTGTTAGGGTTAGTATATGTGCTATCTCAAAGGCTATAGGGGATTGGATCCTCCGAACCGAAATGTCGCTAGGAGTGAGTATACGGGACATCTAAAGTGTGGGATTAATTTTCCCTCCGGATGCAGCAGTTGGGTCTCCTGTTTGAGCGGTGTGTGACATGGCTTGCCAGGGAGGGAAACCCCAATTGAAGAGATAGTCATGTACTAGCTTGTACAGAGTGGATAGTCAAGACCAGTTATCTGATGTTCTCATAGGTTGGGAACAGTCCATGGTTGTTTCATGGCGGACTCTGGATCTAGTGGAAATGTGTACACCTCTGCAGAGTAAAACTATTTCGAGATAGCCGCGTCCTCGGATATGGACGGTTGAATGGCCATGTAGCTAGTATTGTGTCAACTTTTCAAAAGAGGTTTTGAAGGAAGGCTTTTGTACCTGAGAGGTACTATGGAGGAATGACTTGGTATCTGCGAGATACCGAGGAGAAAGAAACTACTACTAAAAGTTTCTGAAAAGAAAAAAAAAACTTTCTTTTCCAAAAGAATTATAAAACCTCCAAGATATGTGATATCTACGAGAGCAAAACTACATTATTTTAAATGAGTTTGTTTTGCAAAGAGGTAAACTTGAAGAATCAACCATGGCAAATCTTTTATCTGTCATGGGTAGCTGAACCATATGTATGGCCTACCCACTCCACCAAATAAGCATGTATGCATTATTGTAAGCTAATAAAGGATGTCTTGTTGAGTACATTCAAATGTACTCATTTGGTTTCGCCCCTGGTATCTACTTATCAGACTACGAGGAGCCACCTCAGGAGGAGTACTATGAGGAGGAGTTCTACGCTGATGGCCCTGCGAGTTAGGATCGTCTCCCAGTCAGCAGCCTGTAGGATGAGGCGTGACTCGGGTTCTACTACGCTATGCTTATCGTCTTCCGCTGTGTTTACTTTGAATGTCTGTCCTGCGTGACAGTTATCAAGAACTTGGTCATGTGACCATTTATGTAAGACTCTATATTCGTGTAATGGATGATGTATTCTGTATGCCAACTACGTATGTTGTTCACGACTGGCTCTTCTGGGATCGTGAATGAATGCATATGAGGGGTTCTGGACCTACCGGTCTGGGGCCTCTACATAAGCTGCCGGATTCAACCCAATAGCATCCGGCCCAAGCTCATGTGGAGCTATTCTGGGCACGTTACCGATTCTCTCCGTTACTCGGAGAATAATTACCCGGCCTCGGACGCAAACAAGATCATGAAAAATTTCTTGGCCGAGAAGCTGGAGGTGATCCGGAACATAGCCGGCTTGGACCCCTACACACGCGATAACCCGGCCCCAGCAGTAAGAACCGGTTATCACCCCTTTATCCGACTGACAGCTTTCTTGCACAATCACTAACTTTTGTCACTGTATTTTTCCCTCGGGAAGATGACGCTTTCTGGAAGATAGTTACCCCTCCTCCTTCCGAAAACTCGAAAGAGGACGAGGAGCCGACTGATTCTGATGAGGGTAAGATCCGAGTCTCGCTCATTTCCTTTTTTGTTATCTTATCTAGGCCAACTTTTTCCTCTTTACCAACAATGTATCTTGCTTGCCAGGGCTAGAGGACAAAGAAGATACCCAGTCAAATGAGAGCGAGGCTGAGCCAGAAGTAGAGGTTGGGGCGAAGAGGAGGACCCGGGGAGTTGTCTTCAAGGTGCCTTATTCCTCTATCACCTCCAAACCATACTCGTATGCTAACATGTGCGAACTTAACCAACGCTTGATCGATTCATCACACTTGAAGGAACCTACCCCGGTCAAGCGTAGGGTAACCCGGAACTCTCCGGGTGACGATCCTCTTCACCCGGGCATCCCTTCATCCCTGTTCGCCGGGCCGGTACTCCCCAAACTTATTCATCTTACGTCCCTCGGAAATTTCCGTCTCCAAACCATCCATTAGCCGGCCAACTTAGGGTCTCACTCTCCGACTCTTTATCAGCCTCTTCCGGGTCTAGCAACGACCTCCCGGCAGATTTCTTCGTTAACATCGGGTAACTTACCTTTCTTGCTATTTGATACACTCGTTTTTTCCATATGTTTCATTCATCTTATACTGACTACTTCTTTCTCTTTCTCAGGGCCAAGGTCACAATCAGTGAGCCTGAGGACATGGATGTGGATAACCCGGCTATGGAAGAGCCGGAGGTTGTTGTGCAGCCCGTGACTAGCGGTGCAGAAGAAGAACAGGAAGATTTTCTGAGGGACCCGGAGGGGCAGGATGCCGAGTTTCCGCTGCCGGGTGACGGGGACATCGAGTTCCTGGGATCACGGATGGGTGACCCCACTCCTATACCCCAAGCAACCCGGGTCCACTCCCCTAAGCAAGAAATGACCCCGCCTCCGAGTAATAACCCCAGCTCCTCCAGGCCAAGACTCGGCGATTTGAACTTTGAAGGAATGCTAGATGCGCTCTTCTCCCTGAAGACCAATGAGAGGGATATTCTGGAAGCCATGGCAGCTGAGCACCAGGTAACTTAATCCACGTTGCTTGTATATTCATCTAGTCCCCAAGTTCCGAGTGAACTATGCAAAGTTTGCTCGGTACTTTCATAGCTACATAATGTACCATACCCGGATATATCTTTTATCAGACTGACTGTTCCTTTTCTTTTTCACAGGCACACGTGGCCCGGTCTGAGGAGATGTTGGCAAAAACCAACAAGCTCCTTGAGGTCGAGACAAAGTTATGTGAAGAGCTAGAAGTTGAGGTGAAAAAACTTGAAAAAGACGTGAAAAAGTACCAGAAAAGGTCCCAAACTGCCGAGGGTACGCTGAAGAAAATTTCAGTCCAGATTGCCGATACTTACCGCACTCTACTTGGTAAAAATTAGCTTACTGATTATAACCCGGATTTCTTATTTCCGTAAGGTTTATAACCCGGATCTCAGTGCTTTAACTTTTCTGTTACTTTGCAGGTCCGAGTGAGGTAGCCCCAGATGAAGATGATGTTGAGAAGTTGAAGACGCTGAAGGCCGTAATCCGGCAATTCACTATCGGCACCAAGTGGATTTTGGAGGCTGTGAAGTGGCCGGGTGAGGGTTATTGTGGTTTGAACGATATGCTTGAAGCATATTCTACCATTCCCGCCTGGATCGACCACTGGAAGCGTTCATCATGCCGGATTGGGGTAACCCGCGGGCTTGCTCTGGCCAAGGCCTATTTTCCTAGGCTTGAGCCAGCAAAGCTCGTGGGCGGGTTTCCCGAGTACAACAACGACGGCTCCACGTTCACTGGTAAGGATTTCAAGGCCATTCATGCTCAGGTGCGTCACTCGGCGAGCTTGATCGCTGACAAACTGGATGTAAGCAAGATCACTCCACCCTATGATGTCAATGATAAGCCGATTCAATCGGATCTGCCTAAGCCCCTTGACATGCTGGAACGGTGGAAGGAGGAAGCTGCCAAGAAGAAAGCTGAGGCCGATACTGTGCCTTCCTCCTCTACTCCGGTTGTCCCTCCTCCAGCACGTGCCGATACTGCGGCTAACCCGGACGCGAGAGCGGAGAAGATCACCGATGAGCACTCCACAGACCCCGCCGCCAAGGACAACATTGATGACTCGGCTAAGAATGCCGAGTAAAGTTTCACTATTTATCGCCTCAAACACTTATTCGGCCAATGGGCATTGTGTAATATGCCTGATACAATTATTCTTTTAATAGTGCGCCTGCGCACTTTTTGATACAATTTCCTCGGTTTGTAATACGTTAAAACCTTAATAGCTTTAGGTGGCCCTTCTGGCCCCTTGCTTTGATATGCTATTTTGCAGTTTTGAACTTCTTTTGCTATTGTGCCGATCTTTTATCTTTTTCCTTCTATGAGACTCGGTTTCCGGGTCTCGGGGTTTTATGATCAAGTGGACTGTTATTTCTTAAGTCCCCAAGTCCCCAAGACTCGGATTTTTGGGTTTTTAAGCTTTAATAGGTTAACAATTTTTTGCTTTTCTCAAATTCCCAAGTCCCCAAGACCCGAATTTCCGAGTCTAGGGATTTGTAGTTTTCAAAAAAGCAAATTGTTTTTGCCAAGGCCCAAAACATGGAGTTACTCACGTAGGTTTGAAACTATGCTTAATATATTGCGAGTTTCCGGCTGTTAACCTTGTACTCTGCATAACTTGTGGTTTAGATGACCCTTTTGATCCTCTTTGTTGTAAGCCGGCTTTCGCGTGGATATTCAATGTTGCTATAACTTTATAAAAACAGGGTCAGGCAAGTCCCATTGGGCATCATGACTGATTGCGATTACACGTTAGCAAAGCATGCCACATTTTTGCGAGTCACATCAAGCTTAAACAAGCGAAATCAAGAAAATTTGGCTCTATTGTCCGGTTATAAGATTGTAACCGTACTTATTGCAAGTAATCGGTCCTTATAACTTAATGGCATCATGGCCGGGTCTTTGAGTTTGCAACTGTGCTATTCAAGCAATCAGCCCCCAAGACTTATATATGCAACCTTAGGAAAAAATATAAAACTAATGTACTATAAGCAAATAAGTAGTACTTACCTGGTAAAATAGAAAACAGAAAGATCAAAACTTAACAGAAATAAATAAGAAGGAAGCAATATCATAGTTTAACCATCTCTTTATTGATATGAGAAAAGTTAGGTCAGCAGGCCGCCTCATTAAAAACCCTCCAGTCCCCTTAGGTACCCTGGATAGGAAAAGAGTGCGTCTGAAACCTGCTGCCTGTTACATCGTGTAATTCAACTTGTAAACCTAGTCTACGCTAAGTGTAGTAGGGACGTAGCCGAGCCACGTTCCATGGTCTTTCCCTCTCTTGCATAGATGAAGTGGTATGAGCGGTGTCATTGACAGTATCCGACTCTTCCCTTGCATCTATCAAATAATATGATCCGTTATGCAAATTCCGGCTTATGATGAACAGTCCTTCCCATGGTGGAGATAACTTGTGCTTTCCCTCTTTTGATTGTACCAAGCGCAATACCAGGTCCCCTTCCTGGAAGACCCGGGTTTTGACTCGCCGACTATGGTATCTCCTCAAATCTTGCTGATATATGGCTGATCTCTCCAAGGCTTGCTCCCTGTGTTCTTCTAGCATATCCACGGCATCCTGCGGGTCTTCTCATTTTCCACCTCGACATAAGCCGACACTCGGGGTGAGTCATGGATAATGTCACTCGGCAATACTGCCTCTGTGCCATAAACCATGAAAAACGGGGTCATCTGAGTAGATCTGTTAGGTGTGGTGTTAATTCCCCAAACTACTGATGGTAGCTCTTCAACCCATGCTCCAGCAGCTCTGATGCACGGGACTCGCAGCCGTGGTTTTAACCCATGAAGTAACTTCTGATTTTCCCTCTCCACCTGTCCATTAGCTTGTGGATGGGCTACCGAGGCTACGTCAAGCCGGATACCATTGTTCCCGCAAAATTTCTCCATCTCTCCTAAGGACATGTTGGTTCTATTGTCTGTTATTATTGTGTGAGGGTATCCAAACCGGTAGATGATCCTTTTCAGGAACTTGACTGTTGTGATTGCTTCGCAATTGGTAACTGGCATAACTTCAACCCACTTAGTAAACTTCTCAATAGCTACCAAAAGATGAGTCTTTTTGCAAGGTGACATGTGGAAGGGGCCCACCATATCCATACCCCAGACAGCAAACAGCCAGGTCAGTGGGATTGTTTGCAACTCCATAGCCGGCACATGGGTTTGGCGAGCGTACCTTTGACATCCATCACACCTTGCCACCAAGCGCTCCGCGTCTGCTAAGGCCGTGAGCCAGAAAAACCCATGTCAATATGCTTTGGCCACAAGGGATCTTGTGGAGGCATGATGCCCACAATCACCTTCATGGATCTCCTTCAAAATCTGTCGGCCTTCTTCTGGTGCTACACAGCGCAAAAAGACTCCTGCTGCACTTCTTTTATACAACTCTCCATTGATAATAGAATAGCCCTTTGCTCGTCTCAGAATTTTCCTTGCTAAAACTTCCTGTGGTGGTAACACGCCTCGTGATAGGTAGGCCAAAAACGGCTCTGTCCACTCGGGAACAGCACGTACTGTGGCCACGAGTTCCAAATTCGGGTCTTGGTTAGCC
Organism: Alopecurus myosuroides; assembly: GCA_028641055.1. Taxonomy (NCBI): domain Eukaryota; kingdom Viridiplantae; phylum Streptophyta; class Magnoliopsida; order Poales; family Poaceae; genus Alopecurus; species Alopecurus myosuroides. The sequence continues at coordinate 363,991,545 of CM054059.1, read as the reverse complement.
ACCTCTTCCTCAGACTCGGTTTTAACAGTTGGCCGCTATAACTCGTCCAGGAAAACATTAGGTGGAACCGGCTCTCTGCGCGAGCCGAGTCTTGCAAGCGCATCTGCTGCCTCATTCTTTCGCCTGTCAATATGTTCCACCTCATACCCGGAAAAAGACCCGGCAACCCTGTCCACCTCTCTGCGATATGCTGCCATTGTTGCATCTTTTCTATCCCAAGTTCCTGAGACCTGCTGTACCACGAGATCCGAGTCGTCGTAGCACCGTATCCGCCTAATGTTCATCTCCTTTGCTATTCTAAATCCATGTAATAATGCCTCATACTCGGCCACATTGTTGGAGCAATCGAAGTGAATCTGCAACACGTAGCTCAATTTGTCGCCTTTGGGTGATGTGAGCACCACCCCAGCTCCTGACCCCTCATACTTCTTAGAACCGTCAAAGTGCATTACCCAAGACTCGGAACTTGGCATCATTGCGGGCATGCTTGTGTGAGTCCAATCATTGATAAAATCAGCTAAAGCTTGAGATTTGATTGCAGACCTGGGCTCGTAGTTGATGTGATAATCTCCCATCTCAATGGCCCACTTGGCTATTCTACCTGTCGCGTCTGAATTTCTGATAATATCTGCCATTGGTATAGAGCTAACCACTGTTATGGGGTGTTCCTGAAAATATGGTTTCAATTTCCGGCTGGCCATGAAGACCCCGAAAACTAGTTTTTGCGAGTGTGGGTAACGCTGCTTTGCTTCCGATAGTACTTCGCTCACATAATAAACCGGCCTTTGTACCGGATGATCCTTTCCATCCTCTTTGCACTCGACAACAACCACGACACTAACCGCCCGGGGCCCGGCCGCAACGTATAACAACATGGGCTCTTTAGGACCCGGTGCCACCAGAATCGGTGCCTCAGATAATTGCTTTTTAAGAGCTTCGAACGCCTCGTCCGCCTCTTGGTCCCAAACAAATTTGTCGGTTTTCCTCAAGAGTCGGTATAAAGGTATTGCCTTCTCTCCGAGTCTGGATATAAACCGGCTTAATGCTGCTACACATCCTGTAAGCTTTTGAACATGCTTCAGGCCTTCCGGCTTTTTCAGATTCTGAATAGCTTTAATCTTGTCTGGGTTTGCCTCAATTCCTCTCTCAGAAACAATGAAATCGAGTAACTTTCCTGCTGGCACTCCAAACACACACTTTGTGGGGTTAAGCTTCATCTGATATCTTCTCAGATTCCTGAACGTTTCCTTTAGGTCCTCAATGAATGTTTCTGCCTTCCTGGTTTTAATCACCACATCATCAACATAAGCGTGAACGTTGCGTCCAATCTGATCCTCGAAACACTTTTGAATGCACCTTTGGTATGTTGCTCCAGCGTTCTTTATCCCAAAAGTCATGGTTTTGTAACAGAAAGCTCCAAAGGGGGTTATGAATGATGTTTTCTCCCAATCTTCCTTCTTGAGCTTGATCTGGTGATACCCGGAATAAGCATCCAGGAAACACAATAGGTCACTTCCAGCCACTGCGTCTATAATCTGATCTATCCTTGGAAGGGAAAACGGATCCTTTGGGCAATGTTTGTTGAGACTTGTGTAATCTATGCACATCCTCCACTCGTTGTTCTTCTTCATCACCAGAACCGGATTTGCCAACCAATCCGGGTGAAAAACCTCCATGATAAAGCCGGCTGCAAGGAGCCGAGCTATCTCCGCTCCTATAGCCTTTCTTCTTTCCTCGTTCATTTTCCTCAGGCCCTGCTTCACAGGCCGGGACTTGGGATCAACATGCAAACTGTGCTCAGCTAACTCGGTTGGGATACCCGGCATATCACTAGGCGTCCAAGCGAAAACATCTTGATTACCACGAATAAACTCGATAAGTGCTTCTTCCTGCTTACTATCCAGGTTAGATCCTATGGCAAATTGCTTGGAGGGATCGCCCTCGACGAAAGCCACCATCTTTGTGTCCTGTGCTGCTTTGAATTTTGCTCTTTCGTCTTCCGTATTCGGTCTTTTCAATGTTATTCTATCATCCGGGTCTACCTGAGACCGGTAATACTTGAGCTCTTCCTTTCTGCACGCCTGTTCTGCCATTGCCGCATCTCCTTCGTCACACTCGGCTGCTATAACCCGGTTGCCGTGTATAGTAATGGTTCGCTTGGGACCCGGGATCTTTAGCTGTAGGTACACGTAACACGGCCTGGCCATGAACTTGGCGTAAGCCGGCCTTCCGAACAGCGCGTGATAAGGACTGCGTAATTTTACCACCTCGAATGTGAGCCACTCCACTCGGAAATTGTCCTTTGATTCTCCAAAATCAACCTCTAGAGTGATCTTTCCTTCTAGGCACGCTGAATGACCCGGCACGATCCCATGAAAAACTGTAGAACTTTTCTGCAACTGAGACTCCTTGAGCCCCATGCGTAGGAAAGTTTCCCAATAAGATATTGATGCTACTCCCACCATCCATCAGAACCTTTTTCAGCTCGTAACCATTGACCTGTGGCGCAACTACTAAAGCCAGCATACCCGGAATATTCTATTGTTTCCGGGTGATCTCTCCTGCTCCATGTGACCTCTTGGTCTGACCATCTCAAGTATCTCGGGACAGCTGAAGAAACCGAGTTTACTGCTCTTTTGAGTATCTTTCTATCTTTATTGGAAGTCCCCGTAGTATGGACATGGTACTGCCCTAGCTGCTTGGGGTTGGCTTGGAAACCTCCAACGCCTCCTTGGTTGTTACCCGGATTACCACCTCCTGCGTTGCCGGCCGGGGGTGGGCCATTGCCCGGGTTTCCGCCCGGACCCGGTCCTGCTCCCCGACCTGCACCTCGCATGGCCTTCTGTATTTCCTCGTTCTTCCATCTCTGTAGATCTACGCACTGCTCCAATGAATGATTAGTCGGTCTGCCGTTCCTGCTATGACGCGGACATGGCATCCTGAAGGCTTCTATATGATTAGCCGGCCTTGGTGGTCCTTGGTAGTTTCCTCCATTGAAGTTTCCTCCGTTGAAATTTCCCTCAGCTCTGTGTCTTGCAAACTCGGGTTCTGTACTGGCGACAAACTCGGAGTTTCCTTCGTATGGGCGCTTGTGCTGGTTGTGTTCCGTTGTTTCCTCCATTATTACCCGGTGCAACTCCATTGCCGGGTCTTCCACTATTACCCGCGTTGGCCTTTGCTTTCTTATCATCGACATCCTCCTCTGTGGTATCTGTGGCGGCGTGCTTGTTGCATGCGTCCATCAACTCTCCCATCGTAACCTCTGAAGCGTGCCGGCTAGACTTCATGCGTGTCAGTTTTTGCACTAAGGGTATGTATTTGCATGTTTTTGCCATAGCTTGTAACGCATCCTTTGGCTGGATATCAGTGGACGAGTGGAGAATTTCCATAACCCGGCGCACCCAACTGCGTGCCGACTCTCCCTTCTTCTGAACACATCGCTCTAAATCATCAATCGTAAACAACTTCCTGCATGTCCCATGAAAGTGCTTGATAAAGGCAGTTTTCAGTTCACCCCATGAATTGACGGATTTCTCGGGTAGGTTATTGAACCATAACTTTGCTGCTCCCTCTGACATCATTAGGTACATGAATTTGGCTTGAAGATTTTCAGATGCGTTGCGGATTGACATGGCCATCTCATAGCTGCTCAACCAGTTTTCTGGATCCATGGTCGGCTCATAATTAACCACCTTACCCGGTTCCTTGAACTTATCCGGGTAAGGCTCAGCCCTGATGGTGTCCGACAAACACTTAGGCCCGGCGAGGTTTGTCGGCACTGGCATTACTCGGGAAACGTGTGACGCCGCAGCGGGTACGGCGGGAGGTGCAACCGCTACCGGTCCCCGTACCACAGACCCGGCTGCCGCTCGCCTGGCTCGGGAACTGTCCACAATAGCTTGCGCTGCTGATACCGCGGGCGTTGCCGGCCTACGGGGGGAGGCAGCATTTGCTGCTGCTCTGCCCTCCGCCGCGCCGAACTCGACTGGATATTGCCGGTATTTCCGTTCTGTCGGCTCACATATGGTGTTCCGTGCATTCCACTCCTGTTATCCGGGTAATTGGCCTGTTAAACTATTGTCGTGCGCAGCAAATCTATTGCCCGCCGGGTCTCCGCTGCATGGGGTGACTCTCCTACGGGGATGCGATCAAGTGCCAATGTTGCTGCATACACGTTATCCATGGGGTTGTTGAAGTGACCTGGTGGAGTATGAAATCGTGGCAGTGGTGGTGGTGGTGCTGCGTTGCCAGTTGCGATTCCTGTTTGCAACGTGGGTAACCCGGCTTGCACGTTTGCCGGCTGTCCTCCCAGGGTTGCAGCTTGATGTCCGGTTTCCTGATTCACAGCCGGAATTGGTTGATCCTAAGGGGTAATAAACAGTGCGGCTGGTTGCAGGTTCCCACTTGTAGCCGGTAATCTCGTTTGGTGCCTCTGATTGTAAATCCTAGTCGACTGGACCTGCAGCCAGTTTTCCAATTCTTCCAGCTCGCGCTGGCGCGCAGCTATCCCTTGCTTTTGAGCTTCAACATCTCTCCTTTGCTGATCCAATGCACGACGAGCTACATCCAGATCTCGGGCGCGCCCCGCCGCTTTTTCCGGGGTTATCACTGTTGCTAGCACCGTGGGATCTAAGATCAGATTGTTGTTGAACAAAGCCGGGTTTCGCGGATTCGAAGGTCCCGCTCCTGGTGTTCTGTTCGCCATAAACCCAAACATGTTTCTCTGCCGCTCGCTCTCCCCAGTACGGCTGGTGACTAAAGCCGACTCTCCGTCAACCCGGGCTATAACCGGGTTTCCATCAGTCGGAACTTGCTGCTGGGCTAGCGCTCGCGCCGCTCCGACCGTGGCCGTAGTCACATCTCCCTGATTTAGATTGGTTGCAGGGGCTGTGTAGACCGCGACCTGGCGCGCAATGCCTGGCAAAGACTCGTATTCTTCTTCGTCACAGCTATCCTCCTCGTATCGATCTTCTAGCAGGTGCAGGATAGACTCGGTATCATCTTCTCTCATGACCCGGCCACGCGGGGTCCATACCGGATCCTCCGGCTGTTCCCTCTTCGTGGTGGGCTCTTTACCGGATCTGTCGTCCCGACCGATTCTTCTCCGTCCAATTGAACGCAGGTCGCTTCTCCTGACACAGAATCATACTCAATATCATCAGGAATTGAACCGGACGTACGTACCATGCCGACGAAGACGTTGACCCGGCCGATCGTGACAACAGATCCGGCTTCTAGCAGATCCGACTCTGGTCCCCAACCAAAGTCATCTACCATCTTCTCTCCTTCGGGGTTGGTGTAGATTTCGCCGATGATGAGGTTCTTCATGCTTTCCCGAGCTTCTCCCGTGATGCAAACACCTTTGGACGTAGGCCCCATGGTCGGCGCCAACTGTCGTGGGATAATCACGGCAGACGTTACCAGGGGTAACTTATCTTGGGGCAATTCGACTCTGGTGTTTGGGAGAGGGTTTAGCTTAGGGGAAATCATGCTATCAATCGATCTGGTAGCTCTGGCAATCAAGTCGCCGAGTCTCCGATCTAGGGTTACAATTATCAACTCTCGTGTTACAGGGATACTCGAATATCTGGTGAAGCTCTCTTTTTCTAACCCTAGGAGCCGGCTTATATCTTACCCGGCCCCCTGGCTTCCTATACAAGACACACTCGGAATCCTACCTAGAAACCGCACACAAACCCTAAGTTTCCTAATAGTAACCCCAAAGCCGGGTTACAAGGCCTATGCTCCTTCTTGGGCCTTCTAGAAACTCCTTTTCCTTGAGCCGGGTCTTGCACGATTCCCTTTGGCCCAGGTTACACCTTGACGTTAGCCTACCGGGTTACCATCCCTCCATCAACGCTACCATAGTCGGAAAATCAGGCATCGATCTTTCAAAGAAGGTGACCTAGTGCTAAGATTGGTGCAAGAAAGGAAGCACAAGTTAGCCCAGTCTGGGAGGGACCATTTGTCATTAGCAAGGCTATGAAAAATGGATCTTATTATCTTGTAGATATTTGAGACAAGGAAGATGATCCCAAGCGTCCGAATCGCAAAAGAAAGAGGAAGATATATGTCGAACTAGAAGAGACAAAAAGGCCCTGGAGCATCCAGCAGTTACGTCCCTTCTACACTTAGTTTAATTTCTATGTAAACATCTTTGAGACCATGAAATAAAGTTGTCGGAATTCATGCATTACTGTTTTATCTGTTTTCATACAAAGCATAAGTCCGTCTTATCTATTTCCCGATGATCTTTCAAAATACTCAATGTTAACCCGAATTGTGCCTGCGTGCTTGGAGTTATAAAACTAAATGCTTTTCGACCTAAGGAGGCTAAAGGAAACCCAGATTGTGCCTGTGTGCCTGAGTTTCATACAATTTCAAAATTCCTTACTTTTTCTGTAAGTATTATCTGATTGTTTATGTGTTGGGTCACTGAAATTAGTAAGTAAAAATGCCTTTAGTATGATCCATGGTTCCGAGTTTCGACTGGTCGGTTATACCCAGTCGCTTGGCGTGAAGATTATGTACTATCGAGCCATTTCAAACACTAAGGACAGTTAAGACATGCAAACCAGAGAACTTAGAAGATAAAGGAATCAAAACCCGTAAAACTTGCAAAAACTTATAAATTAAAACTGCAAAGGCGGAGTACTTGTTTATACAAATGATAGATAGCATTACAATGAATATTACATTGTGAGAATGGTATTGCTTCTATTTTTTCCTGCCTTCTACCCAGGACTTAAGCAGCTTCCTCGGGATCCGAGTCTTCGTCTTCGCTGCTGGATTCCTCCGGAGTTGTCGGAATTTCCTCCTCGGGGTAGAAGGTGGAGATTTTCACCATGTTGGCAATCTTGGTGGCGTGGCCTTTGATAGCATCAAAGATGCTGGACCGCTGAGCGTCCGTGTATCCCTGAGGAATACCGGAGGCCACGCGCCAAGACTTGGCGGTGGTATAATGCATACGCATGAGCCCAGGGGCCATGCGCGCACCACCGCGAGCCGCGGAGCGGAACCAAGACTCCTTGCGGTTCGCTACCTCGGCAATCGCCTCCGGAAACTTGCTGACTTCCGAGAACTCCCCTGATTTGTCGGGAATGTACCTATTAATAAGTAACATCCCCACAGCTTTAAGCGCGATGAAGATCTTCTCGAAAGCCCGGATTCTTTCGATCCGGGTTAGTTGGGGGCTACCTTCTGTTTCAATCAACAAAACAAAGTTAAGGAAAACAGAAGAAGGGAGGAAGGAAAAATCTGGTAGAAGTCAAAAAACTTACCGATAATCCGTTCCATCTCTGTGCCTTCCTCAAGACGTTGGTTCAGGGTGTTCTCGAGGTCCCTGATGGTGGCTTTGTCCTTCTCGTCCTCGTTGGAGGCCTTGGACTCGGCAATGCCGACAGCCAGTTGGCTGGCCTCCAGGTCCTTCTGGAGTTTCACATTGATCTTGTGAAGCTCCATGTTTTCCTTGCGTAGGTTCTCCGCATTGTCGGCATCCTCAGCAATTTGTTTGGATTTCGCCAAAGAAGCTGCAAAACAAGTGAAAGGAAGAGTTAGAAACTGGAAAAAATACTTAGAAAAAATTCCAAGCAAAACCAGTGAAAAAACTTACCTGCTGATTCATCCAGGTTTTGCTGAACGGAGGCCAACTCCGACTCCTTATCCTCAAGAATATTAAGAAGGGTTTTCACCTCCTTATTCTTGATGGTAAGCTTGCTGAAAATCTCCATGTTAATGGTTTCAGGGGTTTGCTGAAACATGGAAAAGAAACAAAGCGCTTAAGTCAAAAATCAAGCAAGGTAATGGAAAAAGCATTAAGTCAAAAAAGTATGCTTTTGAAAAAAATGCTTGGGGGATAGAGATATTACCTGGCTCATCCGTTGAAGACCCGACAAGTTCTCGTTGAATTCTTTTGCATACTCTGCAAAAAGAATCCCGACGTGGCAAAGGTCGTCCTGGATGACCTGCTGAGGTGAAAATACGAATTTATTCCTTACAATAAGCCCGCCTTGTGGCCAAGGATGGATTAAGGGAGCTGGAGCGAAGTGTTTTGTCGCCCACGGTTTAATATACCCGTGTTTGTCAAAGGGCTCCTCCTTTACCTTGAACTCCTTGTCGAATGTCGGGATAGGCTCCTCCTCTAGAACTCGAGAAGGACCTCCCGCCTCTGGCACCTCCCTTTCCCTTGCGTCCGTTTCTGTCTCAATGGGATGGCTGGTCTGCTGGGTTCCTCCTGAACGGACAACGACGTCGCCTAGAGGGGGGGGGTGAATAGGCGATAAAAACTTTTCCGGTTAATGCTTGCTAAATGCGGAAATAAACTAGGTGTTTAAATTAACAAGCATACAACCTAAATATTCTATGGAAAACTAGATGCACCAACAACTTATGCTAAGCAAGACAAGTAACAAAGTGATAGCAAGATGTATAACTTCAAGCTCGAAGGCTACAATGTAAATTGCATAAGTAAAAAGCTCGGGTATAGAAATAACCGAGGCACACGGAGACGATGATGTATTCCCGAGTTCCTCCCACAAAGGGGAGTACGTCTCGTTGGAGGGGTGTGAGCTCGCCACGAAGGCCTACTCAACGCCACAAAGGCCTCACCCTATTCTCCGATGAACCCCGCCACAAAGGCCTAGTTCACCTTCCACTATTGGCAACCTTCAAACCCGAGGCACGCATCCACAACTCAATTGGAGGCTCTCGGTGTCACCACAATCTTGGGGCACACATCCACAACTCAATTGGAGGCTCCCAAGAACACCACAAGTCGTCTAGGGTCCAAGACCCAAGAGTAAAAAGCTCACAAACTTTCACTTCCACGAATCCTCGTGGAGAGAGCAAACCGATGCAACCGATGCAAATGGCAAGAGCACAAGTGCTCAAATCCTTCACTCTCAAATTCCAACAAAGCAACAAATGCTTATGGGGGAATAAGAGAGGAAGAACAATGGAGGAGAAACACCAAGAACTCCAAGATCAAGATCTACTAGGTTTCCCTCACTAAGAAGGAAGATGGATTGGTGGAAATGTAGATCTAGATCTCCTCTCTCTTTTCCCTCAAAGATATGCAAGAATCATGGGAGGAATTGAGAGAGGGGCAAGCTTTCCAAGGTCAACAATGGAGGAGAGGGAGGGGAAAAATTCGTGCTTAGAAGACCTAGCTCTTTGGGGAAGAAAGGGGCCTATTATAGGTCCCCACGAAAAAGAGCCGTTGCAGGAAAAACTCACACCGGAGACTCCGGTGTGAAGACCGGAGTCTCCGGTCTGAACCGGAGTCTCCGGACACTCTCCGGACCCTATACAGTACCCGACACCAAGGGGGCAACCCCTGGGGGAGTTTTTGGTCCGGAGACTCCGGACTGCACACCGGAGACTCCGGACTACCGGAGATTCCGGCCCTAAGTCCGGAGACTCCGGACTGGCGAAAACTGCAGAGACACCAATACTAAAACACTCATAACTTTTTCGTCCGGACTCCGTTTTCGATGATCTTTGGCTCGTTGAGTTCGCAATGAAAAACTCTACAAGATCATGCAGAGAAACATCACTGCCCAACAATGGAAACTAAAACCAAATGTAGAAAGGTTTAACCTCTCTAAAAGGAACAACCGGTAAAACCTCCATCACCGAGACGAACATAACTTTTGCGGATGAACTTCGAAAGAGGTGAATCCAATTGGGTTGGAAAGATAACAGCAAGGAGTATCCAAACAAAAATGAATGGAGAAGTTAACACACATGGAAGGTGTGGAAACATTCTCAAAGCTGAACCGGATATTTTCTCCACCGAAAACGCAACAAGTTTTTCTTACAAAATCCGTTTTCGAGAAACCAAGGCTTGTCATGAAGATCACGACAAGCACTAAAACCCAAAGGAGAAAAAGGCCAAATAAGAACCAAGAAAGATGATATGCAAAGTATGCAAAGGTTTGAGCTCTCCATAACGATTCGATCGAGTTACTCACTTGAGAGCCCCTCTTGATAGTACGACTATCTATCCTATAACCCGGTCTCCCAAAGACACGAGACCGGTAAAATAGAAAACCTATCAAGATTATACCTTTGCCTTGAGCATTCCACTTGAGCTAGATGATGACGATCTTGACTCTCTCAAGTTGGATCTTCTTTCTTGATTGCGCTTGCTAGCACAAACTCCGCTTGATGAAGACTTGCAAGTTGCTCCCCCATACACCATTATGGGAGAGACTAGCTCCCCCATACACCATTATGGGAGAGACCCTTCGGCAAATCTTCACAAGGCCACAATCTCCAAAAGGGTGGCAAGCATCAAGCATAGGATATCTTCTAGATGCTTCACTTGAGCTTCCACGTCAAGCTAGATGACGAACACCGCTTGACGACGACAAAGACCATGGGCTATAGGAAATCTTCCTTTTGGTTCATGCCCATGGAAAGATACCTAACCACACATAGAGATGCGACACACACATATCATGGGTTAGTTCACAAAGCTATATTTGACAATTGCTTACCATACCATGAGATACACAATCCCACTTGGTACAACTTGTAGCTTTGTGTGTTGATCGCTTGCTTGATCAACCTTGTATCTTTGCTTAACACTTCTAAATATGATGTCTTGAAGATGATAATGAAAGATCACCTAATCCTTTTCTTCAAGACATACTAGCAATAAGCTCAACTCAAACCATGACCATTCTTCATATAAATCCATGAGAATAACAATGGCCATCAAGGAAGCTAATAGAGTTCAACACATGAACTCCATTATTTCCTATGGACAAGATCTACAAGGATAACTCAATGCAAACATTAGTCCATAAAGGATTGTCATTAATTACCAAAACCACATATGGGGGAACCATGCGCTTTCAATCTCCCCCATTTTGGTAATTGATGACAATCCCTTTTTACGAGGGTTTATATGATGAATAAAGCAAACATGCTAAAATAAGAGCAAGGATGCAATAGCATGGAAAGGCAAATGCTTAAGAACGAAACTAAAGCATAAACCAAATTCCCTTAAACCCTCTAAACTTCTCCCCCATTGGCATCCATTGCCGAAATGGGAAAAAAGATTAGAAGGACAATATAGTAAGAGCTCCCCCATAGTGTATGCATTCCTCTTGATATGAGTGAAATCAAGTGCATATCTCCAACTATGAATAGATGGAGGGAGATCAAACTATATTGAGGATCCAAAGATTTACAAGAAAAGTCAAATTGAAGGATACTTTCACAAAGAAGCAACCAACCAAAGGATCCAAAAAACCGATTGACCAAAATCAATAATTTGATAAGATCAACCAAGTGTTCTAGAAAATCAAGAGGGAACTCCCCAAGGTACATGCACAATGTTAGATTTGAATTACTATATAATGTGCATAACATGGAATCATTACTCCCTTCTAGATAATTTTGAACACAAATAAGTGCAATAGAATAGATTGGAAATGAAGCAAAGCAACTTGCAAACAAATAAAAGTTGAGCAATGAAGATCAAGAAGTGACAAATAAAGACTTACTCAACCGAAATAGATGCGTGTGACAAGGAAAAACATTTTTAGTAGACTAATAGTTTGATAGAATCATCAACATAGTCTTTCAATATAAGAGGCACATAGTGCATATCATGTTTTTCCCATACACACAAACCATCAAATGATAAAACACATAGGTCCACAAGCTTATTAAGATGCAAAAGGAATACCAAAACAAAAGCAAAGCTTGTGCCTTTTAGTAACCACCAAGGAATATAAAGCAATAAAAGGTGGTCACTAAAGAAATAGAATATCAATTAAAGATGTAACTATTATCGTGTGTATAAGTTTCTAAGTGGACAACAATCACAAAGATATATATCCACAAAGAAACATGCACACACAAAATAGGTACAAAAGTGAAGAACATGATATCCAAGAGAGGTTCATTAATATACCAATAAGATTTTTTGCTTGAACGCAAAGCACTAAGCTTAGTTTAATCTTAAGGGGATATAGATGAACACACAAAACTCATCAAAGCATCAAAAATATCACAAGGGAAAAGTGATAGTTGGAATGCTTCGAGAAAGGTAACGCATATCACAAAATATTCAAATGGTTTTTGAGAATTCATCAATATTGCATATGAGAGACTTCGAGTAGAAGTTGCTAGATTAATATACTTGGGATTGGTGAATCATAAAATGATTATAAATATCCCCTAGATATGTAATCATCCCGGCTTACTCATATTTGCAATAAAGATGTTTTTGATAAGACATTTGCAAGAACCAAATGAAATGCAACAAAGGAAATCATGCCAAGAAGCAACCTACACAAGGTTGAAAGCTAGAAATGTATGCATGAGATAGATACTTGTTACCGAGACGACATTGGTGATGAAGAGGATGCGAGTTTGATAATCATCGTAGCTTGACTCCTATAATACCATGGTGAGAACACCTTCCTTATGAATGGAGCAAGCAACCAATGTATCTCCATTGTACCTAAAAACAAAATGCAAGTACAAAATGGTACCCAAACTCATTGGGTCCGAAGTAGTTAGAACAACTACCATATATATAGGAAAAACTCAACATAAATATGTGCATATTAATGTGCACATCTTAGCCACTTAGGATTAGATGGAGTTTATCCTATATATTGGATCAACGGAAGTAAGCAAGCCAAAATATATACATAGTAAATATGCATGCACAAAACTTTCAAGAACCAAAACAAGATACAAATTGGACAAAGAACTAATTAAACCAAGAAGCCACTCACAAGAGTGAAAAGAAAGAGAATTGTCCAAAAAATATCACGACCCAAATCAACACATGATTGAGGAAACCAACATAGAGAGGATACCAAAAAAATATAAAAGAGTGAACAAACCCTCTACACTTTTCATGATAGCACACAAAGTACCAAGACGAAAAGTGTTTGTCTTCCAAAGAGACAAGTCATTGGGATAACAAACAAATTTAAAGACAACAAGTGTTCAAACGCATATAGGATAGTTCTTCCAATAATAGTGCATTATTTATGATCTTGCATTTGAATACAAAATGCACACAATGGAATCATTACTCTCCATATATATTATTCAAACACTAGTCATGTTTAAATAAAATCAATTAGATGCAATACCAATTTAAAGAATGGTGATCTACTCAATGTAGGATAGCTTCCCCAAGAATAGTGCAACCCAAAGAAGTATGACTTTGAACACAAGTGCACAAGTATGGGATCATTGCTTTTCCTAACTCAAGAAACCATAAAACAAATTTTGAGTAGAGCAAGGAAGACACAAAGGAGTTTGAACCAAACAAAATCCTTGGCAAGAAACAAGGCAATATTAGAGCAATGGCCAAAATAAATATGATCAATAAACTTACCACAAATTATTATAACTTGTCAAAGACAAGATATGTATGAAGATATTTCTCGGTGGTAGATTTGTTCACAATCATATTCACAAAACATAAGCATGTGGTAAAAGATAGGAATAAAAAAACATGCTTAGATAGAGATTCTTGAAGGCTTCAAATAAAAACGAAATGCAAGGCAACAAGAAACTCTCTAACAAACAAGATACCAAAGAAGAGAGACACAAGATATTTTAAGCAAATATGGAACTTGTTTGAGCAACATGCCACATAGGAACAAGATAAATAATAATATCAACTCTAGGTGACAATACCTCACATGTTCACATTTTCTAGGATTGTAATATGCACATAGCTTATTACTCCCCCATAATGTGATAATCCATTGAAAACAACAAGAGGCAAAAATAAATCCAACTAGAGAAAGTTAATGGACATTTAGAAATGAATTTCTCATGAGAATGACATACCACATAGAGAATAGATAATATTGATATATCAACACTAAGTGGTATTCCTCATGTACACACATTTTAGGATAGTAAAGTGCAAAGCATATTACTCCCCCAAAATGGGATAGTCCATTAATCTCCCAAAGAGCCAACTAAGATAAGCAATGAAAGCAATGAAGGCTCAACACAAGGAACACAAGTACATGGAGTGCAAACCAACAAACATAACTAGATTCCTCAAGATAGGTAAGTAGGAAGCACAACATATACAAACACATGCTAGAAACAAAACTAACATATGCAAGGGAGCAAGCAACTTTCAATGAATATATGATTTAAATACAAGTTACCGCTTGGAGGAACATTGGGTAAGAGATATATATAATCCAAGTGACTTGGCTTGAGGAAATAAAATTGATGAAGATCCCTTAATTCTTCATGAATTAGCCAAGTCTCCAATGCCCTCAAACACCACCTATTGATCAAGTTTGAGCTTGTTGGTCCCCAACAAAGTTGGGTCCTAAGAGGTTAGTCACAATAGGTTTGGCAACCCAAATGGTTCTTTTCTTGACACCACTTGGAGCACCAACATATTTGGCAAACACATTGCCCACATTATCCTTCCTAATGGAATAAGCATTATCAACAAGGATAGGGTTGGATAATGTACCATTAGTGCATGAAGAAGCAAAGTGTCCCTTCTTGCGACAAAGGTAGCAACATCGACTCTTTTCTTTCTTCTCAATAGGCTTCTCAACAAGAGGAGCATTGGCTTGAGTCTTCTTAGGAGGTGGCCGTTGTTCAACTCGTGGTTGAGCATGAGATTGAACAAGAGGCCTCTTCCCTAGTTGCTTCTCACTAAGAGGCTTCTTCTTCAAAGGGCAAGATCTAACATGGTGCCCTTCAATCTTGCACTTGAAGCAAATAATCTTGGCCGGATCTTTGACTTGTTCTTGGCCCTTCTTCTTGTCAATAATGGACTTGTTCTTGAGATTGGAGTTGAATCCAAGTCCACTCTTGTCATTGGGAAGTCTTCGCACTCTCAACATCTTGTCAAGTGTGGAACTCCCTTCATGACACTTTTCCAAGTCTTTCTTCAAAGAAGTGACTTGGGCCTTGAGCTCTTTAATTTCCTCTACATGGTTAGAATCAACACAATAGCTAGAGGAAGTAGATGCTTCATTGTTAGAGCAACAAGGCAGGGAAAGCAATTCATCACAAGATGTAGAAACATTATGGGAGGATGAATTACTAATACGAGCACAAGTCAATATAGCATTATTAGAAGATATTGTGCTAGTATCCACATGAGGCTCACAAGATGTTACCTTTGTAGTGATAGCCTCAAGAGCTAATTTTAGCTTAGTATGGGATGCTAGAAGATCCTCATGAGAGCTAGATAGCTTTTCATGGCTTTCTTCCAACTTCCCACACTTGCTAGACATCAACTCAAGTTGAGACCTTAGCTCAACATTCTCCTTCAACAAAGATGCTTCACAAGATGTGGAGTTAGTAGCACAAGCATCATTAGAAATAGAAGAAGATAACTTGGCAAGCTCATTGTTTAACCTAGAGTTTTCCTCAATTAGATTAGCATTGCCAACAACAAATTGAACCTTTTCATTTTTAAGCACTTTATATTTAGCTTTGGTATGGTCACGTGCTTTAGTGAGATAGGCTATTTGTTCATTATAGAGCTCCTCGATAGATTCAAGTTTCTCCTCAAGAGTAACTCGGAGCTCATACTCTTCCTCAAGAGACGTAGTGAGGGATGCCTTTTCATCGGCATCACTTCTTTCAATCTCACCTTTAGTTTCAATTATTTTAGCGCTATAAATAGCAAAAGCCAATATTTCACTAAAAGGAGTGATAGCTTTACTACCTTTAGGGAGATCAAGAAGAACCAACTCACCCTTCTCCATTAAAGAGTCTTCGTCCTCAAACTCTCCATAAAATATATCCTCATCCTCATCATCACAAGATGTAGTGGGTTCCAAAGGTGGTGATACCTTTGAATCCCTAGCCATAAGGCACATATGAGAAATGGATGGTGATGATGAAGATATACTAGAAGCGCCATTAAGGTCCATGTCTTGTTCCACCAAATAGTGGGATTCCTCTACATTGTTAGCCACACAAGTAATAGAGGAAATGGAAGCATTGTTTTCATGAAAACAAGACATAGGAAGCATATCATCATGAGATTTAGTTAAACAACTATTACATGATATGCAAGGACAATCAATACTAGCATGTATGGAACTTTGAGTGCTAGAAGTTATTAAGTCCAAAGATAGATCATTGCAATGGGATAGAGATGAAGTATAGTCAATAGAAAATTCACTATCCACAATGCAATTTCTATCACCACTCACCATATCATTACCTTGTGACAAATCACATGTTGGTGGAGTGGAGAAAGATGTGAACTCATCACGGTCGGAAGTGGATGGAGAACAATCATCCTCAATAATATTGGACACATCATATATATCTTGAAGTTTTGTCCATAGCTCATGAGCGTTCCGAAAAGGCATGATTGATTCAATAACTACATCGCTCAAAATGCACAAGAGACCATTAGATACAAGAGTATCGAGATAAGAGTTTTCCTCATCCTCTAAAGATAAATCTTGAGAATCCTTTGGAGGAGGAAAATCCATATCTACAATTCTCTTAACATACTTTGGACCCATGTCCTCAAGAAAATTAAGAATGCGAATTTTCCAAACATCATAGTTTCTACCATAGAATATAAAAGCGGGATCATGTTGTATTTCTCTAAACGACATCGTACTCTCTAGGATGTAAAGCCTAATAAAGAGAGACGAGGCTCTGATACCAATTGAACGGACAACGACGTCGCCTAGAGGGGGGGGGTGAATAGGCGATAAAAACTTTTCCGGTTAATGCTTGCTAAATGCGGAAATAAACTAGGTGTTTAAATTAACAAGCATACAACCTAAATATTCTATGGAAAACTAGATGCACCAACAACTTATGCTAAGCAAGACAAGTAACAAAGTGATAGCAAGATGTATAACTTCAAGCTCGAAGGCTACAATGTAAATTGCATAAGTAAAAAGCTCGGGTATAGAAATAACCGAGGCACACGGAGACGATGATGTATTCCCGAGTTACTCCCACAAAGGGGAGTACGTCTCGTTGGAGGGGTGTGAGCTCGCCACGAAGGCCTACTCAACGCCACAAAGGCCTCACCCTATTCTCCGATGAACCCCGCCACAAAGGCCTAGTTCACCTTCCACTATTGGCAACCTTCAAACCCGAGGCACGCATCCACAACTCAATTGGAGGCTCTCGGTGTCACCACAATCTTGGGGCACACATCCACAACTCAATTGGAGGCTCCCAAGAACACCACAAGTCGTCTAGGGTCCAAGACCCAAGAGTAAAAAGCTCACAAACTTTCACTTCCACGAATCCTCGTGGAGAGAGCAAACCGATGCAACCGATGCAAATGGCAAGAGCACAAGTGCTCAAATCCTTCACTCTCAAATTCCAACAAAGCAACAAATGCTTATGGGGGAATAAGAGAGGAAGAACAATGGAGGAGAAACACCAAGAACTCCAAGATCAAGATCTACTAGGTTTCCCTCACTAAGAAGGAAGATGGATTGGTGGAAATGTAGATCTAGATCTCCTCTCTCTTTTCCCTCAAAGATATGCAAGAATCATGGGAGGAATTGAGAGAGGGGCAAGCTTTCCAAGGTCAACAATGGAGGAGAGGGAGGGGAAAAATTCGTGCTTAGAAGACCTAGCTCTTTGGGGAAGAAAGGGGCCTATTATAGGTCCCCACGAAAAAGAGCCGTTGCAGGAAAAACTCACACCGGAGACTCCGGTGTGAAGACCGGAGTCTCCGGTCTGAACCGGAGTCTCCGGACACTCTCCGGACCCTATACAGTACCCGACACCAAGGGGGCAACCCCTGGGGGAGTTTTTGGTCCGGAGACTCCGGACTGCACACCGGAGACTCCGGACTACCGGAGATTCCGGCCCTAAGTCCGGAGACTCCGGACTGGCGAAAACTGCAGAGACACCAATACTAAAACACTCATAACTTTTTCGTCCGGACTCCGTTTTCGATGATCTTTGGCTCGTTGAGTTCGCAATGAAAAACTCTACAAGATCATGCAGAGAAACATCACTGCCCAACAATGGAAACTAAAACCAAATGTAGAAAGGTTTAACCTCTCTAAAAGGAACAACCGGTAAAACCTCCATCACCGAGACGAACATAACTTTTGCGGATGAACTTCGAAAGAGGTGAATCCAATTGGGTTGGAAAGATAACAGCAAGGAGTATCCAAACAAAAATGAATGGAGAAGTTAACACACATGGAAGGTGTGGAAACATTCTCAAAGCTGAACCGGATATTTTCTCCACCGAAAACGCAACAAGTTTTTCTTACAAAATCCGTTTTCGAGAAACCAAGGCTTGTCATGAAGATCACGACAAGCACTAAAACCCAAAGGAGAAAAAGGCCAAATAAGAACCAAGAAAGATGATATGCAAAGTATGCAAAGGTTTGAGCTCTCCATAACGATTCGATCGAGTTACTCACTTGAGAGCCCCTCTTGATAGTACGACTATCTATCCTATAACCCGGTCTCCCAAAGACACGAGACCGGTAAAATAGAAAACCTATCAAGATTATACCTTTGCCTTGAGCATTCCACTTGAGCTAGATGATGACGATCTTGACTCTCTCAAGTTGGATCTTCTTTCTTGATTGCGCTTGCTAGCACAAACTCCGCTTGATGAAGACTTGCAAGTTGCTCCCCCATACACCATTATGGGAGAGACTAGCTCCCCCATACACCATTATGGGAGAGACCCTTCGGCAAATCTTCACAAGGCCACAATCTCCAAAAGGGTGGCAAGCATCAAGCATAGGATATCTTCTAGATGCTTCACTTGAGCTTCCACGTCAAGCTAGATGACGAACACCGCTTGACGACGACAAAGACCATGGGCTATAGGAAATCTTCCTTTTGGTTCATGCCCATGGAAAGATACCTAACCACACATAGAGATGCGACACACACATATCATGGGTTAGTTCACAAAGCTATATTTGACAATTGCTTACCATACCATGAGATACACAATCCCACTTGGTACAACTTGTAGCTTTGTGTGTTGATCGCTTGCTTGATCAACCTTGTATCTTTGCTTAACACTTCTAAATATGATGTCTTGAAGATGATAATGAAAGATCACCTAATCCTTTTCTTCAAGACATACTAGCAATAAGCTCAACTCAAACCATGACCATTCTTCATATAAATCCATGAGAATAACAATGGCCATCAAGGAAGCTAATAGAGTTCAACACATGAACTCCATTATTTCCTATGGACAAGATCTACAAGGATAACTCAATGCAAACATTAGTCCATAAAGGATTGTCATTAATTACCAAAACCACATATGGGGGAACCATGCGCTTTCACCTCCTCCCTGGCAGCCATGTTTTCCTCCCCAGCCACGACCGGAGTGTCAAGAGTAGCAGCGGGAGAAGGCTGTGTCCCTCTCCGGGCCACAGACTTAATTTTCTTCCGGCCTTTTGGCTTCAGTGTTGTTGGAGCCAGGCTAGAAAGAGAAAATCCGAGGAAGTTAGAATTCCGAGAAAAGAAAAGAACTTCTGCGACAAAAAGCAGAGAAAAAGGAAACCCAGATGATTTACCTGGAAGTAGCGACGGGAATTCCGTCAAGTTCAACCACTTCTTGAGCAGTGGATGGTTTCTTGCATTTCTGTCTGCCTGCAAAGTTGGCACGCATTGCGTCCAACTCGGCATCGGTCGCATGATCCTTATCAGTGAGATCGCGAACTGTGGAAAAAAGCACAAAATCCGGCTAAGTTAGAAATCTGAGAAAAATAAAAATCCGAGAAACTGCCCAAAGAGGAAAGAATATTACCTTTGGAGATGGATTTCCCTTGTGATACATCTCTCGGCTTTCTTCATATTGGTCGCGAGTAGCGACCAAGTGATTCACCCGCTTCTTGAAGTCCCTCTTGGAGAACGCTTTGTCCGTTCCCCTCATTATATCCTACGGGCCCGTGTAGTCACACAGAATCCGGGTTCCGCGATAAGACAAAGGCTGGATGCGTCTCCCGAACCAACACAGAACTGTGTCGGTGCCAGTGAGAGGAGGAGTGGAGGAGATGAGTTTTGCGATGCACCGTTTGATTTTCATCAAATCATCTGGCAAAGACTGAACCGCGTCCACTGCCCAATTGTCTTGGGGAGTGGCAGCGGAGTTGACAAAAGGTGGAATTCCCTTTTCCTTTCCAGGGAACGGGACATCTTGGTGGTAGAATAAGGAACCCGTCCAAAACTTGACGGATTCCGAGGTTTTTATTTTCGGAAACCAATCCTCCCTAAACCTACGGAGGGTGAAGGAAATGGTCCCGCAGGTGGGTAGAGCCCCCTCAGAGGGGTTGCGCTTCACCCCGAAGCAATATTGCCAGAAATCTAACCTAGGTTATAATCCTAGATACCCTTCAAAGAGGGCCTGGAACCCGGCTAGGTAAAGAATGGAATTGGGAGGAAGGTTGTGGGGTTGAAAGTTGTAGTGGTTTAGGACTTGGAGGAAGAAGGCAGGAGTCGTCCTCCTCGTTCCGCCGTTTGACCTTCAGAATTAGCCCTTCCTTCTCCATTGTCCGAAGGAGGGACGGAACCACATTATAGTGGCTCCAGTTCCCGGAGATTTCCTCCGTGTCTTCTTCCACTCTAGTGGCGCCCGCGGCGGCGAGCTTTTCACCACCGCGAGTGAGTTCTTCCGCGGGCTCGGTGGTGAGAGGCGGAGACGGCGCGATAGAGGAGGATGGCGCGTTATCGGCCGCGGGAGGAAGATCCCCACGAGCCAGATCGCCGGCGTTTCCCTCCGGCTCGCTCGCGGTGGCGCGGCCGGGAGAATCCAGCTGCGAATCCATCTGGTTGATGATGAAGTCGATCTCGAGGGCGACAGAGCTTTCCTCGGTGGCACGCGGCGAGTCTCCGGTGGTCATGTTTTGGCGGCGCGGTGAGGAACCGGACCCTCCGATGACGTTTCCGGGGACGGTGCGGACGCACGGGCTCTGCTCACACTTGCAAGCTCTGGTTCGAGGGCGATGGTGCTTGGGGGCTGGAAGAGGAAGTGAGAGCGGAAGGGAAACCAGAGAACCCGAGGGCGGCTATTTATAGCTGGAAATGCATTAAGATACGCGCCAACGGCTATTTTGACCGTTAGATCTTCGACGCGTGTCAAGCCATAAAATCCGGGAAATAAGGAGGCGGAGTGATAAGTGCTATCTCCTTGTTTCCCGGGAGAATCTGTCAGAGATACGTTTCAGGATTTTGAATGAGCCCAAGCGTCCATGATGTCAGCACGTTTTCATCACTGACGTCACGAAGTTCCTTCTCCACGAAGGCTCGTGGAAGAGAAGCCGGATTCTGGTAAATCCAAGTTTTGAGTTACACATCAAGAAACTCCTTCTCCACGAAGGCTAGTGGAAGAAAAAGGCGGATTTTGATGAAATCCGAGTTATGCGTTATGAAGTTTTGGGGAAAAGAAGAATTGAGACAACGCGCCAGCATTTCTCGGAAGGGAATATGAATTGACGAAAGGTGGCAGAATGAAGTCTTATTCCTTCTTGGGGGCTACTGTCGGATATATACCGATTAGGGGTATATCCGGCATTGTCCTAAAGAGCCGGATTACCAGGGTGACCTGATTGGTAATGGATCACAATCCATTAGGCGGCCCAGTAAGCTGACGCGCAGAAGCCGGATTCTAGAAGAACCCTGACCACGGCCCAAAGTGGTGCGACTTGGAGTAGAAGACGGATTCCTGCTTTCCAAGTTAGATACTTTTCGTAGTCTTCTAGGTTTCCTTTCTGTAAGCCCTAACCCGGCTATTTATATAAATCCGGACGAGAGAGAAGAAGGATATAGACAATTAGCTAGAAGCCAACTCGCCGAGAAGTTGATCCTCGCCGAGTTAGCGGAACCCTACTCACATTGTACTTTGTATACTTCAGGTTTCAGCCATGATTTAGTGAGATTGCAGGAGTAGGAATGCCGCCTAGTTGCGACGTACCGAACCTGGGTAAATTTGGTGTTCCTGGTTGTCATACCACCACGTCTCCCCACGTCTCTACCCGTAGGCTCATGGCACCCCCGTCTATGAACTCTACTACGATGTCTCGACAAGGATGCTAGCTCAAACCGCAAACTATAAGAGGCAACAAGATTCACACCATGGCAACCGGTCACTCACTTCTCTTTTGCGACGCGAAGATACACGTTCCTACAAGTGATAGCAATTGGCATCGATCTTTTACTTCTTTTTTATCTTCTTCCTCTTTTTTTCTCCTTTTGATTATTCCAAAATACCAATGCCTACTCGAAGCTATTCTCTCACAAGTGCCAAACACACACTCTCGGTGGCACTAATGCGATGCCAAGCGATGTAAAAGAGCTAGTCCGAATGGGCAAGGTGCACAAACAATGGGTTAGTTCAAGCGGAAGCAAGTTATACCTATATTGTGGATGATCTCAGACTTGCGGCTAGTGGTTGTCGATGTCGTGTTGATCCGTTGGTGTAGATGCGTAGATGATGTTGTGGGCTTCGCTTGGAAACTTGAATCACTCAAATCGGACCAACAACAACAAAGAAAAACACGTTTGAAAATCTGTCCAAGAATCAAAGAGCAGGATTTTTCTGATATTTTTGCTCAATTTCGAGATTCCTTCCAAATCCAAGAAAATTTTGGACAAATTCGAGGAAAGTGGCTGAATAGAATGGTAGGGAATGGTCTCAAGCAACAAATCCACAGATCGGTTGAAATCCTTTTTGGCTATTTTTGGTTAAATTTTCGAATTTATGGTGGTAGAAGAAAAATTGGGTGGAGAGGTGGGTAGTGGGGGGCGAATTCGTGTCAATCTAGCTCTAGATACTAGATGATATGGAGGGTAAACCTCTAGGGTGGCCCGATCTTCATGAATCGACCAAGAACACGAAGAACAAACGATGAACATGATGAACACGAGAGGTGAACGAGGGGGAAATCAGGTGAAAATCAAGGGAGAAATGTGGGAAATTGAGAGGAGATAAGTAGAAAGAACCGAAGAACCCTAAATCTCCCATTAACTAAACCCCGAGGGCCACCTACGGGACGATCGATCCAACTTAAATCACCTTATCGGAAACCGCTTCACACCCGTGGCCGGTCCACCACGCCAATAGAACCTCAAGGGTTAGTTGAGGAAGATTGGGCAATCCCTAACTGAATCCCAAGGGGAAATGATAGGTAATTGAGGTGAATCTTGATACGGTCCTAGATACACATCATAGGAGTAGCCTCACAAGAGGAGTCACCTCACATAAGGGATACAAGAGCAAAGCTCAAAGTTCTTAATTCATCACTAGCCTAGATCTGAGCCAAGGGGTTCCCTTATATAGCATAGGGGGTAGGTGGGGGGTGAAAAGGGGGTTTTCACCCACTTTCGCGAGCTGGCAGGAAAGCCGGCCTGGAGGCCGGCCGGCTCGGGTGGGTGGCCGGGCGGCTCGGGCCGGTGGCCGGCTTGGGGCGCGTAGGGAGGCCGGCCGGCTCTGTGAGGTCGCCGGCCTGGAGGTCGGCCTGGCTGGGGTGCAGGCCGGGATTCTTGCACCTTCCCTTCTTCCTCCTTCTCTTCTCCCTTCTCGGTTCCTTATTCTTGGACTTCCTCCATGGCTCCTTGGGAATCATCTTGGGCTCCATGGTGGGATCCAACCTAGGCACGTAGAGGGGTAATCCATGAGGTAGCGTACCATTCACGAAGACACCGAAAGCATATAGAAGATGTAGGGCTTGGTGGAATAGGGTGCGCTGCATCAAGGTCAAATCTTGGGAACCCGCCCGTGGTTCATCCCAGCAAATTCTAAGAAGACTCAAACATCTAAGCTTGTGGATTACCAAGGGATCCCCTTCTTGATCGACAATTTATCAGGTCACCTCTAATGAAATTATATTTTTATTCGGTCACATCATATGAAATTTACTTGGAGCGTCTGTTTGTTTTTATTTTGTTTTCCTTTGTTTTGTTTTGTTTTACTTGCTGGAATATAATAGTTGGAACCTAGCATTCTTTGTGTGGGAGAGAGACACGCTCCGCTTTTTCATATGAATACTCGTTATGCTCGTATTCTTAGTTTTTCTTCTAGTTGCTGCAAATTTCCTGTTTACCTCCTGTTTTTCTTGCATCTCTTATTCAGAGCTATTAGTTTTAGTAGAGTTATGTTAGTACTCTCTTGTTTCGTTACGGTATCTCTTGGGGAGTTTTTGTTTATTACGAAATGCTTGGTGTTGGAAAGCAGTAGTACAGTTTTCGTGCTTATAACGATTCAATTAGAAGATTGTATATACTGTGGCTAGAATTTTTCATGTCATGCTAGATGTTATTTTAATTCTAAAGCCTAGTGGTTATTTTTTAGCATCATTTATATCAAACATATGAGAGTCTTTAATGTGTCTTAGAAAGAATCATGAGTTGTTCTTGTCATTTTGAAGCATAAATTTGTGGTGTTCTCCTTTGAATGTTTTATTTGGTTGATCTGGCGCATGCTCACACCAAGTTTATGACTACAAACCAGTCACTTATAGCCTCTATGGTCATTTAGTTTTTGAACATGTAGTACCACTTATGCTTTGATTAATGATGTTTTTGTCGCTATGCATGATTATGGCCATCATTGCTCTCTTGATTTGTCGCTCCCAGTCTTTTGCTAGCCTCCACCTGTACCGAGCATGAGCTCTACTCGTGCATCCAACTCCCCAAAACCAAAGTTTTCCAAATGTGTCCACCATACCTACCTACATGTGGTATTTATGTGCCACTCCAAAGTAAATTGCTCATGTGTTACCTTTAAAACCTTCAAAATTACTCCTGTTTTGTGCTCCTGTTTTAACTCATGAGGACGTAAATAGAGAATCTTTATCTCACTTGTTGATTGGACTTTCACACCCTAGACTAGTGGCTTCATCCGCTTATCCAATTGATAGAAGAGCTGGCAGCGGGGTTCCCAGCCCCGAATTAATACAACAAATTCTCTTCACTATTTTTACCCTTGATTTATCAGAAAGCATAATTGTGTAAACAAAAGAGAAAGTGGGATGACCTTCTACTCAGATGCGTCCATCTATGTGAGCCTCTCTTGTGAAGTCTAGTTGACTTGTGACGTATTGTATTTTCTTTTTACCATTCGTTGACATAAGCATACACATCTCTAAAAATTATTCACTCCTCCATGGTATGTGATTGTTGGCAGGCACCCGAGGATTCGGTTAGCCATGGTTTGTGTAAGAAAGGTTGGGAGGAGTGTCAACCATTTTATGCCTCTGTTTAACAAAATAAAAGCTGTAGCACATGAGTGATCCCTACTTCCCTCTACGAAGGGCCTTTCTTTCACTTTTATTATGAGTCTCCATCTCCTAACTTTATGCACAGTTGAGAGAGCATGGTTGCCATTCTGAGTTTATTGTGCATTTGTCCCAGAAACATTATTAATTGATTCATGATGTGTTATTGTTTATTCTCAAAATATTTGTTCTAGTCTTCCTCTTAAACTTTGAAGGTGTCCTGGCATTTATGTTTTGCCCCCACTCTTAAGGACAAGCGAAATATCACTTTGCTATGTTATCTTTATGCTTGAAACAAACGCATAGCTTTCGAGTGCATTATTATTCATGATCTTTTGTTTGTTTTACTTTTCATGATGCAAGGTGATTACTATGTTTTATTATTAGAATTATATTTATCATGCTTGTTTTAAAGTTCTATGATCTCAGCTATGCTTATGATTTTACAATTTAGATGATCAAGTTTATGTTGGTAGCATGTCACCTCAGAAACTATGTGTTTTTATCGTTTACCAACTCGAGGACGAGTAGGAACTAAGCTTGTGGATGTTTATATGTCATAAACGTATCCTTAATTTCTGATGTTCCATGTTGTTTTCATGCCATATACTACATGTTTTCCTTACACTTTATGTCATTTTTATCGATTTCCCGGGACTAACCTATTGACAAGATGCCACAGAGCCAGTTCCTGTTTTCTGCTGTTTTTAGTTTCAGAAAAGTTGTTCTGGAAATATTCTCGGAATTGGACGATTCAAAAGCCAGAAGTCTTAGAAGTTCCGGAGTGTCAAGGAAGTCCAAAGGAGAACCGGAGGGGGGCTCCGGAGCCCCCACACCATGCCTGGGTGCGGGTGGACCCCTGGCCGCACCGGGAGGTGGTGTGGGCCCCTCGGGCACCCACCGCCATCACCCTTTTGCCTATATATGCCCCCCGATGCATAAACCTAAAGATATTGGCCCCCTTCGATGAAAAGTTCCGTAGCTCCGACGTCGTCGCCGACAAGTTTTGGGGGACAGAAATTTCTGTTCCCGCACCCTGTCGGGACGGGGAAGTGCCCCCGAAGCCATCTCCATCGACTCCACCTCCATCTTCATCGTCGTTACTGTCTCCTATGATGAGGATGGAGTAGTTTTCCCCCGGGGCTGAGGGATCTACATGTAGCTATGTGTCTCATCTCTCTTTCCCATGGTGTGAACTTTATGTGATCATGAGCTTTATAATCTAGTTGAATAAGTAGATGTTACTCTCCATCTGTTATGCTAATCAAGTGGTTTTGTTACGAGATCTCCGTAGATACTTTGATCACGGTGTAATGGTGACAGTGTGTGCACCGTGTGGTTTAGCATGATATTTATATCTTGTGTTGGATGACCCTATGAAATTGCGGTGTTTGTCTAGTACCTTCTAGGGCGCTCAAGTTGACAGTGTGGGGTTAACTAGACATGAGAATGCGACTTTAAGGTGTGCTTTGTAGCCCGACGCAATGAATTGGTGTTTGTTATCTGACCAGAGAGTGGTTCGGAGTAGCATAGGGAAGAGAGCTATTTATGCATTCAATTATGTTATCATTGTTGAGAGTGTCCACTAGTGAAAGTATGATCCCTAGGCCTTGTTTCTAAGCATTGAAACACCGTTTACAATCAGTTCTGCTACATGTTTGCTTGCTACCATTTTATTTCAGATTGCTATTGACACTTATAATCATCTATATCACTTTACTCTCTCTTTGTCGAACTAGTTCACCTATACAACTGACAATTGTATTAGGTGTGTTGGGGACACAAGAGACTTCTTGTATCGTAATTGCAGGGTTGCTTGAGAGGGATATATTTGACCTCTACCTCTCTGAGTTCGATAAACCTTGGGTGATCCACTTAAGGGAAACTTGCTGCTGTTCTACAAACCTCCGCACTTGGAGACCCAACACTGTCTACAAGAATAGAAGCGTGCGTATACATCAGTGATCTGCCTCACGCAGATTGGTTCACAGACGACCGAAGTTCCACCTTCATGACTGCCAGTTACAGTCAATATTTGAAGGTCTTAGGTCTAAGGGTTACATTGCAAGAGTCGATACATATGACGATAACCTCATGCCGACTAGTGTAAGATGGATCAGCATCTCCATGCTCTACGACAAGTAGAACTTAGTCGTCTCACCATTTATGCATTAGTCTAGATAGCATGAGTCCATCCATAATCATGTTCGACTAAGGACAAACATGTAACGACTAGTTAAGTATATTTAGACTAGTTAAGTATATTTATTCTACATTTGAGTCACACACTCAAAGAAGTGTACCTAGTTCATTACAATGGACCTGCATATATGAATACGATAGTGTTGTCCCTAGGGAACTACTCCAACAAGGCCCTGTGTTTCCAGCGTTACCTATGGCTGGAGGAGCCACTATGTATGTATGAATACATAATGCCAAATAGTGTTGCCTCTAGGGCACTACTACAACAAGACCTTGTGTTGCCAACCTTATCTATAGCTGGAGGAGCCACTCCTCCCTCGGATGTTGGATGCTGAGCTTATTCTTCCTCCTCCGTTTGGGAGGATCTTCTTCGATCTCGAGCTAGGAGGTTTGCTGGTTCCGCCCCAAGTGGTGCCATTTTGTTCTGGAGGTCACAACAGTGCAACGGTGGAGAACAAGGATCAAAATGCTTTTTTGGTTTTCTTTCTGAGGTCTTATTTAAAAAGTTAGAGGATTGATGTAATTTTTTTTCCGTTCAAAGTCCTCTATGGAGGTCCTCTGTAAAAACACCGCTTTAATGCAGTTTAAAAAAAACGACATTAGCTAGTTTAGTGTGCTGACCATCGGAATTTGAAGTTCGGTGATTGATTTATCTCACCCCTATGGTTTTAAGTATTTATAACATTTTGCAGGGAGTTAAGTACACTGGTAGTAATTGAACTTAGGGACGAAAATCAATCCGGTCACTGTACTCAGCCGATACGAGATTACGGTCAGGAAAGACGTGCAGGTGTGGCATTGTCGTGGTGGTGTCACGGCAGATGCCATGGGATGGCTAAAGATGTGGGGACGATGGACGCTGGAGGTGTCCGGGGAGGGATCACGCGACGAGTAGCCGCGTGAGGTAAGATCCACACAGCACAAACAACACGATGTACCCAGGTTCAGGGCCCTCGTGAGGAGGTAAAACCCCTACTCCTGCCTGTCTCTATGTATTACGATGTCTCTCCGAATAGCCACAGTACAAATGGTATCTCTACCGAGTAGCCTCTCTCTTCTCTCCGAGTAGAGCTAGGTCAAGAACTTAGGGTTTCTAGGGCTCCAGAATGAGCGTCTATGAGTCTCTGAGAGCGTGTCTCGCGCAGGAGGCGGCGGGGCACCTTATATACACGGTGCCCAGCCGGATACGTCCAAATCTAGACAAGTGTCGACATAGTGTGCACACCGTCCTTCTTCCGGGTACCCGCTGACAGCTTTGGTTCCTAATCTTGGCTGCTTCTGTAAAGTCGTTGGGCAAAACTAGGGGACAGACTGGTATCACTGTACCTAGGCACAGAGTAGGACCCCCTTATCCTGCCACCGCCTGCTTCCATGCTGTCACTGTCAGGGAGACCGGTCCCATATGAACAGTAGTTCGAATGCTGCCAAGTACGGACCCAGGATACGCGGGATCCTGTGTCAGAACGGCTCCTTTGACTTTCTGGCCCGAGTAGGTTCCCGCCAATTGTTCCCGCCAATTGTACTCGGGCCAACTCTTCTACTCGAAAGGATAGAACTTGATTGATATCCCCTTCTGGTCATCTTGAGGTGAGACCGAGTAGCAGTCGACCGGGTAGCGAGTACCAGGTAGTCGGCTACTCGACCAAACCTCTCTTCTGTAAGCTGCCTTTACCACCTGTCTTTACCCTACTCGGGGGTAACCCCCCGACAGGCATCGACGGTCACCGTGGAGGCTCGGCGCATGTATTTGCCTACGTGGCATTATGTGGGTCCTAGTGTCAGTGTCACTTTGTGAGGAAGAGTCATTTAATGTGCAGAAACCCCCTAGGACAACAACAATGCGGAATAAAGTCCACGTGTTTCCTTCTTTGCCTTATAGCCCCCATGTTCCTGCCTGCACCGATTAGAACGCCAAGTGACGCCACGCCTTTCCCTGCTCGGCGACGCGCTCGACGTCGGAGATCATCGACGGCAAGGTGGAGCGCTCGGCGACGTGCAGCTGAGGTGGTGCTCCCTTGTTCGGCGACGCGCAGCGATGTCGGCTCGACGCAGGCTGGAGGGCTCCCCTGCTCCCGTTTACGGTAACTTCGCCTCGAGTTCTCCGTGTTTGTAATCCCCCCACCCCAAAAATCCATGTTTTTTGTGCATTTGTTGTGTTTTGTAGTGGATTTGTAATGGATATCTTACTGTGCGACGTTAAATCCCGATTGAGGTTAGGGTTTGAGCAGGGGATTTGGGTGGGGATTGGCAGGGGTTTGTGTTTGGGTAGGTGACGGAGGGATGATAACCCGGTAGGCCATACACCAGGGAATAACCCGGCCCAAAGGACACTGCGCAGGATCCGACTAAGGATAAGGAAACCTGTAAAGGCCCAAGCTTGCAGGCCCGGTGGCCCGGGTTGTGGGTTGTTGTAAAGGAAAGTAGGGGTTTGTGTGCGTATCCGGGTAGGAACCAGGGTGCGCCTTGGGGAATAAGCCAGGGGGTACGGGTGCTTTATAAACCGACCCCCAAGTCTAGTTTTAGACAGAGACCGAAGAACCCTAGTAACATCGTGTGATATCGAGCATCAAGTGTAATCCCAGAGTTGAGTTATTATATCAAGATCGGAGACTCGGCGACTTTGATTGCCAGCTACCAGATCGAATTGCACCATGTTTTCCTCTGAGCTAAACCCTCTCCCAAATACCTGTGTCGTCTTGCCCCAAGATCAGTTACCCCCGGTAACATCTGCCGTGATTATCCCACGACAGTAGGGTTTAGGAAAATTTAGGATTTTTATAACTGAAATTGTTGAGATCGACATGATAATGATGGTACAGGTTTGGGAGGGGTTTGTGATAGGGTTTCTAGGTTTGTGAGGGGTTTGAGATCAACATGATGATGATGTCTTGTTGATTATTTACTGTTTGACAAGAGTTTTAGAGCTATTTATGGTTGTTTTTCAGTTAGCTGATGATGCGTTGTTGAAATGGCAGGGTCTCGCAGTGCATATTTTACCCTGGAAAATCAATCATGGGGGATTTTTCATGGGTGAAGGCAATAACAGGACATATGTTGATGGCCAGACTATCTACTTTGACCAAGTGGACACTTTAACTTGGTCTCGGCTGATGCTGGAGAGGTTGGTTGAAGAAATTGGCTATGAGATGGCAGGAAGAATGAAGATATTTTACTGCATTCCAATTCTTCCTATCAGTAACATTGGTTTTAGGGAGATCAGAGATGACTTTGACACAAAATTAATGGTAACATTTGTGGACATTGGATATCACTTTCTGCAGTTTTACATTGATCATGACAAGAGCATGAGTTCCAAGAACTGTGATGATGTAGTGCATCATCCAGTTGCTTCTTTGCCAGCTGTTATCAACTCTTGCACGAATGGTACTAGTAGACAGACTGCACCTACAGTTGAAGAAGCTGAGCCAGTGCCAATACAAGTGATCCCTCCTAATCACAACAGAGCAGGTTGCAACATTCCGAAGGAAAGCTTCCTCCACCAAATGCAGCTGAAACAAGCACAGATCCTCACCCAGAAACTACAAATGCACATGAAAATGTCATACCACCTCAATTTGGAGCATAATTTACAATAAGTATTTGCTACCATTTACTACTACTTCTCAAAATGCTTGCTATCATCCTTGGTATCATTTACTAGTACTTGATTGACTCAAAATCATTAAGGGATTTGTTTTTCAATTGTTAGGCTCAAGACAATGTTGTTACCAATGCACCTACTACCTCCCAGCAAGCACTCCTTGTGAACACCTTGCTTGATCAGGTCTGTTTGTTTTCTGCCTTGTTTGGTTGCTTCCTTACTTGAGTTCTCATATCCTTGCTTGCATGACTGGTCCTATCCTTGCTTACTTGTTTCAGATGCCAGGCCAGAAGAACATGGAAGCAAGGGGAACTCCAGATTCCTCTTTCATAACTGCTGCCCAAGCCATGCCGAACCAGGAACCTACACCATCAACCACTATAAGGAGGGTGATCTTGCTCAAAGGTTACTGCAGATGCAGGCAGGTAAGGACAAGGCTAGTGAAGATAGAAAGCTTGCTATTTTTGAAGCAACGTATGCAGCTAGTTACAAAAGGCAAAGGAAGCAGCTAAGAAGAAGATGGAGCAGGAGAAGATGAAGGCTGAGCTAGCACAAGCCAAAGCTAAAGAAGCTGCAGAGAGAGGAGAGAATAAAAGGCAAGATGCTGAGCTGATGAGGCAGGCTAGACAGGAGACAAAGGAATTTGTTGCACAAGTTAAAAGAGATGCCGCTGAGAAGAAAAGAAAGGAATGTTCCCTCAAGAAGATTGAAGAAAAGGAAGCCAAAAAACAAGCACATAGAGTTGCTCAAATTGAAGCACATAGAGCTGCTCAAGCACAGAGGGCTGCTCAAGCACACAGTTCTTCTTATGTTCATGATGAAGATCAAGTGGCAGTGGTTCCTCAAAAAGCAAAGAAAGTTTCCATGTTTGATGAGCTGAGAGGTCCCAGGAAATCTATGTAAAACTAGTTAAGATTCTAGCAAAACTTGATTTAATTCAAGTTTGCATGTTCTGTGGCAAATCATGTAATGCCAGTTTTTTTCTAGACAATGTACTTAAAACAACTATTTTTTAATGCTTTTGCATCTACTGTTATCATCTATGCTATTCACACTTTGAATTTTCACAGTTTCACCTAGTACTTGTCATATTTTGTGATCAAAACATCATCAGGTTATCGAACGTGTATCTGTTGTTCTCATTTGTTCAATTATGCAACTGTGATTTCAATTGGAGGCCAAATTATACAATGCTCCTATCAAATATATCAAATAATTCAATATTGGGACATCACTTGCAATCTAAATAACACAAACATGCATTCCATTCATACCAGCCCAGGTTCAAACACATGGTTCATTACATAACCATAACTACTGCTACAACTCCACTACATTGGTGCTAACACATACCATGCATTCTTCATTACATAGAAGGTTCATCACTAGAACAGCGCAACAAAACACAACACGAGCTCCGCACTAAGCCAGAACACAACAATCACTGATTACCTATTGACAATGGCCACAACACACAGAAACTCAAGTGCAGCAACCCCTATTTTCACCAGAAGTAACAATTCTCGCACTGCATCAAGCAATGCAGTCATGCTCTTTAGGACCAACTCCTCATTGCTTCCTGCTCCTGCTCCAGTCATTGACTTCTCCCCCTTCCGAAGCATTAGCTCCTCCCTCCTTTCCTTGGCCCACCCAGTTGCATCAACGCCATCATCTCCTCGAAGATAATTGTTCCGCACCAAGAACTCAACATACTCAAGTTCGCAGTGCCAGAAATTGCAACTGTACCGCGGAATAAAAATCAAATCAGAAAAGCCAAAATCCAACGAGAAACCAAAATTGCGCCCAACATTCTAACAAATTCGAGAGAGAAAACGTACATCATGCTCCGGGCATCTGTAGAAGACTCATCCATTATGCTTCGCCGTCCACGACGTCTTCTGCTGGATCGTCCTGCTGCACGTCGGGCATGTCACGATGGGGATGAATGGACGGTGTCGGAGCACAGACGAGCTCACACTCCCGCTAGCCATGGCCTCCTACCTCGTTCCCGTCGCGGGCGGACTGCTCTCCGTCTCTGATTTCGCCGGCGAGGCGGAGCTCCGGTTGGGGATTTTCTCGGGCTAGCTAGGGATTTGAGAGGAAGAACGGAGAGAGAATTTTCTCGGGCTCATATACAGATATACTCATCAACTTTTTGCACAAACTCCCTCATCATATTTCTCTCCTCAAAAAAAGGCACACACGCGTCACCACTGGGACCCACAACTTGCCACGTCAGCCTATACATGCGCCCAGCAGCCGCGGTGACCGTCGATGCCACAACTCCGTTTCTTCCATTACCGTAATCTCGTATCGGCTTAGTACAGTGACCAATTTTTTTTTTGATTTTCGTCACTAAGTTCAATTACCAGCAGTGTATTTAACTCTTTTGCAGGGTCTCGCCTCCATAGAAATGCTGGTGGGAAAATCGTGTCAATCTGGTACATGCATGGAGAAGGCGAGAGCAACATCGTTCTGCTTCTGTCTTCTGCCAGCAAGCGGCACGCTGTGGCACGGTGCATAATTGAGCATCGACGACTGAAGGAGAGAGCTAAACAATACTTCGAGTGCTATTTTAATACCCGGACCACATGTCCATGCCGCCGATGAATTGGGTGCATGTGCTATACCTTTAACATTCTGGTTTTATAGAACTCTCAGAGTCTTGTGCGTTGAGCCTAGAGTGGAGTTTTGAGATTATTATGCCAAGTCGTCTTCCATGGTACTCCCTCCGTTCAACAATAGATGACTTGCATTTGTCTATATATGAGTGTATCTAAACACTAAAACATGTCTAGATACATCCATATATATAGATAAAGGGAAGTCATCTATTGTTGAACGGAGGGAGTAGTAAGAGAGATATATAAAACCTGAAGCCTTGTTCTCTTTTAATATTAGTGTATCATGTCTCTAAAAATTACTAGTGCATCATGAAACTCGCAAAGTCTTGAATCCAAAGTTTTGAGATGGTAGCTGCCACATCATTGGATCGTCGAGGAGATGATCTGTCGATTTCGCATTTAAAACGGAACAATCCACCTCTGATCTCTCTCTGGCCAAGTCTCCGTCCCGGGTACGTGCGTGTACCCCATCGGCCGTTGGCGTGACGTCCCGGTACCCACTTCGCCGCCGTTCGTGACCCACACGACGCACCCTACAGTACAGCCCGCCATTACCCACACACCCTTTTCCTTATTAGCCATCAATTCAGTCCCCAGCACGAGACACGCGAGAAACGGAAAGAGGCTGACTAGCCCCAGAAGCCGACGAACCATACCCGCCCGCCGGAGCCCGAGCCCGGAGCCCGGGCCCACGGCCCCATGCCCTTCCTCTCCACGCCGTCGTTCGACCTCTCCGCCGGCGCCGAGCCCACCCTCGGCCCGCGCCCTCCTCCAGCCCTGCCCACCGCCGCGGCCCCTCCACCGCAGCAGCCGCAGGTCTCCGAGGCGGCGGCGCGGCGGCTGCGGGAAGCCGAGGAGCGCCTGCGCGAGGCCATCCAGGAGCTCCACCAGCACCACGGCCGGGATGAGGAGGTCGGCGGGTGGGGGTGCTGCGTGCACCAGGGGGAGTCATGCTTGGCGCACGCGGCCGGGAACCTGTGCCAGACCTTCCTGCTCTCCTACGGCGTCCGCGTCGGCATCGGGATCCTCCTACGCGCCTTCAAGCTCGCCCGCCGCAGATCCTACGGCTCGCTGCTCGATCTCAAGGTACCAAAACATGACCTACTATTTTCTGCAACATGTTTGTTTGTTTGTTTTGTGGTGTGGATTGCCTGCCTCGTAGCTAATCTAGATTGGGTTTCTAGAATGTGGATGCTGCTCGTGTTACAGCTATCACTATCTCTAGGAGTACTTGAGTAGGCAGCAGTGAGCTGACTCATGTGTACGAGTAAAATACTCTAGCGAGCCAGCTGTTGTGTCTGTAGCACGGATAATAAGTAGTACATCCTACTAGTTCTCTGTCAGATTGCTTTAACTCATGTGCTTACAGAATGTTTCCTGTTATGCATTGAATAGGTATGCGTCCTCTTGTGGTTGCCCACAACCCACTTCCGTTACCAATGGTCCTCTGAATGTAGGCTCGTAATGTTCTATTACTGCTGTTCTGACATTCTGTTGATTTCCTTATTTATTTCATCTCTTTCTTAACCCCCTTCCCGTTTTGTTCGTTGGTTGAAACAGAAAAATGTCAAGTGTACCAGAAATTATTTACTTCTTATACTGATCCTCTACTTATTTGCAGCAACTGGTTTCAGAGAAAGATCTAATAGTGAGGGAGGAAGCTTGCCGGGTAGGGTTACTTTTTGGGGGATTTACAGGATCATATCACGCAC
Source organism: Alopecurus myosuroides (assembly GCA_028641055.1). Classification (NCBI taxonomy): domain Eukaryota; kingdom Viridiplantae; phylum Streptophyta; class Magnoliopsida; order Poales; family Poaceae; genus Alopecurus; species Alopecurus myosuroides. The sequence continues at coordinate 363,956,186 of CM054059.1, read as the reverse complement.
TTCGATGTTTGCTTAGGAGATTCCGCAAAAAGGAAACACCATTTAATGCGTAAGTACAGTAACTACATTCCTCTTGATTGATTGGTTAGGACACATGTTCAATATAGATCTAATTATTGCTTGAACCTGAGAGGGAGAGTCCCTAAATATAATACTCCCTCCGCTCACTTTTATAAGACACACTACTTATCATTTCAATTTTGACCACATACAAAGTAAAATGAGTGAATCTATGTACAAAATGAGTCTAGATTCACTCATTTTTTAAATGTATGTGGCCAAAATTAAAATGTCTTATAAAAGTGAATGGAGGGAGTAGGGATAATTTCTGCTGTAAGTTTTTTGTCAAAACAAGTTCATGACTCAACTGAAGGGCGTGATGGAGCAGAATATTATCAGGTTCCGTGGCAGGCTTGGCAATACTAGCACTAGATGATTCAAGTAGGAGACGCACCCTTTCTCTGTATCTTCTAGCAAGGCTTGCTCAGGTCAGCAAATTAGCACTTGTCATATTAATGTACAAACTTGCGCTTAAAATCTAATTTATTCTCATGTTATACTGCTTGATCATTGCAGTGTGCGTATAATTCTGCAAAGTCTAAAAATAAATTTCACTTTTGGGGAAGCCATTGGAGACATGGAGATGCGTTACTTTTTTCTCTCGCATCTGCCCAGGTAACAAAATGAAATTGATGTCTTCTTTAATCTATTGAAGATAAGGAAAAACTTGTCTAATCACCTGGATTTATCTTTCCAGATTATGTATGCCTTTGTTATGAGGCCTGAAAGCTTACCAAAATCATACCGAGACTTTATTCAAAAGACTGGACCAGTTGCTGAACCAGTTTTCAAGGCTGTCAGAGACAGCTGCAGAGGTGGTCATGTGGATCTAATTGGCCTCTCAGCCTTTCTCGCAAACAAGAAAAATATGAATTTGATGAATTTAACGAAAAGTCCATCCATTATTCCATGCTCTGTGATTCATCCTGACAGTGCATCGTGCTTGGCTCATAATGTTACTGTCACTTCATCAACATTCAAGAAAACATTCCCTCTGTACTTCTCATTGACATTTGTCCCCTTTGTTGTTCTACGTCTCCAAAAGGTAACTTAATGCCCACTGTGTTTCATTTGTGAAGTCAAAGACTCTTCTGTAAAACTGAATCATGCCACATGATTGCATCCACATGCATGGCGATTCTTGTTTACAATTTTTTTTTGATGCTTCAAATGAAAAGTTATCTTACAAGATAGCTTCAAATTATATCGTTCCAGCATATTTGTACTCCTGCATACATGTTTACCTTTTTCTAAATGCAATTGTGCTTGTATCATTCTTTGAGTTATATCCTGCCAATGAAACAAAATATTATCTTGTTATTATTTAGTATATCTGCTCATGTATATCCATCTTCAATGTTGATTATCTAATACATAAAATTTCTTCATAAAATGTTAGTTTTTGGAATCTCCAGCTGCAACTTCGTGGCGTGCTCTTGTGGGTGCAGTTCGCTCGACCACCTTTTTGTCTGCTTTTGTCACTCTCTTCCAGGTAACTATCAGTAACGAGTTTGTTCCTTTACACATAAACCGGTTCATGATTTTAATACCTTTCTGTCATCATTTGTAGTCTGCCATCTGTTTGCACCGTAAAGTTGCAAGCAAAGACCACAAACTTGTGTATTGGTTTGGTGGTTTAATTTCTGGTCTTTCGATTCTCTTGGAGAATAAAGCTAGAAGGGCGGAGTTAGCTCTCTATGTACTCCCCCGAGCTGGAGAATCTCTATGGTCTATATTGATCAACCGCCACCTTCTCCCAAATATAAAAAATGCCGAGGTAAGCTTTTTGTTGCTATTCTTTTCCTTTGACCTCAACTCTTCAAGAGAAGCTATTAGTAGTTTGCTTGTAATATGTCCTTTAGTTAGTCTCTAATTGATGTAACCTGAGTGAAAGACGATGCTAACTAAACTTTTCCTTACCCAAGAGTTCAAGTGTTTCATGGTGGTAGCAGAGTGTGTTATTTGCCATGATCAGTGGAAGCGATCCTAGAGTACAGATGCCTTGTTTGGAGATATTGTACCGCAGTATGCTAAGATGCTTATTGTAGCCAAAGATGTCCTTTGAAGAATTAGTATGATAAATCTAGCTAGTTAAACGATCGCAACATGAGTTGTGATTGGGGCATGACTTCTAGATGCTGGATTAATTGCAAGTTTTTCACCTAGTCGTGACCTGAATGCCATGGCCATTCTTGCGTAGTATCTGGAGAATCTGGCTGTTTGGTGTCTTGGTTTGTGCACAAATGTAGCACATGAAAATCAAACCAAATTTCAGCGTCACTAAAATCCAGGTGGCCGGCCAAGTTTAGCTAAAAAACTGAACATAAACCACACCAAGTGTTGGCATCAAAACCAAGTGGTGGTCAGATTTTATCAAAGTTGCTTAAGTCTGGTAGGGCGAACTTTGTCTCTCAAGGTTATGATACTAAGCAGCTGCGGTAGCCACAAATAATTTCAAAGTCTCTTTCATTTTTTTTCCAAAGAATGTAAGCACACAGTTAAATGGAAACAGTCTTCCAGAATTAGTGTGGCTGCAGTACAAGATCTGCAGTTGGTAACCATGTAGTATCTGCTGTCGGTACTTGAAACACTGCAACTAGTTATTACGTTTTCCTTCTGTATATTCTTTCTCTGCTTTATTTCTCTCATCGTTTTGGACCCGCTGTTCCAGAGATCAGGCAAAATTCATGCTTGGCAGATTCTGTAAAACTAACATTGCAAAAATTACAGGTGGGTCTTTTCTGCATGTGCATGGGAGGAATCATGTACTTTCTGGAGTATGAGCCAGAGACCATGGCTCCATTCCTTAGAGGCCTCATCCGGCGTTTCCTGGCGAGCAAGATAACGAATCCAAGCCCACCTCCGAATCGCAACGCGTCCTACTCCTATCTTCAGACGCTGAACGCGTTGGAGCAGCCAAAGGTGCAGCCTGGCCCGGAGAATGGCCTACCTACATCGGAGACGTACACCCTTGAATCGATTCCTGGACTTTAAGAGTTAGAGTTAGACATCACGCACTCGTGGTAGTCTTTTAGTTGACGATCGTACACATGGAAATAAACAAATCCTGACCTTAAACATCTATATGGGATGTGTCATCCTTAGTCGTTCCTTATGGGTGGGGTTCAAAATTTACGCAATGACACGGGTAGATAACTACTACAGTAGGTATTTGCACTCCCTTGCAGAAATAAATAGTAGCAACACGTATCTGTTGGGAGTGGACCATTTTTAAGCAATTCTTGTTCTTATATTTGCTACACGTGTGAAAAAAAATGTATATCAATCATCCAGGGTTGTCTATCTATGTTAAGAAGACTTGCAAGACCATGTAGCTGTTAAACAGCATCCTGTTATTAAATGGCACTGTTTGGTCCCTGAATTTTGCAGACATTGATGCATTTCTCTCTTTCTATACACATGGTCATGTTGTCCTCGTCAAGTATTTCATCTTAAGTTCTGTCGAGATAAACTTGTGGGCAGAAGGACTGAGAAGAAGGTTCAGTCTGGGTGTTTATGTTGTGGCCATGCAGGTGAACATCCCATTATTTTCTCCAGGGCTCTGCTTGGTCTACCAATTATGTTATACTGTAAATGCCAAAAAGAAACTGATGTTGATATTGTAGCTCTTGTCTCAGTTTCCTGTGATGGCAAGCAACCGTATTCGATACGCTTTTGTCGTGGCAGCGAAGAAATCTTTCTAGGCGGGCCTGCCAAAATAAGACGCTGCTAGCAATGAGAACTATGAGGCCGGGTGTAATACTGCTTAAACCTTTCAAAAAATAAAGCTCCCATTATAAAAAAAAGCAATGAGAACTATAACAACCAACCAAAATAATCAACCGAGACATCAGTTTTATTACCATTACCAGTGCATATTTGTAAGCAAACCAGAGTGGACATTAGTCTAATCATCCCCTAAAAAAAGAGACATTAGTCTAATCATGCTAATTGGGCTAAAACGTGACTTACCATCACAAGAGAGACATGATCATTACAAGGCATAAGATAAGAGCACCTCTAGCAGATCCCGGAAAGGAAAACGCTTGTATTCACCCGGGGGAACGTTGCGTTCCGTCCCCCGGGTCGGTCTCCGTTCGATCCACGCGAGACGTGCGGTTAGATTAGCACCCACGCCTCCCCCCGTTTTCGCTAGGATTAGGACAACTCCCGTTTAGGTTCTACGCGGTTCCTCATTTCTGGCTCCTGCCGTTACGTACTCTTCGCGCAGCGCGGGGGCGGCGACGAAGGCGAGGTGAGCGGCGTCGAAAGCGACGCGGGCGGCGACGAGAGGCGACACCGCAGACGACCGTCGTAGTTTCTGCGCGTTCTCTGGTGAGGTTCCGCTCGCTCCCCTCTTCCTCTCCGGCGAGGTACCCCTCTTCCTCTCCGACCACCGTACGTAGTTAGACTACCGCGAGCGGCGTCGAGAGGCGGAGCTGTCGCGGGTCCGTGCGCACTCCGGCGATGGCTCCCGTGCCCCAATTGTCCTCTGAGGCGGCCCCCTTCCTGCGCCCACCTTTGCCCTGTTTGCTCCATCTCGGGGGTTCCGAGCAGATTTAGGTGCTCCCCTGCCCGCGCGCTACCTTGCCATGTTGAGCAGATTTAGCGTTTTCCTACATTGTTGTGCGCCCTTCCTCCTCATAGTTCCACTGCAATCCACCCCCATGTGCATATCCCCCGTTTGTAGCAAATTTTGTTTTAGTTGGAACCGTATGTGCAAGTAGATTTAAATCTGAAATTCATCTATGCTTTTTGCAGGCAATTGTGTACTGACTGGGCCACATATTATATCTGCTAGCAATGGAGGTTTGTTTTATTACTGCTTTTGTGTTTTGCTTCTGTTGTAGATTTTTTGTGCTTCTTTTGTGTCTTTTTGTGTTCTTAGTGTTCTGTTTTTTGCTGAGCAGGGGCAATATTGGCGTAGCAAGGACCGTTTTGCTGCGAAGCGGTTGCTCAAGTGCACAAATGATCTATCCGCACGCAAGAGAGAAATTATCGAGCAACACAGTGCTTTTTCCTCACTACTCAACATTTCACCTTTCAATGTCCCTAACGAGCTCATCGATTTTGTCGCCATGAACATTGTGGTTGAGCTTCGTGAGTTTCACTATGGAGCAAAACGGATTGTTTTCACAAGAGAGATTATCAGGAAGGTGTTTGGTCTACGTTCAGGATCAAAGCCAGTTGAGTTACTGACGAAGAGTGTCCATTCAGAAATTAGAGAGTCATACAAAGGCACGTTGTCGAGGCTACCCATAGAGAATGCAGCAAAGATGTTGAAGGAGCTTGATGACGGTGAAGAGGATGCCATAATCAGGACCTGGGACCTTTTGTGCTGTGCGACTGTTCTGAATCCATCCACCAACAACATGATGTGCTTAGAGTACATAGGGTGCATGAGTGACCCAAAGAAGACCCACGAGTATGACTGGGAGGAGCACATCCTGGAGTTGTTGATGCATTACATTCAAAAAATTCAGAAGAAGAAGGAGCAACCGCTTGTGCTTGAGGGTGTTAATCTTCAGAAGGGTAAGTCTGAGGAAGCAGTAGCAGCCGCACCCGGTCCATCGAAAAAGAAGAAGATTAAGAACATGTTCGAATTCTGGATGTCCGGCACATTGCCTGTTCTAGCTGTAAGTTTTTACCTTTTTTTTCACGGCTTGCTACTTTACATAGTTTTGTTTGCTCCATTAATTTTAAATTATTGTTGCTTTAGTTAGTTTCTGTTGCTCCATTGTTTATTTTTGTGTGTATTGTTTCTGTTTATGTTCTAGCTGTAAGTTCTTACCCTTTTTTCAGAGCTTGCTACTTTACATAGTTTTTTTTGCTCCATTAGTTATAAATTATTGTTGCTTTAGTTAGTTTCTGTTGCTCCATTGTTTATTTTTGTGTGTATTGTTTATGTTTAGTTGTATTTTTATACATTTTTTGTTTCAATAGCTTTCAATTTATGCTATTGTAATAGCTTTTCAGTTCCTTTCATGAATGTCCAATCAGTTGCAGGTTGATTTTGTGTTTTTTTTTTGCATATATAGCTGGTGTACATGGACCACTTGCTCATCCCAAAGAATGAGCACTTTATAAACAATGGGATTCCTAGAGTTTGCTTTGTGACCAGTGAAGATTTCAGTTTCATTGTCAAGATCGACCGTGACAATAAAATCCTGTTGAACAAGACTATCTTTGGGAGGCGTCCTGTAAGTAGACTCTCTGGTTGTTTTCTTTTGCTTTTCGTTGTTTGCGTTCTCCTGCCACGTTTCAATTTATTTTGAACTCAACCTTGATTGTTTTTTTGGTTGTGCAGTTCCTTCCGTTATCCAAAACAGTGTATGCGCCGTGTCACGTGGATAGTTCAATGCCCGAAGATATTGATGTAAATCCGTCTGCATCGCTTAATGAATGGCTTGTTTTCCCCACCATCGAGCAAATGGAGGTTTGTATAGTTTCTAATGTGCCTTTTGTAGGTCATTTTGTTTGTTCATATAGCATTTTTTTCTGCATGTGTAGCAAGGTGCTTTTTCCACAATTTGCTACTTTACATATTTCATTTTGCTCCATTAGGGTTTAAGTACCGCTGTTTTAGTTATTTTCTTTTGCTCCATTTTTTATTTATTTCGTGCGTACTTTTTCTGTTTAGTTGTTTTTTTTTGTCTGCTTCTATACTGATTTGTTTCTGCACCATCAGTTATTTTGTTTTGTTCTTCCAATATTTTTGTCTCAGTTTGCTGGTTTTTTTTTTGCTTCTTTAATGAGCAGATGATGTTTTTTTATTTTTAGAATTGTTGCTCACTCACACAGTAATCCATGTTTTTTGTTCAACACAGGTACCATCTCGGTTCAAGAACCTATACGACAAGCACAGGGTCAGTTTTGCTTCTAACGTAGATGCTACTCTCAGGAGTCTTGGTGTAGGGTTAAAATCAATGCAGTCCAAACAAATGGCTTTGCTGTTGAATGATGTTGAAGCTGCCTTGAAGGAAGATGATGGCCCGAGTATTGTCTTTTCAGCTTCTGGTGTAGGACTAGACGGGCAGGGCAACATGGATGGTGACAAGTCAGCTTCTGAGTCCGATGAACTTGATATTGAAGAGGAAATTGCTGATGTGGATCCTATGGAGTGTGATTCTCATGTATGTGAAGACAACGTTGTTGAGGGCGATGCTGGTGCAGCAGAGAATGAACAAACCATTGATATGGAGCCCAATGATGTCCCGCAACCAGCAATTGTTGTAGATTCCTCTCACACGGACGCCGATGGTGAGGAACAGGGCGCTGTGAGCAGTCCGGTTAGAGCTGTTGTTGGTAGTCCATATAAAGTTGTTGTTGGTAGTCCGAATAGAGCTGCTGTTGGTAGTCTAGATAAAGTTGTTGTTGGTAGTCCAGCCAGTTCTGCTGCGGTGATTCCACCCATGCCCACTGCCCTTAGCCCACCTAGAGCTGCTGCGGATAGTACATTCGTTCCTAGGTCGGCTTCTCCCACACATCGGTGCAACATACCAACAGGTTACTGGGATGACTGTCCGAAATTTAATGTGTGGAGCCAAGACAATGAATCTTCCCAAGCCCCTGTCAAGAACGACGTTGTGTGTGAAGAAAAGGTGGAGGATGCTTTTGCTCCGATAGGTGGAGACAAGGTTGCTCCCACGTGTATGTTCTCCTTCCCCATTTTCTCTTTATTTATTTTTGCATTTTTCATCATGGATTTGGGTCCACTGCCCAAAACAGATTTTTCAAATTATTCTTTATGATGGACCTTTGTTGTGTAGCTCCCAATCCATGCCTTGACACCCGCATCCCTATGAATGATGGCTTACTAGTACCGGAAAACTTGGAGGAGATTCCTGACGCTGCAACACCTGATCATGGGGACAATCCAGGTCTGCTTTTTCTCCCTGTGCGCATTGTTTTTCTTCTGTTGGCTTTAAAAAAAAATGCTATCTTAGTGTTAGGGTTTTGCTTCTTTAGATATTTATGGTTGCTACTTTACTTAATTATGCTTGCTACTTTAGATAATTATGGTTACTACTTTAGATAATTATTGTTGCTACTTTAGATAATTATGGTTGCTACTTTTAGATAATTATGGTTGCTACTTTACATAATTCTGGTTGCTCTTTTTCTGTTTGCAACCTTATCCACTAGCTTATTATTTTCGTTTTCCTAGACAATGTTGGCAGCTCAACTGTTGTAGAGAAGAAGGATGGTAGCACTGGTGTCCTAACTTTTCAAAGGAGGACTAGGTATAAAAGGGCAATGAAAACTGATGTTAAGGCTCCAGTGGCGAAAAAGTTGAAGAAGCCCTCTGCAGATGTAGTTGCACTGTACGAACAGTTTGTGCGCCATTCTCACAATCTCAAAGACTGGCCGTCCAAAGAAAGGGAAAGATGACCCGTGAGTCTTTTTTTTGGCCTTTTTACCACAGTCATGTAATTACGTGACATTTTTTTTGTTTTGCTACTAGCTACTCCTTTTTTGCTTTTTATTCTTGGTCATTGCAACATCCGGGACACCTCTGATTATGTTTTCATGTATTATTTTTCAGGCCTCCTTTCATTCTAATTGGGGGGTCTCACTGTGACTACAAGAGTTTTCACAATTCCCTAGGCCCCAGGAAGTGTCTTGACACTCAGGTCATGTGTGTTTGGTCTGAGAGTTTCAATAAGGAAGCGAAAAGAGAAGAGGAAAACAACACATCTGCTTTGAAAAGATATGTTTTCAATTGCTACACAACGGTTAGTTTTGTCCTAAGACTTTTTTGCTGCATGCCTTAGCTGACATTTTTTACCCTAATGTAACTTTTTCTTTTTTGTTTCGTCATGAGTAGCAAAAGCTCATAGTTGATCCAGAGAAGTTTAACCCAGCTACAGTTGTGAGAGAGTTCACAACTCAAAATGTGAAGTTCAAGATCATGAAGAAAGACCTTGTGAGCTATGCTTTCCTCTTCCTACATTTTTTTCGCTACGTTGTAATTACATCGGTATTAGTTTATGAATCCTGTTCTGTGCTAATTTGGTATTCATTTTGTTCTGCTACATTTTAGCTACACTTCCCTATAGTCAAGGACAACCACTGGATGGTATGCACTGTCAACTTGCTACACGACCAGTTCCACGTGTTTGATTCAATGAACCACAAGGATAAGAGCTTTCTGGAGGAAGCAGCAAACAACCTGGTTAGTTGTTAGAACTGTCTACAAGGATTACATTTGTTATGTGTATCACACTAATTTCTAATTTTTTGCTATTACAGTTTATTAACTTTGCGGCACTTTGCAAAGCTTCTGGAGTTTCACACATAGACATCGACCACTACACACTTTCCACACCCGCCCACCCACAACAGAAGACGCTGTAAGATCTTTTTTTCTTTGATGCAATTATAGGTTTCAAGCCAATTGTAGAAGTTTCTATTTTTTGGGCAAAATTGCTCCCATACTTAGGTTTATATGCTCTTTTAGAAGTTTATGTTTGCTACAATAGTTTCAACTAATTGCTACCTTCATGTATCAAGTCATTATACATATTTACGAGCTTGCTGCTAACTATGTTCATTTCTTTCTTTTCTCCTTTTCCAGCTATGACTGTGGTTTCTTCACAATGCTGTTCATTCAGCACTTTGACGCTAAAATCATGATGCCCTTCTCCAAGGATGACATTCCAATAACAGATTTTCAATGCTTCATACACAATAAAATGTTGCTCCCAACATTTTGTCCACAATCAAAAGTAGATAATTTACTTTTCATATAGCTGAGTACATTTTTCATTTGCTCCAACGCAAGAATACAAGTTATCCACAGAATAATTTTTTGCTATAAAATTCCAATAATTGCTCCAATACAAGGTAACTATGGTTTAAATCATTCTATACCTATAGTACCAACGCCATGTACAATTAAAGCTTCCACCCTAACAACTACTTCGTAGCAATTGTTTTCAAAAACATCATCATAGAACAGCTACAGCCTTAGCTCAGCCCCAGCAGCCATTCTTTCATCCTCCACCTGTTTAGCAACACAATCTTTCACCGCCATGTCCCTCCTCATGACACCACGGACACTTCATTACTCTCTTCTTTCTAGGTTGCTTGGGCTTCTTCACCGGTTTCTTGTTTGTTGATTTGGCATCGTCAGCTTGCTTGTGTCTCTTCAAAGTTTCTGCATCGCGTAACTCAACCAAAGTTTTTCGCCTCTGTTCTTTCATCGTGGGACGTCCTTTAGGTTTTACCCGTTTTGGATTTTTCAGTGTTTGCCCGCCGGTAGCAAATTTCTCGCTGTCACCAACCATTGTTGTTGGTTCATTTTGCTGTGGTCCATTATGTTGGTCTTCATCCAATCCTGCATCCTCTTCGTCACCTCCTTCAACATCATTTCTTTTTGCTCTTAAGATTGCAGCAACCTTTTTGCTAGCCTCACCCACCATACTGGAAACAACTTCATAAGCTTCATCCACAAAACAAGCATCCGAGGCAAGCTCATTCATTTTTCTGCATAGTGAGTTGTATTTCAGTGTATTTGTTGGCGGGACACCAAATCTGAGCCCATTGCCCCCGGGATCAGGCGCTGGTGTTGTTGCTACCGAAGACCATCTGTAAAGCAAGTACCTTTCTGGTATTTTCTGGACATTTAGGTGGACCATGACCCTGATGATGTGTGGACATATCAGTCCACACATTTCTAACCCATTGCAGCCGCACGAGTACAGCCCCTCCTCAAACTCAACTTGAACCCGGTATGTTCTCACTTGTAGGCCAGGGTTTGGAACTAGATCAAAACCAATTCCTTCTACATCTTCCCGTACTGGATAGAACTTTGTTGATGCAGCAACAAGCTTCTGGTACCTTTCAAATATTTCTGCTGTGTAGAATTCTTGTCCTTGCTTCTCAATTGCATAACCGCAAAACAAGTTTTTTGCACCATTAGATGAAAATCAATGCTACAACAGTATGTTTTTGTTGCTACTTTAACTGTTATGGAATGCCACACATACACAGCAGGCAGAAATTTCTTTTGTGCTACAGATTGGCTATCATCCTTTTAGTACAGTGGAAAGAAGATATTTGATCTTCAATTTTTTGCAGCTTAGATTTTTACACTAGTTGCTACACACTACCTTACATTTTTGTATTTTTTTGGTGTGCTACAATGGGTGTTGTATTTCAGAAATGCTGCTTTTTTGCTTACCTTCCCCAAAGCGATCTTCTTGTTGTCTCCATTGCAAACCCTGCGTTATCCTCCCGGTCAAGCATCAATGTCTGGCAAAGCTCATACTGTTGCACAAAGTTGTACACCGAGTCACCTGGCCGTATCAGTGTTTTGAAGTACGAATTCAGTCCTTCAGACCTTCCAGTAGTGCTCGTGAAAGGGAAGAACCTGTTTCTGAAATAAACAGGGGCCCATGTTGTTCTAGACTTCCATATATTTTGCAGATGAGTGTTTTCAGACATTCCAAACTCTGTGAGCATATGCTCCCAACAATCCTCAAATTGCTTCACCGTGTCGGTTCCATAGATGCACCCATAGAAAGCATCACTAAAAGGATTACCTTCTGCCAAGTTTGGTCCCAACTTTTTCCTCGCAAGATGCAGGACATGGTAGAGACAACACCTGTGTACCGAGTTTGGGAAAACCTGACATATTGCTTCTGCCATTGCTTGATCTTGGTCTGTCATTATGTTATCCGGGTGGACACCATCCATTGCAAGCATCCACTGCTCGAACACCCACTTGAACGTTTCTATTTTCTCATATGGTAACAGAGCACAGCCTAGCACTATCGTGTGTGTGTGGTTATTGATTCCGACTATGGGAGCAAATGGCATGTTGTATCTATTTGTACAGAAAGTTGTGTCAAAAAACACACAATCCTTGTACTTATGATACAATGACCTTGTTCGACCATCCACCCAGAATAAGGCCCTCACAGCACCATCTTTATCAACCTACGTAGGAAGCAGAATTAAGTAAAGTAGCAAGCAGAATTAAGTAAAGTAGCAACCATAATTATCTAAAGAAGCAAAACCCTAACACTAAGATAGCATCTATATCAACCTGCGTAGCATAGAAGAAGTTGCTGTTTTCAGCTTGCCTTTGCTTGAAATACTCCAATGTCATCTCCATGTCTCGTAATGTAACCTCATTGCGTAGCATTGTTCGGATGTTTGAAACATCCCTTTTGACATACCCCAAGCATCTCAGGTCACCACCGTGCACACTGCCAAGAGCTCCCATCAGTTGTGTTGTGGTTATGTTCTGGTTATGCAGTGTCTGTATAAACTGATAGTCCTCTTCCGGCACCTTCCTGTGTGAACGGTAGAACCTGCGCCTCCCTACTTGCTTAACCATGGTGTGTGTGTGTGATCTGCTCTGAAAACCGTCACAGTCCAAGCTCCATTGCGCATGCCAACGATCATGTGAGCTTTACAATCATGGCGAATGATCTTCATTCGTTGCCTTGTGTCCGACATGTCAACCTGCTCAGATGTCTGTTTGCTACGAAACTTTTGTGCGCTATGGATGCTAATGTCATTATCTTCTTCAAATGGCGATTTGCTACCACTCTTGCTACCAGGCTTTTTCTTCTCAGATGGAGGTCTACCTGTGTGCACGCACTCAAACACTCTGCTCAATATAGTGTCCGGAGGAGCATTTCTCGCCTGGCTGTGCTTCGTGTTTCCAATGCGTGTGCCGAAGCCCATTTTCATCGCGTAGTCATTGTAAACTTTTTGTGCTTCCTCTATATCATAAAAAATCATCCCAACAAACGGCTCCACTGGTTGTGATGTTATTTCCTCGCCAGCTTCCTCAACAACATTTGAAACAGTCCCACTATTCGCGCTACGAGGCCCATCAACAAAATCATTCGGAGTAGTGTCCTTACAATCGAAGTGGTTCTGATCCTCTCCTCCAGGTGTGGTGTTAAGGTCAAATCCTTCCAATATGCTGTCAGCAAAAAATCCCTGAAACAAAAAACAAAACAAATCTGATAAATATACTTTGCTCACAAACTACTAAATAGAATGGCAGTTGCAATGAACAGAACATGTTCCTGAGATATGGTAGCAATTTTTCCACAATCTTACTCTAACCATGATTTACTTTGTACGGTGCATTTTTTATTTTTGTTCAAAATGATCTTCTTATTAATTATTATTGCTACTGTCCTTTTTGCTACACAACACAAATAAATCCAGCATGTCAAAAAAGGTTCATCTCACAAAACAGCGGACATTGTGTATGAGCAATTTTTTGTTTGAATTTTTGGAGCAACCACCATGTCAATAAGTAGCAATTTCAGCAAAATATGTGGATCAATCTCAGCTTGCTAATATCTTTTCTTCTACACAAGCAATTCCGATGCTACTACCACTGGCAGTAGCAATAATTTGCTACATAACTGCTTCCAGGAACCAATCACATCAAGTGGACACATATACCATCAACCAGCACATCAATTGGAGCAAACATTTGTACCAACATAAATCACAGCAAATTGGACCAATTTCTTCTACAAGCAAACCATCACACAAACCACAACAAGTGGAGCAATTCTTTTCATAGCAACAGCAATCACAACAAATTAGGCTCAATTTCCACCAACCATCACAGAAGTTTTGCTCCAATTGATCAACAAGTTGCAGGAGCAAATTTTGCTGGAGCAAGCATCACATATTTTGTGCAACCATCACAGAATTGGGAGCAAATTTTGCAGGAGCAACAAGTTGAGCAAAAAAACTCACAGAGCGTTCTGGTTCCTCAACGTCCGGATCTTCATTGAAGAGGGCAGAAGGATTTCTGACACCCTCACTCGGTCGCGGAGCAAACCATGCTCCCAGCCCGCCGTCGTACATGCTGGAACTCCGTCTCCGCCGCCGGCTCGCCGGATTTTCCCCCGAGCTTGAAGCTACTATGGAGGGCGGGGGGACGTGGTGAGGTTGACCAGGAGGAGGGTAGAGGATATTGTTGCGGATGTGCTTAGCCATGGCGTTTGATTCGCGGCGAGCCACCGCGTCGATCTCCTCCCGCGCCGCCCCCGGAGATCACGGAGAACTGCCCGATCTGCGTCCCTGTTCTTTTTTGCTTCGTTGCGTCTCCTTTTAGCTCCTTGAAGCAAAAGCGGGGAAGGGTGCTACTAGTCGTTCATCGTGCGGCCCAGCTTTGCCCGATCGGACGACTCCCGACCCGGGGGATCGAGTTGTTTCATCCCCCGGGGGACGCTCAGCGCGTGTCCTCCCGGAAAACCTCGCCGACTGCTATTTTTATGCGGGACAGACCATTTTTTTTGCCCGAACAAATCCCGCATCTCGGGGCTTCCCGAGAAATTTTTTCAGGACCCGCCATTTCTCACCCCTCCGCTGCTATATCTAGTGGGTCGAGACAGATTTAGGGTCTGTTTGGATTAGTGCCCTGACGTGCCAGACCAAAATATTGGTCGTTGACTGAATCGTTGATTGCTGTTTGGATAGGCTCCAAATATTTGGCTCGCCCAAGCCCACCGAAGTTTCCTGGTTCATTTTGTTGCCAAATCTGGGCAAGGCGTGGGCGAGCTATTCCTTCACCAAAAAATTGGCGCGCCAACGATTTGGCTAGGCTAGGTTGGGCAGAAACCAAACAGACCCTTAGGTTATCCGCACCCGAAATCCTCCACTGCAATTCCCACCCCTCCGTCGTTGTGCACTCGAGCTCGGGCGAGTGATCCCGTGCCGTCAAGATGCCGGGAATGACCAACGACCGTCTCTAGGAGCTCCGCGACGCCCACTAGAATAGCCTACCAGTGACCGTGCCCGTCACTAGTTAGATTTCATGGGTAGTGCTTTTACCTCGTTTGTACGACATCATCAGTGACGGATCCTTTGCTAGTTTCGTAGTTTCTCGGTCACATATATTTTAGAAATAAAATATATATTTCACGAATAAAAAATATATATTGCATTTGCATATAAATAACACAATATGATCATAGACACTCATAGATAACAAAATATGATCGTAAGTACTATAAATTGGAATTAACATCGATATCACAATATGCAAAACCATTGGTGTCATTTTAGAACAACCAACACTTGATATATAAATGTCCAACTCTTGTGAACCTTCAAAACTTCCACCATGTGCTTCCCATGACTCATCAGTTCAGCTACTACCCTAAAAAAATGTATCCCAAACTATCGTTGAAATGTAGCTGCCACCTATTTAGGCAATGAACCAACAGCCACTTAGCGGCAACCAGACAGTCATTTAATTCATACCAGCTTGAGCTTTGTAACATTCATCTGCATGGAGCGAAAAAAAAGAACACTTATTCAGTAATAGAACATTTGGCTGCTGTCAATTATGATAATTTTTTTTTTGGATTATATGAGAAAACTCATTTGCTAATTTGGTACATACGCACAAGATTACCAAAGCACAACCATGTACCAAAAATAAAGTCCATCTTTGCTGGAAAGGCCAAAGTATAAGCACCTAAGGGGGCATAAGAGATATGCAGACACTTCCAAACTGATTGTAACTTTACACAAATGGCATAAGAGCATGATACTCGATGAGCTTGGTTAGTGGGCAACGCTCATTTCATAAGCCTAGTCAAAACTGAAGCCTCACAAGTCAAATGCCACAAACCACCCTCTGCACATATCTTATGTACAAACCACACTCAACAATTTTATACCACAATATACTAAACATAATACTTCTAAGTCATATGTGCTTGTCGTTCTACTGGGAATTAACCAGCAGGCCTCAAAATACATGTTTATATTCAAACAACAGAAGGTTCCAACGTATAAAGATACAATAGATCCATAATAAGTAGCATGTTCTATCGAGCATGTATACTATCATGTCATTATAGTTTTACTGATCCAAAAATCTATAAATAACTTACATGTAACTGATCGTGATTTATATATCATAAAAAAATGATCGTGTGAAGGTGTTAATAGTTATGATCTTTGGGACATCAATTTCCTATTAAAATGCTAGTTGCTACTTGTCTCTATTTTACAAGGAATGACCACATACAGAAAATTGTACTAACACGTAAGCCAAGAAACTCACTACAGCTGGAAGTGTATCGCCTCATTGTAGTTCATATTGTGTTTCTTTAATAAACCCTACTGGTATAAGGTACATGGCGATCCATAAAAAGTGTCGCTCATTTTATACTAAGATAGTACAAACTTTATACTAAGTGAGCGGTGAGCGGCACTTTTTATGGATCGGAGGGAGTACCAATATTTCGCTTTCCTGGTAATTTATTTAAAATCTGTCTATCATCAACCTACCTAATCAAGATAAAGGTAGTTGTCTAATCATACTTGAAAATTTACCGTATTTCATAATAGGTGTGAATGGTATGGTCTTAGTCTCGCCATTCTAGTAATTTCCTTGGGAGTCGATGGGTAAATGAACTTAGTCTACAAAATGCATCACTTTGTTAGTTCTGTACAGTAAGTCATGGGCATCACCTCATAAATGCCATCCAACAAAACATTCGGCGGAAGATCAGGTATAATAATATCAATACATCCTAAATAATAGGGACAAACCTAGACCCGGACCGCTACCGTTCAGAATGAAACTTCTTAGTATAGCATGCGGCACTAGATGAATGTTGTATTCAGGTGCTTTAAAATTACAAGAGCTTTGTATCTGACTTGCTGATTTCTTGCCAAGTGTTTGAAAAAAAAGATAGTTTCAGAACATTAATCTGGACTCAAAATTGGAACCCCACATATATACTAATATTTTAGTAATGAACAAATAGTAATGCCACATACCTCATTCGCTGATCCTGCATGCTTTGTTAATTGGGTCGCAGCGGCCATTTTTTTTTAAGAAAACGTGAGGTCCAGTAGTCCGATAACTATATTGAGCAGCTCACTAATGTAAAAAAAGTACAATTCGTTTCATAAGATGTAGAATAATGATCATACAACTGAAATGAACCGCTATGAGAAATCCATACATTGAGATTTCAAAGAAAAGAAAAAAAATGCATGTCTAGAACCTTTTTCCACCAGGAGATGATAAGCATCATCTGCATTATAAAGCTTTTTCTGGTATATGCAGACTTAGACATCCAGTATTTTTTAGTATCATATATCATACTGTTATATGCTCCATTTCAAATTCCGTTTCTATATTTCGGCTTTGTAGGTACATAATAATTGGAGCACTCTGATTGAAGCTCCATCGACGTATCCAACAGAGGATCTACATCAAGTCAAAACATGCATCTACACCGCAAAACACTTTGTGAATTCTTAAATAGTCAATAGACTCACTATTGCTGGCATCCTGGATGCCCTGGATATGACAGAAACTCATTGCAACTAAAGATAAACGAAAAACAGGACATAGACCAGACCAAAAGCAGTAATGATAAGAACTGAATTATCTACTTACAAAGTACAATGTGAGTAGGGTTTCTCTAACTCGACGAGGATCAACTTCTCGGCGGGTTGGCTTCTAGCTAATTGTCCTTGTTCTTCTCTCCCGTCCGGCTTTATATAAATAGCCGGGTTAGGGCTTACAGAAAGGAAACCTAGAAGACTACAGAAAGTATCTAACTTGGAAAGCAATAATCCGCCTTCTACTCCAAGCCGCACCACTTTGGACCGTGGTCCGGGTTCTTCTAGAATCCGGCTTCTGCGAGTCAGCTTACTGGGCCGCCTAATGGACTGCGGTCCATTACCAAAAGGTCACCCTAGTAATCCGGCTCTTTAGGACAATGCCGGATATACCTCTAATTGGTATATATCCGACATAATTCTTGAGAAATATGTTTCCATTTTAATAAATGGGATGAGGTTGTGAAATCTTCCCAACTTGGTCTTTTGATTGACCCAAAGAGTGACCCCTCAGTGCCAAAGGTAGTTCAACATACCTATGTTGGTCTACAACTCTACCGCGAAGGAAAGTTCTACTCAAGCCAATCTCAAATCAATCTAAACTCCAATCTAATGAAAATAGACTACCCACAAAAGTTTCTTTTGGTAGCCCACCCAGTTGTTTGGGAAACCAGTTATCCAAAACCTGATCTTTCTTTCTAGCCTTCCCAAATCTCGGGACAAGATTTCTTTTAAGGGTGGTAGTCTGTAACATCCCTGATTTTTGGAAAACTCAAATATCACAAAAAATTAAAACTTTTATTTTCATATCAATACAAGTCACCAAAAACAAATAAAACTCAAACACAAATGAAATATTAGGTCCTATACCAAGTTTATTGGAATTGGAAATCCAATTATACCTCTATTCCATAAATCCTAAAACTCTCTCAAAATGAATCTTCATTAGATAAATAAAAACATTTTATCTTTAGCAAACTTTATTATATAAAATGTTTTCAATTCAAATATTACCTTGAAGATATTTTATGGCAACAAAAATCAAAGATTTATAACCCTTAATAAAGTTCTACGCCTCAAAATTATTTGATGCGAATAAAATATTTTAATAATAACCTTTAATTGTTATTCCAAGTTTTAAACATGAAGGTGCGAAAATAAAATTCATTGCTTTAAAAATAACATAACAGAGGGTTTTGAAAACAATATTAATACTTGTGGTTTTATTCTAAAATTTTATTATGCCACTTTAATAATTATTAGTTTTTCTATTTTTAAAAAATGGCATGAGTGCTATCAGGGTGTACCCCTATTTCAAAATATATAATTGTGAAAACAAGATGAAATGACTTCCAAAATATATTCTCAACATTTAGAACGCCACTGAAATTTTAATTGACCAATGAGTATGTTTTATAATTTTTTAAATTAAAAATCACATTAAGTAACTATTAAGGAATTATTCAAATTTCCAAAATTCAAAAATAAAAACATGTTGAAAAGTTTATAAAAATGTTATGGTTTGAAAGATATTAATGTTACAAGATTTTAGAAATTTATTTGGGGCTAATTGGATTTATAAAACAGAAATTATGAATTAATCTTTAAAAGAGAAAAGAAAAGAGAAAAGAAACCAGAACAAGAAAAAAAGAGCAACCCAAGTCAGCCCAACTGGGCTAAGCCCACTCTCCCTCCCTCTCCCCCTCGCACGCACGCGGCCGTCAGCGGCCCAGGAAAAACGAGCCCACAACATCAGCCCGCCCCCCTTTCTTTCTCTCTCTGACGAAGCGGGCCCACGATGATGTCATCGGTGACGTCCCCCTTTCTTCCTCCTCCGAAGGCAACTCCGGCCGTTTCGGCAAAATTTTACGCCGCGCGTTTAAGAGCCATTAAGGCCGAGAATCTCTCCCCTCCGTGGCCCTATAAAACGACCCCGAGGTCCTCTGTGTTTCCCCTCTTTCTCCTCTCTCGATAGTGCCCCGAGGCCAATGAATTTCTTCGTCGGAGTTCTGTCGCCCTCCGCCGTCTTCCATCGATTCCGACCAAGTGAGCCCAAGCGGGAAACGGAGATTGGCTCCATTCGTTTCCCCGTGGCCTTGTTGATGAGGTGTTGACCTCTAAGTTGGCCCGATCTTCACGAATCGACAAGAACGAACGAAGAACGCACGAAGACCGCGACGAACACGATGAACACGAGAGGAGGAATCGAGGGGAAATCGAGGGCAAACGCGAGGAAACACGAAAAGGGGAAGATAACTCGTGAAGCCTACGAGGGATCGCAAACCCAAGTCAAAAACACGCTAGGAGACACTGGAATGCGAATGATTCTTCTGATTGTGTCCTATGTTCTGCACATGTTTATGAAGACTGGAGGCATTTGTTCTTTAATTGCACATATAGTACAAGGATTTGGAACTATCTACAAATTCCTTGGAACCCAGGTTCTTCACTTTCTACAATCAAGTCTGCCAAGAAACATTTTTCTGGTCCCTGCTTTGAGGAGATAGTGATCCTGGCCTGTTGGGTCATCTAGAAAAAGAGAAATGGTTGGATTTTTAAGAACATCAAACCAAGTTTTAGAGGATGGAAGGCCTTGTTTTTACAGGAAGTCACCCTGCTTAAGTACAGGGTGAAGAGAGATCTCTCTGTTTTTTTGACATCATGGATTGATTCACTCCCCTAATTCCCTGTATATAGTGTAAATATTTGTAAATAACCTTTGTTTCTTTAATAAATGGGGGGCTGTGGGGGATTCCCCCACAGTAATGGTGTCAAAAAAAACACGCTAATTGAAACCGATTTCTCTCACCGGTCGGTCCATCGATCCAACAGAAGCCACAAGGGGAAGGTTGGCAAGCACTACTAGAATCACAAGGTGAAAGAGTAGCTCCTTGGAGAGATCTTGATACGGTCCTAGATACACATCATAGGAGTAGCCTCGTAAGAGGAGTCACCTCACAAGAGGGATACAAGGGCATAGCCCGAAGTTCTCAAATCATCCCTAAACCCTAGATCTAGCCACCGGGGTCCCTTATATAGCTCGGGGTCGAAAGGGGGTCAAAACGGTGTCAAAACGGGCCAAAACCGTGCGTTTTTAGGCCACGCCGGCCTAGGAGCCGGCCTGGCCGGCCTCTAGGGCCGGGGTGGGAGGCAGGAGGCGGACCAGGGCGGGCCGGCCTGGGGCCGTGGTGGGAGAGGGAGGCCGGCCTGGGAGGGGCCGGCCTGAGGCCGGGGTGCAGGCCGGCCCTCTCGGGTGGGTGGCCGGCCTGAGGAGGGGCTTGGCTGGCCCGAGGCCGGGGTGGGCGAGGGGGAGGCCGGCCTGCTCGGCCAGGGGGCCGGCCTGGCTGGGGGGGGGGTGAGGCCGGGAGCCCCCTTTTCCCTCCATTCTTCCACCTCGGAGCTCCGATCTTGACGCCGCCTTCACCGGCTTCCTTCCTAGCTTCATGTGCACCTTCTTGGATGTGTTCTTGAGCATCTTGGGCACCATCTTTGGTCTCCATGTGGTGATCCCACCTATGCATTTAGAGTGGTATTTCATGAGGTAGCGCACCGTTCACCACGTCACCGGAAACATACGGAGATAGGAGTGAGTTCACCTTGTCGTGTATCGATGTTGTGCTTGGTTGAATACAGTGGGTTAGATCATCTCCCCCCCTTGAAAAAGAGTCGTCCTCGACTCTTGTTCCATCCATATGTGAGCGGGAAAAGGAATGTTGACGATGAAGATGTCGTTGAAGTTGAGCCGCTTGTCGAAGTTCATGTGATGGTAGGCTCGTAGTGGGTGTGGTCCAAAGGTGATGAAGATTATGAAAGGTTCCTCCTTGGAAGGTTGGTGAAGATCTTGCGAGGCGGTGTAATCGTTGAAGTTGAGCCTCTTATCGAAGATCATGCCAAGGTATGCTCGTGGAGGGTCTAGTCCAAAGGCGATGACGATCTTGACATGATCCTCCATGGGTGGGTGAGGATGAGCTTGACATGAGATGTAGTCGTCGTCGAAGAGCTCAAGAGGGTGTTGCTCCATGGGTTGCAGAAGCGGTAGAGTGTAGATGAACTTGACGTTGGTTGCGTTGTCGTTGATTCTCTTGTCGAAGTCCATGTACATCTTGGTGGTTGGCATGTAGTCGTGGTAGTCATTGTCGTTGACGCTCTTGTCGAACTCCAAGTGCATCTTGAAGAAGGGGATGTAGACGTGGTAGTCATTGTCGTTGATGCGCTTTTCGAACTCCATGCACATCGTGACATGAGGGATGGATGCGTAGAAGTCGTTGATGTCGAAGTGCTTGTGACGCTCCGTGTAGATCTTGACTTGAGGAGTGTGGATGGAGAATGCCTTGTTGTAGAAGCTCTTGTCAATCTCCATGTGGATCATGATGAGCGGAATGTGCTCCTTCCAACTCTCCAAGTCGGTGTCGATGTTCATGCGTTGTGGAGAGCCTTGTATGTGGAGAATTCCATGAGGTCGAGGATGCTTGATAGGGTCACCAAATCTCTGCAAAATAGACAACAAATATGGATAGAAAGTTGGTAAGCCGTTAGTGTCGATAAGCACACATGGGGTTTTGCTCTCAACTCTCATCTCACTATTGGTGGCTATCATGGCAATGCCTCTAGGAGCACTCATGCTTTTTCCACTCATTATGGGCTTGTGGCTCTCACTCACGTGATGGTGGATCTCTCTCTCACCACTCATCTCACTAGAAGCTTGAGAGGGGACACTAGAAGGCTCCAAAGTGTTGGCACTTGAGGTGTGCGCACTTGTCGAAGTCGTTGCATTGCTTGGAGTCGGTAGTGTCATAGCATGTGGCGAGGAGGACTCAGTCATCTCATCTCTTGGGTTGAGCTCCAATTGAGGAAAGTGTGGCTTTCTTGGAGGAGGAGGTAGGGTCATGGCTTGTGTCGAAGGAAGCTCCATCAAATGGTAATGTAATCCATGCCTTGTAGCGTCCTCAAATGGTCGATGATGATGATGATGATGAAGATATCGTTGGCTAGAATGGTGGCTTGAGCGTGGCCTTGTGGAGGTTGGCATGAGATGCTTTGAAGTCAAGGGGAGATTGTCACCCAATTCGTCGTTACCTCCATCAATGATAGATGGGCCATTGATGCCGGCTCTAGAGAGGTTGCATCGTTGGTCCCTATCTTGAGGATAGGTTTGAAGAACTCGTGTCAACACTCGCGATGAGTTCGCGGCCTCATTGCAATAGACGCTTTCGTCACCATTGGTCGGCATGTCCAAGGAATTGAGAGCTAGTTGGTGCAAGGCATAGTATTGGCCTTCACTCATGTAGGCATGGTCACCATTTTGGTTGGAAACCATGATCATCTCATTGGTAGCATTGGAAGCTCTCTTGCGGATGGTCGGAGTTGTCACTTGTGTCATTGGAGACGAAGAAGAAGAATGCCTTAGAGATGATGGCAAGGGATGAGTCTCTTTCATAAAGGCACATGCATCAACGTCTTCATCATAGAGTTGTAGAGTGGTCTCCTCATGCGCATGGCGATGATGATCTTGTGTCATGGGAGGAATAGCTCCACACTCTTGATGTTGGTGTTGCGCTTGTGGTGATGATGGAAGCTCATGCGCTTGATCATGAAGGTCATTGTCCTTCCTCAAAGAATGTCGCTCAAGGAGGTTGTGGTTGATTGTTGGTGGAGAAGTATCTCTCGCCTCCTGCCTTGACGATGTAGTGGTATCATAGTGTCCATGGCGAGGATGTTCTTGATCCTTGTCGACGTCGGGGTGCGAATAGAAAGCACAATCTCGGTGAAGATGAAGTGGAGGCTCCCATTCCTCATATGGATGATGACGCTCATGGTCCTTGCACCTTGTAACATTGAGGCAAACGGTGCTCAAGTCGTTGTCTTCATGGCCTAGATGATGTGGTGCTTCATCCAATATGGGAGGAGAAGAATCATGGATACCATCTCCATTTGCTTGATGTTGACGAGGTCGCTCATGTGGGTCCTCATCAAAAATAGGAAGTGAGAGGTCACTTGGATCATCTTCACTTGCT
Organism: Alopecurus myosuroides; assembly: GCA_028641055.1. NCBI lineage: Eukaryota > Viridiplantae > Streptophyta > Magnoliopsida > Poales > Poaceae > Alopecurus > Alopecurus myosuroides. Next base: position 363,932,754 of record CM054059.1, on the reverse strand, counting down.
TGTTGGTGACGTGGTCGCTCAAGAGGTTCCTCATCAAACATGGGGAATGAGAAATCATGAGTAGCATCCGTGCCTAGTGGTGGTCGAAGTGGGCGCTCATAGGGGTCTTCATCAAAGAGAGGAAGTGAGAGATCATTTGTAGCATGCCCACTTGGTTGTTGATGAGGGTGGTGCTCATAGGGGTCCTCATCAAAGATGGGAAGTGAAGTAGCAAAATGAGCAATCCCACTTGGTTGTTGTCGATGGTGGCGCTCAATGGGGTCTTCCTCGAAGATGGGGAAAGACAAGCCATAGGGAGCATTCACACTCGCTTGATTTTGAGAAGTTCTCTCATTTGGGTCTTCATCAAATATAGGCGGTGGAAGCTCATGTGGGTCATCCTCGTTGGTTTGGCGATGGCGGTCATGATGGAGAGGATGGCGCCGGTGGTCATGGTGGTGGAGTTGTGAGAGGCATTCACTAGAAGCCATGTCATGGGCACCTTCTTGATAATGGACTCGGGCTTGGTGGTCATTGTGGTGGTGACACACATTTTTCCTTGGAAGCCTTGAATGTGGGCAAGCACCATCCACGAAGCCATTTAGACCAATGTCATGAGTCGAGCTTGGAGAAGGTGGGTGATGAATAATATCCGGTCGTAGAGGGTGATCTTGAAGAGGGTCACCACGGCCTTGTCGGTGTCGAGGTCGAGGTAGTGGTGATGGCGAGCGATGCTCAAACCAATGTCGTCGCGGAGCTTGTGGTGGAAGATGCGGTGAGGTTGGTGTACCACTCTCTTCCATATGGCGATGGTGATCATGGCAACGGTCTTGGTGATGAGCGTGGTGATGAGAGCTTGAAGGTTGTTGATGACGAAGCTTGCGGCGTTCCCGCACTTCATGTGTGGGATGACGCCGAAAGTCATTCGGATGCCTTGGCTTCTTGGCCTTCTCGCTTGATGGGGCCTCGATGATGTCCTTCTTGTGGCGCCGTCTTGATGTTGAAGGAGACAATCTTGACGTTGCCAACTTGTCGGATTTCTTGTCGTTGCACCATCTTGAGGTTGAAGGGAGTTGTCTTGTGTTGGCCTTGGCATTCTCCTTGAAGTTCCTTGGTGGTGAGCATGAACCATCGGACATGTGATGTATTGGCCCCCGAAGCTTGGAGAGGAAATTCTTGTAGGTGAGCTCGTCCATGTCGGAGTCATTGTCGGTGTAGAACTCCGCCATGCTCGAGGATGCGTTGTCGGTGTAGTAGGGCTCCATCTCGTCATCCAAGCTTGCGGTGTCATTGTTGTAGTAGTGGTTCATGTCGATGTAGCTCATGGAGTCGAAGTTGGTTGTGGTGCTCCTCCATGTCGATGATGCTTGGGGAGGAGTAGTCGGTGTAGAGCTCGACGTCGTGGTCGTAGTGGTGGTGGTGATCCACCATGTCATGCTCGTAGTAGTGGTCATCCACGATGTCGTGCTCGTAGTAGTGGTCGTCCATGTCTAGCTCGTTGTAGTCGTAGTGGTCCATCAAGGACTCATCATGGTCATCATGGCCTCCATATGATCCGCTCTCGCTATACATGGTTAGTGACAAGCGCAAGTGTATATATAGAGTGTAAGGACCTAAGAGCTCAAACCTCACCTTTTAGCAAATGTTGGAAACTAGTGGACCAAGCCAAGAGAAACCGATAACAAAAAGAATGAAGTGACTTGAGTTCGAAAGATCCCAAAAACACGCTCCAAAACACACACGGCTTATGGGTGGATGGCAATGGGTTAGAAATGTGGCGAGAAAACGACAAATCCAAAGAAAAGTTTGTTGTAAAACGTGGAGAAGAATCAAAGAAAAGTTAGCACGAAACCAAACCTAGTGGAGGAAAATGATATGGTGGAAACTAAAAACACATACACACACAAATGATAAATGGGGTTAGTGTGGCCAATGGACGAGCGGAGACGAAATGTACCTATCGAAGACTAAGCTCAATGCCACACCAACGCAAGGAGGACGCTAGCTCAAACCGCAATTAAGTAGAGGCAACAAGATTCGCAATGTGGCAACCGGTCACTCTCTTCTCTCTCGCAACTCGAAGCTATGCGTTCCTACAAATGATAGCAATTGGCATTGATCCTTGCTTCTTTTGGCTCTTTTTGCTTCTTGCTCTTTCTCCTCTTTTTTTTTTGATTTTTGATGATGATGATGCGGAGATGATTCCCAAATGCCAATGCCTACTCGTAGCTAGTCTCTCACAAGCGCAAAACTCGCACTATTGGTGCCACAAATGCGATGCCAAGCAATGTAAAAGAACTAGTCCGAATAGGTAAGGTACACAAAGGAATGGGTTAGTTCAAGCGGAAGCAAGTTATACCTATGCGGTGGATGATCTCGGACTTGCGGCCGGTGGATGTCGATGTCGTGTGGATCCTATGATGTAGATGCGTAGGCGATGTCGATGGCGACGCGTAGGAACTTGCCTCACTCAAATCGGAGCAACGACGACAAAGAAAAACAAGATACAAAATATGTCCAAGAATCGAAGAGCAGGATTTTTCTGAATTTTTTGCTCAAATTCGAAATTTCTCCCAAATCAAGAAATTTTTTGGACAAATTCAAGAAATGTGTCTGAATAGGAAGGTGGGGAATGGTTTTTGGCAACAAATCTATGAAATAAAACCACGAAAAACTCAACAAATCAAGAGATCGTTCGAAATCCCTTTTGGCTATTTTTGGTCAAATTTTCGAATTTATGGTGGATAGAAGAAAAATTGGTGGTAGGGGAGGGGGTGGGGTGTCGGATTCGTGTCAATCTAGCTCTGGATACCAGATGATGAGGTGTTGACCTCTAAGTTGGCCCGATCTTCACGAATCGACAAGAACGAACGAAGAACACACGAAGAACGCGATGAACACGATGAACACGAGAGGAGGAATCGAGGGGAAATCAAGGGCAAACGCGAGGAAACACGAAAAGGGGTAGATAACTCGTGAAGCCTACGAGGGATCGCAAACCCAAGTCAACAACACGCTAATTGAAACCGATTTCTCTCACAGGTCGGTCCACCGATCCAACAGAAGCCACAAGGGGAAGGTTGGCAAGCACTACTAGAATCACAAGGTGAAAGAGTAGCTCCTTGGAGAGATCTTGATACGGTCCTAGATACACATCATAGGAGTAGCCTTGTAAGAGGAGTCACCTCACAAGAGGGATACAAGGGCATAGCCCGAAGTTCTCAAATCATCCCTAAACCCTAGATCTAGCCACCGGGGTCCCTTATATAGCTCGGGGTCGAAAGGGGGTCGAAACGGTGTCAAAACGGGCCAAAACCGTGCGTTTTTAGGCCACGCCGGCCTGGCCGGCCTCTGGGGCCGGGTGGGAGGCAGGAGGCAGCCCAGGGCGCGCCGGCCTGGGGCCGTGGTGGGAGAGGGAGGCCGGCCTGGGAGGGGCGGCCTGAGGCCGGGGTGGAGGCCGGCCTGAGGAGGGGCTTGGCCGGCCCGAGGCCGGGGTGGGCGAGCGAGAGGCCGGCCTGCTCGGCCAGGGGGCCGGCCTGAGGTGGGAGGAGGCCGGCCTGGCTGGGGGGTGAGGCCGGGAGCCCCCTTTTCCCTCCGTTCTTCCACCTCGGAGCTCCGATCTTGACATCGTCTTCACCGGCTTCCTTCCTAGATTCATGTGCATCTTCTTGGATGTGTTCTTGAGCATCTTGGGCACCATCTTGGGTCTCCATGTGGTGATTCCACCTATGCATGTAGAGGGGTATTTCGTGAGTTAGCGCACCGTTCACCACGTCACCGGAAACATACGGAGATAGGAGTGAGTTCACCTTGTCGTGTATCGATGTTGTGCTTGGTTGAATACGGTGGGCTACATCACTTGTGCACGTTGTGATGCCCTGCTCATCTTTTTGGTGCAGTGTAGTGACGAGGGCGAGCTCGCCGGAGCCGGAAACCGCACGGCCGCCTCGGGACCTCCTCGCCGCCGTCGTTGCAGAGCCCGTGGAGCCTTCCCGTGGTCCCCATCGTCCCACCGTGCCGCGCTGAGTCTTCCCGTGCACTCCCCGAGCCCAGGCGAGCACCGTAGAGTCGCTGGCGTCAACTTTCTGCGTCGAGGTTCGCCGGAGCAGCACCGCGCCGCCATCTCCGGCAAGAAACCCACCGGTGAGCTCTCTTCCCCGTTCTCTGCCGTTAGATCTAGGCAACAGCTAGGATTAGATCCCCACCGAAGGGGTATGCCACCCTCAGATCTGGATTGGACGACCCAGATCTGTTGACTTATCCACGTCACACTAGTCCAGTCAGCAGCCACCCAACAGCCTAGTCAGCATCTTCGACCAATCAGATCCAGCCACGTGGCCAGTCTTTAATTCAAATCCCCCCGCTGGATTTAATTGACAGTTTTGCAGAAAAGCCCCTGCAACTTCAAATCATCATAAATTTTCAACCACAACTCAATATTTAGCAAACTTGGACTTTTTGAAATCCCCTGGATCTGTAGAATCTTTGAGCATTGTTCAAATTCAAATTTGAGAAACTTAAATTGGTTCAAATTCAAATATGCTTGTTTGATAAATTTTGGCATAATTCAAATTCTACAAATCCAAAAATTGCAAATAAAATATATTTGGAAACATTAGGATGTGTAATTTCATATCCTCTGTTCCAAAATAAATTTTGAACAAGTTAAATTTGAATTTAGAATTAAGTGGTATATTTGAGTAATTTTGACATAGATTTAATTTTATGAATATTTTCAATATAGTTCCTTTGGCAAATTTGTTCCATTAGGTAACCTTGAACCAGTGACATCATTTCCTAACCATTTTGGACATCCTGGACCATTACCATGTATTTTATTAGCCAAACTCCCACCATAGTGGTCCACATAGTTGTTAAACCACGAATTTGTTCTATCCTTGTTACCTCTGTTGTTATGGCTATTTTGGAGCCAAGACCAAGTCCCTAGTATGTCAACCATATAAAAGACCAAGTAGTGAACATCAAACACTAGTACCTTGTTTTCCGTCTACTTCTCCACTCCCCCATTCTTTCTTCAAGAATTTACCAAGTCAGCAAAATGGAGATCAAGACTCAAGTACAAGAAGAAAACTTCATTATCAACTTGGTGGAAACATGAAGAACTACAAGGAAGATCAATGAAGAAATTTTGAAGAAAAGACTCCACAACTAGAAGCAACTCAAGGAAGTACAAGTGTGAAGAAATTCAGAAGAAAACATCTCCCTCTCTCTTTCTATCTTTCTTTTCTATTTTAAATTAGTGGTATTTGTGCCCATCCCATACCCAAACCAATCGGTTAAGTGAAAGCCATGAAGAAATCTATCAAGATCAAGAGAAGAATCCATCCAAGGAAAAGACTACAATAGAAGTATGAAGATGATCTTCAAGAAGACAAGCATGTGAAGACTTGGATCAATCCATAAAAGTTGAAGAATAACAAGTTATTTTTGCCCAACCATTGACCCAAATATAAAATCCCAAGACTTTATCTTGTTTTATCTATTGTTAAGAAGTTAGTTGAACCTAGACCTAACCTAAACCAAAATGGAAAGACTAACTTAGAGCACTCAAATATCTTGATGAAAACAACTAAGTGTTACATTTTATGATGTGATACTTTAGTTGAAATAGTGAGATCACCTTGGTGAACTCTTGGAACTTCTTAGATAAATAAGTTTCCAATAAAGTTTGATCAATACAAACTCAACATAGACATCCTTAGTGAACTCTTGGAACTTCCTCGACAAGTATGGTATTAATAAAGTTTGATCTCCTCAAACCCAACCTAGTCCAACCCAAGAGTTCTCTAGGAACTAACTTATGAATCCATCATAGTATGAATCTTTTCAAACTCCAGCTTTAACCAACCCTGGCCATAGTAGATAACCATAAACCCTTTTTCCATGGTTGCTACTTTGTATGTTTTCTTCAATTGTTTGTATGATTGCTAGAATGCTTGTTTACTTTATTATTGTGTTTTCAATAAATAGATTGTATGGAGATCAACGATATTTTGTGAAGAGAGTGTGATTTCTTCACCAACTTCAACAAGGCAAGTAACACACCATTCAACTACCCATTATTTTCTATATGCATTAGATGATTTTGAGTAGTATGCATGATAGGAAATTTTACTAAGTTATAGTATGCTATGCTATATCCTAGTAGTGTGTAGCCATCCTTATACACTGTTACTTTTGAATACTTGGTATTAGTGGATGCTTAGCCTTGCTACAAAAATTGTTTTACTTGATGTTGTGGAAAAATTCTAAGTAACAACTTCAATAAACCACCTGGGTGGATTGGTAGTGCGGGGCTGTTGATAGTTGAGTGTGTCCCTGAGGGGAGTTCACTTGAAGGACTGCCACCCAGGAACAAAGTGATTATGATGTTCCCCAAGTTTAGATTGCTTCCAGTGCAGCCTTTAGTCATATGGGCTCTGTCTTGATTAACTAAGTTGCGAGGGTTCAGTCTGGGCTTGACAAGCAGATGTAGCATAATTATAGGTGGAACGGGTTTTGCCATTAGGTTGAATTATTTCTTCTAAAAGATCTCGTCTCAATCTTCTCCTTTCCTTAATGCACTCAGGGTGTATAGGATGTTTGGGCTGATTTGAGTCTGAAGGTGAAAGTGCCCAAACTCTGCAGAGTCAACAAACTAAGATCTTAGCCGTGTCCCTGGTTATGGACAACTATGAGAAGCTGGACAAGGATGGACGGAAGAAGCACATCACCATTTTCAATAAGTAAATTTTTGACCAATTGAACAATATTGTGGTGCTTGGATCTTAATCCAATGTTGCCACCCTTTGAAAAGAAATGTTGTTTTACAAAAGTGATAGCAAAAAACTTGCTTTATGCAAACTTAGCCAAAACTCCACCAAGCTAAATATGCATGTAGATATAGTCTTGCTATTTATATCCACCATAGTGTTACTTGCCAATACATTAAATTGTATTGACTCCCTTGTGGCTGCATATTCCATCCTGCAGATGATTCTGAAGACGAGTGAGGATTTCGTTTTGGATCTCGAGACTATCGCCAACATGTTTTTCCTATGCCACATAAAGAAGATGGGATCAATGTTGTTCTATGTTTTCCGCTGTATTTCTTTGTTTTCTGCTAGTCTTCTAAGACTGTGCAAGTTGTAATATTATTTTGTAAGGCCGGATCATGCGATGTAATAGAATTTGATGCATTTTCATGATATTTCATCTTGTACCGTGGTGCTAGCAATTGATCCAGGGAATAGCACAATAACACAGATGTTCTTGCATTATTTAAATGTGGGAACGCTACAATCCACTATCCAATCTGCTTGTCAACACCTTCTGCTCTTGTTGGGTTCGACACTCTTATTTATCGGAAGTACTACGATACACCCACTATACTTGTGGGTCATCAGGAGCCCTGTTCGGTCGAGCACTTCGCCCATGGCCATCGACGGCCCTGAGAGAAAGAAGACGTTCTGGTGATGGTGTGGATGCCCTCCGTCCTCCACCTGTGTTGTCCAGGGAAGACATGCCACTGTTCTAGTCTTTCCGTTTCTTGTGTGTAGGCTATGATCACTTCTGACTTGAGGAAATTTATGGGAATGGCTAGGCTTATATCTAACTAGTAGATCAAATTACCAGGTTCCCCATTTCAATATACAAACAACACGGAAAAACCACAAGTAGGTTAGTAGCCTCCCCGACGTATGGGTGATGAGGGACCAAAAGGTTGTTTCTGGCCCCTCTCCCTTATCCTTTTGTTATTGTTTTGACACGGTAGTTTAAACCGATAGATAGATCAGTCGCGATGCGGGCTACCATGCGACCAGTGGCGTAGGCAAGATCAACCAAAGCACCAGAGCAACTTTGTGCTACAGTGCTAAACAATAACAACATTAGCTACAATAGCTAAAATTAACAAAGAAACTGGACGCCACGCCCCAAGCCATGGCCAGTGTAGCCTGCGGGTCTGGCTACGCCCCTGCATGCGACCACCTCTGCCGCCGCCGCCCCAGCCACAGCATCACCCGGTTCCTCACCTCGCCGGTCAGTTCGTGTGGCCGAGCCAGCAGAGCGTTGCCTCGCCGTCGCCTACTCGCCGCCTATATGGAGGTACTCGTCTTCGCCTGAGTACGCCGACGCCGATCCTCACGGCGGCTTCAACCGAACACGATATTCCCGCACTGCCCGCCTACCCGTCCACCGTCCACACTCGACATCGACATCAACGCCTACAGCCGCTCGCCCACCTATGTCGCGGTCCGCTGCCCTTCGCTCCTGCATCGAGTTCAGCGCCGCCATTCAACGCCGAGATGGACGACATCATCACCTCTGGCTCCAACGCCGCTGCGTCAAGCCCTGGGTACATGGATACGTAGGAGGAGGACATCGTCGGCTTGGACACCTAGGAGACATTCGGCAAGCAGGAGGACACCCCGACGGAAGAGGACGAAGAGGAAACGACGCCCGCGGAGAAAGGGAAGAGGAATAGGAAGCAGGTCGCCAGAGCTACCGAGCCGCGCATCAAGTGGGCACCGAAGGAAGACGAGTGTTTGGCCGAAGCCTGGAAGACGGTGAGCATCGACCGCATCACCGGCGCGAACCAGAACAGCGACAACTACTGGAAGAGGATCAAGAGGTCGTACGACGAACGCTGGCTGCTCGACTCAGAGTACGACGGGCTCAGTGTCGAGCGCGGCGAGAAAGCTATGGCGAACCACTGGGCCGTCATCCAGCAGACATGCAACAAGTAGCACGGAGAACACCATCAAGCTCAAGCTCCTCAAGACCAATGTCACAGTCAAGAAGAGAAACACAGACTTGGCGTTCCTGTAGGCCGGAGATCCGGCGACGATGACCCCCAGGTCGCCGCCTGGTGGAAGGCCGAGTGCGATCTCATCCTCAACCAGATGTCGGCGACACACGCCAAGGATCCTGCGCCCACCGCCCAACCATTGGCCGCCGAGGACGTCGATGCCTCTGCGCCCATCGTCGAGTCGACAGCCGCACCACTTTAGTCCACATCCCAGCCTTCGCCTGCCGAGGACCTCGCGGAGCCCATCGTCGAGGAAGAGGTGTTCATCGTCGCCGAGAAGGAGGTGGTCACCGTCCTCGACGAGGTGATCACAATCTGATCCCGGACGGCCGCAACATCTCTTTTTGTCGCCCTGTGTGGCGTGATCGCAGTCTGATGCTGCCGCCGAACTTTGATTCTGTTTATCGCCACCGAACCATGGCAGGACCTCGACTGTGTAGTCGAACCTATGCCCCTTTGTAGCGGGAAGCTATGTTTCAAATTTGCGCCCCCAGGCCAAACATTGCTGCTGGGGGCGCCGAAATTTGTTCGCCGGACGCCTTGGGGGGGGGGGGGGGGGGCGGGGGGGGGGGGGGCAACGAGTGGAGATGCTCTTACCTGCCGATTAGCATGCTCCCTCCGGTTAAGTTCTTGTTTACCCGTGGGGGTATTTTCATCGTAGGAGGATTGTGGATGGTAGGCGGATTCGGTGATTTTTTTTTTTTTTGCTTTCATCTAATTCCCTCCAATCCACACAAATACTCTTCCCTCCAAACACATTAGCATGGGGTATAGTTTTTAATTTAGGCAAAAATAAGCTGGTTAGTGGGGATATGTAGGGACCAAAATCAGAATAGTAAACATACGTTTAGCGATTTTTTGGGATTTGGGATAATCCTTCCAATCCTCTAAAATACGCTGCTACTGATACCCTCAGGTAAACAAGCTGCTAAAATAAGTGTCGCAGTTTCATTGTGGATTATGGATCGGAGGGAGGGAGTAACAATTTTGTTGTTGCCTAAAAAAACCCGGTGCTACTTATCTGCGAAACAAAAATGGGTCAAGCCAGCCCAAGGTCCATCATTGCCACCAACACGGCTTCTCTTATTTCCTCGGACAAATCGAGAACCACCCTGAGCTCCCAGCCGGCGGCCATGGCGAAGGCCGAAACCGCAAGAACCGAGCCGACGCCGCTCAGCGACCGCCTCCCGGAGGAGATCCTTATCTGGGAGATCCTCGTCCGCCTGCCCCCCAAGAATCTCGCCCGCTGCCGCGCCGTCTGCCGAGCCTGGCGCCACATAACCTCCACCCACCACTTCCTACTGGCCCACCACCGCCACCAGCCCTCCCTCCCTCTCCTCTCCGGCTACGAATACGGTGAAGATTTTCCGTTTTACCAAGACATGATCCCTTTCGACCACCGGGCCGCCACCGCCGCAGCCCAGCTCCAGCCGCTAGCCCGCCTTATCGATCACAAGCTCCGTGTGGTGGCCTCCTGCGACGGCCTCCTTGTCATGTCAATGGACGAGCATGACGAGACCCACTTCTTCGTCTGCAACCCGGTGACGCGCCAATGGGGTGACCTTCCGATTCTCCGTGACTTCCATTTCTCGGGGATCTACCCGCACCACCCTACGGGCGAGTACCGACTGCTGCTGTACCGGAGCCAGATCCAGGAGTCGAAGCATGAAGGTATTGTACCTGGCGACAAAGACTCGTGGTACGTCTTCACATTGGGCTGCGGCGAGGTACCCAGGTGCATCGGGTGGCCAGAGGTGGCGTCACACGGCACGCCTGTGCTGCTCCGTGGTAGCCTGCATTGGTACCCAGCGAAGCATCACAGCAGAAGCAAGATGATACTGGCATTCGACACAAAAGCTGAGTCATTCCGGCTGATGCATGCTCCGGTTCTTCCTGAAAGCGCACATGGGTTTGAGACACAGCTGTTTCAGATGGACGGCATGCTGGGCCTGTACATGCATAATGATGCTGTGACAGTGGTTGATATCTGGGTGATGCACGACTACGAGAGCGAGGTCTGGACCTTCAAGTACCGGGTCGAATTGCCGGTTCCGGAGATCACGAGACAATTTCAACGGTCCAGCGGTTGGGATGTGGTGATGGTTGCGTCTGAGGATCATGATGTGCTCGTGCTGGTCCATTTTGAGCAGTGGCTGCTTCACATCAACGTTGAGGGCAAGTTGGTTGCCAGTTGCGGTCATGATAGTCAAGGCCTCAGGATTTCTTCGCATCAGCTCAAACAAAGCCTTGTTCAGCATACCTTCTTTCCGGTCCTGTGCAATTATCAAGTGGATCGTTTACCTTTCTGCCGTTGACTGTGGTGCTTCTTAACGTCCTGTTGTTCTTATCCTCATGACCTCAGCATTGCAATCGGACCAAGTATGAATCCTCTAGCTTCTTTGTTGATGTATGCGGAAGTTGTGATCAAGAAGCTCCGACCGTTATCTGAATGCATGAAATCTATGTTTGATGCAATACCCTTTCGGGCTGAAGTGCCTACCGTCCGTGCTGATGCCAATGAGGGTTTTACTGCCTTTAGTTTTTGTCTATGAAACCAGAAAAGTCATTTTGGCATTGCCAAGTACTCTGCCTCATGTTGCTATTTTCTTGTACTGAAGCTTTGGCATAGCCCTTTTATCGGGTGCTCATTTTAAAACTGATCAATAGTTAGCCATCTACCTGTGTTTCTGTTTCTGCTTTTTGTTATACTAAGCAGGTAATGACTATACTCTTGGTGACTTGCAATTTGCAACTGATTTCTAGTCAGCTTTTCAATAGAATGTTCTGCTTTTGTTCCTTTATCCTCCATTAATCCATTTTCCATTGCATCTGGTGCCCACCACTACAACCTAAATCCATATTAGGAGACGCCATAGTCCTTCAAATTATGCAGCTGTAATCTAGACAAAGGTTATTATAAAGTTTACAATTTCCTTAGGCGACATTGGTTGATCCATTGACAATTTAATGGAAGCAGTGCAACAAGGAAATTTATGAAGATTTCTCTGTGCTTCCATCTGACCCCATCTTTATGTCTGCCTTGTTTGGAATGAATTCATTATTGACCTTTACCTGCTATTTTACGGAATGCTTCATATGGCTGATATAATCCCTGGGAGACAATCTAGGAAGTAGGAATCACGTAATGTTCGATCTTGCTACGAGCTGGGGAAATAGAGCTGATAATGATCACAAGAGAGATCTATCTCAGTGGTATACATTGTGTTCTTCGATATGCTGCGAACCGCCAGCCATATTCCTATTTTCTCTATAAGCGCAAACCATCTCAGGTACCATTTGTTGAAAGTGAATTGTCTCAGGCAGGAGAGCACAACGAATTGTGTGGCAGTACAATAATAAAAGTATCCTGAACACTTTGATGAATAAATACTAGTATACATGAATTATGTGCCATTACAGGATAACACAACAGGGCTGCCCAGCTGCTGAAATGTATTCCACGATGCAATACTATGCTTTGTAGTATCATCCAGAGGATTCGTGCTAGCGATCCTCCGCTACCGTCACGCGCCGCCTGTCCTTTACCTGGCTAGAGGAACGAGCGACGGGGCCACCCACGCACAGCCCTCTTCCTCCATATGATTCCCTGCTGTTTCCTCTCTTTCGGTGCCTCCTCTCTCTCACCCGCGCCCAAGCACCACCCACGCCGCCATGTCGTCTAAATGGCACGGTTGTTGAGCTCGAACTCGTCGGGGCTGCGTCATCCACAAGGTTGGGATTTGTTTGGGAACCTCCCAGGGATATCATGGAGAGGGAGATGGATTATCCGTTCTAAAAGGTTGGAGAGGGAGATGGATTATCTGTTCTACAAGGTTGGCATTTCAGTTTCATTTAAATTCTTCGGTCATCTTGAAAATATAGAAATAATGATACCCTAGACTGTTGTATGTACTCAATTGTTTTTTTGAGCTTATACACTGCAGCTGTTCTGGAGTAGGTACCTTTTTTTTTTTTTTTTTTTTTGTACAAGAGGAGTAGGTACCTTAATATCTTAGATATGCTTGTACTCTTATGTTTTCTTGAGGACTCCGTTTGAGATCATCCTCTATTCTTTAGATGTAGGAATGCGTTGGATGTTTATACAAAAGCTTGAACAATACTGATGCGGAGTGTTACTCCTAGATTGGCCCGATCTTCACGAATCGACGGAGAACACGAAGAACACGAAGAACTCGATGAACACACGAGGGGGAAACGAGGGGGAAATCGAGGGCAACGCAAACAAACACAAGGATAACTAGTAAGAACCGAAGAACCCCAAATCTTCCGTCAACTAACCCCGAGGGCCGCCTACGGAACGATCGATTCAACTGAGCTCACCTTGATTGAAACCGCTTTACACCCGTAGCCGGTCCACTACGCCAATAGAACCTCAAGATAATCGAGAGGAAGATTGGTCAAGTACTTGATAGAAACCCAAAGGGAGAGATCAAGTAGTTGGATGTGCCTTGATACAATCCTCGACGATGTCGGAGGGATGGTTCCTCAAAGAGGGATACAAGAGAGCTGAGCTCCAAATGTTCTAAATTCAACTCTAAAACCTAGATCTAGCTTGGGGGTCTCCTTATATAGCCGGGGGTCGAAGTAGGTGGAAACGGGAGCGAAAACGGTGCATTTCCGGGCATTTTCGGTTCCACCCCGGCCTAGGGGCCGGCCTGGCCGGCCTGGAACCCGGCCTGGGGCCAGGGTGGGCGCCTGGAGGGGGGGGGCCAGCCTGGGGCCGGGGTGGGGAGGGGCCAGGCCGGCCCCCAGGCTGGGTGCCCGGCCTGGGGCCGGGGTGGGAGGAGAGCAGGCCGGCCTTGAGGCCGGGGCGCTCTGGAGGGGGGCCGGCCTGAGGGGCGCCGAGGCCGGCCCGAGGCCGAGGTGGAGGCCGGCCCCTTTGGGTGGAGGTCCGGCCTGGGGGTGAGGGAGGCCGGCCTGGCCGGCCCCCGAGGCCGGGAAGGGGTTTTTCGCCCCTAACTTCTTCGTCGGGACTCCGAATTGGACGCCGTCTTCACCGCTGTTCTCCGTATCTTCTTGCGCATCGTCTCGGGTACTTTTCGGTGACTCCGTGGTGGGTTTGAACCTGAGCACGCAAAGTGTGGAAACATGAGGTAGCGCACCATCCTCCATGTGACCGAAAGTATAGAGCGAGAGGAGCGAGTTCACCTTATCCTTGATGGCCTTTGCGCGTGATCTTGTCATCGGTCCACTTGGAGTAGATGGTTGGGCTACATCATCTCCCCCCCCTTGAAAAAGAGTCGACCTCGACTCGGCGTCGTCTTCATCACTTGGGTATCCATGGAAGGGAGAGAGGTCCTTGACATTGAAGGAGTTGTGGACGAGGTACTTGGATTGCGGTAAGTCGAGCTTGTAGGCGTTGTTGTTGATGCGCTTGAGGACCTTGAAGGGACCGTCACCTCTTGGCTTGAGCTTGGAGTTGCGCTCTTCGGGGAACCGGTCCTTGCGCAAGTGTAGCCACACGAGGTCACCTTCTTGGAACACCATTGGTTTCTTGTTCTTGTTCATGATAGAGGCTCGGTGCTCGGAATGCTTCTCAAGCGTAGCTCGTGTGGAGTCGTGTAGCTTCTTGATGTAGTCGGTGCGCTTGTCGATGTCCATGTTTGCTCGCTCGCGTAGAGGCAAAGGGAGTATGTCGAGGGCGGTGTTGGGGTTGAAGCCGTAGACGATCTCGAAAGGACTCTTCTTGGTAGCTTGATGGAGCGCACGGTTGTAGGCGAACTCGGCGTGTGGGATGCATTCCTCCCAATTCTTCAAGTTGGGCTTGATCAATGCTCGAAGTAGTGAAGAGAGTGTGCGGTTGACGACCTCGGTTTGTCCATCCGTTTGTGGGTGATAGGCGGTGGAGAATAGTAGCTTGACGCCGAGCTTGGCCATCAATGTCTTCCAAAAGTAGGAGGTGAACTTGACGTCGCGGTCCGAGACAATTGAAGTAGGTACACCATGTAAACGCACAATTTCCCTGAAAAACAAAGTAGCAACATGTGAAGCATCGTCGGTTCGATTACAAGGAATGAAATGTGCCATCTTAGAGAAACGATCCACAACTACAAAGATTGAATCCATGTTGGTTTTAGTTCGTGGAAGGCCTAACACAAAGTCCATGCTAATATCACTCCAAGGTGCATGTGGGATAGGTAATGGCATGTAAAGACCATGAGGGTTGGAAGTGGACTTAGCTCGGAGGCATGTGGAACATCTCTTGACGTGTCTCTCAACATGATGCTTCATCTTGGGCCAATAGTAGTTGGTGGAGAGCATGGCATAGGTCTTGTCGCGTCCAAAGTGTCCTATGAGGCCTCCTTCATGTGATTCCTTCAATAACAACAAACGAAGAGAAGACTCGGGGATACACAATTTGTTAGCCTTAAACAAGAAACCTTGGTGAAGATAGTAATCATCGAAACCTCGGTTAGGCAAGCACTTCTCAAATATAGGACCAAAGAAAGCATCGGAAGCATATAAGTCTTTGATTTCATCCAAACCAATCACATTGATGTCAAGACGTGTAAGAAGGCATTCTTTCCTAGACAAGGCATCGGCTACCACATTCTCTTTACCTTTCTTGTACTTAATGACATAAGGAAAAGATTCAATGAATTCAACCCACTTAGCATGCCTTTTGTTCAAATTGGTTTGGCTTTTCAAGTATTTCAATGATTCGTGATCGGAATGAATGACAAATTCTTTTGGCCAAAGGTAGTGTTGCCAAACTTCTAGCACTCTAACCAAAGCAAAGAGTTCCTTATCATAGATGGGGTAATTGAGTTTAGCACCATCAAGTTTTTCACTATGGTAAGCAACGGGGCGTCCGTTTTGCATGAGAACGCCACCAATTCCTATACCACTAGCATCACATTCAATCTCAAAAGTTTTCTCGAAATCCGGTAAGACAAGCAAAGGAGCTTCGGTTAGGCATTTCTTAAGTGTATCGAAAGCTTTTTGTTGCGCATTGCCCCAAACAAAAGGTACATTCTTTTTGGTAAGTTCATTCAAAGGGCAAGCAATAGTTGAAAAATCTTTGACAAAGCGGCGATAGAAACCGGCAAGGCCATGAAAGCGCCTTATCTCACCCACGGAAGTAGGGTTGTGCCAATTCCTAATTGCCTCAATCTTCTTGTTATCTACTTCAATACCATTGGACGAGATCACAAAACCCAAGAAAACAAGCTTGTTGGTGCAAAAATTGCATTTGGAAAGATTGGCGAAAAGTTTTGCATTGCGAAGAGCCAACAATACTTGTGAAACATGATCAAGGTGATCTTCCAAAGATTTGCTATAAATGAGAATATCGTCGAAGTAAACCACAACAAATTTGCCAATGAAAGGACGTAGAACTTCATTCATGAGACGCATGAAGGTAGATGGGGCATTCGAAAGACCAAAGGGCATAACAAGCCATTCATACAAACCAAGTTTTGTTTTGAAAGCCGTTTTCCATTCATCACCTATACTCATACGAATTTGATGGTAACCACTTTTAAGATCAATTTTTGAAAAGATAGTAGCACCACTCAATTCATCAAGCATGTCATCGAGCCTAGGAATAGGATGTCTATATCTAACGGTGATAGCATTGATAGGGCGACAATCCATACACATGCGGGAAGTAGAATCTTGCTTTGGAACAAGGATAACCGGCACGGCACAAGGGCTAAGGGATTCGCGAATAAAACCTTTTTCGAGTAGCTCTTGGATTTGGCGCTCAATCTCCTTAGTCTCCTCGGGATTGGTGCGGTAAGGAGCGCGATTTGGAAGGGGCGCGCCCGGAATGAGGTCAATACGGTGCTCGATTCCTCGAAGGGGAGGAAGGCCCGGAGGGAGCTCATCGGGAAAGACGTCTTCAAATTCCTGCAACAAAGGCAACAAGGAGGTAGGTAGATTTGTCATGTTGTTAGTTTCAAGTGCTTCCCCTTTGCACAATAGGACAAAGTGAAGTATGGTTGGGTCCTCTCTTAGCGCTCGCATCTCTCTTTTGGTGGCAAGTAAGGCAAAGCCTTTGGCATCACTCGTAATTTTTCCACTCATATTAGGCTTGTGGCTCTCACTCACTTTTTGGTGGATCACTCTCTCACCACTCATCTCACGAGATTTGAGCTCTTCTTGTCGACGTGCAAGAGTCTTGGCGTTGTCGGCGATCACTTGGCTAGGAGACATGGGACGAAGAACAAATGTCTTGTTGTTCCACTTGAAGCTATAGTGATTGGTACGCCCATCATGGATAGCACTCTTGTCGTATTGCCACAGTCGGCCAAGAAGAAGATGACACACGTTCATAGGAACAACGTCACAATCTACCGTGTCTTCATAAGGACCAATCTTGAAAGTCACGGAGACCATGTGTTGAATCTTGAAGGTGCCGGAGTCACTAAGCCATTGGACATGGTATGGGTGAGGGTGTTGCTTGTAAGGCAATTTGAGTTTGTCGCAAAGTTCTTTGCTAGCTAAGTTGTGACAACTTCCACCGTAGATGATGACCTTGATTGACTTGCCATCAATACCGGCTCTTGTTTGAAAGAGATTGCACCTTTGATCTTGCTCATCTTGAGGAGAAGAAGTGAGGACTCTTGTGACCACTAGGGATGGGTTCTTGTCCTCATCGCAATACACACTTTCTTCATCATCGTTGGAGACGTCCAAAGGGTTGAGAGCAACTTGATGCAAGGCATAGTATTCGCCTTCGCTCATAGAATCACGTTCACCATCTTGGTTGACAATCATGATCATCTTGTTGGAACATTCAAAGGACTTGTGTCCACTACCACCACACTTGAAGCAAGTAATAGTGCTTGACTTGACTTGAGGAGCACTTGAGGATGAGGTTGGAGGAGCTTGCTTCTTGAATGGTTGGGAAGACTTGTTGGGAGCACTAGAGGCTCGCGTGTTGCTCTTGGTGGTAGTTGGAGGAGGGGCTTGTGTCATTGTAGTTGAGGATGATGGTCTTGAGTTGAAGAAAGCCTTTTGCTTGCTATATTTGAGATCTTCCGCAATTTGACGTTCCGCCTTAAGAGCTTGGTGGACAAGGGCCACAATGTTGTCATACGGTTGATACTCGACGATCTTCCTTATAGGATAGTTGAGGCCATTGAGGAAGCGGGCCATTGTTTGCTCTTGAGATTCTATCACATGAGCGCGGATCAAAGATGTCTCCATTTCCTTGTAGTACTCATCAACGGACTTCACACCTTGACGAAGTTCTTGAAGCTTCTTGAAGAGGTCACGCTTGTAGTGAGGAGGAAGGAATCGAGCATGCATGAATTGCTTCATCTCATTCCAAGTGGCAATAGGAGCAACGCGATTGCGGACTCGTTCGGCTTGTAGACGATCCCACCATAAGAGTGCATAGCCTTCGAATTCCAAAGATGCTAGAGCAACCATTTTCTTGTCGGTGAAGTTGTGAATGCCGAAGATCTTGTCAACCTTGAGAGCCCAAGCAAGATAGTCTTCGGGATCATTCTCACCATTGAACTTGGGGACATTGAAACGAAGAGCACTCATGTTGTTGTCCTCTTGCGGATGATGGAGGCGCGCATGTTGGCGCTCATGGGGGTCTTCATCATACATGGGAGGTGAATCATCATAGGGGTCATCCTCATTGTCTTGGCGGTGGCGATCATGATGGGGAGGATGACGCCGGTGGTCATTAGGTGGTGGTGGTTGGTGGTGACGGAGCCTAGCTTCACGGCGTTCACTATCATCATGGCCATTGTGATGTTGTTGAGGACGTTCTTGTTCTTGGAGAGGTTGTTGAGGATGATCATGTTCTTGGCGGTCATTGTTGTTGGGACGCGCATGGCGCCTTGGTGGCCTTCGATGTTGACGAGCATCTTCCACGAAATCGTTGTGGCCATAGTCTTGAGCGTGGCCTTGTGGAGGTGGAGGATGATGGTGTTGTCGAAGGTCCGGGCGTTGCGGTTGTTGAAGAGGGTCACCACGGCCTTGGCGATGTCGAGGTGGTGGTGATGGCGAGCTATCCTCATACCGATTGCGTCGCGGAGGTTGTTGATGTTGTGGAGGGGGTGGTGGTGCTTGTTGAGGTTGTCCACCCTCCTCCACGTTGTGGCGATCATGGCGATCATGGCGACGAGGTTGGTGAGGATCTTGATTGCGGTGGCTTGAGCGACGAGACCTTGAGGACGATGATGAATGACGGCGATTGGCAAGATTAGCCAAGTTGATGTTGATGCGCGTCATTTGATCATTCAATCGAGCCTCTTGCTCTTGGAGTCGACGCTCATAGCGTTGCAACCCGTCCTTGACGAGTTCGCGGAGTTGAAAGTGGTCATTGTGGGTGACGAAGTTGGCGTAATCATTGTCGTTGTAGAATGGGTTGCCGTCGTCTTCCGAGCTCGGACTTGTGAATACTCCTTCCCTAGCCATCTCAAAAACACACACAAGGGTGATATTGAAGAAATGGACGCCTCACTTACCCAACGTTACCTTTCTTGGTCGTATTGAGGCTAGTGGACGAGCCTAGGTGTAGGGCGGTATGTCAAGAGCGAATCCAAAAGATCGAAAGAAACCGCAAACGGCAACACACACACTTTATATGGAAGGCAAATAGGTTAGGGAAGTGGCGAGGAAAAATCGACCAAAACCGAAGAAAAGTTTGTTGTCAATCGTGGAGAAAATTCAAAGAAAAGTTAGCACAAAAACCAAACCTATAGGATGGAAATATGGTGGAACACACACACGCAAGGGAAAAATGGGGTTAGTGCGACCAATGGACGAGCGAAGAACGAAATGGTCCTAACGTAGACTAATGCTCAATGCCACACTAACACAAGGAGGACGCTAGCTCAAACCGCAAAGTTGAAAAGGCAACAAGATTCGCACCGTGGCAATCGGTCACTCTTTCTCTTTTGCGACGCAATGCTACACGTTCCTACAATGGAAAGCAATTGGCACCGATCCTTTTGCTTCTTTTTCTATTTTCTCTTTTTCTCTTTTCTTTTTTTTTTTGATTTTCTCTTTTTGATGGATTCCAAAGTGCCAATGCCTACTCGGTAGCTAATCTCTCACAAGCGCTAACTTCGCACTCTCGATGCCACAAATGCGATGCCAAGCGGTGTAAAAAGAACTAGTCCGATAGGTAAGTAACACAATGGGATGGGGTGGTGCAAGCGGAAGCAAGTTATACCTCTCTTTTTTGATGATCACGGACTTGCGGCCGTGGGGGAGTCGATGTCGTGGCGATCCGATGATGTGGAAGCGTAGGTGATGTCGTGGGCGTCGCGTAGCAACTCGTTGTACTCAATTTGGATCACAAACGACAAAGAAAAACAAGTTCCAAAATCTGCCGGAGAATCGAAGAGCTGAAATTTTCTGAGTTTTTGGCTCAAATTCGAAATTCCCACAAAATCAAGAAAAATTTTGGGCGAAATTGGAAAAATTGGCTGAATGGAAAGGTGTGGAAAGGTGTTTGGCAACTAATCTATGAAGAAAAACCACGAAAAACTCAACGAGTCAACAGATCGGTCAAATTCCCTTTTGGCTATTTTTTGAGGATTTTCGAAATTCTTGGTGGAAAAAGAAAAATTGGTGGATGGGGAGGGGTATGGGTGTCGGATTCGTGTCAATCTAGCTCTGGATACCAGATGATGCGGAGTGTTACTCCTAGATTGGCCCGATCTTCACGAATCGACGGAGAACACGAAGAACACGAAGAACTCGATGAACACACGAGGGGGAAACGAGGGGGAAATCGAGGGCAACGCAAACAAACACAAGGATAACTAGTAAGAACCGAAGAACCCCAAATCTTCCGTCAACTAACCCCGAGGGCCGCCTACGGAACGATCGATTCAACTGAGCTCACCTTGATTGAAACCGCTTTACACCCGTAGCCGGTCCACTACGCCAATAGAACCTCAAGATAATCGAGAGGAAGATTGATCAAGTACTTGATAGAAACCCAAAGGGAGAGATCAAGTAGTTGGATGTGCATTGATACAATCCTCGACGATGTCGGAGGGATGGTTCCTCAAAGAGGGATACAAGAGAGCTGAGCTCCAAATGTTCTAAATTCAACTCTAAAACCTAGATCTAGCTTGGGGGTCTCCTTATATAGCCGGGGGTCGAAGTAGGTGGAAACGGGAGCGAAAACGGTGCATTTCCGGGCATTTTCGGTTCCACCCCGGCCTAGGGGCCGGCCTGGCCGGCCTGGAACCCGGCCTGGGGCCAGGGTGGGCGCCTGGAGGGGGGGGCCAGCCTGGGGCCGGGGTGGGGAGGGGCCAGGCCGGCCCCCAGGCTGGGTGCCCGGCCTGGGGCCGGGGTGGGAGGAGAGCAGGCCGGCCTTGAGGCCGGGGCGCTCTGGAGGGGGGCCGGCCTGAGGGGCGCCGAGGCCGGCCCGAGGCCGAGGTGGAGGCCGGCCCCTTCGGGTGGAGGTCCGGCCTGGGGGTGAGGGAGGCCGGCCTGGCCGGCCCCCGAGGCCGGGAAGGGGTTTTTCGCCCCTAACTTCTTCGTCGGGACTCCGAATTGGACGCCGTCTTCACCGCTGTTCTCCGTATCTTCTTGCGCATCGTCTCGGGTACTTTTCGGTGACTCCGTGGTGGGTTTGAACCTGAGCACGCAAAGTGTGGAAACATGAGGTAGCGCACCATCCTCCATGTGACCGAAAGTATAGAGCGAGAGGAGCGAGTTCACCTTATCCTTGATGGCCTTTGCGCGTGATCTTGTCATCGGTCCACTTGGAGTAGATGGTTGGGCTACATCAAATACCATCAGTTTGTTGAGTTCTTAATCTGCGGTGTGTATTTCCACTAGGTGGAACAGGCTTCTAAATAACAGACATATGATCTACTGACGTGAGCAATGGAGTGGACTGCAACACGTTAAGCCTTGATGGCACTGTCCAGTGTCCAGTAGAAACGAGGTAGGAGGATGGCAATGGGTAGGGTATGGGGCAGGTAGAGCAATACCATACCCATACTCGTATAGTTAACGGGTGGAAAACTCTACCCATACCCGTACCCATGGGTATGAAACTCTACTCATACCCATACCTGGCGGATACCCGTACCCATTGGATACCCAATGGGTACACAAATTATTATATGCATTGATAACACATTTGACAAAAATATCAGTTACTCGCTCCGTTCCATATTAGATGACTTGCAAGTGGATGTATCTAGCACTAAAATATGTCTAGATACACCCATTCCAAAGTCATCTAATATGGAACGGAGGGAGTAGATCAATTGTATGCCTCATCGCTGGGAATTAATCTCTTTAATTTGAATATTTGGAAGATAAGAGGATTAAGTAGTGATTGCAGTTTGAGGAGATTTGGGAGACGTGGGGATTACATGGACACTTTGACCGACCCTTTGGCTCATCGCCTATTCGCCTCGACCCTGGAGTCATGGCCTTGTGGGCTGTTTCCTACTGAGATACATATGGCCAAAGTGGCCCATATGTCAGTATAAATGGGTAGGCTACGGGTGTACAACATGATACCCATGACCTACCCATGACTTGCCGGGTAGGGTATGGGTACTACCCATGGGTATAAAAGTGTACCCATACTCTGCCCATACGGGTCGAATACCCGCGAATACCCGTACCCACGGTTAAAATTGCCATTCTTAGGCCGATGCTTATTACTATGACATGAGTTGTGCTCAAGCGGGTTCTTCGGAGAGATTCAGAAGGATGGGATCTCCAGGTAAGATTGTTTGTAGTAATCCACGTTTCAAGATTTGCACACACATGACCATTCCCAATATTGAATGTTTTTACTTGGAACTTAGGTTTTCCAATAAGTCATTCAAAGTTTTCCGAGGGTTTTACCTGAAGATCTACGACAAGAACCTGCAAGGGTAACTAAAATACAGTTTTCAGACAAACCATATTATCCCCAGAACTTCATTCTAACCCCTGCTCATTAGATTTGGTCAGATAGTTGATATCTTGATCCGGTTAATTCGTGGATTTTTTTGTGACAACACAATAG